>OY751355.1:4920000-6362500 GCA_963564715.1 Catocala sponsa
TTGATGATATTGACGAAGTAGTAATACCTCCCAAATTTATACCTTTTGTATTAGCTGACTACAGTTATGAAGGTTATAGAATAATAGTTTTTAGTGCCGAGGACATGAGAAACCTGTTAAGTACATTAGATGACTTTTTGAGCGACGGAACATTTAAAAGCTGCCCGAAACTATTTTTACAGATTTATACTATACATGCAGACTTCGGCAGTAAAAATATGACTACTGATATTGTGCCAGTAGTTTACGCACTAATGAGTCATAAGGATCAGAAGAGCTATGAAATTTTATTCAATATGATTAGGTCACAAATTCCAGAGTGGAAACCCAAAACCTATAAATCCGATTACGAAATAGCAGCAATGAACGCTATCAAAACGGTTTTTCCAATTGTAACAGTTAAAGGTTGTTTTTATCACTATAATAAAGCTGTGTGGAAGAAAGGAGCAGCTCTTGGGCTAACTAAGTCGAAACTTTTGAGCAGACAAGTGGCATTGAGTGCCGTACTTCCATTGATTCCTCATAATGAAATTTTGAATGGATGGTCGTACATTGCATCAGATAGTCCAGATGATGATCAAAGCAAGAAATTTCGTTTGTATATGATCAAACAATGGATTAAACCGCACGATGCCGAATTTAGAAAAATATGGTGTGTTTTTAATGAACGTCATCGTACTACAAACTTCCTTGAAGGCTGGCATCATGGATTAAATAATGCAGTTGGAAAAAACAAACCCAACTTATATATGCTGTTAGTTATTCTAGAAAAGGATGCAGCCTTTTATAGACTCATATCACAACAGATCCAAAACCAATCAACTCCGGCGTTAAATTGTCGCACAAAGAGATACATTATGAAAGACGAATATATACATAATTGTCAAATGCAGTTTGTAGCTGGTGAAATTACTATTGGTCATTTGTTGGAGAAGTTGAGATAGATATTTTATATATCTATTATTATTATTACGAACTTTGGAAAAGTTTTAAATTTTGTTTCACATTTTATTTCTTTAATTTATGTTTTAAGATTATTTACAACTTTAAGTTTTATTATTAGTGAATTTAAAAGTTGTAACTAGGTTAAATATGAAGTCAAATCAGAAGACTGATTGTAATAATTATGTACAATCCCTACTGTGATTTATCGGACTGTGACTGTGATTGATAGAGAAACAAAAGAAATATTCTTATTGTTAGTAAATTATTTTATTTTTGATTGTAACTAAGTTGAATTAGGTCAAAACAAAAGACTGATTGTAATTATACCTACAATATCTACTGTGATTTATGGAACTGTGGCTGATTGATGGAAAAACAAACATATTTAAATACAGATGATTATAAACCCAAAACGCTAGTGTTTTATTTTACTTAATGTTGATTATAATGCGTGGGATTACTTTTAAAAATTCATACATTAATTTCTATGGGGGACAAACAGGAATAAAAAGTTTAATCTGTCCCCCTATCAGTAATAGGGGAACAAATGAAACCGTTAATGAGTGAATAAAGTTCGAACTGTCCCCTCGTTGCTAACAGGGGGACAGATCAAACTTTTTTTTCCGATCTGTCCCCCTAAGGGGACAAAGCAGGGTGACAGATCGGAATAAACGGACTAGAGCAGACGTACATTTGCCGCGCGAACCAAAATAAATACTTTTTCCATAAAGGCAGTATTTTACGTACCTTTCATCAAATGTGGTCTAAGTTCGACAATTTCTGAAAATTGTAAGAAATACAAGGTGGCGGTTAATTGTGCCTGTGAGTGTATATGAATTTAAGTAGATCGCGGCTGCCGCGCGCGGCAAGCGATCCATCTCGAATATCCGCGGCAGATAGCCAGACCAGTTAGTTCCACAACAAATCATTGGCGCCATACAATCGTATGAGTAGACGACACTTTTCGTTGTCCATTCTGCGTATTGCCGCGCGAGCCAATTTTAAAATCCACAACCGTCCCAACTGCGCGCCAGCAGACGACTGAAACCCCTTTGATGCGGCCTCAAAAACCGACAATGATCGGTTCGCTCCGCGGCACGTTCAAGCGGGGCAATGTTCGAGCTGCCGCGCGCGGCGACCCGGTCTCCATAGCGCGCGGCCGTCGCGCGAGCCAGTGTTCGAGAGTTTGCCGCGCGTAATGTATACGCAGCTTAACGATCACGGGTCTCCACCGGGGCACTCGCAATCTGTAGCTGTGCATATGTACATCTGTTGCCGGGTCGGTCAGTGTTATCGGATTTTCCTGCAAATAAATACTTTGTATCGACCCGTGATCCGGTATAGTCTGTAGACGATAATAGGTTCAGTGCGTTATTTTCAATTAATGTTTTTGTGTTCTTGTCACCTTCAAATGTTATCGAATTATTTTCAGTTTTGAAGATCACCTAAATGAATTAACGAGCAAATCATCGATACTTGAACTAAAGCACGAGAAACAAACAGAACAGGGAGAGGTCAGTGTTTATCATGTTCAGTTCACCATGCTTAACATTTAAATTATTATTATTATTTCTCGCAGTAGTCGAAGTGTCCCAAGTCATGGTCCTTGAAATGCTCTAATTCTTTCTTTCTTAGTAATCAAGCGTCCTCGTCATACGTGGGACACTCAGAAAATTTTGCGAAAATAAAAAAGTATTCTATAGGTAAATATTGTTTTAATAAAACCTTTCAAAGTACTCTCTATCAGCCTCTATACAAAGTTTCATGCGTATGAACCAGTTTTTCGAAACACTTTTCCAGTCCGCCGCAGACACCTCGATTACAGCCTGCTCGAACGCTGACAGCGCATCGTCCCGCAAAATTGTATCCCGTTGAGCAAATTTTGTATTTTCGTGAATAAAAAGAAGTCACACGGTGCTAGGTCAGGGCTGTAAGTAGAGTGATCCAGGAGGTTGACCGATGAGCTAACCAGGCAATCCCTTGTTTTCAGCGCGGTGTGCACGACCGCGTTGTCGTGGTGGAGCAGTAGCCCGCGGAGTTCTGTGTGTTGGTCGCTTGTTGCTCAGAACAGAGAAAACTTCTGCCGAGCATTTGGTAGCATACTATTCGGCGTTAATACTTTTTTGGTTCGTAAAGGAATTGACTTTGACACCAAGTAGGTAGCCAGTCAAATTAAAAAAGCTCGTGATCAAAATCTTCCCCCCGCTTCTAGATCGCTTCACTTTGATAGGCGTTGATTCGTTTTGAAACACCCAAACCATCGACTGACGACGTTTCGTTTCTGGATCGTATTGATAAATCCAGGACTTATCACCTGTAGCGATGTCGTAAACACGCCGTAACGAGCCTGCTTTTTTGTTTATTATATCACGACACCATTCCACCCAAAGCAGGCCCTGCTTTTGAGCATCGATTTGATATCCTCCTCACGCGAAAATGCAAGTGTAGAACCTCTTGAAGGCATCCCGATCCAATCTGCAGATTGTGCTGAATCTCCTAATACGTAACTTTACTATTATCTTGGATTAATATTTTTACTGCTAGCAAGTTTTCTGCTGTAACAGCCGTCAAAGGGCGACCACGCCTTTCGTCATCCCTCAAAGTTAGTCGACCACGCTTGAATTCGTTATACCAACGAATCAAGGTTGCCTTGGAAGTGACATGAATGCCATTTGAAGTCTACCGTACGATTCGTCCGGTTTCAGGCGACACTTGAAATCGTAAAAAATCATAGAGCGAAATTGTCCTCCACGCAGGTCCATTTTTATAATATAAACTAGTATTTCGCATGGTTGCAGTTTGATTTAATCAAAAAACTAATTTTAGATTCGGATTCAGGGACCTTGTAAACCCCCGAAGCCAACAATTACCGATGACCTGGTGACCTTGAAAATGATCTTTTCTGGAAAGATCTCGTCGATCTCTATGACATTTGTTCGAACACACTCCGCCTATCTCTAACAGTTTCGGAGATAGAGGTCAAAGTTTGTATGGCGGCCATGTTTTTCTGGATGGAAGCCACATGGCTTGGCTGAGAGGCGAACAAAAACATTTTTGTTCGCCTCTCCTCCCCTGAAAGTTCCCAGGGTTTTAGGAAGATTTTGTTCGAGAACGACTCCCGTAGATATCACCGTTTCCGTGATCCGATGGGGTATCACCACCAAAAGCTGACCTTCCGAAGGTCAGGCATTTTTCCCGTTACTTTTTCCTACGACTTCCCCTTGTATGACTTCTATTTCTCACATTAAAACTTTTTCCGCCATATTTTCCGAGTAGCTTGTTACATAGATTAATCTGGTCCCAAGGTGGGATTGGTCCCATTCGCCACCCCCAGCATTGCCCCCTCTAGTGGCGAATGGGATTTTTGTTTTGGAAAAAGTCCCAGTCGCCACTGAGGGTGGCGAACCGGTTTCAATTGGGACATTGTTACATAGAAATGTTAAGTCACTGCTTGGAGTCAATAGTTACTTTATCATAGTACTAGCTTTTGCCCGCGGCTTCGCTCGCGTATAATTTGGTCTGTCACAAAAAGTTTCGTGACAGATCATTTTAAATAAAAATGTTGTGATGGCCTAGTGGTTAAGAGACCGACGTCACGAGGTGTGGGTTCAAACCGCGGCAAATACCAATGTAAAAAGTCACATTGAAAAAAAAACGTCTAAATTCATATGTACTTTTTAAGAACGAAAATCTGTCTTCTCTACGCCAAGCATCGAATTCCTTTTATAAGTACCTAAAATTAATAGTCACGAATATTTAATATTATAATCACGTGAGTATTATTATACTAGAATAATACATATAATTAAGTGTTAAATACAAAATATTTATTCATAATAAATAGTTTTGTTATAATTGTCAAATTGTCTTCTTCGTCTTAAACGCTTCACCTGAAATAAGTTGTTACACAAGTATCTATCTCGTACGTTTTTAATAAGTACAAATACACTTATTACTAATATTTAGCTTAGTGTTTAAAATATTTAGTATTTTTGATGTGGTAATACTTATTGTAAAAAAAAGTACCGGGAATCTCTATGACTTGCGTAATCCCACATAAAGGTTTGATTGGTTATAACTTAAGTACCATAAGTTGACAAAAAATTAAGTTATTGTATCAACTACTCAAAGAAAGTTAAGTTAGTTACCAAAGTTCGTTTCCTATAATGTCATTTTTATTTTGTGGATTTAGATATATTGTACCTATTATTTTCTACTAATATTATATTGCACTCCACTATTAGAGTGTTAGCAAAGCGTTGGGGTCCCTTAAGCCTAAGCGTTCAGCTGGTCCGGATGGTATACCAGCATTTATATTTAAGGATTGTAGTGGAGGGCTTGCGAAACCTCTTCAGTACATATTTAACATCTGCTTAAAATTTGCAACTTTCCCGAATCAATGGAAGCTCACTAGAGTTATCCCGGTCCCTAAAGGTAAGGCAGGACATGATGTCAGCGATTATAGGCCGGTGGCCGTGCTGTCTACACCGGCAAAGGTGTTCGAGTCTGCTATTCAGCGTAGCGTGCTGGGGCAAGTGCGAGCACAGTTGTCGGATGCGCAGCACGGGTTTCGCCCGGCGCGCAGTACTACTACTAACCTCCTTAACTTTATGGCTGTGGTAGTGCCCGCGGTGGATGCCGGTGCACAAGTGGACGTGGCTTATCTAGATTTTCGGAAAGCATTTGACAATGTCGATAATGACATACTTTTAATGAAGTTAGCAGAAGTTGGATGTACGCCAAATCTTCTAAATTTTTTTAGCAGCTACCTTGGCGATCGTCTGCAGTATGTGGATTACAAGGGCTGTGAATCAAATCCGTATTTTACCAGGTCTGGTGTGAGCCAAGGCAGTAACTTGGGTCCTCTGGAATTTATTATTATGATAAATGACTTGCCAGAAGTTATTAAGCATAGCACATGCTTGTTATTTGCAGACGACGCTTAAGGTGCTGCTTGAGGTTAGGAATAGCGAGGATTGTAAAAGATTACAAGAAGATCTACAAAGAGTGGTAGAATGGGGGCATACTAACAAACTATATTTTAACGAGTCAAAATGTTCAGTCATGAGTTTTTCTCGTGCGCGAGTACCTCTGCAATATCAATATGTTATAGGCACCACACAGATACAGAGAGTATCACAAGTACGTGATCTAGGTGTTAACTTCACACCGGAGCTGACATTTCGTGACCACATACAACTAATTTGTAAGAAGGCATATAGGAACTTGGGATTTGTTCTACGTCAAACCCGGACATTCACAAACATATCAACTATTAAGGTACTATACGACGCACTAGTCAGGAGTCATCTGGAACATAGTGCTGTCGTATGGGCGCCTCATGAACAAAAATATTGTGTTATGTTAGAACGGGTTCAGAACAAATTCACAAGGCACCTGTATCAGAGGTACTATGGGGTATACCCGTTCTACCCGCTTATGTACCCTACATTGTTTGTGCTGGGTATGGTAGGCTATAGTACTTTGAGAGTACGCCGTGAATTTCATTTAGCGGCGTATTTAATGAGGCTACTGCGTGGCACGGAACATAACCCGGGAGTGTTGGCACGATTGAGTCTTTGTGTGCCGCGGACGGCTATGTTGGGAGACGACGACGTCCGTCGCTATTCGTCTTACCATATGCCAGAACCAAACTACTGGCAAAGACTCCTCTTACCCGATCTATTCGGGTATTGAATGAGGTTCACTGCCGCAGTGATATGTTTATGCATAATTTGGGTGAATTGGCAAAAGTTATGTTATATGTTGTAACGTATTGCGATAATGAATTAAATAAATAATCATTTTTAAGCTTGTTTTTAAATATGTAGTATTGTATCTAAGTCTTGTGTTTATTTGTGTGTATTTTTATATAATAGTAGTTTTTATGTGTATAGTAGTTATATGTGTGTGTATGAGTAGTTTTATGTTTAGGTATATTTAGAATAAGATGATAAATTATGTAGCGCACTGTCGAATTGGGTGTACCTGTAAGGACAGTTGCATGATGTAAATAAATAAATAAATAAATAAAAAATTAATGTCCTTCAGCGCGGTTGACGTCATGGCGCAACGTATCATCACGTCTGTGGCGTTTATGGTACTGTAAAATCCGGTGAAGAGATTTCGCTGATAGGGATGCGCAAGAGTGACCACTAAAATATCGATTGGCTCTTTTTTCCTCATGAGTTTTGTCAGTGGATATGGTAGTTTTACTTTTTCTTTGTGTTTAATCTGATGTAAAATGTAATAAACGAGAAATAATTTTCGTCATATAATAGTAAGGCTCTTCACGTCCGTGGCGTGGATTTGCGCACCAAATGATACATTTTGCATGATGTTCTTACATTGTGATCTTTTGCCATTACAGAGTGGCTAATTGTTATATATATTTGTGTAATAATATAATTAATATGTATAAGGAATAATTATAGGAAAAAAACACTACAAACATATATTTTTCTATGTTTATTTTGAACTGTAAACAAGTGGTATTTTTGACGTGTCATGCCGTCAGTGGCGTCGTGAGCATGTTTTGATTTGACGTCCATAGACGTCTGTGGCGCTCAAAGGGTTAAGGGTGGCAACTGAGATTTTTCATAAGCAACATCCGATTTGCCACCCGGGGTGGCGAATGGGATTCTTTCTAGTGAAAATATCCCTTTCGCCACCAGAGGAAGGAATGCTGGGGGTGGCGACTGGGATTAAACTTATCCCAGTTGCCACCCCCGGTGGTGAAAGGGATACTTTTTTTTGGAAAATGGCCCTTTCGCCACCGGCAGGGGCAATGCTGGGAGTGGCGAATGGGACTAACCCCACAAGATGAAGCCCATTGAAATTCTAGTTGTAATCTTGTGCAGTATAAATTATGCTTCTTCTTTTTCATTTGCGACTCATTAAATACTCTATGCTAGTTCATCGAATTTCTTTGTCTCACGCTTGAATTCAAAAGCGTCGCCGCGGTCATTCATCAGTTTTGACGTTTATGCGGCTACAGCAGAATGCAGAAAGGACTAATTATTATTTGAGTAACTAAACCAATTTTAATCCTTTCAAACTGAAATAAATTTAGTCCTGTCAATTTTAATGATTTTAGAATACGAAATGTCGTTTGACAGAACTAATCTTAATTTTAGTGGTTTTTAGTTTAGTTTAGAGAATTTTGTAACAACAGAATTGGCAGCAATATCTTATTAAGAATTTTAGTGGTCAGTGGCGATCTGTGTCCGGTTGCCTACCGATCAAGACATTTAGGCGCGGCGCTCACTATCTGTGGGCATCGGTGCGGCTCGGTACAGCTCGGGCGCCTTGGGGCGGCTTCTGGCACCTGAGGGCTGCTTCGGGCGGCTTCGGGCGCCTGAGAGCTGCCTCGGCAGACGTAAGCATACCTAAGGACGCCGATGCTGGTTTCGGGTAGCTTCGGCAAAACTAAGAATAGTTCGGGTGGCAGACACGTCGCAGAGCAGTCGTAACGTTACGTGAAAACAGTTGTACGTGTGTATTTATAACTAGATGTTCCCGCGGTTTCACCCGCGTTTATCGTTACTGCGCCGCCCCCGTGGGTCGTAGCGTGATGTTATATGCCTATAGCCTTCCTTGATAAATAGGCTATCCAACACTAAAATAATTTTTCAAATCGAATAGGTAGTTCCTGAGATTAGCGATGATGATGATGATGATAGATAGCTGACCTGCGCAACTTCGTGTGCGTCACATAAGAGAGAGAGAGTGGGTCGGAGGCATCTATAATACAATTTTAAAGGAGCTGAAACTTTCTTTGTTAAATCCACGAACCACATAAGAACCATTGAACAAAATTATATAAATATACCTACAGTGCTAGTTTAAAATCACGCAGAATAAACCAGGAGAAACATCGTTTGTATGTCTGTAATGGGTAATTATTTTGCTGCGATGTTATTTTAAAACTACGATATCTCCTAAGATATTCATTGAAATCGAATGATGTAAAGGGCAATTTTGTTTTAAATTAAATACTTGTGATTAATAACGTATTTATTTGGATAAGGATTAATATCATGTTTATAAAAATACCTTCGCAAATAATGCATTATTTTAGAACAAATTTGGTTAGCATAAAAAAGGTTATAGTGAGCCAACCTTAAAAGATAGACATATGCTGTCGCGGACTTTCCTTTAGAACTTTTTAAGAGGAACAATTCTCTCATACATGATTTTTGAGAAACTAACTGTTTACGCAGCGCACGCAGCGGAAGCTCTCAAAAGGAAAAAAAACCCTCCTATTTTAAAACATTCTTCATTGGTGCTCCGCTCCTATTAATCTTAGCGTGATGATATATAGCCTATAGCCTTCCTCGATAAAAGGGCTATCTAACACTGCAAGAATTTTTCAAATCGGACCAGTAGTTCCTGAGATTAGCGCGTTCAAGCAAACAAACAAGCAAACAAATTCTTCAGCTTTATAATATTAGTATAGGTGGTGGATTGGGACATTTGGGACTTAGTTCTCATTGTTCATCTTGCTGAAGAAGAAGAGAAACTTGGAGCCTTAAGACAAAAAGAAGATTTTGGGTGAATAAGCTTTGGAAGCAAAGATGTACTTTCGGTGAATTTCATAACTTGTTTAATGACGTTAGCAAATTTTACGATTACTATAGGATGAATTATGAAAATTTTGAAGCCTTGGTTGCTTTGCTTCATCCTTACATAATGAAAATAAAACGAACCTATACCGCTGTTGCCTTTTATTTTCCTCTGAGTGTTACCAAGTTGGGAGGCGCGCACGGTGAACGTTATGACAATTCTGCGACGTGTCTGCCACGATAATGCCACCCGAGCTGCCCGAAGACAGCCTCGGCGTCCTTAGTTATGCTTACGGCTGCCGAGGCAGCCCGAAGCCGCCCGAAGTAGCTCTCAGGCGCCCGAAGCCGCCCGAAGCTGCCGCAAGGCGCCCGAGCTATATCGAGCCGCACCGATGCCCACCTATAGTGGGCGCCGCGCCTAAGTCCTAGCGTTTGTGATGGCGCGAGATAACGCGTTCTTGTGCCAAATTGCCGCCAATTTGTCATGTGAAAAATATTATAAGAATTGTTTTAACAAAAAATTTAATTGTGGCATTTATAATCGGCTGCCTAAATTACGCCTCGGTATTGGTGGGTCTAATTAAACTTTACGGATCTGAATTCAAATCTGCAATTCTTTTGTAGTCTTAAGTGCAATTCTGAAGTAAGAGTGTTTGATACTCAGGCGTCGCCTCACGAGTCATACGTCGGGTCAGAAGCCGCGCGTCCGTCGCTGCGAGAGCGGCTACACTTCGAGGAGCACATCAGTAAGTACACACAAGTACTTGTAACACACACATTAGCTGTAAACTCAGTGTTCGGCGCGCTCGTGCATGCCTAGCGAACGATAAGCGATGTTGGCTACTTACTTGACAATTTTCTGTTTACTGACAATATATTTATATTATTATTTTGGTGGTTGGTGTGCCTTTGGCTTATACAGTTTATTTTATTCGTCTTCTGAGAACAAGCTTCTGAGATCAAAGTTCGTTAAAAAAAATAAAAAGTTCCAGTAATAGTATCGTGCGCGTTACTCTAGCCGTCAGATTGCATGCACCGGTTTATATTACCTTTCAATCACACAATAAGTTATGTAATTTTCGTTGGTAATCTACAGTGTTCATCACTACAGTTGCGTTTCACTTATCGACCTTAAGCTCTAAAATATCCCGATCTTCCCCAATCGTTTTTAATGCTTTGATGCTGATTACATTTTTGTACGGTATTAGCGTTGGTGTTAACGCAAAGTTCACACCTGTAGCTAAAATGTTAATTGTAGGTTAATCTAGACTCATTTGCGGTAGATTTATAACGGTCTTCTTTAGTTGTCCTGCACAGCATTAAAAAGGCAAACAATATGCATGATCGTGTTAATAATAGTTACGTATTATATAATATATCAAACAGGTCTGTCTGCCATTGACATTTCTTTATGACCACTACTTTATTATACATGTTTCAAGGTGCCCGTGTTCCTGAGAAACCCGCACTTGCCACTCACACAAGAGATGCTGAAGATATCACTTCAACACCTTTCAGCGAGGACTGCAGAGATAGTGTTAAAGGCATTATCGACAGTAATGTCAGGGAAAGTAGTAGTTCATGTAATAATATACAATCTTATATATGTTATAAGTGCAAAAAAGTATTCTACGATAAGAATCTATTAATAACACACATTCGCGAACATCCAGTTACCGGGTTCAAGCCACACAAATGTGGTTTATGTAGGAAAAGTTTTGCTCAAAAGGCGCATTTAGTTTTACATTACCGTAAACACTCCCTTGACAAAACATACAAGTGTGAGGTTTGTATGAAATGTTTTAAAGGAAGGAGCAGTTTAGATGCACATTACCGTGTACACACCGGTGACAAACCATACAAGTGTGATGTTTGTAAGAGATGTTTTACCCTAAAGAGTAGCTTATATAGACATTACCGTAAACATACGAATGATAAACCATACAAATAATAATTAATAATTTTATTCAATAATAATACATGGGTATACATTTTTGTTATTAGTCTAAAATAATATTATACAACAATAAATTATAATTATCCTTAATCTGGTACATGTTTTACTTAATATACTTTAATCGGCCGACATTGTGCATTCTAATTTAATTTCAAGCTCTAGGTTTTATAAAGTGGTTGCCTGAACTAGGTTTAGACCTGTGTTTCAGGTATGTATGAAATGTTTTAATCATAAGGGCCATTTACACATTACCGTGTATACCCAGGCTACAAACCATACAAGTGTGATGTTTATTTTAGAACAAAGAGCAATTTAAATCTAGACACGCGGCAGCGTGTCAAGCCAAGTTCAAGCAAAGGAACTGGCTAGCCAGCGCCGAGTGTAATATTACACGAACCACTTGGTGCCACTTTTGACCCTTCTATAACTCAAAACCTCTTTAACGTAAACACATAAAAGTACATGTGTTTAATTATATTCATAAGGACATCTATAAGCCCAAATTTCATGAAGCTAACTCAAACGGTTATAAAGATATGAAGGTCAAAAAGTCGTTTAGCACTGACTGACTGACTGACGTATAGTACCTAAAGCTAACCCACTTCCAGATGACCTAGAAGGATGAAATTTGGAATCCAGCTCGGTAATTGTGTGTAAGCGTAGGAAAAAAGCTAAAAATAAAAAGAAGTTAAAAAATAAGGGGGACCCATACAAAAAAAAAATTAGTTGTTGTGTTGGAACCGTTACAATCAGATATTTGAAACTATCCCAATATATGTATTATTATATTTGCTATATAACAGAAATATAAAAATAAAGTTAAGTCAAAAAGAAAGTGGTGTCCCCATACAAAAAACTTGTAATACGCGCTAAACAACCGGCCAACGGTGTGTCGTCGGCGGCGCGCGGCACCACATAATTATACACAGAACAGAAGTAAATCTACATAAAAGCGCTCCCGAGCAACACATAAACATAGGCACCGCTTACGAATACCGATTTAGTTATTTATTGTTTTATTACATTTATGTTCATCCTGCTTCTTTCTCAACGATGAATTAAATGATTGTCATACTATAACCACAAACGTTCTTCCTGCATAAACCAGTAACAGTATAAAAGTGAAGTACATACATGAGATTCAATGAATAAATAAATACTTTATACAACCCGTTCGCTATAAGTTTGCCGCTGTCAACTGTCACGCGTTTAGCGTTGTCTCACTCACTCAGTTCTAGTTCCAGTGAGAAAACGCTATACTGACGTCATTTGACAGCAGTAAACTTATGTTGTAGCGACGCGGTCGGTCGGTCCACCGTCGCCCCAGCCAATCAGCGTCCCGCTCTGACGAATGGTACAAAATTATAAGCGGTAGCGATTTGGTTAAAATTTAGCGGGTCGGTTGGTTTATACCTGCATGGTAGTGATTTTATAGTCCACGGCTCACTAAAATAACAAAGATCAGTGCCCAAGGTTCGTTTCTCGGATTTCTTTTAAAAATAAGAAATAATATTTTAAGGTATACATTTGTTAGTTCAAACTCTTTGTACCTTAAGAGAAAGTCCAATGTGAGATTCTACCGATATTTTCTTTGAATCTTGGGTTGATAATTATTATCCTCAACGTCCTACGGATTTAGATAGTATAAATTTATATAATTTCGCTAGGTGGTTTGACATAGTTTCGACTCCACCCTCTTCAGGGCCAGGCGTACAAATATATAAATTATCATCTAATAAATATTTAAAGAAACGACAGAGACCTTATTTAATAAATCATTATACTTACGATGTTAATAAGCACCCAGAAAAATATGATTTTTCGCTATTGTTAATGTTTTTACCGTGGCGAGATTTAACTGTACTGAAGGCTGGTCAAAGTACTTACACTGAAGCCTTCAACCTTCTGAAAAATCAAATTAAAGACGGACTTGATTATGGAGAAATGCAGACATAATGACAGAATTCTTAAATAACATAGAGAGAGCATTCGAAATGATTGAAGAAAAAGTAGGAGAAATCGAAAGAAATCGACAGGCAGAGGATCAGGAAGATGACGGTATAGAGAATCCGTTGGATTTATTGCCAGTTGAAGCTGTAAATGCAATGAAAGATTTTAGAAATGCTAAAGATTCTATATAAGAAGATGAGCTCGAAAAAATGATAAAAGGTTTGATTGTCGACCAAAAACGCATTTTCGATACAATTTGTAGAGCTTTATTAGACAAAAACGCCATTTTGAGACTATTCGTCAGTTGTACAGGCGGCACAGGAAAAAGTTATTTAATTAACACTATTAAAAGTTGGGTTAAAAAACATTTAGAAAAATTAGTAGCCGTTGCAGCGGCCACTGGCATTGTCGCTTTTAATGTAAACGGTTTTACCATACACCGGCTACTCCAGCTGCCAGTAGAACACGGAAGCAATCCGAAGTACACTTCCTTATCAGACCAAGTGTTAAAAGTTTTAAGAAGTGATTTAAGCAATGTAGTTCTTTTGATTATTGATGAAGTTTCAATGATTTCCAACGTTACATTAATGTTTATTCATCTACGGTTAACCGAAATTTAAGACACTAGTGATGTGGATGGCGGCTGGTTTGGAAGAATTAATATTGTGTTATTTAGAGATCTGCTCCAGCTGCCACCAGTGCGACAACTTTCGCCATTCGTAGATATGAAGTCGTCTGATGTGCAAAAATTATTAGGTTCTCTTAGTGCACCGAATTTATAGAAACAACTATTTTCATACGACAAATTAACGATTAACATGAAACAAAAAAAACGATCATTTCGCGCGAAATGTTCAATCGTTTAAGAATGGGTGTAGTAACGACAATAGATCATCATACATTAGCTCATAGACTCCTAAAATGAACTTCCCAAAATCAAAATGACCGGCTTAAAGAAATTATTGTCAATTTTAAATTACTACCTGATAATACTGTTTGTTTATTCCCTACTAAAAATATGTGTAAACAGTTTAATAATGCAATGTTGGAAAGTATGGAACAACCAGAAATTAAATTGACTAGTTAAATAAAGGGCTAGTGAACGGCTCTATTGGAGTCATAGAGAAATTTTGATGACTCTATTCTTTTCGTAACCAAACATTATTCTGCCCCTGTGTTCGAATATCTTTTCGGTTTATAAATATTGCAAAGCGTACTCATTTTAGCAAGAAATAAACAAAGCCATCTAGTTCATTCATATTTATTCTAATTATAAAAAAAAATGTATTTTTATTGGTATATTTTCCCTGTACAAGTTGGTATAATTATGTCGGTATTTTTTTAAGGTGCTTCGGTTTTTTTGTGAAATGTAATCTGGTCACACTGCATTGACGTGTTGAATAATAATTGTTGATGATAAAATGAGCATTTCTAAACTTTTTGCCAATATCCAATTTTTGCATGTCCCACAATGTAGACGGCTAATATTTTTTTGTAATCATCTTAAATGCTAATGTATGGAAATTTGCATGTCCCATTCTAAAATTCATAACTTCAAACTCAATTATTTCATATTTATATATGGTAACTGTACCAAGATTTTGCACTCAATTTATTTTGAATTGTAGGAGATTACGCAACATGACTTAAATATTAAAACAAATAATTTATATTTTAAATAAAACAAGTTTAATCTTGTCCAATTTTAAGCGTGTTACAGTGAAATGCTACCAATTTAATATCGTTATTTCTATATGGCAACTCTTAACGTGTCATTTCGTGTCGCCATATTAAATGAACAGTCATTTTCATCTTTCAGGCGGTCTAGTTTAGCGTTTGCGGTGTGTTAAAGACGTAGACAGAGAAACGGTTAAAGACGGTTTTAGTTTTTCATACCCATTTTGTTCCCGCTTTTGTTACCACTATTTCTCGGTAAGTTGACAATATTTTATACGTTTTTAGTCATTTAAGTATCTACTTAAGTAAAATATTTAATCTCAAATTTGTTGCACAAAAGTAAACGTTACATCAACATTAACCATTAAATTATCAGTGTTGAAAAACTAAACACTAGATTCGTTACTTTTTCTTTTGTTACTTTGATGTGGTAACGTATAAGTGGAAAACGTAAGTAACAAAAAGGAAATTATAAGGCTCTGTTTATATTTGACAGTACAAGAAAATGCCACTTACTCCGGCAGAAAAAATGAAACATTACAGAAAAAGATTAAAGCAAAAACCAGAAAAATTTTAAGAAATTAGAAAGAAAAACTTAGAAAGAATAAAATCTAAATATAAATATAAAAAAATATCAGATATGACGGAAACAGAAAAGCAAATACAACGACAAAAGTGGAGAGAGAAAAAAAATAAAAAAAACGAAATAGCAAGTAGCGCGAGTACAAGTCCAATAGCTGCTGTACGCAATACTTCATCTGGGTCATCAGCGTTGAAAGTAGGTAATACTTACAGGGCTAACGACTGAAATATATGATGTCCTATGTACCTATGATGTCAAATGCGACAAAGATAGCATATTTTTGACGTGACAACGTCTAATAAATCGATGAACGCCGGCTGCACGCACGAAAAAGGATGACTCATTGTCCCGTTACGGGAAATAAATTTTGTTATGACGTTGTCACGTTAAACTATCGTCCATAAACCGACTTTACAGACAACCAATTTTTTTAAACTGAATTTTATATTATTCAATTAAAACTATCTAAGAAAACTGTAACTTAAATGGATACAGCTTTATATTTTTCATTTTGTTACCAAAGCTTCCTTTTTTGTTACTGTCCCAGAAAAAAACAAATTTTAATTTTCGCAATAAATCGTATTTCTGAAATAATATATTGCTAAAAGTAAGCTAAAATGGTCAAATTATAGATGTTTTTAATAAAATTAAAACTGTTGAACTATTTTTAGCCTAAGGTAACAAAAAAAAATTAGGAGACTATTTTTTAAACAATTATATTACTTTAATCTCCTTTTTTTGCAATACTTTTATAAAATCTATCAAAATGGAAGTAATTCATCATTTTAGAATATTGCCTGAACTTGATTGTTCCAAATTAATTCCTAAAGAGTAACAAAACAGGAATGCTTTAGACTATCTTGGTAAGGTTATTAAAATTTTATAATAAATACCGCAAATTACACTAATTCCGATGTAAAAAAATCTAAAATTGTTAAATTAACTATTTGTTAGCATATAGAAAAATCTTTTGTGCATTTAAGAGTGTCAAATAGGTATGTTATTGTATTGTTATGTTACGTTCTTCCCCAGGCCAAAAGAAATAAATTAATTCCAATGGAACATACCAGTAATATTATGAGTAAAAACATGGGGATTTTTAAACAGATGAGTATTTGTAGAGGTTGCCTGGCGAGTGACCGTAGGATGATCAGTGCAACACGATATGAAGCTATGTACAGGGATTTGACTGGCTTAATTGTGAGTACATCCTCCTTGCTTCAAGATGTAACTAATAGTAAATAACATAAGCACATTAACACACGGTGTATAACAAACTAGAGAGGCCAGTTTTTTAGCTTAAAAGTTGATAAATCATTTGGTTATAGCACTTCTACAAAAATAAATATAAACTAGAGAGACTCTTTCCTTTTAAAATACCAAGCATTACAATTATTACATTTTCTAAATTTATGTCTATAATTTATAAGTACAAATCTTATGGTTGGTGTGTAGCCTTATGGGATTAGCCTTAGGATTAGAGATGTCAAAAAGCTTGTGGTTAGACTGTAGTTACAGTGTTTGTTATTGATTTATTGATGAGTTACTTAATTATTTTAATATGTTGTAATGAATTGACATTTAAGATTAGACATAAATTTCTTGCCTTTTCATGTAGGTATGCTTTATTACTTGAACTAGCTTTTCCAATAAACTATTGGAATGAATTACTAGAACATAATTGCCAGCTGTTACCGGGCAAGGATGTCAAAATTTCTCATTCCTACACTTATTGGTACTACTATTGTACTATATTGGCTGTCAAGTTTGGCTGTTAATTAACTTCTCGCGTGTCTTATGCACACATGGTGTTCATAAGCTCGAAGGACGCTCCTTTCACTTTTTTTTGCTAACATTCATTGTTTATTTTACTCACGAAATATATATTTATTACAAAATTAGTGTTTACCACACAAGAGACCACTCCTTTTGTTAATTCATTTATTTCTTGGTTAGATTCAGGCATAGAGACTGAGCCTATGCTCAAACCTTTTGGGATAGGTCCCATGCTGCTTAGTAGTAAGCACATGCTTAATAGTAACACATTCATTGATAAAACAATGAAGACGTAGGCACCTGTAATCTTACACTATATATGAACTTGCAATGAACTACCTGCACTGCTACACACAACTAATGAGTTTTCTTGGTATCCCAGAAGTAATAACTAGACAACACAACCACCCTATTGCCACTTATATTCATTTGTTAAATGATGAATTTGATAATGTAAAGGAGAATTTTTATAATAATAAGTAATAATAATTGTAATTGGAGGAGGCCTATGCCAAAAGGCACACCGAACTTAGGGACCTCTTGTAACCCTATGTTTAGAAATAAAAGGCTATTATTATAATAATAATAATTGTAGGTATCATGGGCCTTCATGATACCTACAATTATCATTTAATACTAGATTTTCCCTGCATATTCACTCATGTAAATGTAGGTTAGGTTAGATAAGTAAAATTCCTTTTTCTGCATTAAAGGTACCCTATTTTCTTTTCTGTTCCCCTGACAATGTGTACTTATACAAAATTTCATGGTGTAGTACTTCGATCAATAATAATAGACTAGATACACAATTCCATACAAAAGTCCTCTTTAAAACTGTCACCAATTGTGAGTGTAGGTAATCCTAAGAATTCTAGTTGAAATAAATATACATTAAGAGCCATTTTACAAAATTACGCAAGTGAAGTTTAGGTAAATTCCGACTCGTCGAGCGATCGAGACAGTACGATGCGTCTAGGAGCGTCGTGGTATAGTGCGACCGTGTCAACAGTTACGTTTTGATACTTTTCTTGGTACCTATTGCTTGAATTGTATTAAACATACTTTTGCATTATGTAAGTTTTCAAAACAAATAACGTATTTGTATTAATTATTATAGATAAATATTTTCTTTTTTTTTTGTTAAAAAGACAACTCCCGCATTAGGACTAAATCCTGTGTCCGGGGGACTTTACAAACATGCAACTAACGGACACAATGAACACCCAGACTCGAAACAACAATCAAATTTATGAATCACACAAAGTGTTATCTCGTGTGGGGATCGAACCCACAACACTCGGCGCAGTGTCAAGCGGCGAGGCGGCCGCTTAAACCACTACGCCAACCGTGCAGTCAATATAAATAAAAAGTCTAGATTATTTAATTTTTATTTTTATATTTAAAACATAGTATAGGAAAATATAAGTTTATAACGTTATTTTTGTTTAATGCAAATTTCTTAGCGGGTGATTGTACTCATTTTTATAAACAACTAGACGTGGCCCGCGGCTCCACCCGCGTTAAATTATACATCTAAACCTTCCTCAGGAATCAAATTTTTTACATGTACTAAGTACATTCGCTAAATAACTTTTGACTTCTTGAAATAAAATATAGCTTACAGTTTATTTTACCGAATCTGATTGCTTATTAGATGTACTCAACATGGCGTCGCATCCAGAAGTACTTTGCTCCTCGTCACAATTTACTATCTCAGCGTGTAATTTAAGTGGCCGCTTTTCCTTTGAATTTAAATCAAATAATTATATAAATTTTATATTATTTGAATGAACTATAACTGATGTGCAATAAAACTGTTACGTTTACATAAACTCACATTTTCTGTTACCGATTTTATTACAGCCTCTGATCGAGTAATCTTACTTCTCCATCTAAAATTAAAAGTATCTTGACAATCCACACAAAAAGTTTCAGCAAAATCAATGCAGCCTAAGAAATATACAAAGTTATTTTATCTTTAGTGCAAAGCTCTTAGGGGGTAACTTTTGTTGTGGGATTTTAGAAAAGTCACGAAAATATAATCACCTGTTCTATATAAAATTGAACTATGACACTGACAAAATGTATGAAACAACTGATAGGTATTTATTTCGCGTTTTCGGCAAAGTCTTAGGACTAAAGTAGTCCATAATGACGGGTACAGTTAAAGAAAAAATAATGTTGTATCATTTATACAAGGTGTTTTGTAGGTGATCGGACGAATTTTCGTGTTAGATTATAGTTATCTTATCTTATGTGGAGGCCAGTCAGTGCAGACCGGCGACACTTCGACCCAGTGGGATCTTTTGTGTCGACACTCTCCCAATAACGACTGCCATAGATGTTCATGGCAGACGGGACCGACTGCTTAACGTGCTCTCTGAGGCACGGAGCAGGCGATAATTGTCAATCAATACGCACATAATTTCGAAAAGTCATATAACTTACGAAAGTCAGAGGTGCGCGACGTGGGTTCGAACCCTTTGCATTGCAGTCAGTCTCCCCACTGAGCTATCGCTGCTCTAGATTATAGTTACTAAGTAATAAAAACACAAAGCCTTAATTTTTGAAAAATAATATATAGGGAGATATGGGAAGAAATGGATAAATAAAAAAACATGTGCGGACGTAGCTGCGGGCATCCTCTAGTTCAATATAAAGAAGGAAAACCCATCATACGCAAAGTGTCCCTCCCCCACTCTATCTTCTAAACTGCAGTACTTAGGTATGTATTAATTATGCTAAATAGTGACATATATACCTAATTAATTTTTAATGAAAATTATAACGGCTCATTAGACATTACTAATTAACGAGTAATAGACAACTAACTTAAACTTCTACTTGCAAACGATAATATGCATTTTAGGTAGATATTTTTTCTACCTAAATGCATATTATCGTTTGCATAAACAAACCACTTAAATAATACACTTGATAGTAAACAAAACGGTAATACAGTTTACCGTAGGAAAAAAAACAAAGAATCAAAATGTTGTAGTCGTAGTATAATAATGCGTTTACGATACGGACGCTCGAAGTTCGGCACGCGCTTCGATCAAATATACCATAGATGCACGATTGTCGCTCGAAAAACGGCGCCAACAAAAGCGTGCATAAATCAATCGTATGCACGATTTCGCTCGCAGACACTTTACGGCCGCGCTAGCAGTGTGACGTTTCACGATGCCAAAGTGTGTAGTGAATAAATGCAAAAACTATACTCTAAAAGTGCAAAAACGGATGTAGTGTCGTACTTTCGGTAAGTATAGGTTTGTTATGAATTATTTATTATATTTTGTTGCATAAGGCGCTTTAAATAATATATTTAATAACATTTTCGTTTAAATTTAAATGCATGTATTACGCACCTATCCCGCTCACTCTTGCGTGCGCTGCCCGTAAGCGAGAGCGAATCGACAGCACTACTTTGGAACAAAGTCCATATGAAATGGCATGGAGTCGTTATAAGTTGTTTTGAATTATTAATATAATATTTGTATTAATTTATTTTAGCTTTCCACAAAATTAAATTCGAAGTGAGAAATGGAGACGTATTATAGCTCGAGATAGAGATGACGAATTTTACCAACCAAATAATTCTAGCTTAATTTGTTCAGAGCAATGAAAATGAGCATTAAAAAATACAACCGTACCGAATATACAGGTAAAATATTTTGTCATTTAATTTTAAAATTATGTTAAAGGAGGTATGCAAATTACGGCCTTAGTGGACAAGAATATAATTTATTGTAAAAATGTCTCATAATATTTTATATGTCGTCATCGTTTTCTTTTAACTGAACCTAGCGAGAAAAGGATTTAATTTTTTTTACATTTTATGATATATATTATACATTGATTTAGTAAACCATTATGGCTTGGGACAACATTGCCAGTGTTGAACAAAAGGTATTTTTTATAAGTGAAATTATTACGAAACATTATTATTTATAATAAATTAAGTTTTTACTAACACAAGTAATATTTATTACTTGTGTTAGTAAAAACTCCACATATTATGTGGATTAAACAGTGATGTAATAGTATCAATTTATTAATGTTGTCATTTATTTTACTAATCAATAGATTGACCAATTCAATGTAATGGCATTATTCAATATGTGGTAGTGGCAACACTTTTCGTTGGGCACTCAATCCTCATTGTCATTTATCATTCGTGATGTGACAATGTTATGAGAGTGCTATAAAGTACAAATGCCTGGATTTTAAGAGGCAAAATACAATCCAGACATGTAAGCCGTAAAATATACTATGTGTACATTTTAATTGATAACAGCATTACTGTGACTGCATAGTAGGCAGAAGAACAGTAGGCTGCTGTGCACATAATTATATAATGTCCATCATATGGTATTTATGTTGGGCAAGGTTTCAAAATAATGTAGCACCGCACCTCGATAGTATGTTTAGTCATAATGAAGGTAATGTAGTGGTTGGAGACTAATAAACTAATACCAAAATATACTATTGTTTACTTTAGCCTTTGTTTCTTGGACTATTAATTAAGCTTTAATAATAAATGAATAGTAACTATAGTTATTTGATGGGCGCTTGCTTTGCAGAGCAAGCACTGGCTACCTGAGTTCAGTAAAGTAACTAGGTTTAGCCTAGTGAGCTCTGTAAATCAGCTATATAAACTTATTCTAGGTTTTTAGACAGAAACAAGTATAAATAATACATTCATTTTGAAAAATTGCTTTGTGCCAAAGTATCACCGGAGCAAATCTGTACATTTTGGATGCCTTATATATCTGAAACTCAACTAGATAGCATGTTGAAATTACACAAGGTTATAGAATACTAATAGTTCTTCGTAAAACATACAGTTTTATTTTTGTCCATGCGAGGCCGAAGTTGTATGGGTTTGTTGCATATCTCCTTTAGTTAATTTTATATACGACCTAATGATTTATTAACTATTGTTTTCGTTATTTTTATAGCAAGAAGAGTTAATAGTGCAATCTGAAGTGAATGCAATAACACCCCACTTGAAAGTAAACATAGGGTCTACATCCACATCGGGGAAAGCTACATTAAATTTAAATTTAGATAGAAATATGCATCTAATGACGTGTTTTTGATTTGTCAAAAGTCGGAGAGTGTTATAAGACAATATCTACTGGAGGATGTGTAAAGGGAAAAATGTACATTTCAGCGTTAAAACAATTTAACCATACCAATGTTTTCATCGGGATAGACGAACACTGCCAAGTACAATCACCGAATCTTGGTCATAAGGTAACTGTAATAAAAATCTTAATTGTAAAATATATTGACATACGTCTACACTATACGGCAAAATTGAAAAATGCAGAAACGAAAGATCAGTCTAAGCGGCAATTGTTAAATAAGTTGATATTGTTTAAAGGTACATAAAACATTATTTTAGTAACGTTGTTAATTTTTTTAACCTAGTTCCTTCCTGAACGATAGAACAGTTATAATATATATTTTTAGCATCTACATCAACGAAAGTATCCTGGTAAAATATATCTAGTTTTGTTAGCTAATTCGACCATCTACGAGTATATAGTTTTATTATTATTTATTGAAACTACATAGAAAACACACATACAAATATTTTACATACTTAATGTAATATAATGTACGAAGGTGAGCGTCATTATTAGTACTGCAAATTATTGGCCTACTTTACTTAATATAAATATATTATATGCTTGATTTTTATAAAGTTATATAACGTCATCCTTAAAGTTACCTACTATAATTTAATTATTAATATTAATAAAATATTTATGTAGTAGGTAGTCGACTCCATGAGTTTCCTGTAGTGTTAGCGGGTGGAGACCGTACCATATACTTAGTACGCTTGCCTATCGCGAGTAACACACTTAGGACGCTTTACATTGACGCGTTTTAACTAAACTATTACAAAATGTTTCTCAGTGGGCGTTCAATGGTTATTCCGGTTTATTTCCTGGATTGCATAATAAATGCAGACACTTATAAGTAAGTAGTACTGGTCAGTGCCACATTTTCACGCGGTTTTTGTATGAGAATGTGCATCTATGGTATATTTGATCGAAGGGCACGCGAGACAAAATGGCACAGGTCCTTCCTCAACGGGCGCTCGCGTCGTACTAATCGGTGCATGCTTGTGCATCGTAATTTATTCTAAATTAGAGTGATATTCATATACGTTTTATGATAAATTTCATGAACGGATTTTCATAAAACTTTGAAATTACATTTCTTGAAGAACATAGTTTATTTTGAAATGGTTTTATATATGTAATTATACTTTATTTAAACCAAAAAATCGCTATAAAATAGGGATATAAAACATAAAAGATGGCCTAGGATTTAATTTTTTTACGAAATAATGTTATTAATAATTGATATTCTAGTTTCATATATGGCAACAAAATTATATTTCTGATACGATACGATTTTTTTCCAGTCAAGTTTAATTACCACAAAGTAAACAAATATTTTTTTGTAAATGTGTTTCATGAATTGGCCATACGAAAGATCGGCCTATTTTTTTACATGTATTTAAAAATGTCGGAGTTTTACCTAAGATGGTAAATTAGGCGACTGAAATCTTAGATATTCGCGCGAAAACGTGAAATGGCTCTTAATGCAAATTCAACATTAAATCCAATACTTAAAGTTGCTTTCACAAAGCTATGTACAAAAAGCAATTAAGTTTTACGACATTTGCTCGCTGCTCAAATCACATCAAAACAATTTTAATCTTATACGCATGTTTTAAAGTCTAAATTACAAAGTGCCAAAAATAGTAATAACAATTTACAATAGTTGGCGCGTTCTCGCAAACGTTGGTCAAACAATCATAATATTTGGTAATTGATTCATATTTACTATTTAATTAGGTTTTTACTTTATGAAAAATACTTAATGATATAAACTTACCGAAAAAAAGATATTCCTTCCAAAATCTCGGTGTTACGGTGGTTAATTGCACAATTTTTGAACGCACACTGCGGCTTTTTGACGTCTTAATGTTCGCTATGATTGGATCATACTAATTTGAAATAAGAGCACAACCGTATTTGTGCTCTTATTTTTCGGCTCGTTTTTGAAGCGCTTACCGGACATCTAGTGTATTATTGATCGAAGGTGTAGTAGTTAAGTCATGAAAGCGTAACAAAGAAACAAACTTACATTTACAATCATAATATTAGTTAGGATATTATTTTGATGTATCTTATAATGTAAGCTTTGTAAATGCCTAAATATACATACTTTTCAACTTGATTAAAAAGTATTAGCTTGACGGTAGTACTAAAAAAAATAAGAATGTTTTGTACATGTAAGCCTTTCAGAAGAATAATGATGATATTGAAAACAGAATCATAATCCATTGCATAGTTTAGTAGTAATATGCAGACAAACATCAACTTTGTTTTATAACATTAAGAGATGTGTAACTCCTTTCATGATCTATGTTTATATAAAATCCAAACCTGTGAATATATAACATATTTTCATTTTTAAAGAAAGAAAGGGAGAAGTAGGCGGAAAGTACGACATTTAGTAACCTCTTGAGAAATTGACAAAGCAATTACTAATTTGATTTCCATTATGAACGAAATTATCAAGATGAACAACTATTGTAGGTGTGGACACTTCTATTAGATGGACCTTGTTAAGTAATAGAGATTTATTGTTCGCCCAACTTTATCATCAGCAGAAACTTAAATTCTATAAAAATATAACAGTAGTAACATTCTCCCATTATATTTAAAAAGTGGATCTGATTATAATATAATTGTTTATATTTTAGATCTCACCATCAGATGGGTTACCACAGTGGCTGTGCTATGAATGTTCAGCTTTGATAAAGAAATATGTTATTTTGAGAAATAAAATGATAAAATCACATAACACTCTGTATCAATATGTGACGGAGAGTGTACCGGTGAGTACTATAATTTTGAGAACAATTAAGTTAGATTCATGCATATTATATAGTTCAGAACAATGGATAAAGCAATTGGAATATTGAAGCTGTCATTGTAAAGTAGATTATGATTATGATCCAGATTTATGATATTGATTTGATGTTTGTTGTCAGTTCGCATGCGTCGAGAACAAGAGCTCACACTTAACTCAAACAAGTATCATACACTACGAATTTTCGGACATTGAAGCTGAACAGGTACGACTTTAACAAGTTTAACATGTGAGAACTGTGATATATTATATTAAAGACTTTTGTGTTCATCTCTAATTTACAGGAAATGATAAAACAAGATAATAATTCACCATCAATCAAAATTGAAATGGCAGAAGTTAAATTTGAGAATTATTACAACGATAACATCACAATAGAAGAATGGCGGTAAGCATATTTGCAGTCATGTTGATTGTGAGTATTGTGACATTTATAACACTGTGCGTGATTAACGATCGCGGGTCTCCATCGGGGCACTCGCGATGTGTAGCTGCGCATATATCCATCTGTTGGCGGATCGGTCAGTGTTATCGGGTTTTCCTGCCAAGAAATACTTTGTATCGACCCGTGATCCGCAATATTCTGCAGCCTGTGTTCAGTGCGTTATTTGCAATTTATATTTTATTTCCTCTTTTCGTCATATTATTATGTTGTCCATTTATTTCCAGCGTTGAAGACCACCTAAATGAATTGACGAGCAACTCATCGATATTTGAACTCAAACACGAGAAACAAACAGAACAGGAAGAGGTCAGTGTTTATCATGTTCAGTTCACCATGCTTAACATTTATATGCTTTAATTCTTTCTTTCTTTGTGATCGAGCGTCCTCATATACTTAGATTAAACTGGTCCCTGGATGCACCCTAGTGGAATTCTAATTGGAATCTTGTGCAGTTTAAATGATACTTCTTCTTTTTCATTTGTGGCTCGTTAAATAAACAGATGGTATACAATGATTGATAATAGTGAAGAGTTATTACTCTATGCTATGCTCATCGAATTTCTTTATCTCACACATGAATTCAATAGCGTCGCAGCGGTCATTTCGAACTTCTCAAAGACGCATTGCAGATATTTACTTTTACCAGCTGCTGCGAAAGTGAATGAGACTGGTGTACACGTAATCTCGGCGTCGAATAAAAAGTCATTGATTGTGATTTCCGTCAAGAAATTCTCAGTATAGAAACAGCAACGTTACAAAGCATGTAACGCCGTTGGTCCAGGGCTTGATCTCTCTCAGTCCGTGTTAGAATTCCATCACATCAGAAACGATCGCGCAAATGATCAGTCTGGAGGGCCTTATATACTTAAAGTGCTCGGTAGCTAAGTGAGACCTCCGGAACATAAGTTTCAAGCCAATATAAACTCCAAACACCGTAGCTATCGTATTTATAGACCAGGTAAGAAACACGTGAACTTCTAGTGAAACTAAGTACTAGGTTGTGAATGGTAGTAATTTGAGAGATCTTTTCTCGGAAGATGACCGGTGATGCTTTGTTCTAACAATGTCTTTAGGATTTTAGAGGTCAGTGACGAGTGTGCCATATTGCCGCCAATCTGACTGCGTCCATTTTTTGTGCGCCAAGTTAACTGAAATGTCAAAACTATTATAAGAAATTTTTAGATAAATATTAATATAATTAAATTAAATATCATTGTTAAAATTAAAATTAAGTGGGTCTAATTAAACTCTAAAGATCCGAATTCGAATCTGCAACTCTTTTGTAGTCTTAAGTGCAGTTCATGGTAAACCTCAAGAAATCATAGTTCTCATCATGTAAAAGTTACAAACACCTACATCCATAAGGTACCTATTACTTATTCTTCTTACATTGAGTATTTATTTATTTATTTGGATTACCAGCTATTGTTACAAAGATACAAAAAAATAACGATTTTACTTACTTAATTCTTAAATGTTAACTGTACAATCTTTACAGGTAAACACCACATTCAATAAACAATTTGTTACATTTATACAATAGTTACTTAAGTTAAAAAATTAGAACTATTACATATCATGCAACAAAAGCTAGAATAGAAGCATGTAACACTTAAAACTATGTTCTTCAAATTATTGTTTTTAACATTTGGTTTAGGTGCATTTTTATGCAGAATGGATATCTGTAATGCTACTATATTCATTTAGTAGCTTTTTTAAACGGGGCGCCGGTAAACTTGTGCCAAATGCTGTCCTGCGGAGTGGTGGGATCAGAGATGTTGTTGGTCTCCGAGGAGATTTATGAGAACCTCTAAGATGAAATCTATCAAGTAGCTGATGACAGTCTATATTATCGTGGAATAGTTTATGTAAGAATTTTAGATCGATAATATCAGATCGTTTTTCAAGCGTCATACTTTTTAAAATAACAAACTTGGTGTGGTATGAAAAAACAGTCTGTTAAATCGTTAATAACGATATTTAAAAGAACAGGGCTGAGGTGCGAACCCTGCGGAACACCCGAATTTATTTTATAGTATGATGACTGATACCCACTTATAATGACATAAAATAATCTATCAACCAAATAGGATCTAAACCAATTTAGAAGAGGCCCCGTGATTCCGAACGCGTACAACTTTCTTATAAGTATATCATGGGTTACTCTATCAAATGCCCTGCTGAAGTCCGTATATACAGCATTAACTTGGTTACCAACGTCCATCGCATCTACTACAAATTCAACAAATATGGCTAGATTTCTAGTCTTTGATCTACGTCGCACAAATCCATGCTGATGAATGGTAATACATTTAGTATCTCTGTACATACGGACATAGCAAAGATTCTAGGATTTTACCAAAAATGGAGAGGATCGAGATGGGTCTATAATTTTTTACGCGACAATTATCATCACATTTAAATAACAACACAACCTTAGCTGTCTTCCAAACCTTAGGAAAAATACTTGTTGATACTAATTATTTATACTTATATTATATTATTAATACGTTATACCACAACCTATCGGCGTTCTAAGTACACATTTAATCAATTTTATGTCATACATAAATGCCATGCAATTCAATACAGTTAGGAATAATTTGGGTAGAATACTAGACTTATTTTTATCAAATGCTGACTGCATATGCTTACCATGCCCTCCACTAGTTACTACAGATATTTATCACCCCACTTTCTGTGTATCTTTATTGTTGCATACTAATTCCATTCCTATGACGCGCAATTCATCAACTAAATACAATTTCCATAAAGCGAACTATGGGGAACTTAACGCCGCTTTAAGCGAAATCGACTGGAACTTACTCTTGAATAATCTTACCGCCGATCAGTCTGTTGAACTATTCTACGAAAATATTTATAAGATAGTAAAATTGTACGTCCCTCGCTCGCGTCCTAAAAACCCTCGCTTCCCATTGTGGTTCACACCTGCACTTATCCGTATTTTTAGGAATAAAGAATCAGCTTGGCTAAAATGGAAGAAATACAACAACATATCTGACTATGAAATTTTCTCAATACATCGTAAACGTTTTAAATTAGAGTGTGCAAAGTGTTTTCGTTTATATATTACATCTGTCGAAGATAGTATTAAGCATCATGTCAAACATTTCTGGACCTACATTACGAATCGAACCAGCAAAGCTAGGTTGCCCGCGAGTATGTACTTAAACAATACACATTCAAACAATCCAACCACAATATGCAACATGTTTTCTACATATTTTAATTCTATTTACGAACCTTCAGTATTTGATCCTACTTGTTGGCAGGCTCCTAGCCTATACGCCGATAACTCATCTTGCATATCTAGCATAAGCTTAACATTGGAAACTGTTCTTAAAACAATTAAGCAATTGGATCCTAACAAGGGACCCGGCCCCGATGGTTTACCTCCCTTTTTCCTAAAGAACGTAGCTGACAATATAGGTCTCCCTCTTCTAATTATGTTTAACAAATGCCTAGCTGAAGGCACCTTTCCTGCAGTTTGGAAGTGCGCTTTTATTACACCCGTTTATAAGAGTGGCAATAAAAACGATATACAAAATTATCGCCCCATTTCTTTACTTTCCGCCTTGTCGAAGCTTTTCGAGAAGCTTGTGCACGGTGAGCTGTACACTTATTTTCATCATTTAATTATAAGCGAGCAACATGGTTTCGTTAAACGACGTTCGACAGTTACCAATCTTATGTTATTTTCTAACTATTTATTCGAAAGTATGGACAAACAGGTGCAAGTTGACGCTGTGTACACTGATTTTCGAAAAGCTTTTGACAAGGTGGATCATAAACTGTTGTTAGATAAATTCGAGGTAATTTATTGAGATGGTTTGTCGCTTATATTTTTAATAGGACTCAAAAAGTTGTAATCAACGGTTTTGAATCTAACTCAATATTTGTTACTTCTGGCGTACCACAGGGCTCAATTCTGGGCCCCTTGCTCTTTATTTTATTCGTCAATGACATTAAAAGCTGCTTCATTAATTCTCAATTCCTCATGTATGCCGATGATATAAAAATTTTCAAATCTTGCAAATGTATTGACGATTGCTCTCTGCTACAAGATGATCTTGATAGACTATCTCAATACTGTTTAAGAAATAAACTTCACCTTAGTCTTCCTAAATGTAAAGTCATAAGTTACACTAAAAATAAAAACACTTTAACATTCAACTATAAACTTCTTGATAACAGCTTAGATAAGGTCAACCACATTCGTGATCTTGGCATCACACTTGACTCAAAGTTGCACCTCGATCTACATATAGACAACATAATCAATAAAGCATATAAAATGTATGGCTTCGTGATGCGGTCCTCAACTGACTTCAAGTGTCCCTCTACGTTTTTAGTATTATATAAAGCCCTCATTCGTTCTCAACTTGAGTACGCAGTCCCGGTTTGGAGTCCCATTTATGATAAGTACAAAAGTAATTTGGAGATGATACAAAAGAAATTTATACGATCCTTGCATTATAAATGTTATCATTCTAAATTATCATATATACAGCTACTTAATAAATACAATCTTTTGACACTGGAGTCTAGGCGAAGTTTACTTATGTCATTGATGCTTCATGGTATATGTAATAACAGGTTTGACTGTGAGAATATTACAAATAACTTGTGCTATATTACACCTAGAACTGTAATGCGGCGAGAGGTGCGCGCACCACGGCTGTTCCACACTGCAAAGTGCAGAACAAACGCTGGGGTGCGCGCGCCGCTCCGCCGCCTAGTAGAAACATATAACACACATTTTCATGAACTCGACATATTTGCACTTTCATACACCAATTTTAAAAACATGGCCATAAGGGTCCTTAAAACCGATACGTAAACTATATAGAATAGTTACATTCGCGCGTGTTGGATAATAAATAAAAACTACTTATTTAATATTATTTCGAGGACATTAGTGTGGGTTACATGTTTACTCAATTTTCTTTAATATGTATAAAAATAACCCTTATTTAGATCAACATGTAACTGTTTTATGTCCCAATAAAGAAAATGAAATGAAAAATGGACTTGTTAAAAATGATCGTTAAGGGTTTCAGGTACAGTTTACTATAAAAGCTGGAGGTATACCGTCAGGACCTGCTTCCCTTTGAAACATCAAGGCACTTTAATTTATGTTGTACATAATTTTGACCGAAAACTATACTAGACAAATTGTCCGAATGGATATTTCGAAACGTTATTGTTACTGGGTATTGTGTGTTTCTGAAGTAAGAGTTTGGTACTCAGGCGTCGCCTCACGAGTCACACGTCGGGTCAGAAGCCGCGCGTCAGTCGCTGCGAGCGCGGTTACATTTCGAGGAGCACATGAGTAAGTACACACAAGTACTTATAACACACATTAGCTGTAAACTCAGTGTTCGGCGCGCTCGTACATGGCTAGCAAACGGTAAGCGATGTTGGCTACTTACGGCTGGACAATTTGCTGTTTACTGACATTAGGTATATTTCTATTATTATTTTGGTGTTTGGTTTATACAGTTTATTGTATTCGTCTTCTGAGAATAAGACCTTGTTTTCCTGACTCAAAGTTCGTTAAATAAAAATAAAAAGTTCCAGTAATTCTAGTAAAAGTATCGTGCGCGTTACTCTAGCCGTCAGATTGCATGGCACCGGTTTTTATCACCTTTAAATCACACAATAAGTCCTGTAATTTCCATTGGTAATCTACAGTGTTCATCGCTACAGTTGCGTTTCCCTTATCGGCCTTAAGCTCTAAAATATCCCGGTCTTCCCCAATCGTTTTCAATGCTTTGATTCTGATTACATTTTTGTACGGTATACACCAACGTGTTAACGCAAAGTTCACACCTGTAGCTAAAATGTTAGACGTAGGTTCATTTAAACTCACTTGCGATAGATTTATAACAGTCTCCTTTAGTTGTTCTGGAAAGCAGTGAAAAGGTAAACATTGTATGATCGCGTTAATACCCGTTACGTATTATATACATATATTAACTATTACTACTTTATTATACATGTTTCAAGGTGCCCGTGTTCCTGAGAAACCTGCACTTGCCACTCACACAAGAGATGCTGAAGATATCACTTCAGCACCATACAGCGAGGACTGCAGAGATAGTGTTAAGGGTATTAATGACAGTGATGTTAGGGACAGTAGTAGTTCATGTAATAATTTACAATCTTATATATGTGATAAGTGCAAAGAAGTATTCAACGATAAGATTCTATTAATAGCACACATTCGCGAACATTCAGTGACCGGGTTCAAGCCATACAAATGTGATGTATGTATGAAATGTTTTAATGTAAAGAACGATTTAGATACACATTACCGTGTACACACCGGTGACAAACCATACAAATGTGATGTTTGTATGAAATGTTTTACTACAAAGAGCAGATTAAATACACATTACCGAATACACACCGGTGATAAGCCATACAAGTGTGATGTTTGTATGAAATGTTTTACTCAAAAGAGCAGTTTAGATACACATTACAGTGTACACACTGGTGCCAAACCATACAAGTGTGATGTTTGTATGCAATGTTTTAGACAAAAGAGCACTTTAGATACACATTACCGTGTACACACCGGTGACAAACCATATAAGTGTGGTGTTTGTAAGAAATATTTTAGACATAAGAGCCATTTAGTTATACATTGCCGCCTACACACTGGTGACAAACCACACAAGTGTGATGTTTGTATGAAATGTTTTACTCAAAAGAGCAATCTTGATGACCATTACCGTACACACACCGGTGATAAACCATACAAATGTGATGTATGTATAAAGAGTTTTAGTCTAAGAACTAGTTTACGTGCTCATCACCTTATACACACCGGTGACAAACCATACACGTGTGATGTTTGTATGAAATGTTTTAGACATAAGAGCCAATTAGTTACACATTGCCGTCTACACACTGGTGACAAACCATACAAGTGTGATGTTTGTATGAAATGTTTTACTCAAAAGAGCAATCTTGATGAGCATTACCGTACACACACCGGTGATAAACCATACAAATGTAATATTTGTATGAACTGTTTTGCTCAAAAGAGCAGTTTAAATGTACATTACCGTAAACACACCGATGATAAACCACAGAACATAGAATAAAGATAGAAAGGCCAGGCGCCTTGTGGGCGGGGCAGGCGCGCCGAGCGAAGCATGAGCAACGCTCATACTTCAAAATAGTTTTATATAAATTTGTAGAGTAGGTATAAAATAAACCTTAGCATATATGTAATGTACTTATTTTATTAAAATTAAGATATCAACAATAAATGTGTAATATGTATTATACTTGCTAGTTAAATTCAGACCACCATGAAGGTAACACTGCGTTATTTATTTAATAATATTTTACTTCATTAAAAATATTATTAACATTTCACCTGTGCCTTATTTATACCTTGTTCTATCATTTTCCATCATTCTTAATTGGATTTTAAATACAAAAATACAAAGGATTTTGGTTGCTCTCATCGTACGACTAACTACAACCGGTCGTAAAAAGTTCATGCAAATGTTAACTTGTTACAATATTATGTGTTTTATAAATTAATTGAGTTTTGTAATGAAGTTCTTGTAGGGATGTAGAGAAGACACAGGTAAAAGTTTATTATATTTTTTTATGAAATTCTATAATATAGTAATAAAATAATACGCCTAAACGTTGTATATTGAGTGTGAGTATATATGAGTGTAAGTGAGTGTGTGAGTACGCGCAATGTGCGTGCGTGCGACTGTGCGCTGCTGTTTTGTAGCTGTTTGCGAATTTGATTTTCTGTGCATATGCAAATTGTTACAATCGGTATTGTAAATGTGAAATAAAATGGATTATACTTTTTTTAAGCTGGCTGATTTGCGCTTCTCGTTTATTACTCTTTAAAGACAAATTTGACACTAGGAATTGAATGAGTCTCCAGAACCTTTACAAACATTTAAACAATATAGAAATTATCGATAAACTGTTAAATTTAAATATTCAAAGCTTTGATAAAAATCGAATACATGAAACTTTAATATTGATTGATTTATTTGATCATCATAAAAACAGATTAAACCTACTAACTTCTCGGCCAAATATACACTTAACGAGAACTTTAGTTATGTCTATAAAAAATATTATGAACTAGCCATATAGGGCGGTTTCGCACGCGCGGACTTTGGTTTCAAAATCACCAATAGGCTAATAGAGAAGGATCATAATTTGACTTTATATTAACATTGACGCAAGTTGTTTCCTTTTCTTTCTAAAGACAACCTGTGCCGGGGACGATTCGCAAAATGTTATTGGCGTATTCTGTGATCTCTCTAAAGCCTTTGACTGTGTTGACCATCATAGGCTATTGTGAAAACTTAGGCTAATGGCATCCCAGATACTGCACTTGACTTAGTCAATTCCTACATAAGTGATAGACTACAACATGTTGACATCAACGGAAGTAGATCTTCTGGATTACCAGTCACAATGGGCGTGCCACAGGGCTCATTAAGACCCTTTCTGATTTTAGTGTACGTAAATGATTAATTGCCATTCTTCGTACAGGATTTGTGTAATTTTTTTTATTCGCGGATAACACATCCCTTATTTCAAAGTAGAGAGAAGAGCTGTTATTGATTCATTCGCGCAAATCCTGGACTGGTTTACGCCGGGTTATTTACTACTAAGCTCTAAAAACAACATTCATTAAGTTAACATAAATTTAAATAATTAAATTATTACTTTCGTACGATTGACAGTTTTTCTAGGATTAACGGGGCGCTCAAATAACGATGCAAGAGACACGTGACTTGCAGGGAAAATTAGCTCAGTCGCATATGCAATTCAAAAAGTATAATTGAAAATTATTAATAATTATCTATCATTATTAATAATTACCGAAAGGCGAGGTAAAAGTAAGAAATTAATCACATTTATCAGTGATTATTAATAATTTAATCTCAGTAGGTAGGTACCTCTAAAGGTAATAAATTTTCAAAAATAACGTAATCTAAGCGTCTTAATGCTATGTCCAGCAGTGGACTATTATAGTCTGATGATGATGATGATGATGAAGCGTATTTCTGTTCGATCGAGCATCAGGATACAAAATTATTATTTTAGTATCCTAAAATTACCTTCTAATAAATATCACTAATGCAACTTTTAAAATTTAAAAATAGGTACTTCAATACATACCTAAGTAACTGGATGGTTATAAAAAAAAATAACCACGAACGGCTTTCTAACCTAACCTATCCGAGTCGGATTGCTATGATTTGGGGTGATAACCATAATGATAATAGCAATATTAAGTACTTTTAAATTTTTAAAAGTTTGCATTAGTGATATTTATTTGAAGTTGATTTTAGGACACCAAAATAATAATTTTATCGGGGTCGCCTATGAACACCCGGGTGATTACCTATATTCGCGGGTGATCAAAGAACACTAAAGAGTCGTCTATGATGACTTGATGAGTGATGACCCAGGTGATCATAGTGGAATAGACCAATTTTACGGAGTCTATGATTGTTTAATTTTTATTTTATCTGTTTTGTTTGATTTAAGCAAAACCAAGAAAACGATTTGCATGTAAGTTTCTTTAAATATTGGTAAGAATTATGGATTGGTTCCCTTTACGTCGAGTCCCTTTACGTCGAGTCCGAGAGTCTATTGTTCTTGCAAAATATTGCTATTTTACGCTTTCTATTACCGTTACGTCGAGTTTGGTTAATAGGTACAGTCAGGATGTAAATTAAAAGCCAGTATCGTATAGTATTAAAATATTGTTATATTATTTGTTGTATTAGTTCTTCTCAAATAAGTATCTTTTTTAATCTTTATAATTGTCGCTATTAGTGTAAATGTAAATCAGCATATAGTATTATAGTAAATAATTCTCCTAACAAAAGTAACTTTCTTAATCTATATAAATCACAGTCTAATCATCACTATTAGTGTAAAATATGTAAATCAGTATATAGTTTTACAGCAAATAATTCTTCTAAAAAAGGAACTTTCTTAATCTATATAAATCACAGTCTAATCATCACTATTAGTGTAAATGTAAATGAGTAGGTAGGTATATAGTTTTACAGTAAATATTGTTTCTAAAAAAGTAACTTTCTTTATCTATATAATCACAGTCTAATTATCACTATTAGTGTTAATGTAAATCAGCATATTATAGTTTTACAGCAAATTATTCTTAAAAAAAAAAAACTTTCTTAATCAAAATTTTTGTTATATACCTATATTTTAATTTATAATTTGCATTCGTTGTTTCAGCCTAGGTAATAAGTATTTTAAATAATTTAGACTATTTTCTAAATAGTCAATTATCAAATCTTACAGATGACAGTCGTTTAAGAAACATCATTAAATAATTTTGTTACTTGTAAAATCTTCACCTATTTTATTAATACACTTATCAATAGCCAAGGAATTTTTATTTTTTTGCTTCTGATTATTATCGTTATAAATGTTTGCCTGCGCTATCTTAAATCTAGCTTCTTTAGCCTCATCTCTAAGTGTGCTGATGAGAGTATATAGCGGAGGTCTTTTACTAAGCTTTTTATTTAGCCTATTATGCCACCCCTCTACTGGGTTCGTTGTCCTGTGACGTTCAATGTAACAACAAAATAAATCAATATTTTTGTTTATCCACTGCGACGTGACACATTTATTTGAATAATAATTTTGCCTCATTGCCTTCAGGTGCACTTTCTAATAATGGCACTCATGCTTCCGTGATGAAATTTTTGGGAAGATGTGCTGTGGCTGCACACATAGAAATATATTCTTTTCCACCGGGAACATTTACTATTCCGGTCTGTTTTCCTTTTTAGGGTTCCGTACCCATAGAGTAAAACGGGACCCTATTACTAAGACTCCGCTGTCCATCTGTCACTCACCAGGCTTTATCTCATGAACCGTGATAGTTAGACAGTTGAAATTTTCACAGATTATGTATTTCTGTTGCCGCTATAACAACAAATACTAAAAAACAGAATAAAATAAATATTTAAGGGGGGCTTACATATAACAAACGTGACTGTTTTGCTCGTTTTTGCTCGATATTGATAACGGAAATAGGTAGACGCTTGAAATAATAATATTGTCTTCTGTTTACGCGAATGTTATTCATTGAAATTAAACTACTATATACGGATTTTATCGCGTTGTTTATTTGACACTTTATTAAAAAAAATTGTAAACTGTTACACTACTATTACTATATAGTATAAATAGTTTTAATAGTTTCAATAATACAATTAGCTTAAAAATTAGTAAAGTTTAATAGTAATAGTAGTGTAACAGTTTTAAAAATTTTGTAATAAAGTAAATATACTTTCATTTAAATTTTAAAATATAATATATTATAGTAACTAGCTGTTGCCAGCGGCTTCGCCCGCGTGGACTTAATAATATTTTCAACTCTTAATTCACTCTTTTAGATGTAAAATTTTGAAAAACGTCTATTCATGTGTACATTTATTTATAACCAGAAGCATGTAGGTATGTGAAATTTGGTGCTTCTTTGAAAATGACGGACTTCCGTACAACCGTTTATCTTATATTTTACCCTCTTATGGATGACATTTCGAAAAATCCTTCCTTAGTGGATGCCTACAACATAAGAGGCATCGACTGCCAAAGTTTCAAGTTAGTAGCCCCAGCGGTTTAGGCTCTCCATTGTGAATCAGTCAGTCAGGACAAGTAATTATAAGTACTAGCGGTCGCCTAGTGGTCAAAATTCGACTAAAATTCCTAAGCTTGCTACTTTGTTTTCTGTTTTTCTCTATTACATATAAATAAGGTAATTGTACGACGTCAGACATACAATGTCGAAATACTACGAACGCGATTCGACTGCGTGTGTCAAATGCATGGTTTTGTGCGTGTAGTGTTTTTTCATTAATTTAATGTATTTCTAATGCATATTTTATAAAAATATTAGGATTCGCCCCTCCTTCTCCATATAAACTCTAACCTCGGTCCGCGCAATTTTCGTAAAAAGGGATACAAAGTTTTTGCTTCACGTATTAATATATGTATACATATAGATTCAATAGATTCGAATACGATAAAACATGTGAACCTGACTGTATTTAAAAATATGATATTATTAAACTCGAAGTAAAGGTAATAGAAGCGGGGTAAAGAAACTCGGCGTTAAGGGAATAGAAACGGGATAGAAATCGTAGACTCGACGTAAGGGTAATAGAAGCGAGACAAGGTTCTCGGCTCGACGTAAAGGGACTCGACATAGAGGGAACCATTCGAACTATGGTATTATAAATAAATACCTACTGGACAACTAACTTCGAGTCTTATTTTATTACTTTTACCGAAGAGAGGAGTGAATTATTAATAACAACTGGTAAACGTGATGAATTTCAATTTTATATTCACATTTACCAAATCATGAGGTAATTATTAATAATGACGGATAATAATTATAAAATTTTCAATTAATCACACTTACCTACCGTTCCGGAAATAACATCCTATATTCAAAATTACAAACTGCCTCTTTAAAATATTAGTAGTACACATAATAGTTTAAAAGAACCATAGATATCAGTTGAAATAATTTTTCATGTTTCCTTACTATCTATGAAATAATTTATTTATTAAAAATGCAAGGTACTCGGAACGGATATTCTTTTACAATAACGCCATCTACTACAAGAAAGCGTAATCTGGATATGTAGTAGCGCCATCTATACAATAATATAAAAAGTAGCTGGTGTAGTGTATTAGTTCATTTGAAATTAGTTCCAAATTATTACACAGATGTCACTACTATAGCAATATAAGTTAAAATAGTGTTTTTGTCGAATATTTCAGTAATCCTTTATAATTTTGCATATATTTTTTATTAACAAAGTTAGTTTTTGTCTTTTTTATAGGTGCGTATAGATTTTATTCACAAAATATGTGTTATTTTACTATAAATATGAAAAATCTTAACTCGCGCAGGTGAAGTTTTCATTAGGTGTAAGTATATATACAAAAATTTGCTTTTAGTAAGTGTACTTGCTTCGGCAGTACATATACTAAAATTGGAACGATACAGAGAAGATTAGCATGGCCCCTGCGCAAGGATGACACGCAAAATCGTGAAGCGTTCCACATTTTTTGAAGAGTTTGATTTTTAATAAGTTAACTTTATTGTACACTTATTTTGAGTAAAGGGTCTATTCCCCTTTCTTACAGAGAGGAAATAACAGATTAAGGAGGTGTTTGGATCTACACAAGCATAATACTGCGTTTTTACGGTTAATTTTTACCGCCTCGATGGCGCAGCGGTATGATAAGTACATATGACTACTTTTAGGTTCGATTCTCGTGTTGCGTAAATGCTTACTAGGATTTTTTGTGACCAAATCTATATCAGCACTAACTTGGCAGAGTACGCGTGTTCGACAAATGGCCGAGAACACTGTACCTACTGTATTGAGATAATATTTACTATGTAGTAAGTACCTACATACATACCTACGCAAAGATTATTAAGAGCTGCGTGATAAGACAGTGGACAGGAAAACTGAAATATACACAGGGATTTATGCAATCTAGGTCCCGATATTAAAAACGAAGCAATACAATGTGCATAACAAGAAGAGGAAGACATGGAGACCCACTCTTCAAAAATATTCTCAATAGTTCTCGAATGTGTTTTCAGATGTCTATTGTCTATATTGGGAAACGAGAGTGTACTAATTGTGAGTGCGTCACTTTAGTGCGACTAGCAGTAGTTCGTCATTATGGTAGTGCGACTAAGTAGTAGTAGTTCGTCATTATGGCAGTGCATTGTACGACCGTGCGGTAAATGCGACCGACACTTCGTTGCTGCAGTATTAATCTATAATAATATTATACAATTGCTTGAACGCGCTAATCTCAGGAACTAGTGGTCCGATTTGAAAAATGCTTTCAGTTAGATAGCCCATTTATCGAGGAAGGCTATAGGCTATATATCATCCCGCTAAGATCAATAGGAGCGGAGCACCAATGAAGAATGTTTCAAAATCGGAGGATTTTTTCCTTTTGAGAGCTTCCGATGCGTGCGCTGCGTAAATAGTTGAAGTTTCGTAAAAATCATGTATGAGAGAATTGTTCCCCTTAAAACGTTCTAAAAAAAAGTCCGCAATAGCATATGTCTATCTTTTAAGGTTGGCTCACTATAACCTTTTTTATGCTAACCAAATTTATTTTTATAAACATGATATTAATCATCCAAATAAATACGTTATTCATCACAAGTATTTAATTTAAAACAAAATTGCCCTTTACATCATTCGATTTCAATGAATATCTTAGGAGACATCGCTGTTTTAAAATAACATCGCAGCAAAATAATGACCCATTACAGACATACAAACTTATCGAAGCATACAAACGATGTTTCTCCTGGTTTATTCTGCGTGATTTTAAATTACCACTGTAGGTACCTATATTTATAAAATGTTGTTCAATGGTTCTTATGTGGTTTGTGGATTTAACAAAGTTTCAGGTCCTTTAAAATTGTATTATAGGTGCCTACGACCCACTCTCTCTCTTATGACTGTGACGCAGACGAAGTTGAGCGGGTCAGCTATCTATACTAATATTATAAAGCTGAAGAGTTTGTTTGTTTATTTGTTTGAACGCGCTAAACTCAGGAACTACTAGTTCGATTTAAAAAAAAAAGTATTTTTAGTGTTGGATAGCCTATTTATCGAGGAAGGCTATAGGCTATATAACATCACGCTACGACCCACGTGGGCGGCGCAGTAACGATAAACGCGGTTGAAACCGCGGGAACACCTAGTAATTTATAAGCCGGATCAGATGCTAAGAACTTTATGAAGAGGGTAATTAGCTAAATTACCGTGACCATCAGATATAGGTACATATGACTATTAATACAATTTGTGAGTCTTCAGTTTCGCAATAGTGTCGAGCTTCAATGTGTGTAGTCATTCAAACTATAGTGAGTCGTAGTACATACATACCTACAGATATGTCGCTATAGCGTTAATCGCACTTTCAATGGTCACACTTGCATAATACACTCCTTACTAACCGATAGAGTGGCACCGGCACACCGGCGGCCAGGCTTTTAATTATGTCTGGTATTCTATAACACTCAGTAATGATACCTATATCTACCTACTAAGGAAGTCATAACATTGTTGACTGCACTGATGGCATATTGGTTTACGTGGTCACCTCGCTATTGCACTACATCGAGTGTTGTAGATACGATGCCCACAGGGGACAAACATTTGTGCCAAATCTGGGTGTTCATTGCGTCTGTTTGAATGTTAGTAAAGTCCCCCGTGACACAGGAGTGATCCTGGAGTGTAAGGTGTCTTGTACGCTATAATTGCCTGTGATCAGGAGAATATCAACAGTGGTGTCACTGACAAGACTGTATATTCTCAGTGACAGTCAAGCTGCTCTCAAGGCTCTGGACTCGTGTAGGGTGGACTCCAGACTGGTCCTGAACTGTGTTAAGCTCCTCAACAAACTAGGCAGGAAGAATACAGTCAGACTGGTCTGAGTTCCGGGACATGCAGGGGTGCTGGGCAATGAGGAGGCTGATGAGTTAGCCAGAAAGGGCTCGGAGCAACTGTTTGTGGGCCCCGAGCTATTCGTGGGACTCTCTGAGAGCACCGTCAAGCAGCTTTAAATGCACATGGCAATGATAAACGCAGGTTGGAGTGGATGGCCCTTAGGGGTCTGGAACACTCCAAGAAGTTCATTGCAAACGGAGCCATAGGCTTATACCAAGAGCCAAATGCGCCGGCTCACAGGAGCGTTCACTGGCCATTTTGGCACCAACGACTTCCTGTGCAGATTGAGATTGGCACACAATTTGATCTGCAGAGCCTGTGGTGAACAGGACGAGTCCATATCGCACCTATTGTGTGAATGCGACGCGTTGGCTGGACTGAGGACGGGTCTGATGGGGTGGCATATCCAAGCCCTGAAGACTTCAGGCTTCTCCCTCTGAATTGTACACTGCGGCTTATGCAGTACATTCATAAGGAGATAGCTAAGGGTTAAATCTTGGGGCCGACCCAAAAGATCCCACTGGGTCGAAGTGTCGCCGGTCTGCACTGACTGGCCCCCACATATAAGATAAGATAAGATAAGGTGTCTTGTATAACAGAAAAAAAAACCTAAATTCCATATACATAGTATATGGCTCTAACATAGATCTCGGAGGACAGCCCATGCTCAGCGCTTTCAACATGGCTTAATGTCCAAGATTTTACAGTGGGGACAACACTATAAAATCTTGGACATTATGCCGTGTAAGAAGTATGATAAGTGATAAGGAATTATACTATAGCAGCCACGAGAATTTAATAAGAGGTACCTAACATTAGTCATCATGCTTTGTCGAAAGCGCCAGATATGTCTAAGAAAATACACAGTCTAAGTCTGCAAACTAGCGCATAATAGGGATATGTGGAAAAGCGAGAGGGAGGCCTTTGCCCTGCAGTGGGACAATACAGGCTGAAAATAAAAAATAATAATAAGTCTTAGTCGTGCGATTAGAGCAACCAATTGCCAAAAAGTTGTATCGTCGTATATTTGCAATTTCGTCTCTGTCACATCCTTAAATTTGCCTATGAACTGTAGACACGGGCTAACACAATATTCAACCCGAAAGTGTACGTAGGCAGGTACAAAGTTTTATAATTATTCTGTCTATCAAAGTTAGGTGAAATAATAAAGTCCAACGCATCATATCAACAATTATTTTATTTACAAAACCTTTTTCATTACATAAATACATAGATAACTAAACCTACCTTAAGCGAACTTAAATACTAAAATTCTCCTCCAATCTCCTCAAGTGATCGACATTAGACTCTTGTGGTGGACTGCTATGACTTAAAATATTATTTTTGTAAACATCCAAACTCCTTTGAGCCATATTACTGTAAACTTCTCTTGGCAGAATACGATTTTGCGCGGGAACTTTGACATTTGAATTTCCTGCCAAATTCAATCGGTCCATGTAGACGCGTTCGTTCGGATACACGCTAGGTGGGATAAGAGGTATGTCTGGTTTTGGTAATGTTCTAAACATGTTTGTTCTATCGATAATTTGGTTTTGTGCGTTCATATGGTTTAGAGATTTCATCCATTGTTGTTGCTGTGTGGGCGGGACTCGGTTTGGGTAGTTGAAGATCCACAGGCGGTCGCCGACGAACATTGGCCGCGGGCTGACGATGCCGAGACTGCTGTAGTACTGCTGAGCAAGTAGTTCGATATCGTTTGTGTATTTTCGCTTCCATTTCGTTCTTCGGTTTTGGAACCATATTTTTATCTGAAATGATGAAACTGATTTTTATTTTGTAAGAGACTTTACAAGTAGGCCTGACTTGAACACTAACGAGGAATGTCGTTTAACATATGTGTGAAAACTGTGAAGCACAGCTTTATAATAAGTAAAAACTATGTATTGAGAACAATTTGATCGGACTTATAAGACGATATGGAGTATTTTCAATACATTTGGCGTGTAGTACCTATTAGCTTAATGTCATTCAAGGCACGCACCATAGACATATCAAAATTATGAGCGAATTGAATTGTCGCCTGAATGAACGGTGAAAGAAAACATCAAGAGGAAACTTGCATGTCTGAGTGTTTTACATAAGGTTCTCTAATATGGGTGAAACCTGTAATCCGTACAGGGCTAGCATGGTGAACTAAAAACCTTATACCGAGAAGAGACCCATGCCTAGCAGTGCGACAGTTTAAAACACTACTGATATTATTTTAACTTGTACTATTACCGCCTTGCTACATAATTATCATTTCAGTCCACGTAAACGCAGCATAAACGTTAAAGGTAGCTCACTTGTGTCTCAGTAAGTCTCAGCTGCCTCGCCAGTCTGCCTCTTGCAGCCACGGAGAGGTAGCGGTTCTTCTCAAACTCCGCCTCCAAACTTTTGATCTGTTGTGCGCTGAAGGCCGTGCGCGCGCGCTTGCCTCGTGACGAGCATGATCCTGGTAACAATTAAGTAATATAATAAAGCTATTTATTATTATATTTATTTATGAAATAACAGTTTCTTTTAAATACGTCACTCATAGTAGAAATAATTCCAGTAACGTAAGGAGCTCGGACAACGGATACAAAAACGCCCAGAAATTAGAGGAACTATTTGGTGTACCTAATCGGCACAGCGGCAAAGCTGGGGCGACCATTTAAATCACTACTACGCCATCCGTTTTCATATAAAAACTGTTGTAAAATAACAGTCCAAAAGTAATTAGTAGTTAAATATCTCATACGTTATGTCAGTACCTAGTCTCTAATCAGATCCCGACGAGTAAATTTGATTTTTGGAGACCATAGTATCCAAAAATAAAAATAAATAAAATGTAGCAACAGTAGGGAAGGGACGGAAGGACAGCCATCCTGGACAATGTAGATACGGTGGTGTCCGGGGTGTAGGTACGTGTCGGCGCGCGGCGTACCGAAAACTTTAGCAAAATGTCTTTCTATAGGTAGTTATCTCGTCGCAAACTTCTATTAGTCATAAAAACGCAAGATTAAGTTTTTATATTGATTATATTATTAATGTGATTTTTGCTGAAGAAAATGCCAACCATTTTTAACTCAGAATAATGGTCTAAATCTACTATTTCAATTTTCGGTACGCTGTCTCTCACATTTCACCAATAATGTGACAGTTTATATTGTATTTAATAATATTGAGAAGACACTACCCTCTTAGTCCAGGCCTGACATTAGCACTACTTAGAGTGACATTTCTGTTCGCCTCCATTTTTACTCTACAGAGTTTTTAATCCGAGAGATTTAAAACTCTGTAGAATAAAATTCATCACAATTACACACAAAGAGACGTGCTGAGTCTATGTGTGTAATTTTGCATGCTAATGTTATATTATGATTATACTGTAAGACATCTCATGTTTAAGTAGTTACAAACCTACCTTGGCTAACACCGACTCCATTAATAACAATAATTTAATTATTCACCAGAATACGCAATTACTTTTTAACTATTTAGTGCATTTTTTGGTTTAGAATATTCTTTATTGAAGTCGGTTTTTATTTTGTTAAAATTTCTGTTTATTAGTGAACTAGATGTTCCCGCGGTTTCACCCGCGTTTATCGTTACTGCGCCGCCCCCGTGGGTCGTAGCGTGATGTTATATAGCCTATAGCCTTCCTCGATAAATAGGCTATCCAACACTAAAAGAATTTTTCAAATCGAACCAGTAGTAATCACACAGAATAAACCAGGAGAAACATCGTTTGTACTATGTCTGTAATGGGTAATTATTTTGCTGCAATGTTATTTTAAAACTGCGATATCTCCTAAGATATTCATTGAAATCGAATGATGTAAAGGGCAATTTTGTTTTCAATTAAATACTTGTGATGAATAACTTATTTATTTGGATAAGGATTAATATCATGTTTATAATAATACCTTCGCAAATAACGCATTATTTTAGAACAAATTTGGTTAGCATAAAAATGGTTATAGTGAGCCAACCTTAAAAGATAGACATATGCTGTCGCGGACTTTTTTTTAGAACTTTTAAAGGGGAACAATTCTGTCATACATGATTTTTGCGAAACTAACTGTTTACGCAGCGCACGCAGCGGAAGCTCTCAAAAGGAAAAAATATCCTCAGATTTTAAAACATTCTTCATTGGTGCTCAGCTGCTATTGATCTTAGCGTGATGATATATAGCCTATAGCCTTCCTCGATAAATGGGCTATCTAGCAGTGAAAGAATTTTTCAAATCGGACTAGTAGTTCCTAAGATTAGCGCGTTCAAGCAAACAAACAAACAAACTCTTCAGCTTTATAATATTAGTATAGTATCCTCAGATTTTAAAACATTCTTCATTGGTGCTCAGCTCCTATTGATCTTAGCGTGATGATATATAGCCTATAGCCTTCCTCGATAAATGGGCCATCTAACAGTGAAAGAATTTTTCAAATCGGACCAGTAGTTCCTAAGATTAGCGCGTTCAAGCAAACAAACAAACAAACAAACTCTTCAGCTTTATAATATTAGTATAGATAGTACAAAGAAATCTATTTCATTCTCTCGTTATTGTTCATTTTCACTTGCATGCTCATGAAACCACGTTGAACGAATGCTAGATCGCATATAATAAACTATTATCTATATTTTGGCTGTTAAATTTATATGACGGTACTTCACAAGTAGATTGCTAACGTTATGTAAGAATGTATATAAGTCGCAAGTGTCTAATACATATTACGTAATAATCAAAAAGAAATGATTGCCAAAATATGTTTTCAAAGGGCCAATCAACAACAAATATGTGTCATAGACTATTGTACAACTTGTTATATTTACTGCGGCGAAGACTGAAGACTATGACCGTTCGATCTTAATTGTTATAGCGTTGATTAAATGTGAGTGATCGCTTCTTGTGGCCAAATGTTTAACGTTTTTGGCACGAGCAATCAATATTAGTTTAATTGTTAAGCTTTATTTATTATCCAAGATTGTTGATGTGATTATTTTGAAGTGTTGTCTCGGGAAATGTTAATGTTATGTTATCTGATTGTTGTTTTGAGACTGAGGACAACGTAATTTTCATTCATATCATCCGTAACCATCTATCTGCATCTAGACAAATCTTACAGAGGAATCAAAAATCCTCATCATCTCAACGGTTTCAATGTTTATCAACAGAAAGCAATTAAACATAATTTTGTGAAGAAATGTTAGATAAGAGGTCTCAAAAGGCCACGGAGGTTATGTGGAACAGTCTGATGGAGAAAATGTCTTCACCTTACAGAATTTTGCAAGTAATTAACCTTGTGTGGTGAGCAATTAAATCTTGATGTTGTGTTACGGGACATGAGAGAACCAGCTGTCTGACAATGATGTCGAAGACAGAGCGAAGTGGATGACTGACCATACCATCGTGTGGGATTCACCAACTTAGTCAGGAATAGAGACTGTAAGGAATATTATATTGGCTTTAGAGTACATTCTTAGGTAAAGAAGGCCTTTTCGCTAGCGATGGGAACTACTTCTTGCTTTTTAAATTTGCAGCGTTAATAACATGTTGTTATCTCCGTAGTCTACAAAATCCTCTTACCATCAGGTAGGCTGAATGCTAATTTTTAATGTTAATAATAATATCGGCCTTGTATATATGAACTATCCCACTGCTAGGCACAGGCCTGTTTTCATTGTGAGAAGGGTTAAGCCATAGTCCATCACGCTGGTCCAGTGCGGGTTGGCATACTTCATATATTTTTTACAATGTTATAGGGAACTCTCAGATATGCATTTCAATCGTAGTAAAATAAAAATATAAACATAAATATTGAAATGCCAGATTAATCTAATGAGCGCATTCGATGAACGCAATTAGAGAAAATGTTGCAATAAACATACCTATTATATCCTACTAGATTTTCCCGCGGTTTCACCTGCGTTTATCGTTACTGCGCCGCCCCCGTGGGTCGTAGCGTGATGTTATATAGCCTATAGCCTTCCTCGACAAATATCCAACACTAAAATAATTTTCAAAACGAACCAGTAGTTCCTGAGATTAGCGCGTTCAAACAAACAAACTCTTCAGCTTTATAATATTAGTATAGATTATATAGTATGTGGTAATTCATAATATATATGTCTGCACCTCTAAGAAACAGACGCGAGTTCAAGAGTGTTTAATTTGGATTAAATAAGATTTATGTAAATTTATTGAGCTTTAAACGTAAATACTAGTATAACTTACTAATAAGAAATACTGTCTGCTGAACTAGCTAATAATACATCACTTAATACATTACGGAAGTCATTCTGAACGGACATAGAGATCGTAGCAGACACGTTTCGTCGTCACCTTACAGTTATTTTCAATAAACACCTCCCCGCTTTGAGTAATTAGTGGTAATATATCAACATGTCATTCCAACGACGCCATCTTGAATCGTGAGCGTCGCACTGTGTATCCGAAAGCGCTAATGAGCGCGCCAAAATAAATGTCATTTTACTTTTTAAATTTTTATTGGGACACACGTCTTGATAAACTGCTGAGTCAATTAAGTCTTAGATTTGTTGTTAAATATGCTAACGTCTTCATTACATCTACTATAAATTAGATTTAATAAATGTTATGTGGATCTATGGTTCAGTCTATCTATCAGCACTGTAATATATATTCAGTCTATCAGCACTGTAATATACACTGCTGAACACGGGCTTCTTCTACTTATGTGTAAGAAGAGTTAGGCCATAGTCTACCACCTGGCCCTCTGTGGATTGGTTTTTGAAAACTTCATGGAGAACTCTCAGACATGCAGGTTACCTCACGATGTTTGCCTTCACCGTTAAAGTGAGTGATAATTACCTATTACCTGAAACGTTAAAGCGAGCGATAATTATCTATTGAATCTAGACCAGATATAAATATTGTTGCCTCTATTTTGTAACAATTTATACTAATTACCAGTACCGGATTAAGCAAGCGCGGGGCCCTTAGCAAATTCTTTCAGGTAAGAGTGCTTGCATATGTCAGACTTTTTGTAGAGCTGATTATTGGGTCGACTGAAATTTTACACATTTATACGAGCGACTTTTTGTAGAACTTGTGCGTTTACCGTATGAAATTCGGTGTTTTATTTACGCTAAGGAAATGGTCGGTTACCGATTGTCTGACGTGGATTGTCTTAGTAGGAAAAGTTGTAACATTTTACGTTTTTGTGACATCAAGTAAATTCAATATACCACATCTTAAGTAATAAGTTTCACTCAAAACATTACGCTCAGGCAGGCTACAGGCAGGCCCTTTCGCGCGGGGCCCGTAGCAATTGCTAGTCTTGCTACGTGGTTAATCCGGCACTGATACTTACATAATACTTACATATTATATCTGTCTCACGCTTATGTTTTCGAAGCCGTAGGGCACAGGCGTAATAATGCACTCCCATTGATGCGTGGTGATTTGAACGCGCTTATCTCAGGAACTATTGGTTCATATTAAAAATTATTTTAATGTTGGATAGCCTATTTATCGACGAAGGCTATAGGCTATATAACATCACGCTACGACCCACGGGGGCGGCGCAGTAATGATAAACGCGGGTGAAACCGCGGGAACTTATAGTGTTTAAATAATTACGTCGCTTCTGAAGCATGAGAGTTATATTTATACGTAGCGTTATAATTCAACTGCTATCTATAACAGATCATCAACAATCACACAATAAATCTTTTTAAATAACGTAATGACCGTGTTAACGTCAGGAAACAAGAAATTCGTTATCTTAACTGCTTAATAAAGACGTTATAGTGATTTATTATGTAATTAATGCTATTATATAAACTAAATAACATATTTTTGCGTTCGATAAAATAGTTTATAAGCGTGTAAAGTGAAGTAAATCATTATTATGAGCGGATTCTTTATAGAGTAGAGCTTTATTTGAAAGACTGAGAAGTAGTTGTCATCATGTTATTTTTAATGTTTAGCCTACTTCGTTTGTCCAGTCTTGTTATTTAAAACTGATAATTCCCGCTATAGGAATAATGCTTGTGTGGCGAGTGACTTTACAACCATTCAACAAGGGACACAAAGAACAGAATTTGTAGATTACCTACATAAATTTATGTCCCTTAAGGGAACCGAACTTACAACAGTAGATTATTTTAGATGCGGTTCGTTGGGCGTGACAATAATCTATTTGTTGTTGTTGAGTTTATCTACAGACCTACAGCCATTATTAAGTCTAAAAAAACTTTTTTGACATTCGGAAGTTATATGACTTTTCGAAATCATATGCGTATTGATTGACAATTATCGCCTGCTCCGTGCCTCAGAGAGCACGTTAAGCCGTTGCTCCCGGCTGCCATGAACATCTATGGCAGTAGTTATTGGGAGAGTGTCGACACAAAAGATCCCACTGGGTCGAAGTGTCGCCGGTCTACACTGACTGGTCCCCACATAAGATAAGATAAGTCTGAAAATAAGGTATGTTTGTATTGAAGTGTGTTAGGAAAGCAGCGCCCGCCGCTGCTAAAAATATTTGACGTATACCTCTGGATGAGGCTGCTGGCACGGAGAAGTAGGTATCACTGTCTTTACAGCCAACCGGCGGCGGCGTAAGAGTAGCAACACTGTTACTGCCTTTTGTCAATTAGGTAAGAATACCTTTTACCTAGGGTTGATTACGCGCGAGTAATGATATAATAATAATGTTCTCCAAACCGAATTTCAGTCACCACGGCCAATCTTAACGGAGATTGGCTATCTACGTAGGAGATAATATTATAGTGCACAAGCGTGTGCGCAAACACAAGTGCACTCTCTGTTCCCTAACTGTCATGATCCGTTGGGACGGCAATTCGACACGACTGAAGAGAGATCAGGCGCAGGACCAGGCTTTACATGCTTTCTGAGCCACGGGGGTGTCTAACACCACCAACTCCGGGCTGCTATTGAGATTTCCTAATAGTACCTAACACCCAATATGTAACTTTTGTTGGCTCGATCCGGGATTCGAACCCGAGACCACGTGCACAGCAGTTGCATTTACTACCGCTGCGCCACGGAGATTTGTATAAAAAACAATCACGAGTAACAGACCACTACCGGGCGAACCTAAGATAAAAAAAATATATGATCACGAAGTAACACTTATGAATTATGATACTGAAAATCTTTTTGTTAGCTACTTTAGTAAGTTACTGAAGTCACGTAGGTACGTTAGTTGCTAGGTTAAGGCAAAGGGTTGAGCCTATGAAAAGATACCAGCAAGAAACTCACGACTTTTAAACCTATTAAATATAATTTCAGTATTTTAATGTTAAATTAGTATAAAACGTGTTATCTGTGGTAAACTAGCTACTGCATACCATAGATATTTTTATCTATAATCCTAATCCTAACTAATATTATAAATGCGAAAAGGAGTTTGTTTGTTTGTTACGCTTTCACGCCTTAACTACCCAACCGACTAACATGAAATTTTGCATACACGTTGTCCCCCTGACAGAATAGGACATAAGGTACCTTTCATCCAGAAAAAATACCTAACCTTACCTACATTTACGCGAGCAAAGCGGGTGAAAACTAGTAATACAATAAAGTGGAAAGATTTGAATTTTTGTTTGTTTGTAATGATTTAAGACAAAAACAAATCAACCGATTTTAAAAATTCTATAACTATTAGAAAGCTATATTATCACCGAGTAACATAGGCTAGTGTCTGAGTGTCCAGTGATTTGTGTTTGTTTGTGTTTTATTATTATTTGTATTTATTGTATGTATGTTCACTAAAAATAGTTAATAAGTTGCTTTGTAATACTAATCCTATGGATCTAACAGTCTGCAAATAAATAATAATAATAATATATTTTATTTTATAAGAAGTACTGTTACTAACGTAGCCTATCCTACTTTTACGCGAGCAAATCCTTGGGTAAAAGCTAGTTGTATTATAAAATGGCGGTCCTATTCAAACAAATTACCCGGCACGTTTTAAAATCGGTTTGTATTTCGATTTTAATGATTGAAAGAGTGTCAGTGTCAAACAGTACCGTTCAAAATGTGTTACTAGTTGTAAAATATTGTATCCGGTGTTGAAATATGTTTCACAGAATCGATCTTCTTAAAATATTTTAATATTATATGAAATACTTTACTAAATGTTTTTGTTAGATAGTTTACAGATGCCAAATATAAATAACTAGCTTTTGCCCGCGGCAACACTCGTTGGGTAACAGTATTTTTTTCCTGGATGAAAGGTACCCTATGTCTTTTTCAGTACCCCTGACAACGTGTATGCAAAGTATTAACTTGATCGGTCGTGTAGTTAAGGCTTGAAAGCGTTACAAAGTCACATTGGTATTTATTTTATAAAAAAACTAGCTTTTGCCCGCGGCTTCGTTCGCGTTAATGTAGAATTTGACAATCAATTCGGGTTGTACTCTGCTTGTAATAATATAATTCAATCATGATTCGAAAGACACGTGGCGCCATCTATTATTATAAGAACGTTATTGTTGTTTTCCTCGGGAACAGTAATTTTTTCGGGATGAAAGGTAGCCTATGCCCGTTTCTGTACACCTGACAACGTATATGCAAAATTTCAGCATGATCGGTTTAGTGGTTTAAGCGTGAAAAGGTAACAAACAAACAAATGAACAAATTCATTTTCGCTTTTATAATATTAGTTAGTAATCCTAACTAATATTATAAAAGCGAAAATGAGTGGATAGTCAAAGTCAAAGTCAAAAATCATTTATTCATTTAGGTCACAAAGTAACACTTATGAACGTCAAAGTATATAGGTTAGTGAGTTTACTAAGTTACTGAAGCTACATTTAGGTTAGTTGCTAGGTTCAGGCAAAGGGTAGAGCCTATGAGAAGAAACCTGCAAGAAACTCACGGCCACTCTTTTAAATCGTCAGTTAAATATAATTTCAGTATTTTACAACTCAGATTAACAAGGTGTTACAGCCATTATGCCATATACTACTGACTATAAAAGCTAAAGATAATAACAATAATAACTTAATAATATTATAGGCAGGAAATAATTTGAGCTAAGATATATTATTTAATATAAATCTAAAATAGACAGTAGGATGGCATGATGGCGCATACACTTACACTTTGTGACTATGCAAAGGCTTAAATTGACTTATAAGTAATACAGATCTTTGAATCCTGTATGCAACAAGCAACTAGCTCCATGAGTTTTTGTCATAGGATTAGGATAGTTAGGATTAGGATTATAAAGATAGGATTAGGAAGTTAGGATATTAGCAAGGATGATGTACGGCAGTACTGAACTATTGAATAGTTAATTATCGCGCGCTTTAACGGTGAAGAAAAAACGTCGTGAGGAAACCTACATGTCTGAGAGGTCTCCATAATATTCTCGAAGATGTGTGAAGTCCGCCAACCCCCACTGGGCCAGCGTGGTGGACTATGGCCTAACACTTTTTACAGTGAGAAGAGGCCCGTGCCCAGCAGTGGGACAGTTCTTCATACGCTGTCACGGATTTTTTTTTAGAACTTTTAAAGGAGAACAATTCTGTCATACATGATTTTTGCGAAACTTTAACTGTTTACGCAGCGCACGCAGCGGAAGCTCTAAAAGGAAAAAAGCCCTCCGATTTTGAAACATTCTTCATTAATGCTCCGCTCCTATTGATCTTAGCGTGATGATATATAGCCTATAGCCTTCCTCGATAAATGGGCTATCCAACACTAAAAGAATTTTTCAAATCGAACCAGTAGTTCCTGAGATTAGCGCGTTCAAACAAACAAACAAACAAACTCTTCAGCTTTATAATATTAGTAAGTATAGATATAAATCTTCTGTGCGTGTGTTTGTAATTAAACTCCTCCTAAACGACTAGACCGATTTTGATGAAATGTTTTGAGTATGTTCAAGTGGATTCGAGAATGGTTTAGATTTGTTTTTATTTCTTATTTTATTTTTCGTATGTACAGGACAACGTCTGTTAGGACAGCTAGTTGCTATGTAAAAAGCTTTTGTTAGGAGTGGTTTCACATGGAATGGGTGGGAATTATTGCACGGATTACGTAGTGGTTTAAGTGGTCGCCTTGCTACTTGCCACGCGCCGAGTGTAGTGGGTTCGATCGACAAGGGACGGAACATTATGCGATCCACAATACAATTATGAAATGTGCGAGTCTAGATGTTCTGTGGCCGTTGTTTGAATGTTGGTAAAGTCCCTTGTGACATAGGATTTAACAATAGTGCGGCTGTAGTCAATCCTTACTAATATTATAAATGCGAAAGTAACTGTCTGTCGGTCTGTCTGTCTGTCTGTCTGTTACCTTTTCACGCTCAATCCGCTGAACCGATTTAGATGAAATTTGGAATGAAGATAGCCTGAGTCCCTGGGAAGGACATAGGCTATATAACATCACGCTACAGCTCACGGGAGCGCCGCAGTAACCACAAATACCAATGATGTGGGTGAGACCGCGGGCACAGCTAGACTAATATAAAAAATGAAATAATAGGTAAGTATGCATATTAAAATTCCATTTCCAAGTTCAATAAACATCGTTTACTCTTAGGGTTGTGAAGGTACGATGGAAATCGCTCAGTAGAAAATTGATATTTAGCCAAAACGTTGAAAGCATTTGCGGTAGAGATAATATCTGTATTGAAAAAATAGAGCACAAAACACAGCGCGATTACTCGTCTTTCAAGATAGGTGTACCAAAAAGTATGTATGAAAAAATCGCAACTGCTGATATGTGGCCTGTAAACTCATGTTTCAGTGAATGGCGTTCGTTTCGTAACTTTCGCAAATCCACCGAAGGTGAAAACTAGATGCGCGTTAGAGTTGTACTATCAAAATGTACGAGGTCTTCGCACAAAATTGAAAGCTTTCTATAAAAATTTATTAGGATCGACAAATGACTTGATAGCTATTACGGAAAGTGGATTGCACGATTCTGTTAAGGATGGAGAAAAAGCACCGGATGGCTACACAGTGCTACGATGCGACCGCGCAGATGGGCGCAAACATGGAGGCGTGTTATTGGTCGCCGCACCGCGCGGCGCACTCGACCTACGTTCTGTGGCATTACCCGATAATGCTAATCTTGACAATCATCCCTTCGAAATTGTTTGTGCTAAAGTGTATCGCGAGAGTCATTTTCTGTTTTTGTGTTGTGTTGCATATATCCCACCGAAAACAATAGAAAGGAAGTATATGCACATGTTTCACTTACTAGAAAAACTGTTTGTAAACTATGATAATGTTGTTTTCGTGGCTGATTTGAACATGTACTTTGCAAATTTAGATGTACAGTGCTACTATGAATATTTTATCACCTATTGCGGATTTCACCAACATAACAACATTTTAAATATCAATGATCGTACTCTGGACGTTGTGCTAACTACCTTCACAGATAATGAGATAACTTTAAGTGAGGAACGTGATGAGTGTTTGTCGCTCATCGATCCACAGCACCCACCATTGCGTGTGAGCATTAGAAACGCAAGCCCACTTAAAATAACTGGACCTGACCCTGTCGGTCTCGCGCTGTCCCCTGATATCCTTCCTCGGTGGAACTACGCTAAAGCTGATTATCATAAAATGTATTTATCATTAAAACAAGCAGATTGGAGCTCCTTATACAAAACTAATAGTCTTGAAGAGGCTTATGGTAAGTTTTATGATATATTTTATGAGATTCTTGATGGTAGCACTCCTCGCAAAATAATTAGGAACAACTGATCGAGGTATCATTATCCTGAATGGTACACAAGTGACATACTAAACGACATACGGTGTAAAGCTTACTATCACAAGCTTTATAAGATTAGTGGTTGCGATGCCGATTACAACAAATTTCAGTAGTAAAAAATAAAATTAATACCGCATTTCGCAACTACCAAAATTGTATCGAATCACAATTTGCGAAAAAACCTAGGTCGTTTTGGAGCTATATTAATAATAAGCGTTCAAAACGGAGTAAAACTCGCCTGGTTAGAGACGGCGCCCCATTGTTGGAAAGTGAGTATGCACAAGCTTTCGCTGATTATTTTCAATCAGTGTATGGGGATGTAGTTCCACAGGTGGATGCGACGGCCGCAGCGCGAACGGCACCTGAGCGCGGTGCGCGCGTGCACGTAGGTCAGTTATCTCTTAAAGAAGTACTGGCTGCACTTACGCGCCTCAAGCCTATACGGTCAGTGGGTCCAGATGGAATAGCACCCTATGTCATTAAGGACTGCAGGATGGTGTTGGCGCGTCCGCTCCAACACTTGTTTAACATCTGTTTGCGAGATCGTTCCTATCCGGACGGTTGGAAATTAACTAGAGTAACTCCAGTTCCTAAAGGTGCTCCGAGCTCAGATGTTGCTGGATATAGGCCCGTGGCAGTGTTGTCGGTACTCGCGAAGGTTTTCGAGTCGGCGTTGTGTTCGTGTATTCGTTCGCAAGTAAACGCACAAATCAATGACGCGCAACATGGCTTCCAGGTGGGACGTAGTACTAATACCAACCTAATAAGCTTTATGAGTTATGTGACACCAGTTCTACACTCGAAAGCGGGTGCGCAACTGGATGTTGCTTAGTTCGACTTCCGGAAGGCATTTGATAGTGTCGATAATGACGTCCTACTGGGCAAATTTGCGACGGCAGGTTTTACTCCAGACCTATTAGAATTCTTTTCCAGCTACTTAAGAAATCGAAAATAAATAGTGGACTACGCTGGTTACATATCAAACCCATATTTGATTCTAACAGGGATAGGGCAAGGCAGTAATTTAGGACCCTTAGCGTTTATTATTATGATTAATGACCTTCCAGAAGTAGTGAGAGACGCAAGATGCTTACTGTTCGCGGACGATATAAAGTTGTTTCTTCATATAAAAAATGATTTTGATTGTGATCGCTTACAGCGAGATATTGGTCGTGTGGTGGAATGGAGCCAGACTAATAAGCTATTATTTAATGTGTCGAAGTGTAATGTGATGTCTTTTACGCGTTCAAAGATACCTAAGCTTTATAACTATTGCATGGCGGGACACGATATTCAACGAGTTAATTCGGTACAAGATCTAGGCGTCATATTTACCAAAGATCTAACATTTCGCTCGCATATTGTAAAACTATGTAAAAAATCATTTAGAAATCTAGGCTTTGTTATGCGGGAAACATATGATTTCAACAACAGCGCAGCCATAAAATCTTTATATAACGCTTTGGTAAGAAGTAATCTGGAAATGAGTGCTATTATCTGGAATCCCTACGAAGCTAAGTACAGCCTAATGGTAGATAAAATACAAAACAAGTTCACCCGGTACCTTTACTTAAAACAATACGGAGTATACCCCTTCTATCCTCTCATGTATCCAAATCTTTTTGTGTTAGGAATGGTAGGATATTATAAACTCGAGGTGAGACGAAACTATGCTTTGCTTAAATACATTTTACCTTATCATAACAGGCAAATTGAACAACCCAACAATATTAGCATCGCTCCAGTTTCTTGTACCTAAGTCCAGGTTACGACGGGCCACGGGGAAGGCTGTTGGATCTGCCACTTATTCGCACAGACGTCTTAAAATACGCACCGGTGGTCCGTGCTGCTAAGATGCTGAATGTAGTTGCACAACGTCTAGATATATTTTGCTGTACGTTGGCGGAATTTGAGAGGGTGACATTACAATATCTGTCACAAAATTTATAGTTATCTACTATTATTATGTATTAATGTCCACTATGTCGCATTAGGTTTTCCTGTAATGACATATGTGATTTGTTTTATAAATAAATAAATAAAATAAATAAATCTAGTTAGCTTAGAAATCTGACCCATATTCCCGACACTCAGGAGTAAGAGTTAAGATGATGACGCTGAGGTGATACAACGCCACAGTAACTTTTGTTATAATTGCCTTACTTTTATGTTTAACTTATAACTACGCTAATCCTGACGTTTCGTTTCTTTCACAGCATTCACGGATACAAGGTGACTTTTAAAAGAAAATAATAGTTTATTGGAATGCCAATGCCTTCATCAAAAATATTTGGTTCAAGAATAAAACATAAGAAATGTCCTTTGTTTACTAATTAAGTGTATCCGAAACGCAGCATAAAACATTACCAACACACAACATCGTCACAGTCGCCATACATCAAATCGTTCGCAATAATGTAGAAAGTAAATTAATTAGTGTCTAAAATAATCCCATTGCGACAAAAACAAAGCTAAACACGCTCGCAAACCGCTACGACACTGGTAAGGCAATTAATGTCAATTTATCCTCACTTGTCAACGCTCAACGTCTTTGTTTCCCGCCATTGTGGCTGTCAAAACTTTTCTTTACACACAAAAAATAAATTAGACCTCTTCTGCTCCACGTCATAGAGTCGACTTTTATCTGTGTTCGAAATTCAAAACGAATGTGTCAAAGTTGTACGTGTCTATGACGTTCAGCCGCGTTCGGATACGCACCCATCCCGTACTCTGGTAATAGAATTTTACAGCTTTTTAATGAGCTCCGGCCACTTACTAAATTTCAGTTGGGAGACATTTCTTTTCATGTTTATTTCCCTTTTTTTCTAACGGGTGAATAATTATGGGGGAGAAAGATTTAGCTAACGAGAGTCGAGACGCGTGGAGATTTATCTTTTCGTAACAAATTTAGAAAATGAGACATCAGTGCGCGGTTAATGGGTGTAAACTGCAGGGCTGCCACCTTCCAGTTTTTGGATGAAATCGTAAATGATGGATTACTGTGAGGGCGTCAATTTGTTATACGAATGTGCGTGTTAATATTAATAAAATAATTTATTTGCTGCTAGTAAATACACAAATCAGCAAGGTAACTAGCCAACTCCATTTTATAACCTGAACCAACATTTATTACTAACTATATAAAACAGACTTGAGTCACCTCATTTTTTAAATTACTCAACCACAGTAATATAAATCCTTACATTAGGACGGTCAGTCGTATGTTATTGACTAGTAAATAGAGCTTTTCTGGTTTCAGCATAAAACCGACTAGTTCAGCGGAAAAGTACTACTCTTTCAAAGATAATTCACGTAAACTACCAGTATCTATGCCATTTCACTCTATGAGCATTCGATTTAATTACTGTAATGATATCATTAACAGTAGGTATTGTAATTTAATTATTTAAAAATATACTTGGTAATTATGTAGTTATAATTGCGAATTGACCAACAAAAGTTCACAATTACTGATTTTAATTTTACTCATTATTTTTAATAAACTCTATATTATTAATTCACAGCTACAAACTCTCTTTATCAATAACTAAAGACATAATAACTACTGATTTATTAAAATAAAAATCATTGTCTCTTGCCGGTAGACAACCCTAAGTCCACATGTGTGCGTCAAATTAAATCGTCAGCATGCTCATGTGTGCGTGGAACGCGGGAAACCAATTCAAACGGCTAATTCGAGCCGCAATTGCTCGTTCAAAAACGTTCGGACTCTGAAGGCGCTTTATAGTTGGCAGATCGTAAATAAATTAACGTTTAATGATGTTTTTTCACTTAAACCTCGTTACAACGAGTTATTGGCAATTGTCGCTGAAAAAAACTTCTTAGATATTTTTTTTGTTATGTTTTACGTTAAATAGGATTTATGTTTGTTTTTATTACGCTTTATTCGTAATGTGTGATAATGACTAGTGTTTTTATACAACATAGGTGAAAAACAAGCGGTCTGGCCGTCTGATGGCAAGCGATTACTGTTTCCTATGATCGTTTACAATACCAGAGTTACTATTCTGACTGCATGGATGTCGTAGTGGTTTGAGTGATATCCTCGCCACTGCCACATTGCGTAGTGTTGTGGGTTCGATCCCCACAAGGACCAAACATTTGTGGGCTCCACAAATACTTTTACCACGTTTGTGTGTATTTTCTGTAAAGTCCCCCACGATACAGGAATTATTTCTAGCGCAGGATATGACTTACAAAAAAAACACAACCAAAAATATATAATTTGGTAATGAGAGCTAGGCTAATATTAGATTACTTTTTGCTCGTTGTCGAACAGTACTTTTTTTGGATGAAAGGTTACCTACCTTTCAACCAGAAAACAGTACTGAAAGGTACCCTATGTCCTTTTCTGTGAAAATGTATGCGAAATTTCATGATGACCGATCGACTAGCTAAGGCATGAAAGCGTCATAAAAAAACTCACATTAGCAATAATAGTAATAGTTAAGATTTAAAAAATAATATGGCAGTATTTTCAATAGAATTTGAAGCAGTTTGTCTAACGTAAATTTCTTTTCACTTACAGAGGTAGTGAAATAAATTAGTTTGTGGTATTGTTGTAAGATATTTTAACAACATGTCTGGAAGATAGGCTCCAGTGGTTAGCCTACTCACGGCAGAAACAACTTTTGGCTGTTTGCTGAACTTTTGTAGACTGAATGCTGTTCCACGCCCAGCTGGTCAAGTTTAGGCGAATTCCCAGGCTTACGCAATGCTCCATCACGAAACATAGAGAGTATGCTAGCTTGTCCCCTTAGTACATTTTTTGTAAAAAATATTCTATAACATAGACACAACACCATCTAGCCCAAACTAAGCAGAGCTTGTACTATGGGTACTAGACAATGGATAAACATACATATATACTTTTTTTTTGTAAATACATACATATTATATATAGAAACACCCAGACCAAGACAAACATACATGTTTAAGCACACAAATGTTTGACTTGTGCGGGAATCGAACCCGCGACCTTAGTCGTAGCAATCGGTTACACTAACCACTACGCCATAGAGGTCGTCATGCATAAATATACTCACGCCTCCATCCTCAAAGAGTTAGGCAGAGATGTATTACACACACATCTCGCCAGTTAAGATTTTAGGCTGAGGCTACATTAGTCGGCGACACGACCTGCGATACGTAAGCGATAAAAACAAATAGTTCATATTCACGTTCATGGCTACACCGTACGCCATATATCGCTATTAATCTTTGATTTGTTTATGCGATAGAAACAACATTAGTGTAATCAAGGCATCGGCTACATCAACTTGTCAGGGAAATTGAAGCGAATTCATTAAACATTTTCGCTTATTATGTAGCCATTCCATGTTTATATCGTTACGCTTTCACAGTCGCATCGGGAATCGCTGCCTACTGTAGCCTCAGCCTTAGACCCACGGATATAAATTGGATCCTTCATCTACAGGCAGCAATAGCCTAGTGGCAGAAAGTTGTACTGCCATGCTGAGGTCTAGAGTTAAATCCTAATGCACACACCGCTGACTTCTCAAAGTTATCTGCCTATTAAATAGTTCATTGTCATTCGTTTTAACGGTAAAGAAAAACATTCGTCTTAGCAATTACTTTTAGTGCCATGAAGTCTGTATATGTGTCCGGCTAATGGCATTACCTACTTAAAAAGATTGCTGGCAAAATGGGGGCGCAATACACCTATATCTACCTACTATCCCTTTAGGATATAGGCGTGTGATTTACTATTTTGCAATCTGTTCATCAATAGTACTGTGACATGGGAATGGACGACGAAAAGAAGAATTTGTCAGTGAATTGTCACGTCGCGTTAAAACCTTTTGAGAAAAAAGTGGTTACAGTTATATGCTAGCATATTTACGTTATATGTAAAATGAACTAATTATGAGAAAACGCTAAAGCTCTATACTAATATTATAAACTAGCTTTTGCCCGCGGCTTCGCTCGCGTTAATTTAGAATTTGACAATCAATTCGGGTTGTACTCTGCTTGTAATAATATAATTCAATCATGATTCGAAAGACACGTGCGCCATCTATTATCATAGGAACGTTATTGTTGTTTTCCTCGGGAACAGTAATTTTTGTCGGGATAAAAGGTAGCCTATGTCCGTTTCTGTACACTTGACAACGTATATGCTAAATTTCAGGATGATCGGTTCAGTGGTTTAGGCGTGAAAAGGTAACAAACAAACTCATTTTCGCTTTTATAATATTAGTTAGGATTAGGATTCGAAAGTATCTAAAATGCTTTATTCCGTTAATACTTTTAAATAAGTCTTTAATGTTATCAGATAGTTATTGCTAGTGCTTCGCTGGAAAACAGTATTTTTCTGTGCCCCTGACGACGTGTATGGGATTCATTCATGATAATCGGTCGAATAGCTAAGGCGTGAAAGCGTAACAAACAGACAAGCTCACATTCGTATTTATAATATTACTTACTTAGAATTTAATAATAATACATATTGTCCTCCAGATCAGCTGTACTAGCATAAAAATGTAAATTCAGTAACTTCATTAAACATGCCAACCCATAAACTTCGATGTCGATAAATGTCACTTTGTGACCTAAATGTATACAAAATGACTGTTGATTAGGACTGTGTCTTCTTATCTTTGTACATATTTGCATCGACCTATTAAGCAGCTATATTAATTTTAATTTACGTAGGTACTTTATTTGATCAAAAGATATTTGGTATGGAGATAGCTTAGAAGAGCCAGGCGAGAAAGTAGAAGCAAAACGAACTCCCACACAAGAATTCCGTTTGTAGCATATTGGTACGGGCCGCCAAAACTGAGCAACTAACGATGAATGGCTGGTATACATATGTTATGAGTATGTTAAGTATAGGTTTTTAAAATTAAATGCAAGATAGTTAGTAGGTAGTTTTGAACTAAATCTATTTCTTTTGATATTACGACAGCACTTTTTTACGTTGTGAAAATGCTTTGACGCATACCCCTCCGCAAGGGCGGGTGGAGGGATTATGTCGGACTCACCGGGGGAAAGATTGTGAGCGGTAATACCGACTAAACTCACCACGGTATTCCTTGACATAACTGCAAACGGTGGGGCCACGCGAATCACTTTCACATGCAATCGCGACCTTTCCGAGGTTTCGGCCCGTCGCGCCGTATGAAACGACTACTTAACCCTACTGTCCTCTTGAGGGGGAATGGTCACACGATACAAAGGCGCGCGTGGGAACACGCACGCCGCCTCTCGGACCTGGTGCTGATCGGGTGGCGAGCAGGCCCACGAAGCCCACCACCCCCAGGTCAAAGCCCAGGGTGGCTGGAGGTCATCTCGCGCCCTCCGGCGCCCGGTTCAGCGGTTGAGGAGAGGATTCAAGAGCTCACTCTCCCGCTCTACCGCCTCCTTGAAGGCAATTACTTCCTCACAGAAGGAGGCGACCGACGGTGTTCCACGACCTCTAACTCCGGACCATGGATTGAACTACGGCCGGGAGCAAGAAGGCAACCATACCGACTGCCGCGATGAACTCACCGCGCTGCGATGCCCAGGCGGGGCAATCCGACAAAGTGTGCAACGCCGGCGCCCGCCGTGTCCTCAACAACGTCGCGGCAGTCGCCGCAGTGATAAAAACCGGTCGTCTCTTGCCGGCTTATGCGACACAGGAACCGCCTAAAGCAACCATGGCAAGTCACTACCTGTGTCAGCCGGAAGGTGAGAGCGCCATGCCGCCTCTCCAGCCACTCCTCTAACTCACTAACTTATACCAACACAGCGAAATTTAAGAAGTCTGGAAGCCCAGTTATGGCAAGAATACAACTTAGTTAAAGTTGCTTAGCTACGATTTTCTGAAGGTTGGACGAACTTCCCTAGAAATACCTTGCAGGTATTCCAAGTTTGACCGAAATCTCAGTTTTGTATTTCATTGTAGTTACTTACTCTATTTCTCAAATTTTTTAATTTAATGTATTGATTTTATATTACAGAGGGCGTTAAGTCGTTCAGTTCAAAGTATTTTGAAGTTTAACTATACCATACCGAAATAAAAAACAAAAATATTTTGTTTTGTTTGGGCGCGCTAATCTCTACTCACGAACTACTCGTCGAATTAGAAAATATCTATTTGTATTTGGTAGCCCAATTCCTAAACAAGGTATAATATCACGCTACGCAGTAATAATAAACGTTGCTGAAACCGCGAAGACAGCTAGTCATAAGACCTATGAAACGAACAAATACAACAGCTTTGCGTCTACGTATATATATAGATAAAATGATGAAATAGATAAAATTTGCGAATTTGTAGTTACCTGAGCAAATAAATTACACAATTTAAAAATAAATGCACAAACTTGGTAATATCCATTCGAACGGGTGCTCTAAGTGGACCACGTCATATCTTAATCCCAAACTTCACTATGCGACTAACCTAAATAAAAAAAATTTAATTGCTCAAACATAGTGAAGCAATGATTAATTTGATGTACCTGTAATTTTTTACTTGACGTCTGAACGGTGGTGTCGTTAAAAAACGTACATATATCCGAACTAACAGATTAATTGACGCCAAAAATACACGAAGCGCGGGAGCATGGCGTGGAGTCAAATAGCGCGGGAAGGCGTCAATTGCTATACTTTTTTTATCTTTTAAATGAATAATGTCGTTTGGTATAAAATTACAAGTTCGTATTTCTTTGATTTATTTGTTTGTTTGAAATATCTGGTGTGTGTTTCGACTTGTTTTGTCGGCGGAAGGAATAATTAAAGTTTTAAGTTTTAGGTAGATAATGCAAAAAGAACATAGAGGTCATTATTATTTTTTATGACTGTGCAAGTCTCTATTGGAAATTAGAAATCTGTATTTCAGTAAAGCTAAGGTACGATACTAGCAATAACATGACGTGTTGGATATAATAAAAGAACACTTTAAATAATTTGGTTAAGTAATAAGTAATATTTTATACCTACTTTCCGGTTCAATATAAGTGAGTGTTATTGTTAGCTACTTAGTTACCATACAAAGGTATCCAGTTCGTTTCCGAGGCGCGCAAATATGACTTTTTGAAAATAAGAACGTCTCTTTTAGAAGGCGCACATTGTCCAATACGTCTAATACCTATACTTTATTATCGCGCGCATAAATGGTGAAGCAAAACATATTGAGGCGACCTACACGTCTGAGAGTATTCTTAAAGTTCTCCAAGATATGTGAAGTCTGCCAATCCACACTGGGCCATCGTGGTGGACTATGGCCTTACCCCTCTCACACTGAGACGAGGAAGTGAGAGTTACATAGAAGGCTGACATTATAATTTCTTTGAATGTTTATAAAAGTATTATGGCAATTAATCCTAATCCTAACTAATATTATAAAAGCGAAAATGAGTTTGTTTTTTTGTTACCTTTTCACGCCTAAACCACTGAACCGATCATCCTGAAATTTTGCATAATTATACTTACGTTGTCAGGTGCACGGAAACGAAAATAGGCAACCTTTCATCCCGAAAAAAATGACTGTTTCCGAGGAAAACAACAATAACGTTCTTATGATAATAGATGGCGCCATGTGTCTTTCAAATCATGATCGAATTATATTATTACAAGCAGAGTACGACCCGAATTGATTGTCAAATTCTAAATTAACGTGAGCGAAGCCGCGGGCAAAAGCTAGTTATGAATATAAATCATATCGTAAACTTAGGCTCACTTCTGTTCATTATTAGGTTCGAGGTAAATGCCTTTGCACCGAGTGTTATGTTATGGGCACAAGTAGAACACATCAACATTTCACCTGGTATGTTTTTGGTAGCCGTCTACTGGTCACTGCGTTGCTTTAAAAAAGCTAAGAATTTCCTAACTATAACACTTCATAACACTTTGCTTGACTCACTATTACAAAAAAATATACAACGGGACCAACTATTCAGTATTTTCTATTTATTTGTCTTTCTGCGGATATATATTTAACAGGTTCCCTGTCCGATAAATCACATATGATACATAAAAACAGATTTTCTATTGTGTCTATCATGGGACAGCGAATGGGTTAATATTGTGTGACTCTGAAAGATTGAATAAGGAATAGTGTGATTAGAGAGAGATGCGGCATGAAAGTGGATATAGTGACAAGAATAGAAAAGGGTATGTTAAGCTGGTTTGGACTTGTAGAAAGAATGGACGAGGAAAGACTGACTAAGAATGTTTATAAGGCTAGTGTGATTGGAACAGTCGCAAGAGGAAAACCTATGCGAACGTTTCTCGATCAGATCGGAGGCGTTCTGGATAAGGCCAGGTTAAAAGCACTTTGAACCGACGGGTGTGTATGAGTGTGAAGCCAGCCAAAGTGAATGAAGCCAGAGAAGTGTGTCAGGATCGTAGCAAATGGAAATCCGTAGTCTCTGCCTACCCCTCTGGGAAACAAGCGTGAATCTATGTATGTATATTTAATATTTCTTTCTCTCGTTTTCCATTTCTATAGATTTATTTATTTATTTAAATATATGGTAATTATTTTATTTATTTATTACTGTATTCTATTGTCTTTTTAAATTTGTTAAACAATGTTTTCCCGCTGCTCGGCTCGCGTAAATGTTGGTTATGTAAATTTTCTATGCTTCGGGTACAGTACGTTTTCTGGATGATAAAAGTTACCCTATGTCCTTTCCTGTAGGTACTCATGTCACCGTGTATGATTATTATATTTTTTGGGCTAATTTGACCGGGCTATACAAATAACTTATAAAATGCTTTTAATTGATAGTCCAACTTTCTATTAGTGAAAATATTTTGGATCGGTTTAGTAGTTTCAGAGATTTCCCCAACATACGAGCAAAACAAATAGCTCTGTATAATAAGATTCTGAGATTTTCAGATATATGTACATATCTATACTAATATTATAAAGCTGAAGAGTTTGTTTGTTTATTTGTTTGAACGCGCTAATCTCAGGCACTACTGATTCGATATGAAAAAATATTTTAGTGTTAGATAGCCTATTTATCGAGAAAGGCTATATAACATCACACTACGACTCACGGGGGCGGCGCAGTAACGATAAACGCGGATGAAACCGCGCGAACATCTAGTGAACATGTATATCTGAGGTGCATACATGAATTTGCCAATCTAATAGTATTTTTATGACATCCATTTAAAATTTGTCATAAAAATATTATTAGATTTTTTTCTGTAACATTTGAAAATTTACTTAAGTACCCATTTTTTTACCCTGTAGGCAAATTCATGTGGGCTTGGTAAGTGTCTTGAAAAGACAAGTACCTAAACATAGTTTTTATTAAAATTTCTTCTGCACAAACGATGACGGACTTCATACAAATCCAGTGAAATACATAATGATGTGTAAATTGTTTTATATTTGAGTGTCAGCGTGTGGCATTGCCGTGATTATTCAATTTACTATATGATTAGTACTTTCGTGTGAACAAAAATATTTCAATAACGTTTCTCCAAGCGAAGATGTCATTGAAAGTCGTAAGTACATTTTTTTCACATTTATCTATACTATTAATAGTATAGATAAATGTGAAAAAAAAATGTACAAAAATTTTTATATTTATCGAGAAAGGCTATAGGCTATATAACATCACGCTACGACCCACGAGGGTGGCGCAGTAACGATAAACGCGGGTGAAACCGCGGGCACATCTAGTACTTAAATAAAAATGTAACGAAGCAGTGTTTGTACAATATTTTTGCGAAAAACTTACGTCTCTGACTATATCGAAGCGTCTGAAGCCAAAACAATGATTCTAGAACTGCTGGCAAGTCTATGGCATCACTTAGGCCAGCCGTACACGGACTGCTTCAAGCAGTTGAGACCGACTGCTCGAGCCGTTGACTGCGCTAGAGCAGTCGACAGCTCACTGACCTCCCCCCCTTCCCTTGTGGCCTCGCGGCAAAAGCAGTGCTTCCTCGTCAGAATCCATGACTCGACTGCGGTAGAAAATCAACTGCTCGAGCGGTTGGTAGCGACAGCTCGAGTAGTCAACAACCGACCACTGGAGCGGTCTGTGTACGTCGCTCAGCCGTTAATTGCTCGAGCAGTCCGTGTACGGCCGCCCTTAAACTCCATTGGACGGATACAAGATGTTGATCTGTATTATATCCATATTCACAAAAAACAATCAACAAAAACGAAAATACGCATAAGTCACCTAAAAATATACTTCACTCAGTTTTGCTCTCGGCCTCGGTCGCGAACAATTTTTCTGGGTGACAGGTACCCTATGCCTTATTCTGTACCTACCCCTCAAAACGTGTATGCGAATTTCACTTCCAGTAGTTAAGGCGTGAAAGCGTAATAAACAAACAAACTCACGTTCGCATTTATTATATTAGTTTAGATTTTTTATATTGTTAAATAACACAAAAAGAGTCGCGCACTTTTCACATACTCAACTTGTATGCAACTATTATTTGACGCATACAGAAGCAAAATCAAAATCAAAATTAAATTTATTCAAGTTAGGTTACAAGGTAACACTTATGAATGTCAAAGTTACACTACATTTTTGTCTGTGAATTTCATTACATTTACTGCCAACTTCAGCAAAGCAAGGGTGTTGGGCTCATGAGAAGAACTGGCAAGACACTCGTGGCCACTCTTTTTAATCGCCAAGTTTACAATAAAATTTTGTTTACAAATCATAACTGTAAGGTGCTGCAACCATTTCTCCATGAATTACTTCCTACTCAAGCATTTAATAAAATTTGATGGTAGCCTCTAAAGCAGCAGTATGGTAAACAGGAGCATCCACTTACATGTACATAAATAATCAAGACAAGGCATGATTGTAGTCCGTAGTTTAATCTAACTGTTTAAATAAAAATGTAGTAATTGTAAGCAAATTATTATCGAATTCCACGAAACCAAGGTCGACCAGCGACGGCGAGCTACGATTATTAGATACAAGTGGTACATCATACTGCGCATGCTCAGCGCTATCATTTGCTTATTTACTTTAAGGGTATTAAATAAAAGTAGATAGTAAAGTTAATATTCTCTTGTTAAATAGTATGCCCTTTACTTTATAGAATTTCACAGTTTTAGTATCTTGTGATTCATATTTAAATTCAAGACATGTTTTATCTACTTTGCTATGAAGTGTAGCCTCAATCTACCCTTTTTTACATTAAAAGCAATAAAATATAACTAAATGAATATTATATAGTAATGATTTTACACAGGCAAACAAACAGAAGCTTTCATTTCCTGTCACTGTGGAGCGGCTAACGTAAAGAAGCCAAATGTTAAGCTTATTCCACGCGACATTTTTGGTTTTCTTTTCTCAAGTAAATATTTTCTTGCTTGAGGCCTGTTGGGACAGAATCCTAACTAATATGTTAAATACGATTACTAAAAATATTCTTTACCTTGTCACTCATTTTGTTAAACTATCAAATTTTGGAATGCTAGATATAATTAAAAATCTATCGTGTCTGCCAGCCAGTGTGCCGCTGCGACTCAATAGGTTAAAGAAGGAGACGAAATTATTTGTCTTTAGCTATTTTATCTCACTTTCTGATTAATTTCTTAACAGAACCTTAAGCAATTTTGCTTTTGCTGTGACATAAGTCCCTCTCGTACTTTACTACTATGCTCCTGCAGGAGTTACAGTGAAGTAATGGATATAAACCATTATAAAAGGAAACTTATAAATACCTGATTGTCCAAAATCAGTTGATTTCACGTCAAGAAACTCCTGCGCATCGCCGACGGTTGAACTCTCAACGTCAACATTTTCAGAGCTATTGCTACACCTCTCGTCGTCTTCCGAGTCTATATTATCAGCCACATCACTAGAAAAATTAGTTTTTAGATCACAAATCACCGCACTAGTCGACGCTTCACCGATCGTGTTAGTACATTTCTCAAATTTATCAGCCAATAAATTCTCAATGGAAAATGGTAATTTCGTATCATTTTTTTCAGTTTTTATTTCGTCGACATCCATTGTAGAACTCTCCATTTCTATTTTTTACACTTTGATTTTTATATTTTATATTGTTTTGTTGTCAACGTGTGCTCCGTAAGAAGACGGGGGACATTTTGAATCACGTTTTAAGCACCCAACTATTTAATGCGCCATAATTTAAACTAATAAGAACGCTCGACGATGCGTTTTTGTCAATTCGTCGGCTGAAACTGCGGACGGAATTTTAACAACCTCTTTTGAAAAACATAATCGTCTTCCAAAAGATCTTGGTGTTGGTGTCCTTTATTATAATAGGGATAAGGTTGAGAATTGTTTAATTGTCAAATTAGTTATATCTGGCAGTGGTGCTAGTGGTTCGAATGAAGATTAAGAGCCTTTACTAATGGGCGTCTTTCTGGATGACAGTATTTTCGATTCACATACGTTTGAATATCAACTCTAATATGTTCAAGCTTGAGTCTAAAATATATTGAGTTCAGTTAAGCGATGCAAATAGCTCATGAAGAGCGGCAAAGTTATAATTAGAGTTGGACCAATGAGAGGTTTGTGGGCGTGTCCGGGATGCGCACACGCACGCATTTGGACATCAAAAGGAGATTTATTCGAGGAGCTAGCTGATATATGCGCAGGCACATTAATTCTGATAATTATTTAGTTAGTTTGGTTAATTACAGTAGTCAGATGCTGGCTATAGAATGTAGATGAGTTAATTGATTTATTATAACCGTCGGCTTGTTCGTTGTGTTTATTAATTTTTGTTGTAATTGGTTATGATGTTTGTCGGGACTGCTTAGTGGTAATGAGGTTGGGTTATAGATTGTTTCTAATAATTTCTGAGTTACAGTGGCGTAGGAGTAATTGGCAATCCCGAATACTATTGTCCGGTGCATTTCGGAACCGAATTTGGTGTTTCTAAAAAAGAATATAGGTATGGTTTGTGACTTGCGCAAATAAGGAGTCGTTTATCATCAACTTACTTACTTTACTTATATATATCTAAGAATAGATATACAATTTTATAAATATTGGATTTGATAATTCATTAACTTAGTATTATATTTTAAACAGCAATATTTTACGGCATATCACGAGGTCCTAGGTTTCGATTCTGGGATCAAAGAATAATATTGAACTTTTATTGCCAATTCTCAGTAGTAGAACGGAGTCTGACAATGTGCCCGGTAGACGGCAGTAGGTTGTATATTTATTTATTTATTTATTTATTTATTGGACCATCTACAAAGATACACACAACTTAAAGCTAAATATAAAAGTGTTAGGTCAATAGATTAAGTGTGCACCCTCACTTACAGTAGGCCACAGCATGCAAAATAAAAACGTACATATACAGTTGGCGAAATTGGACAAAGTTACAAATAGCAGATTATTAATAATTAATTAAAAATGAATTACAAATAATGAAATACAAATAATAAATTACAAATAATGAGTTACATATAATGTTATACAAATAATGAAATAACAAATAATTAGTATTATTAATTATTATTAAATAAAAATAAAAATAGGCTCTATCAATGGTATCAGTCAGGTAACAATACAGCTGTTTTTTGAACAAAAGTAAAGAGCTACAAATATCTATATCAGATGTCTTAGATAGTGAGTTGTATTGTCTACAGAGTCTGGGCAACGCAGCGAAGTGACCGAGGTTAGTTTTTGATGTTGGTATATGAAATAAGTTATAAGCATTTACACGTGGCAGGCGAGATGGTGTGTTGATTAGAAGTTTAGATGTGAGTTCATTATTGTCTACATTCCCGTTAAATAATTTGTGCAAGAAAGTGAGATCTAGATACTTTCGTCGGTTGGCAAGTGAACACATGTGGTAATGATCGAGTCTTGCTTTATAAGATATGATAGATGGTAAAGAAATCGCTTTTGCACTCGTTCCAGTAATTTTATATATATGCCATAGTTGGGGTTCCAGATAACACTATTATATTCTAAAATAGGAAGAACTAACGCGTTGAACAGTCTTATCCTTGTAGATGGCTGCTTAAAGTCTTTACTGTTTCTTATTATGAAGCCAACCAGCTTAAGTCCTTTGTTTGCCGTATTAATAATATGTTTGTCAAATTTTAGCTTGTCGTCAATTAATAATCCTAAGTCACGTATATTGGCAACGCGGGTTAAAGATTTGCCGTTTATGTAATATTGATTTTGTGATGTGGATTTGTTACGAGAAAAGTGTATATGATGGCATTTTTCGATGTTAAGATTCATTTTGTTTGCAGCACACCACTGAGTCAACCTGTCTAAATCCTCCTTTAATAAACTCATGTCAAGTTTAGTTTTAATCGATCTTATAATTTTAACGTCATCAGCGTATAAGTAATAGTCAGAGTTTTGGAAACAAGAGGTAATGTCATTGATGAATACGTTAAAGAGCACGGGCCCCAAATGCGAACCTTGTGGCACCCCAGATCTAGCCTGGAATGTGTCAGACTGATAGACGACAACCTTGCAGTGTCTACTGCTAAGGTAGGATTTAAACCAGTAGATGAGGCTACCTCCTACACCAAGTTGGTTTAGTTTAGACAACAGTAAACTGTGATCTACTTTGTCGAACGCCCTACTGAAGTCCGTGTATATTGCATCCACGGGAATGCGTTTATCAAGGGAGTCAGATATGGCAGAGGTGTAGCATAATAGGTTTGAAGTAGTTGACCTAGATTTAGTGAAACCATGTTGTGAGACAGTGATGTGAGGTTTTAAGAACCAAGAAAGGCGCTCAGTAATAAGTTTTTCAAAAACTTTTCCTAATGTGAACAGGATAGAAATAGGCCGATAATTGCATACTAAGCACCTATCACCGGATTAAAAAATTGGTGTGATACGTGACTCTTTCCAGCGTTCCGGAAATTCACCTTCGATGATGGACTAGTTGTAGATAATTTTAAGCGGTAGGGCCAACACATCTGCGCAACGATATAAAAGTATGGGGGGTATACCATCACTTCCCGGACCTTTTTTCACGTCTAAGGACCTTAAGAGCTTGTGTATCTCATCTGCACTAAAAGAAAGGTGGCAAAGATCAGCGGTTGACGTTTGAGCGAAAGTATTGTCAGGGGTCCATGGATTAAGGGGTGTGTTGTTAGTGTACACTTTTGCAAAATTTTCTGCAAATACGTTGCATACTCCTAATGGGTGAGATGAAGACTTATTATTATAAGTCATTTCTGCCGGGTATGAGCTGTTACTTTTACGTTTGCTCTTGATGAATGACCAAAATGTTTGTGGATCTTTTTTAGGGCGTACTCTAGTTTATTAATGTAGTTGTTATAACTTTCTATTTTTATTTTATTACATCTATTTCTTATGATATCAAATTCTATAATGTCCAAAGGATTTTTGTATTTCTTTACACGGCAGTGAAGCTTGTATTTTTCTTTCAAAAGTCTTTTGAGTTGTTTGATGTACCATACAGGATAGTCCTTATGCGATATTTTGTTAGGTACGTTTTCTTTTATAAGGTCGTGTAATATATTGTAGAGTCTGTCTACCATGGTATTTACTGATGCATAATATTTGAGTTCCTTATTCCAGTCAATTGTTTTTAGAGAACAGATAATTTTATCGTAGTCAGCGTTGAAAAAATTTGGTTTGCTTGTAGATTTATTTTGCAGATTATGAGGATTTGACGATAGTGGCACTAAAAATTCAAAAGACGGGTGCAGTGGATCTTCGGGCACGATAGGGTTTATGCAATGAATAAGATATATAAATCTTTTTAGTGTTCCGGTCAAAGATATAGTATTCCTTCCGTTGCCATTTCGTTCGTTTATCTGTTTGTTTAAAATCTGTTACAGCTGCTTATCTTAGCTACTAATAGGTAATGCTGTCGACTTAAAATTAGGTACGTAGGTATTAAATTATATATTCAAACTAGCTGTTACCTGCGACTTCGTCCGCGTAAATTTTAATTAAAAAGTGTTTGTCTCCGCGGTACCCTATTTTTTTTTTCTAAAATAGCCTATGTTACTCCTTATAGCATCAGCTATCTGCCAGTGAAAGTCCCGTCAAATTCGGTTCAGCCGTTTTGGAGATTAGCCGGAACAAACAGACAGACAGACAAAAATTTAAAAAATAGATGTTTTCGTATAGGTACCTTATATACTTTCATATGCATTAGATAAAAAGCTGTTATTTTGACATTACAAACAGACACTTCAATTTTATTTATTTGTATAGATAAGTAAAAGGTAGAGGAGTTAAATACATATATAACTAAGCCTTTATAACTCATACTTACCGGGCAAAAAGCAGCAACAATGTTAATACTTTTAAGGCGGCTTCCTATAAGAGAGTGATAATTTTCCGTGCCAGCTCAATCGGATTGCCTCCTTGGCGGATCAGTATGTATGCGACTGCTATACATGACACTCGGGTTTAAATTCCGGGTCAACAACAAAAAGTTATTAAGTTTTCCTGGTAAGAAATCTCAACACGAGCCCGGAGTTAAGTTGGCGGTGTAAGACCCTCGTGCCTCGGAAAACACGTAAAGCGTTGGTTCTGCGCCTGATTTCTCTGCGGTCGTGGCGGATTGTTTTAAAGTATATATGTTGCTCCCTCTACACAGTCAGTTGTGTTTCGACTTTGTAGCTCCACACGTAGGTAACATATTTTATTTTGATAAGTACCTAATTTCTTAAATCATTTAAAGGAAGTGAGGTAGGTGTATTCATTAGCTATTGTTTTAAGTGCGAACCTATAGGTAGGGGCGAGTCTATTGCTGTCTACCGGTCCCAGTTCCAAACTCCGTGCTGCTGTAGACAATTTCTTCACAGAAAACGCAATAACTTTTTGATTCCCGACCCAGAATTTGAACCCAAGGCCTGCAAGAGTGCACAACAGTCACATTTACTATAGTTGTGCCGCTGTTGCAAAAAATTAAGTTTGAAATTGGAAATACGCTCGTTAATTTATTTAAATATGGCGCCAATAAGTCTCAATGGCGCATACAATCTGAACCAATTACGCAAAACATTACGTGAGATGAGTTAATGGAGCGGTTACGGCGTTCATCCGTCCCCAACACGTGTCGCTAGTCGTCGTCGATACCTGCGCTCGCGCACGTTGGAAACATTTAGACGCCATGGTATAGCGCCGGAGAGTATGCGGAAACGCGACCCCGTGACGACTTGTCAAATATTTATTCGAATTTTAGGGTACCTTCGAATGATGAAGAAGCCGATCGTTTAACGTCTACAAATACAAATGAATCAGAATACAGATTATATATAAGTTTTGACTATTTCGTTGGTCTAGTTCCTAGTGTATACAGCTGCGGATCATGGAGTCCTGGCTTCGAATCCCGGGTCAAGCCAAAATTATAAAAATGATTGGGGCATACTGCTAAGTTATTTTAAGTAGCAGCGCATAATAATAATAGCTCATAATAATATAACAGATCATAATAACGTCTTCAGTTATAGAGACTAAACTCAAGAAAACCACCAAAACTATGCAAACAGCATTAAAATAATCTTGAGGTACCAAGTCCCGAATCAGGCCAAAAGTCTAAATCAAAGTCAAAAATCATTTATTAATTTAGGTCACAAAGTAACGCTTATGAACGTCAAAGTATATAGGTTAGTGAGTTTACTAAGTTACTGAAGCTACATTTAGGTTAGTTGCTAGATTCAGGCAAAGGGTTAGAGCCTATGAGAATAAACCTGCAAGAAACTCACAGCCACTCTTTTAAATCGTCAGTTAAATATAATTTCAGTATTTTACAACTCAGATTAACAAGGTGTTACAGCCATTATGCCATATACTACTGACTATAAAAACTAAAGATAATAAAAATAATAACTTAATAATATTATAGGGAGGAAATAATTTGAGCTAAGATATATTATTTAATATAAATCTAAAATAGACAGTAGGATGGCATGATGGCGCATACACTTACACTTTGTGACTATGCAAAGGCTTAAATTGACTTTTATAAGTAATACAGATCTTTGAATCCTGTATGCAACAAGCAACTAGCTCCATGAGTTTTTGTCATTTAAGTAGTCGTTGACTGAATAATAACCCTTCCGAATAAGTTGTTTTTAACGGCGTTTTTAAATTTAAACAATGGTAAATTAATTATATTAATAGGTAATTTATTTAAAAAACGTATACCGATTCCCGCAAATGTATTGTGAACTTTATGTAAACGATGATAAATTAAATATACCTACTTATTTGCTGGGGTTGCCTGCAAAGAAATCATCAGTAGCCCGCAATGGCAATACAGGTATTATATACATATATCTACGAATACTTTATTATTACCTAGACGTGCGAGACAAATACTTAAGCAATTATATTAGTTACTAGATGTGCCCGCGGTTTCACCCACGTTTATGATTCCTGTACCGCCCCCGTGGGTCGTAGCGTGATATTATAAAGCCTTTAGCCTTCCTCGATAAATGAGCTATCCAAAACTAAAAGAATTTTTCAGTTCGGACCAGTAGTTTCTAAGATTAGCGCGTTCAAACAAACAAACTCTTTATAATATTAGTATAGATATACCGAAAAGAAGCAGATATTATCTCTGTTATAAACGCAAGGAAAGTGAAGTCCCAAAAAGCTTTTTTATTGGTCTGAAAATAAAATCGATTCAACAAGTCCCTTGCAATCGCAAACCATTTAAAGTCCAATTGTTCAATATCTATCTCTTTCATGTAAGCTATTTCCACATTTATTGCGCTATAAGTTATTAGTTTAAATTGTCTACATAAGTGCAGTTATTAATAACAGAGCAGTCTGGGCATCAGATCTTCGACGTCCTTTTCTATGAGGAGAGTACGTAATTTATCTACACTAAAATATCATTAGGTAAAACTAAATAAAACGATAAAAAGGAACAACGGAACCATATAAATGATTACCACAGCTTAGGCAATAATTTCTGAACGGGGACACCGCGCATTCGTCAATGGCAATAGTAGAAAAAATTAAAAAAGAAGAACATCAGTAAGCGCCACCGCGCGCTACCTAATTATGACAAAATATGTCGGGTCTATGAAAGGGCGACAGAGACAACTTTTTTGTTGTATATTTATTGCTTTTATTATGGTTTCCATTTGTTTTGTAACATCTTTATTTGTTTAGCTTTAAATTTGAAGATATTACTTGATTCGCTGACATAGTTATTATATCTTAGTGCAGTTTGACCGTCGACACCCCCTACACGGAAATCACATGTCGCCACACTGAACCCTTGAACGATGACCCTGCGACCGAAAGACCTAGACTGTGGACCAAAAAGAATCCCCCACCCTCACATTATATCACACTACAGGAGTCCCTACCACCAGGTCACACCCTAACATGGGTTTTTTTTGTGTGCTGGTTATTGGCTTCAGATGGCCTTCACAACTTTACGCGGACTGTGGGTGAGCGCAGAAGTTTCCCAACCCGTTACAAAGTAAAATAGACAACGTTAACCCCCAAGGGCGAACTACCACGGACCTCAGTTTGGGGCGTTGTCGGCAACGTGGATCTAAGGTGATCCACGGGATTAACGTTAGCGCGACGCATATTCCGACCTCTGCGACGGCGAGGGCGGAACCGCGGACGTCTTTGAATGGCTTCGCGAGCCGTGTATGCTTTGTCTTGAGCGTGTGTAACCCTAACCCTGGTATGGGTAGTATGGAAGTCCCTAAATAGAATTCGCACCCAGGTTGGCCGCTGTGGAACTAACTTGTGTAGGTGGGGGTTCATAGAACCCGTCCTTGCTCAGTGTGACTGTGGTGAGCTGGAGCAGACAATGGCACATTTGTTGGTATGCCCTTCTTGCCGGGCACTTGCACAATATCAGACCTTTGTTCGGCCTCTTCTAACGCAATTAGAGTGGCCGAATATTATGCAAATAATATATAGTTCAAACTAGAACACGACACGAAGAAGAAGTGCAGTTTGTATTTATGTAAAATAATGTTATTTTTAATGTCTACATAATATGTATGCGGTACTGATTATGTGCAAATATAAGTAATTACTTATTGAATATTTATTAAATACGTGTGTACAGCGATAGCCTATTGAGCGGCCGATGGATTGCCAGGGAGAGGTCTCGAGTTCGATCTTAAGGCACGCACCTTGGATTGTGTTTTAAATTGTTTGGTTTAACCTTTTGACCCCCACGGACGTTCATTCACGTCAAATTAAACCGTGCTCACGACGCCACCGACGGCATGGCACGTCGAAAATACGACTATTTTACAGTTCAAAATAAACATAAAAAAATATGTTTGTTGTGTTCCTTTTACCTATTATTTAAAACTACATTAATCATCTCCTGGCGTAGGGGGCACGACGCTACTTTTATGCTGTGGCGGTCAAAAGGTTAACGATAAACGGTACACCATGAGGTATCCTGAACTTCTGAGATTCATTTGTACTGGTGTTATCATGCCATAATTATGTTACTGTCTATGTAAAACTAAAAAAATAAGAAAATTTCACAATATTATAAATGAAGCATTTCAGGTTTGTAGTAATAGCACCGATAGCTCAGTGGGGAGACTAACAGACTGCATTGCAGAGGGTCTCGGGTTCGAACACACTGACAATCTTTTTATAATAATTCATTCATTTGGAATTATTCCTGTGACAAACAGTTAAACAAAGGATACAAAGAATACCTAGCCTCAGTACAATAATATACGAATCACACAATTTTTTGTCCCATTTGGGCTCGAACCCATAACACTAGGCGCAGTGGTTATGGCGAGGCAATCACTGAAAACACTACGTCACCTGTGCAGTCATAAAATGCATTTAGCGAAAGAAGTAATTAAAAAAAAGTGTTTTCTTACATACCTACGTTTTTGAATAAGCCGACTGCAGATCATTTTTTTTTTAAACAATTAAGGTAGCAAATAAGCATACGGCCCACCTGATGGTAAGTGGTCACCGTAGCCTATCGACGCCTGCGACACCAGAGGCATCACTTGCGCGTTGCCGACCCTTTAGGGTAAGGAGAAGAGGGTAAGGGGGTGATTGGGCCTCCGGCACTCTCACTCGCCTGCGATGATGGAACAACGGAATCGAAATAATACACACGTCAGTAGGATAAAGGCTCTCTTTTATTGAAAAATACATTCCTTTATATATAGTAAGGTAACTATGACTAATACAGTAAGTATGTAGGTTAGGTAGGTTTCGGGTTTCTTATGTTTATATTATGGTATTATTACATGGCTAATATTACATACCCAATTACCAAATATGGATAGTGTTTCATATTACAGATACCGTTCTCAGGTTCTATTTATTTATCTCATATATGTATGTATTTACCTACTACACGCCAAACAAAACACAACAGTAGGAATACTGCTATTTCACGTCGATATTCTGTGAGGGGGTAGTCCTTCCCCGGTCGAGCCGGCCCATTCATGCTGAAATCAGCGAGGCTCTACTACTCATAGAGTGAGATCATAGTGCGGCTACTGAAGTTTTCTTAAGAGAAAAATCTAATAACAGTGGTAAGTATAGTCGCATGTATTACCATACTTTTTAGTGATAATAATCATTGACATATACATAGCATATGACTGTCTAGTTCATTCGAGTGCCAGAGGCGCCAACCTTGCCGCAATTCTTTTCACATTCATAACATTCTGACGAAAAAACTGTAGCATAATTCTACTGAAGTCATCCGAATTTTTGTTTATGGCAACAGTAATTAACTTCCTACCAAAAAAAGCAACTGTCAAACGTTTATAATCCGGAACCTATAAAGACTTTTTGCAGGCAACGCGGAATTTATGTTATTTCTTAACAAGCGACAAAATATTTTAGGAAAGATACATGATATTTCACACCGATAGCGATATATCCACATATTTATACATATTTATGTTCTTAGGCTTCCGCCACCTATGCTCAAAACAGCAAGCGAAATTATATCTATTAGACCAACATTTCGTTATATTTTTGGTCACATGACCCTCCATTACAGACTGTCCGTACAGCTACTAGTAATTTTCTTTCAGAAAAAGATTACTCGGCAAGCCTCGGACTAAGCAGGCTAATGAATTATAATATCAAATTGCTATATATTGTACTAGATGTTCCCGCGGTTTCACCCGCGTTTATCGTTACTGAGCCGCCCCCGTGGGTCGTAGCGTGATGTTATATATCCTATAGCCTTCCTCGATAAATAGGCTATCCAACACTAAAAGAATTTTTCAAATCGAACCGGTAGTAATCACACAGAATAAACCAGGAGAAACATCGTCTGTACTATGTCTGTAAAGGGTAATTATTTTGCTGCAATGTTATTTTAAAACTGCGATATCTCCTAAGATATTCATTGAAATCGAATGATGTAAAGGGCAATTTTGTTTTAAATTAAATACTTGTGATGAATAACGTATTTATTTGGATAAGGATTAATATCATGTTTATAATAATACCTTCGCAAATAATGCATTATTTTAGAACAAATTTGGTTAGCATAAAAATGGTTATAGTGAGCCAACCTTAAAAGATAGACATATGCTGTCGCGGACTTTTTTTAAGAACTTTAAAGGGGAACAATTCTGTCATACATAATTTTTGCGAAACTTTAACTGTTTACGCAGCGCACGCAGCGGAAGCTCTCAAAAGGAAAAAATACCCTCCGATTTTGAAACATTCTTCATTGGTGCTCAGCGTGATGATATATAGCCTATAGCCTTCCTCGATAAATGGGCTATCTAACACTGAAATAATTTTTCAAATCGGACCGGTAGTTCCTGAGATTAGCGCGTTCAAGCAAACAAACAAACAAACACTCTTCAGCTTTATAATATTAGTATAGATTAATGATAATCTGGGCACACTACCGGTCGACTGTGATGCGTAGGAATTTTATGACGCCTATTAGGTTTTAGTTTTCTTTTTCTTTCTGTTTTATAATATTTTAGGTATAAATTATTTTTAAAGAATTGTGGTTATATGTACATATTTGAATTTCTTATAAATAAATTATATTATAAAGAGAAATAAATCATTAATGATAATTGGCAAATATTTCCTTTCGCCAATGTTCTTAGGGATATTGACAATAAGCCAGAGGCGCATAATACATTTTTGGGAGAGCTGAACCACACCTGTAATACAATTTGTATTATATGCTCTATGAAGTCGGCGCTAGTGGGTGTGAGTTGTCTTTTTTAATTAAAGTAAGGGGAAAAGAATTCGTGGTCAAAGTCTACGTCAGGTTATAAATAACGGTTCTCCAGAACAAACTGCTTGACGGCCTCGATGGCGTAGTGGTTAGTGTAACCGCTTGCTACGCCTGAGGTCGCGGGTTTCTATTCCCGCACAAGTCAAACATTTGTGTGCATGAACATGGCTGTTTGTCTTGGTCTGGGTGTTTCTATGTATAATATGTATGTATTTACAAAAAAAAAAGTATATATGTATGTTTATCCATTGTCTAGTACCCATAATACGAGTTCTGCTTAGTTTGGGCTAGATGGTGTTGTGTGTATGTGATAGAATATTATTATATTATATTATTATTATTATAATTTTGGTCACGGTGTCTAAACTTAATGGAAGCTAGTCAACTTCACAGGATCTATAATGCAAAAACCAGTGTACCTACCGATGTATGTAACGATTTGCGATTCGTAAAAATGCCTCACTCGCTGTTTTTAGTTACAATAATCTCCACCAGGGGGCCTTTCAAGTTTCCATATACATACATATGTACTCGTATCTGTTACTCGATACGACAACTTTATAGATTGCTTTATGAATAAATATACCGACAAGCACTCGGGATACAGTATTTACATACATTTTGGAAAGACTTGACATTTCGGCCAGATTGCACTGGCTGTGTTCACAAGCAGACTGGCGCGACTGGTGCGGCCATGTCAGGCCGTTAGTAAGGTAAAATAAATTCAAGAACATTTACCTCACGAACGGAAGTATTTCTGTTCTACAAAAGTAAGTGAATACTTGAGTGGAGACTGCGCCTCGGCAAACGTAGTGTAGGACGCCCTCCGACCAGGTGGGATGACGATCTGCGAAAGACTGCAGGCAGATGCTGGATGCGGCAAGCTGAAGACAGGGCGCTATGGCGCTCTTTGGGGGAGGGCTATGTCCAGCAGTGGACTATTATAGCCTGATGATGATGATGAAGTGAATACTGAGCATGATCACAGTAATACCCATCATCCGTTATACATATAAATAATGTAACGAGAAAATAAAATTGATAGGCAAACTGTTTTGATTTCAAATTACTAGTACTTCTTTTGCTAACCCCTTCAGCTAAACTTAATGCTTGCGTTACGAGGTTCAGTTCGTCAGTGTAATTCGTGAGTAAGAAATGGTACGACCTCTCGATTGCGGGCTTCATGCCATACCCATTAGGGTTGCCAATTAACATTTTTATTTTCGGCTACATTTCGCTGCATTTATTAGGATAGAAGCGCATGCATGAATCCATGACCTCTTGACCGCAAGAGATCCCACTGGGTCGAAGTGTCGCCGGTCTGCATTGACTGGCCCCCACATAAGATAAGATAAGATAGCACGGAGTCTCGAACTTTGCCCAGTAAACAGTAGTTTACTGGGCAAAGTTTTTACTAAATGCTCGCTCTATGGAACGTTTTATCCTTCGTGCATATACTTAAGCATGAGGCTATGTACATAATTTACATAATATTGTCTTACGTTTACATCCATTTCAATAAAGAAGATGGTTGGAATGTACCACCAGCTTGAAATCCAGTAATTTAGGTACCTAAATAGTCAACCCCAAGAAGAAGCATAACACAGCTAGACTTCATGATACTTTGAGCTCATTCTGCGTAAATACAAACACTAATTATTAAATTATATTCGGGTACATAGAAATAACTAAACTTAGAACGTTGAGACAGCCACCATCTTAGTCTCCCCGTGAACATGGCTGCTGAAAAGCAACCGAAACGTTGGAGAAACTGTAAAATTAAATTTAAATAGTTTTATAATGTAAATAGTTTAAATATAAGTAAACATTAATTAATTAAAGTGTTTAAGAATAGTAGTTTAAAGTTTCAAAATTATGTAATAATAGTGTTTTATAAAAAATAAACAACGCGATAAAATCCGTATAAAGTTGTTTAATTTTAATATATAAGTACCTAACGTCTAAATTACGTTGATGTTATATAGCCTATAGCGTTCCACGATAAATGGGCTATCCAAAACTGAAATAATTATTCAATTCGAATACGTAGTTCCTGAGCGCGTTTAACCAAACAAACAAACAAACTCCTCAGCTTTATAATATTAGTATACTTAGATAGTAAGTAAAGTATTACATTATAAATAAAAATAATAATTTATCTCCGACAATTAAATGTGAAGGAAATATTTGGTTTTTAATAATTGTTTAATATTTTCAAGTGGGTAGTTACATAATTATGCAAGTTCTACCCAAACCTTATATTTTAATTATATTTTATTGTTCTCGATTCGACGGATGTACCTGACCGCATTTAACTTGACAACATTGCGTTCTAATTTCAAATCTTTACTATTTCTTCGCGGTTAAATATTTTATACTATGTATCAAAGATATTGTATGTAGGTATATATGTATAACATGGCCGACTATTTCATGAAATGGTCAAATACATACCCGCTGCCCGCATCATGATATGGCTTATCATGCAGTATTTAATTAATTTTATAATTTGGCCACGACATACTTAGATATAGTTATATATAATATTAGCCCTGTATTAACGGGACCTCACGGGCCCCTTCTCAGCGTGAAAATTTAATAGTTACATAGGTATTTATTAAATAAAAAAAAATATTGATGATACATTGAATTTGTGTACCTACCAACTACATTCGTAGTAACACATTGATTTTATATGTTGTTGAATAAAATAGTATTTTTGTAACTAATAAGTTAATAACTAAGTTATTATATAGCGATAGCTCAGTGGGGAGACCAACAGACTGCAATGCAGAGGGTCTCGGGTTCGAACATACGTCGTGCACCTCTGACTTTCGGAAGTTATATGACTTTTCGAATTTATGTGCGTATTGATTGACAATAATTATTACCTGCTCCGTGCCTCGGAGAGCACGTTAAGCCGTCGGTCCCGGCTGCCATGAACATCTATGGCAGTCGATAGTGGGAAGTCAGTCAGTGCCCTCTAATATCCTGACACTGGTCTAGCCTTAGGGTATCGTTAGCCTTCGGGTTGCGGAGGTCGGGTGGCAGCCGCTCCGTGTAAAAACTGATATCCAGTCAAATCCGGTTAGACTAGAAAGCCGACCCCAAGTGACTTGGGAATAATAAAGGCTAGGGAGAAGAAAGGAGACCTACCAACTTGTATGGAACCCTGGCCTGGGCGTGAACAATTTTATATTGTAATAACAATATTAATTTTGAGTAGCCTAAACTAAGTAGATAACATTATTCTTTGAAGTTTAGTATCAAGTTCGTTAAATAATAAAATAAAACACATTGTTTAAAAAATATTTATTTTCATATGTCACCATCACGTTCATAAGTTATTAAAATATTTTCCAAAAACTGGGCTGGTGAAGTGACATTTTCATATCTTGCCTAGTTTAGGTACCATATTACAGACATTATGTGAGCACAGCAACCAACAGTCCTTGGGCCGACTATGCAGTTGCAGTAATACTGCATTATTGCTTCCAGGCTGTGTGTATTATTTTGATATAATATAGAAATAAAATACGTCAATTTCATACCACTGGATGGTAACCAATATTTATTACATATTTAAACAAAGCTTTTAATATTTTACTTTGTTTCTAAAACGATTGTCCACGTGCAAAAAAGGAAAAAGGCAAAAAAGGTGCACAGAAAGGAGACCGTCCATATGGACGGTCTCCTTTCTGTTTGAAATTATGTTTACAGAATTTGATTAAGTATTTTAAGCGACACCTGTAGATTGTAGAATGATAAAGAACATAATCGGGTAGACGTAGTTATTGCAGAATCATTTTCAAGAAAATACATCTACAATATATTTTTTATTTCAGTACCTAATCGTTTTAGTTGTATCAAAATCTAAATATTTTATCATGGTCAACAAAACGGTGCACGGCGCCACGTATTCGTTTCTGCATGCTGCTGCATCCGCTTTTATTTAGCATTGTCACTTTGGCAATAGCATTCTTCGATTTAAATCTTTGAATACTTGAAAAACTCATTCAGTAATACTAAAATTTGTATATATTTTCTTACCATTAAATCCTTATGTGTCTCCTCAACCTTTAAAATATCGTTAATAACATAAAATAGGTAACAATAAAAACACGTTTACGGATTACAATGTAAAATCATAGATAAATACACCAATTATTATTGAAGCAAATACTATACGCGACTCGGCAAACGTAGTGTAGGACGCCCTCCGACCAGGTGGGATGACGATCTGCGAAAGACTGCAGGCAGACGCTGGATGCGGCAAGCTGAAGACAGGGCGCTATGGCGCTCTTTGGGGGAGGGCTATGTCCAGCAGTGGACTATTATAGCCTGATGATGATGATGATGATGATGATTATTGAAGCAAATTTTACAAAAATAAATTTTATAAAATAAATGTTAGATTTAATTTAGCGCCGTACCATAGCGCCATCTGTTGAGCCGTTGTTTAAACAGATTGTGAACAACTAATGCCATCTAGCGATTATTAATCACAACAAATTGTAATTCAAATCACAGAATTCAACTACACTTCTATTATCCTTAAAACTAGTAATCTGCTCTGAAATCCCAGAGCCGCAAGATCTATGTCATTTCAGCGAAGTTACATTATTTACGGTAAATAAACTAGGTGAGTGAGTAACGTATGGTGTCATCGTTGCTTTGAAAGAGAGCCATATTTTATTTTGTTTTTTTATTTGCTATGAATGGGCACAACCCTTCGTGGAAAACTGCTATGATATTGTGTGAACACAGAAATCAGCTGAATTGAAAGTTACTATTAGTTGTAACCTATTTATATTTTGTGTATCCCATTTAAAACATAACATACAATACGCCACTTTTCTAATAAACTAAAAACATATTACGGAGTCTGGCAATGTGGCAAGTGGTTTGTAATAACTATACAGGTACATTTCCAGACTAGATGCTCGTACTGATAAATGCCTAACAGAAAAACTCAATACCACTTTCAATCAACACAATCCGGGAATCGAACCTGAGACTTCACAATTGCACGCCAACTAATGTCATATCACGCATCAATGAACAGTTATTTTAACCTCTTTATTAATCCTAATGATGCTAATAATGAATTTTGTATGCAAGGTAATAATCATAACAACGGCCACAGAGCCATATATATTTATTTTAAAATTGTATCGTGATTATGAACAATAAAGGATGGAAATAATTATGTAATAGTTTAGATAAATAATTTCCTTTCTATACAATGTATATTGGTCACACCGCTGTCAGCTGTCATTTGTTTTTGACGTGTACACACGTCTCAGCGGTGTTTGTTGTGATTTTTTGTCGAAAAAAGACGTAATTTTTCTATAATAAAATTGTGAATTACACGCTTTATTTATAGTAGCAATGTTTGTGAAACATTTATGAACTTTACATCGTTATATTAGAAGTGGACACGTCATAATATTGTAAACAGGCGAATGTTGTGTTCAGAAATATTTCCTCTCGTATTCATAATTCAATGATGTTTGTTGTTTACTTTTACGTTCAACGAATAGCGGGAACCTACGTAATAGGACTATGGACGAGATCAGTGGTATTTGACATATAATTTCTTTCAAAAAAACACGTAGCCAACTAGTTTTCCAAGATGCGTGTGAATCTTCGTAAACTGACTGTAGTGGTCTGCGTTATACTATTTTTATGGCTTCTAATATCATATACGTCGGTAATAGAAGTGCCTAGCTCTATTAGAAGAAAGTCGAATACAATAGATATAGAAAATAAAATATTAAATTTAGAAAAGAAGCTGGATGCGCAGATAGCAGAAAGCTATATTCTGTTGCAGAAAGTAAAGTTACGTTTGAAGAAAACTGACGTCGAAAACGAGGATGTTGTCGACGCTAGTGAGGATAAGGATGTGGATTTTATACAAAGTAAGTTTTTTTAATAATTTTTATATTATGTTAAAACCATAGATATTGAACACATTGTCTGTGGGCCATGTGGAGATGATTAACGTATGGTTTCTTATAATGCTCATAATTTATTAACCATTATAAACTATAATCATTAGATTTATGATAAAAAAATTGAGCTAGGTTCCAAAAATTATATTAAGTAATGTAAAATATTAAGAAAACATAAAATGTTATCAATCTATATCATATTTATTCATAGAGATCACAAAGTAACACTTATGAATGTCAAAGTTACACTTATTTACGTGGATTTACTTTCACTTGTTGCCATGTTCAGCAAAGCAAGGGTGTAGAACTGATGTGGAGAACTGGCAAGAAACTTATAGACCTTCTTAGTGTACTTACAGCCACTGTTAGTGTCAGGCACCTTATTTAACTCATAACATGATTCTGATAAGTTCTCTTTAGTGTGATTAAGGTATTAACCATCATTCAGATGCAGGTCTCAGACACAATAACATTAATTATCATTATGTCTGAATATGGTTAAGCTAACAAGTTGATAATAGAAAAGCTATAAATTTTGTTTTTCTACAACTAAAGTGGCAAACAAGCATATGGCTCACCTGATGGTATGTGGTCACCATAGCTTATAGACGCCTGCAACACCAAAGGCATCACTTGTGCGTTGCAGACCCTGTAAAAACTTTTTAACACCTTTTTTGATAAACCCCATACATACAACCCTATTGAGTCATAATTAACTAGAAACTTTGAAAGTAGTAATATAGTAATTTCTATTAATTGTTCAAGAGTCAGAGTCGCTATAGAATAGACAAAGCATTGGGTCTGACCCTGGGAACTTTGAGAAAGTCGTAATTTTATACAATCCTTGACAAACTACATTTCATACAACTAATCATTTTCTAGTTCCAACATATCTATTTAATTGCTGACACTTTTTGAAAATGGTTTATATGCCCACATCTTATTATGGCAACACCATTTAAAAACATTATTATTTATTTTACCATTAGGGAATGTAGCCCTGGTAAAATAAATAACATATCATCAAAAACGTTAAATAACTTTTTAATTTCTAATTATAATCAACTTATGATGTTGGTTTATAGTTTAAAAGTAATGTTTAACTTCTCATTATTAATATTTCTTTATAAACAATATTATCACATTTAGCTTGACATTCTGGCGTTCAAGATAAAAATTATCTTAAATTAGGGGTGCCAAAGAACTTTACAATTTTAAAAAGAAATGTGTATACAGACTTAAGTAATTATGTCCAACAATCGGCCTGCTTGAATATAACTATACATTTTTAGGGTCCTGTACTTCATAAAGAAAAAAGGTACCCTTATAAGATCACATTGTTGTCCATCTGTCTGTCTGTTGAGACAGACAGGCCCTGTCTCTGGAACATGTGAGGATATCAAGTCAAGTCAAGTCTGCACTCCCTTGAGTTGTAAATAATCAAAATTATAAGTTAACATAACCATAAGATACAGCAGTTTGTGCTACATATTTTGACACTTGCTATAGGTTACCTATAGCAAGTGAAGTACCCTATAGGTACATACCTAGGTAGGTACCTATAGGGTACTTCCCATTGGCAAGAAGCACAAGTAGAGGTAAAAATCCTAAAACTGTAATTTTGAGTCTTACCATTGTGGCATATGGAAGTAACCCATACCTCTTATTATTACATGCTTTGAGGCAGCAATATGATGCAAATGTATATGTATAATAATTCACATAAAAACTTTTGTGGCTTAGGAGAAAAAATAAAGCAAATATTTTCCTCACTTATGTTGTAATTATTAATTATTGTCTGCCAAATTCCAAATCTATATAATTTCAATATTAATAAAAATTGATTTTGCCAGCTAAGTTTTACATAATAAGGGGTAAGAAGTAAGCCTATGAACATTTCTTTTTTCTTTGCTCGTCAAAATGACCGCACTCCACCTGATGGTAAGCAGTCGTGTGGTCTAAGAGCAGTGGTCTCCACACACCGCCCTCATAGTAGCCGAGGCGATGTTGAGGTCTCTACTTTGACGGCCTGAGAAGGTGCTTTTTCACGCCACGCTTAAAGGACCCAGGATTGATGGAAGAAGGAAACACGTGCCTTGGCAGAGAATTCCATTCCTACATCTATCAGCTACTGAAAATTTCCTGACCAATGAGCAGTATCCTGCTGGTAATTGTTATAATGACGAATGAAATATCCCATTTTCGTCCACTATTTGGTGACGATAGGCATGAGCTACGGTAACCATTCACAGTCATGGCTATAGAGCCCTTACTGTAAGTGCATTGGCATAGGCAAACGGGCTGTCTATAATTCCCACTCGAGTCTAGAAACTCGTCTCGAGAATTATGTTTCGAGAATATCTGCCGATAACGTTCGCGTCGAGAATCTCCTGCCGAGAAACTAGTGTTGAGCTTTTCATGTCGAGAATCTTAATTGGAGAACCTTGCATAAGTATTCGTTCGATTATATTCCATACTCTATTCAACATAATTGATACATTGTCTGAGTTCAACGCGTGTAATTCTATTTTCACAGCTGCACCAGAAACAATGTTCACAAATAATGTAATGCTAAGTATATGCTAAGTCATTGATCTGAGTTGTTTATTCTACTTGTACGAACAAGTATTGTACGTGTAACAATGAATATTATAATACCTACTGTTTAAGTTTATTGTGTAACAGTTTTTCCGTGTAACCTTTTTAAGACACGTGGACATTTTATATAAGGCCTTCATAGCGTGAACTCGTGTCATGACCGTGCATACCCGAATGGGCAATGCAGGCATATGACGCACGGTCGGCGTAGTGGTTTAGGTGGTCGACTCGCCACTGCCATTGCGCCAAGTGTTGTGGGTTCGAAACCCACACGATACAAAAAATTGTGTGATCCTCAAATGGTTGTTCCGAGTCTGGGTGTTTTTGTGTCCGTTGCTTTAGTTTGTAAAGTCATCCGCGACACAGGATTCATTCCTAGTGCGGAAGTTGTCTCTTTAATCATTATATCCACACAAGATTCTGCCCACGGTTTCGCTCACGTAAATGTAGGTTATTTCAATTTTCTATCTGTCAGGAATAATCCTTTTTCTAAATGAAAGCTGCCCAATATTCTTTTCTGTTTCCCGATAACGTATATGCGAAATTGCACGCTGATCGGTTGATTAGTTTAAGCGTGAAAGCGTAAGAAACAAACTAAATAAACATATTTTGCATTTATAATATTAGTTAGGATTTCTCCATTTAAATTTTAATTCTCACGTAATAGTGCATAGCCTTCTAGATAACAAACTAGATACCGTGCTCCAGAAAATTTCCGAACTGAAAAATCGAACCACACTAATTGACCTGGAAACCGAACTTGAAACCACATTATTCAAAAGCAAGATTGGAATAAGACAATGTTATTAATTTTACTATTAAGTAAAAAATTATCAATAGCATCGCGAAGTTACGCACACGTCTCGTAACTCTCTCTCTCTCGCCGTTGACCCTGCGCCTGATCTCTCCGTTCGTATTAAATTACCGTCCTATCAGATTATAAAGAGTGAGGGAATAGAGAGTGCACTTGTATTAGCGCACACGAGTGTGCACTAAGGCTCAGTTCTTATAACAAGAAACGAGTCGTTTCACCTACGAGAAGTTAATATTTGACATGATTATATTCTATGAAAAATGTGTCAACATTTAACTGTCCATAGCTAAACCGACTCGTTCCTTGACATAGGAACTGGGTCTATATTACTTCATGCGCAGATGGCATCTATCCTCGGCTCCATTAACAATGATCGCTGTTTTCCGTACGCCATCTGAAAGACATTATGATTCTCTGCAAATATATTCTGGTACCTTCTAGTCTTACTAGTGGTTAGACTCGTAAATAACTAATCGTACGAAACTATACTGGTGGACCAAAAAATTAGGCTACCCTATTTCTGCGATTTATTCATTAACTAGATTTTGCCCGCGGCTTCGCTCGCATAAATGTAGGTTAGGTTAAGCTAGTAACAGTCCTTTTTTCTGGATAAAAGGTACCCTATATCCTATTCTGATCCTGACAACGGGTATTCGAAATTTCATGATGACCAGTCGAGTAGTTAGCGCGTGAAAACGTAACAAACATACAAACTCACATTCGAATTTATAATATTAGTACATAAGGATTAAGTTTCCTGTTTATAGACTAAATTAAAATATACTTTTTGAACGTTAATTTGCTATCTTAGTAGTGGGTAAACTGATAAAATGATCAGGTGTAAATGTAATTTTGTCAAATGCCATATAACCTGTTTTGTTAGAGTTTACCTCTGGAGGCCGAAATTCATTTAATAATAATAATAATATTCTACCACATACACACAACACCGTCTAGCCGAAACTAAGCAGAGCTTGTACTATAGTTACTAGACAATGGATAAACATACTTATATACTTTATTTTTGTAAATACATACATATTATACATTGAAACACCCAGACCAAGACAAACATACATGTCCATGCGTTGACCAGTTGGTCACCGCCGATAATCCTTACTTCCTTACTTAATATTATAAATGCGAAAGTAACTCTGTCTGTCTGTCTCTCTGTCTGTCTGTCTCTCTGTCTGTTACCTTTTCACGCTCAATCCGCTGAACCAATTTTGATGAAATTTGTAATGGAGATAGCCTGACACCCTGGGAAGGACATTATCCTTACTAATATTATAAATTTGATAGTAACTCTGTCTGTCTATCTGTCTGTTACCTTTTCACGCTCAATCCGCTGAACCAATTTTGATGAAAAAGGACATAGGCTATATAACATCACGCTACGGCTCACGGGAGCGGTGCAGTAACCACAAATACCACTGACGCGGGTGAAACCGGCGCCCGGCGCCGGCACAGCTATGTAGTATATAATAACATAATAATATACAATACTCAACAGCTAATTAGGTACAAATATATGAAAAACGCTAATACCTTGTAATAATATCAAGTGAACAACTATAGAAATCTTAAACTTTGATACTCGTAAAACAACAATAAACAAAACAAAAAGAGAATTCAATTAACTCGATTGAGAAAATATAATTATATTTTTAAATAATAAAAACTGTAAAATAAATAAGACATTATGGGTTCTATATTTTCTAAATTCATGTTTGAATAATATAGATTGAGAATGAAAACAGCGTTTTCTATGAATAGTGAATAAGTAAATAATAATAGTACTATTCAAATATTCATAATATAATACGATACCTATTGTTAATCCAACCATTGTTTTTCGGTCTTGGGTCTATTTGACAAACGATAACAAAGTTTGCAATGTTTTCGACCAAACGTTCAATCGATCAAATGTAAAAATATCAATGGTTCATTCGATCAAATCTCTTTTGGTCAATTGTTTAGTCGATGAACTAAAGAATGACCAATAACTTTTTCGGTCTTGTGTTAAACGGTCAAATGAATTTCGGCCTCTAGTGGTAAACTCGTTTTGTTAGGTACCCACATTTTTGTTATTTTATTCTACTTGCCCTTTATTGAAGACGATATTTTAAAACTATCCTTAAATTTGTATATCTGATTAAAGTTCTGTGCCTCCCACTTCCTTTTCACGGATAAATATGGATCTACGCGAAGCAAAAGTTGCTTGAAAACGTTGTTACAAACTAGAATGAGCCTCGTATATGTGAAGTTAGTCGTTCAACGGTCCAATATAATAATAATAATAATATTCTATCACATACACACAACACCATCTAGCCCAAACTAAGCAGAGCTTGTACTATGGGTACTAGACAATGGATAAACATACTTATCTACTTTTTTTTTTTTTTAAATACAATTCATATTATACATAGAAACATCCAGACCAAGACAAACATCCATGTTCATGCACACAAATGTTTGACTTGTGCGGGAATCGAACCCGCGACCTCAGGCGTGGCAGTCGGTTACACTAACCACTACACCATCGAGGCCGACAAATGTCCACTAATGGTATCCGGAGACCTATGGCTACATTAAAAGATCTGGATTAGGTCAAAGAACAAAGTTCTGAAAGTGATGATCGATTTGTAATGTCAGCAAGCCTTAGAAAATGTTATCATTCTAGCGTAGAATTACAGCACCTACTCAGAGATGTCCGAAATGTTGCTGTTAGTGACATTATAGTAAGAAGACGTCTTAACGAAAGTAATTAAAAACCATGCATATCACAGGTCCAAAATTTACTATAGCTCACAAGACAGCAAGATTAAATTTTGATTAAATTAAATTATGAACCGTTTTGGTATTTTTTGTGTATTGTTAAAATAAATTAAGATAAGTTATTTAAAAATCCATTAATGCAATTAAGAATTCCCAAACGATCGACAGAAAAGCAATAATGCTATCTTCTCTAATTAAGAATGGTAACACAAAAAGCAGTATCCTAACTGCGAATGTGAGTTTGTTTGTTATGCTTCCACGTCTTAAGTACTCGACTGATCATTTCGCATACACATTATCAAGGGTACAGCAAAGAACTTAGGGTATCATTCATCCAAAAATGGACAGACCCGAAGCCGCGGGCAAAAGATATTTCTTTCATAAAAAAGTATTTATCTAATATATGGTTGAATTACAGTTATAGAAAACGTGATAATAGTCTTCTTCTACAAGATAAAAAGATTAAATATTATCCTTACTATCATAAAAATGTACGACGCAGTCTACAATTATTTGGCAAACTTATTGTGATCGAATATTTATAATGATATAATCCAAAAATCCAAAAGAACAGCATCGAAGGTCTAGTGGAAGACCAATAGACTGCCACGCAGAGTTCTTGAGATCGGACTTGTTGTCTCTGCGTGGCAGTTTATTGGTCTGCCTTTGGCAAGTTATGTGCGTATTAAACAGTTAATCATTGCTCTTTAACTCTTCTCCCTAGCCTTTATTATTCTCAAGTCATTTGGGGTCGGCTTTCTAGTCTAACCGGATTTCACTGGATATCAGTTTTTACACGGAGCGACTGCCATCTGACCGCCGCGCCGCAACCCGAAGGCTAACGATACCCTAAGGCTAGACCAGTGTCAGGATATTAGAGGGCAATGACTTCCCAATAACGACTGCCATAGATGTTCATGGCAGCCGCGACCGACGGCTTAACGTGCTCTCCGAGGCACGGAGCAGGCGATAATTGTCAATCAATACGCACATAATTTCGAAAAGTCATATAACTTCCGAAAGTCAGAGGTGCGCGACGTGGGTTCGAACCCGAGACCTTCTGCATTGCAGTCTGTTGGTCTCCCCACTGAGCTATCGCTGCTGATATTATCGCTCTTTAACGGTAAAAGAAAATAATCGTGAGGCAACCTGCATGTCTGAGAGTTCTCCATAATGGTCTCGAAGCTATGTGAAGTCTGCCAACCAGTAACAGGCTAGCGTTGTAGACTACGAACTAATCCTTCTCACAATGAGAAGAGACCCGTACCCAGCAATGGGACAGTTTTTGTACAAACCCGATATTTTTAGAAACAACGCCCCCTTTTTAAATTGAAATGTGTTTGGTATTTCTGGTGCTGCAACTTTCAGGCTGTGGAAATATTTTGTCAGAAATGATAGCTCTCTAGTTGGCCAAGCTTAAGTGGCAGTGGTTAGGGCACATAGCTCCCAGAATCGAGGGCCATTGGGGCAGAAACGGTCTGGAGAGGCGGCCACGCATCGAAATTCGCAGCAGGGTTAGGCAAGGTCGGTCTATAAGGTGGACTGACGACCTGGTAAAGGCTACGGAAAGCGGTTGGTTGCAGGCGGCCTGAGATCGGTCTGTGTGGGTAATTTTGCGAGAGGCCTATGTCCAGCACTAGATCTCTTTCGGCTGAGATAATGATGAATAATATAAGCTATCTAACATCACGGCACAATCCGCAAGGCACAGCTAGTAAACCATATGTGTAATGTCTAATTCGGTTCAACCAACACATGTCGAATCGATAACACGGTTACTCTTATCTTTCCTATCTTCATTACAAGCGTGCATGGCCAGACAGGAACGATACGTTATGCCAAACGACTTTGAACCATAATACCGAAGCTTTAGAGTATATTTTTATGTTTGTAGTGTATAATTGCGACAATTAAGTGTTTGAATTTATCTCTGTATTGTGTGTTGTGTGAAATATGATCATTATTAGTAATTTCTCTGGCTTTTGTATGTCAAGGCAATATGATTGCTATACAATGTGTTTATAAAATAACACATAAACTAAAAGTAGTTTTATCAGTAAAGCGATTAGGGACTATCGAATATAAACATGTTATAACCGTTTCACGGATGGTGTAGTGGTTCAAGAAGCCTCGCCACTGGGCCTTTTGTGGGTTCAATCCCCAACATGAGACGATCAATTGTGTGGTCCGCATATTCTTGTTCAGACAGGGCGCTATGGCGCTCTTTGGGGGAGGGCTATGTCCAGCAGTGGACTGTTATAGCCTGATGATGATGATGATGGTGATGATGATGATATTCTTGTTCTGAGTCTGGGTGTACTTTGTGTCCGTTGTTTGAATGTTTGTAAAGGTCACTGAGATACTGGATTTTAGAGTAGTGCGAGAGTTGTCCTTTTTAACCTTGCGAGTGGCAGGCAGGTTTTCATGTAATTTATTATTTCAGTTATAGAGGGCTATCCTATTGCCGTTTACCGGGATAGGCTTCGTGCCACTAAAAATTACTTGGTTATCGGTCGTTTTAATTAACCGCGAAGGGCAACATCACGAGGAAACCAGCACGGCTGAGAGTTTTATATTGTCACTAGAAAGGCAAAAATACTAAAGTGCAATACGTGTATTTTACAGGAGAGCGATCTAAACTTTTTTTTATACCAAAACTGGCATATATTTTTTTCTAGTATTCCAATTTAAATACGCTGAAGGAAAAAAATCATTGTTATATTATTATCTATGTTTTAAAGTTGTCATATTGCCTATTATTACTGTATTTCCGAAGATAGCGTCGCTTTAGTATAAATGATCTGACCACTTCGTAAGACAAAAATACTTATCTTCATAAAATATTCAGTTACAGTAAAGCATAAACACAATTCACTTACATCCATTGAAATTTAGGAACGCAAAATGACTAACTTGCATTAGAGACTTATACAGTCTTAGTCATTGTTACTTATACGAAATAATTAAGTTTAAAGATCTAAAAAAATTTGACTTATTGCCTTGTAGTCGTATAATATTGTCTTCTGTTTACGCGAATGTTATTCATTGAAATTAAACATCATTGAAATTAAATCATTGAAATTAAATTAGTATGTTTAGTAAACATACGACTACAATTAAACTACTATATACGGATTTTATCGCGTTGTTTATTTGACACTTTATTACATAATTTAGAAACTGTTACACTACTACTATTAAACTTTACTAATTTAACTAAAACTATTTATATTTAAGTTTACACTTTCCCCGACCGACGTTTCGGTTGCTTTTTAACTCAGGTACTACTTGAGATTTGACAAACCACGCAAAGGAACACCGATTCCTACCAAGGATGCTTTGCGAGGCTATTGAAATCAAAAAACATCCAGATTTCAATAGAGAAGATGATTGGAATGTACCACCAGCTTGGGATCCAGTAATACAAATAGTCAAACCTCAGAAGAAGCAAACCACAGCTAGACTTCATGATACTTTGAGCTCATTCTGCGTAAATAAAAACACCAATGATTAAATTATGTTCGGGTACTTTGAAATAACTACACTGGAACATTGAGACAACTACCATCTTAGTCTCCCCGTGACCATGGCTGTTGAAAAGCAACCAAAACGTCGGGGAAAGTGTAAACGTAAATATAAATAGTTTTAATAATTTAATTAGCCTAAAAATGAGTAAAGTTTAATAGTGTAACAGTTTCTAAATTATGTAATAAAGTGTCAAATAAACAACACGATAAAATCCGTATATAGTAGTTTAATTGTAGTCGTATGTTTACTAAACATATTTTATTATACTTCTATCAACTGTAATAATTAGATTGTTACAGTTATCTCAATAAATAAAACAAAGTACCTATATATATGTCGCAGCTAACTAGCTTAATCGGCCGTTTAATTGGTGGCCTAGCCTTTTTATTTAACGGCGCCGATTTTTCAGCGAACGATTTTTAATTTTTGAAATTTTCCTTTGAAAATGTCAAAGGGCAAAGTACTAAAGCGTTATGTCCATAAATTTTCACGTAAGACAAATTTACTAAGCGACCCATTCGTTACGATATCCGGAAAGTAATGAGTACATATCCGACATCAATTAACAGAATTATGCATTTTAGGTTTCTAATCAAGGGTCGACAGGCAGATGGCAGTAAGGAAAAAACCAACCGACAATAACAATAAAAAACATGTAAATTCCTTTAGGTAAATAAAAGAGACGTATCGAGAAAAAGAAAAAGGTCACTGCTAAACCGCCACTAACTTCTTAAATAATGCTCAAATTGCTAAAAAAAACTTATTCAACCATAATATTTAAAACTCGTTTTAGCTAAAATGGCGCTTTAGTACTTTTGCATTTCGGGTGACGATATAATGTACACGAAGTTGTTATGTGTGAAGTCCCACCTGTGTGGCAAGTTTAATCTGAATCCGTTTAGCGTTTTACACGTGATTAAGTTACAAACATTCAAAAATCTTTACAAGCTTTCGCATTTATAATATTAGTAGGGTTTCTTGTGGCCGACAAGTCTAGACTTTTGCCCATGCGAAGCTTAGCAGTAACTGTCCCTCATGGATATGTAGATTGCTAATAGGACATGGCTCAAAAGCCTCGCTTGTATTAGTAAAATGCTGGATCCCGAATATACAATAGTTTATAATATTTAACCTATCACTAGCATGCCTTCATTGTATGCTCACCCACGATATGCCAGTGAAATCCTAACTAATATTATAAATGTGAATGTGAGTTTGTTTGTTACGCTTTTACACCTTAACTATGCGATTGATCATGGTGAACTTTTACATACACGTTGTCAGAGGTACAGAAAAAGACATACCTTTCATCCAGAAAATCTTATGTTACTAATCTAACCATCCTATATTTATGCGAACGAAACTGCGGGCTAAATCTAGTAGGAAATACTATTGGGAGAGTTCAGCCCTATCAACAATGTCATTAGGGGAGTTCGGGGACCCCCAGGCTCCTTTCATCGCGTACCTTTCATCTAGAAAAAATTTGCTGTTCCCTAAGGAAGCTGCGGGCAAAAAATAGGTAGTCGAAGAATAAATTATTGATTTTGAGAACGTACCTAGCTGATTAGTGTTGCTTATAAATAACGTACATATCATGTGCCGCTTATACAAAGCGTACAAATCAATTATTATCAGGTTAAAAGGCTTAAATATTAAAAAATTTAAAATTTATTTTTGCTTTATTCAATTTCACAAGTTATGTTTTTTTCAATCATCAATATCAATTTATAATTGGCGGAGTATTCGCGTAACAAACATCCAAAAAAACATTCATTCGAATTGAGAACCTCCTCCTCTTCTGAAGTCGTTTAATAGTTTTTGAGGATAGTATTTGCAATAGTGAAAGAAATATGGATTTAATACCATCTGCAGTTAAAAAGACAATATTTCAAGCTTGCCCTAGGCTCACTACTGGGTCTTAAACTTTCGGGAACATTCTGGCCTAATGCCAGGTTAACGCTACGCAAATGGATAACAGGAAATCCTATACCTTTTCATTTTCATGTATTTTAGCATAATGTTCTTTAGGAAGTGAAACATGCAAATTTGACAGCAATCAAGTCAAATTATTTAAAATGGACGCGCAATATGTTCAGAAACATATAATTTTCCGTCAATGTCATAGATGACATCATTAGGTAGACCTGATGATGATTTCTGGTGCATAAGTTGCAGTTTTATGCAGTGGTCTTTGTGTCTGTTGTTTGTAATGTCCCCCGCGAAACAGGAATTATTCCTATAGTCTGTTTCAAATACGAAGTCCCTTTTGACACTTCATAGCGCATAACTCCGTGCATTTCATAAAATTTGCGAAAATAAACAATTATCACTAAAGACTCCTTCTTCTTCTTCTCCCTAGCCTTTATTATTCCCAAGTCACTTGGGGTCAGCTTTCTAATCTAACCGGATTTGACTGGATATCAGTTTTTACACGGAGCGACTGCCATCTGACCTCCACAACCCGAAGGCTAACGATACCGTAAAGATTATTATCACTAAAGACTATTTAAAAATAATTAGAATCTATACAAAACATGACATAATTGTTTCACAAACAATTAACTATTAATTTCCATTGATATTGGTCTCAAATAATTTAAACATCAAAATAAAATAATTTACTATAACACCATGGTTACGCACTATGGTATTTTTTTTACTTTAAGTCATAATGACGCGACAATATGAATCAGTTAAAATCGATCTAACTCGAGCTAAAAACAATTGTCCGAGAAATACTTTTGTAAAATTGTATTTGGTATTAATTATTATTAGGTTGCAACGTAATAATAATTAGTACCAAATACAATTTTACAAAATTTTTACGTCGTTTTTCTTTATCAAAAAATCGATTTGAAGCGATATTGGGCTTATTTTAATATCTCTTAGATTTACAAATAAACACAGCATGAATAACATTGATGAAACTATTCTTTTGATATGTCAAACTTGGTTTGACTTCTCCTTTTTGTTATTCTGTTTTTATCATTTCTGTTTCGATTCTAAGCCCACGATTACGGTTTGTTTATAAAGTTAATCGGTAATCGATTTCGTGCTGTGTCGATTGAAACGGTGTCTTCACCATTGCCGCCAAGCGATCATCTGTCAAATGGGACTTCGTATTTGAAACAAACTATAAATAGTAGGTATTAAGCTGGTTCCATATATAAAAGGAGGGGTGGTACTCTGTAATGAGTTGGCTCATTCGCGCCCTCACCAAATAATTTGCAACGGTACTCATCCACTCCCAAAGACCTGAATGCCAGTTAATCCTCTTTTATTCCAGCTCAATGGTTTTTTGGTTGCAGGTGGCAGCATAACTCCCGTACTGCCAGTATTGGTGATAGCCTGCGACAGGGTCACCGTTAAGAGGTGTTTGGACAACTTAGTCAAGTTCAGACCCAGCAAGGAGACCTTCCCAATTATAGTTAGTCAGGTAAGGTTCTGTCAATATAATTTCTTTTTAGAAAATCTTTACTGCTCGGATGGCGTAGTGGTTTATGACCACTGCCGCTATATTTGCCCGTTGAGTCGTTTATTGACTTGTGACTCAATGGAAATTCAATAATTGTTATTTTTGGCGGTAATATAGTAGTCTTTCTTTAGTTATAGTCCGTAGTGGTTTATGTGCCACTGCCGCGAGGTTTACCCGTTGAGTCGTTTATTGACTTGTGACTCAATGGGGATTCAATAATTGTTATTTTCGGCTGTAATATAGCACCTAGTCTTTCTTTAGTTGTGGTTTTAGTGGTTGCCTCGTCATTGCGACTACGCCGAGTGTTGTGGAGTCATAATACATCATCAGTAATACAACGTTGGACGAAAATGTATGACCTACTAATGGTTTTTAGGGTTCCGTACCCAAAGGGTAAAACGGCACCCTATTACTAAGACTGCGCTGTCCGTCTGTCACCAGGCTGTATCTCATGAACCATGATAGTTAGACAGTTGAAATTTTCACAGATGATGTATTTCTGTTGCCGCTATAACAACAAATATAAAAAAACAGAATAAAATCAATATTTAAGGGGGCTTCCATACAACAGACATGATTTTTTTGCTCGTTTTTGCTCGATATTGATAACGGCAACAGGTAGACGCTTGAAATATTCACAGAATATTTAGTTATATATTCACTTTAAAAATAAATAATTAAATTAAAATAAAACAAATATTTTAGGGGGGTCCCATACAACAGACATGATTTTTTTGCGGTTTTTATACATAATGGTACGAAACGCTTCGGGCGCGAACCCGACTCGCACTTGACCGGTTTTTCGAGTTTGGTTGTTTTTTGTGTTCGTGATTTAAATTATTGTAAAGTAACACATGAAATATCTCTAGTGCAGGATTTGCCATATTAAGCAGATTTTAAGAATAATAGTAATAAGGTTGGTTAGCCTTCGGGTTCCGGAGGTCAGGCGGCAGCTGCTCCGTCTAAAAACTGATATCGACTAGAAAAAGCCGACCCCAAGTGACTTGGGAGTAATGAAGGCTAGGGAGAAGAAGAGAAATAATAAGTTTGGTTCAGTTGCAAAATTAGCGTTTGCAGTTACGGCTGAGCGTAAGATACTGAGTTTGTTTCAAAACTCCACAAAATTATTAAAACGTATTAGTCGCTAATTCTCAGAAGCAGCACAAAATCTGAAAAAGTGCTAGTTTGACGACAATTAGAGAACATAGCTCTGTTTTAAGCTATTTTGTGGCAGCGACATACCGGCGTCCAGATACGATAGGTTTTCAACTATGTCTGGCATTCCAACAATTTACAGATTAATAAACATCTGCCTACCCCATAAATAGGCCTCATGCTGCCTATAAAATAGCCGTATCTTATATATTTATAATCATTTCTTTTTGAATCGTAATGATTTTGTCGGCTACTTGCGAGTAGGAAATGCTGGAGGTAGGTATGTTGTTATCGCGTCTCAACGATAAGAGTGTAAATGTAATGCGAATTTACACCTGCTTTATTGAATGCCGCTTATATTTCTTATTTATGTAGGTATTGTATGCATATGTATTTATCTTTTCTATAACAAAGGTATATTATTAATTTAGAGGAAAATAAATATATTACTAGTAGACCCAACAGATGCTGTATTGTCCAAACGAACTGATCGCAGTACTTCCTACTGGGTCTAATTGTGAATCTAAACCATCCAAGGTCACACTTAAACACGCACAAAAATTTCATCGAGATGGGTACAGTCGTTTAGGAGGAGTTTAGTGACATACACAAGGCGTGCGTCGGTAGCTTAATGGATAAGGTTTTACAGGTCATTCTCCACCATTCGGCATCGATCGAGCATGGTATCGGTGGGCATCGATGCACTCGAGTGATAACTCAATCAAATCAAGTCAAAAAATCTTTATTCAGGTTACAAAGTAACACTTATGACCGTCAAAGTTACACTAAACTATACTATATTTTAACAAATCCATGTTACCACGTTCAGCAAAGTAAACGGAGAAGTGCCAATGAGACCGTTCTCATTGGTACTTCGCCCTTACTTTGTTGAATAAAACAAGTTAAAAACAATGAAAAATTTAAATTAAAATTTTAGAAATTCCCGTGTCCGACACCAAATAATAAAAATAGTATGAACGTAAAAAGCCTAAAACAAGTTGAAAACTATGAAAAACAGCCATAAATAGAACAAAAAAGGTATAAACGTGAAAAACTATAAAAAGAAAAAAATTACCTTGAAATTATGACCCTACGTAAGTACGTATGAAATTTTTTGATTAAATGTTCTCGCGTCGGGGGACCGCTCTAATTATTTTAATATGTAAGAGTCGTCGTTTAAATTTTTGTTTCAGCATTTATCTGGATACTTGTGTATTCAGTTTTTAAGTAGGTTCGCTTGTAATTCTTAATACTTTCTTTAACATTTTCGTTGTAATTTTAATTCATTTTATTTATAGGTAAAGAGTTTGTACTATGGGTACTAGACAATGGATAAACATACCTGTAACAATTTTTTTTTGTGAACATATACATACTACAATGGCGTAGTGGTTAGTGTGACCAATTGCCACGCCTGAAGTATGTATGGGTGAGTTAAAGCGAGCCACAGTACGTACATCACATGAAATATCAGTTTTATGAAACTGATTATCCTAAAATCGGCTCATATCGGTTACTGTAGCCAATTATGCCGCAATGCCTCGATGACGCATAGTATATGCGGCTGCTGTGCGCGAGGTCTCGGGTTCGCCGTGACTCAATCTGATATTAATGTTAAGTAATATTGTCTTTTTCTAGGACTGTGGTCACAACGCAACATACCAAGTGATCAAATCGTTCACGGAGTCTGATCCAACGATCAGCGTGGTCCGCCAGCCAGATCTCTCCGAGATCATGCTCCCGAGGAACAAGGTCAAGTTCAGAGGGTACTACAAGATAGCCAGACATTACAAATTTGCGCTCAACTATGTGTTCAAAATGCTAAAGCATGAAGCAGTCATCATTGTCGAAGGTGAGTCTACCATCACGGTTTATAGGGCACAGTCACCCTTAATAGATGTATACATATAGCACAAAGTTCCATTGAAATGTCTTCGTCCAATATGCAAAAGTATTTTATACTATCTTTTGCCCGCGGCTTCGCTCGCGTTAAAGTAGGTTTAGTTATGTTAGTTAAGTTTTTTTCTTTAAAATAAAATATAGCCAATTTACTCGGTAATAATATAGCTTTCTAATGGTAAATGAATTTTTGAGTTAAGTCCTTACAAAGAAACAAAAAATGGAATCTTTCCTCTTTAAATATTAGTATAGACAAATAGATGGTCGTGGGATTCAGTTGGATGTGGGCGGCCCAAGACGGGTCTGTGTGGAAAATCTTGGGGGAAGCCTATGTCCAGCGAGGGAGACTTTAGGCAGAGATAACGATAACTGTATAGAATATTTTGGCATATTTGGGCGACATCATCTAGAGGCGACAATAAAAGCCGCGGTCGCGTCTTGTAGACGCGTAATATTGGCGCTAGTGAAACGTTATAGTAACGCGCACGTCCTGAGACGCCAGTACGATCGGGTCCTTATCTATACTAATATTATAAAGTTGAAGAATTTGCTGAATTGAACTTATTGTTGGCCCGAACTGGGATTCGAAATCAAGACCTCGAGCACAGCAGTCGCATTCACTACCGCTGCGCCACTGAGGCAGTCAATGTCTATATCCAATATGCCGAAATATTGTATACATCTATTGTGGTAAAATATGATATTTACTGTAACTTGTCAATTGTAACTAAACATCGGTATTGTCGGCCTCGATGGCGTAGTGGTTAGTATAACCGACTGCCACGCCTGAGGTCGCGGGTTCGATTCCCGCACAAGTCAAACATTTGTGTGCATGAACATAGATGTTTGTCTTGGTCTGGGTGTTTCTATATATAATATGTATATATTTACAAATATATATATATATATGTATGTTTATCCATTGTCTAGTACCCATAGTACAAGCTCTGCTAAGTTTGGGCTAGATGGTGTTGTGTGTATGTGGTAGAATATTAGAATATTAATATTATCTGTTCTAAAATGTTGTAAACGTGGATGTTTCATAACAATCTTTTTTTTTTACGTGTGGGAATGCTTTGACGTATACCTCTCCGCGGGGCGACGGAGAGGTTATGTCGGGCTCACCGGGGAAAAGAGACCCCGGTAATACCGACTAAACTTACCACGATGTTCCTCGACATAATCATAGATGGCGAGGTCGCGCGAATCGCTTTCACATGCAATCGCGACCTCGCCATGGTTTCGGCCCGCCGTGTGAAACAGCAGGCCACTACACAAAAAATACTTCCTCCACCGTCCCCCTAGGGGGGACAAATATTATATTTACTGTAACTTGTCAATTTTAACTAAACATCTGTTCTAAAATGTTGTAAACGTGGATGTTTCAAAACAATCATAACCAAGTAAACATATCTTTACATCGTTGTTAATTTTGCGTCCGGTTTAAATTTTATCGATCATATAATTTTAACGCTTTACGTGTGATTGAGTAGTAAAAATCCAATTTTTTAATTAATGAATATCGTGCCTTAAAAAGCACGTAATACCGTAGGTTCTTTTTATAACGATGGGGAATTTTTTGATTTTGATTGACGAATACCCCTCCGCGGGGGCGGGCGGAGGGGTCATGTCGGCTCCCCCGGTGAAAGATGACGACGTCCTAGTCCTACCGACTAAACCTACCGCAGTGATCCTTCTCACAATCTATGGCGCATTCATTCTGTAGATGCCGTAGGTCCTGCTCCTAATCTCTCTCCGGTCGTATCGGAATTCCGTCCTTTCGGACTATGATCTTATCTTATGTGGGGGCCAGTCAGTGCAGACCAGCGACACTTCGACCCAGTGGGATCTTTTGTGTCGACACTCTCCCAATAACGACTGCCATAGATGTTCATGGCAGCCGGGACCAACAGCTTAACGTGCTTTCCGAGGCACGGCGCAGGCGAGAATTGTCAATCAATACGCACATAATTTCGAAAAGTCATATAACTTCCAAAAATCAGAGGTGCGCGACGTGGGTTCGAACCCGAGACCCTCTGCATTGCAGTCTGTTGGTCTCCCCACTGAGCTATCGCTGCTCTTCGGACTATGATAGTGAGTTAACAGAGAGAGCACTTGTACTTGTGCTCACACTTGTGCACTACAATATCTTTTGCGCGGATGGCCAGTCCCAGTTAAGTTTGGCCGCTATTACCGAAATTCAGTCTGGAGGATTTTGTATAAAATAGGTACTTAGGCGCTCTGCTCGTTTATGCATCATACGCTGCGTTCAAGGCATTGCAATTATCGCATAGTATTTTGTTACATACTGGATTTTGCCTGCGGCATCGCTCGCGGTAATGTTGATTTTGAAAATAAATTTCCATCTTTCGGGAAAAATATTTTTCTGTATGATGCGTATCCTATCCTTTTCTGAACCCCTGACAACGTTTATGCGAAATTTCATGATGATCGGTCAAGTAATAAAGGCGTGAAAGGGTAACAAATAACTCATATTCGCACTTATAATATTAGTTAGGATTAAGCAATTGTAGCAATTGCTTTATCCTAACTAATATTAAGTTAGTTTTGCCTTAAGGGCAGTTTCAATCGCAGCGTTAAATACATGTTATCTTAAGCGACGCAGACGCGTTAAATGAAGTGCGTTCGCCGCGTTTTACGCGTAAACGAAAACAGCGCTTAATTCAAATCCGAAAAGAAAACGCTATACAGATACAGACAAAACAACGAATTCGTTGAACTGTAACAATTGGAGCGGAACGAAATCCAACTTAGTTTCAATAACAATACTCATTTTGTATGCTATGAGTCACTGTACTCGGACATTATACAAACTCAAGCGGAGTCGGGTACTTTTGACGTTTATTTTCAAAGACTAGCTAATACCCGTGGTTCCCCGGGAATCCCTCAAAAACGCACTCTTAAGAAATCCTATATTGTTATAAATGCAAATGTGAGTTTATTTGTTTGTTATATATAATAATAATATTCTATTCTACCACATACACACAACACCATCTAGCCCAAACTAAGCAGAGCTTGTTCTATGGGTACTAGACAATGGATAAACATACATTTATACTTTCATGCCTTGACTACTTGACCGATCATCATAAAATTTGGCATGTGTCCCTAAATTTAACATAAAAAAGGACGTAAGGTATCTTTCATCCAAAAAAGTATCCGAGGGAATAAACAAACCAGTTGCAGTCGCCAGTTACAAAGAAGACTGCACGAATAGCTTAGTGCTTTAAGGCATTGCCTTGCCATTGTTAATGCGTCGAGTTTTGTGGATTCGAACCCTACACGGTGTAATGTACACACATTTAGTATATCAAAATATCCTGTTATGTTTATTAACTAATCGATTATTTACTGTTGTCATCACATTAGGTAATGATTTATTTAATATTCCATTAAGTTGTTGTTGTGTCCTTTGAATATTTACACTATCATTCGTAATGATCCTGTTGATTGTGAGAGCATCATCCTCTAACCCCATCAAAGGAGAGTCCTGTCCAATCGATTAGTCGAGCGAGTATTACCTGTGTTTAGTCTAAAATATATTGTTAAATACGTAATTGCTGCTTCATTATTTGATAAAGATCCCTTCCGACCGCCCACATATTACACGGAACAAAAATTTGTGTGATATACAATTTGTTAACTTTTTCTATTGCAATAGTTGGGCGGGCAATCCTAGGGTGCGAGGCGGGTTCCGCTCTTCCCAATAATTTTATTAGTTTGTAAGTACATACATACATAGATTCACGCCTGTTTCCCAGAGGGGTAGGCAGAGACTACGGATTTCCATTTGCTACGATCCTGACACACTTCTTTGGCTTCAGTTACTTTCATCACATTCCTCATATATTCATTTATTCATAAACAAATTTACATTTGTGTCGAATAGTGGTTTTGACAATAGTTAAATTTGTGTTATGTATTGACAAAAATATCTCTTTACAAACAAAATCAAATTAATAAATAAATTCACATAAAAAATAAATTTAAATCAAAGCAAGTCAAATAAAAATAAAAACAAATGAAATAAATTGAATTCAAGTCTAATAAAAATTAAATAAGAATCAAATCACATCAAATAAGCCAGATACACGACCGTCGGTTCAAGGTGCTCTTAACCTGGCCTTTGTCCAGACGCCTCCGATCTGATCGAGAAACGTTCGCCTAGGTTTTCCTCTTGCGACTGTTCCATTCACACAAGCCTTATAAACTTTCTTAGTCAGTCTTCCCTCGTCCATTCTTTCTACATGTCCAAACCAGCTTAACATACCCTTTTCTATTCCACTTTCATGCCGCATCTCTCTCTAATCACACTATTCTTTATTCTATCTTTCAGAGTCACACCACATATGCTTCTCAACGCTCTCATTTCTACAGCATTTATTCTGCTCTCATGCTTCTTTTGCCATTTTTCTTTTCCTTTTTAGTTTGTAAGTAGTATATAGGTACATATGTATAATGTTAGTTATATATATTTACCTATATATTCTTATCAAATCGTAAATTTTAGTGACTACTCATATACCAGTGTAAACAATGAAAAATAATTCACATTGTAATACTTATTAGATTCGATAACATTTATCCAACTTTAGAAGTTCTAACATTATGTCGCTGAAGTAGTTTTAGTTTCAGCCATTTGCCATTCCAGGCCGGAGTAGGCACACCGTGGTAGATATAGTCGGTAGTACCCAGTTTAATTGGATGACTCAATTCTTTTAAGAGCTCCCAACAGGCCCCTCCATTGGGTGAAACAGGGAACAACCCAGGTTTTTTAGTGGGTATACCAGCGCGTTTCTTGCTGGGAGTCCCACACACCCCGCCGGTGCCGTCCCCTAGCCGGCGGATAGTGCATGAAGCATTTTTCATGGGTATCAAAAAAAAAAGGTTAGGTTTAGTTTCCTTCTTTCCCCGGGTAAGCCCGTCATACCCTCTTCGCTCCAAACTGACGTAGTTCTTCAAAGAAAAACCTGCGACATCTAGTGGGTATAATAATAGGCCACTGCTCACTCAACAAACAACTATTCAACATCGGCATCACTGACAGCCCCTTATGTAGAGGCTGCATGGAGACCGAGGAGACACCGGCTCACGTGCTGCTGCATTGCGAAAGCGTGAGCGACCAACGGGCGAGACTACTAAACAGTCCAGAAACGATGAAGGAAGTACTGCGCAACACCGGTCCCCTATTGTCTTTCTGGACGGAGCTGGGATGGTATGAGTAACCGAACAACTTTTCGCGTCGGTCACTTACGCATAATGGCCCAATTGTGGGGCTAAGTGCGGATAACACACGTCCAACTAACTAACTAACACTCTCCGCTCCCATTTTCCCGCAGAAAGGAAGGCGTAAATGCATTCCCCTATGTTAAAAAAAAAACATATTTAATAACATCGCCTTAAACAAATAACTGTAACTTGGTCACTAAACTAGACTGGTAGGTAAAGTACACACGCCGGTCACAGATCTTAATCATGTGCGACATGTAACATGTTAACATTATACGGGGCGAGCTCACTACCATTTACCGCGTATTGTTTCAGATGTTTTGGTAGTTCCAAATGTTTAGTGACGAATGAGGCGACTCGCGATTATTGATTTACTAACTTTTGCCCGCGGCTTCGCTCGCGTTAATTTAGAATTTAACAATCAATTTGGGTTGTACTCTGCTTATAATAATATAATTCGATCATGATTCGAAACACACGTGGCGCCATCTATTATCATAAGAAAGTTATTGTTGTTTTCCTAGGGAACAGTAATTTTTTTTGGGATGAAAGGTAGCCTATGTCCGTTTCTGTACACCTGACAACGTATATGCAAAATTTCAGGATGATCGGTTCAGTAGTTTAGGCGTGAAAAGGTAACAAACAAACAAACAAATTCGTTTTCGCTTTTATAATATTTATACACACTCCCGTACCTTGGATAGCACGTAAAGCCGTTGGTCCTGCGCATGATCTCTCTCCGATAGTGCAACATTGTCGAGTGCACTTGTGTTTACGCGGATGGCCAGTCTCTGTTAAGATTGGCCGCCGTGATCGAAATTCAGTATGGAAGATATTGAAATTCGTTCTGGAGGACATTTTTTTTAATAATAATCGCCATTCAACCTTGTATTATGATTGTTCCAGATGACTTGGATATCTCGCCGGATTTCTTTGAGTACTTCTTGGGCACGTATCCTCTGCTACTCAAGGATAGCTCGCTGTGGTAAGTTTACTAATCAATAGTCATATATGTATGTATAGTGTTACAATAATGTAAGGCCTGGCTTTAGGGCCGTTTATTAAATTAGTTTTATTTAACCTTTTGAGCGCCACGGTCTTTTATAGAAGATAAACGTTTCCGTGCCCTGCACGCCACGTCTTTATTAGAAGACAATGTCTTATCGTAACATTTATTAAAAAAAAGACATAAAAATGTAGTTTGTATTATTATACTATTGCCTAAAACTGTACTTTTAATTTTTTATTTCCAAAGGGGGGATTTTTAATTTTAAAAACAGCAAAATTGAAGTAGCCTTATTTTTCGACTGTTATACATTTATGGCTTGGCGCTCATCGCGTTCGGCATAGGTTGCCGTTTAAAAAATTAAAAATAGTACAATTTCCGACTGACAAACCCAACACTCGGTGTAGTGGCGAGGCGGGCATTTGAACCACTACGCCATCTGTGCAATAGTTTTTTTAAGTGAAGTAAACGGATGGCGTTTCGGTTTAGGGAGTCTCCTCCGCATTGCAAGGATGCTGAGTGTTATGGTTTGATCCCCACACGGGACAATTATTTGCGATCCACAAATAATTGTTCTGAATCTAAGTGTACCTACTTTGTGTCCGTTGTCTTGATAAAACAGAGAATTAACTAAAATTTGGAATTTACGCAATTTATACTCTAATAATGTGTTAGTTAGAGTTCAAATTGCCTAACTGCCAAATTTCGAGTTAAGTCGTTGTTTTAGAAAACGATGTTTGATAGGTCTTGCTACACAGGGTTGAAATCTAATCAGGGAGCTGTCTTCTTTAATTAAACAATAAGTTTTTTATTATACGAAAGAGCACAATTACTGTGCTACAAATTACCAGATGAAACAAGAAACACTAAAATCCTAGCATTGTATAAAAAACGTTTACTTAATCTAGTATACGTCAAAACATTATTAATTTACCATCTCGTACCTTAACGTAACTCAGACGGTATTTTATAGAATATAATTAAATCTATACTAATATTATAAAGCTGAAGAGTTTGTTTGTTTGTTTGGTAAAACGCGCTAATCTTAAGAACTACTGGTTAGAATTGAAAAACTCTTTTAATGTTGGATAGCCCATTTATCGAGAAAGGCTATAGGCTATATAACATCACGCTATGGCCAATAGGAGTGGAGCATTAATAAAAAATGTTGCAAAAACGAGGAAAAATTCTCTTATGTGATTCTCTAAGTTGCGCGGGTCAGCTATTTATATAGAATCTCGATATAAGTGTACTGTACCTGTACTTTTTGAGAATAAATAAATCTTTAACCGGAAAAAGCTTTTTACTATTGCTTGTGTCTCTAGGTGTATATCAGCATGGAACGACAACGGGAAGAAAGAAGTGATAGACCTGGGTCGTCCAGAACTGCTGCATCGCACAGATTTCTTCCCGGGACTTGGGTGGGTGCTGCGGAGGGAGACCTGGGCCAAACTGGCCCCTACGTGGCCTACTGCGTAAGTTGATACTGTTACTAGTTTGTGTATGAGGCAGATGTAAAGTAGAGATGGGTCTATATATGTAATTACTCTATAAAATAATTTTATTTTTAATTTCATTTTGTTAGCAAATAAGTTAAATTCTATGGGTTATACCTGAAATAAACGATTATTATTATTATTATTATTATTATATACCTACTGACAAGTTCGTTCTGACCGACGTATCATATATGAACATAACAATAGATTATTTATCTATTGTGTCTATCACGGGACAGGAAAAGAGTTAATGTTGCTGTTCAGTATAAATTATTTTTAAATAGTTTTGTCATGTTTTTCACTTACATCCTACTGACAAATGTCTGGATATAGAGCTGATATCTTTGGAAGACATTTATAAATGGTCAAAAAAGAATGCTGGCTCCAGCTATTAACAAGAATCGACACGAACACTGCCTAGTACATTTATAACCATATACTAGAGGGCACGGATGGGGTACTGGTTTATGTGGTGTTGTGGGCTCGACACGGGACAAGAATTTGTATGGTTCACAGATGATTGACACGAGTCTGTGTGTTCTTTGCGTCAACACAGCCATTATACTTATTGCGAGAGTTTTCTTTTTAAAATAGAACAAAAAATAATGTAATACAGATCCTGAGATATAATAATTGTTATTTATATTTGTAGTTTCTTCGACGATTGGCTTCGTAACCCGAACAACATAGATGGCAAGTCCTGCATACGGCCCGAGATATCCAGGACTTATTCCTTTGGAAAGGTAAGTTATGTATATAATAACTAGCTTCTTGTTGCGGTATCACCCGCGTCAAACAAAAAAAAAACAAAAGGAACAAAAAAAAAAAACTCAGTAGCGCCGGGATAAAACTTGTTCCATGTCTTAATCTATGAGATGGTCTATCTGTGTATTAAGTTATATCCAATTCCGTTCAACAGTTTATGTATGACTCAATGACAAAGATCTAAACGCTTATATATATATTATGCTGTACGTTATGATCAGCCAACGGGCACTATTTAATTATCTACTTTTAAATTGTATTCTGTTTTTTAAAAGACAGCTTTATCTTCGCTGTATGATTAAATCCTGTGGCGCGGGACTTTACAAACATTCAAACAGGGGAAACAAAGAACATCCAGTCTCGAAAAAATTATTTAGGGCGCCACCTCCACGGGAGAGTGTATCGCGACGATTCCGCCCTACTATCGTTAGGTAATCTCCACGATAAGGCGATTATTCCGCCGGCGTATCGTCGCGACTCGCAACGGACCGCCGCGCGCCGCTGCATCTCCGCGGGTACTCACCGCACCTCGCAACAGAGCGCCGCGTGTCCGCAACGACACGTTGCACAGTTGTTTTTGTTGAAAAGAGCTCAGTTCGGAGACAGGCAAGGGTGGAATAAGTAGTGTCAGTAGTTTTGTATATTTTAACAACCAACACGCCTGATTTGTCAGACAGACAACGCAGGAATGACACGCGCAGGCGGAGTGAGGGGTTAGCGGGGGCGAGAACACGCGGCGAGCGCGCTGCGAGTCGGTCGAGTCTCGCGGCTAGTACGTGGCGTCTCGCGGCGAGTTGTTGACATTTTGCTCGTCAATGTCACTCGTCGTATCGCCGAGATGAAATCGCTGAGTGGAGATTGATTCATAGAGTTACTATTGAATTTGATGGTGCAGCGAGACTATCGTGGCGATACACTCGCCCGTGGTGGTGACGCCTGAGGGTCACACAATTAGCATCCTGTGTTCGAACCCACAACACTCGCAACAAGCGATCACTTAAAACACTACACCATCCGTGCAGTCAACATTGACTATAGACATTGATTTTGGCTAAAGCTCAGGCAAATACCAACTTTTTTACTACATACATACATAGATTCACGGCTGTTTCCCAGAGGGGTAGGCAGAGACTACGGATTTCCATTTGCTACGATTCTGACACACTTCTCTGGCTTCATTCACTTTCATCACATTCCTCATACACGCCCGTCGGTTCAAGGTGCTCCTAACCTGGCCTTTGTCCAGAACGCCTATGCTAAAATCCTTTTTTTTTTCTAGGTGGGCGTAAGCAAAGGATTGTTCTTCGACGTGCATCTGAGGAATATACAATTGAACAGTGAATACGTCCATTTCACCAAGTTAAACCTTACTTATTTACTAAAGGTAAATATTTACTTATTATAGAAGTTATTATGACAATTTTTGGCGAGCTACGCTCATGGCTGCCAATCTTAAGAGGTAATATCATCACAGCATTTAAAGAGTAGGTTTGCAAATCTAGTGCTGTTGCGCTGGCCCGAAAAGAAATATCAATGTGCAAAAGAGATAACTACAGCTCTGACTGATTATGCCTTTGATCATCATCTCGTATATACATATTCCCCTGTTTCTTTTTACAAATATGAACTGATTTTAATAGCTTTTTCATAATTAATAGGAATGGTTTTGGTTATCTGTATATATTTATTTATTTAGTTTTGTTAAAGTTGCTTGAATATTTAAAAACAATATATAGTATAACTGAGATTTTCTAATTGTGTAATATTTGAAGAGTCAAACTATATAATAATTAAAATATGACGTATTGGTAGCCTTTAGACATTATTCAGAAAATAAACAATGTTTGTTTGTACTGACATGACGCCGACTCTATAGGCCCTGGGGGTGCCCCAGACCGCCCAATGGTATGATCGGTAGCGCTAGGAAACCCCCAATATTTATCCTGTCCTTCTAGGTAATTGACGCCTGTATGATCTACAACTATATTTGTTAATTTTTGTTTACTTTTTCCATTGAGAATTATAATTAAATATATTTTTGCGTAAATAGAAACACCCATAATTAAATTATGTTCGGGTACTTTGAAATAACTACACTGGAACATTGAGACAACTGCCATCTTAGTCTCCCCGTGACCATGGCTGCTGAAAAGCAACCGAAACGTCGGGGAAAGTGTAAACACAAATATAAATAGTATAATAGTATAGTAATAGTATAAATAGTTTTAATAGTTTCAATAATTTAATTAGCTTAAAATTAGTAAAGTCTAATAGTAATAGTAGTGTAACAGTTTTCAAAATTTTGTAATAAAGTGTCAAATAAACAACGCGATAAAATCCGTATATAGTAGTAGTTTAATTTCAATGAATAACATTCGCGTAAACAGAGGACAATATTATTATAATTAAATAAATTTTATAACTTTACAAAGACGTTTGCTAAACGAACCTTGTGAGAGACCGTTGGACTGCTACTCGGAGGTCACAAATTCGATCTCATGGCACGCATCTCTGACTATTTGAAGTTATGTGCCTTATAAATCTACACTTTAACGGTGAAGGAAAACATCGTTAGGAAACCTGCATATATGAGAGCTCTACATCTTATCTTATGTGGGGGCCAGTCAGTGCAGACCGGCGACACTTCGACCCAGTGGGATCTTTTGTGTCGACACTCTCCCAATAACGACTGCCATAGATGTTCATGGCAGCCGGGACCAACGGCTTAACGTGCTTTCCGAGGCACCGAGCAGGCGATAATTGTCAATCAATACGCACATAATTTCGAAATGTCATATAACTTCCGAAAGTCAACGCGCGACGTGGGTTCGAACCCGAGACCCTCTGCATTACAGTCTGTTGGTCTCCCCACTGAGCTATCGCTGTTCTCGAGAGCTCTACATAATGTTCTCGAAGATATGTGAAGTCTGCCAACCTGCACTGGGTCAATGTGTTAGAATAGTCTATGCACGGGCTTCTTCTCAATGTGAGAAAGGTCAGGCCATAGGGCCTATAACTCTTCTCTTTTAGAGTAGTAGAGCCTCGCTGATTTCAGCATGAATGGGCCGGCTCGACCGGGGAAGTACTACCCTCTCACAGAATATCGACGTGAAATAGCAGTATTCCTACTGTTGTGTTTCGTTTGGTGAGTGAGAGTGCCGGAAGCCCAATCCCCCTCTTTCCCCCTTCCCGCTCCTTCTCCTTCCCACTTCCTTTTTTCTTAAAGGGTCAGGAACGCGCAAGTGATGCCTCTGGTATAGCAAGGGTCAGGTGGGCCGTATGCTTGTTTGCCGCGTTAGATGCATAAAAAAAAACTGGGAAGAAAATCCGTGCCCAGCAATGACAGTTTATGTATATCCTGTAGTATGTGTATATATAGTCCTGTATAGGACTAATATTATTATATGTTTCAGGAGAACTACGATTCAGATCTGGCTGGTATATACAGTCTGCCTGAAGTAAGAGCTGAGCAAGTGGCCGAGGGTATCAGCAGCCATAAGAGCGTTAGGGTCATGTACCATAACGCCAAGAGTTACCAGCGAGCTGCCAAGACCCTCGGCCTTATGGACGACTTTAGGGTACGTTAATATTTCATACATAACATTTCTTCTTTTAAAGGCAACTCTATACGGAAGCGAAACATAGACAATGTCCCAACAAGACTGGGAAATATGAGAGCATTCGAAATGTGATGCTGGTGGCGCATGGAAAAATCGGCTGGACAGAAAAGAAATACAACGTGGAAGTCCTGAACCTTGTCCAAGAAGAACGTAACATTTTGACGACAATTGAGAACATAAAAGGAAACCAATAGATGTTTGGCCACCTTATGAGTCATGACGACTGCATAAAAACATCATAGAAGGAAAAAGAGGAAGGGCAGACCCCGGAAGGACATTCACTGACTAAATAAAAGAAAAGGTCTTATAAGAAGAAGAAGAAAGAAAACATACTTTATTTCTAAAATCACGAAATCTTTCACAATATCATGTAGGTAAATAATTGTAATAGAAAACACATATACACAATAATAAATAATTAATAAACATAAATTAAAGTGACAGCCCTGCGCCACAAATGCCACGTTTCAAATGTGCCAGCAGTACATAAACTTTGGTCACCCGCTTACGCTACGAGACTTCCATGAAGGTATAGATAAACATAGCTCATCTATACCTTCTTGGAGGATGCACGTCACGCGCGATCGACTTTTAAGTTTTTAATCTGTGCCTCAGACGTGGCTGACAACGTGTACATAGCTACGTGGCGTTCACCACGTGTCAACTGTCAAATGCATAATAAAAATAAGGAGGTCAAGGTATTGGCCGAAGATCGAGAAAGATGGGCGTATACGCCACCGATAAAATCAAAGCTCTTAAATATGAAGAAGAAAGAAGAACCTCATTAGCAGTTATTCCTGTATCGCAGGGATCTGTGCAAACATTCAAACATTCATGTGGAACATTATATGGGTCACGCAAAGTTTTGTCCCGTGTAGGATTCGAACATACCATACTTCGCTTAAGACTGCGCCGAGCGTAAGACGCAGTTGGACTGAATGACAGAGCTCGATATTCAAATCGGCGCGCGGCTGCCTTTGTAAAATTGTATGGAGGATTTGAAGCTTTTTTGATAAATATGTATCTTTATTGTCAACCAATAACTTAAATATTTGGGACGGACAAATTGTAATATAACTATTTATGTTTCGTTTAAGCTGTAAAATAAGATAGATTTCTACTGTTATAATCTAAAAAATCACAATACGAGCTTACGTTATTGCATTTTTCGTGCAAATTTGCGTAATTTTGTAGGCGAAAATATTAATTACTAGCTTTTGCGCGCGGCTCCGCCCGCGTGGTACCTACATCAATAAAAAGTAGCCTATGTCCTTCCCCAAGTTTGAAACTATATTTGTACCAAATTTTATCTAAATCGGTTGAGTGGTTTAGCCGTGAAAAGGTAACAGACAGACAGACAGATAGACAGACAGAGTTACTTTCGAATTTATAATATTAGTAAGGATTTAAAGTTTTTAACTCAGAGTAATTGTAAACACATTCATTGTTATGGTAAATGTATATTTTATATTTGTATTAAACAGAAAGTGTTAATTTTATCAACCTAACTGTGACCACCTGTTTTGACACATTTCGCTCGGCGGTCTTACTGGCAATAGTGAGGCGAGGCGAGTCATACTGCTAAGGTGATAAAGATTTCATTTCGTCCAGTGATATAAGTTTGTGATATGCGTCGATAGTGATGATTCGCGGCTCAAATCTTTTAGATCTTTTAGATCTTTGTTTATTTGTTTATTTATAAAAAATGTACAGTTACGGAATACAGACCAAGTAGTGATTAGGATTACTTTTACATGAAAACATTTTTAAATCTGCACTCCAATTACTACTGTACACAGCATTCAGAATTTATACAGCTTCAAATATGTAAGTGAACGTTACCATAAAAAAAAAATTACAAACAATATAGTTGAGACTAGGAGTGTAATATACATTAATTAGGTTAAGGTCATCGATTAAATATACCATAGATGCACGATCGTCGCTCGAAAAATGGCCCCAACAAAACTGTGCATAAATCAGTCGTATGCTATATTATGCACCTGTCCCACTCACTCTTGCGTGCGCTGCCCGTAAGCGAGAGCGAATCGACACCACTACTACGGTGGAGACCGTACCATATACTTAGTACGCTTGCGTATCGCGAGTAACACACTTAGGACGCTTTACATTGACGCGTTTTAACTAAACTATTACAAAATGTTTCTCAGTTGGCGTTCAATGGTTATTCCGGTTTATTTCCTGGATTACATAATAAATGCAGACACTTATAAGTAGTACTGGTCAGTGCCACATATTGACGCGGTTTTGGTATGAGAATGTGCATCTATGGTATATTTGATCGAAGGTTAAGGTGCATTCAATTCGCGTAAGGATTCTACGAATCTGCTGCGACCATCCACAAATATATCAACATGAGCGCGAATATCATTATACTGTCTACACATTCGATACAGTGGATTATTTTGGGACACATTATTGTTGCACATTGGTATTCGAAACAGCTGCGGAGTACGCACAGATCGAGTAGGTACCTTAAAGTGTAACTGACTGAGGAGAGTACTATTAAATGAGCCCTTGAAGATTTTATATAAAGTTTACATAGTTATTCCATGAAAATTTGGCCTTTCCGCGGCCAAATCAACCCATACATCTGCAAGAGTGACGTAAGTTTAAGTGACTGATCGCTTCGTCACTGCCACTCCCCCATCCGATTATTCCGATTTGAGGGAATTAGATGGTTTCGAGTCCGGGTGTACCTTGTGTCCGTCGATTGTATGATTCATTATATGTCAATCGCAAAAAATCTATTAATTCTACTACTCAAAGTATGTTAACAATATATTTTGTCTCTCCCACAGAGTGGTGTCCCACGGACGGCGTACCGTGGGATAGTGTCGTGCTATGTGCGCGGGACACGCGTGCACCTCGTGCCTGCCTTCCATTGGACCAGATACGACCCCACGTGGGGCTAGCATACGTATAAACGCGTCTCATAGACTCCTACAGAGAGACAGTGCGTTACACAGTGAACAGTTCACCAATCGAAATACAGGATAATAATTTATATATTCAAAATTTGTATTCGAATAATTTATTCGGAAAGTGAATTCGAATAATCTTCTCACAAAGTGAATTCGAATAATTTATTCGAAAATAGTATCTGTATAATTTTTTCGAAAAATGTATTTGTATAATATCCGAATAAGTTATTTGAGTGATTTATACGAATATATTTTCGAATATTTATTCGAATGTATCGGTATTCGTATGCATTTTTTTACTGACGGGCTAGCTGATGATAAACGGTTTTCGTCGCTACATGGTTGTATTTCCTTGAGGCAATGTCATAGAAATAACCAGTTACTTCGAATAAATAAGGGGATAGTCTTTAGTCGAAACGTAAATGTGTTTGGCGACTGAAATAGACGGAATCGTATCGGTAGCTCTATGGATAAGCCAATGGACTTGTGACCCAGAGGTCCCGGGTTCAAACCCATTGTACTACCGGCATGACCCCTAACACAAGCATACAAGCTTAGCTGAAGAGATTAATAAGAATATTAGTAATTTTTTAACCAAAATAATAGTTAAATTTTTGATGCCAATAAGCTCAGCTAGTATTGCCCACCCCCAGGGGTATAAGGGATAAACAGGTTTAAAACTTTGTATGTATGTTTTTAAAAAGACCATAGGCATAAGGCATGATGACAGGAATAAAAAAGTGATTCCAATTAGTCCATCTGTTAGATAAGCAAAAAATATTGAACCTTCAAGGTTTAGTTAGGAATACGACAGGCCTCGCTGTAGGGGCGTGTTGTCTTGAGGTTATTTTAAGCAGAGATGATTCAAAGATACAACAATTAACACTTTTAATAACAAGAAGTAATTATATATGAATTACACTTTAAGAATGCTACGCGAACAATACTCAGGGCGTGGTTTTATAAGGCTGCCTACGTGGTTCCTTTAGGAAGAACCGCTTAACTTAGTCGTGCAGCGCAGCGGAAGGGAGGAGTTAAGTGGTTCTTCTTTTTTATATTAACAAAACAATATAATTTCAATAAGATATAACGGATTAAAGTTCGGGAGTGGGAGCTTGTGACGTCACACGTTTGTAAACTTTGTACCTACAAGTGACGTAACACGAAGTCTAATCGCGTTGTATCTTCGTTGTTATTAGTTTGTGGGACAAAAGAAAATAAGTGTCCAATACTTTTTTGATTTTTTTCTTAACTGCACGGATAGCCTCGTGGTTTTTTCCGCCTTGCCGCTGCCGCCGCGCCGAGTATTGTGGGTTCGAATCCTACATGAGACAAAAATTTGTGTGATCCACAAATAGCTGTTCTGAGTCTGGGTGTTCTTTGTGTCCGTTGTTTGAATGTTTGTAAAGTCCACCGCGACACAGAAATTATTCCTAGTGCAGGAGTAGTCATAGAAAAAAAATTTTTGCTAATCTAAAAGACGGATAGAAATCTTTTTTTAGTCATCATGTCCATTACTATAATGTAAAGAAGAGTGCAATAATATATGACTCATTTGTGTGGGTCATTAAGGTAGCTATTTTATAATAAGTATATATTTAACATACCACGCAGAACCGATGGCCGTTGGGGCAGAAAGGTTGGCGTGGTGGCCACGTATCGGAAGACGTAGGGTTAGGCCCCCCACAAGGTGAACCTACGAACTGGTAAGGCTGCCTGTCCATTGAAGCGGAGCCAAGAAACGGAGAAACATTAACCAATAGGATTGCATAAAATCTCCGCTCCGCTCCAGTATGCAATCCTATTGTTTAACCCATTCAATGCGGCAACAAATTTTGCTTTCACTAGCCAGAATCGGCTCATATTTAACGTAAACGCCGATCGGCGTCAGCCGCACTTGATGAAATAAAAAAAACCAAAATATCTAAAAACTACTCATATCAGGCATTTCATTAGTAAATTCCAAACACATTTTTTGTTTTATTAATATAATATCTTTAAATTTGGGTAAAATATAAAACAACTATACATGACGCCGATCGGCGTCCTCCGAATCTGAGTATGAAAAAATAAGACGCCGATCGGCGTCCGCCGCATTGAATGGGTTCATATTTCTCCGTTTCTTCGCTCCGCTTCAAAGGACAGGCAGCCTTAGGATCACAGGAAGCGATTGGTTAACCGGTCTGTGTGGAGAACCTTGAGGGAGGCCTATGTCCAACAGTGGACGTCTTTCGGCTGAAATTAAACCATGTAAGAGATTTCACTTCTTTTAGGAGTACTTAGATTGATTTCTGCAATTTTTAAGAATAATCTCTACCATGACAAATGTTACTATAAGTTTCGGTCCGAATATTTTTGCTATTCGTACTATTATAAACATGAAGAGTTTTGGTCGTCCTAAATACTGCCGTAGTGCTTCGAACAACGAAGTTATATCACTTTTAATAATATCAGTCGTATGAACTGTCCCACTGCTGGGCACAAGTCTTCTCACTGAGCACGCTAGTTTCCTCATTATGTTTTTCTTCACAGTTAAGGTGAGCGATAATTATTTATTTAATAAGCATATAACTTCAAAAAGTCAAAAGTGGTTTTGGGATTACCTTGGGACCCTCTGCGTGGCAATCCAACGTTCTCCCAATACGCTATAGTCACATAGAAATAATTGTTAAGACACTACGAACGAACGAATGTATCGTACGAATAAGTATATTCTTAATATTTCGTTCGGCCCGAAGATTCGGATAGACATTTTCATGGTAGACCGTATTGTAATCGGGCAGGTATCAAACAGGCAAACTTGACTATTCTTATATATATATATATGTAAATATTCTTTCATTCATATTGATCATATTTTTAAGTTATGCCTTATGTAAATGGTCATGTACCGTATGTAAAGAATATAATAGTACAAGATCCCAGACCCGACCTATCTAGGTCATTGTAGCATAGCTGATTATTTTATAGTATTTATAAAACTAGATTTTATCACTTGATTCTGTCAATAAGGTTTTATCCCTCGGGAACAGTGCTTTTTCTGGATGAAAGGTACTCTATGTCCTTTTCTATACCGCTGACAACGTGTATGCAATATATTATGATGATCGGTCGAGTAGTTAAGGCGTGAAAGGGTAACAAACAAACAAACTTAAATTTAATATATATGTTAACAACATATACATACTATCTATATAACAGAAAGGTGTGGTCATATTTAAGCGGCACGTAATGTACCCCTGTACAAAGCAAAACTGCGACAAAAAATCTGTATACTTACATTATTTTCACAAAGATATAACATTTTCTTTTTATCGACTATTCAATATCAGCATATTTTAGTCGATACTAAAACAACACTAACATCTGACTCAATCACATCCGTGAACCGATAAATGATCATACTCTATTTTTGTGATGTAATTTGTGTCGATATTTAAACAATTAATCAATTAAAAATTTAAAACCTTCATAAAATTTAAAATAATTTGTTTTGAGCGGTGGATAGGACACAGTTTATTTTTAGATATATATTACTGTTCTAAAATATGACTACACCTTTCTATCACACGCTGTATAAAAAATCAACTCTTCTAAAATGTCCTAGGTCTGCCGTGTCTGGGATCTTAGTCTATAGCAAATAATCTTATGATTACTGTGGTGACTGAAGGCCCACACACTAACTTACTCAGCCACTGGTGATTCTAATGAAGATAGCATAAATTTTGTAAATACATACATATTGGTGCCAATTCTGTTGTCACAAAATTCTCTAAACTTAAATAAAAATCACTAAAATTTTGTTTAGTCCTGTCACTTTTAACGATTTCAGAATACGAAATGTCGTTTGACAGGACTAAACAAAATTTTAGTGATTTTTAGTTAAGTTTAGAGAATTTTGTGACAACAGAATTGGCACCATTATATAATTATAACTTAGATCTAACGTCATTTTATAGTGCATAATGTTTATTTTTATTTATTTGTAGCACAGTGGATAGTAAGACATTGGACTTGTTATCGAAAAGTTGTGGGTTCGACATCTGCATATAAACTTTTTTGTGAAACAGACTTTTAACTTAGCTAAAGGGGTCAACAAGAATATTAATTACTAGCTTTTGGGCGCGGCTCCGCCCGCGTGGTACATACATAAAAAAAGTAGCCTATATCCTTCCCCAGGTTTTAAACTATATCTGTACCAAATTTCATCTAAATCGGTTGAGCGGTTTAGCCGTGAAAAGGTAACAGACAGACAGACAGGTAGACAGACAGAGTTACTTTCGAATTTATAATATTAGTAAGGATTTTCAATTGTAAGAAATCTTTAAAATAATTATGTTCTTAAAATGTTATGCTATCTAGCTGTTTGAGTTTTCAAATGACTAGTATTCTTCGTAACGGTTTCAACTAAGCTAAAAGCTTGTGTTAGCAGGTTACATCTGTGAAGCAATAGGCGGGAATCGAACTCCACCTTCCGATCATAGGTCCAATATTCTAACGGGCAATCGTTATAGCGTCATTTCTTTTTTGGGAAAATTTTCTATATCTCATTGGTTCAGTGACATAAATACCCGAGAGTTCCCGAGTTCTGTACCGCTTGAATTCTGTATATCAGGAAACTAAGTAGCAATAGAGAATACAAGCCGTTAGACTCATCTGCAATTGGTTCGATGCCCAGGTCGAACAGATTGTTAATGAGTCAACAAATTCTCAATAGCATCACGGGTTCTGAAACTAGGGTTTAAAACTATAGCTAGGAAAAGTATCACAAGTCTGTAAAAAGCTCTAGAATATTGTGCACTATGAAATATAATTTTAATATATGACTATACCGTCACTAGTATAAATTCCTTTTTATTTGAATTAAAGAATGATCTTCCAATATTTTAACAGTTAACATTGACATTTTTCTTTCATTGTCATGTCAAATATTTGTGATTGTATTTTGACATAGAATAATTTTCGAATGTCTTGTCTGTGTTGTGTATTTATAAGGAAGAAGGTAGTGGTCCAACCGCCAACGATGAACGAGAAACGAGTAAAACTAGAAACTATAAACAAGTTGACGATCAGCGGGAAGCGAGTGTGCAAGTGCGACGAGCGATTACTCGCGCCACTCGCCCGCGGTCGTTCAGTCCTGTGCAAACCTGCGCGCGGCGACGAGCGAGCATCGCTGAACGAGTATCGCTGAGCGAGTTTATTTTAGACAGCTCTTGTCGCTCAGCGACAAAACTATTAAAGCGAGTCGTCGCCGGCAGTGTGAACAGTCAGCGAGCAACTTTTAATATATGCATCTCTTTCGTTTACACGGAATGTATATTATTTGTGCGTTTCTTGAGAGAGAAAATCGCCGATAGTTAGTCGTTTTCTCGCCGGCGGTCGGACCACTGCAGAAGGGGGGAGGTAGGCACGGATAGCGTAGTGGTTTAAATGGTCGCCTCGCCACTGGTACTGGGCCGAGTGATGTGGGTTCGATCCTCACGCGGGACAAAGATTGTGTGATCCACAAATAGTCGTTCCGAGTCTGGGTGTTTTCTGTGTCTTTGTTTGAATGTTTGTTAAGTCTCCCACGACACAGGAATTATACCTAGTGCTGGAGTTGTCTTAAAAAATCCTTATATCTGTGTGATCTTTCTGTCCATTGTGCGTATGTTCTTTGTGTCCGTTGTGTGGATGTTTGTAAAGTCAGATACAGGAATTATCGCCAGTTTGACCGTTGTCCTATTAGTAAGTATATAGCATTTATTACAAATAAGTTTAATTATTTATGTTTCGGTAGACAGTGGCTTTGCTGTGTCCTGACATTGCTGAAGTCCATGAGCAGCGGTTACCACTTTCCATCAGGTGGGCCACTTGCTCGTCTGCCACCAATGGCAATAAAAAAATATAAATTTTTTATTGAATTTGTATGTGACCAAGTGTAATTTTGAAATTCTCGTATTACCTGTCAGACAACGTAACTTTTAGCTCCTGTTAGTATTGAACCAAGAACAGTTGGCACGCGATTAGAATGTTTTCCATCAGTACAGTAAAATATCAAAATACAATAACAAATATTTGATATTATTATAACTATTTAATTAATTATCTTTTAAGTTATATAATAATTATAGAAACATGACTGTCCGTGGGTATGCATCTTCTCTGATAAATTGTAAATAAGGCGATCTACAGATTGATTTAGAACTTTAGTTTTACGTATACCTTACGGTATTAGGCATATTTTCGAAACATTTACAATAATCAATAAAATATTATTTTCAATGCTAAAATGATGTCATATTAATTACATCAAGACAACATCGATACGTTTTATTTCCAATTATAATTAATTTAACCGTGTTATCTTAAGTTCTGAATTGAGTATGATCGTCATAGAGAAGATAGATAATTAATGTATGTATAGTCGATCGATTTAGCACGTCCCTAACGTTGTGAAAGGGTACCGTTGTCACAACTCTATTGTATTCTTGATTCAAATAATTTTCTTCATAATTTACTTTCATTTTATTTTTTAGTTAATGTTTCTATCAAATAGAAACTAAGTATAACTATTGTAAAGATATGTACAATTATATGTTTAAGACATAAAATGCTATATAGCAGACACAATAGAAAATGTAATTCTTCGCTGTCTTGACGTTCAATATGTTGATAATATTCACCATTTTAGATGCGATCTTGGTTCTATTAGATTAATAATTAACAGCTGTCCTGGAAAACTGCGACGTATAATAAAGATTAAGAAAGAGAGTTCAGATGACCATAATTTGAAACTATTTAAGTCTTGCTGCATGCAAATAGTATGTTTAGTACAAAGATAATAAGGTAAAACTTTGTGTAAGGGTTTGTTTATGTGTTAAGAAAAGACCAGAAGGTTCTAATGGCTATTACACCAACAATATGAATTTATTTCGTATAGTTTTTGTAAAATTATGATTCTGTATTGAACATATGTGGCAACTCTACTTGTCTATGCTCGAAAACGAAAGGAATGTTAGATATTTGCCGAAATTTTGTAAGCGTGTTACGAGGGGGAGAAGGGAGGTGCTGCTAACGGAGGACAGGGGCTTAGAAATTACTAAAATTCTGCTTATTTAATTTTTTTTAACGTGGCGGATTGCTTTGACGCATACGTCTCCGCTGAAAAGGGGAGCGAAGAGGTTATATCGGGCTCACCCGGGCAAAGATAGAACGTCCCGGGTACTACAGACTAAACCCACGGTGTGCCAACTCGCTGCCTAGAATGGTGAGTGAGTCGCTGGAACTACATCAGCGATCCATTCAGCAGTGTCCAACACTACACGGACGACGACTCCTGGGTAAAAAATGTGGAACGCTTCACGATTTTACGTGGCATCCTTGCGCAGGGGCCATGCTAATCTTCTCTGTATCGTTCCAATTTTAGAATATGTACTGCCGCAGCAAGTACATTTGAACAACCCCTAATAACAAAAACTATACCTACCCTGTAGAAGGGAAAAGAGGTATTATCATGCTCCTATTTGACTATGTGGCCGTATTCTAGATAAATATTCATGACACCAATACATCGTTTCTTGAATAGTCTATTTGCAGTAATATCTTAACAAGCAGTTCTCTTGTAGTTATTTTTATTTGATAGAAACATTGACTATGTACGTAAACGAGATTAAATAAATAGTAGATATATTTGTATCCATATGTAGTTATGTGTTCTTCGCATAAAGACACTTCAAACTATACCGTATAAGACTGTGATCTGCATTGTATTGTAATATTAATATAATAATAATAATTGTGCTGTATATATAGCCCAAGTTATGTATTTGTAACTTAATAATATATTAAATGGTTTTGTTTCCTGTGACTTTTATTTGTGGATTTATTTTTTGTGTGCATCCCTAACAAACTCTATTCTTATAGCCAGTCCTACAACTAATAATTAACAGTTATCCGAAAGATAAATCGCATGCTGTGTCAGTCGTGTTAGGTTAAAGAAGAGAGATGGCGAGACCGAACCGACTGCCACGCCTGAGGCTGCGGGTTTGATTCCCGCACAAGTCAAACATTTGTGTGCATGAACATAGATGTTTGTCTTGATCTGGGTGTTTCTATGGATTTACTAATAATATTACTTTTTAATACACACTGCGGCATTGTGAGACGTGTTTACATTGGCTGAGTTTCAAGCTAACTAAACAAAATAAGAGCTCACGTCTCAAGTGCGCTCTTATTTACCGAGACGTATTGTTTGCGCCGACCCGATATCTAGTCGCTAATGTTGATCGAAGCTCTACTCTGCGTACTGACAAGCTATGTAGTTCAGTAAGACGTCAATAGATGGCGCTGCAATAATCCCCACTTCCGAGAAATGGCACTGGCTGTAACATTATTAATATCAGCCTTGTATTAGACTGTCTCACTGCTGGGCACGGGCCTCCTCTCAGTGTGAGAAGGGTTAGGCCATAGTCGACCACGCTAGCCCAGTGCGGGTTGGCAGACTTCACATATCGTCGAAAACATTATGGAGTACTCTCAGAAATGCAGGTTTCCTCACGATGTTTTCCTTCACTGTTAAAGCAACCGATAATTAGATATTGTAATACATACATAACTTCAAAAAGTCAGATGCGTGCCTTAGGGATCGAAACCGAGACCTCTGCGTGGCAGTCCACCGGTCACCCACTAAGCTAACACATTGAATTTCATGAAGCAGATACAATAGAAAATTCATTATTCGCGGTCATTTATGACCAGCATGGCATTCAATGTGTTATCTGCGAATTTGAGTTTCTTTGTTGCGCTTTCACGCCATAACTTCCCGACCAAAATATAACATACCGTATCTATGCCTGCCTTAGATCACGGATATTAAACACAAATATTTATGTATTAGAATAAGACACGTGATGGGGACTCAATAGAATCAAAACCATCTAAGATAATTTAAATCGATTGTTTTAGTAAGTAGGTACATATTAAGAATGTTGTGGATCCAGATATAGCGTAGATAGATAGCGACAAGAAAGAAAAGAGTTGTAGGTACAATAGTGCGTGTTTAATTTATGAACCTTTGCAAAACAGGCTAGAACCTGCAAAGGCGGTGATTTAGACATTTTTTATTAAATTAGATGCATAATTTTCATCAACATCCGCAATTGCGGAGCTTCCGCATCGATTTGGACATCCGCATCCGTAGCCGCATACGCGGATGTGATGCTTCAAATATCCGAATCCGCATCCGCAGATGTTAAAAATCAGCATCCGCAACATCCCTGGTACATATGTACATATGTAATAATTATCTATAAAATTTAAATGACTATTTTCGACATTATTTTGCTGGGGTAACGCACACATTGCTAAACACTATTTAAAAATAATAACGGTTTACGCTTGACAGTTTTATGCAGGTGTTGATGACGTCATTGTAAGTAGGTAATAGACGAGTCGAACGAATGTGCGGGCGCCACGTTATGCAGTGGTCCGACCGCCCGGCGAGAAAACGACTAACTATCGGCGATTTTCTCTCTCAAAAACGCACAATTAATATACATTCCGTGTAAACGAAAGAGATGCATATATTAAAAGTTGCTCTCTGACTGTTCACACTGCCGGCGACGACTCGCTTTACTAGTTTTGTCGCTGAGCGACAAGAGCTTTCAAAAATAAACTCGCTCAGCGATACTCGTTCAGCGATGCTCGCTCGCTTGATCATTTCTTTTCATGATCATTTCTACTTTACTCTTTGATCATTTCTAAACAGCGCGGCTTTGAAAGTAGACGTATGGATATCAACAAATCATTGCAACTCTCATTGTTGTCTAGTTCAGACAACGACGATGTATTTTACGATAGTGGTTGTGTAGTGGCAACGGCAACACTGAAAAACGGAAGAAAATAATAGGGAAGAAAAGACGATTTTGGATGCAAAATTTGTGGTTGCGCGCGCAGGTTTGCACAGGAATTGCTCGTCGCACTTGCACACTCGCTTATAGCCCGGCAACAAAACTATCAAAACTACACACTCGCTTCCCGCTGATCGTCAACTCGTTTATAGTTTCTAGTTCTACTCGTTTCTCGTTCATCGTCGGCGGTCGGACCACTGCCTTACTTTCACGTAGGTTTTGGCCACACCATTGTAGACAGTAGATGGACAATATACACAACATACACTGTGGTAGATGAGTCGAACGAATGTACGGGTGCCACGTTACTTTTGCGCAGGCGATAGATGAGTCATTGAGTCGTGCGAGTGAACTGGCCACAGAGTACAGAGTATATATGTAGAACTGGCCTACTCGCTACAAGACTATGTATAAATTGCACCCATTTCACGTAAATAAGGATAAAAAATAATCGAATTTCTTGTAGGTATAGGTAAGTACAAGTAATTCAATTATTTTTTATCTATTATAGACTTCGATCATTTGATCGAAGATTATAGAGGCTTAGGGTACGAAATAAACTGTTACATACCTATCTCTTTCTATCCTTAGCTAGGGTTCCTTAACAGAAAGAGATAAGTAATATATGTTAGTACAAGATTATAGCATGTCATCCATAAACAATCAATGAATCTTCATATTTTTATAATACGATATCGTCGATATCGCCTGATCTTGTCATTGATCACAATTGTGAAATATTGAAATTGATAACAGTCATAAAACATACTTTGGTTCTCAAATGTGTTGGTAAATTAAAAACAAGTAGGTTCGTATACAATCAGCAAAATGGAATTAATGGCGACAACACAAGTAAAAAATCTAAACTACTCACTGTTTTTTGGCGCCAACAACACAAAGTATTTATATGAAGACGAACAGGTATTTATATATTTTTTATTACCGTAAATAAAAGTATTGTTGGAGGTTTTGTATCGTTTTTAACAGATTATATAGTATATAAATTGCATGTTTTAAAATGACTAACCTGTATGCGCTTTCATGCGACGCGAGTGACGCGACGCTATTGTCTTTAACCCATTCTGACACACATTCACAGTCCCATGATAGACGCAATAGAAAATCAATTGTTATGTACCATAATGTGGTTCATCAGACAGGGATTTACCTACGTACCTACTATCTTAATATTATTACGGTATTAAAATTTAACTACTTTATTTTAAAACACTTTTATTACTTACTAGATGTCCCCGCGCGCCTATTGTAGTTTATGGGTCACAGTACCAGCCTCCGTGGGTACAGCTATTGAACAAACACCAAATCTCATGAATACATCCACATACCTACGTCAGCAATAGGGTCGCTTTTATATAAGGATAATAATTTATTTCAGACTAAGATCCATTGTATTACATAGTAAACCTCACATAAAAGTGTTATGTAGTAACTAGATGTTCTCGCCGTTTCACCCGCGTTTATCGTTACTGCGCCGCCCTCGTGGGTCGTAGCGTGATGTTATATAGCCTATAGCCTTCCTCGATAAATAGGCTATCCAACACTAAAAGAAATTATCAAATCGAACCAGTAGTTCCTGAGATTAGCGCGTTCAAACAAACAAACAAACTCTTCAGCTTTATAATATTAAGTAATATAGATTAGTCATTACTTACTATTTATTAATAACTTCCAATGAGCTCATCTACCTGATAAGAAATTCACTATATCATCATGACATTAAAAGAGATATTCGAAATATATTTTCCTCGGACCAATTATCACACAGATATTGCCTGTAATAAAAGTATGCTATAAAAAAGTACTTTGTGAAGTATGCTTTTTCATTTATTTTATTCATTTAGCCAGTTGTGTAGGTACTAAATTGCCATGTCTTAATTCTAAAAAGGTTAAACATTCAATTAAATTGGTAGATTTAGGTGTTAATTTGAATTATTTTAGTTTTTAAGTGTTCTTGCAATAGGTACTTAACGTGGTAGAATTTGTTGGTTTTCTATATGGGACGATATATACCTAGTCGCTCAATGACAAAGTCCTCCAAATTTCTATTAATACTAGTTTTCACCCGCGGCTTCGCTCGCGTAAATGAAGGATAGGTTAGGTTAGGTTTGCAACAGTTATTTTTTCTGGATGAAAGGTATCCTATGTCCTATTCTGTACCCCTGACAACGTGTATGCAAAATTGCATGTTGATAGGTTGAGTAGTTAAGGCGTGAAAGCGTAACAAACAAACAAACTCATTTTCGCATTTATAATATTAGTTAGGATTATAAAATGGCAAGATTTGTATTTTCATATATTCTATATGGAACGACATAATTATACCTAGTCGATCAATGACAATGTCCACCGAATCTATACCTACTAATATTATAAAGCGGCAAGATTTGTATTATCTATTTCTGTTTACAATTAACAAACTTAAAAACTACTGAACCGATATGAATAATTATTTCACCATTAGAAAGCTACTTTATTGAGAAGAAACAATGCTACAGATCGCGCACTGTATGATGACCGGTCTGAACCATAGACAGGGGTTGGACAGATCGAACAGTGACAGACACGAAAGCGATTCTTTAGAATTGCGCCATCTATGATCACCATCCAAGAACAATTAGTTACTTTATGCCACGGTAGATGGCAATTATAGCGTTAAAATATCTTATTGTTACAAAAAATATGAATTATTTATTGCTAAATTGTTGTTTATAATTTATTAAACATATTATAAGGAAAATTAGCACATTACCTATTTGTAAAATTGTTAGTTTCTGTACATTGACAGGCAGGCCATATATAAGCTGTGGTACCTGTGGTTAAAAAATAAAAACACTTCACAAAATGGCGACAGATACCGGCGTACACGCATGTTATTTTCGTATCATTTTGTGCTTTTCCTTTTGAAATTTAATCGCGTTGAGTTGAGTTTTCCAGGTTCCATCAGGTTTTGAAATAGTATGTTACATTCTTACTAATTTACTTGTTTTTATTTAATATAATTTTACCATAGATAAATAGACACAAGAAAATAATATTAACACTTTATTAATATAAAACAAGTAAATTAGTGAGAAAGTAACATATTATTTCAACTACGGTACGGTATACAATAATATGGGTGCTTATATATAGATATACATACGTGTATCTATATTGATAAAATGTTAGCGGATGTCGTTAATAGATGGCGCTATCAATTGACATATGAGGTCTGCAACGAAATCCACGTGTGAGCTCTCTATTCCCAATGTATTACTTTACTCTATGACCATAGACTAGTATATATTATCGGTAATAGACTGGAATCTTTGACATTTTTAGCGATTGCATCGCCATCTATAAAACTAGCAAGCAACTCTGCAATTTTATTTCGTTTAAAATAGCGATAGATGTCGCTAATTTTAGTATTAGCTATATGTAGCAAGTATATAGTTTTGGTAATATAAATAAAACCATAGGCTATACAATCATGAAAAATTTATTATTCACAATTTCACAATATACAGTGTGACCCGCGTTAAAGTGCAACCCCGAAAATGGGTGAAATTAGATCGAAAACTATCGACGAAAATGGGTCTAAAAAACTTCTAAAAAAAAAACTAATTTTTTTATACGCCACTGAACATTTGTTTCCCGAATTTTGACCTCTATGTACAAATAAATTTATTCCTCCCAAACTAGCTGGCCGATTTTGATGAAATAAACGACAAATCAATGCCAAGTATTTAGCGATGAGAATAAAACAAAAAAAAAACAACAAAAAATGGCTTTAAATACTTCATTTTTTTAAATACTTGTGAAAAAAGTCACTATTTTTCACTGTTTTTTTCAATCAACTCAAATTTCTATGAAATAAACCCCTACATCTTGATTTGTTTTATAATTTATTATTATTCTTGACTGTATTAGCTTTCAAAAAAAAAATAATCAAACATTGTATCTCTAAAAATACAGGAGTTACGAATTTTTAAAGTTCACTACTCAGAATGGGCAAATCCAGGTAGAGACCCTTTTTTTATTCCTTTGTTATACCGGTGGCCAGCTGCTATTGTATTTAATGCTTGGGGTGTATAACAAAACGAAATAAGCTTCCAATGAGCTTATTCCATTTTAGTTGACAGTTGAAATAAAACAAAAATTAATCAAAAACAATGATTTATTATTAATTATTGTTGACTTAGATTATAATGTATTAGGTTTTCGAAATGTGCTCCGCGTTGTTGCAAACACATTGCCACGCGTAATGATATGTGTTGTGTGGCCCTCCGTATAAGTTGCGGTTCATTTTTCAATTCTTCAGCGCACCTCATGATGCGGTCATGAAGCTCAGCCTCTGAATTCACAGGTGCACTGTACACCTTTTGCTTCATGTGGCCCCATAGAAAGTAGTCGAGCGGCGTCAGATCAGGAGAGCGGGCTGGCCAGTCCACTGGGCCTTCGCGCCCAATCCAGCGATTGGCATAATTATTATTTAAAAATTCACGGACATTGCGCCCGTAGTGAGCAGGGCAGCCGTCCATTTGCAAGTACATGCCCTGTCTCGATGCCAGCGGCACATCCTCTAACAGACGGGGAAGCTCATCCCTTAATAAAGTTAGGAATCGTTCCGAATTTAATGTCGCTGGTAAAATTACTGGTCCTATCAACATGTCGTCGAGTAGACCTGCCCAAACATTTATTGAAAATTGCACCTGGAATGACGAGGCCCTCTTCAGATGTGGATTATCATGTGTCCACTCGTGCAAATTCCTAGCGTTCGTGATGCCATTCCTGGTGAACTTCGACTCATCCATCCATAAAATCTTTTTTAAAAATTGTGGATTGCGACGAATTTGTCGTTGTAGCCAGATCGACATAACGCACCTTGATTGGAAATCCATATCCCCGTGCAAATCGTGGACTCTTTGATAATGATATGGATGTAGACCTTCTTTCTTCAAGATTCTCCACGCTGAGGCTTGTGATATGCCGTGGAGTAAAGCTAAACGCCTCGTACTAATAGTAGGAGTGGCAAAAATGGTACTTAAAACCGCTTCTTCTATCGCTGTGTCGATTACAATGGATTCTTGTTCACGTCTTGTGTGTTGTAATCCAAGTCCGATGTCGGAGAGCTTCCGATGAACTTCCTGGAAGTTCCTTGCCGACGGTGCAAGTCTGTTCGGAAATGCATTTACGTATGCCGATCGAGCGACTGTTGTGCGTCCACCATACATTCCATAATAATAATGGATGTCAGCGATTTCTCGCGGGGAGAATGCATTTAATCGCGGCATCTCAACCCAGCACAACCACGAAAACAGTCGAGTAACGTAACAAACAGTCAATAACAAAAACGTAACAAGTAGTCAATAACGAAAACTCAACGAAAAACTGTAACTTTAATGCGAGAACAACAGCTGACGTACAGCAGCAGCGATGTGATCGGAGCGGACTAGCGCGGGCGACTGCCGGACTGTACCAATACCCCTTCCCTTTTCCCCAAGCATTGAACACAATAGCAGCCGACCACTGGTATAACAAAGGAATAAAAAAAGGGTCTCTACCTGGATTTGCCCATTCTGAGTAGTGAACTTTAAAAATTCGTAACTCCTGTATTTTTAGAGATACAATGTTTGATTATTTTTTTTTTGAAAGCTAATACAGTCAAGAATAATAATAAATTATAAAACAAATCAAGATGTAGGGGTTTATTTCATAGAAATTTGAGTTGATTGAAAAAAACAGTGAAAAATAGTGACTTTTTTCACAAGTATTTAAAAAAATGAAGTATTTAAAGCCATTTTTTGTTGTTTTTTTTTTGTTTTATTCTCATCGCTAAATACTTGGCATTGATTTATCGTTTATTTCATCAAAATCGGCCAGCTAGTTTGGGAGGAATAAATTTATTTGTACATAGAGGTCAAAATTCGGGAAACAAATGTTCAGTGGCGTATAAAAAAATTAGTTTTTTTTTTAGAAGTTTTTTAGACCCATTTTCGTCGATAGTTTTCGATCTAATTTCACCCATTTTCGGGGTTGCACTTTAACGCGGGTCACACTGTATAATACAAAGAACACAATTTTTAAAGGTTTTGCCAAAATCACAACATTGTTTATCTGAATTCTTCAGTAAATAAGGTCCAAACTGCCAAACTGGAGGGCCTAGAGTTTTTACACGGAGTACCGAACTTGACGTGAAAAGACACAACACCGGAGATGCTTGATTTCCTGGTAGACTCGAAGGAACTGATGCTCTACTTGATGTGAATATCACAGAAAACAACGCAAATATAGCGAAACATAAAAATAATTGCGCAAGGGCATGTAAACAAATAGCCATTAATTATTTTGTGTGATGACAGCGAATGAAAGAAGATTGACGTTGTGAAATACTATATTTCTACCATTCGGTTACAATACGAGAAAAAAATTGTATAAACATATACATATTTTGGTGGTTATAAAAATGTATTAAAATAAAGTATAGGACTTATATCTTCTATTATCTCATGACTAATTTTCCTAGTATCGATTTGAATTTGTAAGTCACAGAAATCATAAGCTAAATTGTATTAATAGGTAGTGTTTTAGTTTAACTGGTAGGATGGCTGTGACGTATGTACTTACGAATGAAAATAGTTCCATGTCTAATAAAAAGAGGGCGACTGTGTCGAAGTTTTCCTTCAATGTAGGCAAGATTCCGACCCATGGTCTGAACATTGCGCGAGTGGCGTCGTAGTTACAAGTTTTAGGTTTCTTTGGTGACAGGGGGCGAGAGCGGTATGCCTGTTAGCGACTGTACATGCGCAACAATTCGGAGACGCTATGTTCATTCCGGCCATCGTAGATTGCGCGATCTGTACCTATATAACATCACGCTACAATCCACGACATAAGAGCAGTAAAAATAAACGTGGGTGTAACCGCAGGGGACAGCTTTACCTACGTCAGGCAAAAATCTATCAAACGAAAAATATTTTCAAATCCGACTGGTGATTTCAAAGATTAGCGCGTTCAAACCTTTTTAGTTTAAACACACAAATTCTTCAGCTTTAATATATTAGGATAGATTGTCTTAATATCGTCATGACTTACATATTAAACCATATCTTAATGTCTAAAATCTAAAGTGCTGTGTTTTTTTCAGTGCGTAGTATTCGACGAGCAAGACAATAAACAGGCTCCAGTACATTTCCTGGTTGTACCCAAAAAACGCTTATCCAGACTTGTAGACGCGACAGAGGATGACGAAAAATTATTAGGTTAGTATTACTACTTATTACTAACTAACTAACATCGTAAGGAAACCTGCATGTCTGAGAGTTCTCCATAATTTTGTTGGAGATATATGGAGTCTGCCAACCCGCATTGAGCCAGCGTGATGGACTATGGCCTAACCCTTCTTACACTGAGAAGAGGCCCGTGCTCAGCAGTGGGACAGTTTAAAACAGGGCTGATATTATTATAATACTAAGTATTTATGTTGCATCACAGTTCACAGTATACTGGGTACCATACATACGATGTACCAGTTTAGGGTGCGTCTGACATACCACTTCGCTTCGCTCTAGACAAAGCGAAAGGGTATGTCAGACTTGCACAGATTAAAGCCACACTCGTGTTCCTCCTCTTGCCGTTTACATTCCGGGGCCACGAATTTATTTTCGAATTGCTCCGCAACCACGTATGATAATAATATAACTTACCTCTTATAAATGTCATCAAAATCTGCTAAATTCCGACGTGTGTAGAAAAATATTTAAGAATAAAGTAAAGGATGTAATTTCGCTTTCTTTTTGAAGTCAAATAATATCTACCCATATCCAATAGGATTGCCACGTTGCGTTGGTTTTAAGATGAGAACATATGTTAATAATTACAGTCAACCACAGAATAGATAATAATATCTATTTTGAATATATGCCAATGCTAAGTACTACTTTGAGGGAATACAGGTGAAAGTCTATAAATTATATCTATGTACACAAAATACCCTACCTTACAGGACATTTACTGATCGTCGCGCGCCGAATCGCTAAAGAGAAAAGTATTGATAAAACAGGCTTCAGGGTTGTAATGAATGAAGGACCTCATTCTTGTCAAACTGTTGATCAATTTTACGTTCAAGTCCTCGGTGGCAGACAAATGTTGTGGCCATTTTCGTAAAATAAATTATTTGTATTATTCTGACGTTTTTTTTTTTATAAAGCTACCTATTATTTATTTTGTTTCAGGACACATGTTGATAGTTGCAAAACAAGTTGCTATGAATATGGGTATTGACAGAACAGGATATCACGTAATGGTTGATGAAAATCAACGTGACCAGAAATTAAAAGCTTTACATGTGTTCGGAAGAGCATTACACCATATGTTATGGCCCACAGGGCCTGGCAGTATGCTTTAAAAACCGTGTTACCTAATTATACCTACCTACTTATTTTTATATTTGTCTAAGATAAGATATGGGCTATGTCCAGCAGTGGACTATTATAATAGCCTGATGATGATGATGATGATGATGATAAGATAGTTATTTACAATTACTTAGTTATATTTTAGTTGATTTGTAGCAACGATAGCTCAGTGGGGAGACCAACAGACTGCAATGCAGAGGGTCTCGGGTTCGAACCCACGTCGCACACCACCTCTGACTTATTATGTGCGTATTGATTGACAATTATCGCCTGCTCCGTGCCTCGGAAAACACGTTAAGCCGTTGGTTCCGGCTGCCATGAACATCTATGGCAGTCGTTATTGGGAAGTCAGTGCCCTCTAATATCCTACACTAGTCTAGCCTTAGGGTATCGTTAGCCTTCGGGTTGCGGAGGTCAGATGGCATTCGCTCCGTGTAAAAACGGTATCCAGTCAAATCCGGTTAGACTAGAAAGACGACCCCAAGTGACTTGGGAATAATAAAGGCTAAGGAGAACAAGATTTTAGTTGATTTGCAATGTAAAGTCGTTTAATTTATATTTCCAATAAATAATAAAGTACCAATAACTTTTTGCAAATCTCAAATTAAATGAAAATTACGTAGACGTTACCCATGAACTCAGTAAGTGTTGTTTTACGTAAATATTAATTCTATAGGATTACCATGGCTACAAGTACGAAAATTCATGAAAAACAGGAAAATAAAATTATCTTGTCTGTGGAAAAAGGTCAAATGCATGTCGAATGCATCAGTTGAAAACTTGAATGTCAAAAAATATAAAATCAGTGTTGCAAGTGATATTCTATTTCAATTCATTCCATTCCATTTATTATATTAAGTGTAATATAAAATATGTATATTTTACCTGTAGGTATATTATTATTATTTTACTATTAAGCCAATATTTTAAAACAAACAAATAGCTGGAAACGAAACTGTAATTAGTTAACTATGTAAGTATATATTATAAAAAGTAAAAAAATACAATAGGTATGCTTTTAGAAACAATGACATTTTTATTTTTGAAAGCACGTAAGTAGCTTTTTTGGCTGATGACGCAATAGTGACAATGTGCCCCTGCCTGTTTGTTACATTTAAATGGTGAGTGATTTAAGACACTTGAAGGAGTGTCTTAAATCTTAACAAACATCTGCTACATTTTAAATGCATATGCATCTACCGGTAGCACCTAGATAGATCTTTTTTTATTTGGTTTGGTAATTTACTTCAGTTTGCAAGTATAATTTATATTTTTTGTATCGCACAATGATAAGTATCAACATCGAAAATGAGAAGCGAGTTGCTTTTACAATAGATTTACAAAATCCCACAAATATGATTTTCGTTTATTTACGTACTAATAGCCATTCATAGCAGCCTGTATTCACAGGTAAGTGCATTGCTATCTGACGTGCAGCACGGCTTTCGTCCTGGTCGGGGGACAACGGGCAACTTGTTAGATCTTATGACACGTATTGTACCTGCAGTGGATGCCGGAGATCAGGTGGATGTGGCCTACTTTGATTTTCGGAAGGCCTTTGATACCGTGGATAATGATATCCTACTGACGAAGTTGGCTTGTATAGGCTGCACACCGCACACATTGTCATTCTTCTCAAATTATTTAAAAGACCGGCGTCAGTACGTTGACTGCAGTGGAAGCCTTTCGGAACCTTACTATACTAGATCAGGAGTGAGTCAAGGCAGTAATTTAGGCCCTTTTCTCTTCATTATAACCATAAATGATTTGCCCAACGTAGCTATGAATTCTGCGCCATTATTATTTGCTGATGACCTGAAATTAGTTCACCGAATAAAACAGAGAGAGGATCATAACATTCTACAACAGGATATAACTAGAATTGAAGAATGGGGTTTAGAAAATAAATTAAAATTTAACGTAGCCAAATGTTCAGTATTATCATTCAGTAGATCGCGACACCCGAGTCATCATCAATATTACATGGACGGAAAGCCACTGCAACGTGTTTCTCAGGTCAGGGATTTAGGTGTGCACTTCTCTGCTGATGTGAATTTTAAGGCCCATATTGTGAACGTTTGTAAAAAAGCTTACCGAAATTTAGGCATGGTTTTACGCTTGGCTAATCAATTTAGTAACCTTTGCGCTCTGAGGGCACTGTACGAAGCACTTGTAAAAAGTCATTTGGAGTGTAATGCCGTTGTTTGGTCACCGTATGAGGACAAGTACAAACTAATGCTTGAGCGTATACAAAACAAATTTGTTAGATTTATGTATTTAAGAATGTATGGTATTTACCCGGGTTATCCGATTTTGTATCCCACGCTGTTCGTATTGGGCATGGTCGGCTATTTTAAAATTGAAGCAAGGAGGGATGTAGCTGTCGCCACTTACTTATTTAAAGTATTGCGTGGTAAAATACATAACCCGAAGGTTTTAGAGTTGGTTGAGCTGTGTGTCCCGGATCGATACGCGGCGCGGAGGCGCAGACCCGCGCTGCTGGCGGTGCCGCGCGCGCGCACCAACCTCTTGCAGCGTGCGCCCCTCACGCGTGCTCTGCGAGCGCTCAATGCAATATCACAACAGATTGATATCTTTAACTGCACACTGAATGAATTCACTAGAGCAGCATATTGCATCTTTACTTGTATTGATTGATTATCATGTTTAATGTTTATTTGTGCTCTGTTATTATTATCACAATTTATCTAGAATAAGTATACCTAAATAATGTTACTACACTATTGCATTAGGAATAAAGCCTGTAATAATAGTTGTAAGTGATGGAAATAAATAAATAAATAAATAAATTTTAAATTAACTCTGGCAACATTAATCAGAAAATTAAAAAGATGCAATTCGGTATAGTTGTGCTATTTAGCCTGCTTAGCCTACTCTATGGAATAACGTCAGATTGCGAAACAGGAAAAAATTTAATAGATCTGCAAAATCCTGAAGTGATGGCAGGAGGTGAGGTCGAGAAAGCGCAGGCGGCATCAGCCGGCGGCGATACCATCTTTGGGAAAATCTTGAGAAAGGAAATACCAGCTAAATTCGTATACGAAGATGACCAGGTGATTGTTTTCTGGCCGGCCGGTCAAATATTTTATCAGCTGTTGTCAATAACATCGTCGAGATTCTAGAACATTTCTTTATGCAAACGAGTTGAAGACTATATTGATGTCTGTTTTGCTTTATTTACGAATTTATCATTTGCTTGAGGTTATAATTCCGATCTTTTTTTTTAGTGTGTGGCCTTTCATGATGTGTCGCCACAAGCCCCCACTCACATCCTGGTGATACCAAGAAAACCAATTTCCCAGTTGTCCAAAGCAGATGACAAAGATGAACAACTTCTTGGTAATTAATATAAATTAACTTCACTGATAAACATATTGCAGCAACATAAATTGCATCAAGCTTTTAATATGAGGACCACGCGTTAGAGCAGGGAGTCACTAATTACTTTTATAGAAGCCATTTTTTTTCAATAATTGGACCATCAGGGTCCATTAGGTTTACTTATTAAGTACATACTTAAATAACACAATTAAATTATATTTTATTGTAAACTTAAGGTTCACCAATTGACACTAACATAAGGGTGACCCTGCATTAGAGTATTAAATCCTATGCCGGTAAACTCTTTACCTAATCTGAGCCATGTCCTTACTTGCTTACTTTAAGTACAATATTAAATTAAGTCAACTGCACACACATGTAAGGCATATTTAGCACAGAAATGTGTTGGTATGGTGTAAAAAAGACCATGAACTTGGTACCCTTGGTACTAAAATAACAGCCAAAATATTTCATGAATTATTATGAAAATAAAGCCTACCATTATAACAAATTGATTTTCCACATGTATAATAGACTATGCTATTAAAACCTATAGGTACCACATATAATTTCAGTAGCTAGTAAAGGTCCACTGCTTTTAAGGATTTATTCTTTACCATTTTCTACAGGATTTATGTGCCACACATAAAGGAATGCAAATCTGAAAATTGATTTTGATATCTCTCAGCTACAGATTTTTTTAATTTACCCTTAATAAATTAGTTTTATAAAAAAGTACCCATTGAAACTATGTTTTGCTTTTTCAGGTCACCTCATGATTGCTGCAAAAAAAGTAGCGGCACAGGAAGGTCTTGATAAATCCGGATTTAGATTGGTGATCAATGATGGCAAGAATGGAGCACAGAGTGTATATCACTTGCATGTGCACATCCTAGGAGGCCGCCAGATGCACTGGCCACCCGGCTAACAGTACCCAAGCTTTGTTCCTGTCTGAATAAATTGTTTCGTTTGCATTTTTTTATTTTATTTTGGTATTGCTGTGTAGAGTATATTAGATTGACGCCATATTATTATATTTATTATGCAAACAATACTGAATTAAATATATAATTAAGTACACACTAAATTGATCTTTTTTAGGTGTTGCATTTATTTTATACTAAGTTAAATGTTAGTGTTTTGTGGTCGCCCTAGAATTTTAAGTTTTTTAAATTTCGATTGTGTATTGAGGTAGTTAATAGATCGTAAAGTATAAATAAATACTACTACTCATTGCTCTTTTACAATGGTACAGATCATTTAGTGTGCGAGTCCGACTCGCACTTGACCGGTTTTTCAATTCATTCCCAGCTTATGAAACTGCGCTTTATGGATAGAAAATTAAATTCAAATAAATTTGTATTTGTTTAGGCGTCAATTCGTTTTCTAAACGAATTGACGCCTAAAGAAATAGAATTTTATCTGAATTTAATTTTACACTTAGATGTTTTTCATACATCATGGGATATGCCATCTTTGTGGATAGTATTATTATTTTTAGCAACGGTAGACTTTTCTTCCATAAGCCTCAATGTAAATCAGAGGGTCCCAGACTTTTTTCTCATAGACCACTAGACCACAATTCGTAAGCGGGGGACTTACGAATTGTGAACCCCATTTTTTTGTCACGGCGAAGTAGACCTCCGTCGAGTCTCTCGTGGACCCCTGGAGGTCCACCTGGACCACTTTGGGAACTAAGGGTGTAAATGAACGAATTAAACTTTAATTTATACCGGCATAGAGCAGTGCAGGCTACGGAAACCCCATAAGTACTACTCTTTGGTTTGAAGACTCCATGTCTTTATTCTTAAAGGTCTGTGACACTAGAAACAAAGTCTATATGTATGGACAATTTGCACGTACGATTTTGTAATACAGCACACCCCACATGAAACGATGTTATATTTTATTTTTATTTTTACTGTTCCAGATATTATGTATTGTTTTGGAAAAAAAAAATTAAATAAAAAAAAAAAACATTTTATATTAAAAAAAGGCGGCATACATTAATAGCTCCGTATTACTATGATATCGAAGATTGACAAATCATGATCGCATTTGACGTACTCACGATGCAACTTTGGACGTGTAGTGTAGAGTCTAGAAAAATCTCCTACATGAATGGGCCCTGAAACATAAGATAACCCGACGGGCTAACTGCCGGGCCTGTGGGTGTGGGGCGCGCGGCGCGCGCGCCGGTGCCGCGTTCTATGACTAGAGGTTCTCTGACCACAGAGATTAGGGTCATTAGGGAATCTGAGAGTTACCAATATTTTATGACAGCCGAGACCTGGGTTTCGAATTTGGCACTTTTTGTTTGGTAGGTCGGAGTCCAATCAAGTTTGGGAACCACTAGCTTAGAGCATTAATTAGAGAATTAAACAAATGTGATTCTACACTGTATTGAAACTTCTCTTTAAATAATGAAACTTTTGACCAACGAATGGATAAAATTATTGAGATTTTATTATTTTAAGTCTGTAGACTTAATACTAAATGTGCGCGAATTGAAGATCTACATGATCTGTATTCTATATTGAATGAAATTCGCGCGCATTTGTCAAAGGATGAATCATTCGTTCGTTCAATTTGTTGTTAAAGTTATTAATAAATACATGCTGAACAAGTATCCTATTTTTGCTTCTCAAAACAATAAGTGAAAATGTGTGAAAATCACGTTATTAACACAATATTTACTGATTTTCAGAAAAATCTTGATGCTGAGCAAGAAATTCGTGAGGTATATACATATAAATTTATGTAAATGTGCTACTCTTACAGTTTTATACGTCTTTAGTACATCCTTATTTTTCTTTATAAAATCGATCTATTTGAATCAGGTACTCTAGCGGTCTGTGTGTACCATATTCCCCATTTAGTTAAGGGCTCCATTTTATTTTTGTAGAGAGCTCGAATCACATAGGATATCGCACCCAGTGATTTTTGTAGCTTAAGTATACATTATGAAAAAAACACCGTATATGTAATCAATAGTTTGTGTGCAAAATAAAACACAAAGCGCGAGATGATTTACAGGGTCTTTTTAAGGAAAAATGACGTATTCTAATTGTAATTTGAAATCAACACTTGTAGCAAATGCGTAAGAGATGACAAAAAAAATTTCAATAACGAAAAAGTGCGGTTATGTTGTCAGTCAATATTGTTAAAACTTATGTGATGCCAAACAAGACCCTGCTTTCGCGATCATAGAGTACAATTATAATTATTATATCTTCGCGTTTCCCGCGAACACAATGAAATCTAACTGTCTATCAAGACTTCATACCAGACATAATTAAAATTTATGTCTGGCCGCCGCCCGGTGTGCCGGTGCGATTTAATAGGTTAACATATTATTCCGGGTTCCTTCAAATCTTGGGCATCTACTTTGGCGTGGTTTGTTTTGGTTTAGATATTTTTTAATAATGATTACAGCCTATTAATTTTTGTTTTTATAATCCAGATTACTCACAAAGTATCATTTGTTGCTGTTTTTCCTAATAAACTATAAAGATTACTTTGTATGAATATTCTATTTGTCAAGAGCTATAAACAAAATATACAAGCCCTTAACTCACCAACAAATATAATAATAATTCAAATGTGCCATATTTTGTACAAAGGTAATACGCAACATATGTAAGGATATTGGTCAAATATCCCGAGAAGTGACAACAATCCTTCAAGTTATTCATCATAATGAAGCTGGCAGTGAGTATACTTTTGTGTGCCATCTGTTACTCATTGTAAATCAATAAGCAGAATATGCTCAACTATTAGTTGAACACTATATGGATACTACCACAAGTTTTGGCTTGGCACATATCCTTTATAATAGGTATCTTTCCATCTAAATTAACTTTATACCTGAATAACAATACAAGTTCTTATTTTGAACATGAAAACAGCATGTAGAACATACTACAATAATAATTTAATTATGGTTATTCCGGTTTATTCAGAATTTAAAATTATAAAGTCATAGACATATTTTAAAAGAACTTGCTTATTTTATTTAAATATATCAATAGATTCCATATTAGTTATGGTAATATGCCTAAAGTGTGGTACTACTATCTCTAATACTATCTCTATACTATGTCAAAGACAAAACATTTCAGTATTAATTTGTCCTCTGTTAGTGAACTGATTTCCTTGTCTTCTTGTTTAGTATTTATTTATAGACAAGCTTTCAGCCTAAGTTTTAACCAATAAACAATTTTGGTAGCTGTGGTTTTTTTTATATAGATAGAAGATAAATGGATTATGGTTGAATTTTGACCTCTGGGCGGTCACTAATTATCCAAAATAAGCCATGATTCATATACAGAAAGGAAGCAGATATTTATAAGCCCATGAAAATTCAATTCAATTCAATTCAAATTCTTTATAAAGAGAATATTTTATATATAAAGAGAAGACTAAATAACTTTCCAATTGGATATTTTTCTATTGTTCTCAAAACAAAATTGATTTAAATAAACAGTCTTCAGCTCTTGCTTACAGTTAAAACACAGTTTTTCTAGTGATAACTATATCTTTTATGTAAGCTCTTTTTCATATATGCTCTACTATTTAGCCAAGTTTTCAACTCAAATTAAGTTATTAATAACAAAATAGTATAGATTGGAAAACATTACGGTAAAAGTCAGTAATTTCATTTGTTAAAACAAGAGTATGCATACACAAGAAAGTAAAATACATTTAATGAATTACAACTTTTCATTTATGAACTCCTTAAGATCATAGTAAGCTTTTCAAGCCAGAAAGTTAAATAATTTTAATTCTTTAATATTATACAATATCTTGTAAATAAGCATATTTCACCACAGTTGGACCAGCTTGTCTCAAAGCAAGGGAGGCCTTTAAGAAAGCACAGGAGGGATATACAAGACTGAAGGAGGCCATTCCCGAGACTGACTACTACAAGTAAGAATATTTGAAGAAATACCACTCATATCCTGACTCCGTACTGCTAATGAGGATAGCTTGATAGAAAACTGAATACTTCCTGCCTTGTTAGTCTCACCGCAGAAGTTTGAGCTTAACATATACGTACGAGGTGAGGTCCAAAAGTTCGCGGAATGACAGGGAAGGATAATGAAATTAAACATCAAACTATTTTTCCTTTTCAATGTATTCTCCCTTAACCCTAATACATTTATTAGATCTGTCAAATAACTTATTAATAACGTCGAAAAAAAAAGATTTGTCTTGTCTGTCTAAATAGGCCGAAATTATCGACTTCACTTCATCATCGTCGCAAAACTTGATCCACGCAGTTCTTCATTTCTTTTTTCCAAAATGATCGCTTGAGGCCAGATCTAGGCTGTAGGGTGGGTGACGCAGTTTTTCAAAACCGCACCGGTGAACGGCAGCCGTCGCAACATGGCTTGTGTGCACGGACACTTTTCTCCAAAGTGGCTAGTTTCTTCCCGATTGACTTGTTTACTCGTTGAAAACTCAAAAGCTAATGACCCGATTAGACTGAAACTCGGTATATATACTAACAATGAGTCACTCAATTAGCGCCTACATGGATAAGTAAACTCACCCTCGCCAACCCCGCCACTCCGCGAACTTTTGGACCTCCCGTCGTACAATCATGAATTCTAGACTAAATAAAATACTGAGACTGCTTCCGTAGACAAACACATGTGACTGCTGAGCATGAAGTCTTGGGTTAAATTCCAGGGCTGACCGCAGAATGTCTGCTTTGCAAAATAGCCCTTTCTCAGAATGTCCCTTGTGCAAAATATCCCTTGTTTCCAATTCAATGGTATCACTTAAAAACTGTAAAGTACGGATTCGATTCGCATACAGAGGGTTCCATATATTATTCAGCCAGGTATCACAAAAAACATATGAAAGGAACTTGCAATACTTGGTATCAGTGAACCTGCGAAAGGGGCATTTTGCAAAGTGGATATTCTGCGACTAAGAGAATTGCAGATCGAGCATAGTGTGATTGGATTTTTCTGTGAAGAAATTCTTAGTAACGGCACAGTATCTGGAAGTGCTCTTTATAAACGGCAGTAGATTCGCTCCCTATTTCGTGGGATCCTACTAGTGAAATGTTGGTGTATACCACCACTTCGGTGATGAGTGTGAGGCTGTATGTTCATGTATTGCAGATATCAGGAGCACTGGCGAAATATCACCCAGCGATACTGCTTCCTTATAGCCCTGGTTATTTGGCTGGAGAATGGAACACTGGCGACACATGAGACTGTGGCTGAGATTCTAGGCAGTGAGTAGAATCTCATAGAGTTTTGAATTACCAACATCAGGTTTTCTAATGGTTTAATAAAATCCTGTCAAGTGATTTCATTAACTGTTGCTAAAACAGTCTGCTAATCGCAGCTGTTATTGTTAAAAACTTAGACCTGGTTCCAATGTTCAAGGAACAAGTTGAATAAGCTTTGAAATATTTTTCATAGAATATGATTATATCACTGATTAACTGTTCGTAGCTAAAATGACTCGTTTCTTAAATATTGGAGTTGGGCCTAAGCATTTCTTTCGGCGAGGGAGAACGTGGGATCTAATACTATAGCTAGCTAAAACTATAATCCAGCTATGTCCACCTACGCTGCCTCTTTCTTTCCTGCTTTCTTTATTTATTTATTTGGATCGCCAACAAATGATACACATTTCTTACATATAAATAATAATTTACAGACATGCCTTGTGCTCATTCATTTACAAGCAACCACAAACTAAGTAAGAAGCTCTAAATACATTAACATAATATTCAAATTAAAAAGAAAGAAGACTTAGAAAAGTTATACTAAAAATGGAAAATCAAACTTAGCCCAGTATGGTACGGTATCATAATTACCGAAACCTTTCTTGCCTATTGTTCAAAGCAATTTGTGCAAATAAGTTAGAACATAGCACTCGACAGATGACGTAGCGGTCAGTGTAACTGACTGCCACACCTGAGGTCGCGGGTTCGATTCCCGCATAAGTCAAACATTTGTGTGCATGCGTGTTTGTCTTGGTCTGGGTGTTTCTATTTATAATATGTATGTATTTCCAAAAAATAATTTATATTCATAATACGTTTCTACAGATTGTATGAAGTTCCTGGCTCCTGTGCTAGGTGAAAAAACCTGTGTTACAGAAGCCAGTACCGTCTCCCAGAGTAAATCCTTACTAATATTATAAATTCGAAAGTAACTCTGTCTGTCTGTTATCTTTTCACAGCTAAACCACTAAACCGATTTAGATGAAATTTTGTACAGATATAGTTTAAAACCTGGGGAAGCACATAGGCTACTTTTTATTGATGTAGGTACCACGCGGGCGGAGCCGCGCGCAAAGCTAGTAGTATATATGTACGTTTATCCATTGTCTAGTACTCATAGTACAAGCTCTGCTTAGTTTGGGCTAGATGGTGTTGTGTGTATGTGATAGAATTAGAAGTCTCTATCATTGTACGCATACATGTAGTGTATAAGGCTCAGTGAACTCTGCAGGCGATAAGTTGTGTTTTATATTTTACTAGTTTTCACCCGCGGCTTCGCTCGCGTAAATATAGGTTAGGTTTGCAACAGTTATTTTTTCTGGATGAAAGGTACCCTATGTCCTATTCCATACCCTTGACAACGTGTATGCAAAATTTCATGTATCGGTTGAGTAGTTAAGGCGTGAAAGCGTAACAAACAAACAAACTCATTTTCGCATTTATAATATTAGTTAGGATAAGTTAGGATTTTCCACTATCTTAGTGTACCACATATAGGACAAGTAGTGTTGTTCTGCGAAAAATAAAGCATCCGCAACTTTAGTACATTAACACCTGCCTTCAGGGTTGTAGGTGTAAGACTACAGCCATATTAATTTTTATAATATGTTTATTACAGTCAGTGCAGAAGAAAAAACTACTGGCTTCCACTTGGATATAGAAGACTACCTCAGCGGTCTACTGCAGATGTGCTCTGAACTGGTAATACTGTCCCAACTGAAAATATTTCGCAAGGCCAATTCTCGTAATAAAATATGTTTAACTTCTTGAACGTCTAGGGGAAATATGTAAAAATTAATTAAAAATTAATTGTGCAAACAATACACAAACGGACAAATTTACACTTGACTCATTAATGAGTCAAGTGTGCAGCGGACATACGTTTGCCGTTTTTTTTTTTGATGACTCATTTTTGCGGGCAGACGTATGTCCGCTCGACAGTTGACGGGTAAAAATATAGATCTAATCATTTGCAGCAGTCTGTGATGAGATGATAGCCTAATAAATAGGGCAGTTGGAATTGCAATCGAGAGATCGCTGGTTGGAATCCCACTCATGTCACTAGTGACATGAACCTACTCTCGTTGCACAAGCATTTTATTTTAACTGCAGGGGCTAGATATTGGTAATTTGTGTACCAAAATGCTTATTACATTAAAAACTAAAACGTTAGATGTTAGAATATAATTGATGCATTTAAACACCATACTACCACTGGCGTATTGTGGCTGTCAGCCGACCGGGGCGGAAGAAAATTTTGCCGCCCTCTTATTTAGATACTAGATGTGCCCGCGGTTTCACACGCGTTTATGGTTACTGCCCGGCCCACGTGGGTCGTAGCGTGATGTTATATAGCCTATAGCCTTCCTCGATAAATAGGCAATCCAACACTAAAATAATTTTTCAATTCGAACTAGTAGTTCCTGAGATTAGCGCGTTCAAACAAACAAACTCTTCAGCTTTATAATATTAGTATAGATTTCAATTTAAAAGACTATAATATATTATATTCTAAATAACTTTTTGACAAGAACAGTCATCATTATTGTGTATAGTAGTTACATCTGCTCAATCCTCTCGTTGGTCATGAAATGGATCAAATATTACAAGATAATGTTATTATTTATTGTGAAATTTTGCCGCCCCCTAAAAGAGGCGCCCCTGCCGCTCCCACTACGCTACGACACTGCATACTACAAATGAGAATTTATAAATAGAAAATACCAATAAAACTTCATCCGACCTAGTTATCTAATGCGATACCATACAGCAATCGTATTCACTACCGCTGCCACTGAGGCAATCAGAAGAAATGATACATGAACTAGAACTCTTATACAGACTCGGCCTAACCTGACCATGAGTTATAACACGACAAACATACTCTACCTGTTTAGTAAGAAATGAGCACTTTCGAAGGTTAATCGAAAAACCAGCGTCTGTAAGAGGTTTTAGAACTTCGCGAAGGAGGTTAGATAACTAATAGGGGTGGGGTATATATGAGGTTGCCGCTTTGTATGAAAAAAATCGTTTTCTTTGTGGTTACCATACCAACTCTTCTCCCTAGCCTTTATTATTCCCAAGTCACTTCGAGTCGGCTTTCTAGTGTAACCGGATTTGACTGGATATCGGTTTTTACACGGAGCGATCGCCATCTGACCTCCACAACCCGAAGGATAACGATATCCTAAGGCTAGACCAGTGTCAGGATATTAGAGGGCACTGACTTCCCAATAACGACTGTCATGAATGTTCATGGCAGCCGGGACCGACGGCTTAACGTGCTCTCCGAGGCACGGAGCAGGCGATAATTGTCAATCAATGCGCACATAATTTCGAAAAGTCATATAACTTCCGAAAGTCAGAGGTGCGCGACGTGGGTTCGAACCCGAGACCCTCTGCATTGCAGTCTGTTGGTCTCCCCACTGAGCTATCACCTGTTCTTTTTCATATCAACTATTTCATTAATATTTTGGACTAGCCATTTCGAATTCTATGTTTTTCGTTTTTTTTTTGTTTTTCATGTATGCTTGTTTGTTGTTGCTTGTATTTAAGCCACTATGGTTTGTATTAAATTAACAAAAACTCCAACCATTATGTAATTATAACGAATTGAAACAACGCATATAGACACACATTTAACAATGTAAATTTAAGTAAAAATTGTATAAAAGGTTATTGATATTTATTACTAATAATACATGTTATTAATAACATACATATATAGTCTACTAGCTTTTCCCGCGGCTTCGCTCGCGTTAATTTAGAATTTGACAATCAATTCGGGTTGTACTCTGCTTGTAATAATATAATTCAATCATGATTCGAAAGACACGTGGCGCCATCTATATATCATAAGAACGTTATTATTGTTTTCCTCGGGAACAGTAATTTTTTTCGGGATGAAAGGTAGCGTATGTCCGTTTCTGTACACCTGGCAATGTATATGCAAAATTTCAGAATGTTCGGTTCAGTGATTTAGACGTGAAAAGGTAACAAACAAACAAACAAGCTCATTTTCGCTTTTATAATTTTTTTTAATTTTTTTCTCTTTATTTGGGTAAACAAACAGTGACAGCAATACATATAGACAAGGAGTCATTTTTACAAGGTGCTGACAATTGTGTCACCAACACCGTTTACCACAGCTTACATATTGCAATATTTTAAGCGTTAATCAAATATGATAAAAACTATAAGAACTATATTAGGAGCTTCATGATATCACATTTAAAGGTGCTAGGACGAATCGCCGCAATATCTACAGAGTTGAAATTAATATTATAAGAATGAACTATACGGTGTAGTGGGGAACGTTTACCTGCGTTAGTACGATAGCGGGCTGTTGCGAATAGCTTACAGGGGTTACGGCAATGCGTCCTAGTAGGTATTCTATAACAAATTTGATTAACTATAGACGGGCAATCATATCTATTATTACAAATGTCGTAGAGCAACATTGATTCGAGCACTTTACGTCTATTTTCAAGTGTTAAGATATTATATTTTTCTAATAGTTGTTCGTATGGTAGGTAATTATGGAAACATTTGTATTGCATAGTACGCATAAACTTTTTTTGAACGGACTCCAGTCCTTGCTTGTATTTTTCATAAAAAGGATTCCAAATTGGCACAGCATATTCCAACTGGGACCTCACCAACGCTTTGTAAAGATGGAGAAAAGTAGTTGGCCTAGTAAATTTTGAGGAGGATCTCATAATAAACCCGTACATCTTGAATGCCTTAGTTATTATAGTATCGATGTGCAGATCTAAGTGTAGCTTACTATCTAATGTGACGCCAAGATCTCTTATTGATTGAGCAGTTTCTATTTGCACATCACACAGTCTATATTTAAATTTTAATATTTGTACCTTTTTAGTGAAAGTCATCGCTTTACATTTATTTATGTTTAAATCTAACTTATTTTTCATGCAGTAAGTTGAAAAACGATCAAGATCACCTTGAAAACTGTCATGATCGCTAGTATTGTTAATGGTTTGATATATTTTAAGGTCATCTGCGTAGAGCAAAAAATTACAAAATCTAAAGCAATCAGAAATGTCGTTGATAAATATTACAAATAATAAAGGGCCCAAAATTGAGCCCTACGTTACGCCAGAGCTTACAGGCACAAATTGGGATTCATAACCATTTAATACGACCCTTTGAGTTCGATTACTTATGTATGATTTAAACCAACGCCATAAATTTCCACGTATGCCATTGAAGGCAATCTTATCTAAAAGGATCCTATGGTCTAATCTGTCGAAAGCTTTCCGAAAGTCCGTGTATATGCAGTCTGTTTGTTTATTATTATCCATATTTTCAAAAAGTTTACTTGGATAAAATAACAAGTTAGTGTTAGTGGATCTCCGTTTCACGAAACCATGCTGTTGAGGTATAATAATAGTGTGTATTGATGGATATATACTGTTATGCACGAGTCTTTCAAAAAGCTTTGACATAGCAGGTAAAATCGAAATAGGCCGATAATTCTTAACTTGAGACTTGTCACCTCCTTTAAATACTGGTACGATACGAGCCGATTTCCAGACGTTTGGAAAAACACCATTTTGTAAGCACAGGTTGTACACATACTGTAGGGGTTTACGTCAGCAGTCGACTTAAGAAAGAAGGGAGAAATATTATCTAAGCCAGACCCCTTTGTAACATCCATGGCTCGTAGTTCGTTATAAACCGCTTCTTTTGTTATTTTTATGTTGCTTATTATAAGGTCAGATTTGAGATTAATATCAGGTATGTTATTGATATCATAGTCGTCTGTAACATCAGAGGGTTGGAAAACGGACTCGAAAAATGAGAAGAAATGACATATGTCTTCTGCATTGTCCGCTGTTGAGTTTTTATGTTACATTACTAGGTATATCAGGTCTAGTTTTAAGATTGTTTATATATGTCCAAAAGTGTTTAATGTTATTTTTAATACCATCTTCAACAGAGTTTATATATTTTTTATAACACTTCTGTGATTCTGTACTAAATCTGTCTCTAAACATTGAGAAGACTCGATAATCGGACATGTTACGGTATTTCTTCCATTTGATCCAAGATTTATTTTTATTCTTAAATATATGAATGAGAGCTGGCGTGAACCATATATGGAAATTAGATGGTTTAATAACTTTCATTGGTACATGTTTTTTAATTATTGAAAAGATGTTTTTATAAAATACAGAGAACACACTTTCTGAATTTAATTTGAAAAATAGATTTTCCCAATCAATATTTAATATTTCATTATTTATTACTGAATAATCTGCCTTTTCGAAATCAAATTCGGTTCTAGATTTAGTAGCAAGAGGGGTGAAATTGTCATCTACGGGTAAGAGCGTACAAAAAGGGGGATGGTTTACGTCGGGTGGCACAAGGGGTACTGATGCGATAGTTGACTTACATTCAGGTATGTTACTAATAAATAGATCCAAAATTTTACCATTAATGTTACTATGCTTATTGGTTTGATAGCCATTAAAAAGACTAATAAAATTAATTAAACATTTATTGGATAAGCAGTAGTTACTACGCATTATTGGTTCCAAGCGTGTGCCGCAGTCACGCCATTCAATGGTTGGTAAATTATAATCACCAACTATAATAAATTTATTTACATCGTTGCATAGAATAATAGAAGTTAATTGGTCAAAGTGCTGTGAATAAACATAACCGAATTCAAATTTGATGGGATATATGCCGCGCTAACAACAAAGACATAATCGCGCGTGTGTATTTCGGTAAGGACGTGGTCTACCAAGGCCGAGGGCGGCGCGGGCGCAATGCGGCAGGACGGCGCATGTCGTAGTCTCGCATCGAGCCCGCGCCGCACCGCCACCATCACGCCACCGCCGTCCCGCCGCCCGCTCGCCAGGCGATCCCGGTCGCAACGAAACACTTGATACCTTGTATCTATAAATTCAGTATCGCTGATATCACCGTGCAGCCAACTCTCGGTTAGGATAATTACATCATAACTATGTGCCAGAATATTCATATAGAGTGTGTGCAACTTAGTCCTCAGGCCGCGACAATTCTGATAATACACTGAAAAATTGTATTTATCCATATTTCCATGTTAAATAATAAAACAATGTTAACATAGATGTAGCGATACGACAACGATAACAACAGTCCACATCGGGTTCCGCCAGTATATGGAATATATGATATAAATATATTATATGTGTCAATACAATTCTCCATCCCTACAAAGCCATGACGTACTAAATATAAATGGTAGGTACTTAAAATTGCTTCGAAATGTATCCATTCACAAAGTGTAATATAAATAAAATAAAAAAACAACACCAAAAAACACATTAACCGCAACATATCTACGTAGTTATCTGATGAAGCGTTATCTTTACTATTATGTATATTATGATATATTAAGGTTTTTAAGTTTATTAAAGTAACAAAAAGTTAACATGACTCCGGTCGAAAACACATTTTTCCAAATAAACATAACCTAGGTCCGTTCCCATAACTAAATTATGACACATGACTTTTACAGATATAGCTAGTTTAATATGATTGATTTTATACTTACATGCAGTCCTTACTTGATACCCATAAATATACTTATGCCCGTACCAAACACAATGCTTACCGTTTCTATTCACATGTTTTATTAAATTTATAATGATTAGTAGTACCTTTAAACCGAGAGGTTCGTTACAGATCGAAATATATAATATTATTACGTAGGTATTGTTCATTTGATTTTTGAGATGTCCAGCGATGATCTGATTGCGAAAGCAGGTGTTATTTCCATTTTGCGAACCAGGACAGTTCCGTGTTTGATCCAGACATACTTGTAATCCTTTGCCCTGGCGGCCTCCCGGCACTGACGAAAAAGTAACTTGTTGCTGAGCGTAAGGTGTTCATTTACGTAAACATTGGTCGGGGATCCAGGAATGGACAAGTTAGTTGTGTTCAAGCCTTTAGTGGCACGGCATGCAGCAATCACGTTGTCACGAAGCATTCTATTACTGAATTTAACGATAATATTTTTAGGTCTTCGGTCCTTTTGATCAGCATGGGGAACACGATGCACGGCGACAATGTCCGATACTTGTATTGGTTGTTTTATTGTGTTACCTAAACATTCCAGCAAGCTAATAAGGTTTTCCCCACGGCGGTCTGGAATGCCAGACAGCTCGATGTCACACTGTCTGGCTTGCTGCTCCATGAATAGTATTTTTTGTTCTAGTGATTGAATATGCGCCGCAATGGCGGTGGTTTGTGAAACATTATTTTCAATTTTTGTCAACTGGGATTCAAAGTCATCCTGTCTATCTAGGACAAAATGGAGACTCTTTTCCATCTCATTAACAGATTTTTGAAGGTTATTGCAGTCTGCTGTGAGCCGTATCACGTTTGTTTTTATAGAACTCAACTCCTCGGTTATCTTCGACAGTTCTCGGGGAAAGGCTGTACTGATCTCAGTTGCTATAATTTTAGTGACACTTTCAGTGAATTTACTGTTCCAAACTGACATCTGCTCCTCAAATCTAATTTCAAAAGATCTCATTATCTCGTTATGTGGATTTCTTTTTTTCGTATTTACGTAGGTACCTTCATTATCTACTTCCATCGACAGCGGGATATTGCTATCGGATAGATACTTGTTTGGTGGTGTGCGTTGTGAGTCCATGTTAGTGTGTTGTACGTGTGAAGGTGTCCGTCTCAGCGATGCAGCGTGAAAAGGATAAAAAATATAGTCTTATCCTTTATCGCTCCGGTGAGGTGGTAAGGTCCCCGCGCTGTCACGACCGTGAGATGCTACGCGAGAGCAGGACGGTGATAGACTTGGACACTGTGTCTCACTCACGCCGCCAGATATTTAACTTGCTTATTGCATACAACTTTAACTTCACTGATTATTATTAGCAGTAAGATCGATAATTGACTGGTTAATATTAACTATTTTTTAGAACAAGTGATAGCACTTCCACTTCTGACGCTTTCCCAACGACGAATGAACTTATTAGTTAGGAAGTGTTTTTTTTTTTTTTTTTTTTTTTTTTTTTTTTTTCGCAAAGGTAAGTACTTATTATCTAATACAATACATGTTAAAAATTCTCATTCCTTTGTGAGATGCTGGTGTCTATAGTAGGTAAAAAACCTGTGTTAAGTTAGGATTAGGATTCTCGAAATATATATTTTTTTTAAATAACCTTTGCGTATTGTACAGAAACCACGAAATTAGATGTAGGTCATAAATAGCAATTGCATAATTAAATTATTATTTGTATGATATTTGCAGGCACGACTAGCAGTGAATGCAGTGACGCGAGGTGACTACGAGAAACCGATGCAGATCTCTAAATTCGTCATGGAGTTGAATGCTGGATTCCGGTAAAGTTTGTGGAATAACTATTATTATACTATTGAGTGCATCGGAGGTCACTGTTGCAGATTTGCGCATCGAACTATTGTGTTTATTTAGCACATTTGAAAGGTCCTTACCTAAGGCCCGGCGCTCATTATCGGCATCGGCACGGCTGAGGATTTTAGGTGATAAAAAGCATTATACATTAACTTTATGGGAATAAAGTAGAAATTTCCATGATATATGATCGTAGTAACAAAAATACCGCTTCGGTATGCTTGAGGCTACTGCATCGGCAGCTTTGAGGATACTTCGGGATACTTCGGGATCCTTCGGTACGCCGTCGCCCGCCGCGCCGCCGCCGTCGGCGCCGAGGCAACACTCGGGGCTTGCAAGCTTGAGGACGGTGCGGCATGCTTAAGGACGCCTCGTCATCCCTAAGAACGTTGCAGCATGCCAAGGCATAGTTTCCGACAGTGTGCGCTCGCATGTAGGGATGCCGAAGGATCCCTTTCCTTGCCGATGCCGATAATGGGCGCCGGGCCTAAGGAATCTCCTGTTACAATTTGATCCACATCTTCTGGGACACCCTGTATAATGCTTGTTATATCTACGATGTTTTCCTTCACTGTTAAAGTGAGCCATAACTATTTGATAATCTCTATAACTTGGAAAGGTCAGAGCCACGTCATGGGGTCAACTCCAGACATCGCTGTAGCACTGATGGCGGAGTGGTTTAAATGATCACCGCTGGCACTGCGCCGAGTGTTCGGGTTCGAACCCTACACGGGACAGGAATTTTTGTGATCCACAATTGGCCGGTCTGAGTCTTGATGTTCTTTCTGTCCGTTGTTTTAATACATGTAACGTCTCCTCCGCGACACTGAAATAATTAGTACTAGTGCGAGAGCCTCGCTGATTTCAGCATGAATGGGCCGGCTCGACCGGGGAAGGATTACCCTCTCACAGAATATCGACGTGGAATAGCAGTAGTCCTACTGTTGTGTTTCGTTCGGTGAGTGAGAGTGCCGGAGGCCCAATCATTTCCCTTTCCCCCATCCCGCTCCCTTTCCTTCCCACGTCCTTTCCTAAAGGGTCGGCAACGCGCAAGTGATGCCTCTGGTGTTGCAGGCGTCCATAGGCTACGGTGACCACTTACCATCAGGTGGGCCGTATGCTTGTTTGCCACCTTAGTTGTATAAAAAAAATGGAATCGTCTACTAGGCTGTTATCTATAGGATCTGCTATGCTTATCATTAATTCTTGTTTGTTCTATATCCACAGGTTACTTAACTTGAAGAACGACCATCTGAGGAAACGCTTCGATGTCCTCAAATACGACGTGAAGAAGATCGAGGAAGTGGTCTACGACCTGAGCATACGTGGCCTACGACCGAAGACCGAGTGAACTATGAACTTATATTCTATAAAATAAACCGGACTGCGACAACAACTTGACAGATTGATATATTTTATAGTGTAGTACAATTAAGCTTACTATGTTCATAAATATACTTATAATAAAAATAGTTGATGTTTTTTATTTATCCTTAGATATGTTAGATAACCTAGTGGATGACCATTACACTGCCACGGATAGTTCCGAGTTCGATCCCAAGGCGCGCATCTCTGACTTTTCGAAGTTATGTGCGTATTAAATAGTTAATTATATAATAATAATAATAATAAATTTAGTCAAGGATACAAAGAACAATTAATTATAGATTCTGTTATCCTTAAACAAGTCCATAAAACACATTCAGATCTTTTCAGCATGTACATAGACTACAAGAAAGCATATGACTAAAGTTTTAGATATAATAAAAAACATAATGACAAAATGGTCAACTGTGCTTACACTTACTACCTCAACAGACATAATAGAAACAAGCCCCATCCGAATACAGAGAGGTATCTTTCAAGGAGATGCGCTAAGTCCGCTATGGTTCTGCCTTGCTCTAAATCCCCTCTCTAACATATTAAATTTAACTGCAATAGGATACCTTTTAAAAGACACAGAAAGCCATACTAGTATAGAGAAAAATGTATTAAATCATTTGCTTTATATGGATGACATTAAACTTTACGCTAATACTGAGAACGAATTATTAAAACTAGCTAACCTAGTGGAAGAATTTACAAATGATATAAATATGCAATTCGGCATAGATAAATTTAAAATAAATTCAGTTAAAGCCGGGCAGAACTATCAACATCAATACACGTTAGGTACAGGTGAAAATATTGAATCACTAGACGAGCATGACACTTACAAATATCTAGGGTATAAACAGTCACTACAAATACATCACAAAGACACAAAACAAACACTAAAATTACAATTCCAACACAGACTTAATACAATATTGAAAACACAACTTAACTCTAGAAACACAATTAAAGCAATCAACACTTTTGTCATTCCGGTACTCACTTACTCTTTTGGAGTAATAAATTGGACCAAAACCGAATTCAAGAACCTACAGAGAAAATTAAACACTACAATGACCAGGTTTCGCAAACATCACCCAAGATCTTGTTTACAAAGATTGATATTGCCCAGGAAAGAAGGAGGCAGAGGCCTCGTAGACATTTTAAATCTGCATAACAAACAAATAACGGTTCTCCGGCAATATTTCTTCGCCAAATCTCAATTATCTACTCTCCACAAATCAATAGCACAAATGGATCAAAAATTAACCCCACTAAACCTAAAGGACACCGTCAAACAAAAAAATGAAATGCTGTCGGATGAAAAATCTAAACTATCAGAATGGCACCAAAAATCTCTGCATGGAAGACATCGCACGGACTTATGCCAACAAAATGTCGACAAAGAAGCGTCGAACGCGTGGCTAAGCCGAGGCGAACTTTTCCCAGAAACCGAAGGATTTATGATTGCAATACAGGACCAGGTAATCGAAACCAAAAACTATAGAAAGCATATAATCAAGAACTTAACAACTGACACCTGCCGTAGATGCAATAGTATGCCAGAAACAATCCAACACATCACAGGAGCCTGCAAATCAATTGTTCAAACTGACTAGAAATATAGACATGACCAAGTAGCAAATATTATACACCAAAATCTTGCACATCAATATAAACTCATAGAATCAGCTACAGCATATTATAAATATAGCCCTCAAACTGTTTTAGAGAATTCCACTACCAAACTATATTATGACCGAGCTATCCTTACTGATCGAACCATCCATTATAATAGACCAGACATAACCTTAATAAATAAGACAACTAAAACAGGATACTTAATAGACATTGCCGTACCAAACACACACAACCTACAAACTACATTTGCAGAAAAACTAAGCAAATATATAGAATTAAAGGATGAAATTACTCGTCTTTGGCACCTGCAAAAAGTAACTATCGTCCCTATTGTTCTCTCTACTACAGGCGTCATACCCAAACAAATACACCAATCACTCAAAACTTTAAAATTGCCACCTGCCTGTTACAAAAAGCAGTTATACTCAACACCTGTAGAATAGTAAGGAAATTTCTACAATGTGAATCAGAAAACTCACATCCAGTTACACACACAGCCACTCTGTTTACAACTCAATCACAACCTATTGCTGATGTACACTTGGCTTAGGCCCGTGGCATCAGTTCTCTTTCCGGTTAGCCGAGAAAATACAAGAAAATCAAAATAATAATAATAATAATTGTATGCCTATAATGGCTATTTAGGGGGCCCATCTAGTGAGTCACAGTCTGTCCATTCGATTGATGCTATTAGAGTATTCAGGGCAGACGCCGTTTTATCATCCATAGTTACCAATATACCAGTCCTTAAACACCCATACCTATAGCCCATATATTAGAATCCATACGTAGCCATAGTCCTACGCCTGCTGCGGCTAGTGCCGCTCTAGGTGTTCCATCCCGCCTTTGATTAAAACTCTCGAAGGGCCTCTTCACGTTGGACCCATGTCTCCGTGTAAGCCTCCCAAAGGGCCGGGTAATTTCCTAACGTATTAGGAATATACCCGTGAAAGAGAAACATAATAATAATAATAATAAGCCCCCTAAATCCCAACCATACGTCCGAGTCGAACACCTGACACACGTGGGGGGCGGACGCACGAACATTTTTACTGGCGTGGCTAACATGGCAATGGTAACCCATTCAATATGGAGACCCGTTTTAAAAAGAAACTGAGAGGACCGCTGCCCGGGGGCGATCGCCGGGGCACACCTGGAGCTGACGCTAGGTGTTTCAGCATGCGAACCGTCAGCGGTGAGGGGCTGAACAGGCGGGCTCCCACCGATAAAGATGCTACAGCCGAACCCGCAGACAATATTGACAGACTGACAGACAGGACAAGTTCCCCAATTGAACCATATAGCCCAAGTACCATTTCTTATACACCATCAGTCCCAACATCACCTTCAATCACTAGTAATTATAACGAACAGAATAATTTAGATCCACTTATTAGTAACAATAATAGAGTCGTAACCCCAACTGAGGATGTTTCGCAGGAGGCATCAGCCATCTGTCCTGCGACCACCAAAGCTGGCAAACCCAGAGTGCGTATGCAATGGAATGATGAAATCAATACTTTTATCATGCGCACTTACTTTTATATTACTAAATTAGAGACAGATAGAACTATGTACTGCAAAAAACTTCACGACCAATTTGTTTTAAAATATCCACACTTACAAATATCAGCACAACGAATTGCAGATCAAAGAAGGGTGATAATTAGAAATAAAAGGTTGTCTGACGATGTTATTAGTAAGTTAAAATATGAAGTATCAGAACAACTCAGGACAGAAGAATTAGAAAGTACACTGCATTTAGCATCAGATTCAGTATTACCGCCCGTACCAACTCCTCCAGAATATATTTTGCAACCTACATCAATCACATCATCCAACATCTCACTTACACAAATACCCTCTACTACGATAACAAATTCGCAGATGACATCACTTACTCAGGCGCATGTTTCTACTCAGACGGGATCTGATCCAGTCACACAACTAACAGAATATACACAGTCACATCAAATTATACAAATAGACACAACGGTACAAGAATTAATAAATCAAGTAGAGACCGCACTTATACAATACAATGGTACCGACCCAACAGTCCGTCCTAAACTACCAAAACTTAGAGAATGCAGAAATCTTTACGCATATATAGATATTTTTAACAAGCAAATATTAAGCAGATTTTTCTCAATTGATTCCGATTTAAATCATATTCACACTTTGATGTACTGTAGCGCACTTGTAATTTCCGAAAACCTAGGATATAAAATTCGAGCCCCTAACGCTAATACTCCGCATAAAACCTATAAATCTCTAAAGCCCGCATGGCAATTACGGATAGAAAATGACATTAAAATTTAAGAGCAGATATAGGCAGGTTATCCCAGTACATTAATAATAATAAAAGTAGAAAAGTAGTTGCAGCAGTCGAGGTAATTTTCAGAAAAACAAAGGTACACACAATTCACGAACGTAATAACATAAGACCAGAGGAATATTTAGACACATTAAAACAAAAACTTACAGTAAAATCACAACGGTTAGCCAGATATATGAAAGCATTGCGAAGAAAGGAAGACAACAAATTGTTTATTACAAATGAAAAAAGATTTTACAGAACATTTAGAAAGGATAACATACAACGTGCACAAGAACTGCCCAACTCAGAAGACCTAAAAAACTACTGGACCGATCTCTGGAAGAAACGGCATGATCATAATGACTCAGCAGGATGGATAAAAGATGAAGAATGTAGAATGATGAATGCGGAAGATATGGAATTTTGTGATGTTACGGTAGATGATGTAGAATTAGCTACGAGAAAAATAAAAAACTGGAAGGCAGCAGGAACAGACAGGCTACATAATTTTTGGTATAAGAAATTCCATACTTTACATAATATGTTGGCAAAGAACATTACAGAAATCATCAAAGGTGAACAAGTACTACCCAAATTCGTTACAATGGGCATCACTTATATGTTACCCAAAAGTAGTGACACTGTAAACCCATCACAATATCGTCCCATTACATGTTTACCAACTATTTATAAACTTATTACATCATTAATTACACATAAAATTAACAAACACTTAGAATGCAATAACATTATGTCTGAAGAGCAGAAAGGCTGTAGGCAAGGACATAGAGGATGTAAGGAACAACTAGTTATAGACTCCACTATTCTAAACCACGCCCATAGTCACAAAAGGGACCTGCATATCTCATTTATAGATTATAAAAAAGCCTTTGACAGTGTACCTCATTCATGGTTAATTCGAGTCCTTCACATCTACAAAATCAACCCTGTGATAATTAGCTTTCTGAAAAATGCCATGTATGACTGGAGAACAACATTACACCTTACTAATGGTACAGATACAATCACTACAGATGAAATCAGCATCGGAAATGGTATTTTCCAGGGAGACTCTCTTAGTCCACTATGGTTCTGCCTAGCATTAAATCCTCTGTCAAACCTCCTCAACAGCACCACTAGTGGATATAAATTAAACTCTGAAACATTCATTACACATCTAATGTATATGGATGATATTAAACTGTTTGCTAGAACTCACAAATGCCTTGATAATCTCATAAAAAATACTACCCAATTTAGCAAAGATATATATATGTCATTTGGATTAGATAAATGTCGTACACTACATATACAACAGGGAAAAATAGTAAAGTATCAAAACAACGCTACTGATACTAACATATTTATATCCATGCAACCATCAGATACATATAAATATTTAGGAATATACCAGTCTAATATCATTAACCATACACAAATCAAGGAACAGCTTCTATCAGAATATACTAAGAGACTAAACTTAATATGTAAAGAACAGTTACATTCGAAAAATCTATTTAAAGCAATAAACACATTTGCCATACCCATATTAACGTATTCATTTGGATTAATTAAATGGACACGCACTGACTTAAATAGATTAGAGATTAAGACTAGAACCACACTAACTAAACACAACTACGCACATCCAAAAGCAGCAATAGAGAGAATTACAGTAAGTAGGCAAGAGGGCGGTAGAGGACTGATTGACTTGACCATGCTGTGGGAAGGACAAATTCGAAAGCTTAGAGACTTTTTCTATGATAAAGCCAAAAATAGTAAAATTCACTCAGCAATTACAGAAATAGATAATAACTTTACTCCTTTAAATCTATACAACAGAGATACTATTTTTAAAAGTTTAGATGACCACAGGCATGAAAAAATATGTAGATGGCGAGGTAAGGAATTACACGGCAGACATATACACGATTTAGAACAACCGCATGTAGATTCAGACAGCTCAAACAAGTGGCTAAAATTGGGCTCACTCTTCCCTGAAACGGAAGGATTTATGCTAGCAATACAAGATCAGGTTGTAAATACAAAAAATTATAGTAAATTTATTATTAAAGACCCTAATACACAAAATGACAAATGTAGAAAGTGTCATCACGCATCTGAAACCATCCAACATATTACAGGAGCCTGCTCATCTCTAGCTCAAACAGATTACACCCACAGACACAACCAAATTGCTAATATCGTTCACCAAAAACTAGCCGTAAAATATAACCTAATACCAAAAACTGTTCCCTACTACCAATATACCCCAAAACCAGTGCTGGAGAATAGCAGCCACAAAATATACTTTGATAGAGCAATACTTGCAGATAAAACTATACACAACAATAGGCCTGACATAACTATGATAGATAAATTAAATAAACATACATATTTAATAGACATAGCGGTACCCAATACACACAATTTACAGAAAACCATAACAGAAAAAATACATAAATATACAGAATTAAAAGAAGAAATAAGTAGAATATGGAAAATGAACAAAGTATACATTGTGCCCCTGGTGCTCTCCAGCACAGGCGTCATACCCAAACACCTTCTTCACTATTTACGACAGATAGAGCTACCCACCAATCTTTACATCACTATGCAGAAGGCCGCTATACTCAATACTTGCCGTATAGTTCGTAAGTTTTTGCAGGACGAGCCCCTTTTAATAAATAATGCCCCAAATGAACCCCACTTGGCCTAGACCCGTGGTTTTCATTAAATACCGAATTTTATTTCGAGAAAAAACAAATTAAACCAACCAAAATAATAATAATAATATTCTATCACATACACACAACACCATCTAGCCCAAACTAAGCAGAGCTTGTACTATGGGTACTAGACAATGGATAAACATACCTACATATATACTTTTTTTTTGTAAATACATACATATTATACATAGAAACACCCAGACCAAGGCAAACATCCATGTCCATGCACACAAATGTTTGACTTGTGCGGGAATCGAACCCGCGACCTCAGGCGTGGCAGTCGGTTACACTAACCACTACGCCATCGAGGTCGTCATAATATTTGCATAAAATGTGATGGATACAAAGATGAGAAAAAAATAGCTCAAAACATATTTCGCCATATTACAATAGCATCCAAATGTTGAATGAGTACAATTTATAGAATTCAAGGTTTCGTTTACACAATTTAATATTTAAACACAATGTATTTTTAAAATGATAAGACTGGCTTTAACACATTCATCTCCTTGGACCCACGTCGTGGGCTCACTATTGCCGCATTTGAGGACACAGCCCTGACCTCTTCGCTATGAGCTGTAATTTAGGACAGATCACCTAAAACTGTGATCTACCGATCTACGAATAGTGTTGCAATCGGTGCCTCGCCGCCGGCCGCGTTGAACGTTGAAGGTTCGAATCCTGCACGAAATAATTGTTTGTCTTCCACAAATTATTACTCTGAGACTGAATGGGCTGCGTGTCGTTGATTTTGTATTTGTAAAGTCACATATTACTCAAGACTTGAAGATTAACACAAGAACACTTTAAAAACTTATATAGTGTTGCACATTCTCCAGGCGAGCTAGTTGAGGTTATAGTGACATTTAACTAGCTGTCTCTCACGGCTTTAGCCACATTTATGATTACTGCTCCGCTCCAGTGGGTCGCAGCGTGATGTTACATGGCCTATGTTTCTTCTGGATAAAATAACTTTTTAATTGTGAAAGAATTTTGAAATCACTGTAGTACTTTTTGAGTTTTATCATAACAAACAAAAATATTAAGCTCTTTATAATATTTCGTCCGAACAATATCCACAATAGCTGATTCAATTAAAAAGCTGTGTTCATTAATCTATTGAGATAACCTTATGGTTAATTTACCTTTAAGACACTAGTAGGCGTGCATCTATGTATGTATGTAAGATGTCACGTGATGAACCTTCTGCACAACATTTAAAAGTTCAAATAATGCTGCGATGAGTAACATCTTACGACGAACTCCTGTGACCGCGAAGATTGTTCAATAGTAGGCTACCGAATGTATCATCAATATTAAGTGTAATTAGAAATGTGTTGCTCAATTAAGGGCTTGCATATTGGCCCCAAGACCCTGTTTAAACCACGCAGTTCTAACGCGTTTCTAATATAATTAGTTTTCTAAAGGGGCTTCTAAACGGGCCATGTTTTATTGCAATTTGTGGCTGCACTTTTGGCCATAAGTTGCCTGGACATCACATAGATATTTTATCGCATCTGATGGCTATGCAATCTATAGCTGGGCCATGTGTTGCGATGTGTTTGCAATAGTATGGCACATGATGCAGACTCCTAAACGGGCCACACACACCGACAACAATGGCTGACGAAATCACAGTAATTGTCGCAGCGGCTTATATTGTTTTAAAATAAAAAGAAGAGATTGTGGATTCGATCATTCTCAAGCTTCTGAATTTTTATTTATATAGTAATTTAATTTCAATGAATAACATTCGCGTAAACAGAAGACAATATTAAGCCTCGTTGCTTGTTATACCTACCAAATTTACCAGCAATTTCCACCCATCCATCTTTTTTAGCATTTTTATCTTTGTTTATAGCGGTTTTTATATCCCACAACTCAGGGTGTAAATGTACTTTATTAATGAAATCAATAATTGTCTCGTTAGTCCATGTAGGTATTAGTCATTTTTGTTTTAATATAACCTTAAAACAACATGACAATACAAACAAGTAACAACTCAAAGCACAGAATATAGCAATTAATCACGGCGTCACTCAAAGCAAACCTCAGATCGCGTAGAAAAGGATACAATATGCCATAACAATAAACAACGACTGAAACAACAATAGAACTGGCTGGGCAATATTGCAGTAATACCGATTGCTCAGCGATCGTTCGGCAACCTATCAATTCAATATCGGCCATACGTGGCCATACCAAACATATTTATCTGTATGAGCGGGTCATTACTGCAATATTGCATAGAATGGCTGGTATTGCAGTAAAACATGGCCCGTTTAGAAGCGCCTTAACAATGAATTAGGTAGCTACTTATATAATGTAAGTACAGAATGAGTAACATGTTATGGTCAATTTCTTGTAAATGTCAAATGCTGAGTCAAAGAAACAGGAATTTTAAATTGTATAGTTTGACCATAATTATATGGCGTATCGTCAATCCTTGTTCACGCAGTCACCGACATACATGACCGAATACCGATAATTTATTTTTACTAGCTGAACCAGCAACTTCGTCTGCGTCACATAAAAGAATTTGCCCCGTTTTGCAGCATTTTTTATTGATGCTCCGCCTCTATTGGCTGTAGGGGGATGTTATATAGCTAATAGTCATCCTGGATAAATGGGTTATCCAATTAGGGTTGCCAACTTTTTTTGCAAAAAATACGTATAAAATGGTTTGAATAGGAAAAAAATTATGTATTTAGAAGAAAAATAGATTTTTTTAAATTTTGCTTTTATTTTTTTAAAACGTATTTTTGTGTACATAAGTACTATAAATTTTTCAAAGCTTGTTTGACCATCAAAATTTAAATTTTTAATAAATAAACAATTAGTTTTTAATTAAATTTATTGACGCTCTATTTGTTTCTTCTCGCCACTATTCATCACTGAAAAAAGTAAGTAAAAGCATCACAGTAAAGGTTGGAAATAAAGTATTTTCATATGCTTTATTTGTATGCCAAGTATAAAGTATAATTACCAAAAATAAAGTAGGATACGTTATTATAAGGGTGGTTGGCAACCCTATATCCAATACTAAAATAATTTACAATTCGGACGAGTAGTTCTTGAGATTTAGCGCGTTCAACCTAACAAACAAACAAACTCTTCAGCTTTATAATATTATAATAGATAATAAGTTAGTCTACTACTGCAATATTTATTGCTCTGTGGCGCGGCCAGTTTAGGCATAATGCTGACATTGTTAAGCCTACTTGTATGTGCCTACCTAATACCAAGTTATAAGTTACTTAGGAGTAGGTTACGTTTACGTAGGAGTAGGTTTTAGTGGACTAATTAATTCTCATACAGAGTCGCCTTGCATAAATATTTGTTCCCCTGGGGCTAGGTTAGGTTCTATTATTGATAAGTTAAAAACTACAAAATTAAATGCAGATTCAACAGTAATATTTCTTTATGGTGACAGCTTATCTGTCACTAAAAAAGAAGCAATCCATTTGACAGAGGTAATAGAATCATTACATTATAAAGTAGGGTGTAACTTTATTCTTTGTGCATTACCATATTCCTATGTACTAACACATGAACAAAATAGGAATATTGAAAAACTTAATTTACTTTTTTATAACAGTACATGTTATAACAATTATAGTTTATTTTTTGACACTAATAAGTTTATTAGTAAATTTTTATTGACTAAAGATACAATGTATCTATCTTGTTTTTATAAAAAGCAACTTGCTAAATTATTAGCATTTAATATAATATGTAGCGACTCAGGTACCAGTAGGGTAATTAAGGTTTTAGGACATAGTAGTATTTCTACTACAAATTCAAATATTGACACTTCTAGTAGTTTAAACTGTTAGATGAAACAAAGGATAGGCATACACACAGTATTAGACTAATTCATCAGAATATTCAGGGTCTATCCGGCAAGGAGTTAGAATTAGATTTATTTTTTAAACAACATAATATTCAAATATGTTGCATAACGGAACATTGGTTAAGAACTAATCAATTAATATTTAATAACGAATATTATTCAATTGTAAGTGCGTTTGTAAGAAAGAATTCTATACATGGTGGCTCTCTAATATATGTATGTAACAATCTAAAATGTAAAGAACGTAAAGATATAGTAAATCGTTCTATCGAGCACACTGTTGAACTATCCTGTGTGGAATTAGAGCAACATGTCATAGTTTGTGTATACCGACCACCGCAAAGTGATTTTAGTGTATTTGAAACCGTAATAGAGGATATTTTAAAACGCTGAGTTCTAGTAATAGGCATATAGTAGTGTGTGGTGATTTTAATGTTAATTTACTTGAGCAGTCAGCTGTCTCTTTAAGACTTATTAGTTTATTTAGATCATTTAATTTACAGCATTTATTTTCTGAACCCACTAGGATCACTTCACATTCTGCTACCTGCTTAGATAATGTATTTTGCGACTGCCAATTTCTAAATAGGGCCATATTGAGTGAACTTACATCTGACCACTGTGGGCAAAAGGTAGTATTTCCTGTGAGTACAATTCATATAGAGAATAAGGTCACATGTAGACCGATGACATCTAATCGCTTAAAGGAATTTAATGATAACATAAGTCTCAAAGTTGTCAATATGGACCTTTCTCTGGATAGTCCAGACGAACTATATGAGTCTTTACTTAACATAATTACTTTAGAATATAATAATATTTTTAAATGTAAGACTTTTAGTCAGAATAATAGGATTAAGTTTTGTGACTGGGCAACATCTGGGATATACAGAGTGTAAGGGACTGTGTACCGAAAACGTTGCACAATCGTTTTTCCATAAGTACACAACTGAATGGAAATGTCAATTCAAAAATGAAACGTACGATTAAAGTTTTATGCTAGTACATTGTAATTTACACTACGCAATGTATCGCTACCAATGCAATGTGTCCGTCCGCGCTATCGTATCGCGCTTCCCGCGCACCAACGCTACGCGCGCTCACATTATCTGACGGAGCCCGGATCACCTATTTTAGTGATCTACTACAATAATAATTTAAACGTTGTGACTAATAATCGGATTGTACAATTTTATTATTGTACTTACAAAAAATTTTAATAAATTGAATAACGTCTTATAAAATTAATCTTATACGCACATTTCGTTAATGTTTGTGTAGATAAAAACAGAAAGCCAAATGTGTTTATAAAATAAAAAGGTAGGGTGATTTACGATAAATTCTTTGAATTAACAGTAAATTGTAAAAGTAATTAAACCTTACCTTAAGATCTCGCGGGCCTTAAAAGATATGGTTCAAAATGGCTGCCTCCAACTTGTTCACAAACTTGCGCACGATTGATTGTTTCGGCGTGAAGGCGAGGCATCATGGAGGGGTCTGCGATAATGTCAGCTTCTAACTTTACAAATGCTGCCGTTATACGATTTCGCATTTCGTCCGCAGTAGTGCACTGACGAACACTTTTTCCTTGATATAGCCCCACAAAAAAAAATCCAGCGGTGTTAAATCCGGTGAGCGGGCTGGCCACGAGTGAGGCCCGAATCGCCCAATCCATCTCCGAGGAAATGTGTCGTCAAGATATTGGCGCACTCTGAGCACGACATGCGGTGGCGCACCGTCGTGTTGAAACCAAATTTGAGGTAATTGAGCAAGCGGCAAATCTTCCATTTGATTCCATTCTGCGGCAAGGTCGGAACGTAACTCATCCAGGACAGTCAGGTCTTGCTGTAGAAAATCCAAGTATCGGGGTCCATTCAAGCGCTCCGGTAAAAAATAAGGCCCTAAAATTTTGTTGTTATAGTTACCATACAATACGTTTACTGACCAACGCGTTTGGTGACCCGTTTGTTGGGATGCATGTGGATTACTTCGCGCCCAAACGTGCGAGTTACGTCGATTCCACATGCCATTCCGAGTAAACGTGGATTCGTCAGTCCAGATTATGTGGGATACAAAATTTGGATGTTGCCGCTGCTGATTCATCAACCACCTGCAGTATGCAATACGCCGAACTTGATCGCCAGGCACGAGAGCTTGCACTTTATGAATACGGTACGGCCGTTGTCGATCTCTGCGTAAAATTTTATGCACAGTCCAGTGCGATAGGCGAGTTCCGTGGTTACGGCGCAGAAGTTTAGTGGTGGTTCGCGTACCAAGGTGTGGATTACGGTGAACGGCATCGAGAATTCTCCGCTCAGTGGAAACTCTAATCGGCCTGCTGGAACCCTCCTGATGCGGTACTATGGGTAAATTATCCAGTACTCGTTGATACGTACGAGAAATCACACGACTGCCCATAGGGTGACGAGCGTCAGGATGCCGCTGGATGTAAATGCGAAGCGCCAACGAAGCATTGCCTCGTGCCTCCCCGTATGCCATGAGCATTTGTCCATATTCACGTGCACTAAATGGCTGACTCATTATTTATTAGGTACAAACACAACTTTGTAGTTACACAAAAAAGTTATAAACAAAACAAAAACGTTAACAAAATGTTATGAACACAGTAAATAAACACAATTTAGTACACAAAATAGTTATAAACAAAATAAAAAACTTAACAAAATGCAACGAAAATAGTAAACACTCGCGAATACGAGAGATTACGTCAAGTACTTCCGATTCCTGACAGTAGCGCGACCGAACTAAAGAATTCAAAAATAAATTTCTTTTGCAGTTGTAGTCATATTAGATAGGGATGAGATACATCTATCTAATTAAATAAATCCATAGTCGATAACTCTCATAAAATATTTTTATGAGAGTTATCGGCTATCGATTAATTTTATACTTATACCTAGTAATAAACTGTTTATGGCTAATTCTATTAACAAATTTTTGTTACAGTTTTGTATTTTAACAGTTAAGTAAAGATTTACTAGATTACATTACATTGTATGAATCGCTGTGTACAAAAAGCTTTGTTTTAAAACAATTAGATGGTCTTTTACATTAATTATTATTAAAAGTGATTAAATAAACTCATACATGTACATTTACGATACGAAATATCAAAACCATTAATATTTTTTTACATTTAAAATGCAAATGGGTATTGTAAAGTGATAGTAGTATAACATTTAATTACAGGCTACTTTAATCATTACAATCTTTTCAATCTACGTGACTAATTTAATAATAAATAGTGCTAACACGTTCATGTAACCTTTACTTTTAAAAGGAAAACAACTATTTTATTTATTAACCTATCCCGCTTTGTTTAATACACTTTTTTCGATATCGATCATTGATCATAGATCTTCCCTAGTTCAGTGGTAGTAGGTACGATGCGGGCGGGTTTTTACACAGCACACTATTGCTGGTGCGTAAAAAAACTTTTTTGCGTTGGTCATTGCCTTGTCCGCGTAAGATCAGCTGATTGGTTCAACTGTGTTTATTTTGTATGTTTGGATTACATAGCTGTTTTTCGGTATTATGTAGTTTTTATTGATATTATTTAGTATAATGGGTCGTTTACTCATTATGTAATCATAATCAGTTAGAAAAATGTGAAATTTTGAAAGAAAATTCGATAATTTTCCGGTGGAAAATTCCTACGTTTTCCAACTCAGAATGATGGTCCGAAGCTAGTATTTCAGTTTTCGGTGAACCGTCACTTACACCCTGTATAGAAGTAGAGCAAACCTATATGAATTATATGGTATGAAACAATACAATTTCGATCCAAATTTTATTTAATATGTTAAAAATTATTCAAAATTATTTAAAGACTTGTGCCACTGCCAAGTCCCTTTACCTAAAAACTAAAATTCAAAAATCTAATAATTAAATTAAAACTACATGGAACATTATTAACATTGAAACAGGTCGCAGCAAGGTGCGAGATAATAAATTTGAACTGAATATAAATAATAGCGTAATTTCAAATAATTTGGAAGTAGCCGATATATTCAATAACTACTTCGCAAAAATACCTTTAGACATAACTAGTACCCTTAGGTCTTGCCCAGCTCGAGCAGAATACTTGGTTAGGGGCAACGTAGAAGAGTGCAAGATACTATTTAGTTTTGAGCGTGTACATCCGTATGATATAATAAAAGTATTTAAGTCGCTTAATTAAAAAAAATCAGCTGACTTCTGGGGTATTTCGGTAAAATTTGTTGAAAGTATTATTGTTAATATAGCGCCACACCTAGCCGCAATATTCAACGGATGCATTGATGTGGGCATTTTTCCAAACTTAATGAAATGTAGTAAAATAATACCTTTATTTAAAAATGGTTGCAAAAGTGACCCCAGTAATTTTAGGCCGATTTCAATATTACCTGCTATTAGTAAAATATTTGAGAAGATTATATTACAGCAATTAGAGAGCCACTTCAGTGTAAACAATTTATTTCACGCAGATCAATATGGGTTTAGGAAGGGCCGTTCTACGATAGATGCGGGTGTTACGCTTTTAAAACATATATTCAGTGCCTGGGAGAATTCGCAAGATGTCATTGGCGTATTCTGTGATCTCTCTAAAGCCTTTGACTGCGTTGACCATCAAACGCTGTTGCAAAAACTCAGGCATTATGGCATCCGAGATACTGCACTTGACTTAGTTGATTCCTACCTAAGCGATAGACTACAACACGTTGATATCAACGGAAGTAGATCTTCTGGATTACCAGTCACAATGGGCGTGCCACAGGGCTCGATTTTGGGACCCTTTCTGTTTTTAGTGTACGTAAATGATTTGCCGTTCTTTGTTCAGGATTAGTGTGACATTGTTTTATTCGCGGATGAGACATCCCTTATTTTTAAAGTAGACCGAAAAGCACCAATTTTACGTGCTGTTAATGATTCACTCGCGGAAGTCCTGGGCTGGTTTACGAAGAATAATTTACTACTTAACTCTACAAAAACTAAATGTATCAAGTTTACATTGCCAAACGTAAAGAGTCCTATCGTGAATATAATTTTAAATGATGAAATTATTACTTTTGTTCAATCTACAGTCTTTTTAGGATTAACTTTAGATCATAAAGTTCAGTGGGGCGTTCAAATATCGTGTCTTGCAGGGAAACTTAGCTCAGCCACATACGCAATTCGGAAAGTAAGACAGCTTACTGATATAGATACTGCAAGACTAGTATATTTCAGTTACTTTCATAGTGTCATGTCCTACGGTATATTATTGTGGGGCAAGGCAGCTGATATTGAGACAATTTTTATTCTTCAAAAGCGTGCAGTACGTAGCATTTATAATTTAGAACCACGAGTTTCCCTGAAAGATGGATTTAAAGAAATAGGCATACTTACTGTTGCGTCGCAATATATATTTGCTAACATTATGTTTATTAAACATAACATTTACTTATATAATAAGAATAGTGATATTCATAACGTAAACACTAGAAATAAGCATAAGTTAGTAGGCCCATATCATCGTTTACATAAAGTTCACAATACATTTGCGGGACTCGGTATACGTTTTTTTAATAAATTACCTATTAACATAATTAATTTACCATTGTTTAAATTTAAAAACGCTGTTAAAAAACAACTTATTCGGAAGGGTTATTATTCAGTCAACGACTACTTAAATGACAAAAACTCATGGAGCTAGTTGCTTGTTGCATACAGGATTCAAAGATCTGTATTACTTATACGTCAATTTAAGCCTTTGCATAGTCACAAAGTGTAAGTGTATGCGCCATCATGCCATCCTACTGTCTATTTTAGATTTATATTAAATAATATATCTTAGCTCAAATTATTTCCTCCCTATAATATTATTAAGTTATTATTGTTATTATCTTTAGCTTTTATAGTCAGTAGTATATGGCATAATGGCTGTAACACCTTGTTAATCTGAGTTGTAAAATACTAAAATTATATTTAACTGACGATTTAAAAGAGTGGCCGTGAGTTTCTTGCAGCTTTCTTCTCATAGGCTCTACCCTTTGTCTGAACCTAGCAAGTAACCTAAATGTAGCTTCAGTAAGTTAGTAAACTCACTAACCTATATACTTTGACGTTCATAAGTGTTACTTTGTGACCTAAATGAATAAATGATTTTTTACTTTGACTTTGACTTATTTGATTTACATAATGTAACAACTAATGCCTGACGTTATTTGTATCCAACATATATTTTTGTGACTTTAGAATGTGGACTAACATAATATGTACAGTAAAATGGCCCTACTTTGCTCGGGGTATGGGTAAATATGCTCCTTTGTTTTATCGCCTAATATGTTATTAGGAAATAAGTAATCAGGAAAGTGTAAATTTGATCTTAGTACTTTCACAGTCGAGATTGGTTGACAATTGTATCTAGGAGCAAAGAAACCCATGTCAACTTTGCTCTTTATTCATTTTTTTATATAATATATCTATACTTATAATAAAACTGTAGAGAGGTCAATTCTGTACATTGAATATATATTCAAAATTATTATTGGAGGATGAATGGTAATCGATACTGATGACAAAAATGCAATCAGTAAATTTTTTGTCTGTCTGTCTATCTGTCTGTCTGTCTGTATATGCACGCATGGGTCAAAAACTACTGAAGGGATTTTAACCAAACTTGGTACGATTGTAGTCCATACTCCTGGGCAGGTTATAGGCTATATAACATAACGCTAAGACACATAGGAGCTGAGCAGTGACGATAAATTTGAAGCAAGTCGGATGAAAATGCGCTTTCGATCTTTTATCCTCGCATACGTTGATCATACACCAAAAGTATGTATTACAAAGATGATGGTCTTCAAAAGATCTACAAAAAAATCCTCAATAGTATATATCTATCTTTTATAAACTAGCCACAATAACGTGTTTAATCGTTAGGCATTTCTTCAAAGTGTATTAAATACATAAATATATTGTATTTCACATACATATATCTTTATCAAACTCCCATTTCAAAAAGTACACTTTAATATCCATTTTATAAAAAAAAATTATAGGAATCGGTTTATAAACACAAGATATAGATGAAATAAAACTTCCAAATCTCGCCGCGCCAGTATGGGTACGGCGATACGGTTACAACGGCCATCCGCTGCATTTATAAAAAGGCGGGGGCGCTCACGCGCCGACTTCACTCACATTTTGTTTGTTTGGTTGAACGCGCTAATCTAAGGAACTACGGGTAAAAATTAGAAAAATATTTCAGTGTTGGATAGCTCATTTATAGAGGAAGGCTATAGACCAATAGGAGCGAAATGTTGCAAAAACTAGGAAAATTCTCTTATGTGAAGCAGACGAAGTTGCGCGGGTCAGCTAGTACCTAATAAAATACTTCATAATGTTGATTTACCAATAAAAATGTGGTAGATAAAATGTTCTTCTTTAAATAAATACTTCTGACTATATTTTATAATTAATAATTTAAAAAATATTCATAATTTCCTGAATTTGGAGCAAAATCTGACCATTTTACGGTACTTACTGTTTTCAATGTGGAAAATAAATTAATTGTATTGTGTGCAAATTTGACATAAACTAATCTGACCTGAAAAAGACAACTTCCGCACTAGGAATGATTTCTGTGTCGCGGGGAACTTCACAAACATTTAACAATAAAGGACATATAGAACACCCAGACTCGGAACAACCATTTGCGGCTTACACAAAGTTGGGACAAAACTTTCTAACTAGGATTCGAACTCACAACACTCGCCGTCGTGGCAGTGGCGAGGCGACCACTTAAACCGCTACGCCATTTGATTGCGCGGATGGCGTACCTAGTGGTTTAATTAGTGGCCTCTCCACTGCCACGACACGGTAATACTATTATACAGTAACCTATCTTCATAGTAACGGTCGGAACTCGAGTCATACCTACGCGCCTCGGCGTCGGCATGCGCTCGGCACGCAACCAGTCGTGAATGCGCATTCACGACGCAGTGACGAACGGACGGTGTGTTGTTTTTTAAACAGTAACTGCGCGATTTTTTTTTACCAAAGATAAGTACAAATATAACCTATTTAATATGACAAGTAGAATATATTGTACTGTTTTTGGTTGCATGAATTCCTCAATAACGCACCCAGAGATAACTTTTTTTAGATTACCTGGAAACTCCGAAAGGTAAGACTATAAAATGATTATACTTACCAGTAGGTAGGTACGTAATTTAAGTCTTTTTAAAGGATTTTTTTTCTTCCCGAAAAAGAAATGCCTGGACTAATAAATAAAGTGAACAAGTAAAGAAAAGTGATTGACACGAGTGAACAACATGCATTTTTATTGAACACTTCCTATTCCATTCACAAAGTATTTTATTTGTTAAAATAAAATTTAAAAAAATTACAGTCACAAAAATAGATAGAAACTCAAAGTAGGCAGATTTAATTAAAATGCTGTAGGTGGGCAGCCCTATCGCATATTTACGTACCGCGCGGCTGTAGGCATTTATTTCAAAGATACGGCCGAGTTACAATACTGTATATTTATGTACTGTGGCCACGATGCCGAGTATTGTAGGCATTTTCTTTCTTTAATAATTTATATGGCACGAGGAGTCCCTCGCGCCACACAAATTCAAATAACGAACACAAGAAACATCCCGAATCGGAAGAACTGTTTGTGGATCTAGACACGCGGCAGCGTGTCAAGCCAAATTCAAGCAAAGGAACTGGCTAGCCAGCGCCGAGAGTAATATTACACGAATCACTTGGTGCCACTTTTGACCCTTCTATAACTCAAAACCTCTTTAACGTAAACACAAAACTACGTGTGTTTAATTATATCCATAAGGACATCTAGAAGCCCAAATTTAATGAAGCTAGCTCATATCGGTTATAAAGATATGAAGGTCAAAAAGTAGTAAATTTTAGCGCTGACTGACTGACTGACGTATAGTACCTAAATCTAACCTACTTTCAGATGACCTAGAAGGATGAAATTTGGAATCCAGCTCGGTAATTGAGTTTAAGCGTAGGAAAAAATCTAAAAATAAAAAATAGTTAAGAAATAGGGGGGCCCCATACAAAAATAATTTTTAATTGTTGCGTTGGAACCGTTACAATCAGATATTTGAAACTATCCCAATATATGTATTATTATATTTGTTATATAACAGAAATATAAAAATAAAGTTTAAGTAAAAAAATAAGTGGTGTCCCCATACAAAAAACTTGTAATACGCGTTAAACAACCGGCCAACGGTGTGTCGTCGGCGGCGCGCGGCACCACATAATTATACACAGAACAGAAGTAAATCTACATAAAAGCGCTCCCGAGCAACACATAAACATAGGCACCGCTTACGAATACCGATTTAGTTATTTATTGTTTCATTACATTTATGTTCATCCTGCTTCTTTCTCAACGATGAATTAAATGATTGTCATACTATAACCACAAACGTTCTTCGTGCCCAAACCAGTATCAGTATAAAAGTGAAGTACATACATGAGATTCAATGAATAAATAAATACTTTAATAAAGCGTATTAAAAAGGTAGCAGATAATGAATGGGCAATGCGCACTATTATCTCTAACATTCAAGAGAATGTAGACAATAGCATAAAAAAGAAAAGCATGCAGCGGAAACGCAAAGAAAAACATTAAATCTCAATACCTGCCTAGTTTTCTTTACAAAAAGTAATGATATCCCACCAAAAACATAATTGTAAAAAAAAGGAGAGCTAAGTTCAATACAAAAATTATGCTTGGCTGTGGGCTTCGCCGCAAAAAGAATGGAGATCTAAATGAGTGCCAAGTTCTATGCAAAATCCAAATATGTATTTATAGGAACAAAATAACATTATGAACAAGTATTAAACTCTATTTCTTTGCTTTATTGGATACCTATAACAATTGCTGTTATTTAAAAATGTGAGATCTTAAAGTAGGTTAGATTTGATTTGGCCAGTTTTTATCAGAATTAAAATATATATATATATATTATGTTGAATAACTTTATAAAATGACTGATGTAATGAAAACGCAGCAGGGGTAGGCCTCCCACAAGGTGGACCGACGACCTGGTAAAGGTCGCGGGAAGCGGTTGGATGCGGGTGGCCCAAGACCAGTCTGTGTGGAAAACCTTGGGGGAGGCCTATGTCCAGCAGTGGACGTCTTTTGGCTGACATGATGATGATGATGATGAATGAAAACTGGCCAAGTCAAATCTAACCTACTTTAAGATCTCACATTGTTAAATAACAACTGATAAATAGGAACCGCCGCTTATAGACACGGCTTTGCTAGCATACTTCTGATCAACTGTAAAGGAACATGCATGAACTATATAAACATGGAACATTCTGTTGTATAGTAAAACTGGTTTAAGGAAAATTATATACAATATTTATATCTACATATTATGACCAGTAATTAAGTGTATTGTGTCAGAGCTGAGCTAAATTCCGTATTGTTTGGAAGTGCGAATTAAAAATGAAGAATTTATTATTGATATTGATGTGCGTCTTCGTGTTTATTTGTGCACAAGGTAACTAGATGTTTTATTATACTGGTATTTAGTTTAGTAACTCCTTCTTTCGTTCAATGTCACAGCTCACACGTTAGTAAGTATCTACTTATGTTTACGAATTAAAATGTTATTAGCTTTTCAAGAATCTGACAAAGCCTAGAGAAGGCGTCAAAAAGCTCCTTGTTATTTGGTACTTGAAAATTGCTGTGAAAGTGTTAGTAAAATACTTTCTCTTCTCAACTGTCTGCTATTGGGCTTTTTTGTTAAGAAATTCGATTGTCGAATGGAATCTGGCAATGTGTCCGGTATTCTACCTCTCCTTTCAAAGATAAACAAGTTTATGTTAAGTATATTATGAAATAAGGGTGTAATATATTTATAACTTTTCTCAATCGTTCAAAGATATACCAGAGTGAATATAATGTTTCGAGGTCGTAGATAGTGAAGAGTATAATAAAACGTATACTGGAGTACCTAGGTATACACTCACAAAATTTATTATTTTCAGATACTTTGTCTCACGATTCAAATGTCACTGTTCCAATAAAAATTAATCAACGTTTACCTGCACCCATTCTTAAAGCTCTATGGAATGCCTCATTGGTGAAGGAACGCGACAATAACTGGGGCCTGATTGATGATGATGATGAATAAAGCAAAGTTCAAATCACAGATGCGTGGCCACCTTTCTGTATCTTTAACTTGTCATCCGACACACAAAGCTAACACGACATCAGATTTATAAATATAGTATTAGGTACTAGCTTTTGCCTGCGACTTCTTTTGCGTGGAATAGATAGTTACTTTAGGTAGCATTTTTAATTTTTTAGGTTACTTATTTTGCAAATAATACACATACAAACTAATGACGGCAGTTTTACTAATCATAGGTAGGTACATAATAATATGTTGACGACAAATATACCTACCTACTTACAGTAAACATGGATTTCACATACCTGTGTGTGAAATCCATGTTTCCTACAAAGAAATTTCGACAAATGCCGATAGGCGCTGTAGGTACATAATTGCACACTTCGTACATACATTCCTCGCTAGGCACGATCACCCAGCCTGGTTGGAGGATCCTCCATTTCTGTTGAAGGGACATGACACCACGTCCTTCCACAGTAGTGGTCGGAAACGTGATCGGAAGTAGCCTTCAAGGAGCGAACCAGCAGCAGCAACCATTGTCACCAACTTCGCCTCTTTCACACAGCATTTCTTCATATGAGCAATAATCAAGTCTCAGCTAGCCAACATCATTGGTCTTTCAATATTCAATTATGTTTCGTATAATTATCGAGCAACTAATAAATCAACATTTGAATACATAATAAAAACCAAGCATCGTTACTTTAAGCCAGTCTAGCTAATATAGTCTGATAAAATAAAATGTTATTTGAACTATAAAAACCATTATTACATCCATATTATATACCTACATAGTTGTTTTATTTCAACAAGCCCCCTCGAAGGGCAGTCACAAGACGATCCCAAGGCACGCACCTTTAACGTTTCGATAAATACGTATTAACTTATTGTCACTTGCTTTAACGGTGAAGGAAAACATCGTGAAGAAATCGCCTGTTCTGTGTACGTGTCTGACTTCTGAGAGTTCTCCATAATGTTCTCGAAGCTAAGTGAAGCCTGCCAATCCACACTGGGGCAACATGGTAGACTAGAGGCCCGTGCCCAGAAGTGGGACAGTTTAAACAGGGCTGATATTGTATAGGTATACGCTTTTACCTTAGTCGATAGTCTAGCAGAACCATTTCGAAAATATATCTCAAATACAATAATTTGGCACAGCTTACACAAGGCGATAACGATCTTTAGCCACAATAGCAATACCGCAGTAAAATAAGAGTATCTAAACCATTTATGGCCAGTCTCATAACAAAAGTTATCCGAAAAATCAATCGCATGCTGTCTCACTCTTGTTAGGTTAAAGAAGAGAGGAGACTTGACTTTTATCTTATAGATAAATGTTATTTGGAGGTGATGGGACAAGCCCTTAATGTTCTGATTACCACGCCTTTTGAGGATTCCGGCGACTGGGACCACAATTAACTCGGACCGCGGTCCCAGTTGCCGGATCCATTTAATTTTAATATTTTTCTACCGGCGACTGTGACCACCCATAAATAAATACAAAAATCTATTGTTCAAGCCAAAAACAGTACAGTCAAACGAAAAAATGTATAAAGTAATAATTAAAGAAAAATTCCTTGATTCAAAAATATCATTTTATAATTTACTTATCCTAGACATAGGAGTTAAAGAATAAATAATAATAGAACAAATTTTATAAAAATATTTATTTGACACACATTTAGTTGATTTTTGTGCATACTAGCTAAATAAATAAAAAAATACAATAACTTTGATTTTAACTCCAAAACAATTTCTGGTGTCATTCTATGAATTTATAGTGACTTCTTAGCAAAGGTATACTTTAAATCTAAACTTAATTACCTAATCGTAAAATGTCACAGAGTACACTATAAGAAATTATTACAAAACAAGGTACTTATGCTATTATGAAACATTGCAATTATTGCTTAGGCGCTGTTTTCATTTATGCGTAATTTGTAAACATTAGAAAATTGACTTAAATATCTCTAGTAAAGTATTTTTGGTACATCATTTTATCAAAGCTGAGATATTTATGGTAAACGAACCAATAACAGAAACGTTTTAAGCTTATGACCGCCAAAGTCATGTATATATGACAAACCAAAATGTGTCCATCACGCCACGCTCACGACTACATGACAAATTAAAGTATGAGCTCGTAGCTTCGCGTCGAGAGCACTCTTTTGCTGTTTTGACGTGGCGATAAAAAAAATGTATTATAATATAATTTGCCTAAATTACGGCTCAAAAATATTTTGGGGCTCTAGAACCTTACACGATCATGAAGTAAGTATACTGATTACAGTTTAATGTCTTTTTATCGTGACTACAATAAAAATACACAAAAATAGCTTACACTAGATCATCATTTAAGGTAAACAAGATTTTGTCATGTTATGCCAATAACCAATATTAAGGTGCTGGTAGACTTGAAGCATTCTCTTTTAATGAGCATTGTAGCGAATATTACATTACAGAAAAATAAACGGGAGCGTGTTAGCGAGCATTCTAGCGAGCATACCTACTAGCAAGAGGACAGTACATTTAATATAAAAAATAATATTATAATATTCTATCACATACACACAACACTATCAAGCACAAACTAAGCAGAGCGTGTACTATGGATAAACATACATATATAATTTTTTGTAAATACATACACATTATACATAGAAACACCCAGACCAAGTCAAACATCCGTGTTCATGCACACAAATGTTTGACTTGTGCGGGAATCGAACTCGCGACCTTAGGAGTGGCAGTCGGTTACACTAACCACTACGCCTTCGAGGCTGACGTTTCGACGAATTTGCTTCGAAATTACATAGTTCGCTTCGCTAGAATGATCGTGAAAATGTTCGTAGCGATGTTTGGCTCTATGCTTGGCCCTGTTCACTTCGACAATTTAAAAACGGCGAACGCTCGATGTTCTGTTATGCTGGGGCTACATTAGCGGGCTACGGCGAATATTCATGTTATCGCGATGAGTGTAGCCGGCTAGATCGTTGCAACGCGTTGTATTCGGGCGAAGACGATGTATTATCGAGGCACTGCCGGTAAACTGCCATTTAGGTGGCTACACCTACGTTACTTCAGTGTCGTCCAGCGGGACGGACGTGCTTGTGGTGTTTTTGTCAACGCGACACTAATCTTCGCCCGCTTAATGTAGACAAGAACATTGGGTATGTCCGTACACGATGTTTTTAGCGCACCAACGCGACACGAATCTTCGCCCGCTAATGGAGCCCCAGCATTACAAGTGACTGCTCGAGTCTACCAGCACCATTATATTATATAAAAGTAAAACACAGTTTCTAAAATACGAATCAACAATATGTCAAAATTGTTTCAGCAGCTGCGATTGTACTGTTACTAATTATCAGCCAATCAGAGCAGCAACATATATTTGACTAGATGTTCCCGCGGTTTCACCCGCGTTTATCGTTACTGCGCCGCCCCCGTGGGTCGTAGCGTGATGTTATATAGCCTATAGCCTTCCTCGATAAATAGGCTATCCAACACTAAAAGAATTTTTCAAATCGAACCAGTAGTAATCACGCAGAATAAACCAGGAGAAACATCGTTTGTACTATGTCTGTAATGGGTAATTATTTTGCTGCAATGTTATTTTAAAACTGCGATATCTCCTAAGATATTCGTTGAAATCGAATGATGTAAAGGGCAATTTTGTTTTAAATTAAATACTTGTGATGAATAACGTATTTATTTGGATAAGGATTAATATCATGTTTATAATAATACCTTCGCAAATAATGCATTATTTTAGAACAAATTTCGTTAGCATAAAAATGGTTAGGTTAGGTTAGTGAGCCAACCTTAAAAGATAGACATATGCTGTCGCGGACTTTTTTTAGAACTTTCAAAGGGGAACAATTCTGTCATACATGATTTTTGCGAAACTTTAACTGTTTACGCAGCGCACGCAGCGGAAGCTCTCAAAAGGAAAAAATTCCCTCCGATTTTGAAACATTCTTCATTGGTGCTCAACTCCTATTGATCTTAGCGTGATGATATATAGCCTATAGCCTTCCTCGATAAATGGGCTATCTAACACTGAAATAATTTTTCAAATTGGACCAGTAGTTCCTGAGATTAGCACGTTCAAGCAAACAAACAAACAAACAAACTCTTCAGCTTTATAATATTAGTATAGATAATCTGTTAACATTTTCATTTGCTGATTTGCCTTTTGTAAACTGCGTGTACGTCTATCTTATCCAAATTGTACAATTAATACTTATGTAATTCGGTGTAGAGATTTCTTAACAATATTTATTTATTAAAGGATTAACATGAATCTGCCTAGTGAGAGTTGTTTTTACGTTAACGCGATCGAAACGCGTTTGACTCTCTGATTGGTTAAGAGCTTGCAGCGGGCCAATCAAAGCGCCGAACGTCATAATCGTGTCGATCGCGTTAACGTAAAACAAACTCGCACTAGGCACTCAGGGACCGATTTGTCAATCGTAACAACTTTTATTTGGGGAATATGATTGACGTTTTAACAGCTTTTGTATAGGCAACATGTCAAACTGCCACATTTATTCCATAGATAAAAGTTTTTATTGTAAAATCGTCCCTAATGACACAAATTTACTTATTCCTAATAGTACAAAATGTAAATCACACTTTAATTTCGTTTAAACGACCTTAAAAGTAATACAATAGTAACTCTCTACTCAGCTTAATATAAAATGAATAACAAGAATTCGAAACAGGTTCACTTACAATGGAAATATAACAAAAAAAAATACAATTAAAAATAAAAAGAACCCAGCGGTTTCTGAACGTTGGTTTTACTGTCAAATTGCATAATTTACCACATGTAACTTTGTGCGAATAATCACATCTATATACTAATATAACTTAAATCAAGAGTTCGTCTGTTTCTTTGTTTGAACGCAACTCTGGAACTACAAGTCGGATTTACATTTGATAGCCCAACTCTTGAAAATTACAGACTATGTAACATCTCGCTACGTGCCACAAGAACGGAGCAGCAGAGGCGTCTCTAGCCCTTGTAGCGCCCGTGTGCAATCATTACCCTAGCGCCCTCTAGTAAGCGCGCGATCAAAACAGAATAGGTACAAATGTTAACATTTATATAGACATGTTAACATGGGAACGTGTATACCAAACACCTTATATTTACACCAGGGATCGGAGATCCGGATGCAAATGGAACAATTTTAAATGATGTTGGGAAACAATAGGTACACAGGGCCTCGTATCAAGCTACCCACATCTGTCAAATTGCTTAATTCTAATTTCGACCTCATGTCAAACATACAGAGTTCAATATCAATTGGGATACATTTGACAGATTCGGGAAGCTTGATGCTAGGTCAATGTACACGGGTAAAAAGTTCTTTGGGATGGAAGGGGTGACAAAAACAACAAAACACGATATTGTGGTTATTAAAAAAAAAATTAAAACTAATTATTACAGGACGTACCTAATCAACATAAATAAAATTTTATTACAAAAAAGTTACTTTTCGTGTTTTTGCATTAGCAAAATCCTTAATTATGTCACTGACTTCAATTTTGATTTCATGTTTCAATACTACGATAAATTTGTCAATCGACTTTGCGACAATGTTGATCTTAAGATAGTTTTAATTATTTTTAATTTAGAAAATGATCCTTCGCTGTATGCTACTGTGACTGGCAATGTGAGGTAAATCGTAAGTGCTGTGGATACTTTGGGAACACTGAAATTAATTTATTCGCAAACAAATAATTTAAAATATCCAACGGCGTAATGGAATTGTCAATGAACATCGGTAATAATTCGATTTCATTGAAGACTAACTTCTCTACATCTGAAGAGCCAGCATGGCACAGTTTATTTTCGAAATTAGAACAATGTGCTTTTTTTATCTAAGTTCAAATCCTTACACTGTTTTAATTTTAGAAGAAATGAAAAATAAAAAATGAATTATGTACCTATCTAATCACTATCACTCGCTCGCTGTAATGTTATATTCAGACTGAAAATTTCGCTAGCTAGGTAGTTTTTGATGAGCTCCGACCATGGTGAAAGTCGTAATAGTTGTGGCAGCTAATAACAAATCAAATCTTACTTTTTTAAATCATTTGAATCAAAAGAAAAGCCGATTTACTTCATATTTACATGTTTACTCAAATATAATACTTAATTGCCATTGCCTACTTCGCAAAATCACGGTGTAGTGGAGCGGTAGAACTTAAAGTGCAACACGCGTACATACACATGACTTTGAGAAATGCCGCCTTCATCCATGCCAATTTGAACTTTATTTTTTATTATCAACAGCTGAATTCGCAATGATTGTCGGCGTGCTTTTAAACGAATCAAAACACGTGCCGGCACGTGCCTTTGGTAGTGACGCGACACTCACCTGTTAGTGATGAAAAATAATTGAATAAATTGGCGAGTACGATAGTGGTCTCAGGTTGGATTAAAGGGGTCGTGCAAAATGTCAGTTGAGTTTGTTTGTTACGTATTTCTCAGCAACAACATGGTTACGGCGGGCGTCGTAAAATGTGAACGGTAAACGCAAGTAAAAACTTAGCTGGTAAAACGTGGTGTAATAATAGGTACACCTATACCCAACTCTTCGGGGATACTGCCCTGAGTCTATGTATGTATTATTTTTATTTATTTAGTTTAAAGAAAGCGTATAATTACATAAAGTTGAGTTTTGCACACAAGAGTTTTTCTTGTATTTTACAAATAAATTAACTTGCATCCTCAAAATCTCTTACTTCGATATTTTTATTTGATCGATAGATACAATCCTAACGCGAATAAGCGGCGATAGCTCAGTAGGGAGACCAACAGACTGCAATGCAGAGGGTCTTGGGTTCGAACCCACGCGCGGCCACGTCGCGTCGCGTACCTCTGACTTTCGGAAGTTATATGACTTTTCGAAATTATGTGCTTATTGATTGACAATTATCGCCTGCTCCGTGCCTCGGCAACCACGTTAAGCCGTCGGTCTCGGCTGCCATGAACATCGATGGCAGTCGTTATTGGGAAGTCAGTGCCCTCTAATATCCTGATACTGTTCTAGCCTTAGGGTTGCGTAGGTCAGGAGGCAGCCGCTCCGTGTAAAAACTGATATCCAGTCAAATCCGGTTAGACTAGAAAGCCGACACCAAGTGACTTGGGAATAATAAAGGCTAGGCAGAAGAAGAGTTACATCCCTAACGGGGTGCGATTGTCTAGGTACAAACGCAGCGAGCAATGAGGCGGTTCCTTTGACTGCTAACCTCTGACAGAAAAGCCGACAAATTTTAATAGAAAAATAAATACATCAAAGAAGCCGCGGTTTAGTGAAGTGTTGCCAGTCTGTGCGAAATTTCGGTAATTTAAGAGTAAAAATTCTTATCAATACTCTACTTAAAAATATTATGTAGGCGTTTTACGATAATATAGATTATTTTTCTTAGCATGTTTGTTAAGAGAGAAATAATCCCGTAATGGATCGGACAGGGTTATCTATACATCCTTACTAATATTATAAATTCGAAAGTAACTCTGTCTGTCTATCTGTCTGTTACTTTTTCACGGCTAAACCACTCAACCGATTTAGATGAAAGGTACAGATATAGTTTAAAACCTGAGGAAGGACATAGGCTACATTTTGTTCATGTAGGTACCTCGCGGGCGGAGCCGCGTGCAAAAGCTAGTACTGTATAATTATCTGTTTTAAGATTTATTTCATGTTGAAACAAAAATTACTATTGTAAGAGCCGCTCGTGGCGCGCCTTGCTTTGCAGTAACTCGAGACATATAAGAAGAGCTCCGGATGCCATACAAAATGTATGCAAACCGGAGCTCTTTTTACGTGGGGTTGAGTTATATCATCCATCCAGCGTCCACGGGCGCAGATTCATTAAAAGTGCCGAGACCGGCGCGGCGCCCCCTAACCGCTACGCCCGTGTGCACCGCACACCCTGCACACTCGGTAAAGACGCCTCTGCCAGTAATCATAAAGGTGGGTGAAACCGCGGGGCATAGCTAATAATAACTAATAGTGCCATGATTTAGCAAGCGGCCAGTTACCTAATACTAATGCTACAGATTACTTTAATACAAATGGACATACTAATTTGACGCGAAAACAGTCACATAATACGTATACATAGATGCGTGGATACCATGATTGCTAGTGCTAATACCGTATTTACAATATACGAGCATTTATCGTAAAGTACTATATAATGTACACAAGCATACATGGACTATGGCACACAAATATATTATGGCATGTTATTTTTTTACTTATAATATAGGATTAATTTTACCCATTTAGGTTAAAGTAACCTGGATAGCTGTAAATAGCACAATTTTGAAGCAACTAATTACTTAAAACTAAAGTTTTTTTAACAAAATATCACAAAGTCTCAAAAATAGTACCAATTAATTTTTAATCAACACTTCCTTTTTAATTTGCCATTTTCCATTTTAGGTTTGATTCTGCTTTCGTATAAAGTCCGTCTCACGAAAGAAGTCCCACGGCAATAAGTGGAACTAATTATGAGATCGACCATGTTGTCATCGTTTGTCAATTGTCATGTTGAAAGTGGCGCCGCGTCTGCGAGACTTCTTTTATAAGACGGATTTTAGTCACGAATGTCAGTAATATACTTAGCTATAAGCAAGTCAGGCCGAACTTTATAAATTGACATAGAATTTTTGTATGTATCTTCTCATAGACTCAACGCTTTTCCTGAACCTAGCAACTAACCTTACTGTAAATTCAGTAAAATTAAATTCACTCACTCATAAACTTTGACGTTTATTAGTGTTACTTTGTGAATAAATATTTTTTGTCTTTGACGTACATGCTTAAAATAATAGTTATTAAATGCACCAATAGTACAGATTCCAACAATTTAATGGTGACTGGGATCTTACTAACATCTCTAAAAGTTATGACATGTGCGAGGATGACACTGCGTATTACAGAGTGTATAGCTTTGGCTCTTCTCGAACATGAAAAGTCAAGATAAGATGGCAGTAAGGCCCCCGGATAAACTTAGGATACTTTTCATTTGTATGTCCAAACTGTGTGCGTTACGATTGCTCCGCCAAGTTATACAAACAGAAAACAACTTCGACAGAAAAATTGTCGAAATTTGTCAAAATCGAAGGGAACAAACAAAAAATTTGTCGAAGTAGAAATAAAGAAGTTATAAGGGTTTAAAATTGGCCGCGCGAACGTAACGTCCACGATTGCGCGGCCATGGAGATCTCAGCAACTGCTTGGGTTAGAGATCTAATTCTTTTTGTCAATTGAAGACTAAATTTGTCAAAAATTGTCGAAAAAAGAATTACAAGCTTTACATCAATATTTTACGAATTGGAAGTTATGGCCGCGCAATCGTGCACTTATTGTTTCTTTATTGTTGATTATTTCTTTAATTTTGAGGCTTCATACAGTAAAACTGTTACAAGAAGAAAGGTTTTAATTTGTCAAAACTAACGAAAGCAATACATACTAGCAAAGTTTACTAAAACAGACGAAATCAGTCCAAAACAAAAAGTACGTGGCCGCGCAGTCGAAACGATAGTTCGTAGGTTAATATCTCATTATTGGTAACTGCTAGCATTGCGGTGTGAACATCCATTTATTCGACATGTTAACCCCATTAGAATGACATATCGTTTTACCCTCAGAACAGTTTTCAACGCGTGTAATTTCAAAAATAATGTGATCTGAAACAATGTTCGTGCAGGGTAACCATAATTTCGATTTTATTTGGAAATATTTCAAACCAAAAAAATTTTATGTATAATTTGATATGTTTATTCATCACAGCTTGCAAAATTAACAAACATAAAATTACAAAAAATCAACAAATAAAATAAAATTCTTTAAAAACCTTTATTTTAATGAAATATTTATTATTTAGAACAGGATTAAAAAAACAGGTTAAACCAAAGAAAAAGACTAACACCAAAAGGGTGTTTCTCTCGTTTCGTGCAAATTGGAAGAATATGCGAGAAAAAAAAATATTATTGATCTTCCATGCCTATTAAAAGTTACATTAAAATTAGTCATATTGATGTAGGTTTTAATTAATTATACGCAAAATTGCCGCATATATTACCTAATATATTTTTTTCAAAAGCATGGTAATGAGAAATGTGAGATGGTAATGATATTTACTATTACGGTAATGAAAATATAATGATGGTAATGAAGAAAAGAATTACATACATACATAGATTCATGCCTGTTTCCCAGAGGGATAGGCAGAGACTACGGATTTCCATTTGCTACGATCCACACTTCTCTGGCTTCATTCACTTTCATCACATTCCTCATACACGCCCGTCGGTTCAAGGTGCTCTTAACCTGGCCTTTGTCCAGAACGCCTCGGATCTGATCGTGAAAAGGATTAAATAAAACATTTATATGTCAAATCAGATTTTTATTTTCATAATTAAAAAAGGTTTTGCATTCCAAACACACTACACTATAAGTATGTTGAGTTAGGTCAAGGTTGGTAACTTAGTAGGTAAATAATGTATATCGACTCTTAATGTTATTTTATGTAAAGACTATACATATATCAAATATATTGTTCACATAAGATAATAGTCAGGTATCAAGTCTTTGGATGTCATTTTAAAAAGAAGCCTATACACAAATGGCATTATGAATAAACAATTATAAAAGCGATTTAGGTTACTATCTATATAATGTTGTTTGCTAGTCTATATCTGCATTATAACGAATAGGTAACCTAAACACATAAGAGTAATCTAAAATTTGTTTAAAACAAATCAACATTATCAATAAAGTTTTATGAAAATCTTGAACAATGATGTACTTACTTAAAATTAATAAAGTCAATTGTACTATCAAACCAACATATAAAGTTTAATCTAATAGGAACTATAATTGCAACTCAGTCTCCATTATTTAACAATTCGCCATCAAAATCAGAAAATATCATCTTCAGAGGAATCACAAGGATATATTATCTTAACATCTTCTTTAATTTGTCTTATGTCCTTACGTCTATCTTCACATTGAACTTTATTTCCTGTGTTTTTAGTTTCATATTTGCCATGATATCTTAGATCTTCATCGGAAGAATCATCAAAGAAGTTACTTATTCTTTTTTTTGCAGTCCTGAGCTGCCCTTGTCTATTTTCTTTATTTAAATCCTCTTCTCGTCCCTTCTCAGCAACGAATCGTTCAGAGTTAGGAACTCTTGGGTAACATTCCATCGTATTTTTTTAATAAAACGTTTGTTACTCCAATGTAGTCTTATATCTGAAAGAACTGTGATGGTTTTGTTTCGAGTAATGCCACTTGTTGAAGCCTTAGTGTTTGGTGGCATATCAATATCTGTTATACTCGCAGGATGTGAATGCTGCGTCAGATTTAGTTCACTGTAAGGTTCTAGAGTTGGACTGAAAGCGTTTGCCACTTCCTTAAAAAAGCTTCCTGTCGTGTTTTTCTCCAGAAATTCTTCGAATTGCAATGATTCGTTGTCAGGAATAGGTGGAGTGTCCAAAAATCCGAGGTGATTTCCATGGGAGCATATTATATCATTTTCGCAATAGAAGCAACTTAATTTTCTAAAGGTCATTCGGGAGCTGTCACATGACCAGAGTATTTGATGTACTGACATAGTACCGTGAAATGTTTGAACTTTTGAGGGAAAACTTTTATCTTTCTCGTCTTGTTCTGAGACAGAAAGCAGCTTGATGTTTTCTTAACTTTACGGTTAATTTGCTTCCAAAATTCTTTAATTGTACCAATATCTTTACCCATGCGCACAACTTGGTCAGCAGTTCTTTTTAAAACTGCTCCTACTCCATCTGGTGCTCCCTTTCCGTGTCCTGCTTCCAAATAATTCCATGTTACAGATTTGATCTGCGGAAAGTCCTGTTGTAATTGACTAATGACATAAAACATGTATCGATTCCTATATTGGCTTGATGGGCTGTCAGATATAAAATGAATTGTGTCAATCCGCGAAGATAATTCTTGAATATAAGCAAGCAGTGGTATCAGATGAGCCCATATAGCTCTGGCATCATGTTGATTACATTCGCTGACGCTGCAAACACTATAAGGCTTCATAATTCCGGTGCCTTCATCAATCATATATACCACAGCTGTGTGTAGTGTTATTTGGGTACGACTACCACCGAAGTGGAAGCTCTGTATCTCTTCATTAAATTGGACCGAATAATTTTCGGAGAAATCTAAATGTACTACAGCCTCCATAGCAGTTAAAGTTGCCTTTAGAGTTTTTAAATGGTTATGCTGAGCGACAATGTTAGCATTATGTTTAAAATATGAGTTCAATGACTTTAGCAATTTTTCTATAACATTTTTAGGATAATCCTGTGTTTTTGTTTTAGTATTTTTTTATTTTTTTTTATTTTGCTCGTCAAAATGACCACACTCCACCTGATGGTAAGCAGTCGTGTGGTCTAAGAGCAGTGGCCTCAGTATTTACAATCTTAGTTTTTTCATTCCCTTTTGTGATATATTTTTCCTTCTTTAAACACTCGTAATAGTTTATTTTATTGTCATTATCAAACTCTTGAAAGCTTATAACTCTTCGTTTGCATGCCTCACAAACTCGATTCAAGCATATTTCATTATAAATATCACAACTTTGAAGTAACGCAGCTCCATTTGCTTCTTTGATAATTCTATTTTTGTTCAGGCTTTTAACTAGTAAATCAAAATTCACGTGTACTTTACATGCACAGGTATTGCGATCAGACTCTTTGGGATAGAGTACCCAAAATGGTCGATGCTTGCAGAACGTGGAATACCCTACCTCACTGTTTTACATGTTAATAAACTTTTTATAAAGATTACTTAACGTGTCGCTTAAATAGCGTTTTTGTTTCCTAAGACCATTTCGAGTTATGAATTCATTCTTTTTCGGAGATATCTTCGTGTTGCTGTCATCGTCAAAAAAATCTTCAATCTGTTGTTGAATATTAAGCCTAACGTAGATAAAATCTTGATTTTTACTTAAAGTTTTATCTCGGACTGTAAACTTGTTCGCATGTCCAATAATGTTGTGTTTCTTGAAAATGTCTTTGTTTTTCATAACGATGTCACTAAATACCCGTTTTTCTTTCTTCCGTAGTCCACTAAATCCTTCCGATAAATTTCTGGATACAATCTCACCAAATAATATTTTTTTCTTTACTTCTTCGCGTTTATTACTGTCAACTGTTTTGATCAATTTATCCACTTTTTGTTCAGTTGAGGGTACAGTTTGTGTTTGTTGCATTCGGCTTTTCTTTATCATCTTAGCTAGCATCCTTTTCATTGAATCTCTTTCTTTTTCAATTTTTTCTTTTTCCTGTTTTAGTTTCCCTATCTGCTTCTTATGATTATAGCGCAGTTTTTTTATTAAATTGTTCTTTTTTTGGCAAGTCTTACAATTTCGGTTGTAGTGCTGTTGTGCTTGGTGAGAAGGTCCTTCTAATGGATCCAGTCGAAGAGCTACATCAGCATTATCTTCACGCTCGCTTACTGCCGGTGTGTTATCGACTATTATCTGCTGTATTCTTCGGTTTGTTTTCTTTTTGTCGTTTCGTCGTTTGCTATTTTCCCTCCATTTTTTTCTTTGATGTCTCTTTTCTCTCGATGTCATATCAGCCACACTTTTAATTTTCTTTTGTTCCTTTCGTTTTAAGTATCTCATTCGTTCTTTTTCTTTCTGCATTGCATATTTTTCGGGATCGTTTTTTATTTCTTCATATTTCTTTTTTCTTCGCAATCTTGCTTCAACTAGTTTATCTTCACGACTTTTCTTAGGTTTAACTTTGGCCATGTTTATATCTGTAAATTAACCAAATTTGTAAGTTTAACAAGTAAGCAGTTAAAGCTGATAGGTATTTAACGCACAAGTTTCCAATAATTGAACGGAAATAAGGCAAAACACTAATATAGACAGTATCAATAGGCTTGTAACGATAGCCGTATTTATATAAATAAATATATTATATATAATTATAGTTTTCTTTAGACCGAATTTCGGTAAACAAGATCAATAATATATGGAGAAAAACAGGTGCACATTGTATCCCCTCATATTAATAGTTCCTAGACACACAGTAGCCCGACCAAAGAGACATCAGGCACAGGACTCATGACTTTACGTGTGAGAATTTCTTGACAGAAAAAACAATAGCTGTATGTTACACCAACCCGGGCTTCGAACTCTGGACCTCAGAAACAGCTGCCGTATATAACTAAACAGCAATCACTAGACCAACTAGATAATAGTTCATTACCATCATTTTACGATCATTACCATTTTTCTAATAGTGGATGGTAAATTATGGTAATGAGATTAATGGTAATGATATTTGTTCACTCCTTTTAGATTTATTTTTTATATAATTCTTACCCGTAAGATTAAAGCATTCAAAAATAATTGGAACTCGATTAAGATTATGTTAGCATAAACAATACTATAAAACTATTAGTATCTATATCTAAATAACAAGAATGGTAATGAAAAAATGTACGTACCAAGGCTAAAATCTCCTCGTAATGATAATTTTCTTAAACTCTGCAAGCGTTCGCACTGTTCACTGTTCACCGGCCGACTGAGTAAGGGGCGGGTGCAGGGCGGGGAGCGGTAAACTGCATTCATTCGTGGGTCTACAGGCTGATTTTGTTATTTCAAGTTGAACGAATGGTAATGAATAGATTTTTTGGACAACATTACTTTATTTCCGTGAATGTAAATAGCAGTCGTAAACTAAGTTTTCCTTGAAAAGATTTATTCCTTAATATATACTTTAAATATATAATTAGAATATTACACAGTACAGTATAAGATTATTTTGTTATTTACTCATAATTGTCACAATTCATACAGTGCACGGTACTGGTAATGACATTTACGCATATAAATATTTTTTTTAATGTACTTATAAACCAATTACATAGTTAGTTTTAGGTGGCAAATGTACCTAACCATCACATCTCCAATTTAAAAAATAGGTGGTTTCGTTGACGTGCGTAGTTTATTTTTTATTTTAATGAACATGTGATTTGCACGAAATGAGAGAACCACTCAAAAAATAAACCTTGCTTTTAAAACAAAAATCTAATGTAATGGAAACGTTTTCAAATGACTCAGTATTTTTAAAAATACCTTCGTATGTTGAAAATAATTATTGTTATTATTTTAATTTTTTTATAGTCTGTAAAATATGGTATAATGGCTGCAACACCTTAATCATATGATTTGTAAAATATTGAAATTATATTTAATTGGTGATTTAAAAGAGTGGCCGTGAGTTTCTTGCAATTTTCTTCTCATAGGCTCAATCCTTTGCCTGAACCTAGCAACTAACCTAAATGCAGCTTCAGTAACTTAAGTAAACTCACTAACCTATAGGTATATTTTGACGTTCATAACTGTTACTTTATGACCTAAAGGAATAAACGATTTTTGATTTTGACGAAAATGGTAATTTAATAATTTTCTTTACAAAATATAACATTAATAAATACATGTATATTTGACACCCGTTTTATTTTTGCTAGCCCTCGAATATAAAGAAAATACATACATACCTACACGATATATTTGACAATAATAATTGAAGAAATAACAATGAAATAGCGGTTTTAAAAATCTTATGCTGTTCTGATAACTATGTTGAAGCAAACAGACTGCAAATAAAAATTGCTTCAAAATACTTTAAAATAAGCGATATAGTTTTGACTGTAACACTGCGCGCTGCATTTATTTATGAACACATCATAAGTGACACTATTTTCGGCGCTAGTTCCATTACTAATTGTTCAAATAGTACGTGTATGAATTCGGACCCATCAGAGAGAAAACACGTATTACTTCCTTTTTAGATTTAATAAACATTTTTCAATTATCACCTTGGAAGAGGCTATTCTTATTCATGATTAAGAAAATATACGATGCAGAAAATGCAATGAATTAGTTGAGTTATAAACATTATAAAAATAGTAACATTTGATTTAAATGACACACAAATGATGTTGTTACATGAAATAGGTATATCTAAATATTATAGTTAAACAAAATGTTTTCTTTTTCAAAAAAGATTACCCCTTTATTGTAAACCCCTCTAGCTAAGCTAGAATGCTTGCATTAGGAGTGGGTTCACGTCAGTTGTGAAATGGGTGGGATGCGAACCAGCGACCTATCGATCGTAAGTTCAAAGCCTTATCCATTGGGCTATCGCCGTTTATAGATTGTTAGGTGCTATTAAATCTATTCCTCCAATCCTTGGAACAATAGCTCACTACAAGTGTCAGTTTTCAAGAAAAGCCAGGCTATTTTGCTACGATGACAATAAAAGTAAATTATCTAAATATTAAAAAAGTCTCTGCATCCATTTTCTCACATATGGTTTTATAGCTATATATACTAAATTATTATTTGTATTATTTGAATGGTTGATTTTTGTAAGTATCTACAGATTTTTAATTTTTATAAAAATGTTTCTGTAGATGTTGAATTTTATTTTATTTGTTGATTTTTTGTAATCTTTATATTATTTTATTTATTTTTATTTTATTTTAACATTTTAGGAAAACTTACAGCTACAATACATTATTAACATAATACTAATAAGGTGAAGGGCGTGAAGGCCAATTGAAAGTTTTCACTGATAAAATTATGTTTGTTAGTTTTACAAGCTACGATGAATAAACATATCAAATTATTGAAACATACATTTTTATTTAGTAATAATACATTTTGCAGATTAAGCTACATGTTGTCTAATATAATTGCTGGTCTCCAGTTAGAAATATTTCCAAATAAAATCGAAATTATGGTTACCATGCACGAACATTGTTTCAGATCACATTATTTTTGAAATTACACGCGTTGAAAACTGTTCTGAGGGTAAAACGATATGTCATTCTAATGGGGTTAACATGTCGAATAAATGGATGTTCACACCGCAATTCCTACGAGTTATCAATAATGAGATATTAACCTACGAACTAACGTTTCGACTGCGCGGCCACGTACTTTTTGTTTTGGACTGATTTCGTCTGTTTTAGTAAACTTTGCTAGTATGTATTGCTTTCGTTAGTTTTGACAAATTAAAACCTTTCTTCTTGTAACAGTTTTACTGTATGAAGCCTCAAAATTAAAGAAATAATCAACAATAAAGAAACAATAAGTGCACGATTGCGCGGCCATAACTTCCAATTCGTAAAATATTGATGTAAAGCTTGTAATTCTTTTTTCGACAATTTTTGACAAATTTAGTCTTCAATTGACAAAAAGAATTAGATCTCTAACCCAAGCAGTTGCTGAGATCTCCATGGCCGCGCAATCGTGGACGTTACGTTCGCGCGGCCAACTTTAAACCCTTATAACTTCTTTATTTCTACTTCGACAAATTTTTTGTTTGTTCCCTTCAATTTTAACAAATTTCGAAAATTTTTCTGCTGTAGTTGTTTTCTGTTTGTATAACTTGGCGGAGCAATCGTAACGCACACTCCAAACTGGCGGTACTGTCTCGTCTTACCAGCAAAGACAAACATAATATACATAAGATATGATATAATACGCTTATCATAGACAAGATAGACAAAGATGGCGGAATCAATACAATGAGCGGGAAAAGATGCACACACACAAAAAAGCGTGGGTATAGCGATGTCAAAACACCACGGTTTTTAAAAGTCAGTCTGTAATAAATTTGATTGTCTCTAACAGGAGCAGGATAGGACGAGGAGGATATTATTTATTAGCTTAGCAGGAGGGATAAGCATGGATATGACCAATTCGTAACTCAAACTGCTTGTAACCTCTCATGACACAAAAAAAGATTGTTGGTATTTTGCCCGAGGTGAGCAACATTGGGCTTATAGCCAACTTTACCGATATCTTATCATAAGTAAGCAAAATAATAATTAACATAATTATAGACAATTCGGTTTTCTTAATTTTATTATACCTAATTAAATATGGTTTCGATGGAAGTGGGAAATGTCGATATAAACTCTACCTTTAGAATAGGAAAACGATCTGTTCAGTTTACCATGTAGGCCACTATGGTCCGATTCTTACATCAAGAAACGAATCGTCTTAGCTACGGTCAGTTAAATCTATACTAATATTATAAAGCTAATTATGAGACTAAAGTGTATTAAATTGTAAATGATTACTTAATTATCCATTTACATAATATAAACATTTTTTTGATAGAAAACACCGTAATTAAATAAAAAAGCAGATTAAACGAGCTGTGGTATCTGGTCAGAAATACACGACGCTGGCGAAATGGACACGAAAATATTTGTCGGATTAATCCGACGTAAGCGGTTAAAAGGTTAATATCCCTTTACAAGGAATATAAATGTTTGTGATTTTTGTATATGGTTCTCACCCAGAACCGTCTTTGTTTCTGTAATTTTTTGCGCAAATGTTTAAGCAAAATAAAGGTTGCTGCTGCCACAGCAATTCGACGCCGCCGCTGGACGTATGACTCCATCTCCAGCAAGAGTTCGACTGAATCACGGATCGCCTATGGATCGCTTCGAGCGTAGTTCAGGATCACAGTTTCAACAAACTGGATCGGCCTAGTACGATCCACGCTCCACGCATCACGATCTTGGATTGCGGATCGCGGGATCGCGGGATCGCCGATCCAATTTGGATCGTCCGGTGTGGACCCGCCTAATCGCCAAGCGCATCTCTGACTTTTCGAAGTTATGTGCGTATTAAATATTTAATTATATAATAAACATAATAATAATATCAGCCCTGTATTAAACTGTCCCACTGCTGGGCACGGGCCTCTTCTCACTAGTTCTCAATAATGTTCTCGAAGATATGTGAAGTCTGCCAACCCGCAATAGGCCAGCGTGGTGGACTATGGCCTAACCCTTCTCATAGTGAGAAGAGGCCCGACGTTAATTATATAATAATAATATTTGCATAAAATGTGGTGGATTACAAAGATGACAAAAAAATAGCTCAAAACATATTTCGCCATATTACAATAGCATGCAAATGTTGAATGAGTACAATTTATAGAATTCAAGGTTTCGTTTACACAATTTAATATTTAAACACAATGTATTTTTAAAATGATAAGACTGGCTTTAACACATTCATCGCCTTGGACCCACATCGTGGGCTCACTATTGCCGCATTTGAGGACACAGCCCTGACCTTTTCGCTATGAGCTGTAACTTAGGACAGATTACCTAAAACTATGATCTTTCGATCTACGAATAGTGTTGCAATCGGTGCCTCGCCGCCGGCCGCGATGAACGTTGAAGGTTCGAATCCTGCATGAAATAATTATTTGTCTTCCACAAATTATTACTCTGAGACTGAATGGGCTGCGTGTCGTTGATTTTGTATTTGAAAGTCACATATTACTCAAGACTTGAAGATTAACACAAGAACACTTTAAAAACTTATATAGTGTTGCAAATTCTCCAGGCGAGCTAGTTGAGGTTATAGTGACATTTAACTAGCTGTCTCTCACGGCTTTAGCCACATTTATGATTACTGCTTCGCTCCAGTGGGTCGCAGCGTGATGTTACATGGCCTATGTTTCTTCTGGATAAAATAACTTTTTAATTGTAAAAGAATTTTGAAATCGCTGTGGTAGTTTTTGAGTGTTATCATAACAAACAAAAATATTAAGCTCTTTATAATATGTCGTCCGAACAATATCCACAATAGGTGATTCAATTAGAAAGCTGTGTTCATTAATCTATTGAGGTAACCTTAAGGTTAATTTACGTTTAAGACACTAGTAGGCGTGAATCTACATATGTATGTATGTAAGATGTCACGTGATGAACCTTCTGCACAACATTTAAAAGTTCAAATAATGCTGCGATGAGTCTTACGACGAACTCCTCCTGTGACCGCGAAGATTGTTCAATAGTAGGCTACCGAATAATAATAATAAAAAAAATGCATTTATTACCAAAAAAAAAGAATACAATTTGTCGATATCCATCGGCCCCACACTAGGCAAAGCCTGTCCTGTGGGTGCCTGTTGCGTTTCACAATGCTTGATTTCTTACTTAAATAGCTCGGTCGACATTATAAGCAACTACTCTTTAATATAATATTTCAAGCTTGTTCCGTTACGTTTCGATTATTTATACAAAAACAGAAGACAATGTGTTTAAAGTGTTTGTAGTTACAATTATACAAAAACAAAAGTTAAAAAGAAAGGACTATCTTATTTTATAATTATAATACACTATTTAAGCATTATTATATTAAATATATTTATTTATATGTATATACTAAAAATGTTTATATGTATAAGACAAAAAAATTAAAAAATGAAGGACTATCCTATCTATCACATTCAGGAGATAGCTAAAGTTAAATCTTGGGGCCGACACAAAAGATCCCACTAGGTCGACGTGTCGCCGGTCTGCACTGACTGGCCCCCCACACATAAGATAAGATAAACAGCAAAAACTTTATTATACGCATCTTCCAATTACTGTATTCGGAACCGTCGAATATCGGTATAATAATATCTGAATTTTTGGCCGCCATGATGACGCTTAAAGATGATAATTTACAAATCGTATTTTTGCACGAATAACTTTATTAATTTTTGTTACATTATATCTGATGCTACCATGAAAAATAATTGAGGCCGGTGGAATTTATATATCATTTATCAAAGGTGGGATGGAACATATACAGCGGCACTAGCCGCATCAGGCATAGGACTATTACTATGTATGGATTCTAATATTATATGGGCTATGGGTATGGGTGTTTGATGGACTTTGACATATTTGCATACTTGCACATTTGACTTTACACACAACACAAATATTCATGGAGCTTGTAGAAGAGTGAAAAGGAAAGTGTTGCCACAGAGTACCTACATTATATTATATACGGGTAAGTGTTGCCAACACTATCAACATAAATGTACGTTTTTTTTTTAACGTGGGGAAATGCGCCTGATGCATACCCTCCCGCCACAAGGGGAGGTGAAAGGGTTATGTCCGGCTCTCCCGTATTTCGGGCCTACGGACCAAAACCCCACGGTGTGCACGCTCGCTGCCTTGTAGTGGATGGGCCGCTGGCAAAAGTTACTACCTCAGCGACCCACCCAGCAGTCTACAGCTCCTCGGCGACACCCCGGCGCTACATAGGGCGTCGGAACGACTCAATGGCTGGCGGGCGAGAGATCCCCGTTCTCCCGCCCGCGGCCTTCATCATGGCGGCATTAGGCGCGCGAAGGCGCGCCTTCGCCGCCCGGTTCGCCGGCGACGGCTCGGATCCGCAAAGATACTTTCTTCACGGATCCGCTCCGCCGCCTCCTTCTGCGAGATGACGTCCTCGCAGAAGGACGCGACCGCCGCGCCGCCCACTTCCTCTCGCTGTCGACCATGGCTTTGATCACGGCCGGCAGCGAGAGATCTTCACCCACAACCTCAAAGAGTTCACGGTGAACATAAATGTACCTATTCTAACATATATTATGTCCGTTGCTTTCAAGTTATTCGCGACATAGCTGTTGGCTAACCAGTAATCAACCAAGAGCTTTAATACCGTTGATAAAAGGCCAGAGGCCGTCCTTATGATAACCGCCATGATAACATTCTTTTGTATAGTAAAACTGGATTAAGAAAAATTGTTTACAATATATTTATACCTACATATTATGAACAGTAAGAGAATTGTGTCAGAGCTGAGCTAAATTCCGTATTGTTTGGAAGTGCGAATTAAAAATGAAGATTTTATTATTGATATTGATGTGTGTCTTCGTGTTTATTTGTGCACAAGGTAACTAGATGTTTATTATACTGTTATTTAGTTTAGTAACTCCTTCTTTTGTTCAATGTCACAGCTCACACGTTTGTAGGTACCTAAATAAGTTTACGAATTAAAATGTTATTGGCTTTTCAACAATCTGACAAAGCCTAGAAGGCGTCAAAAAGCTCCTTCTTGTTATTTGGTACCTACTTAAAAATTGCTGTGAAAGTGTTAGTAAAATACTTTCTCTTCTCAACTGTCTGCTATTGGGCTTTTTTGTTAAGAAATTCGATTGTCGAATGGAATCTGACAATGTGTCTGGTATTCTACCTCTCCTTTCAAAGATAAACAAGTTTAAGTCTATGTTAAGTAAGTATATTATGAAATAGGGGTTTAGGTAATATAGGTACTTATAACTTTTTTTAATCGTTCAAAAATATACCAGAGTGAATATAATGTTTCGAGGTCGTAGATAGTAAAGAGTATAATAAAACGTATACTGGAGTAGGTATACACTCACATTTTTTTTTTCAGATGCTTTGTCTCACGATTCAAATGTCACTCTTCCAACCAAAATTATTGGAAGTTTATTTGAACCCTTTACTTTGCCTGAAAGCATCCTGAAAGCTATATGGAATGTCACTTTGCCAATCTTTGGTCAACGAAAGAACCAAAGCTGGAGCCTGATTGATGATGATGATGATGAATAAAGCAAAGTTCAAATCACAAATGCGCCCTACTACGTTTAAATATGGCCACCTTTCTGTATCTTTAACTTGTCATCCGACACACAAAACTAACACGACATCAGATTTATAAATATAGTAGGTAGGGTCAGGTGGGGTAATAATAAAACATCGGATAATTTAGGTAAAAATAAGACAGCGAAAAAATAAACATTACACGCATAAATTCACAACGTAAGTTCATTTAACTGTAAGCTTTAGTTAATAATAATAAATAAAATAATATTAGAAAATTAATTTGTATGGCTTATAACCTTTATTTCTTTTCTTTTATTAAAGATTCGCGCCAAAAATTTTACGAGATATATTTATCTCGTAAAATTTTTGGCGCGAATCTTTTGGTTGAGGCCTGCGAACTTTGCCGACGATCGCTAGCGGGACAGCCCTGCTCGCCCCTGTCCCCGCTCGCGTGTTGCCGCAAGGTCAGTACTTGCATGTGCGGCGGTTATTTTAATGAGTTATTCGCTAGAGCATAGTGAGGGCGTTTCTTTGTGCGGGAAAAAATAAGACACCCCTTCGGGAAAATTTAAGACAGTGTTAGGTGTAATAATAAGACAGTATATCTTAAACGTATTGTCGCAATGCCACGTTAGATCAACCTGTACCGTTCGGACTAAAGTTCCGTCTTAAAACTACAACTAAATATAATAATAAGACATCATCGTTCAACAACGGAAACATAAAAATCAGAGTCATTTGAGTGAATAATTCTTATGATTCATTGCCATATATATTTCACACATTGTATTGTGTTAATTTTATTGATTTATCGATAAAATCGCTTTTGGTAAAATTTTACCACGGTGTTATGTTGCTCAAATGGCACAAGAAACAAGTACGTACGTCCAAAAATCAATATTTCAAATCAAATTTACAGTAATTTACTTAAAGCGCACCAAGAAGATTTTCTTCGCCTATCCCGATGTTCACATAATTTATTCGATTCATAAAGATGAAATAATAAAGAAACTTTCTCATCCAAATAAAAAAAACAAGAGAAGCGGACTAATGTTTGATGTAGATCTTGAGAAATTTGATATTAATTAAGTGCTATAAATGTCTCATATTTCGACTTATTTAAATTTTTGTATGTTACTCTAATTTTTGTGATCTTTTCCCTCTTTTTTTGTTATTTTTTTGATCTCGGTATTGAAGTCATGTACCACTGATTGTGATTTGTTACTAAAGAGTCTATTACCTAATAATTATGTATCGAAAACTGATTTACATTAAGGATACTATTGAAGCAATGTTGATTTTTTAAGATTTTTAGTGCAAAGTTAAAGATATTTATAATTTAAAAAAAAAAAAAAAAAAAAAAAAATTTACTAACATAGTTTGTTTCGTTTTTTCGCGTTCTGTCTTGTTATAACCCAAGCTGGTGCGTATCGTTTAAATTGCAGAAATTAGCCGCTGTTTTATTTTTAAACGCTCATGTCTTAAATTTACCCCAAAGAGGTGGTAAAAAACGAGACACATATCTTGGTCCTAAAATGTATGAATATAGAAGTTTTTAGATAAATTGAGACCAATATAAGACAGACAGTTTGCCTATGCACAATATTATCAATTCAAAGAATATTTGGAATGTTTTTAGTTAGCTGAAATCGCAGAAGTTAGTGTTTTTGTCTTATAATTGCCCCGCCTGTTCCTACCTATTAGGTACTAGCTTTTGCCTGCGTCTGCTGTCGTGTGGAATAGGTAGTTACTTTAGGCAGCATTTTTAATTTTTTAGATTACTTACTTATTTTGCAAATAATACACATACAAACTGCTGACGGCATTTTTAGTTATCATACATAATATGTTGACGACAAATATACGTACAGTAAACATGGATTTGTTTGGTCTTCCATACGAACTTTCAGTGGCGTAGCGTGGACTAAAATAGACGTGGGCAAAGTCGCATCAGCGAGGCCCCTTTTCTTTCGTTCCCAAGATCTACCCAATAAATCTATCTTACTAAACAAGCTTTGACACCACATACCTACTTATGATAATGAAAAAATATAAATGCGCGATGGGAGAATATTGAAAAGCATATAGATTTTAAAAAAGGTTTTATTTTGTAACTTAAGTGATTAAATTTTTTACAAAAGTAATGTCTTCGGCTTTTTGCTTTACAGAAGTCCTCTAGTAAGGATTTTATTTGAAGTCTGGTGGATCGCATTTAAAGAGGCCTCGCGAGGCCCCTTTAAGTGCGAGGCCGTGGGCGAGGGCCCACTTCGCCCACGCCTAGCTACGCCACTGCGAACTTTCATTTCCTATTTCATCCCCATGTAAATCGAAATTTCAAAAATGTTTAAACAAATGTTTATTAACTTCTTATCAAGTGCCTAACCTATGACTATAAGTAGGTATGTACATATTTGTGTATAAATAAAATAATTTTGTAATCATCATTACGTAGGTACCTATTTTCGTGATAAAACGCAATCGCTAATAGTTGAGCTGGTAATATGCAACTATCGATAAGTATGCAGGTAATTCATAATAAAGTTTGAATGCATTGATCATAATAATTTATAATAATTATTTGATGATGACACAAATAAAGAATAATAAGATATGAATTGTGACGCCGAAAAACAGAAGAATATGGCAATGGGCAAGAAAATATCATCGGTGACGAAAAATATGATCAAGGCATCATCAGATTGTAGACGCTCCACACATACTAAGAACTTTCGACAAATGCCAATAGGCACTGTACATAATTGCACAATTCGTCATACATTCCTCGCTAGGCACGATCACCCAGCCTGGTCGGAGGATCCTCCATTTGTGTTGAAGGGACATGACACCACGTCCTTTCACAGTGGTGACCCCAACGTGATCTGAAGTTCAAAGAGCAAACCAGTAGCAGCAACCATGCTGTGTGAGAGAGGCGAAGTTGGTGCAACTTCGCCTCTCTCACATAGCATTTCTTCATATGAGCAATAATCAAGTCTCAGCCAGCCAACATCATTGGTCTTTCAATATTCAATTATGTTTCGTATAATCATCGAGCAACTAATAAATCAACATTTGAATACATAATAAAAACCACGCATCGTTACTTTAAGCCAGTCTAGCTAATATAGTCTGATAAAATAAAATGTTATTTATTTGAACTATAAAAACCATGATAACATCCATATTATATACCTACATAGTTGTTTTATTTCAACAAGACCTCTCGAAGGGCAGTCACAAGACGACCTCTGACTTTTCGATAAGTACGTATTAACTTATTGTCACTTGCTTTAACGGTGAAGGAAAACATCGTGAAGAAATCGCCTGTTCTGTGTACGTGTCTGACTTCTGAGAGTTATCCATAATGTTCTCGAAGCTAAGTGAAGCCTGCCAATCCACACTGGGGCATCATGGTAGACTAGAGGCCCGTGCCCAGAAGTGGGACAGTTTAACCTTTTGGACGCCATTGTCACATATACGTGACAAACGAAATCTTGCCCTCAACGCCAACGTCACATATGTATGACAAAAAATACGTCGCATCTTAACATAAAAATAAACAATAAAACTAAATAAAATATTACTTTTGTGGTTAAATAAATATCAGTGTCATGAGTAGGGTTTATTAGAAAATTTAAGACGAAAATAAAAACACAGTTGATATTCGATAAAGTTTAGGAATCCATATACTTCTGAAGGTCATTTTACAGAAAAAGTGGCTTGGCGTCGGGGGTACGGCGATGCGTTTATACTCTGGCGTTCAAAGGTTAAAAAGGGCTGATATTATATAGGTATACGCTTTTACCTCAGTCGATAGAGTCGAGTAGAACCATTCCGAAAATATATCTCAAATACAATAATTTGGCACAGCTTACACAAGGCGATAACGATTTTTAGCCACAATAGCAATACCGCACTTAAAATAAGAGTATCTAAACCACTTATGGCCAGTCTCATAACAAAAGTTATCAGAAAGATCAATCGCATGCTGTCTAACTCTTGTTAGGTTAAACGAAGAGAGGTAGCTAGACTTTTATCTTATAGATAAATGTTATTTGGAGGTGGTGGGAGTGGGACAAGCCCTTAATGTTCTGATTACCACGCCTTTTGAGGATTCCGGCGACTGGGACCACAATTACCTCGGACCGCGGTCCCAGTTGCCGGATCCATTTAATTTTAATATTTTCTTCCGGCAACTGGAACCACCCATAAATAAATACAAAAATCTATTGTTCAAGCCAAAAACAGTACAGTCAAACGAAAAAATGTACAAAGTAATAATTAAAGAAAAAAATCCTTGATTCAAAAATATCATTTTATAATTTACTTATCCTAAACATAGGAGTTTTTATTTAAGCATTCCTTTAAACATTTCTTCGTTTGACTGTACTGTTTTTGGCTTGAACAATAGATTTTTGTATTTATTTATGGGTGGTCCCAGTTGCCGGAAGAAAAATATTAAAATTAAATGGATCCGGCAACTGGGACCGCGGTCCAAGTTAATTGCGGTCCACGTCGGCGTCGCCGGAATCCTCGCCTTTTAATAGGCCGAGTGATTTCGTCAATACCTGTGAGAAACTTTATATATTATATTAACTGTTCGAATAAGAGCAGCGATAGCTCAGTGGGGAGATCAACAGACTGCAGTGCAGAGGGTCTCGGGTTCGAACCCACGTCGCGCACCTCTGACTTTCGGAAGTTATATGTCTTCTCGAAATTATGTGCGTATTGATTGACAATTATCGCCTGCTCCGTGCCTCGGAAAGCACGTTAAGCCGTTGGTCCCGGCTGCCATGAACATCTATGGCAGTCGTTATTGGGAGAGTGTAGACACAAAAGATCCCACTGGGTCGAAGTGTCGCCGGTCTACACTGACTGGCCCCCACATAAGATAAGATAACTGCTCGAATAACGTAATGGTTTTTGTGGTCATCTCGCCATCGTCACCACGCCAAGTGTTGTGAATTCGATCTCAAAACGGGATAGCTTTCCGAGTCTGGGTGTTGTGTCCGTACTTTGCATGTTTGTAAAGTCCTATGACACATGAAAGGCCCATGCGACTCAGAAATAATTAATAGAGCGGGCATTGTCTTTTTAAGAATAAATAATAATACAACAAATTTTATCAAAATATTTATTTGACACACATTTAGTTGATTTTTGTGCATACACTACTAAATAAAAAAAATACAATAACTTTGATTTTATCTCCAAAACAATTTCTGGTGTCATTCTTTGAATTTAAAGTGACTTCTTAGCAAAGGTATACTTTAAATCTAAACTTAATTAATCGTAAAATGTCACAGAGTAGGTACACTAGTAAGAAATTATTACAAACAAGGTACTTATGCTATTATGAAACATTGCAATTATTGTTTAGGCGCTGTTTTCATTTATGCGTAATTTGTAAACATTAGAAAATTGACTTAAATATCTCTAGTAAAGTATTTTTGGTACATCATTTTATCAAAGCTGAGATATTTATGGTAAACGAACCAATAACAGGAACGTTTTAAGCTTATGACCGCCAAGGTCATGTATATAATTATAACAAAGCAAAATGTGTCCAGCCGGCCACGGTCACTCAGGACTACATGACAAATTAAAGTATGAAATAGCTTCGCGTCGAGAGCACTCTTTTGCTGTTTTGACGTGGCGATCAAAGGGTTAAAAAAAATGTGTTACAGTATATTTTGCCTAATATACAGTAAAAAATACGGCACAAAAATATTTTGGAGCTCTAGAACCTTACACGATCATGAAGTAAGTATACTGATTACAGTTTAATGTCTTTTTTCGTGACTACAATAAAAATACACAAAAATAGCTTACACTAGATCATCATTTAAGGTAAACAAGATTTTGTCATGTTATGCCAATAACCAATATTAAGGTGCTGGTAGACTTGAAGCATTCTCTTTTAATGAGCATTGTAGCGAATATTACATTACAGAAAAATAAACGGGAGCGTTTTAGTGAGCATTCTAGCGAGCATACCTACTAGCAAAAGGGCAGTAAATTTAAAAAATAATATTATAATATTCTACCACATACACACAACACCATCTAGCCCAAACTAAGCAGAGCTTGTACTATGGGTACTAGACAATGGATAAATGTAGATACGGTATATACTTTTTTTGTAAATACATATTATACATAGAAACACCCAGACCAAGTCAAACATCCGTGTTCATGCACACAAATGTTTGACTTGTGCGGGAATCGAACCCGTGACTTTAGGCGTGGTAGTCGGTTTCACTAACCACTACGCCATCGAGGCTGACGTTTCGACGAATTTGCTTCGAAATTACATAGTTCGCTTCGATAGAATGATCGTGAAAGTGTTTGTAGCGATGTTTGGCTCTATGCTTGGCCCTGTTCACTTCGATAATAATTTAAAAACGGCGAACGCTCGATGTTCTGTTATGCTGGGGCTACATTAGCGGGCTACGGCGAATATTCATGTTAACGCGATGAGTGTAGCCGGTTAGATCGTTGCAACGCGCTGTATTCGGGCGAAGACGATGTATTATCCAGGCACTGCCGGTAAACTGCCGTTTAGGTGGCTACACCTACGTCACTTCAGTGTCGTCCAGCGGGACGGACGTGCTTGTGGTGTTTTTGTCAACGCGACACTAATCTTCGCCCGCTTAATGTAGACAAGAACATTGGGTATGTCCGTACACGATGTTTTTAGCGCACCAACGCGACACGAATCTTCGCCCGCTAATGTAGCCCCAGCATTACAAGTGACTGCTCGAGTCTACCAGCACCATTATATTATATAAAAGTAAAACACAGTTTCTAAAATACGAATCAACAATATGTCAAAATTATTTCAGCAGCTGCGATTGTACTGTTACTAATTATCAGCCAATCAGAGCAGCAACATATATTTGATATTCTGTTAACATTTTCATTTGCTGATTTACCTTTTGTAAACTGCGTGTACGTCTATCTTATCCAAATTGTACAATTAATACTTATGTAATTCGGTGTAGAGATTTCTTAACAATATTTATTAATTAAAGGATTAACATGAATCTGCCTAGTGAGAGTTGTTTTTACGTTAACGCGATCGAAACGCTTACCGCGTTTGACTCTCTGATTGGTTAAGAGCTTGGAGCGGGCCAATCAAAGCGCCGAACGTCATAATCGTGTCGATCGCGTTAACGTAAAACAAACTCGCACTAGGCACTCAGGGACCGATTTGTCAATCGTAACAACTTTTATCTGGGGAATATGATTGACGTTTTAACAGCTTTTGTATGCAACATGTCAAACTGCCACATTTATTCCACAGATAAAAGATTTGATTGAAAAATCGTCCTTAATGACACAAATTTACTTATTCCTAATAATACAAAATGTAAATCAGACTTTAATTTCGTTTAAACGACCTTAAAAGTAATACAATAATAACTCTCTACTCAGCTTGGTGGGAGTTAAGAATATAAAATGATTAACAAGAATTAGAAACAGGTTCACTTACAATGGAAATATAACAAAAAAAATACAATTAAAAATAAAAAGAACCCAGCGCTTTCTGAACGTTGGTTTTACTGTAAAATTGCATAATTTAGCACATGTAACTTTGTGCGAATAATCACCATCTTTAAACTAATATAACAAAGATGACGAGTTCGTCTGTTTCTTTGTTTGAACGCAACTCTGGAACTACCAGTCGGATTTGCATTTGATAGCCCAACTCTTGAAAATTACAGACTATGTAACATCTCGCTACGTGCCACGGGAACGGAGCAGTAATCATAAAAGTGGGTGAAACCGCGAGGCATAGCTAATAGCTAATAGTGCCATGATTTAGCAAGCGGCCAGTTACCTAATACTAATGCTACAGATTACTTTAATACAAATGGACATGTTAATTTGACGCGAAAACAGTCACATAATATGTACACATAGATGCGTGGATACCATGATTGCTAGTGCTAATACCGTATTTACAATATCGCTTCTTCAAAATACGAGCATTTATCATAAAGTACTATATAATGTACACAAGCATACATGGACTATGGCACACAAATACATTATGGCATGTTATTTTTTACTTAAAGTATAGGATTAATTTTACCCATTTAGGTTAAAGTAACCTGGATAGCTGTAGGTAAATAGCACAATTTTGAAGCAACTAATTACTTAAAACTAAAGTTTTTTTAAAAAATATCACAAAGTCTCAAAAATAGTACCAACTAATTTTTAATCAACACTTCCTTTTTAATTTGCCATTTTCTACTTTAGGTTTGATCCTGTTTTCGTATAGTCACGAATGTCAGTAATATACTTAGCTATAAGCAAGTCAGGCCGAACTTTATTAATTGACATAGAATTTTTGCATGTATCTTCTCATAGACTCAACGCTTTTCCTGAACCTAGCAACTAACCTTAATGTAAATTCAGTAAAATTAAACTCACTCACTCATAAACTTTGACGTTTATTAGTGTTACTTTGTGAATAAATAATTTTTGTCTTTGACGTACATTCTTAAAATAATTATTAAATGCACCAATAGTACTGATTTCGAACAATTTAATGGTGACTTGGGATCTTACTAACATCTCTAAAAGTTATGTCATGTGCGAGGATGAGACTGCGCATTACAGAGTGTATAGCTTTGGCTCTTCTCGAACATGAAAAGTCAAGATAAGATGGCAGTAAGGCTCCCGGATAAACTTAGGATACTTTTCATTTGTATGTCCAAACTGGCGGTACTGTCTCGTCTTACCAGCAAAGACAAACATAATATACATAAGATATGATATAATACGCTTATCATAGACAAGATAGACAAAGATGGCGGAATCAATACAATGAGCGGGAAAAGATGCACACACACAAAAAAGCGTGGGTATAGCGATGTCAAAACACCACGGTTTTTAAAAGTGAGTCTGTAATGTTAATAAATTTGATTGTCTCTAACAGGAGCAGGATAGGACGAGGAGGATATTATTTATTAGCTTAGCAGGAGGGATAAGCATGGATATGACCAATTTGTAACTCAAACTGCTTGTAACCTCTCATGAAACAAAAAAAGATTGTCTTGTCGGTATTTTGCCCGAGGTGAGCAACATTAGGCTTATAGCCAACTTTACCGATATCTTATCATAAGTAAGCAAAATAATAATTAACATAATTATAGACAATTCGGTTTTCTTAATTTTATTATACCTAATTAAATATGGTTTCGATGGAAGTGCGAAATGTCGATATAAACTCTACCTTTAGAATAGGAAAACGATCTGTTCAGTTTACCATGTAGGCCACTATGGTCCGATTCTTACATCAAGAAACGAATCGTCTTAGCTACGGTCAGTTAAATCTATACTAATATTATAAAGCTGAAAAGTTTGTTTGGTTGAATGCGATAATCTCAGAAACTACTGGTTAGAATTGCAAAATTATTTTAGTGTTGGATAGCCTATTTATTGAAGAAGGTTATAAGTTAAATAACATCACGCTACGACCCACCGGAGCGGCGCAGTAATCACATATGCGGGTGAAACCGCGAGCACAGCTATGTTTGACATATTTTTCATAGAATATGTGTCAAAAATTAACTATCAGTAAGTAAAATGACTCGCTTCTTAATATAGGAAGCGGGCTTATTAGAACATATTACACTAATGTATTTCCTTCGTTTGTGCGTATAATATTAAAACGCAATAAAATGTAATTATAGCCTCTGTTAGGAACGTTTATTTGTGAATCACGAAGGAGACATGTCATGACTCATGACATAGAATAGTAAAAGAAAAATATATTTACCGCACATAACGTTAGTAAACTTTTGTATTATTTGACATTTTCTTACCTCGCGTCTCAGTAGCGCACTCTAGCGGTTGATATGTTTTCTCACGCACCTGGCATAGAAAAATGTCAAAATAAAACAAAAACAAAATGGAAAACCTAACATACTTCTAACAGAAAACATAAATTGCGTGTATTTGTTTCATGACTTTGGAGCAACTCATCCAATTGTAAATTACTGCATAGGATTTACTTGACATCAATTGGCACAAATAAAATAGAAAGAGAAAGTCAGCTCTAGGCAGCGCGTCTATGGGGCTAAGTCGTAGAATGTCTACTTCTCAATGTCTACAGGTCGGAAACTGTCCATTTCTCAGAATGTGTCTTTCGTAAAAGGTCTCTTGCTTCTAATTCCTCTGTATCATACAAAAAAACTGTCATTTACGAATCAGATTCTTTCTTGTCTTGAAAAATCACCAACTTTTGTTTCATTTGTGTCCACATCGAGTCGCCAACAATTTGGGAAACATTCCAGTTGACAACAAGCTGTCTCCACTAGCATCCACTAGGCAAAATGTCTTCGAACAATGATGATAATATTATGCAGGCAGCCGCAGTATTTATTATTTTATGCAACATTATTAAAGTGTTTAACCTTTTAACCGCTTACGTCGGATTAATCCGACAAATATTTTCGTGTCCATTTCGCCAGCGTCGTATATTTCCGACCAGATACCACAGCTCGCTTAATCTGCTTTTTTATTTAATTACGGTGTTTTCTATCAAAAAAAAATTTATATTGTGTAAATGGATAATTAGGTAATCATTTACAATTTAATACACTTTAGTCTCATAATTAGAAGTCCTAAAAATAAGTATTTATTTTTGTAAGTATTTATTTTCGATTCACTGTGCCGGGCGCTGGAGGCACGACAACTGTTATAAAGTGGGGCGGTTAAAAGGTTAATATATGGTTTCTGTTTCCAACTAATGTTGTCAACTGTAAGCGTATCCACAGAGCGAATAAATGTCTACAACAAGCGTATTCTTTTGATGTTTACCGCCAAAAACGGGAATACGGTTGCCGACATTTGTTTACAATTTTTGTTGCCAACAGTAGGCAATTATAGAAACTTTTGTCACCAAAATGCGTTGACAACACTAAAGTTGTAAATTTTTGTTCGGTGGAGACTCGGCTTAACTGATACCAAGGAATTGAAAATAATGGACATTCTGCGAAAGGGACATTATAGGCGACATTCTAAGAAATGGACATTTTGCTACCTGTAGACATTTTGGGAAGTGGACATTCTGCGACTGAGCGGTCTATGGGTCAATTTGATTGAGCGAAAAAATTCTCGAGCACTTTTAAAATGTAAATAAAATAAGAATCATATCACATTAAAAAAGAGTTCAAAATAGTATCCAAGAACTAGCTAACTAACTATAATTTAGTAGTGTACAGCAGAGAACATTGAAACATCCTCCCCGGGATTGTGCGATTACGAGAAATTGATAAATCGCACTGACTTTGAACATACGCGCGACTGTTTTATCTATACTAATATTATAACGCTGAAGAGTTTGTTTGTTTGGTTCAAATTGAAAGTCTTTTTGTGTTGGATTGCCTATTTATCGAGGAAGGCTATAGGCTATATAACATCACGCTATGACCAATGGAAGCAGAGCATCAATGAAAAATATTGTAAAATCGGGGAAAATTCCTTATATGAAGCAGACGAAGTTCAGCTAGTTATATATAAAAAAATAAGCATGAAATTACGCAAACACGTTGTCAGGGGATCAGAAAACGACATTCATCCAAAAAAGTACTTTTTTGGATGAATGTCCTTTTCTGAAAATGAATTTCATGATTATTTTTTTACTAATCTAACCTAGCCTACATTAACGCGAGCAAAGACGCGGACAAATTCTAGTAAAATAGAAATCAAATACAAATCATAGTGCTTTTTTCTCATCTGTTAGTCAACCGATTTCCATTTTTGCTTTTATTTCATTTAATAATTATTTATTGATAAGCTTCAGGGTTAATAATGTAATTGCGTCGCCTGCCCTATGCCGTTTCTACAATAGATGTGGCATCATTATTGTCGCCCCTTTTCTGCTCTTGTCGGGGCTGGCAATAATTAATTAATGAATACACTATTAATTAACCTCTCAACCAATCCAGTTATTATAAACACGAAAATACAAAAAAACTATTCAAAAAAAAGAAGACTCATAAGAAAATTTACGTTTTAAATAGTCTGGTTTAGCTCGGATGCCGGTGTCCTAGCGTTGGTTGAGAGATTAATAGTATGTATGTACATTTGCAAACAAAAATATTTTGCACTGTTGTTGCGTGGTCGTGGTCTAATGCAGTCACAAAGTAACACTTATGGATGTCAAAAAAGCCTTCGATGTAAGAATCTAATGGTTTTTATAGACCGCTCAGCTTTTAAAACGAACAGAATGTGACTTTTCTTTTAATAAACCAAGCCCCTTATATAATTGTGTGCATTGGCCAGCGAGTGATGCGCCCTTTATTTATATAAACAGTTAAAAATATGATTAAAAACGCTTGTCTGTTTTATAGTAAAAGTCATTTATTCATTTAGATCACAAAGTAACACTTATAAATGTTTAAAGTTACATCGAGTTATAAAAAATGGACTGCAGAGGCACACTACTATTCTATATACTATCACGGACAGCCTGGTTTTAATAAGTGTGGCACATAATATATCAGTAGGTGCTGCACTTATCTGCGTAATCACATACAGATCCACTTAGATCTATGTAATCGGGATGGCGAGTGAACTATCATCGCTCGCACCAGCCAAATGAAATGTACTTACGGCTACATTAGATGTGCCCGCGGTTTCACCCGCGTTTATGATTACTGCGCCGCCCCCGTGGGTCGTAGCGTTATGTTATATAGCCTTCCTCGATAAATGAGCTATCCAACACTAAAATAATTTTTCATTTCAGACAAGTAGTTCTTGAGATTAGCGCCTTCAAACAAACAAACTCTTCAGCTTTATAATATTAGTATAGATATAGATAAGGACATTTCAATTGGCTAGTGAAAGATCTCCGTAAAATTGGGGCATACCGCGTTAAAATCCGTCATATTAGCTTTTTTTAAAGATACCTTATTTACTGTACCCCGCGCTAGGAATAATTCCTGTGTTGCAAACATTTTACTTGACTTTACAAACATTCAAACAACGAATACACAGAATACCGACTCGGTATAACTATTTGAGGATCACACAAGATTTTGTCCCGTGTGGGGATCGAAACCACAACCCTCGACGCCATCCATGCAGTAAAGAAACATAGTAAGTAATTAAAACTAATATTTAAACCTAAACTAATATTTATTCAATTCCCATTGAGTCACAAGTCAATAAACGACTCAACGGGTAAAACTACGTCACCAAAATAACGCGGTGTCACACATACACTTCAATCTCGATGAGTTCCGAGACACGACATTCGATATCGAGACACGTCTTAATCTCAAAACTTCCGGGAATATCCGGCTGATTGCAGTCTCGATCTTGAAGATAGACAAAATATCAATCAGACTCTGTCAAATACGACACTCGAGAGTAGAAACCTTAGCTCTAACATTGCATTAGTAAGAGCGTTCAGTGGGCAAGGCTCCTAAACAATCCAAAAACGATAATAAAGTCTAGAGGATTGTGTGAATCGTTTGAAATAAACAAGTGAGAAACGGCAATGAATTGCCGTAAATCTTAGAGTTCGAAAAATGGTATCATGTGACCTTGAGGTCAAAGGTCATAGTAATTTCGGGGTATATCAACTATGCTGAGTCGAATGGCGTTGACCGCGAGTCTCTAGCTCTTGTGGTTCTTGAGTTGAAAGTTGTATAACAGACAGAAAGACGGACAAAGCTGTTGATAGGAGTTTTATCGAACTCTAAAAACATAAAACTTTCAATCGGTATGGATTTTACACTATCTGCGACGAGGCAACTAGTGATAACAATACCTGTTTATGATCAGCAGTCGGCTATGCTTCAGAATACGGACACTTAATTACTCACTGTAGTAAGTGAGGGTATATGAAAGAAAAACCAAAACGAAAAGGCATATTTGGAAACATCTACCCTACAAACAATACCCTGAAATCGCCGCGCCTTAAGCCGACAAGATTTAGCCAAGCAATAATAATATTAGACTAGAACCTTTTATTGCTTGCTGTACTAATATTTTGACAATATAATTTCTTTTCTGCCCTAGAAGAACTATATTAAGAGGAAACACTAAGGGCGAGAGAATTGAAAAGTAGGTATTTATAAAATCTATTGCTTCGCGCAGTGCCATGTAAAGTATACTGAGCGCGATAGAGACAACTGCAGATTGGACCGAAAATACCTATTAAAAGTACACAAAATCAACGTTTCGTAGTCCCCTGATTCCTTCTGCAAAACTTAACCGATAAACTACTTTTTTCATTAAAAATTAAAGAAAGACTGGCCGTTTTCCTGTTTTCCTTTTTTATATAATCTAGTCAAATTTGTTTTCTGGATAAACATCCAGAACACAAACGAACACAGCGGAAAATCTGGTCAATTTTTGAGGTTCTTGAAGGCTCATATCTCTTTTAATGATTAATTTATAAAAAAAAGGAAAACATAGGGACATGCCAATAGAGCCCATACATTTATTGGAAAAAAATTATTGCTCTACTGGCACTATCCAGGGAAGAAACAGGGGACTACGTTTGTATGGAATAACGGCCCTTGTGTTTACCCTTAAGCCCAAAACCTTTACTTACAGCATAAAGCTTTCTTTTTTATGGACAAACGGTCCATTATATAATGTATTAATATTAACCCTAATTATGAACCGTTCCACTGATAAGCAAAGACTTTTCAGTTCAAGGAAGTGTTAATAAACAATAGAATTTATAAGAGTTGTATAAAAATCTTTTATAGAATACGTATAGGTTTCTTTAGAATAAAGATGTTTTTAAAAATGATATGTATGTAGGGTAAAATAAGGCAGCTTCCGAATGTAAACTATTAAGAATTAAAATCATCACAAGCTTATCTGAAATGAGATTCTGAATATGACTTCTAAATTTGTCACTTTTCAGAATTGTAACTCAAGCTGACAAGTCTGATAAGTGACAAGTCAGCTTGAGTTAACAATTCTGATATGTGACAAATTTAGAACTACTTTAATATCTTTATACTTAATGAATAATGATCTCCAGACCGAATTGCGATAACGGCGACCAATCTTAACGGAGACTGACTATGACCATCTGCGCAGGAAATATTATAGTGCATATATATGTGCGTAAACATAAGTGCACTCTCTATTCCCTAACTCTCATGATCCGATCCGGCAATCCGACACGACCGGAGAGAGATCAAGCACAGGACGTTGGTCCTGAGCTTGATCTCTGTTTGGCTTTACGTGCTTTTCGAGGCCCGGCGGTGTCTAACACCGCCAACTTCCTAACCCCGGATTGGTATTCAGATTTCTTAACAGAATAACCCTATATCGTTTGTTGGCCCGACCCGAGATTAGAACTGAGACCTCATGCACAGCAGTAGCATCCACTTCCACTGCGCCACGGTGGCAGTTATACTTAAGTATAAAGATATCAAAGTAATTTATTCAAACCTAATAATAATATCAGATAACATCAATGGCGACTCGATGGCGTAGTGGTTAGTATAACCGACGACCACGCCTGAGGTCGCGGGTTCGATTCCCGCACAAGTCAAACATTTGTGTGCATGAACATGGGTGTTTGTCTTGGTCTGGGTGTTTCTATGTATAATATGTATGTATTTACAAAAAAAATAAGTATATATGTATGTTTATCCATTGTCTAGTACCCATAGTACAAGCTCTGCTTAGTTTGGGCTAGATGGTGTTGTGTGTATGTGGTAGAATATTATTATTATTATTATTATTATATTCCTAGTAAGATTTGTCACGCAGAAAAAAAAAACTTTAAGCACTGTCAATATCTGTACTGCAATGAATAAAATGATAATATTAATACGCATACATAAGATGCTCATCTTTCGAATAGAAAGCAAGAGAATTCTAGAATCAAAACGATTTGTAGTATTCCTAACTTATATTGTATTGGACTTTGTATATTTGTTACGCTTTCACGTCTTAACTACTCGAAACTATTTTATTTAATTTAAAACTATTTTAATATTGTTTTTTGTACCCAAAATGAGTATCATCATTAAAATCATCGTCACTGTCACTCTCATGGTTAATATTTAAACATTTCTGAAGATTGGTTCTTGCAATTATAGATTCATTTTCATCTTCTGACGAAACATCAATATTATCAACGTCATAAACTATCCATTTGTTCACATTACCTTTATTCAACGTAATCCAATTCTTAGCCATAACTTTAGTCAGATTGACTTGTATATATTGTCCTTTGTTTGAATGAGATGATTTGTCTACTTCTACAACGCCGTAAAGTTCTAATCCAAACCCATATTCCTCATCATTTGCATTAGAACTGAATTTCATATACTTCTCTTTGATAATCAAATCATATTGTTCAGTTATCAATTGTATTTTAACAGTTACTTTATATTTGTTTTGTCGCCAAATTACTTTCGGTTTTCTTAAATTATCTATTTTGTGCACTTCTTGTATGGTATGGTTAATTTTTGTATCAGATTTATTAACAAGAGTAGCTGCAGATAGAGTTTTGGATGAAGTTTCTTCTTGATCGTTGGCTCTTACTTTACTACGATTATCTTCGGCTACGGCAATATCTGTGCTTTTCTCACCACAAGTTACATATTTTTTGACATCCCCTTTGTTCAACTTAAGCCATTTTTTACACATCAGTTTACATAATTTTATTTCAATGTAAGTACCCCTATTAGAATGAGTCGATTTCTCTGCATCTATAACACCATAAAGTTCTAACTCGAATCCATATTCTTTCACATTTGAGTTCGTATAAAATTGAATAGCTTTATCTTGAATATTCAATTCATATTTTTCTGTTATAACTTTTATTTGAATTGTAATACTACTAATTTCTTGACTCCAAACTAGTTTTATTTTTCTGCCGTTGGCTGAAGACTTATCATAAAGGAATACCGTATTTTCTCTTTCTAATATTGACCAGAAAATATTACTTTCTTGATTTTCTTTATTATTGTCAGATGTGTAATTTTTATCTGCAACAGGTTTTGATACAGATGTCTTATTAAGTTGACGAGTACTTGTTTTTAATGGAGTAGTTTCATTCGGTTGTCTGTCCAATGCAGCCGCGGATTTAGTTGCTTTATATTCCGGTTTTGACTCTGTGTCATTAGTTCTTGAATTATTTATTGCGGGTGGAACTATTTTAGGTTCTTTCTTTGTATCAAAGGCTGATACTTCAGTAACTTTTGATGTGCCCTGATTTCTGTCCATCAGCATAAATACAGGATTCTGTGAATCCCATCTATCATCATCTACGTCGTCATTGTCGACTAAGGGCACGGACCTTAACGGGGTATTTCTAAATAAACTCATTATAGCCTGTTGATTAGTACGGACATTCTCTTTTGAATAATCACTGCTTGAGTTTGAAGGAGTGCTGGTATGTGCACCTTGAAACGCATTCTTTAGTGTTAGTTGGTTCTGTGTATTAGATTCGGGAAAACTATTGCTCGATTTAGATATGCCATTTGTGTCTTTCCGATCTAAATCTTTAGCAAAGGACGCTAATTTTGCTGCAGCCTCAAGAATAACTTTCGATGTAGACCCTACCGCAGAAGTCATATTTTCTGGCACTGATTTGTTTTCGGGAGCCTCAACCTTTTCATTGCCTGGTCTTAAACTAGTTTCATCGGTAGAATTACTCTCGAAAGAGGCTGCCTTCCCTTTATCCAGATTAATATTGGTCAAAAATTCTATCTCATCATTCTCTTCTGCTAAGTTCGCATTAAGCATTAATTTGTTAATACAGACATCATCAGCATAAGTGTCAATTAAAGCAACACCATATTTTCCTCCTTCTGTAAATTCTGCCTTTTCTTTCGTAAAACGTACAGCAAATAAATATTTTAAATTACCTGAAGTGTCATAAAACTGATCAACGAGCCAATTAGTACTAAATTCAGACCACACATCCCCAAGAGGCTTAATACCTACCAGTCTACATTCTATCGCTTGAAACGGTAACTGTGTTATCATCTTTTCAGTTATTGACAATAATTTATCAATAGAAACCACTCTCCAATCACCTAAATCAACAAAGAAGCATTTAACTTTATTACTGTCAATCACACTGTCGATTCTTGCTCTTTCATAAGCAACGTCGTCAGGAAACTCAGCTAAAACGATATCTCCTTCTTTTACATCATGAACAGGCTGCGGATTCTCTGATACATATTTCTCAATATCTCTAATCAGAATGTTAAGGCAATCTTGAAATTTAACGTGTTGTACAAAAAATAGTTCAGGAGTTTTAGCATACAAGTAATAGACCGGGACGTGAGTATCGGTTTCCAAATGCGCCCAGTTAGCCTTGGGCAAAGTTTTGATTGGTTTTGGCACTTCAATTGTTTCTTCTTTCACTTCTTTATTACGCATAAAGTCTAAATGCTCACCAAGTTTTTGTAAAACGCTGATATGATCAGGATTGTTTATTGCATACCCATCTAAAAGTTCATTCTTGAAATTACTTTTAACTACAGTTTCGTTTAATGCAGACAAATCTTGACAAGCTTCAAGCGTTTCTACAAATATGCAGTTACCAATAACCAATGATATTCGACCCCTCATGTAAACTTCATCGTTTTGTTCTGTGATATTCTTAAGCTGGTCTTCAGCTAACCTTGAATACGTTATATCCCTATCTTGCGGCGCTAAGTTATCTAAAATAACTTTGACGGCATGAGATTCTATCTTCTTCAAATCGTCTGGCAAATAATATAAACAGGTGTCACGAGCCATTTCATATTTTTCTTCGTCAATAAGATTTATTAACAATAAATTGGGTGTATTATTATGAGTGTACTTTAGAATTTTAACCACTTGACAACGCGCGAATAAGTTGTGTTTTAAAGACAAGGCGCATACGTCCCCGGGTTTAGCTACGCCGTGAAGTTTTCTATTAACATCTTTACTATAATACATACCTAATTTTATAGATAGCATGCTGTATGTCTGAGGGTACCTTTTAACTCCGTTATTCGTCGTACAAGATATCATTCTAGCCGAATAGTGAACAGCGGAATGGTAATGTAGTATCTTGAAGCTTATTGTACCTTTTTTAGGTATCCAGGGACTTGGTTCGTCGAACTCTTGGAAGATGGCATGCCTATGTTTGCAATGCCAAATATCGGGACATTTACCGAGACTCAAGAGTGAATTACACAACGGTACGAATGATTGAGCTTTCTTCAAATCTTTTTCGGACATTACTGTGGTACTAATTTCATCCAAAACTGAAGGTAGATTATCCGAGCACCGTTTAATAAAATGAAGTATTTTGGGCAACTGTTCCACATTGCTGTCCTCAAGTAATATTTTAATTTTTACATCGGATTCTTGGTTATCGAAAATTGACGAGTAATTGTCGATTAGCACGGCAAATCTTTTAGAGAACGTCGATAACATTTCGGGTAGAGAAAAATGGATCAAGTAATGCGCGTCTGTTATATTAAGGTGAGTCAAATTGCCGTCGCAGCATACTAATATAGGTCCGAGTAAAGGTTCCTGGTAGTCGCTCAGAGCCAAATCTAAGCTATACAAATCGTGTACGGTCATCGTACTATCACAAGCAAAAACTACATACGATAAGTTAGTCAAAGCCTTAGTCACAACATGCACTTCGTTATCAGTTCTACACGCTATCACAGTCTTTTTAGATTTATCAATGTTCTCCAAAAATTTAATCACAGCATCTACCTTTTTGTCCTTTTTAAGAAACTTTACAGATGTATCCACTTCTGAGTATAAAACACACTCTTGGAACGCGCCGATGCAGACTATCGAATCGGGCGCCTTTCTGGCCAAAGACGTCATGAAGCTACACCAAATTCTAGACGCGACCACATACTGAACTTTCACCTCCTTATTAACACGGGCTTTTAGCATCTCTCTAACTTTAAACATACAAAATTTGAGCTCGTTCTGATATACTTCCGATATGCGTTCACAGTCGTCTATAACGAAAGTACTCAAATTACGTAATTCTAATCCTAAATTATCACGTATCAACCGGACTAGCTGTATTGGGGTACATATGAGAATATCGCATCCATTCAGAATGGAAGTGGTTATCGTCATATCAGACATGCCAGCGTAGCATGCGAAAATACGCGCTTCGTGGAGTAACATCTTACATATATCCTCTACGTTAGAAACTGAGTTTGCGGTTGCACAAAGTATAATGCAAGTGAGAGGGGATACAGATAAACTCTCAGCAGAATTTTTAGAGTCGCTGACTAAACGGCAAACTGCAGGCAAATATCCCATAGTTTTACCACTACCGTAGGGGCTGACTAAGAATAAACTATGACCTCTCAGAATCGTGGGCCAAGACACTGTCTGCGGTCTCATGGGTTTCTTTACAGACATGTTTCTGAGGACCACATGTATATCCGTCCCAAATGGTAAGTCCCTCATGCTGGTTACCGGTTGTATGCGGTTGCCTTTCTTAGTATGTACCATAAGTGTTGGGCTGACTAGTTTCTCGACAAACACAGATTGACTGCCATCAAGGTTTTTGAATGGATTTACATTATGTTTAATATCATTTATAAGAATTTCTGTATCCGTTATGACTTCTTTTTTGGTGCTAACACTACTTAAGTCTAACTTATCAACTAAAGCAGAAATACTTTCAGAATCAGAGTCATCACCTTGACGTAGAGCACTATCGGTGTCCGCTGTTGAAGAGCTGTCATTTAACTTCGCCATCTTCTCTTTAAGAATCTTCATTTTTAGGTGAATGGAAGATGATGCTTGCTTGACGACTTTAGGATTTTCATTCTGGATATTATCTTGAGCACAATTTTTGGTCTCATTATTCTCATTAGAGTTATTAACTATGTTATGATTGTCAGCTTTATAAGGTTTTCTTTTCATTCTTAAAATGTCCAATTTACTCAATCTTATGTTCACTTCGGAATCTGTTTTATCAAACATCTCATGTTTAGCATCATCTTCTGGTTCAATCTTTTCTGTTCTATTTTCTTCTTTTAATAGTTGTTCTTCTGCTGCAACTTCTTTGAATTGGTAGTAATCTAGATTGAGTCCAGCAGGTCCGTAAGCAATTAGTTTCTTGTCATTGTTGTTGTTTTTTACTTTTGGGTGTTTTCCTAGAAACAATTATAACATAGATTTAGATACATAACATAGGCAATATGGCTTAGTATTAGAAAATTTACAGTAGTATGATTTAAACTACAGTAAATTTTCTGTCTTTGCATACATACATAGCAGTCAACCTTTTACTTAAAGTAGTATATTAGATTATGTATAAAGAGTCATAACATCACTCATACAGTTTAAACACCAGCCAGCTTGGTGCCCCAAAAGAAACAAGACATTTTAATTCATTTTTCTATTAAAAATTGTTTATGGGACATATACTGTTTTAACACTGTGTGTATACAATGTGTTTTTACTCAATACTTAAATGACATATGCTCTAAAGTGCATGGATATTATTACATTTTCAGATACTGTGGTTTCTGCTACAAGTTACTTAACTAGCAAGTTTTTGAGTTGTTGGGATAATGTAATAAATATACAGTTATATTTACATTTGACAGATGCAAAATGTATGAATTTTTCTCTGTTTCCATTTTCTAGTAGCATGTCGCGTGTAAGAAAGCGATTAAGTAATAAGTTTTCAAATAATATTGCATAATTTTAATAAAGAGCTATTTTAGTATTTAATATTATTTTGATACCATGTAAGCAGTTGGTAAATATACACTGTGGTTCATTTATTTTCTACTAGCTGTGCCCGCGGTCTTACTCGCGTTAGTGGTATTTGTGGTTACTACGCCGCTCCCGTAAGCCGTAGCGTGATGTTATATGACCTATGTCCCTCCCAAGGTCTCATGCTATCTTCATTCCAAATTTCATCTTAATTGGTTCAGCGGATTGAGCGTAAAAGGTAACAGACAGACAGACAGACAGACAGACAGACAGACAGACAGACAGACAGACAGGCAGACAGACAGACAGACAGACAGACGGACAGACAGACCGAAAGAGTTGCTTTCGCATTTATAATATTAGTAAGGTTTATAGTTCTATGAGTGAAAACTTGTTATGGCTTACCATTACCTATCATGTCATTGCCTGTAAAAGTGCAAGTTTTCCATAAGGTAAATGAATAAATCAATTTTTTGTAATTATAACTTTTTGTTGTAATTGTTTTGGGTCTTCACGATACAAGCTTGACTAGTGTGAAAACCACAGAAGTATTATTGTTTAATTTTGCCAGCACTTGGCAAATTACTTTATTTTATTTTATAAGGTATTTTAGATTGATAAGTTTTTCTAATTTATTAAACGGTGTAAATAATCAATATGTAATTTTCATTTGTAGGGCTGTATTTTTTAGCATAGTATACACACTTATTTCAACATTTAAGGTTCATCATAATAGAAGGTAAGCCTGTTGCTGTCAACCGGGCTGAGAACCAGACCATAATTATTATGCCACTAGTAAAACTTGACAGAAAAATTAAATTACATTTGCCAATCCAGGGCAATTGAGAACTCACGTGTGAGCAGTAGAATGCATTATACTACTTATTGCTAGTACAAAACAGTGAAAAATAAATAATTACCTTTTTTGTAATACTTGTTATTAATGGGTTTCTGAGATTCATGATCTGTATTCACATTATCAATATCCACACTTTTGTTATTGGATTGCAAATTATTGACTATTTCAATATTATTCTTTGTGATAGGCAACACTGATTTTAAATCAGAATTTATATCTTTAGATTTGACCATATTTAGTTTTTTCGTTAAACCTGTATTACGGTTACTGGGTGATTTAACAGCATTCAGACTACTAGCTCTACCTGCAGAGACTTCATCAACGTCTTTACAAGCATTTAAATCGTGAACTTGCTTACGTAATAATACTTGAGCATGCACCTGACGGTTAGAAATGTCTAAATTCCGAGGAGATATGGTCTCTTCTAATTCAACAGCCTGTTGGAAAACTGATAATTGACTGTTCAAAATGTGATCCAAATATTTATAAGATGTGTTTAATGACTTCAAAGATTTTTTGATCTTATCTATCACGGTTATAGTGTTAACATAATCTAGTTTAGTGTTCAAGTTTTGATGAAAGTATTGAACATCTTCTGCCACAAAGCCTGTTTCAAGGAGTCTCTCTAGCAAGCTTATAGTCTTGCCATCTTTCATTTTTATTGTGAGATCTCCATATTTGTGTACATTGTCATCAAATATTGATGTTCTGAAATGAAAACATATATTTTATCAGTTTAATATGTTATTTAAAAATTAAGTTTATTCCGGAAAAATCTTCTTGACTTCCTGTGACAGTCATTGTAGTAACATATAGCACACATCCGGCAGGATAAAATATTATAGCAAAGAACCACTATAGTTCTATATATTTGAAAATAACTGTCCAGTTGTTACTTTCAAAGTTTTAAATCACTGAACATACTTTGATTAGGCTTGGTTTGGCGTTAGCACGTACACTCAAGGTAAGGACATAGGCATAAAAGCGCAAACTGCGCAAAACTAAGTCGAGGGTAAAAGGTAGTAAAATTAAAACTTACGTCTTGTCCAAGAAGTTTACAGAAAACCAAACTTCTGAGGCATCAAGTAATATTTTCTTCATCGCCACAAATACCGCAGGCAACCACTGCTCACATCTACGCGAAGTTATATTGCCTTCATAATCAATTTCAACATTTATAGGTAATATTCCATATATGCCGATTTGTTCGAAGTAATGACTGGTTTCTGGACCCTCTTCTTCAACTAGCGCCCAAATTAGATGAGGATTTACATAGTGGAGAATCTCCACTTTATACTTATCCAGTCCCATTTTTACCAGATATAAGATTTATATTTATTTGAGCCGATAAATGGTACAAGTCCCACAACTCGTTTTAACTTTTTCAATCAAACAAGGCAATTCAATCAAGGCATCGTTGTTACTTTAGTATGGCATCTCTACTTAATCTGTGCTTTAGTACTTACTCTTGCCTATGATCGTTGTTCGCGAAAAGAATGTACGATTTTATTCTCACCAAACCACAGATAAAGTTTACCTAATGACAGCCTAATAATAATTCTTACCAGTGCTGCCATATCAAAAATCGGGACGACGGTGACTCCATTAAAAAAAAAGGTAGATTCAAAGAAATTACGGTAGTTACGACAGGGAAAATACGTGTATTAATTTTTAACCTCAATTTTACCGCAGAAATCACTGTTTACTAGTAAAATTTCACTATTATGTAACTAAATGTAATTCTTGCAAAATTACTTGAAAGAAAAGCATTTAATACGCCCACTATAATTTTGTTTGTCGTTTTACATTGCTAAGATGACTGGGTAAAATCCCCGATATACATCAACTCATGTGTGCGTTACGATTGCTCCGCCAAGTCATACAAACAGAAAACAACTTCGCCAGAAAAATTGTCGAAATTTGTCATAATCGAAGGGAACAAACTAAAAATTTGTCAAAGTAGAAATAAAGGAGTTATAAGGGTTTAAAGTTGGCCGCGCGAACGTAACGTCCACGATTGCGCGGCCATGGATATCTCAGCAACTGCTTGGGTTAGAGATCTAATTCTTTTTGTCAATTGAAGACTGAATTTGTCAAAAATTGACGAGAAAAGAATTATAAGCTTTAGATCAATATTTTACGAATAATTCACCTTGGAAGTTATGGCCGCGCAATCGTGCACTTGTTGTTTCGTTATTGTTGATTATTTCTTTAAATTTGAAGAATGCATACAGTAATACTGTTACAAGACCAAAGGTCTTAATTTGTCAAAACTAACGAAAGCAATAAATACTTACTACCAAAGTTTAGAAAAACATACGAAATCAGTCCAAAACAAAAAGTACGTGGCCGCGCAGTCGAAACGTTACTTCGTAGATTGATATCTCATTATCGATAACTGCTAGGATTGCGGTGTGAACATCCATTTATTCGACATATTAACCTCTTTAGAATGACATATCGTTTTACCCTCAGAACAGTTTTCAACGCGTGTAATTTCAAAAATAATGTGATCTCAAACAATGTTCGTGCAGGGTAACCATAATTTCGATTTTATTAAAATAATAAAAAAATGTTATGTTTAAATAATTTGATATGTTTATTCATCACAGCTAGCAAAATTAACAAACACAAAATTACAAAAAAACAACAAATAAAATAAAATTCTTTAAAAACCTTTATTTTAATGATATATTTATTATTTGGAACAGGATTTAAAAAATCAGGTTAAAACAAAGAAGAAGACTAACACCAAAAGATAAACCTTGCTTTTAAAACAAAAATCTAATGTAAAGGAAACGTTTTCAAATGTCTCAGTATTTTTAGAAATACCTTCGTATGTTGAAAACTGGAGAGACGAAGGGGTCTCTACTAAAAGTGACGATCCTATGTATATGTTTCACTCTGAATATAATTATTGTTATTATTTTTTTTTTATAGTTAGTAAAATATGGTATAATGGCTGCAACACCTTAACGATATGATTTGTAAAATATTGAAATTATATTTAATTGGCGATTTAAAAGTGTGGCCGTGAGTTTTTTGCAATTTTCTTCTCATAGGCTCAATCCTTTGCCTGAACCTTGCAACTAACCTAAATGCAGCTTTAGTAACTTAGTAAACACACTAACCTATAGGTATATTTTGACGTTCATAACTGTTACTTTGTGACCTAAAGGAATAAACGATTTTTGACTTTGACGAAAATGGTAATTTAACAATTTTCTTTACAAAATATAACATTAATAAATACATGTATGTTTGACTCCCGTTTTATTTTCCTAGACCTCGAATATAAAGAAAATACATACATACCGACGTGATATATTTGACAATAATAATTGAAGGAATAACAATGAAATAGCGGTTTAAAAATTTTATGCTATTCTGATAACTATATTGAAGCAAACAGACTGCAAATAAAAATTGCTTCAAAATACTTTAAAATAAGCGATATAGTTTTGACTGTAACACTCGTGCTGCATTTATTTATGAACACATCATAAGTTACATTATTTTCGGCGCTAGTTCCATTACTAATTGTTCAAATAGTACGTGTATGAATTCGGACCCGTGATTCGGACCCATCAGAGAGAAAACATGTATTACTACCTTTTTTAGATTTAATAAACATTTTTCAATTACCACCTTGGAAGAGGCTATTCTTATTCATGATTAAGAAAATATACGATGCAGAAAATGCAATAAATTAGTTGAGTTATAAACATTATAAGATAGTAACATTTGATTTAAATGGCACATAAATGATGTTGTTACATGAAATAGGTATATCTAAATATTATAGTTAAACAAAATGTGTTCTTTTTCTTTTTCAAAAAAGATTACCCCTTTATTGTAAACCCCTCTTGCTAAGCTAGAATGCTTGTATTAGGAGTGGGTTCACGTCAGTTGTGAAATGGGTGGGATGCGAGCCAGCGACCTCTCCATCGTAAGTTCAATGCCTTATCCATTGGGCTATCGCCGTTTATAGATTGTTAGGTGCTATTAAATCTATTCCTCCAATCCTGAGAACAGTAGCTCACTACTAGTGTCAGTTTTCAAGAAAAGCCGGGCTATTTTGCTACGATGACAATAAAAGTAAATTATCTACATGTTAAAAAAGTCTCTGTTTGCATCCATTATCTAAGATATGGTTTTATAGAGCTGTAACTAAATTATTATTTAAATTTGTATTATGTGAATGGTTGATTTTTGTAAGTAGGTACGTACAGACTTTTAATTTTTATAAAAATGTTTCTGTAGATGTTGAATTTTATTTTATTTGTTGATTTTTTGTAATCTTTATATTATTTTATTTATTTTAATTTTTTAGGAATACTTACAGCTGAAATACATTATTAACATAATACTAATAAGGTGAAGGGCGTGAAGGCCAATTAAATCTTATCTTATGTGGAAGCCAGTCAGTGCAAACCGGCGACACTTCGACCCAGTGGGATCTTTTGTATCGACACTCTCCCAATAACGACTGCCATAGACGTTCATGGCAGCCGGGACCAACGGCTTAACGTGCTCTCCGAGGCACGGAGCAGGCGATAATTGTCAATAAATACGCACATAATTTCGAAAAGTCATATATCTTCCGAAAGTCAGAGGTGCGCGACGTGGGTTCGAACCCGAGACCCTCTGCATTGCAGTCTGTTGGTCTCCCTACAACTGAGCTATCGCTGCTCTAAGGCCAATTAAAAGTTTTCACTGATAAAATTATATTTGTTTGTTTTACAAGCTATGATGAATAAACATATCAAATTATTTAAACATACATTTTTATTTAGTAATAATACATTTTGCAGATTGAGCTACATGTTGTCTTATATAATTGCTGGTCTCCAGTTAGAAATATTTCCAAATAAAATCGAAATTATGGTTACCCTGCACGAACATTGTTTGAGATCACATTATTTTTGAAATTACTCGCGTTAAAAACTGTTTTGAGGGTAAAACGATATGTCATTCTAATGAGGTTAATATGTCGAATAAATGGATGTTCACACCGACACCCTAGCAGTTATCAATAATGAGATATTAACCTACGAAGTAACGTTTCGACTGCGCGGCCACGTACTTTTTGTTTTGGACTGATTTCGTCTGTTTTAGTTAACTTTGCTAGTATTTATTGCTTTCGTTAGTTTTGACAAATTAAGACCTTTCTTCTTGTAACAGTTTTACTGTATGAAGCCTCAAAATTAAAGAAATAATCAACAATAAAGAAACAACAAGTGCACGATTGCGCGGCCATAACTTCCAAGGTGAATAATTCGTAAAATATTGATCTAAAGCTTGTAATTCTTTTTTTGACAAATTTTGACAAATTTAGTCTTCAATTGACAAAAAGAATTAGATCTCTAACCCAAGTAGTTGCTAGTAGGCCGCGCAATCGTGGACGTTACGTTCGCGCGGCCAACTTTAAGCCCTTATAACTTCTTTATTTCTACTTCGACAATTTTTTTGTTTGTTGCCTTCGATTTTGACAAATTTCGAAAATTTTTCTTGTGAAGTTGTTTTCTGTTTGTTTATACAAACAGAAAACAACTTCGCCAGAAAAATTGCCAAGTTATCTTGGCGGAGCAATCGTAACGCACACCAACTCATCCCTAAGGTTAAGGATGCGTTCTTGAAACGTAATTTATGCTGTTTGTCTTTTTTTACAATAAAATACTCTTCACAAATAAAGGCAGCAATTGAATGATGTTGTCAAGACATCATTTTTAATTATATCGCGATGCTTTAAAAGCATAGGTACTTAATTTTCAAATAAATATACATTCGTTGTAAAAAATTGGTTGAGATGGTGACTCTCTTGTGAACTTTTTTCTACAAATATTCGGACTATAATGAATTACGGTACATTTTGTCACCGTTGTCATGCTTCCACGGTAGGTGGTAAATTAGTGCTGATTACGGTGCATTTACCGTAATTACGGTGCACATGGCATCACTGATTCTAACTGACACGGGTGAATGAATAATATTTCAGATGAATGATTAAAATTGATATTTAGACGTATTTAATATAGGTTGTTTTTAGGCTGGCCGCATACATTCGTTTTCCGTATTCGATTCCCAAATTCGTTTTCCATATTCAGAGATCCGAATGGAATCAATATAAAATACACTAACTGTTCGTTTTTTTTTCGAAGGGAAAAAATTCTGTAAGTACGTTTCGAATGCAAGCCCGAGCGTTCGGAGAAACCATTCGGAAAAAAAACTAATGAAGTCATGCGGAATGCATACATTTTGTTTGTGTCGGCGCACACGTTCGGCAATTCTCATTCGGTACCGCGCGCGCGCCGCGCGCATCGTACGTACGTAAACGATAGTTATAATGTGTGAGGCAGAAACATTAATATTTTCTATTGAAAAATACCCTTCCTTGTGGAATATACATGACAAGGACTACCACAACAGAGATATAAAAGACTAGATGTTCCCGCGGTTTCACCCACGTTTATGATTACTGCCCCTCCCCCGTGGCTTGTAGTGTGATATTAGGTATATAGACAGTGTTACTTCTGAATAAAGCAGCCTCCTAATGGTGAAAGAATAGTTTAGAGATTATCGATTGCAAACAAATATTTGCTCTTTATAATGCTAAGTTATGAATGTTATGATGTTAGTATCTAGAGCCCACATCTCTACAGACAGAACACACACAAGACAACAAAAGTATTAAAATTACTGTTCTGAGGCATAGACTAAATACTGGGTGGCTACAAGCTGTCGAAAAGAAGGAATGTATGAAACCAGCCAATAGTGGATACTACAACCTATATAAAAGTGAATGTATCTGAACAGTTGAACGCATTCATTTTTCAAATTGTCATCGCCTCATATGTCAGAAATTTGACAAGTCGGCAATGGTTTCGTGGCCAAAAACAAATTGCGGTGTAAATTAATGATTAAATCGCTATATTAATGTTATATGTACTGTAACAGCTTCACACACAGCAGGTAAGAATTATGCCGTTATTCTTTTTCACTAAAAACAACGTGTAATGTTAAGTTAACGATTATAATATCAATAACTACGTTGGTACTTAGTAATGAAAGTGTTGGTGTAAGTTTTCCGTATAAATTTACGATTTTATTGTTTATTAATTAATGTGGAATACTATTAACCCTGTTAATAGCTTTTTAATGTGATTAAAATTACCATCTGTAGTGAACTGAGATACAGGTTTAGTCTAATAAGAATAATAATAGTTTTCAGTATTTTTCATTCGCATTATTTTGCTCGTCCTAAATATTCAAGAAATATATTTTGTGGTATAAATATATAAGGATTTGTTACTTGTGTAAAGTATTATATATAAATCAAGTATCGTTTATGATCAAAGGTAACAAATGAGCTTCAATTGTCTTTGCTTGTTTTATTTTGCATTTTAATCTGCTTTACTGTTTGCCTAAGTTTATGTGTTGTTTCTTTACGAGGTAACTGCATATTTCAAAAGAGAGATGAATATCGTCACAAATTGTATAACATTGTATATCAAAAAGTAAATAAAGTAATTTTACAAGAAAGAGATTGAGAACATATGGTTTTCTTAAAATATTGTTATTTGATTGAAATTAAACTACTATATACGGATTTTATCGCGTTATTTATTTGACACTTTATTACAACATTTTTTGAAAACTGTTACACTACTAGTAATAGTAGTGTAACAGTTTTCAAAAATTTTTATATAGTAGCTTAATTTCAATGAATAACATTAGCGTAAACAGAAGACAACATTATATTGTTATTTGAGTTTGGTCAGTCATGTGTATATTTTTAGGATACTTATAGAGTTGTTACTGTTTAGTTTACTTGTCTTTATTGCCTATTAAAACAATTTGTTACATACATGCAAACAATAATTTACAACAATTAAAATGATCTAGTGCTGGTAGTATATAACTATAAGTTGTGTAAACTGTTAATGATAGGCAGTTGTGTGTAGAATTTGCAATTTGTCATAGCACATTAGAAGCATTGGTGTCACTAATTTGCAGTTTAATTCAAACATTTTGTCCATATTGTTGACTAGCTGACCCACGCAATTTCATCTGCGTCACATAAGAGAATTTGCCCCCTTTATGCAACAGTTTTCATTGATGCTCCGCTCCTATTAGACATAGTGTGATGTTATAAGGCCTATAGCCTTCCTCCATAAATGGGCTATCCAATACTAAAATAATTTTCAATTCGAACCAGTAGTTCCTGAGATTAGTGCGTTCAACTAAACAAACAAACTCTTCAGCTTTATAATATTAGTATAGATATAACAAAGCTCTGTCTTTTAATTAACGACAATTAATTGGGTTAAAATTCTCTCTGTTGTTATTAAGCATATGCTTTGCATGATAGTAAGAGTTATATCATAGTCAATTGCCATTGATATGTATACCTCTATTTTCTTATTGTATTGTCCTCTTACCGTTGACCCTGAATCAAAGATACGGTTGAATTGTCAAAGCAGTTGGTTGCATATTGATGTTATGTAACTAGTCTTGAAGAAATAGGTTCCAAATTGTTGCATAGTGTCAAAGTTTGTGCATTATATTGCTGCATCTATTTTAAAAGTATTCACAACAGAACATTTTTATTTATTTCTTTCATTTGAAGAAGGATATTATGTCATAATAGGAAAATAATCTATAATAGGAAAATAGTCGGCCTCGATGGCGTAGTGGTTAGTGTAACCGACTGCCACGCCTGAGGTCGCGGGTTTGATTCCCGCACAAGTCAAACATTTGTGTGCATGAACATGGATGTTTGTCTTGGTCTGGGTGTTTCTATGTATAATATGTATGTATTTACAGAAAAAAGAAAACTAAAAAGCATATATGTATGTTTATCCATTGTCTAGTACCCATAGTACAAGCTCTGCTTAGTTGGGGCTAGATGGTGTTGTGTGTATGTGATAGAATATTATTATTATTATATAATTATAACTTTTGATTATCAATATACAGAATATAAACAACATTTATAACAACAGCACATTGTCTTAAAAACATGTATTGATGTGACTTGCTTTAGAAATTGATTTGATATAGCATGATATAGCATTTTAATGCATCTCTACTTCTTTTGGATTAAATAAAAAAAAAGAAACTCCTTTCTCTCAAAACTCATTAAACGTTAGCCTTTTTGTTTAAACATTTCACATTTAAGGCCCTAAGTGCCTTTGTACATAGAAGCCCGGTCATAACAGTCTCTCTATTTAAAACCTTATGTTTGACGAAAATTGATCCATCACTGGGAAACTAGCTGTTCTTTGCAGAAGGTTTTCAAGCAATATAGTATTGGATTTCTGCTGTTAATAGGTTATCCAAGCTCTTTGAGATGATCTGATAGCAGGGAGCTTATTCGATGTTTGCCTCGGAGAGCACGGTAAGCCGTTGGTCCTGGCTGCCATGAATATCTATGGCAGTCGTTATTGGGAAGTCAGAGCACTATAATATCCTGACACTGGTCTAGCCTTAGGGTATTGTTAGCCTTCGGGTTGCGGAGATCAGGTGGCAGCCACTCCGTGTAAAAACTGATATCCAGTCAAATCCGGTTACACCAGAAAAGCCGATCCCAAATGACTTGGGAATAATAAAGGCTAGGGAGAAGAAGCTCTGTTTGCCAGCAACACAGCTATTCCATTTTAAAAGTTGATACCTTTATTTATATAGCGTATATAAAAGACCGCGACAGTATATACAAGCGGTGGTAGCCCAATGGATAAGGCATTGGACTTGCGATCGAGAGGTCGCGGGTTCGAATCCCATCCACTGCACTACCGACGTGAACTCACTCCTGACACAAGCATTCTAGTTTAGCTGGAGGGGTTAACAACAATACTAATAACAACATTAAATAGAATGACTTGTGCCAATTACACTATTTAATCGCACATAATATGGCATAAACTTAAATACAGTAATACCCCGAACTTACACGATAGGCGGGACTGAGCGATAACCGCGTAAGTCGAATTCGCGTAAGTCGGATATACATATTGGATTTTACAAAAATAAAATCGCGAACTGTCGTTATTGTGATGTAGAAGGCTTCATAAAATGTAAGAAAGTAGTTTGACGACTCAAAAACTCTTTCTCCTGCAATATTGCCTATATTCCTGAACAGTAGTGTAGGAGTAAGTCTAAAATCCATGTTTGAGAGTTGTGCGATGATCAAACAAAAGACGAATCGACGAGATTTGAAAATCGCGTAATTCCGAATTCGCGTATGTCGAGGTAGCGTAAGTCGAGGTATTACTGTATAGCATTTATGCGTTCTCCTCACAATACCTTATACATTCTAATAAAGTTGATATACTTGATATACCTTATACATTCTAATATTTTTGCGGAAAGTATTATACCTTCCGTTCATTCGCAAAAATATCTACTTTTGGGTGGAACGCAGGTATGGGTAAGTTAACCTTTTGACCGCCACAGTCTTGTACAGATGACAAAGCAAAATGTGTCCAGCACGCCACGGTGTACGACTACATGACAAATTAAAGGATGATATCGTAGCTTATTCGCTGAAAGCACGCTTTTGCTTTTTTGACGTGGCGGTCAAAGGGTTAAAGCGTTCGACAGTAGGGCACGCTGGAACCGCTAGCAATCTGTGCTTTCTACTACGACAATAGTTGTTAGGCACAAAAAATCTGCAGCATTTGCCGTGAAGATGTGCCCCGATTACCCCTTTTAAAAATTTGCATCTTTCAATCATCTGATATGATCGGCTCGATTCTAATGAGTTGAAACCTAAACGACCCAACAAAAAAATTTTAGGGTACAGATAGTAACCATACAATAACTTATAAATAAATCTTTAAATTAAAATTTTATTCTGTTGTAGGTACTGTCTGTTCGTAAACTTTCCATTTCAAGACTATCGTTTCAAATATTCGCGTGTAAATGGATTATTTATCGGAGCTCCCCGCGATAAGTTACGGCCACGAAAGCGGGGATTTCAACAAAATAAAATTGAACTTATTTAAACAGAGTTTAAACGCTGGGAAAAGTAGATTTTTAAAATTGCGATTCGTTACGATATATATTTATAAGTATAGTTCAGACTGCTATGTTTGAGGTCCCAGGCCGGGCTAACGGTAACTACGCCTTTCTGTCAAGTTTGTATAACATTCCTCGTACTAGAAATAATTCCTGTATCGCAAGCGACGTAATTTAACAAACACTGAAACAACGGACACAAAGAACACACTCGGGACAACTATTTGGGGATCTCACAAATTTTTGTCCCGTGGGGGGATCGAACCCAGCACAGGGGCAATGGCGAAGTACATATCTAATTAATATTGACTGCAGGGATGGAGTAATGGTTCCAGTGGTCGCCTCGCCACTGCCGCCGCACCGAATGTTCTGCGTTCGATCCCCACACGGCGCTAGTCCAACATTATAGGTCCCGTCACGTAAAAAGAACGCTGAGCGACAGTGGAGGGGATGTGTCTGCGCATGGGTCAACTGAGGAACCAATAGCGTGCGCGCATAGACATTACTGCCGGACCGTCCCCCCGTCCCGCGCCTTCATACCGCCAATTTGATCGATAAATCGCTCAGTGCGCAGGTAAACGGGCAGCCTTCTTTTTACGTGACGGTGACTGTACAAGGTTCTATGTTACATTTTTAAGAAAAATGAGTAATGAGTATTGCATGGTTCTATATGTCATTCCTTTTTGTTTAGACTAATATAGTAATAGATGAAAGCACTTACCACCTCACAATATTAAATCGCAAATAGTTGTAAGTTACTTTGTTATTTTTACTGATATGCAAATTTTGAACGTCATATCCCCAAAGTTAAAAAAATAACATAGGACCTTGTAATAGTGAGCTAGCGACGACGAGTCAAAAATCCACAAATTGTTATTAGCCGAGTCTGGGTTCTCTTTGTTTTTATTGTTTGTATGTTTGTAAATATCCCCGCGATACAGGAATTATTATTATTGAAAGAGTTGTCCTTTTAAAAATAAAAGGCATTGTTGTTTTTTTTTTTTTCAGATCAGTATGGGTGTAGCAGTGAGTAAATACTCGGAGTTGTCCTCAAACGAGTTGTTGACGAGGTTCTGTTCTTCAGAAGTGATCTGTCCGAATGATCCGTTCTGGAACCAGTTGTTAGCGTTCAATATCAATCCTCCACAGAGTTCGTAAGTATATAATTCTTTTATTAAATTGGTTTTTGAAGCATCTTGTTTTACGAAACATGCATACATGCTTTTAATAACACTGTTCTGTAATTGTATGCACTGTATTGAGTGCACGGATGGCATAGTGGTAAAAGTGGTCACCATGCCGCTGCCACTGCAGCGAGTGTTGTTGGTTCGAATCCTCCGGGACAGTGCGGAGGTGTACTTTTTAAACCAAACACAATAATATCCTAATCCTAACTAAAATTATAAAAGCGAAAATGAGTCTGTTTGTTTGTTACCTTTTCACGTCTAAACCACTGAACCGATCATCCTGAAATTTTGCATATACGTTGTCAGGTGTACAGAAACGGACATAGGCTACCTTCCATCCCGAAAAAAATTACTGTTCCCGAAGAAAACAACAAAAACGTTCTTATGATAATAGATGGCGCCACGTGTCTTTCGAATCATGATTGAATTATATTATTACAAGCAGAGTACAACCCGAATTGATTGTCAAATTCTAAATTCTAAATTAACGCGAGCGAACCTGCGGACAAAAGCTAGTTAATAATAAGTTGTTGCTGTGAGTTGGCATCCGACTTGATGCTATAAGAGTATTCAGGGCAGACGCCGTTTTCCATCGTTAGTTACCATTATACCGCTTCCCATAGCCCATATATATTAGAATCCATGCGTAGCAATAGTCCTACGCCTGCTGCGGCTAGTGCCGCCGTAGGTGTTCCATCCCAACTTAGATTAAAATTCTCGAAGGGCCTCTTCACATTGGACCTGTCTCCGTGTAAGCCTCCCAAAGGGGCAGGTATTTTTCTGATATAAAATGTTAGAAAATAACTGTGATAAAAGAAACTTAATAATAATAAACTAACAGAAAACTCATGTTATAAACGAGCTGTCCCCTGTTCACTTAGGCGCAAGACACTCAGAAAAGACGTAAGACGAGGACCACTTCAATCAATTTTCATACTAAATATCTATACATTTTGTATGAAAATTGATTGAAGCGTCGTGTCTGCGTCTTGTCCGCGCCCTGTCTTTTCTGTTTGTTTTGTGTCGCGACGCTTCTATACATTTTGTATGAAAATTTATTGAAGGGGTGCCGCGTCTGCGACGCGTCTTCGGCTTACGTCTTTTTTGTGTGTCTTGCGCCCTATGTTTATGGTTACTGGTCCGCTACCGTGGATCGTAGCGTGATGTTATATAGCCTAATTTTCTTCAAAAATTGGTTTATCAAATGCAATTAAAACAAGTTCTTTTAACTTGCAAGATATTCACAACATCTTGCATGCACAACTGATATAATATATTAGAAGCAAGGAAAATAGGCGTTTTAAATGGATCTAACTCCGTTCTCAAATTTGCAGTAGGTAACCCCTTTACGCAAAGAAAGAGTGGGACTCTCTCATAACTAAAACTTGGCAATATAAATTGCTCTCTCATTTTAAAATTGTTTTGGTAAAAGGTATCCCATAAATTGTATTTCCTGCTGCTTAATAACGTAGAAACAGAAACCCAGGAAACGTTTCGCAAAAGTTTATTTTATGAAGGCTTTATCTAATGGTTTTTACTTTAACATTTACTTAATCTAGTGATTGCAATCTATTGTAGATACGAAATCGTAGTAAAAGTGTTTAGTGTTGTATATAAATATAAAGACAGATAGGTATTACTATGCAACTACGTTTATAAATCCTAACTAATATTATAAAAGCGAAAATGAGTTTGTTTGTTTGTTACCTTTTCACGCCTAAACCACTGAACCGATCATTTTAAAATTTCGCATATACGTTGTCAGGTGTACAGAAAGGGACATAGGCTACTTTTCATCCCAAAAAAATTACTGTTCCCGAGGAAAGCAACAATAAAACGTTCTTATGATAATAGATGGCGCAACGTGTCTTTCGAATCATGATTGAATTATATTATTACAAGCAGAGTACAACCCGAATTGATTGTCAAATTCTAAATTAACGCGAGCGAAGCCGCGGGCAAAAGCTAGTTACAATATAAGTGTCTGTTCTGTACCGTGGAATGGACTTTATAAATGTAATCTTTACTAGCTATTGCCCGCGGCTTCGCTCGCGTTAATTTAGAATTTGACAATCAATTCGGGTTGTACTCTGCTTGTAATAATTTATAATTCAATCATGATTCGTAAGACACGTGGCGCCATCTATTTTGATAAGAACGTTATTGTTGTTTTCCTCGGGAACACTAATTTTTTTTCGAGATGAAAGGTAGCCTATGTCCATTTCTGTATACCTGACAACATATATGCAAAATTTCAGGATGATCGATTCAGGGGTTTCGGCGTGAAAAGGTAACAAACAAACTCATTTTCGCTTTTATAATATTAGTTAGGATGTACGTATTAAATAGTTAATTATCGTTTGCTTTAACGCTGAAGGAAAACACCGTAAGGAAATCTGCATGTCTGAGAGTTTTTCACAATTGTTCTCGAAGATATGTTTAGTATGCCTACCCACACTGGGCCAGCGTGGTGGACTATGGCCTAACCCTTCTCACACTGAGAAGTTTTTTGTTTATCGCGAACAGACAGTCAGACGAGGCGGGCAACTTTGTTTTATAATATGTAGTGAAGAGATATGGTATTATTGTTTCAGCGAGGAACAGCTTGTATTCGACTCTAGTACAGAATCACTTCTGCAAAGGTTCCTGCAGAATAACTCTCAGACTGGCAATCTTGGATCTCTGGTCCAGGTATTCATCACAAGAGCAACCGAACTACTCGCAGCGCCAAACAGTGACAAGTAAGTATTCAGCAATATTCAAAAGTCAAAACTAACTAAAAATATAAATTATTAACCTATTGAGTCGCAGCGGCACACCGGTGGCAAAAATACAATTGACATTTAATTATGTCTGGTATTTTAACACTGGAGCAGCGATACCCTAGTGGGAGACCGTCGAACTGCCGCGCAGAGGTCTCGAGTGCCAGCGTGGCGGATTATGGCCTAACCTTTCACGCTAAGAAGAGGTTTGCCCAGCAGTGGGACAGTTTTTATTAAGCCTGAGATAATGTGATTAGTATTCATCCCAAACGGCCGTAGATAAGATGCGCACCTAATTGTCCAATGACCCGATTCATCATACCTGTGCCTCTTGACCGCACGCGAGCTACCGTATGATCAGCGTATTATCGGGATTGACTGCGTATTAGATAATTAACCTATTGAGTCGCAACGGCACACTGGTGGCCAGGCAATAAATTTATATTTATGCATTTTATTTGTATTCTAAGACTTGATAGGTTAATGGATATATTGATAAATACTACTTCGTTTTATCTCTGCATTACTGGTTGACTGGTAGATAATGCCCTTGGCATTAGGTCCGCGATGTATTATTTTGAGCATAAAGTTTTTAAATAAATAAAAAATGAAGGTAGTTTTTGTTGATATCGATAGTACATGGTCAGATTCGTGATTGACTGAATGAATGGCGTAATGGTTTAAGCCGTCGCCTCTCCGCTCGCATTGCGCCGACAAAGGCAAAAAGACAAAGACATTTATTGCAAATAACTGCGTTACATAGTGTTTTGCATAGTAGTTTTAACAGTTACCCAATCAGGCATTGCAATTGTGAGATACTAAATATATAAAAAAGGAAGGCTAGAATAAATTTTAGAATCTATTAGTTTAGTTTACATGCAAATCATTTTGTGACAAAGTACTCTTGTAAATTATATAATACATTTTTAATTAACCATTTTTTTAGAGAGTTTTGAACATTTTTCGATCCAACTTCTTTATTTCTAACGGAAGCTTATTAAATACTCTTATTGCTGTGTTGTGGGTTCGATATCCACACAGTACATGTTGTATTTGTGTGATCCACAATTAGTTGTTCGAGTTGAGATGAGGAGAGGCCCGTGTCTAGCAGTGGCAGATTTATAGGACATTAGGACTGATATCATTAAATAGACATGAGAACTACAAAAAGTTTCAGTCCGTCTTATAGATAAGCAAAAAATATTGGACACGTATTTTCTTTTGTCCCGCAAACTAGTAACAACGAAGATACAATGCGTTTAAATGTTGTGTTGCGTCATTTGTAGTTACAAAGGACAATGAACAATTTGACCTGAATCAACACACATTCCACCTAAACAATAATTTGTATTTTATTTTATGACTTAATAATCAATCGTTACAATCTCACGGACACTTTCGACTCTTATTTTCGTGTTAAAAGTATTTTCGTGATTTCAAACACATCGGCATCCATTTTACATCAGTTGAGACACGCAGTGTTGCCATGCCTACAGTTTTTACAATATGTGTACGGTTTTATCAGAGAAATTATTTCCTATTTACTTAGCTTGTCTGTAATTTTTCTTACGTAGTTAATACGAATGCTATTCTATAAATACCATTATTGAACTTCATCATAGATATGACTAATTTCTTAAAAAGTCATGTTTTAATGTAAAATACTAATAAATACCACTTTCTTGCTATTATACGTTTTTCTATAGTGCAAGCATGGCAACACTTATTTTTACGTGGAGGAATAATAATTATAATAATAATAATTATAATAATAATTAATAATAATTATTTATTTCTTCAATTGGTGGTTTACAATCAGTTTGTGATTGGAGCCTACTTTTAAGCAAATAATGCTTGTATTAGTAGACTCCACTCTTCCATATCAAAAAATCGTTATAGATAATAAAAAGAACACAAGAAATATGTACTAGATATAACAATGAAAGAAAACAAAGATAAATAATTTTAAGTGGACAACTATTTGTTACATTTAAGTATGTATTAAGTTTTTGCCTAAGCGTTTGTGTGTGTATGTGTGTGTGTGTGTGTGTGTGTGTGTGTGTGTGTGTGTGTGTGTGTGTGTGTGTGTGTGTGTGTGTGTGTGTGTGTGTGTGTGTGTATGTATGTGTGTGTGTGTCTGTGTGTGTGTGTGTGTGTGTGTGTTTGGGTGTGAGTGTGTGTGTGTGTTAGTGAGTGAGAGTGCGAATGTTTACGTGTATACGTGTGTTATTATGAGTTATTATGAGTGTGTATTAAATAGCTTATTTTAAGAGTGCTTCCGTCTCCTCATAAGTAAGTTCTTTTATCCATTTAGTTATAGCTTTTTTACATTCACGATATTGTTTAGAGTATATAGATAATTCTTTATTTATCTTGTTGTATAATTTAGCCGAACGTTTGTTATACTGAATACAGGCAAAGTGGGTGTTTGTTTTAGGGATTTGTGTAATCATATCTTTTCTTCTTTTATTTAATTTGGATGCATCATAAGGTAGGGTCTTATGTGTTTTTAATATGCATCGTATAATATATAATTTTCTTACCGAGAGTAGATCACTAATCTGATAGAGACTTTCTGTAGGGTATCTTCGTTTTTTAAAATACATTGTCTTTATAAGAGCGCGTTGAGCTCGCTCCACCTCAATGAATTTAGTTTTTGCAGACCCGCCCCAAATAGGAATGCAGTACACCAAGACAGATTGCACCAAAGAGACATATATCTCATTTAGGACGTTTCTAAATGAGTTATGGCGACTAGTCACATTTTTTGGTACAACATGTCTTAGTGCACTGAATAACCAGCTTAGTTTTCTGACCCTGCACGTAACGTGTTCAAGGTGGGGGGTACCACGATAATCTTTGATCTACCAGTACACCTAAGTATTTGACTTGTTTTACTTTGGCTATATTTGGACAGTCACAATTTCGACTTTTTATGTCATTACATTGATGGATTTTAATTTTAAAATTCTCACAAGGCTGTGTTCGACTACTGATACCGAAGCATATAAAATTAGTTTTAGAAGTATTCAATGTGAGTAGGTTACTTTTTAGCCATTTGGCTATTTTAGCCATGCCCCTCTCAGCAGCATATTCAACATCTTGCCAGGATTCCCCCGAGAAGACAACAGCGGTATCATCGGCGTAGGAGAAAATTTTTGCATTTTTGATTTTCAAACTAGAAAGATCATTTATATACGTTAAGAATAGTGTAGGGCCTAATACGCTTCCTTGCGGTACGCCGTATGATACCTCTGCGTCTTCACTGGTGAAATCTCCTATTCTAATCTTCTGTGTCCTTTTTAAAAGATAACTTTTTAAGAGATTAAGTTGCATTCCTCTAATTCCCATATTTTCCAATTTGTTTACCAGGGTTGGGACAGAGACGGTGTCAAATGCTTTTTTTAAGTCTAGGAATACTGTAACACATTTATTTCCATTATCAAGCTCATCAGTTACTAGTGAAGTTAGGGCGGTTACTGCATCCTCAGTAGAAATACCCTGTCTGAATCCAAATTGAGTCGATGAAAGTAAGTCATATTTATTTAGATATTTTAATAGTCTAATATTTATTAGCTTTTCTATTACTTTAGATATTGATGGTAAAACTGATATGGGTCTGTAGTTATTGACATCGTCTCTGTCCCCGCCCTTGTGTATCGGCGTAATGATTGATTTTTTTAATGGTTCTGGAAAAATGCCTAAACTGATACACAGATTTGCAAGATGAGATATAATAGGAACAGCTTCCTTTCTAATGTACTTTAGAAATCTAGTCGGAATGTTGTCCCAGCCAGGCGCACTATCAGTGTTAAGGCTCGTTAGAATTTGATCTACTTCGGTATGATCGGTGTCGTAAAGTACGAACGAGTTTGCTTGGAGAGATTTTTTATGTGATTGAGTTGGGTGGTTAGAATTTAAACTAGATTGAATTTTGTGAGCTAGTTGCTTTCCAGTATTCACAAAATAGTCATTAATAAAATTTACCGATTCGATAGGGGTAGACTTTAGGTATTTACATTTACGTATACCCCTCCGCGATGGCGGGCGGAGGGATTATGTCGGACTCACCGGGGTAAAAGAGAAAGATGGAATAAGGATGATTATAATGGACCTCCCGGATTATTCAGACGCAATATTCAGAAGTGTCCGTGATTCACTTTTAATTGAATATGGTCATCCTTACCACATATTTATCATTTTTTGTGGCTGTTGGTTCTTAGGCTAATAATGTATGGCAGCTGAACAATGTCCTTTAAAAAAGCGTGACGTCACAAGCCTCAACTTTAATGCGTTATATCTTAGTCAATTTGTATTGTTTTGTTACAACAAAAATATGTGTCCATTATTTTTTGCTAATTTAAAACATGGACTAATTTAGAATCACTTATTTTTAACCCTGTCATCATGCCTATTGTTTTCCGTTTTTTTTCCAGTGTGATGCTGGCCTGGCAGACGTTCAACGCGCTGTTCGTGATACGAGCAGTGAGCAAGTATCTGGTGGAGATGGTGCCGGAGTATGAGTTGTGCAGACACTTGGACGTGCAGGCCGAGCGAAGAGTGGGCAATGGGCCGGTGGATAGGGAGGGGGCGGACTCCACGGTAAGAATATAAACAGCCCTGGATTAAACTATCCCACTGGGATGGGCACGGGCCCCTTCTCAGTGGGCAACTACCACTACGCCGAGGGTTGTGGGTTCTAAGCACACACGGGACAAAAATTTGTGAGATCCACAAATGGTTTTGCCGAATCTGGGCGTTCTTTGTGTCCGTTGTTAGAATGTTTGTAAAGTCCCCCGCGACACAGGATTTATTCGTAGTGCCTTTTAAAAAAATAGGTAGCATTTAAAAAAAATTATAAAACGTTATTTTGATAAAGAAGGCTTCATAAAATCTAACACAATAGTTTGACGACTCTTTCTCTTTCTCCCGCAAAATTTTCTCAATTTCTGAACACAATAGTGTGGGGCAGTAAGTCTATAATCGGCACTTGAAGGTTTTGTGACGCTCTAACAAAAGATAAATCGACAAAATCTGATATCGCGTAACTTCAGGATCGCGTATGTCGGGGTAGCGTAAGTCGAGGTATTACTGTATAAATAGTTTACCATGCACTAATTTTCTATTCTTCTCTATGTATACTACAGCCCCAACAAGAAGAGCCATCGCCTCTCCCATCCCCTTCGAGTCCAGAAGCGGAGACCCCAACATCTCCCAAACTGACCGGCAATGAAAGCCGCGTGGAAATGCTCATCGATGCCCTAATAGGGCTTATTATAGACGTGCCTGTTACGTAAGTACCTTAACCTTTTAATAGTCTAATAACTTCACAAAGCAGCCTAAAACATTTTTCTTTCTTTCTTTCTAATGGATAAGACATTGGATTTGGGATTAAATGGTCGTGGGTTCGATTTCCCACTCATTACGCGGACGAAAACACATTCGCACTGTCAAATTGGACAAACAACGCCGTATCAAATTGGATGATCCTTCGGGCTTACGAAGTTTATGGAGATCTATGAGATTAATGATATTGTTACACCCAGTGCCATCTCTTGGCATTGTGGGGAAGACTCGGCAGTTCCGTCTTATAATTTATTACAGCGCCATCTATTGACATCTTACGGAACTTCGTACGAGAAGAGCAGAGAGTTCGCTGGCACATTCTCGAATCTTCGTACTGTTTACATACCGGGTATGACGTTTCTAGAAAACTCCGGAAACGCTTTATCCGCGTATAAATAGAGCGCACACCCACCGCCAAGTCAGTTTACAATCGTAAGCGGTCAAGTATTTATCGAAGGGAACGGAAGCGAAAATACTACGGAGTTTGAAGCAGTTACAGTGGAAAAGTGTAGTATAGTGTTTGTGGTGTTTTAAATTTAATTGTGTGCTAGAATAAAACGTGTTTTAGTTGATAATAGTGTTTACATTCTTATCCCTCGAACCCAGCACGTAACAATATAATAACTGCACGGATGGCGTTGTGGTTTAAGTGGTCACTGCCGCCGCGCCGAGCCCCACACGGGACAACTTTTTGTAAAGTCTCCTACGAAATAAAGACATAATTCCTATTATTCTTATCCATACACTCACCTACTAACACATACTCCCATCCCCAATATAGGCACAAATTTATTTAAAATAAACAATAAAATTGTACCCTTACTAACGTTAGTTATTTAATATATCCGGATGTGGGCGTTAATGGCTACGACACAGTTTATACTACTGTAGTCATTATCGTTTAATAATTGTGAAAATGTAACAAGGTTTTCAATAAAAATTATTATTATTATTATTATTCTTTTTCCGCTCAAACCCCGGTGACGCTATATCGCGTCGTCACATTTGCACCCGTAAAACCCCGGTGACGCTATATGGGGTCGAAGCGTTGGGACGTGTTTTGTTTGCCGTTTTTTTATTATAAGGCCTGTATTTAAAATATTGTGTTCCATATCAATGTTCTCAGAATGAACCGAGCTTTTCGAATGAATATTTATCAACTGAATAATATTTTTCTAAATATTTTTTTTGTCATGTCACGTGACTTTGCGCCACACATTCATTCGTCTATGTTATTTGTTCCGCTGTTATCTGTAGTTTTTATAGGGCAAGTATGTAAGTATAATACATTATTGGAAAGCTTATTCTTTCTATTTTTAGACACAATAAAACAATAGTGACTATTGTTATTGTTGTATAACAAACTGAAGCCCAAAATAACCTATTATCATTTCTCAGATTTCCCGCCTTTTTTGATATTTTATTTTTTTATTATTTTATTACACGTATTTCAGGTTTTAATCACTATAATAGTGTTATTTATTAGTATTTCTATAAAATATGTGAAAAACACGCACAAGGCTACGTCAGAATTTTATTTAGAAATTTTTCAATATTTACTTTCTCCGCGCTCTAAAATGTACTCACGCGCTTTCAAATGCTAATATCTTATTTTTTCTCACACACATTATAAATACTTTTTTTTTACTATAAAGAGTATTTAACTAGGAAATAGAAAAAGTAAAACATCTTATTAGACAAATCAATTAATCTATATAATAAAGATATAATAATATCATCTCATATTTCCAATTCGGTTACTTTAACCAGACGTATAAACTAAAATATACACGTAAATGCGATGATTCATAACACTTATCGTAGCTTACAATGTATACTTCTTAGAAACACAAGATTTGTTATCATAACTTTGCGTTCTAAATTATAAACATCTGCCGACCGACTCGAATAACGCTCAAGTGTCCTTGAGTGCCGGCCGGCGCGGGACGCGGAGGTTGTTATTGTTTACATTAGCGCGCGCGCGGTGTCTGATAGGTTAATCAACAAATCGCTTGTTTGTCTATATTTCTTTCGATCTGCCCATTTTAAGTACAGTAATACCTCGACTTACGCGATTTTCAATTCGTCGATTCGATTTTTGTTTGATCATTGCACAACTCTCAAATATCGATTTTAGACTTACTGTCCCTACACTATTTTTCAGGAATTGAGAACATATTGCAGGAGAAGGCGTCTTTGGGTCGTCATACTACTTTTTTAGATTTTATGAAGCCTTCTACATCACAATAACGCCAGTTGGAGATTTTATATTTATAAAATCCACACATACATACATAGATTAACGCCTGTTTCCCAGAGGGGTAGGCAGAGACTACGGATTTCCATTTGCTACGATCCTGACACACTTCTCTGGCTTCATTCACTTTCATCACATTCCTCATACACGCCCGTCGGTTCAAGGTGCTCTTAACCTGGCCTTTGTCCAGAACGCCTTGTAAAATCCAATATGTATTTATATGCCAGAATATACCCCAACTTACGCGAATTCGACTTACGCGGTTATCGCTCAATTCCACCTATTGCGTAAGTTCGGGGTATTACTGTATTGCTGAGTGGTAGTATTAGGTCTTTAATGAAATTGCTATTTATGTCCTAAACCTAATTTCGTTGTGTCTGTATAAAATGAAATGGTTATTTTAAAAATCATTTACAAATTTTGTATTTAAAGTTATATCGCTTAGTGTCTGCCCGTATTCGTTGTTTCAATTCGCCATAATTACATGATGGTTGATTTTTCGTTAATTTAAGACCAGCCATAGTGGCGAAAATACAAACAACTATACATAAAAAATATAATTTGAATTGGCTATTCAAAAAATATAGATTAAATAGTTAGGGCATATGTTTAACTTATCACCAGATATAGTAAAATATGACAGTCAAAAATAGTAAATGATCACCAAAAAAAACACCGCATTTTAATACCAAAAACATTAATTGCACAGCAAAGAGATCAAAATAAGTAGACGTTTCTATTTTTGGGTGGGTTTAAGAAGGAACCTAACATAACCTAACCCTTCCGAGACGGAATGCAGTGATTTAAGGCGTATAGGTGCTCGTTATGATATATTTTAGTAAGCATATTTTGGTGTGCAATTACTATTTTTGGTGGTCATTATATTTAATCCCAATAATTAGTATGAAAACCACAACGTTACCGATTTTCTTTATACAAAGCGGCAACTTCATATTAAAACATCTATCATGTGACTATATTTATGTTTCAGAGACAACACATACTACCTACACCTGGAATGTATCAACACAATCTTGGTGCTGATGTCAGTGTATATGTTCGCCGGGGTGCACGGACAGACAAGACTCGTCGACACTTCTTTAATATATAGGTAAGTTATTATTTAGAGTTCTATATGTTAAATGGAAAAAGGACCACTTCATTGTTCATCTGTCTGCCAAGACCCTTTTCCTCAGTAAGGCAAGGAAGTGTCAAGTTAAAATTCATCTACACTATCCTAATCCTAACTAATATTATAAAAGCGAAAATGAGTTTGTTTGTTTGTTACCTTTTCACGCCTAAACCACTGAACCGATCATCCTGAAATTTTGCATATACGTTGTCAGGTGTACAGAAACGGACATAGGCTACCTTTCATCCCGAAAACATGTACTGTTCCCGAGGAAAACAACAATAACTTTCTTATGGTAATAGATGGCGCCACGTGTCTTTCGAATCATGATTGAATTATATTATTACAAGCAGAGTATAACCCGAATTGATTGTCAAATTCTAAATTAACGTGAGCCAAGCCGCGGGCAAAAGCTAGTAATATTATAAAGCTTAAGAGTTTTTTTGTTTGAACGCGCTAATCTCATTAACTACTGGTCCGAATTGAAAAATTCTTGTAGTGTTGGATAGCTCATTTAACGAGGAAGGCTATAGGCTATAACATCACGCTACTACTCACGGGGGCGGCGCAGTAACCATAAACGCGGGTGAAACCGCGAGCACAGCTAGTATTATATATTCTGCAATCCTTTGAACCTATGCAAATGTGTGCACAAACACAAGTGCACTCTCTATTCCCTAACTCTCATGATCTGATGGGACGGCATTCCAACACGACTGGAGATATCAGGCGTAGAACCATCGGCTTTACGTGCGTCGGGCACGAGGTGTGCAACATCGCCATCTATCTGACGCCGAACCGCTATTTAGAATTTCTTGGTAGAAAAACACAATAACTTTTTATGGTCCCGAACCGGATTCAAACGGGATGTCAAAGTGAGTCATTGCGCGCCGAGCGCGCTTTTATAGCACGCTCGATCGGATGATTCGTGACGTTACTTGTTTACGTCGCATTCCGCAACTAACAATAGTATAATAGTATAGTAATAGTATAAATAGTTTTAATAGTTTCAATAATTTAATTAGCTAAAATTAGTAAAGTTTAGTAGTAATAGTAGTGTATCAGTTTTCAAAAATTTTGTGATAAAGTGTCAAATAAACAACGCGATAAAAGCCGTATATAGTAGTTTAATTTCAATGAATAACATTCGCGTAAACAGAAGGCAATATTACGATAATTAAGTATTTAATACGCACATAACATAAAGTTAGAAAATTTATAAGGCTAGTGTGAATGGAATAGTCGCAAGAGGAAAACCTAGGCGAACGTTTCTCGATCAGATCGGAAGCGTTCTGGACAAAGGCCAGGTTAAGAGCACCTTGAACCGACGGGCGTGTATGAGGAATGTGATGAAAGTGAATGAAGCCAGAGAAGTGTGTCAGGATCGTAGCAAATGGAAATCCGTAGTCTCTGCCTACCCCTCTGGGAAACAGGCGTGAATCTATGTATGTATGTATGTATAACTTCGAAAAGTCAGATATAAGCGCCCGGGATCGAACTCGAGACCTGTGCGTGGCAGTCCAACGGTTTCCCACTAGGCTATCGCTGCTATAATTTATATTTATTTTGCAGAACTTTATTCCAAGGCCGCTACGGCATGCACGCACCGCTGCTGGTAAAAACTTTACTAAACAACCTGTCGAGCATGTTGGCCGCGCCGCCGAGCATGTTCGGCGCGCATGTTGGCGGCAGTCTACTCATCAACCTAGCTTGTAAGTTTGTTTGTACTTTATTAAGCTAAGCGATGAACTTGTTATGGCAGTATTACGGCCCGTTCGTGACCTCGCCGCTGTGAGCGGCAGCTTAGCGCGGGGCGGCGAGCGGTAACATCAAATGTATTAAAATGTTTGAAACACGCCACGAGACGCCCGCGCCGCTCATAGCGAAAACGCGAGTCGGGTCCATTCACAACATTACCTAATATTTTAACATTACCATTTAGAACATTTAGTTTAGAACAGTTTTATGAACAGTGATCGTTTTAGTGTAAACTTTTATATACCAATAAACGGATATTTCTTACTTTAACATCTAGTATTTTAAACATTCCTGAACGCATCCCCAACATTTTGGTCCATCGAGCCGGATTTGAACCAGCGACCTATGGATTTACAGACTAACATAAAGGTGTGGTCATATTTTAGGGACGTAATGTATAACAACAAGAAACAAACAATTTTTTTGTGTAAGTATATATAGAGTGTTGGATACTTAAATATCCTAATCAAGTACTCTACATTCAAACTACAAACTAAATACAACATGAACGCCTATATTATATTATTTAAATTCTCTTACAGCTGGTCTTTGGAACATGATAACATTCAACTCAACATCCCGTCAAACGATCTACTCGCACCCGCCGCTGGACCGCGCCGAGTTACAGGCCCGGGTCAAGGGAGAACACCCCCTCGCCAACCAGGCCTGCCTGCTACTCCTCACCCTCGCCAACCACTGCATGAACGACGACAACCTGTATAGGAATGCGCTGCTGTGCTGCGAGGATACTGCAGGTGGGTGACAAGCACTGCATGAACCACGACAACCAGTATAGGAACACCTCTACCAAAACCTTTACAGTAGATAACCTGCTAGCAATCGTTAAATCTCAGGTTCCTGAGTCTGTCAAAGTTATATTGGAATTGTCTGTGGAGAAAATATTTTGTAGCAACATGGCGCCCGGAAATGGGCCTAGACGTCAGGAAATTAGTTGTTCCTAATTATATAGTACCTAAACATAAAAATAAAACCTTAGCAGTTTACAATACGAAGAGCAGTGATAGCTCAGTGGGGAGACCAACAGACTGCAATGCAGAGGGTCTCGGGTTCGAACCCACGTCGCGCACCTCTGACTTTCGGAAGTTATATGACTTTTCGAAATTATGTGCGTATTGATTGACAATTATCGCCTGCTCCGTGCCTCGGAAAGCACGTTAAGCCGTTGGTCCTGGCTGCCATGAACGTCTATGGCAGTCGTTATTGGGAGAGTGTCGACACAAAAGATCCCACTGGGTCGAAGTGTCGCCGGTCTGCACTGACTGGCCCCCATATAAGATAAGATAAAGTTTATAATTGTTTTAATTTAGTTTTGTAATTAAAATTTAAAAAAAAAAGAAAAAAGATTTGACACAAAAGAGAATACATTATTCATTGTGGGTACATGGTTTTTAAACACTAACTATACAGTATGTATTTGATTAAAAGGTACTGAGACTGTTTACCAAGCTAGGCAAGAGCCTGTATTTTGGCTGACAGTGTTCAGTCGTAGTAATTTGTCACTATTGTTTTTATTAATGTTTGCTGAGGCGCTCATAGCCAGTTGCACTCACTGATCGGTAAACGATTAGCGAGGTTAAGCAACGTTGGGTGCGGTCAGTCTATAGATGGGTGACCGCTTAGTGGTATTTCATCTGAGCGTCTCCGTGCTTCGGAGGGCACGTAAAAAGTCGGTCCCGGTTGTTGTCAAATTGATAGCAGTCGTTAAGCCATGTCAGAGGCCTACGGGCGGCTTGAACAACTCTTGATAACAGGTTGACCACTAACCACACGAAAAGAAGAAGAAGATTAATGTTTGCTGAACATTTATTGTTAACCCATTCAATGCGGCAACAAATTTTGCTTTCACTAGCCAGAATCGGCTCATATTTAACGTAAACGCCGATCGGCGTGAGCCGCACTTGATGAAATAAAAAAAAACTAAATATCTAAAAACTACTCATATCAGGCATTTCATTAGTAAATTCCAAATACATTTGTTGTTTTATAAATATAATATCTTTAAATTTGGGTAAAATATAGAACAACTATACATGAATGCATGGTGTGCTTACCTATAAAAGATACACACTAACACACGCACAAAGTCAGCTAATGTTAAGCTTTTTTTTTTTTTTTTATAGTTTTACAAGTTTCTCTTAAACTGATCCTAAATAAAACTGAACAATTGTACATTTGTTAAGAGGTTGCCGTTGACGACCGTGCTAATATTAAATTGTATTACAGTCGTCAGCGTCTTCCACCCGGAAATAGCATTATGTAATGCAAAACAATGAACAGCGACAAATAAACTGTTTAGATTATAAAAATACTAATCAAATATAAATAATAATATAATAAAAAATAAAAAAAAAAAATAAAAAAAAACAATATGTCTATTTACCACGAGTGAGAATGATATCATTGGATTGTATATATGTATATATTTGAGTGCGTGTGTGAGTGTGTCTCTGTGTGTTTGTGTGTGTGTGTGCGAGAGTGTGTGTGTGTGTGTGTGAGTGTGAGTGTGAGGGTGTGTGTGTATGTGTGTGTAGAATTGTTTAAAATCTTTGCTTATATACAAGTTCTTCTGTTTTATCGTAGTTAAGCGTTTTGAGCCAGTGTATGATAACTGATTTGAATTTGTTGGTTGACAGTGGATATATGTTATTGTCAACATTAGCAGCATTGTATAGGTAATTACCTAGGACATAATAATGCCGACGTGCGAGGTCTGTTTTTGAAATTGTATGTTTGAACAATTGTTGGTACATACATACATACATTGATTCACGCCTGTTCCCCAGAGGAGTAAGCATAGACTACGGATTTCCATTTGCTACGATCCTGACACATTTCTCTGGTGTCATTCACTTTTATCATATTCCTCATACACGCTTGCAGGTTTATGGTGCTCTTAACCTGGCCATTAAATTGAAATTAAACTACTATATACCTACAGATTTTATCGCGTTGTTTATTTGACACTTTATTACAAAATTTTGAAAAACTGTTACACTACTATAATCACTATTAAACTTTACAAATTTTTAAGCTAATTGAATTATTGACTATATTATACTATACTATTTATATTTATGTTTACACTTCCCCAACGTTTCGGTTGCTTTTCAGCAGGCATTAAATATTAATAAATAAGTATCATAATAGTGTGGTGCAGTTTTGTCACCTATGAGCTAATAAAAATATGTATTTAATATACATTTTAACTAAAGTTACACAATATATACCTATATTCTTTTTATAGAAACATCAGCGCCCACACCACAACGGGAAGCAAACGGTGGATCACAGATAACACCTCCAAGAATCGACATGGCTGCCGTAAGTTTAAATCTTCATCAATAACTGTCTATATAAATATTTAAAGTTTCAAGTTGTGTTATGTGTAGATTTCAGGACAATACTTCGACTATTTATTAAGTTTTGGTCACCATCATATCCTATTATTAAAAATATACGGTAGCTAATTTTTTATATAGAGATTAACGTAAAGGGAATAACTACTTTCGGCTTTGCGTGGACAAATTGCTCAGTAAAAAATCTATTTACAAATAATTATAATTAATTAATTCAAAAAATATTAAATAATACCTCGTTGTAGGAAATATTTCGGTAATAAAGGACGCATAAATAAATATTTAAACTGATAACAATCATAGGCACCGCCATTTTTCTTCTTTTGCGCTCCATTCTGGGTTAGCATATAAATAAACGTGCATTTTTAATAAGATACTTGTTTTTTGTAACATTTTCTTCTTTATTACATAAATATCGTTTTTATAATAAATATATATATTATTCAATCAATTAAATGCTCATTTTCAGTCAATTATAAGTGACAATATTGCAATATTATGTATATCAAGAAAAGGCATATTTTAATAACTTGCTGCAGTTTTATTATTATATTTAGCTTGTTTTTGGTATTAGATATTAAAAAAGCAATGCATTTATTACTATAATTAATGTCCACGCCAAGCCGAAGCACCCTAACATACTGAGCAATTCCCGTTTTGATTATTATAGTAAACATTAAGTCCACTACCACACCTGAGAAAGTATTTGTTTACACTTTAATATAACGTCGAGAAAAAAGTAGTTTACACTTTTAGGTTGATAAACCACTGGTTTACACTTTAAGATTGAGAAAGCAAAGTACTTGTTTACATTCAATTTAAGATTGAGAAGTACTTTCTCAATCATAAATTTGGTAAATTTAAATTTCACATTGAGAATGTACCTAATTAAACTTTGAGATTGCGAAAGCACTTGTTCACATTTTTAATTAAAGATTGAGAAAGTACTTGTTCCGATTTTAAATAAAAATGAGAAAGCGATTGTTTAAATTTTAATTAAAGATCGAAAAAGCATTTGTTTACATTTTTAATTAAAGATTGAGAAAGTAGTAGTTTACATTTATACTATTTCTAGTTGCACAAGGCGCTGTGCGCAACGGCAGGCTGCGAGCACTCGACCCTGCTGCTGTACCTCATGCTGCACTCGTGCGCCGCCTATAAGCGACACATCGCGCAAGTTGCACACATTGACCAGCTCGTGAGTAACTGCCCTGTATTTCATTGTCCCACTGCTGGGCATGGCCCTCTTAGTATGAGAGTCGACCAGCTTGTGAGTAACTGCCCTGTATTTCAGTGTGCCACTGCTGGGCATAGCCCTCTTAGTATAAAAGTCGACCAGCTCGTGAATAACAGCCCTGTATTACACTGTCCCACTGCTGGGCATGGCCCTCTTAGCATGAAAGTCGACTAGCTTGTGAGTAACTGCCCTGTGTTTCATTGTTCCACTGCTAGGCATGGCCCTCTAAGTATGTGAGTCGACCAGCTCATGAGTAACTGCCCTGTATTTCATTGTCCCACTGCTGGGCATGGCCCTCATAGAATGAGAAGTCAACCAGCTAATGAGTAACAGTCCTGTATTACACTGTCTAACTGGTGGGCATGGGCCTCTTAGTGTTGGAAGTCGACCAGCTCGTGAGTAACAGCCCTGCTGGCGACGGACCTCTTAGTGGGTGATGTTGATTAGCTCGACACTGGCCCAGTGCGGGTTGGCAGACTTTACGTATCTTCGAGAACGTGATGTAGATCTTTCAGACATGTAGGTTTCCTCACGATGTTTCCTTCACCATTATAGCGAACGATAATTGACATTTTCATATTAACCTGTTTTGTTGCAGCGGCACACTGGCGGTCAGACACAATAGGGTTTTAAATAAGTCTGGCATTCCAAGACTTGACAGTTTATTGCGACGTAAATCATCGAATCTCAGCCATTGTTACGTATGTGTTGCAGATAGTGCCGATCCTGCAGGTGTTATACAACGCGCCCGACAACAACTCGCACCACATCTACATGTCGCTCATCGTGCTGCTCATACTCACTGAGGACGACGCGCTCATCAAGAACGTGCACCTCATTGTACGTATACACCATTTTCTTGTTAACATTATAATATCTTATACGCTAGATAATGACTGAAATGATCAACAACTGTATACCCATATTCGGACAAATAAATATTATTTAATTTCATTTCAAAGTACTATACTAATATATAGTTGGGTTTGCATCCAAATCTAAACTAATATGTTATTTACAATATTAGGTATTCATAAATCAAAGATATTTTTTGTGTAATATCTTATTGTTTTCTTTGTGTGCACATATTAGTTACGTTGCGATTCATACCTCAACAATGCATCTATGATATAAGATGGATTAATGATTGTAATGTGCTCTGTGCATTAATAAATAAAAAATAATAATATATATATATATATATATATATATTGTAAAGAGGAAATGAAAGGAAAAAATAAAATGACCGCGCTTTGAGTCGCTCGCCGTAATTTTATTTCGTTGTACCAAATACAGTCGTATTCTGAGCACTTTAGGTTGAATTTAAATTGTTACTGAATTAGTCTCTTCGCCGCCACTTCGTCCGTCGGCGCTGACCCTAATGCAATAAAAGGTGGCATGCTCCTTCCAATTTGGTCAGGCCTGCGACTCGCTACTACTATATACACTATATCAATTCCTTTTTTTCTATTTTTCTTCCACAGATGCTAAAAAACCTGACTTGGTACACGGAACGCGCGATCTCAGAGATATCCCTCGGTGGTTTAATGGTGTTGGTCATACTGCGAGCGCTACAATACAACATGGCGCGGGTTCGAGACAAGTATCTACACACCAACTGCCTAGCTGCGATAGCCAATATGAGTTGTGAGTATTATATTTTATTGTCACGTTCTGGGTTCGAGGGATAAGAATGTAAACAATATTACCGACTAAAACGCGTTTTATTCTAGCACACAATTAAATTTAAAACACGCAACACACTACTAGAACACTATAACTGCTTCAAACTCCGTGATATTATCGCTTCCGTTCGCTTCGATGAATACTTGATCACTTGCGATTGTAAACTGAACGGCGAGCGCTAGCCTTGCCCTTTTTACGTGGTTAAAGCGTTTCTGGAGTTTTCTAGAAACGCCATACCCGGTATGTAAACAGTACGAAGATTCGAGAAAGTTCCAGTGTTATCTCGACTATTCGCGTACCTATAAACCACGTAGTTTCGTAAGATATCAATAGATGGCGCTGTAATAAAATTTTTGTTGGAACTGCCGAGTCTTTCCCACAATGCCGAGAGATGGCACTGGGCGTAACATCATTATTACTAGATTTTGCTTCTCTCGCATTAATGTAGGTATGGCCTATAATTTTTAGCATACATTTTCTTGTTTAATTGCACGGATGGCGAAGTGGTTTAAGTGGTTGCATTACTACTGTTGCCGCGCCAAGTGTTGTGGGACAAAAATTGGTGTAATCATCAAATAGTTGTTCCGAGTCAGGATGTTCTTTGAGTTCATTGTTGTAATGTTTGTAAAGTTCCAGGATTTATGCCTAGAGCGAAAGAGGTATTTAAAAAAAATGCTCTTAATTCATAGAAGTGTGCCAGGCTCGTAACAAATGGAAATCCGTAGTCTCCGCCTACCCCTCTGGGAAACAGGCGTGAATCTATGTATGTATGTAACTCAAAGGTTGATGTTCAGATACCAGCATCCAGACAATATTTAACTGGTTTCGTAGGAAGAAAAAAAATTCTTTGTACGTAACTAGTTTCGTAGCGAGAAAAATAATTCTTCACACGTAACTGATTACGTAGCGTTGGTTTTGTAGGCGGCCGAAGGGCTTTTGTCATTGTGTGTACAGTTAGGGCGTTTGTGCACTACAAGGAATTTTACTGTCCGGCAGTCCGATTTATTACGGTCCGATGTGGCACGCCATAAATGTATATACTAGTTTGTGCACTATACGTAGTTTTACCGTCCGACATTTTACTTTTCCTCATTCCGGGCCGTTTTTCCGGCCCTAGATGACAGTAATGAAAAACGTGTTTATGCTTGTGCACTGCGTCCGCGTTATTCATGAGCGAGCGAGGCGGGCGCGGGGAAGGGGGGACAAAACTCATTGTTCCTAGCGTAATTACGCGTGCGTGGCGTGTAGTTTCAAAGAGAGCTACCGTAAACTGCGTCGCACCGATCCGAGTAAAGACGGACAAGTGCACAAGCCAAATCATCCGTTTTTTCATGCCACATCGGACCGTAAAAGATCGGACTGCCGGACAGTAAAATTCCTTGTAGTGCACAAACGCCCTTCGGTTCGTTAATCACTTAGTAGTGCATGTGGTCTCGGGTTCAAATCCTAGGTCGTGCCAACAAATAGTTACTAGGTTCTTCTAACGAGAAAATCTCAGTCGCAGCCCTGAGTTAAGAAGTTAGCGATGTTTAACGTCCCTGTGCGTCGAAAAGAACGTAAAGCCGTTGGTTCTGCCTCTGATCTCTCTCCGATTATGTTGGTTTGCCCTTCCAACATACTATAGCTCGGTTCCTTTATCAGGAAACAAGTCATTCTATTTACGTACAGTTACAACTGTCTGTAGGTAAAACGACTCGTTACTTGATATAGGAACTAGACCTATGAGAGTTAGGGATCAGAGAGTGCACGTGTGTTCGCGTACACATTTGCGGATAATAATATCTCCTGCGCAGATGACCAGGCTCCATTTAGATTGGGCGCCGTAACCAAAATTCGCTTTGGAGGACATTAAATGAGCAATTTACTATGTTAACATCAATCTTCTTCTTCTTAAAAATGACAAGCCCGCACTAGCAATAATTCCTGTGTCACGATGGACTTTACAAGCATTCGAACAACGGATAAGAAGATTACCCAGACCCGGGAAAACTATTTGTGGATCACACGGTTTTTGTCATGTGTGTGGCTTGAACCCACAACACTCGGTCTAAAGGCAGTGGCGAGACGACCACTTAAACAAATACGCCATCCGTTCCTACATTATATTTATGTTTATTTTCAGGTGAATTCAGAAATTTACATCCGTACGTAGCACAAAGATTAGTATCACTGTTTGAAACGTTGACGAAACGAAGATCGAGACTATGCAGTGAAATCGAAGGTATGTTATAAATACTATAATGCTATAAATTACAAGTGAGAAACGGCCATGAATTGCCGTAAATCTTAGAGTACGAAAAATGGTATCACGTGACCTTAAGGTCAGAGGTCAAAGGTCATAGTCATTTCGGGGGTACATCGACTATGCTCAGTCGAATGGCGCTGACCGCGAGCTAGGTTCTTGAGTTGAAATATGGTATCACGTGACCTTAAGGTCAGAGGTCAAAGGTCATAGTAATTTCAGGGGTACATCGACTATGCTCAGTCGAATGGCGTTGAGCGCGAGTCTCTAGCTCTTACGGTTCTTGAGTTGAAAGTTGTATAACAGACAGACGGACGGACGAACAAAGCTGTTGTCGATTTTTTCGAACTCTAAAAATGTATAATATCAGCCCTGTATATAAACTGTCCCACTGCTGGGTACAGGCGTCTTCTCAGTATGAGAAGGGTAAGGCCATAGTCTATAAAAAAATCCGAATTGGCTATTCAAAAAATATTAGCAACATAGTTATAGAGAAGCTAGTAAATAATAATCGTACATTGTTTCAGGAGGCGATATAAACGGTTTAGAGTTACCGCACCAGTCAGAGGAGAAAACTGAAGAAATTGTAAGTTATATTAATATACTAGCTTTTGCCCGCGGATTCGCTCGCGGTAATTTAGAATTTGACAATCAATTCGGGTTGTACTCTGCTTGTAATAATATAATTCAATCATGATTCGAAAGACACGTGGCGCCATCTATTATCATAAGAACGTTATTGTTTTTTTCCTTGGGAACAGTAAATTTTTTCGGGATGAAAGGTAGCCTATGTCCGTTTCTGTACACCTGTCAACGTATATGCAAAATTTCAGGATGATCGGTTCAGTAGTTTAGACGTGAAAAGGTAACAAACAAACTCATTTTCGCTTTTATAATATTAGTTAGGAAGTCGGAATATAAACGCGCGTTTATATTGCCTTTCTTTATTTAGAATTTAGAAAGGTTGTTAGTTTCTTGTACGTATCTTCTCATAGGCTCAATCCTTTATCTGAAGCTAGCAATTAACGTAAATGTAAAATGAGTAAACTCACTAATGCATTAACTTTGACATTCATCATAAGTGTTACATTGTAACCTAAATAAATAAATGATTTGTGACTTATTTACTGTAGTCGCATTACTATTAACTGTAACCTGTTAGATTCAAAAGACTGGCTGTTAGTTTCTTCCAGGTAACTTCTCCCTTTTTTTTTACATGGAGGAATGCATTGACGCATACCCCTCCGTGGGGGCGGGCGGAGGGGTTATATCGGACTCGCCGGGATAAAAGAGAGATGTTAAAACGATAAAATGAACCTCCCGGAATATCGACTAAACCTACCACGGTGTTCCTCGACAAACAAATTATTGCTTAATAAGGGGGTCCAAGATGATATAATGTAAAACCCTGTATTCATGTAAACCCTGTAATATTTTGTAAGTCTGATCAATACACTCTTATACTTATTGGTTAAAAATAAAAAACCACTATCAGCGGGGCCGCGCGAATCACTTTCACATGCGGTCGCGACCCCGCCGAGGTTGGTATCTTCTCTTTGACAACTAAGCTAAACGTAAATTTAATATCTAATAAACTTTGACGTTCATAAGTGTTGGTTTGTGACCTTTAAGGAATTAGCTTTTTTATTAATGAGATTGTGTCGCGTTATTATAAACGCGGTTCTATAGCATTTCTATTTTTTGTGATTACCTTTCGATTAACTGTATTCGCATTACTGTTAACTGTATCATTATTTGCTAATTATTTACAGCGTTTCTATTTACTATAATTGCGATACTATTAGTTGTATTCGCGCTCCTATTTTCGTGTTTGTATTACCGCTTTTCTATAAAATGGAATCATTCATTTATTAACACATGTGTATAGCATTTCTATTAACTATAAGCAAGTTTTTTTTCTTTTTGTTTTTTTTTTATTTATAGGAAAACTTACAGATAACACAGTATATTAGGAAACCTTGTAACATAAATAAGGCCAATTACAAGTTCTCACTTATAACCTAATTAAATAACTTAAAACTAACCAAAATGGAACACAAATAATTAAAAAAAAAGAAACAAAAAAGTAATATTATGTTCAACCACGATTACTGGCAAAAACTGTTTCCAACACATTTTCTTTAATTTCGATACAGTAGTAATAAACAGGTCGACATCAGCATTCTGGCATGTCAAGTTGTACATTCGGCTCGCCCTAACTAAATATGAGTTCTGTCTATAATTTGTACTCACCACAGGAATATGTACGAGATGCGATCTACGTAAAAACGCAGATGGCACGCGCAGACCAACCTTGCTCACAAATTCCGTTACATCAATACATCCATTCATAATATTTAACAGAAATGATAAATCAGCTATTCTACGCCGCTCGTTAAGAGGTAGTAAGTGAAACTTTCTACAGCGACTTAAATAATTCGTTAGGTAGTAGTTTGAGCGATATTGTATGCATCTTGCGAATTTTCTTAATTAAATAAAATCAATTTTTATTTACAGATGGACCACATAAGCGTTCTGGACGAAGTTTTACGCATGTTGCTGGAGATTATAAACTCTTGTGTCGCTCACCAACTATCCAACAATCTGAACGTAGTGTATGCGCTGTTGCACAAGCGACATCTGTTCCAACAACATCAGAACCATCATCCTGTCGCGCAGAATATTGATATGGTAAGATGTTTTTATACTACTAAGGTTTTAAGTATATTGTATAGCCCGCCTGTAGTGGGTACCTTAGTTCTGTAGTCAGGATTTTTAAAGGCTTATGTTTAACTTATCACCAGATATAGTAAAATATAACAGTCAAAAATAGTAAATGATCACCAAAATTAAAACCGCATTTTAAAAACAACAAAGAGAGCACAGCAAAGAGATTAAAATAAGTGGGCGGAGCCCCGCCAAGCGGGGTTCCTATTTTTAGGTGGGTTTAAGAAGGAATCTAACATAACCTAACCCTTCCGAGACACTTTAGTAAGCATATTCTGGTGTGCAATTACTATTTTTGGTGGTCATTATATTTAATCCCGTTTTTAAATAAGACAAGCCTAATATTGGACTTATGATGTAGAGATTGCGGTTTCGAATCTCATTGCACTACAAATACTTACACAAGTATTATAGCTTAGCTGGAGGAGTTAACAAGAACAATAGTAATTTAATAATAATATAATATAATATAATATTCTATAATATAATATTCTATCACATACACACAACACCATCTAGCCCAAACTAAGCAGAGCTTGTAGTATGGGTACTAGACAATGGATAAACATACATATATAATTTTTTTTTTTTTTTGTAAATACATACATATTATACATAGAAACACCCAGACCAAGACAAATATCCATGTTCATGCACACAAGTGTTTGACTTGTGTGGGAATCGAACCCTCGACCTCAGGCGTGGCAGTCGGTTACACTAACCACTACGCCACCGAGGCGATTTTGTGATTATTAATCCATTCTAAATGTATGTTTTTAATATTATAAATTTCTCGTGTTACCTTTTTATTTCAATTTCATTTTCCTGTTTTGGATGGGCCAGCTAGCACACTGAAGGCACGCTAGTGCTAGATTGAATAGGTATATTATATATGCTAGATCGAGCCCCATGTTCTCTGGTACAGTCAGCAACATTTTAAACTAAATTCTTTTATACAAATAGGTAAGGAGATGTAACACAGTTTCACGGTAAAAAAATGCAGAATATATTAATGAGGATTTTTATATCATAAAATACTTACAGAAATTTGTTTAATGTTCAGTTATGTTGTTGATTGTACCTTAAATCATACCTGGTGAAAATATATCGGTATATAACAAACTTAAAATATACATTGAAAACATAGCGGTTTAAGTGCTCGCCTCGCCAACTACACTCGGTGCACCGCTGCCACTGCGCCGAGTGTAGTGGGTTTGAATCCCACACGGGACAAAACTTTATGTGACCCACAATTTATTGTTCCGTGTATGAGTGTTCTCTGTGTCCGTTGTTTAAATAATAATAATGAACGTTTATTTCCTCACCACAATATACACATATTATATGTTTATATAATATGTGTTTAGTAGTTAGTTAGTTGTAGGAGTAGTTTGATGTTTTCTTATGGATGTTTAAATGAAATAACTGCTTGATGGTATTCTTCCCTTCCCTTCCCCTCCCTTCTCTGAAGAACACTCCACTGGTGATACGTGACAGTCTCTCCATCTTAGGTATGGATCTTTGCCGCTCCCTTAATCAGAAAACCTATATCGAGAGCGTCATTAAGCAAGCTTCGCGAAAACTCGGAGTTCTGAACAGGGTGAGGCGGTTCTTCACGCCTGGGCAACTGTGCCTATTGTATAAGGCACAAGTGCGCCCTTGCGTGGAGTACTGTTCTCATCTTTGGGATGGCTCCGCGCAGTACTTGCTGGACGCTCTCGACCGGTTACAGCGGCGGGCTGTCCGTATCATCAGATATCCAGAGGTCACGAGTTCACTGGAACCTCTGCAACTCCGTAGGGACATTGCGTCATTGGCATGTTTCTACAGAATATACCACAGGGAGTGCTCTGAAGAGTTATTCCACCTTATCCCGCCCTCCCCTTTCCTATCCAGAACAACGCGTGCTGGGCTCAGATGCCATCCTTACACGGTAGAGTCGATTAAAGCGCGTACCAAAAAGTTTGGATCCTCATATCTCTGCCGAACGACCAAGGCATGGAATTCTCTGCCAAGGCACGTGTTTCCTTCTTCCTTCAATCCTGGGTTCTTTAAGCGGGGCGTGAAAAAGCATCTTCTCAGGCCGTCAAAGTAGAGACCTCAACATCGCCTCGGCTACTGCAGGGGCGATGTGGAGGCCACTGCTCTTAGACCACACGACTGCTTACCATCAGGTGGAGTGTGGTCATTTTGACGAGCAAAAAAAAAAAAAAAAAACTATATGGATATATATTTACTGGTACCACTTACAAATAATACATATTGGACTACGACCTAACTTAGCCAGGCCCGCGCCACAAGGGGGGAGAGAGGGGCAGCTGAGACAAATTGCCCCAGGCACCCACCTTGAGGAGGACCCCCAAATTCATAGAAGAATTTTTTGTTTTTGAAATGAGAAATAAATTGAAAATGAAATATGAAATCGATAGAAAATAAAATAATTTTAATTTTTGAAGGTAAAAAGATAATGTGTTATATGCATCGATCAAATATACCATAGATGCACCATCGTCGCTCGAAAAACGGCCCCAACAAAACTGTGCATAAATCAGTCGTATGCGCTATATTATGCACCTGTCCCACTCACTCTTGCGTGCGCTGCCCGTAAGCGAGAGCGAATCGACACCACTACTACGGTGGAGACCGTACCATATACTTAGTACGCTTGCGTATCGCGAGTAACACACTTAGGACGCTTTACATTGACGCGTTTTAACTAAATTATTACAAAATGTTTCTCAGTGGGCGCTCAATGGTTATTCCGGTTTATTTCCTGGATTGCATAATAAATGCAGACACTTATAAGTAAGTAGTACTGGTCAGTGCCACATATTGACGCGGTTTTTGTATGAGAATGTGCATCTATGGTATATTTGATCGAAGGTTATATGCATATGTATTATATTAAATTAAATAGAAACAAAACGTTAAGCATTTATTCAAAACTTTATTTTCACGCTTTTTCGATTGACTTGTATGTTTGAAAAATGAGCTTTTTTTCAAATTTGTATGTGGAGGGGGCCCCAGTTCGAAAGATTGTCCCGAGCTCTCGTTATCATGTGGCGGGCCTGAACTTAACGGTTGTGGGGAGAACGGTTGTGGCCTGCCGCGCGGCGCTGTTGTATACTTGCGCCAGACTATACAAAACTAAAGCATCAGCATGTCGCTACACAGTATTAACAAATATTACATAGCGTTTGTATAGTCCTCCGCAAAACAGAGGAATTATTCGTAGTATTCCAAAAAAATGTACATCTGTCTACCCTTCCAAGAATATAGGCGTGATACTATGTTTATAAATATCATTTAAAATCTGTCCACAGGTGATAGGTTATTTCTCGACGCGCCTACAACGTGTGCAGGAGGGAGCAGGCGGCGACCTCGGCGTGACCGAAGTGTTGCAGTGTATTAAGAAGGGAGCCGAGCAGTGGTCTAGCGACAGATTAAAGGTATACCACCATTCTGACTACCTTGATGGTCACATAAGGTCACTCTGATAGTAGCGAGACGATAGTTTAAATAGTCACTAATGATTGGGCTGTTTAAATAAATTGTCAGTTATAGCACGAACCTTAGCTAACTTATACTTACCAGACGTAAGTTTGAATAAGCTTAACTTACTACTACGTGGTACTTAGTCGTTGAGACTTAAACCTACGTACCTAACGGCCCGGTCACGTCTTCGGTCTTAGCGGCGAGCGGAGCGGAGCGTTGTGCACGCCGCGTACCCTCAGTAGCGGTTAGCGGCAGCGGCCCTCCTACACTGCTGTCCGCGCCGCTCTGTGTCATGGCGTCGCACTCATTCGCTTGTACTTTTGTTCCCGCCGCTCCCCACACCGCGCGCCGCTGTAGCGATTCGCTCGGATAAAACCGCGCGCGTTTTCGCTATGAGCGGCGCGGGCGTCTCGTGGCGTGCTTCGAACATTTTAATACATTTTTGATCTTACCGCTCGCCGCCCCGCGCTAAGCTGCCGCTCACAGTGGCAAGGTCGTGAACAGGCCGTAATGGAAAATCAAGTAAATAAAGTGGCATAATGTGTATTTAATACACTTGCCTCTCTAGCTACCCGTTATAAGATGTACTGCAGTAGTTTTATGTTCATTTTTCTCGCATAGGACCTAGGAAGTTTTGAGTCAAAATATATTTTGGACGACTAGAATAAATAGAGCTAACATTTTACCTAAACGTATATCTTAGTATAGTAGGTACCAAAATATATATAATATACCATAAGAATGGACAGAATTAGGAATGAACACGTAATCGTTTGGCTCGGTATGGACATGTTATGCGAAGAGATGATACGTATGTAGGGAAGCAAGTGATGAATATGAGGGTAGAGGGACGAAAAGGGAGAGGAAGGCCAAGGAAAAGATGGATGGACCGTGTGAGGATGGATATGAAAGGGAAAGGGGTAAATGATCAGATGATGGGTGACGGAGAAGTATGGAAGCGAAGGACATACTGCGCCGACCCCAAATAAATTGGGACCAGGGCAAGAGGATGACGATACCAAAATAAAAATATAAGCATAGCCTAGCCGGAGACTGTTGCCAAGCAGAGCTTCCGAGTTCAATCCCGAAATATGTATTTCTGATTTTAGAAAGTCCCCAGAATATGCATTTTTGGGTTTGAAGTCGACTTAGGAATTAGGTGCGTTCAAGCTAAAGACTAATCGTAAGGTCCCAGATTCGAATGCAAGGTCAGGTAAATGGTTATAAATCTTTATGCCAGTACCCTTGCGTGCTTTAACGGTAAAATAAAACATCGTGAGGCAATATTTATATCTAGGAATTATCCATAATGCTCTCGAAAACATGTGAAGTCTGCCAACCAGCACTGCACCAGCGTTGCAGACTATGGCCAAAACTTTCTCACAACTCGGAAGAGGCCCGTGTCCAGTGTTGAGACAGTTCGTATACTGACATATTCTCAAATTGTTTTACAGAAATTCCCCGACCTCAAATTCCGTTACGTCGAAGAGGAACGCCCAGAGGAATTCTTTACTCCATACGTGTGGAGTCTAGTGAGCTCATGCGGAGGGGTCTACTGGGCCAGCGAGGGGGGCGCGCGGGCCCTGGGAGACCTACTGTCCTGCTGATCCACAAACACAACACGACAGAATGATTTTGTGTTCATATAAACTGTGACTTGACGGACATTTTTGTGTCTTTTCAGACATTATACTGTTGTGTATTTATGATGGATAAGGCCTTGAATGTTTTAGCTACTTTTTGTGACAATACCGGATTTGTAATGATGTTGTGTATTTATTTTGTGATGAGTTAAAATGTCTGTGATTAACATTTAAACATTGGGTGATCGAACCTGAGACGCGAATGTTATTCATTGAAATTAAACTACTATATACGGATTTTATCGCGTTGTTTATTTGACACTTAATTACAAAATTTTGAAAAACTGTTATACTACTATAATACTATTAAACTTTACTAATTTTTAAGCTAATTAAATTATTGAAACTATTAAAACTATTTATACTATTACTATACTATTATACTGTTTATATTTATGTTTATCACGGGGAGACTAAGTCCATCTTAGTCTCCCCGTGACCATGGCTGCTGAAAAGCAACCGAAACGTCGGGGAAAGTGTAAACATAAATATAAACAGTATAATAGTATAGTAATAGTATAAATAGTTTTAATAGTTTCAATAATTTAATTAGCTTAAAAATTAGTAAAGTTTAATAGTATTATAGTAGTGTAACAGTTTTTCAAAATTTTGTAATAAAGTGTCAAATAAACAACGCGATAAAATCCGTATATAGTAGTTTAATTTCAACGAAGCTGAGACCTCATGCACGGCAGTCGAATACATTACCGCTGCGTCACTGAGTAGAAGTGTCTTCGAATTTATTATGCTAGCTGTCCCCCGTGGTTTCATCCACGTATATGATCATTGATTTATGCCCTTGACTTGCAGCGTAATGTTATATAGTCTATGATACTTGTGTATAAAGTAGCTTTCTAATGGTGAAAGAATGATTAAAATCGGTTCAGTAGTTTTAGAACTTAACGAATACAAAAAACAAAACATATTTTTTCTTTATAAATTCTTTATATATATTCTGTCTGCATGTCACTGAAATCCTACTCTATACTCTTCCTAAACGACTAGACCGATTTTGATGTTTTTGTGTGTGTGTGTTTAAGTGTATCTCTGGATGGTTTATATTCTTAATAAGAGCCGCTAGGAGGCCCTTTAAATGTATCCATGGATTGTTTAGATTCACATTTGGACTCGATAGGTGGCGCTGCAATCATTTTTCGTTCGACAGGACAAGGTCTGTCGTAGCCGCTTATTATATTAAAAACGGTGTTTGTTCAAAAAGTAGCTATACATATTTGCACTGTAAATGACGAGCTATATATTAGATGTAGAACGTTTTACCCGACTGCGATGAAACAGGAGTGCGGTTACCAATGATTTTGTTTTACTCGGTAAACGAAAAAGAATTTAAGTTAGATGATGTCATAGACAAATGTACTAAAGAATGCCTTTTTGTTGTATGTTGATAGAGGATTTTGATTGGTTCTCTTTTTGAATTTATAAGTTACCACGAAATGCAAAACGTATGAAGGTCAGATTAATACAAATAGACGCAGCTACAGATATACTAATAGTTATATTATACATTCAATCAACGGACACAAAGAACATCCAGTCTCGGTACAACCATATGTGGATCACACAAATTTTTGTCCCGTGTGGAATTCGAACCCACAGTCGGTTCGGTGGCAGTGGCGAGGCGACTATTAAAATCGCTACTCCATCCGTGTACTTGCATGCGAATATGAACTTTAAATACTGCAGATACGGTTCAAATTCCTTTACCAAGGTCAATGGCGGCCAGTCAATGTAGGTGGTATCTAAATCTATATTTTTACATGACGTATAAATATGACTATTTTTATTTATATAACAAGCTAACCCGTGCAACTTTGTCTGCTTCACATAAGAGAATTTTCTCCGTTTCTGCAACATTTTTCATAGATATTTAACATTTACCATGATGTCACACTTATGAACTAAGAATTTTCGGACAAAGTTCTCTAATGGCTCGTAGCACTATCTCTCTTTTTGCACGCCACTGTATGAGGCTGAACATGTATGAACTAAACACTATTTGTAATAATATCTTGCATTCAATGTATGTATACCATGTTTAAACAAATAAATGAATTCTTATTCTTATACTCCGCTCCTATGGATCGTGCGGTCGAGCATGATGTTATGTAGCCTATAGTCTTCCTCGATAAATGGGCTATCCAACACAAAAAGAATTTTTAATTCGAACCAATAGTATTTGAGATTAGCGTAATTAGTATAGATTATATCTATACTAATATTATAAAGCTGAAGAATTTGTTTGTTTGGTTGAACGTGCTAATCTCAAATACTACTAGTTCGAATTGAAAAAAATATTTTAGTGTTGGATAGCCCATTTAACTAGGAAGGCTATAGGCTATATAACATCACGCTACGACCAATAGGAGCAGAGCAGTAATGAAAAATGTTGCAGAAACAGAAAAATCTCGTGCAGTAGACGAAGTTGCGCGGATCAGCTAGTATTAGTATAAATTTGTGTCTATGCAGGCGTTCTTTGTGTTTATTTGTATGTGACATGTTTATTAAACACAATGTAATATAATTATTTCTATAGTATTAGAATAGACTTCTAAAAGAACTTCCATTAAAAGTTTCATAATACTTTAAGTAAAAATTCTTTGTGTCTGTCTGTATTCGTTTTCACATCCGTGTCAGTGAATGTTGGGCTATGATATACGTATCAAGCGAAAATTCTTAACGTGGTACGTGATGTTATACAGCGTGTAACAGGAAGGTGCGGTCATATTTTATGACCGTAATGTGCCCATGTCAAAACTAAAATGGTATAAGCTGGTAATTGACGCCATCTAACGGAAATCAATAGAAGTACTGTTAAGTAGTTAGTTATATCGTAATAGATGGCGGTGCACTACTATAAAATAAAAAAGTTGATACCTTAACACGATTTCGTTAAATTTACTTTAAACAATTTTTGAATCTCTATTTGCAAAAGTTTATTTTCAAAAATAACACATTTTTACATGAATGGAAACCTGAAGGTAAAACTAATATAGCCGTAATTTATAAAACAACGCCATATAGTTCATTCATATTCATTCTAATTCAAGTGTTCACAGTATTTTAGACCTTTAGGTATCCATGAAATATTATAATTTATAATTCAATGTCATCATCATCATCAGGCTATAATAGGCTATAATTCAATGTATATTTGACAAAAAACCTATGTTACTACAACAATACAAACACATATAAATACAGGTAACTTCGTATGACATTAGGCCCTGAGGGGTGACATTGGCCCTAAAGTCATATGAAGTTACGGTAATTTTAAATTTTGTGACAATTTTAAACATTTTATTTATTTATTATTTAAACATTAAAACAAACGCATTACATAACTATCAAGATTACGCGTATTCCTTTTCGGGTTCAAAGGGGTTATCGAGTCAGCTGTTAGTTTTGTTTAAGTGTCGACTAGAATATGCTGATATTGATAAGTGGATAGAAAGAAAATGCTATATCTCAGTAAAAATAATGTATACTCTATTTGTCGGGGTTATTCCATTGTGCAGGGGCTGTATTATGTAACGCTTAATTATGACTACACCTTTCTGATACACGATTATTTAGTATATGACGTCTGACGACTCCTCCGACGGATTTGCCAGGTATATATGTTTCGTGGCCCTTAGGTTAAGTGGAACGCAGACTGGAATCCTTACTAATATTATAAATTCGAAAGTAACTCTGTCTGACTATCTGTCTGTCTGTTACCTTTTCACGGCTAAACCACTGAACCTATTTAGATGAAGTTTGGTACAGATATAGTTTAAAACTTGGGGAAGGACATAGGCTACTTTTTATTGATGTAGGTACCACGCGGGCGGAGCCGCGCGCAAAAGCTAGTATATATATAAAGGAAGATGGAAACATTACTTATATAAAAACATTATGTTTTATTTCTATAAACTGTAAGCAATTTTACCGTTGGAGATTAACATTATTTTAAATTTACTTATGGACAGTCCCACAACTAACAAGTAAAATTTATCCGAAAGATAAATCACATGTTGTTATCTCACTTCTGTTAGGTTAAATAAGAGATGGCAAGACTTTTATCAATAGCTTAACCGCTACTCAATCTCCAGGAGATACATAACAATAGATTTTTTATTGTGTCTATAAAATGACAGACGATGGGATGATAAATGCTATTTGGGGATGGTGGAACAGGCCCTTAGAGTTTATAGTTTATTCACGTCGCTATATCTTCACTCGAGGTCATTTCAATTTGCGTTGCGCTAACCTATTAACAATGTATTCTGTTTTATATAAATATAAGTATTAGACCAACTGAAATCTAAACATTAGATACACATCCATATTCTTAGATTTTCGCAGTACAACATGTAATATTTAGGTATTGTTTGTGGTACTTTCGTATAGGCCCAAAAGCCGAGTGCCTTGATAATGCTCGATTTAGAATATATAATAATTAAAAACTCATATATTTATTTTTTTAATATAGGTATATCAAATTCAAAAATATGTATGTTGATTCATGTAGGTCAACCTTGACTTTCATAAGTGTTAAAACTTATATTTTACTAGCTGTTACCTGCGACTTCGTCCGCGTAGATTTTAACTAAAAAGTGTTTGTCTCCGCGGAACCGTATTTTTTTTTCTAAAATCAAAGTAGCCTATGTTACTCCTTATAACATCAGCTATCTGCCAGTGAAAGTCTCGTCAAAATCGGTTCAGTCGTTTCTGAGATTAGCTGGAACAAACAGACAGACAGACAGACAGAAAGACAAAAATTTTAAAAATAGATGTTTTCGTATATGTACCTTATATACTTTCATATGCATTAGATAAAAAGCTGTTATTTTGACATTACAAACAGACACTTCAATTTTATTTATTTGTATAGATTGACAGCGTACATTTATGAAAGTCAAAGTTACATTAACTAATATGAATTTATATTTACATTTACCTGTTACCATGTTCAGCAAAGCAAGAGTGTAGAACCAATGAGAAGAACTGGCAATACCACCATATTCTACAGTACAACTAATATTACAAAATTTACATTTAATGTAAATGTGAGTTTGTTTGTTACGCTTTCACGCACTAACTACTCGACCTATCGTCATGGAATTTTGAATACACGTTCTAAGGGGTACAGAAGAGGACATAGGGTACCTTTTATCCAGCAAAGTACTAGTATAAACAAACTCAGATTCGCATTTATAATATTAGTTAGGATTCTAGATTGAGCATTATAGCCACAACCCAAGATTTGCGTTGCAAACCCATACCGACTTCCTAACGACAATATTTACATAGAAGTTCGTATGTTTAGTTTATGTACAAAACCTAGAGGTTACAAATATATAATATATTATATAAACTCGTGTTCAATTTTATTTTATGTGATATCTAATATGTTTACAATTTTAGATTAATTTTTCACAAAATTATACATCGTGAGGCGTGAATTATACAAAAAAGGCGAAGGCGTCGAACTGATAAGGACTCGATTTAAATTATACAGAAGAGGCGATAATGTGGCAAGGTAGGGCGGGAGTACGTTGCCGTATCAACGAAGGGTATTATACAGCTTGATTGTTGTGATAATTGGCCTTTTTCGGAGTGCCAATATAAGATGTTTTTTTCTGTCTGCCAACACGCACTACGCTAGCGTGGTGGACTATGGCCTTACTCTTCTCACACTGAGAAGACGCCCGTGCCCAGCAGTGGGACAGTTTAAAACAGGGCTGGTATTATTACACACAGGCAGCGAACCACGGATGCCTGGGTCGCGCCGCTTGTGTATAATTCACGACGTGTCGCTTTCTTATATTTTGTATGGCAAAGATTCGTGTCTGCGCCGCGCCTTCGCCTTACGCCGTTTATAAAACACAGACTACTCGAAATTTGTAAGTTAGGCAATTTGAACTCTAACTCACACTATTATAGATTAAATTGCCTAAATTCAAAATTTTGAGTTAATTGTGTTTTATTAAAAGATTTTTTTTACTTTAGGAATTTACGCCTTAATGTTTGTGTAGGACACGCAGACTAGACTGCTTTTTGTTGATTCAACGCGCGATTAAGCGACTTAAAGTTGCCAGTCTGTCGAATCCGTTTCTTAACGCCTATTTATTAATTTATAAATCTTTAGTGTATGCTGTCAATAAAATATAATAAAAATAAATTATTTAGAACTGTTCATATCCATTATTAAAATCGTTTTTCTGCTTGTTATAGCTGACTACTATATTACATATAGCTTAGCTGTTTTGTATTAATAATAATAAATATTTAAATTGCATCTTTGTTAGAGCTTCATGCGTAATAGAAACTATGACATAAAGAAATGTAAAGATTATGTAGTGTGATAAAAACTTAAAAAGGTTTTTTCTGAGATTTTCTTTTGCCAGTATGCGGCATAATGTGTAATATGTCGCACCCTTAATAAAACAAAGACTTAACTAATTATTATGGATTTAATAAATTTGAACTCTATTACAATTACTGAATACAAATATAATATTAGACTTTATAGTCTTTTAATTAGAGTTGATATTGCATTACATTGAAATTCCGAGTTAAATCGTTGTTTTATTAAGACTGATGTGTCTACAATTTTAGTTTCTAGAGTTTTCATGTGTAAACTACCGGTATCCCTAGGGTACACAAAGGTGTAATAGATCCACATTTTGTCACTTTTAGTTTATGGTCTTACTTTATGGAATGGCAAGCTTATTACCGTCTATAGGTTGTAGGCTCCGTGCTGCTATTGACAGTTATTTTAACAAGAAAACCCAATATCACTTTGCGTCAGGAATCGGACCCAAGACTTCAACACAGCAATCATATTTACTACCGCTTTATAGAGGCTTTATAACCTTTTAACAAACTAGGGTAGGTATATGTTTTTAAATCTACAACTAGGAATGGCTCCTGTGTCGCGGGGGGACTTTACAAATATTCAAACAACGGACTCAGAACAATCAGACCAGGAACTATTTGTGGTTCAAACAATTTTTAAAAATCTACAACTAGGAATGGCTCCTGTGTCGCGGGGGGACTTTACAAATATTCAAATAACGGACTCAAATAACACCCAGACCAGGAACTATTTGTGGTTCAAACAATTTTTAAAAATCTACAACTAGGAATGGCTCCTGTGTCGCGGGGGACTTTACAAATATTCAAATAACGGACTCAAAAAACACCCAGACCAGGAACTATTTGTGGTTCAAACAATTTTTAAAAATCTACAACTAGGAATGGCTCCTGTGTCGCGGGGGGACTTTACAAATATTCAAATAACGGACTCAAATAACACCCAGACCAGGAACTATTTGTGGTTCAAACAATTTTTTATCCCGTGTGGGGATCCAACCCACAACACTCGGTGAATTTGTACACCATATTTAACTACTACGATTATCAAAGACTATGTTTCATTAGTTTCTATTAAACGATATTTTATAATATGACATGAACAGTTAATTTATCTTTAAACGGCGGTAAACTTTGTACTATGTTTAAATATAGTAGATTGTAATAAAATGCAATATAGTATAATGAACAATCAATAAATAAATTATACTTATTTAATTAAAATGTTGTGTTATTGTGTTTAACATATTTTTTGCTTTAATAAGACAGCTACTGCACTAGGAGAAAATCCTGTGTCGCGGGGACAAACTTTCAAACAACGGACACGACGAACACCCAGACTCTGAAGAAATTACTATAGGTACTATTCGTGGATCACGAGCAGCGATAGCTCAGTGGGGAGACCAACAGACTGCAATGCAGAGGGTCTCGGGTTCGAACCCACGTCGCGCACCCCTGACTTTCGGAAGTTATATGACTTTTCGAAATTATGTGCGTATTGATCGACAATTATCGCCTGCTCCGTGCCTCGGAAAGCACGTTAAGTCGTTGGTCCCGGCTGCCATGAACATATATGGCAGTCGTTATGGGAGAATGTCGACACAAAAGATCCCACTGGGTCGAAGTGTCGCCGGTCTGCACTGACTGGCCCCCACATAAGATAAGATTCGTGGATCACACAAAAAACAATGGCCATTCTCCTAACATGCTTGTACCAGAAATATCATAAGAAACGTAACTTATTGAAACATATCTCGTCCTATTTGTTTATAAAAATATAAGTAAATTCGGACTTTAGTATATTTTTAAAAGTCCGGAGATAGAAGTAGGTAATTAAGTAAGTAATATGTCTTTTTGAGGATATGAAGTTAGAAGTCGTTGTTATCATTTTAAATAACACAACAAAATATTGTGTTATAAATGGTTTATATTAATGATGAGCATGAAATTGTATTAAAAGCTACTAGTTTACTAATATAAATTGTATGTATGTTTGATATCATCTGTGTTATAATTTATTAGCGAAATAAAACAGATTAAGAAAAAAAAAACATGGATATCTCTAATGATGCAAATACTTTTAGATGTGTTCAAATATATGTTGTTTTATACTGCGTTCTGTTTAAAAATATACTTTTTTTGAGGCAGTTTATCTAAAGACAATTATCTACACGTTGGTGATATTCCTTCATCGATAAAAGTTTCTGATATTTTCCGGTACCTACAAAGTGGCCATTGTTCTTTCCGTCCCGTGTGTAATTCAAAACTACAACACTAGTTCAAATAGTATTAGTAGTGGCGAGGCGACTACTTTAACCACGACGCCATTTGTGAAGTCTGAAGGTTTTTGAAAACGGATATCTTAGAGAATTTATGTTTTGGTAACAATATTATATTTCTTTTATAATAGAATACAATTAAAAACCAGAAAAAAACGTGCGACTGATGGTTACGTTTAGTGGCTCGACTAACTACCGATATCACAGACACTCAGTCAAATAAAACAGACATAATTCTCACCCTAAAAAATGGCACGACGGCATCTATACAGTAGGCTCAATAAATAGTAGAGTTGAGTAAGTAGCTGTGGTGTAAATAATAATAAACTGTGTTTATTCTGAAAGTACTGCATCCGTGTTTTACTTAAGTTTAGGTACTACAGACATTAATAAGGGTGATGCCACGCAACGCACTAATGAGGCATCACCCTAACCTAGTGTACAGTGGCAGTACTTAATCTTTGAACGCAGCGATTATACGCAAACGGTTTTTAAATAGCTGAAAATACTAAACCTCGTACAAGTACGCATTACGGCTAGAGATTTTACATAATTCTATTTTGCATCACTCTCACATAGATTTCTGAAGAAGAGCGATATGTAGTGATATGCTTTTATTACTTAGGCTTGTTTATTTGTTTGTTTGAACGCGCTAATCTCAGGAACTACTGGTTCGATTTGAAAAATTATTTTAGTGTTGGATAGCCTATATTGATTCAAAGCTAATTAATACGTTTGACTATAGAAGTCAAGTAATTATGTAAAACAGTTTCTAATTATTAGTTATGGGTTAAGAAAGACAATCATAGATAAGACACTAGGTATATGAAGACAACAATGTGTCTAAATGATTTTCTTTTCTTGGCCTGCGATTGCTATCAAAACCGAGAATTTTAAGTTTCCCGCTAAATGTGATTCATAGACAATGAGTAAGAAGAATACTGTAGGTTTTAGTATCGGATTTTCTAACAAAGATGTGTACGTATATAAGATGTATAAATAAATTCTACAAGCTTTTTATAATTCTATAATATATTTAAGAATTATTTAATAATCATAACATTATTTTATATTTATCTGATGAATAACGAAAATAAAAAATCAGCAAAGAATAGACAACTATTATTTGTTTCGTTCCGATTTAAAATCAAATCAATCGTCAATCATGAAGTGTTGTGAATGTGAACGAAGTGCGTACATAAACAAAACTTATTTTATTTTATAAAAATAAATAACTTTGTGCGATAAATGAGCCGACGCCGTATACGAGAATAAACAGACCTAATTTACTAAAGTGTATTTAAATGTACTTATCTGTGAAAATATTACTGCAAGGGAAGACTTAAATCATAAGATTTCGGTAAGTGCATGGTTGTATTCTTATTATTTTCTAAAATAAATGTTTTTCAATACTTGTATTTCCTTTAGGTTTTTCGCTGACGAAGCTTATGTTTTGTCTGTATACATTTTCTTTTTAGCCTGTCTAGATCTGTATACGTGTGTCGCATCATTTTTGTTTTGTTTTTATTGATATATTTTAAACATTTTACTGTATTCTTTATTTAAATTACTACTGCTCCAAACTTAAATTGTCTCCTTCCTTATCTTCTTATTGATGTTCGTGTGTTTCACTATTTGAATAAAATAGGGTAGGTCGTATTGATTTTTTAAAGGCAAGTAGGTACATGCTGCACAGCATGTTACTGCATTTTGTATCCAGATTTTATATTAGAAAAGAGAAGCATTGTGTTTTAGGTTTAAAATTACGACAAGTATTTAGAGACAGAGTCATAAAATCATTTTAATATTGTATGAAATATAATAATGAATAATTATTATAAAAAACCACCAATTAAATAGTTAGGCACAGACAAAAATTCAAAGACTTTATTACACTAAATAAAATGGTGCCAATACAATCTGCAGCAAAACCATTATACATCATGGGTGTAATATTTTGTAATCAATAAATTAAAGCTCTTCATCTTGCATATTTTTAGACCTAGCAAGTTATTTATTTCATAAAGATAACACAAACTACATCATTACAATGACTCAAAACTAGGCAAGTTTGTATCTTGGTAGCCAATATAGAAGGTTAAATAATTAAATAATAATTTAATATAAATTTAGGACAGGCTATACTTCTTTGCTTATAATTTTTACAATTGGACTTAATGCTCAGTCCTATACAAATGATAGCACTCCTAATGTAATCTATAAAACAACAAAACTGACAGTTGTTATTCAGGTTTACCAGACCAGTTTCTAAGCCAGTCGGAGATCTTAAACATGAGCATATCGTCCTTGCCTATTCAACCATTTATTTTATTACATGTAATTTGATAACAATATAAATTTATGATATATATAGATTCTAAACCTCAATTTTTATTTTTATAAGTATTTTAATCTATTGCATACCACAGGATGCAGTTTTGTTTATTTAGGTAAACCAATTATAAATAAAAATATATACTTACTATGGTAATTATAACCATCAAGCATGAGTAAAACACTCAAGTTTATTATATACTGCAAGGGTTAGACAGTGCTATAACAAAACCTTGCCGATACACCATGCCAAACAGTGTTTGTTTGATCCATATATGGACCAAAAGTTTGTGTGATCCACAATTAGTTGTTCCAAGTCTGGGTGTTGTGATGTGTTGTCTTTGTATTCATTGTTTGAATGGTTGTGCAGTCTTTAACCAATACATGAATATTGTTAATAGTGAGGAATTACTTATTCAAAAAGAAATTGTAATCACTCTAACACTTCATTTTTGATATATTTCTTTTAAAAGCTTATTAATGCACTAGTAATAATTTCTGTGTCATGGGAGACCTTACAAACATTAAAACAACAGACACAAAGAGCACCCAGCCCCTGAACAGCAATTTGTAGATCACACAAATTTGAGTCCTGTGTAGTGATCAAACCCACTACCTTTGGTGCTATGGCAGAGGTGAGACAACCACTTCAACCACTTAACCATCAGTGCAGCAATTATATGTTAAAATATCATACTGCCCTGTTATAAACTTATTATTATTATGATTATAACATAATATGTTATCTGTAATACAGGACCTCCTAGTACAGAGACCAGTCTCCCACACAGACTATACATTCGCTGCTTTCTTGTATGGACTGTTTGTTTATGATGTCAAATGTTGTGTACTGTGTGAGAGAACAAATAAACAATTATTGTTATTATATTACTTCATAGCTATTATGGTAATATGTAGCAGTGTACTATCTCATCATATCAGCAGTTCCACACGCTGCATTTGATGCAACTGATAGGAATGTGACCCAAATATGGAACAATTAAGTAAGCTATTTGCATTGCATCACCACATGCTTATTAATGCAATCAGTTAATGGATGGTGTTCCCGAGGTAGAGTACTGATGGATTAAATACTTTTCAACAAGTAATATATGTACAGTTAGAAATGTCAACTTTATAAATATATTGGGGCTTTAATATAATTATAAGAGTTAGGCAACCATAGTTTTCTATGGAATAGTAAACAAAAATTGACAAATACTTGACTGCACCGATGATGGTCGCCTCGCCTTTCTGTGCCGAGTGTTGTGGGTTCGATCCCTTCACGGGACAAAAATTGTGATCCACAAATAGTTGTTCGTAGTTTGGGTGTTCTTTGTGTCTGTTGTTTGATTGTTTGTCAAGTCCACCGCGACAAGAAAAATCTTACGCAAATGTTTACAGTGTTAATAGATATTGACCGCGGCTTCGCTCCGTTAATGTAGGTTTTGTCCAAATTTTTTTATCCCTTTAGAACAGTGCTTTTCTGCTGGATGTAAGGTACTCTACGCCCTTTTCTGTACTGCTGATACCGTGTGTCCGAAATTTAATGATGATCGGTCGAGTAGTTAAGGCGTGAAAACGTAACAAACAAACACACTCCCATTCACATTTATATCAGTTGGGATTTATGTTATTTTTATTTATGTTAGGCAACCATAATTCGGCCTCGATGGTGTAGTGGTTACTGTAAGCGACTGCCACGCCTGAGGTCGCGGCTTCGTTCCCGCAGAAGTCAAACATTTATGTGCATGAACATGGATGTTTGTCTTGGTCTGGGTGTTTCTATGTATAATATGTATGTTTATCCATTGTCTAGTACCCATAGTACACGCTCTGCTTAGTTTGGGCTTGATAGTGTTGTGTGTATGTGATAGAATATTATATTATTATTATAATTTTCTATGGAATAGTAAACGAAAATTGACAAATATTTCCTTTCGCCAATTAGTCTGGAGAATAAAATACTATTTTTGGGAGGCTCTGGTTCGCCCTCTAGTGTGTAAACTGTTTCTTTACTATGCCATTCTTTATTATAATTAAAGGAATAATCTAGAAGTATCCACATTAGTAATGATGAAATATCTATAGTTAATTAAACAATTTTCCGTTGTGTTATTACACATCACCTTTGACTTTTCAAAGTTATATGCGTTTTATAAAATAGTTAATTAGGTTTTACTCGCTTTTGAAACAATTTTTTAGTCAACATCTTGGTGCATAATGTACATGCCTATATTAGTGTATGTATAAGAACTAGTTTTAAGGAACTGTATTGCGTGTAATGTTGTATATATATACTGTTGGCGCGTCTAAAATAAATAAATAAATAAACATTGTTAGGGAAAATGCATGTGCAGAGTTCTTTCTAATGTTCTCGAAGATGTGTCTGTCAGCGTGGTGGACTATGGCGTAACTCTTCTCACACTGAGAACACGCCCGTGCCCAGTAGTGGGTTAGTGTATATACAGGGCTGATATATAATTAGCTGACCTGCGCAACTTCGTCTGCTTCACATATAAGAAATTTCCCCGTTTTTGCAATATTTACACAATTATCGCCTGACAATTATCGCCTGACAATTATCGCCTGCTCCGTGCCTCGGAGAGCACGTTAAGCCGTCGGTCCCGGCTGCCTTGAAAATCTATGGCAGTCGTTATTGGGAAGTCAGTGACCTCTAATATCCTGACACTGGCCTAGCTTTAGGATATCGTTAGCCTTCAGGTTGCGGAGGTCAGATGGCAGTCGCTCCGTGTAAAAACTGATATCCAGTCAAATCTGGTTAGACTAGAAAGCCGACCCCAAGTGACATGGGAATAATAAAGGCTAGGGAGAAGAAGCAAGAGTCCGCGAATTTATTGCCGCCCACCTCGCACATGTAGAATCCTTGCTTTTTACTGAGAATTCCTAACAAAAACATCTAACAACGCTTAGCCCGACTAAGGAATCGAACACAAGACTTCATGCACTATGCATCACTACCGCAACTCTACTGAGAATTCTTTACGAAGCTCCACTAAGAATCCTTTATACGTAGGTATGCGGTCAAATAACCATTTGTATCTGTCGCCAGGGATCCGATTGCGCGCTTGACTTAAGACTAAGATTAATAGTCCCGAATTCCCTTTAGATATCAACCAGAATCCTCACAGAAAAGTAATAATATTGTTCCAAACTAAGCTTCCAAGTTCTGCGGCTTCGTCTGTTTTACTTTTATCCCGCTATACCATCGAGTGGGATTCAAAAAGTAATTCCAAATAAAACCCCATTACAGACCATATAGCATCGATAGCCTAGTGGGAGATTATTGGATAGCTACGCAGAGGTCTCACATTGGATCTCAACGCAAACACATTTTGAAGTTATCTTCTTGTCCTTTAATTTAATTTTAATGAATAATTAGTTGTAATTTTCTTTTGTAATTTTGTTTTTTTTTCTTTCGAATCATAATTGTATTTACTTTATTTATCATTGACACAAATATTTACATTATTAATTTTAAAATGAATTAACCTAATATATATTTACAAACGTATTAAAAAAGGTAACATAATTACAAAAACACAAATATTTATACTACTAAATATTTACAGAAAAGGTTTAGGCATCGTAGAATTCTTCAGCATCGCTGTCAACTGGTAACGTGCCCAGAAGACTGGCAGCGTTGCCACGTTGAATGACAATGCTGATGCTGATTCTTTGGGCCAAAAAAAGACCAGCCGTCTGATCACGCGAAACGTCGATCAAGCGTTTTGCGTTCTCCCTGTACAAAATACGAGAGGTCGGACCTTTGTAATTATATTAATTGATATTATTCGGGTCTAAAGATTCTTGTAAATTATATTATAATTTGTACACCATATTATGTGCTAGGACATAGCGTACTTATATCATAGCTTTAAGAACTGTATTACTAACCTATGTTCCACAAATAAATTATTATGATTATGATCCTTAGCCTTTTATTATTCTTAAGTTACTTGGGGTCGGCTTTCTAGTCTAACCGGATTTGACTAGATATCAGTTTTTACACGAAGCGACTGCCATCTGACATCCGCAACCCGAAGGCTAACGATACCCTAAAGCTAGACCAGTGTCAGGATATTAGAGGGCACTGACTTCCCAAGACTGCCATAGATGTTCATGGCAGCCAGGACCGACGGCTTAACGTGCTCTCCGAGGCACGGAGCAGGCGATAATTGTCTTTTTGAAGTTAGGTGCGTATTAAATAGATAGTTAGATTATTATCGCTCGCTTTAACGGTGGAGAAAAACATCGTGAGGAAACCTGCATGTCTGATAGTTCTGAATATTGTTCTGGAAGATGTTATAAATATAATATGATCATGCTCGTAGCCTCCTGACACCGAAGCATTTACTGAAATCACTTGCCACTACGGCCGAATGTACTTTACAAAGCATTAAACTGTTTTTGTTGCAAAGGCCGAGACCTTGGCTGTTGAATAAAACATAAACTAAGATTTTCCCGAGTTTTCACTAAAATAAATGTTTTTATGGACAAACTATCGCCATTGCTTAAATTTCATTGGCTACAAGCAATCACGTGTATAATACTTTTTTAGCGGGAAAAAACAAACACTCGGGAATTGATGCTACCTGAAGGTCGGTCGTCCGTTGTCGAAATAAGAAGTTCAAAAATATTCGGCTTTTAGAGTACGGTTTATTTAGCACTTTGTAAAGGACGCGAGGTGTCGGGAGGGTAGATGTGAAATATTTACTCTGTCGTTTTCTATCTAATATGTGAGCTCAGTCGTCTTAGTGTGCACATTTTCGTGCGTTGAAATTTTTTGATTTAACTAGATCTTGCTCGCGGCTTCGCCCGCGTTAGTGTGATGTTAGGTTTGTTACAGTACTTTTTCGTAATGAAACGTCCTTTTCTGTTCCCCTGGCAACGTGTATGCGAAATTCCATGATGATCGGTCGAGTGGTTAAAGCGTAACAAACAAATAAACTCACATTCGCATTTATAATATTAGTTAGGATTTTAATGTTGTTATCCTAATCCTAATCCTAACTATCCTAACTAATATTATAAAAGCGAAAATGAGTTTGTTTGTTTGTTTGTTACTTTTTCACGCCTAAACCACTGACCCGATCATCCTGAAATTTTGCATATACGTTGTCAGGTGTTCAGAAACGGACATAGCCTACCTTTCATCCCGAAAAATGACTGTTCCCGAGGAAAACAACAAAAACGTTCTTATGATAATAGATGGCGCCACGTTTCTTTCGAATCATGATTAAATTATATTATTACAAGCAGAGTACAACCCGAATTGATTGTCAAATTCTAAATTAACGCGAGCGAAGCGGCAGGTAAAAGCTAGTATGTAATATTACTGCGCTTATTATTTTCCATTAAACTTTATTGAGCCGGGCGCCAATAAGGATCATCAAAATAGGTCAAATGCTAACCCTATTTAGATAAATCAAGAATGCAGTTTTATCTGGCATTCCTTCGATATCAGCAGTTTACCTGATTACCGTGAAGTTAAAGGTGAAGGAAATATACATACTTACACTGGATTTTGCCCGCGGCTTCGTTTGCTCGGGAACAGTACGTTTTCCTGGATGAAAGGTATCCTATGTTCTTTTCTGTACCCCTGACAATGTGCATGCAAAATGATGATCGGTCGAGTAGTTATGAAAGGGTAATAATTAAAGAAAATAAGCTCTCATTTTATAATATTAGTTAGGATGTACATAGTCTCACGCCTATATTTTTTTAGGGGTAAGCAGTGTTATATTATTATTACCCACATTTCGCCAGTTAAGGTCCTGCAATGCAGAGGGTCTCGGGTTCGAACCCACGTCGCGCACCACTGACTTTCGGAAGTTATATGACTTTTCGAAATTATGTGCGTATTGATTGACAATTATCGCCTGCTCCGTGCCTCGGAAAGCACGTTAAGCCGTTGATCCCGGCTGCCATGAACATCTATGGCAGTCGTTATTGGGAGAGTGTCGACACAAAAGATCCCACTGGGTCCAAGTGTCGCCGGTCTGCACTGACTGGCCCCAAGATAAGATAAGGTCCTCATTGTTTGGGTTTGAACCTATTGCCGTTTAACGGGCACAATAGCTCTGTTACTGAGCATACATATGAACATTAATTAGGTCGCCCTGAGAATTAAGGCCTGATCAAACGTAAGCGGTATACGCTACCGTCTGCGGTAGAAAAAACCGAGTGGGTATGCGGTAATATTACTGTACAAACCAAAGCGGATTTCGCTAACCTTGTGGGTAGGACTGATACTAAATACCTGAGCGAAACCCGCGCGGCAGGCACTTCTAACCACAGCGGCAGCGAATACCGCTCAGGTCGCTCTAGCCGCGGAAATTGATACTTACTAAATACCTGAGCGAAACCCGCGCGGTACATGCCTCTACCCACAGCGGCAGCGAATACCGCTCAGGTCGCTCTAGCCGCGGAAATTTATACTTACTAAATACCTGAGCGAAACCCGCGCGGTATATGCCTCTACCCACAGCGGCTGCGAATACCGCTCAGGTTTGAGTAGGCCTTTAACCCGACATCTGATGTACAGCAGTCGCTTACACTATCGCTGCGTCACAGGTTGTAAATGTATTTTCTTAGTCGGTATGACACTATAACTTATGATGGCTTGCAATACCTGACCTGAAAAAGGAATTAAAGAGAAAAGAAAGGAATTAAAGAATTACTGCAAAAGTTGCGTATGGTTTAAGTGGTTGCATCACAAAACAGAAGACAAAACATCGATGGTGCAATAATAGTTGGTTGGAGTCTGGGTGTTGTAAAGTCCCATTCAACACAAAAATTATTCCAAATGCTAGGTTTCTTTTAAAAGTAATATTATATTCTACAACTTAAGTAAATGAGATCTTATACTTATTTTTTGTGGCGCGTTCATTTTTAATATTTAATTACATTCTAACGGCACATCTGAGTTATAAATTAGTCTAGGACATTGATTCATGCGCCGGTCCTGTGTTTATTTACGATGCTCCGACGGCACTGAGTTGATAACTTTATTAGCTATCAGGCTGAATGAATAATTTCCTGAGACTAATGTATGGCCGACGTCAAGGTTATTTTATCTGTGGAGCTTGCGGAGTGCAGATTTTATCTGTACCTACAGACTTTTTTAATACTTTTCTTATTTGGTAAACAAATCCTAATCCTAACTAATATTATAAATGCGAAAATGAGTTTGTTTGTTTGTTACGCTTTCACACCTTAACTACTCAACCGATCAACATGAAATTTTGCATACACATTGTTAGAGGTACAGAATAGAACATAGGGTACCTTTCATCCAGAAAAAATAACTGTTGCAAACCTAACCTAACCTACATTTACGCGAGCGAAGCCGCGGATGAAAACTAGTGGTATATAAATTACTAGGTCTTGCTCGCGGCTTTGTCCGCGTAAATCTAGATTTTACAATACTTCTTTTTTGCGTGAAAGGTATCCTATGTTCTTTTCTGTACCCCTGATAAGATGTATGCTAAATTTCATGATGATCGGTTGAGTAGTTAAAGCGTGAACTACGCGTTCACACTTTAACTAGTTACAAACAAAAAAACACACATTCGCATTTATAATATTAGTTAGGAATAAGTTAGTGCTTTCAGATTATATTCGTTCTCTAACTTCTTGAATGTCGAGTGGAAATACATAAGAAATAATTAAAAATTCATTGCGCAAACAATACACAAACCATAGATACACAAACGGACAAATGTATGTGCGCTCGACACTTGACTCATTAACGAGTCAAGTGTGCAGCGGACATACAATGTCGTTTTTTTTTTTTTTTATGACTCATATTTGCGGACAGCGTATGTCCGCTCGACACTTGACGGGCTAATAACCAGAGACGTAAAAATAAAAAACACAAAACACAGAGTTGGGTCTCTATGTATTGTCTTTACTCTCATATACTCACATATTTCACTAGCTTTGTTTTTAGTTCCCAAGTAATAAGGGCAAGTCTATTGCCGTTTACCCAGCACAGTTCCAAACTCCGTGATACTACTGAAAATTTCTTGACAGAAAAACCCTAAAAGAAACAACAACTTTGTTTTACCTGGTTATCATACATAACACCTTAAAACCATAGCTTTTGACTTGGAACAACCATTTGTGGATCATACAAATTAATGTCCCGTGGTGGGATTCGAACCCACAACACTCGAAGCAGTGGCAGTGGCGAGGCGACCACTTAAACCACTACGCCATTAGTGCAGTCAAGCTGGCGAAATATTATTTATTTATTTATTGGTTTACCAGCAGTTATTACACTAAAACATTCATTACATACAGAACATCGTATTATGCTTAATCTAAGTGCACAACTTATGTAGGTAAACACCACATGCATAATTATAATTTAGAAAATAACTATTGACAAAAGTTATCCAAATATCGGGGAAACAAAACTTACATTACAAAACTTATGTATATATAGTACATAATTATCTCTGAATAGAACAGTAATTAGTGGATGGTTAATCGACAGCAAGATTATGGACTAGGTTCTATAAAAGGTTAGGTAAATCTTTGAAATGTTGAGCCGAATATATCTATCTGTTTACTGTAGTGATTACATATCTTACTTAGCCGTGAAACAGGCGAGTTGGAGCCTAAAACAGATTTACGAAAAGGAGGATGTAGGAGCATATCATTGATCAGTATAATACGAGGTGTATTAGCCTAGCCCTTTTTTTACATTTATTATTTCTTTCGGGGTTTTTGTCTAAACCAGACATATTAACCCCATCATACCTTTTAACAAGTTAAATCATTTTAACATAAATGCTATTCAGTATACAAAACTAACAGGTACATGTTAATAAAAAAATAAAAATATTTACAAATTAAGTACTGCTATCACATCACACATCTTTTTAGCAGCCCCTGAAGACGGTACAGCCCATATAGATTGCCGTAACCCCATATCTAATCTATTTAATTTAAATTCATTTAAAACTCGCTCTCGTTCAGTTCTATTTCGGACACAATCCATCAGCAAGCCTACCCCTTTTGAAAATATAAGCGTGAGACTCTGCATATATTAACACTCAATACTTAAAATACAAAAGCGAAAGTAAAATATTCATGATTTAATTCAGAACAGTTACGATTTATATAACACCATATTAAAACGTTGACATGAATGTTATTCATTTAAATTAATCTACTTTTACTGCAATACTGATATTATCTCGATTTCATTTACCACTTTTTACATATACCTACCTACTTATGTACTCGTATCTTGTTCCAATGTTAGAGATACGTTTTAGCTTTCTTTGTTGTGGAGAATAAATGTTTTAATTAAAGATTCACAAAGATATCACGTGTATTAATAGTTGATACTTATCTTCGTAACAATTTGTCTATATACCTACTTATATACTACATGTTTACACAACTGCCACAACGCCTAGTCAGGCGCCGATCCAGCTCTCAAAAAAGGTTGTGGTCACAGCCACCAGAAAATCGGCCAATTGCGAGTCGGAGTACGAACTCGCTCATGAACAATCATGAATCATGAACGACTTTTGAATTTGATTATTTCCTTTTTTCCGCGCATCAGGACTTTGGCCTTAGGAATGAAAATAATCATTGGTGGAAGTCAGACCCGATTTTGTCCAATTAAATAGTCAAACAGTTTCGATTAAATTCCAAACTAATTACAATCAATTAATTATTATTTCTTCTTCTTTTCTAGTAGCCAGTAAGCCATTATAGGGACACTAGACTGGGTAAATAGGTATCTTGACGCTGTCTCAGGAGTCGTATAGCGTTTATTATCATCAGCCTATCAATCTCAATAGGCCGTGAAAGTGTGACGTCACAAGTATATTAGGGTTGTGGGCATGCCCATCGTGCCCACAACGGAGGATCCGCCCTTGCGCCTAGTGTTTGTGGCTTCGATCCCCACAAGGAAAATTTGTGTGATCTACAAATAGTTATACCGAATCTGGGTGTTATTTGTGTCCGGTGTTTGTATGTCTGTAAAGTCCTCCGCGACACAGAAATTACTCCTAGTTCGAGAGTTGTCTTTTTAAAATCAAGTAGGTAATAGTTGGACCAACGCGGCAATAAAACCCCAGATAACCAAATGTCATTAGTCCAATAAAGCAGTTACTGAGTCATATATAAAATAAAAAATATACATTCAGCTGCTTTATTTCCCATTAATTTTATAGTGAATCTGTGCCAGTCAGCATGTCGGTCCAATCGAGGTGTTTCAGTCGCCAACAATGAGCGCGAGGTGCCATAATCGACAACTCAATTATTTATCCATTGACCCGCTTCCGACGTCGCCACATGAATTCTTCCGACGTTACACTCTCGTATTTGGACGGGAACACAACTTGAATCCTAATTGAAGACATTTATCACACGACCATTTTAGTTTGTCATCGTTTCCCGCCATATTTTCGTGCAGTGAGTGGCGCGAAATGGAACGCGCGGACCGTGTGTTCGAAATTTATTAAAATTGTATTTCTTTTTATTTGTGTTATGTTTTTTAATGGCAGAGAGCTTTTAATTGAAACTCTTTGATAAGTAGATGTGTGATTTGAGAGACTGTTAAATTTTTATAAATAGTGGTTAAATGTGTAAAAACGCAATGTGGAGTGTTTACAGACGGATTAAATGGTAATTGTTTCTGACCGATACCTATACATACTAATATATTTTCATGAATTCCTCTCTAAACTTTCCTTTCTTCTGTAGTTAGTAATAATTAATCTGCAACTTTCTAGGTTCTGTATAAGATTAATCTATAGTATGTTTATAATAGGTATATTTACTATGTCCAACGCCATAGATTTGCCTCTTACGTGGGAGCTATACACAACTAACTAAACAAGCATGACCTCTGATTATTGACCTTCTAACTAAATTTAGATTATCTTAACGTGCTGGAGAAAGAGCTACGATTGCTCTTTTTTACATGTTAGGTAGGAATCTGGAATAAAGAAAGCCAAAATTCTCCTTTTCTTATACCTAGGATTTAACTCTAAATGTAGCAGGTAGGTTGAAAAATACCTTCGCCCTACAGAAGATTACAGCCAAACAAACTTGTGTTGTGATCTCACACTAAGTAAGGTCTTCAAGGTTCAAAAGGAAGTGCCGTGCGGTAGGGGACCAGTGGCTCTTGGCCCTTACGCTGGTAACAAAGGGACTCGAATTTAGAAGAGCCCATGCATTACCAGCCTACGAAAACCGTCCAATAACCTTATTGCCTCATCACAAAAAAAAATCACTTGGTATATATCACTACATCAATGTCTTCAACGTACATATTTTCTTATTGTAAGCTGGTACCAATTTCGATAAGATTTTCGCAACTGTTCACATGTTAGCAGTTTTACGAATTGTGTAGCACTGACCATAAAAAATAACAGCGAGGTGTTACAGCTACCTTTGTATCAGAACACGGGCAGGAGACCGATCTTTTATACTATCAAGATGGCAAACAAGCATAGCAGCCCAGCTAACACTAAGCGGTTACTGTGGCCTATGACTCTTGCAATATCAGAGGCGCCACTCGCGTATCGCTGACTGAAGGGAAAAAGGAATTAAAGATGGGATTAAAGGATAGGAAAGGGAGAGGTAGTACGGATACCTCCAGTTCTCTTACTTACCTCGTAAAAGATATTTATAGTGTTACTATCCTTACAGTGATTGCCTGTAAGAGGATCCTCCAGGCAAGCCAGTCTAAAAGTAGCCTTTACTAAGTAAAAGGCACCGGCGAACTATTCCTAATCCAACCGTTATATTGCGTTAGATTTATGTTTGTTTATGATTATCATACGATCATTATTCTGCCATTTTAATATGTCATTTAAGTAAAGCCTTCGCAGTTCACCTCGCTGACCAATTGCGGATCGTTGCGTATCCGTGCGAACCTAAGTTCAAAAGGTCAGGCGTCCGTGTATAGAATTAAAGCCTTCTCTAGTGTTGTTGGTTTATTTATAAAGTGACATTTAACTTGTAATGTGACGATACTACGCTGATTCTTTACGGTTCCGTACCCATCACATGAAATTACAGACGTTGTCAGGGGTACCTTTCATCCAGAAAAGTAGGTACTGTTTATGAGAGATAGGTAAAATGTTATATTACAAGATCGCAGAATCATCAGATCGACGTCATATTACCAAGACTGATTATTTTTACAGTAAATGTAAACAAATTAAGTAGGTATATAATGATTAAGAAAAAAAATTATCGCGTTCCCAGAGACGATAGGCCTTTCAGATAGAACTGTCTGCTAAAAACACAAAACTCTAAAATTGGCCTAGCTTTTGAATGCGATGAATGTATTTATATAGTAGGTACGATTGTTTAAAATTTCAGTAGGAAACAAATTATGCACCTACCTACCTAATAACGTTAAGAAAACTACATATATCCTACTCCAACCACAAGATTACATCAGAAATAGTTTGCACCAAATAGAATACCTGTTGAATTTATTACCGCAGGATACATTATACGGTTGCGGTACTATCTGATTTAATATGTATAATCTGTGGCTTATTGTGGCACTACCACAAAGCATTGCACGTATCAAATAGGGTTACAGATTACGCAGATACAGATCGCCGACTATTGAGTCGGTGTGAACCGCGAAAACCCGTGAAAAGTCAATTGTCGATGTAAGCTTGGCTCCACATCTCACTCTTCAGCGACAAGTTACGGGTTGTGACATACGCTAGGCAAAGTTTGTTTAAAACGATAATTTAAAAGTTGTCTTTTAACACAACAATAATTTTGTCCGATTATAGAATTATCACATGACTTGTGTGAGCATTTATTACACAAGGGCGGACAGTGAGTTTATAATGTCTCAGCTTGATGTCACAATCCTGCATTCGAGCGGATGGCTCGGCTGTAAAACATTTAGATATGTATTATATAGCCACTATATGAAGCCATCCGAAATGGATTTTCTAAGAAATACCTAAAAACTGATGTCACGCCGCATGAGAACGCTAGTCGGTGGGATTCCTTTAAAATAGCCATATTATTATTAAAGTATTAATAATTATAATTATAATGTTCATCCGAAAATACAGAACCTGTGTTGTCTAAACATGCATGCATAAACCGTAATAAGACGTCGCAATAATTTATATGATGCTTTATTTATGAGTCGCTAGACGTGGATGCGTGCTACGATTTCAGAATAAGTCGTCCTAATGTAAGAACTACCTAAATTGATGTACGACGACCTGTATGTGTAAATGCAGCTTCGCCTACTCTTTCGATCATACAGTTGTGAGATTATGTATCTATGTCTTGAGCCGGCCACCCGTATCTGTCTATTTTATGCAAGCGCTATATCGAGGCTGGCGATAAATATTATAATAATATGTAATATTGACGGCCATTTTTGCATCACACTGTGGGTAGAATGCTAATTTCGCTGAACGAGAATGTAGTAGGACGTCAATTTATGTGAAATGGAGAAAGAGAGATAATATATAATATGTACATTCACTCCAGTGGTGTATACGAGAGCCCTTATGCAACTGTGTGATTCAGAGTTGGATAGTTGGGTTGGGCTGTGTTTCCGGGATTTTTATGAGAAAAATTCTTAGCTGCATTAAATTGATTACCGAAGACTAGGCAAGATTTTACACTTATACATATATTGTCAATTGTATTTTAGTCCTACATAATATAGCGACACAATAACCAGCCAGAGTTCCATAGTTACATGCTGTTATGAACAATCAAAATGAAAATAAACTTTTCACATAACAACTTTGCGTGACAAGGCAGTAAGTAAACTCCGGGACCTCATGATCACCAAAAAGCACATATACAACTTGCACCAATAATCCACATTTACCGAATGATTAACACTTGTGCCACTGGACCAAGAAGACAACCATGAGAAAATAGCAACATTTGTTTGTAGATGGATATTGCGAAGATGACAATCCGTGGAAAAATAATGTCTTCTTAATCATCAATGATTTCTACTGTGCTGAGGTCATAGTTGTTTAAATAATCACCTTGCCACTCAGTGGCGTATCTAAAGTTCTCGTTTTGGATGAGGTCAGCCACTGTACGACAGGGGTCGAAGATTTAAATTTTGTTCATTGTGGACTGCAATATGGTCTCTCGTTGTTTTTATTTTGTGTAAGTACACGTTAGTGGACGCGCCTATTTTACCATAAACTTCTATTACAGGCAAACTTTAAAATGTTACTTATTGTTTGAGAATTCTATGAGTAAGTGGTGTAATGATTGCAGCTCCATACATTGTAAACTTGGCGATTAATAAGAGTGGCCGTGATTTTCTTGCTTCTTTGATTTTGGAACAAAATCTACTTTTGGTTAAGGAATTATGTTTTCTTTTAATAAATCTAATTTTGGTTAAGAAATTATGTTTTCCTCATCCTACATGTGGATGTAGGATGAGGAAATTTTACTCACTTCACTCCTATAGTGCCAATGCACCAAGAGTTGCCAGTTGGTACCGGGACTGAATGATAATTTATATGAGTTCCAGATAGCAACACAGAGGTTATGCCTAATGACCCAATTCAATTATATTGAATAAATTTAGACGTTCCTTGGCGGAAATTCATTGCAATAAAATAACCCACCCTAAATATTGCAATAGAAGTATATTGCAATAGTTGGATCGCGAAATCCGAGAGTGCGTGACAGGTTCCGCTTTTCCCAATTATTTTATTCCTTCTATTGTAATAGTTTTATTAATTCGATATTTTAACTGTAGATAGACAAGTCTCTCGAACTTTGACCTGAGGATTAACACCTGGTTTCTAAGAGGGTTATTAACGACGCTTCGTAATCAAACTCAACTCAAGCGATTCGATTGGCTAATGCTACAGTCAGCTAATTACAGCATTAGACATGCGTTTGACCGTCTGTTGTTTGTGTTGATTTTTTTATGTGTAACGGTGGTGTCTCATTAGTGCGTGCGTTGCGTAGACGCAGCGGATCAACGCATTGTATGCCACACCTGCGTTGCGACGACGCACGACGTCGCAGCGCAAGAAGACGAAGCACGTCCTCAGTCCGTAGATTACCTCCCTCTAGCAGTGGAACACTGTCCGTCGTCGCACCGGAGTTCCGACAACGCAGCCCATCACCTTCCCCCCGCTAAGTCTCTCGTCATTCGATCCGTTGAAACGTCGCGTGCGACGAAGCAACGCTATAATGTGGTATGTCATTTACTGAACTTGCGAAACGCAGAAACAGTGTTATTACTCTTACTTCCTAATACTTCCTTGGGTGGACTTGACGGTTCATTGGCACCGGCAAATATTGTGCTGAATAATTAGTAACGACGAGATCTTCCACTTTTGAGCTTGATATAATATATCTAGAATACTCTCCATCCAGGAGCGGCTTCTAGTCATTATGAGCTTGATTAATATATAGGATAGTTACTTTTTATTACAAACTAGATGTTCCCGCGGTTTCACCCGCGTTTGTCGTTACTGCGCCGCCCCAGTAGTTATATAGCCTAGCCTTCCTCCATAAATAGGCTATCCAACACTAAAAGAATTTTGCAAATCGAACCAGTAGTTCCTAAGATTAGCGCGTTCAAACAAACAAACTCTTGAGCTTTATTATATTAGTATAGATTACGATTTGACCCATTAAATGGCGATCTTATCTATACTTTTTACTTGCGATATCCATCCAGGTAGAGCTCTATACTAAAACTATTATCTCAAGGGGCTGCACGGATGACGTAATGGGTTAAGAAGTCGCCTCGCCACTGTCACTACGCCTAGTGTTGTTGGTTCGAACCCCACACGGGACAAAACTTGCGTGATCCACAAATGGTTGTTCCAAGTCTGGGTGTTCTTTGCGTCCTTTGAATATTTGTAAAGTACCCCCTGACCCACTTTTTATTCCTAGTTGTGAATTGTCTTTTAACACGTTCGGTGCCACCGACTCGCCCTGCGAGTTCGCGTTAATTTTATTCCAGTGCCGACGAACCGCGTGGCGAGTTCGGTGTTTTTCGGTAAACGTTACGAAGACTGAGACGGCCACAAAAATAACAAAATATAAAGTTTACCCTTACATAATGCCAGTGAACTCGCGTGGCGAGTTCATTCAATTTATATTGTAGTGCCGGCGACTCGCTTGGTGAGTCCAATGTGAAATGTATGCGGCATCCGGGCAAACATCATGAAAATCGTAGTGGCACTGAACGTGTTGACCTGCCAATTGTTGTACCAGACAATTAAAAACATATTGTGTCTGGCCGAGTGGTTACTGCTGCGACTCAACAAGTTAAAAAGAAAAGCTATTTAAAAAAATAATATTTACTGCTATATAGAAACTAAGCGATTTCTCGAATCCAAGTTTATTTAAACCATTAACCGTATGCATTTTTCTGTTTAACAATAGGAAAGTACAGGAACCGACGTGTAAAGCCACACAGCACAAGCACAATACACTCACGTACCGAGATTTAGATCGAATGGCGAATAATATACGTTATTTATCGCGTAAACAGCCTTTGTGTCATTGTTTTCTGGAAAATAATAACATTTTCAAGTTCTTCTTTAACAATGGAGGATATTGTGGACTGTGCCTGCCATTGCGCCTAGGTTTTCTTGGACTATTAAAATTGCCTCGGTAACAAATGAATATGATTGCTGGGTCTCGATCTTGGTCTCGGTCGTGCTGTGTTATTGGGTTTTATATCCCGAAATTCTCAGAAGCGACATGGAGTTTGGTACGGTGTCCACTTACGACTAAGATAAAAGTGTATCATAAATAAGATATAATTATAATTGTAATCCTAAGCATATTTCACACCGGAAAATGTTGATCCAATATTTACATAGTAAAATGACTATAAATATACCTAATTATAATCGACGGATTATACACTTTTATCTTTGTATATTAAAAATAAAGCCCAAATAAAAAAATATCCTCAAAATATGACACTAATTTGCGATAATGCATTTCAAAACAAGCTACAAGGTGTAAATGCTGTACAGAACTTTTCTACATGTTTAACTGTTACGGATTACCTACGAGAAATAAAAATAAGCATTGAAAAAGCTGCTGGTAAAGAAAATTCCAAATTATAGGATACAAATTCAGTATATGGAGCCTTTACCATAACAAAAAGTAGCGACTTGCCTGTGACCTTGGCACTGCTTATGTAGTTGCGCCACCACGTGCATTGAAAGATAAATAATCTAGTATTATGTACCTAAAAGCAAACCTCCAGAACTCCTAAAGAATGTGCTGTAATCTCAGGAAAAACAAAAATCTTTGTCACATGCGCTGGTAAGTGGCCACATTTTTATAGAACGGGCACCATGCGATTATTATCCCTGGTGTTGCAAACTTGCAATAGAATCTAATTACCATCTTGTAACTCATATATGTATCTGTCGACTTTTCCAGGAAAAATTCAATGGTGAACATGTGCTTCTAAAATAGGACAAAAATAAACATTCCTATTTAATTTCACGAAATTCCTAGCCGTCCATAGCGGGCCAATGTTACCCAACAGTATGAATATAAAATCAAATCTAGATCAGTTTTTGTCACGACAAAACAATATAGCGTGGTGTTTATGGGCTTTAAATTGCATAACATTTCTCGATAAAATCGATTGTAGATTTATAGCTGTGATAAACGATCTATTTTTATGACTTATGATTTACTAAACATTGAATAGTATCGATTAAAGTTCAAGGTTAATCGTTACCAATATCGATTGGTTATACTCGGTATTTTGTCATTGGCAATATTTAATGGAATGGCTGTTATTTGTGCTTGTTAAAAGCCGTTTGTTTTAGTAACTCGGTATAAACGAAACGATTCGACAGTAAACATTAAGTAATCCCTGTGTCGCGGACGAACTAAATAAACAAACAATGAATACAAAGGACACTAAGACTTTGAGTACTTATTTACGGTTTATTATTTTTAGTAGTGACATTTAAACTACTACGCCATAGAAGCAGGCCAGGTATTCAACAAGGCTACGCATAGTTGTGCCGAATCTAGGTGCATCTTGTGCCCACATTTTTAATATTACAAAACCGAAAGAATTGAAAGAACTGAAGAATTTTTAAGACTAAGAATCGTTCTCTAACCAAACATGTATTCTTTTGATGACGAAAGCAAGATGTTCATCTTATTAATTTACTTAGTTTTAAAAATATTTATCATACAATCTTATCCATATCTTAGTGGATCTGTTCCGAATTCTCAGACGTGAAAAAAGAAATATCAAATGCAGAGCGGGTCGACGCACCCGTATTGGCGGACAGCCAGCGATGCACTGCTAACTGCACGTCTAGCCGTAGACAATAAACATCGGATAGAATGTTTGTGACTTCTAATTTTGAATTTGATTCCACTGCACAAATTCAAATTAAGTTTTGTGTTTTGTTTGCGCTAGTTGTATATTGGCGAACAGAACCGTTTTAACTGATTTCAAATGCGGTTGGTTTTTTTTTAGTGTGTTCTGCGGCGCCTTCATCTACTGCTTTTCGCTTTGGGCATAGTCTCATTTTCACTTATAAACCTGATATATTATGACATGTGTATGATGAGCATGTAAAGGGATATCGCCATGTCCTCAGATGACGTCATCTAGATGATGTGTGGTGATATTAAGGTGTGTGGGCGGGGGTAATTGTCTTCGAAATATCCCTGGACCGCCAAATTGCCCATGATAAACTATTGATTAAGTTGCTTTAAAGTAAAAATAAGGCTATAGATGCTGCGCAGTCAATAAAAGAGCCAGAAAGCCTACGTTGAAACATTAATGCCGAATTTCTAGTTAATTGTTCGTCGGCTTGGTACATACAAAACAAATCCATTTACGTGGGTCTAAACTCTAGTATGAAGTGGAAGCACAACGGGGAAATATCATTTTCAAAGAAAGACATCCGATGAATCTTTGTAGCTAGTACATTCTTAATATTTCCTTAGGCTTGAGATTTGGACTAAACATTTTCATAGAAGACCTACTGAGCTTTTTTGCACTGCCAGTGTAACCATACGTCACCGTCGTTTCCAGTGTTCCCTGCAAATGACAACTGTCAGCAAACTACTCAGCGTTGATAATTCTTGGAAACCAACTTGTGTAATATGGAGACGCAGTCGCAATCAGGGTGACCCAGTTTGGTTCAAGATTTCATAGAAAACTTTATTTAATTAGGTCTGTTTACCAGAGTGGAAGACAGACATTACGGGTTCCCATTTGCTAGGATCCTGTTATATTGTAGTTGCTTTAATCTGTCACGTTACTTTTACAGAAACAAAAAGTATTACCAAAGACATAAATACACACAAAGGCAATGCGACACAGAAACTGACCACAGCAACCGTAGCCAGTCATTACTTGTGTCAGCCGGAAGGTGAGGACGCCATGTCGCCTTTCCAGCCACTCCTCAAAAACGGGACTTACCGCCACGATCGTGGCGTGCCCGAATAAGCCAATACCTGTCGCAAGAATAGTCACTATAATATGTTCTTTCAATTTATTTTATCTGACGATCATAAGCGTTAACTTTCTGACAAATTAATAAATAAATTATGTAATTTCATTTAGGTCACTTTAAATTTCATAAGAGAACCATAACATTTTTATTAAATTATGAATTTAATTAAGCCATAATATATATTACTAACTACATTAATATTACTGAAATATTAATATTAGTAACATTTATTAAGGTTATTATAACTTTCAAAAGCGTTACAATTAATTTTAAACTAATGCATGTTTTGACATTGTATTAGAAATAACTTTCTACATTCGTCTTTAGTGATGCGACACATTTGGTACTTTGTAACTCGATATCTCGTTTATGATCTAAATTTACTCGAAGACATTGAACTTACAAATATGGTTATAGTTTATAACTATAGTTTATGCATTGACCCAATAGAGGCGAATTGCTTTAAGAGATTTCACCCGAAATTAACTGATGTTACCGTCAGTCTCATGAATATATGACCATTTACCGAAATTTCTGACAGTTGATATTAAACTTAGTTAACTATTGCTCATAATAGAAGAACCTCTTTTTAAATAAATATTTTCTTTCGGGTTAATCTCAGAGGAATCTATTACAAGTTGATAAAGTATCCTTTGTTAATTTAGGACATGGCCTATCTGTATGCCAAATTGCATCCAGATTAGTTCAGCGCTATACGCGTGAACAAACAAAGTAAGTAACAAACATCCAAACATTTTCACAAACTTTCATATATCCTACTAATATTATAAATGTGAAAGTTTGTGAGGATGGATGGATGGCTGTTTGTTATTTTCACGCAAAAACTACTGAACGGATTTTGATGAAATTTTACAGTATCATTGTTTTTATATCCGAATAACATAAAATCCTACATTAATGCGAGCGAAGCCGTGGGCAAAATCTAGTATTATACAAGTAGGATACTATATTTTACTTGCAGCCAATATAGTACCTTCTCTACCCGTATGTGTGGATTAACACAGCCAGGGTTAGAAACTATAACAAAAAGAAAAAAATTTTTACAATTTGTTTCTGTCATTAACTCTCCGTTCAAAAACAACCCTCCCCTTTTGTCTATGCCTCGCACAGTTAAAATAAAATAAAGCGGTAAAGCAAATGTTAGTTAGCCATGTTAACGGTTTACACTTAAAAATAACTTAGTTTTCCTCTGATGTTTTTAATATGGCGTCATTAAAGTTTATAATAACTCGCACTTTATGATCATCTCTCATTGATGTTTCATACGCGGTCTTTACAAAAAGTTTGGTTATCCATCAGTTTATTTGAACCTTGTTTGTTTTGGTGCTTATGCGGGGTTGCCCGTCTAAAATATTACCGGTGGAAAAGGTTTACTTATTAGGCTTTCATCCAGGATGTCTTGTCAAGTTCCATCCATTTTCGTTCAGCAGTTTACGATTGATTTAGACGCAACAAACTTTTTTTATTTTTTTTATGAGTTAGGAGGCAAACGAGTCGACGGATCACCTGACGGTAAGCGATTACCGCCGCCCATTGACACCCGCAACACCAGAGGAGTTACAAATGCGTTGCCGGCCTTTTAAAAAGGAGTACGCTCTTACATCTAAATATCTTTATAAAATTTCATATTTATTTATAAGTAATCGAAAATTTGAAGTATGTTGAATTTAATTTGTATGTTTTCAGTGAGTTATGTATCAGAAGAATTCATACACCGTCAGACGTTACTAATATTTTAAAAATGTTCAGATAATTATGTTACTGACTGTACTAACAGATCTTGTTTGTATGTTACAGATTAGGTATCTATTAATTATTTAATTGGACGTACTTTCTGAAAAACGTTCCAACCCACACTCGGGTCAAAATCGAGTTATTATTAGCAAATTAGTCACGGGGTTACTATTTACTAGCTGGAAAATTTGGTAGCTCTACTATCACTCTAAATATGAAATCATGACTTAGTAGCCCCACCCACATGTATGAAGAAGCAATACGGGATTGAACTTCAATCACGATTATGTCAAAATGTTAACTTTGTGGGTTGGAAGGTTTTTCAGAAAGTACGTCCAATTATAGGGGCTTCAATTTGTAGATCAGCAATAGCCTATGGGTAACCGTAGGACTGTCACGCAGAGAGTTCGATTTCGATTCCAAGGCTACTCCATCTCTGACTTTTCGGAATTACGTGCATATTAAATAGTTACCTATTTGTCGCTTGCTTTAACGGTGAAGCTAAACATCGTGAGGAAACCGCCATGTATGAGAGTTCTCCATCTCGAAGATATGCGAAGTCACCCAATCCGCACTGAACCAGCGAGGTCGACCTACTCACACAGAGAAGAGGCCCGTGCCCAGCAGTGGGACAGTATAATACAGGGCTGATAATATTATAAAAATGAAGTTTCCGCTTTGTATGAAGAAAATCTTTAATTAATAAAAACATCAACCATCATGTAATTATGGCGAATTGAAACAACGAAACCGGGCAGCCACTAAGGGATATAACTTTAACTACAAATTGTATAAAAGATAAATGATATTTATTATTAACAATACATATTAATAGTAATACATATTATTAATAATATATGTAGTCTATTCTCGAAATATAAATGTATTTAAAAATGGGATTAAATATAATGATCATCAAAAATACTAATTGGTCAGCAAATAGTGCACAGTATAACGAGCATCTATACGCCTCAAATCACTGCATTCCGTCTCGGAAGTGTTAGGTTATGTTAGGTTCCTTTTTTTAAACCCACCCAAAAATAGGAGCCCCGCGAACCGGGGCTCCGTCGACTTAGTTTGATTTCTTTAAAGTTTGCTGGCCATGAGTTGCTGATCAATTAGCTATTTCTGCTCACAGATTATACTTTTCTGTTCACAAAAATACCAATACTCTGCTAACCATTTAAATAACAACCTTTAAAAACAACCGTTGCATTTTGTACAAAAACCATAAAATTACAAGTAAGACGTAAATTAACACGTGGGCAATTTAATAGCTAAAGATCTAATACTAACAAGCTTACAGTACTAGACCTAGACCTTTGTATACTGTGTTATGTACTATGTAAACGCTAGAACAAAATATCCTTACACAACAACACCACACCACAATAAACAAATTAAATAATACAAAGATTTTATTGATAAATATGGACTACACAAGTAACTTTGCAATAAAAATAATAATTATTTATTTCAAAACATCACTTTGTCTTTTCAATGGCTTTCCTGACATTCCAAATACATGATCGTAAACCTCAAAGCGACAAATGAATCATTAGTTTCAGTTTAAACAAGAATATAAGTTATTCGCGCGACCTTGGACTCGTTTCGGGAGTATGATCACGTTTGTAGCTCGCTGTATCGCTGCTTTAGATGATACGATTTGTCGTGAATATCCTAACTAATATTATAAATGCAAATGTGAGTTTGTTTGTTACGCTTTCACGCTTTAACTACATGAACGTCATGAAATGAGTGAATGCATACACGTTGTCATGGGTACAGAAAAGGACATTTTCCAGAAAAATGGAGTTCCCAAAGGATTGCAAATTTAATGACCAAATCTAGATTAACGTTAGTGAAGTCGCGGGCAAAATCTAGTATCCTAGCTGATGTTATAAATGCGTATGTGAGTTTGTTTGTTACGTTTTTAATTAGGTACTCGACCGATCATCATGCAATTTCGCATACACATTGTCAGGGGTACAGAAAAGGAAATAAAGTGTAGGTCATCCAGAAAAAAGTTGTTGCGAATAATACGCTTGTCTAGTTATCGGTGACGTAGCGATAGTGTGTACCTACACACTATCGCTACGTCACCGATAACCAGACAAGCGTATGGGTACCCATAACACAAGTTTTTCTTAGTAAAGGCTTCTGTCTCTCCTCCAACATTAAGTATTAACCAATGTAGGATGGATGCATTTTGTGGGCGATAAAGGTGACCTTATGTGCCGCGAAAATTTTTATTGGGTTATTTGTAAAGGGGTTCTCAGTAGCAATACGGTGCTTGGAACAGTGAACTTCGAATAGGATCGAATATATCTATAGATTGAAAACGTCAATACGACGTCCTCTTTTACGTACTATCATAGCAACCACGGCATAAAGCAAGATTGCTTGTAATATTATGCTTATACCTCCTAGGGGATCTAGGCGTGATACTGTGTATGTAGATTTAGGCCGCTCATTCAAAATTTATCTGAAAGGACTAAACGCCCTTATCTGGTGACTACATGAACCTGTCTGACACAAAAACAATTATTATCGGATTCACAATAATTCAATTTTCAAGTAGAAAAGTGCGCTGGTTGTAGAAGCCTAAATAATCCGACTCATTTGAGGACGTATTATCCTCTTACAAGAAAACGGTAACCGATTACCATCACGCGAGTAGGTTAGTTGTATGCTATCTTAAAAGTAAAAAGGGATTAAAGTGCACCAAGTCTTGAACATTAAATGGATTATTTATACAGCGGCCATTGCCAAAATTTACCTCCGGAAGAGGCGACGACATACTGAATTATATTACAGTATATACAATAATTATAGATAAATGTTAGAACTGTTACATTTCAAAGCAGTAATAATATTGTCTTACGTTGACGCCAATGTTATACATTAAAATCGAACTACTTATCTATGGATTTTATTGCGGTTTATTTTTAATGGTTGTCCCAAGTCTGGGTATTCTTTGTGTCCGTAGTTTGTCTGTTTGTGAAGTCCCCCGCGACACAGGATTTATTCCTAATGCGAGAGTTTTTAGTGTCTTTAAAACACTATTATTAGATATTTAAATGTACACTTCTCCGACGGTTGCCTTTCAGTAGCTAAGGTCAGTAGATCGGAAATAATAATGTTAGACAAGAAATTGTTTCAAGTGTAACTTTAAAATCGCTTATACTTGTGACGATACCGGTATCCTAACTGATATTATAAAAGCGAAAATGAGTTTGTTTGTTTGTTTGTTACATTTTCACGCCTAAACCACTGAACTGATCATCCTGAAATTTTGCATATACGTTGTCAGGTGTACAGAAACGTACATAGGCTACTTTTCATCCCGAAAAATATTACTGTTCCCGAGGAAAACAGCAATAACTTTCTTATGATAATAGATGACGCCACGTGTCTTTCGAATCATGATTGAATTATATTATTACAAGCAGAGTACGACCCGAATTGATTGTCAAATTCTGAATCAACGCGAGCGAAGCCGCAGGAAAAAGCCAGTATAAAATAAATGAATTGAAAAGAAAAAATAAAAATGAAAAGATTTTTATTTTTGTAGTGTGTTGCTAGTGCTTAATAAAATTACATGTTGCTGATCGAGAGTTAATAGAGCGAATGACATAGTTATATACATAGTATGTATAACATAGTATATTTTGTTACGGCTGCCGTATTTCGTTTAAATCTTTTTGCTAGCAGTCGGCTTTTTGTTTTTAATAATTTATAAGTCATAGAAATACGAAGAGCAAAGATATTAACAATATGACCGTATTTCTTATGCATGAGTCAGTAATACAGCATGAAGGTCGGCCTTCGGGATCGACATTCAATGCCAAAAGGAAGTCGCACCTAACCGCGAGGCTGTTCATTGTATTGTCTGTGATACGTATCAAACTTGTTTCCCTCGCGGGAAATGCACACATCCATAGTAGGCAAGTAGTGGAACCGATGTTTTTATTATATTCGAACATTATTTATTTGTTTGTCGAAATGTCTTACTGGTGGCTTAGTGGTTTAAGTGGTGGCCTCGTCACTGCCGCTACGTAGAGTGTTGTGAGTTCGATCCCCACAGAGGACAAAAATTCTGTGATCAATTACAGGTGTTCTGAGTCTGAGTGTTCATTATGTCTATTATAGGAAGTTTGTAAAGTTCCCCGCGATACTGAATTTAAACCTATCGCGGGTAATGTATTCAGAAAAATTGTGTGTACGTTTGTCGATATATTTATCTTCATTTTTAAATTAAGGGACCATAGGCACCAAATCACGCCAGACAATTATTTTCTGATCATTCAAAAACTATTTTATTATATCGTATCGACACTAGGCATATACTTTATCTAAGTATTGTTCCAAAAACAGCAATTAATAAAACATCGCCTGGTGGGAATTTGGTGCGAAGTATCCTCTGAAATAAACTTAAATACTGCTAAATGTTTTTAGACTTTCTCGACTTGTACAGTCAGCTACATAAGTCGATAAACATATCCGAGATTTTAAATTCTCAGATTACTACCGCTACAATTAGAGGATAGTTATTTAAACTCTTTATTGTATTTTCATTCATTAAAATAATCGTCAGTGTCAACATAAAATGCATTTTAGTTCACATTTGATGTTTGGCTAGATAGACAATCTATTTTGAATAATAATATATTTTTACGAGAACTACGTCAAGTTCATATGTTTGTGCATCTATTAAAAAATAATCCTAATCCTTCCTAACTAATATTATAAAAACGAAAATGAGTTTGTTTGTTTGTTACCATTTCACGCCTAAACTACTGAACCGATCATCCTGAAATTTTGCATATACGATGTCAGATGTACAAAAACGGACATAGGCTACCTTTCATCCCGAAAAAAATTGCTGTTCCCGAGGAAAACAATAATAACGTTTTTATGATAATAGATGGCGCTACGCGTCTTTCGAATCATGATTGAATTATATTATTACAAGCAGAGTACAACCCGAATTGATTGTCAAATTCTAAATTAACGCAAGCGAAGCCGCGGGCAAAAGCTAGTTAAATAATAATAAGTAATTTACTTGTATGTATAAGATTTCGGTTTAGAGAACTTTATTACTCAAAAACAAACTTCACAGTTTACTTAAATATTGAGCAATACATTTTTATATATTAAGTAATTAGGAGGTAGTTCGATCTTATAAACTATCTTACAAATTACATATAAATTACATTTAAGACAGTGGCAATGACCCAAAGAAGAAAATACAAACTAAGATAACATTTCTTTATGCAAGATACTTTCTTCCATTATAATAGCATAAAAATAGCACAGCAGTATAGGTGCATAGCAAAGTGTAACTGAATTTTTAGATCAATGCATTTTCAGTATCAGCACGGAGACTGAACCTGTGCCCAGTAGACGGCAATAGACTCGCCCTGTATAACGAAAGACTTCATAGCTAGCGAAATGTGGGTATAAAACATCTCTATCTACCCCTTTGGGATTTAAACCGTAAGGCTATGTACATAATATGTATAAGCACCATTCGTCGTTCGGAACACACAGTACAGTCATTTGGTAGTTTTAACTGGAAAATTTTTCAGGAGTTTTGAAGATTGGTGGTTTATAGATTTCGGTGTGCTCTTTCCGAATGTAAATTTTGCCACCGCGTACCTTTGCCGCTCGCGCCGCCATATTGGCAAAATGGCGCCTGATAGAGAAAACTCCTACAATTTATGCTATAACATATTTTTTGTAAAATCTTTAGATTTGGCGTACGGGCGCCATAAACTTTTATTCATCTACAGATACAGTGTACACATAGTTAGGAACTTAGTTTAGAACATAACTGTAATATGTATTTATACTAAAATCTACTTGTACTTTGTTCTGTTTTGTGTACCTAAAATAAATAAATAAAAACAGATGTCATCTATCACAATTTTGTCCATACTTCTATTTTATGTGCAAACCACGCGTATACTGTATCAAACATTTCATAGCGTACTATAATTAAACATATGACTTCCCCGAAAACCGCGCATTTTCTAACATCTCTCAGGTCAGTTGCCGCGGACGTCTTGTGTACGACTGACGTTACAGGACTCGGGACAAACGCTCGAACACCATACGGTTACAATTATTTAAATATTCAAATTTCGAATATCACCAAAAATAGCGCATCTCTTGTCTATGTTCTATTTCTGACTGTAGTTTAGTGTTTAGTTTGGAAGTTATTTTATGGCGGTTTTTTGGTTATGGTGGTGGTTTGTGGTGAAAGTGGACGCTGTTGTTTGTTTGTTTACATTGTGTTTTTGGCGATGTCAATTTGCTTGTTTGATTATAGAAGAGATACAGAAATAGATAAAAGAGTCATACAGTCGACAGTCAAACTCATACGTTTCTATTTTTAAAGTTTTAACGAAATAAGTTTCGGTTGAGAATTTTGTTATTATAAAACTGTGATGTTAAAGAATGATTGAATGGGTTCTATTGATTGATTTATTAGAATGTATAAAGGAGAGATGATTGATATGCTTGTAGATTTTTTGATGAGTAATTTCATGCTCTAAAATAGAATCAAAATTCTTTCAAATATCTATGTTATTATAGCTAGTGTTTGCCCGTGATTCATTTTTATATTTATATAATTTACTAACATTTGCCCGCGGTTTCGCTCAGGGACAGTACATTTTTCTGTATAAAAGGTATTATGTCCATTTCTGTACCCCTGACAACGTGTATACAAAATATCATGGTGATCAATGGAGTAGTTAGGCGTAAAAACATTATAAACAAACAAACTCACATTCGCATTTATAATATTATTAAGGGTTTCCTGCATTCCATCTCCATATCGATTTTAACCATAGCAAATCTTACATATTTCAGTGTCATCATGTTTAATGTTTTATTTTGACGTATTAATCTAAAGATATCATTGTTAACCCGTCAATTGTCGAGCGGACAGACGCCGTAAAAGTCTCTGTTTGTTGTTTTAAAATTTCTTTACGGTATTAAAGATACGTAAGTAGCAGAAGTTTTATCGCCATACCGTACCACTAAGTCGAAGTTAAAATTCTCCAAATATTATTAGAATTTTCGTACATTTCCCATTTTCAAACTACCCTACAACTGACACATATAATAGGACCAGAAAATAGGCAATGATTATCCAATACTTCGTATTCTTGTGGGCGATTATTAATGTCTTAAGTTACACCAGTCTTATAGGGTCAATTCCTGTTACGTGGGACCTCAACAATAGCAGCCAAATGTAAGCGTAAAGTAAGTAGGGTAATGGTATTGTTTGCCGAACACCTCATAACTTGTGCTAGAATAGGATACTGATTGCACACTGCGCATACGATTGTTGAGAAGATATATTATATGAATGCTGCGCCTGCGCATGCATCCTTTCCTAAAACTAAACGATAATTTTACTTCACTAAAATTGGAATAATATAAGATTGATGTTATATACACATTATCACAAGATTTTTTTACTTATTATGGTCGCATGCCTGGCATTATTTTATACTTAAAACTAAAACAAACAGCTATACTTACTAGTGGTTGTACGATGGTAGAAATTCGTAGAATCCTTATAGGATCACTTTGTTGACCGTCTGTCTGTCAGGACCGTTATTCTCATAAACGCGGATGCATCAAATGGAATTAATATCAAATACTATCCACTATCTACTATCAGGATATCATAAAAATCCGGATAAAGGAAAACTTTATGCACTTATATTCGCACATAGCCTGCTTTTTTATTTATTTATTTCGCTATCATGTCAGCCAAAAGACGTCCACTGCTGGACATAGGCCTTCGCCAAGGTTTTTGATTTCGCTATGATTTTACCTGTATTAGCTGCATAAATCTAGTATCGACTTAGTGTCTACAAGGCAGAGGAAGACTCCTCTATTAAAGAAAAGTAATTAAAATTAGTATTCCTAATAAAATATTTGAAGTGAAACTTCTTTATCGACGAATGGGAGAAATTTTGTAGCAGTGTAAAAAAAAATCGTCACGTTTTTCGGTTACGCGCCATGTTGCTTTTTTATCAAAGTTTAGTATAGTGACGTAAAGAATATTATGTAATATATTTATAATAATAACAACAATATATTAGTTTTGAAGTTTGGTCTGAAATAAGAATAACAATATATTAATTTGAAAGTGATAAAATAAAAAGACTTATTCAAATTTAAGTGAATTTACAAGAAAAGTGAGAGTGATTATATATTTCGTTTTATAAATTCAACACGTATGAGCATGATTTTAATATTTATTTGAGGTTAACCTCACTTTTTGATTGTAAGTATCAGTGAATGTATATAAATCTGTTAAAATTAGCAAGTATTAATAAATATGACTGTAAATCTAGTGAACATTATTAATTCTAAAAACAATAAAAAATATAAATTAAATAATAATTTAAAAATAAAACAAAACACGATTAGAAAATAAAAATATGTATACGTACATCTTTTTTAATTATTCGTTTTTAATGATTTATTTATTCATTTTTAATTTTATAAAATCGTTGCATTTCTACAAGATTAACTGTCATCATATAATTGTATTACTTTGAAAAGATAATTCCAATTATTTATTCATAACTTGTGAAATTGATTAAGTCATTAAATATCTGCTTTGAATTATTTTTATTAAGTTATGAAATAAATATTAATATTAAAGTTAGTTAAATAATTTTTGTTAACTAATTAACTAATTAATGTCGTAAAGAAGTTTCACTTCTTACCTGTGTACTCTGGTACACACACACATTTTTTTTAACTACTTAGTTAATTATTACAATGCTAGAAAACCTTTCACATCTGGCCGCTAGTGTGCCCGCTGCGACTTATTAGGTTCTTATACTTGCTACGTTTTAAAAATGGACTATAATGTATAAAATAATGTGTAAATATTGGGCTATATTTAATAGGTAATTGATGCATAAATGCATGCCATAACAATTAACATGCGCCTAGTTTTTGGTTTACAATGTGGAATTGTAAAACAGGTCTGAAATTTGTTTATCGTGTCAAGTCTCACTTCTTGCCAAGTTAGTAATAAAATTGCACATAAACCCACAGACAGTCAAATAAAAAACGAGTAAATAAAAACGTGTGAAAATACTTTCTTTTAAAGTATTTCAAATTTCGAAACGAATCGGTCAGCCCTTTTGAAAATGGAACGGGTGTCATTTCGTCAGAGCGCACGAATGTCTAGTCCAGAATTACTTGACTGACACGCGCCATTGAAGATGCACGTTTCGCTTGGAAAACCGATCAGTCGGGAGTTCTAGTTATGTTGGTAGTTTATCCTTTTGACGGTTACGCGGAATAAACGCATTCTAGCGTATTTATTTTCGTTTTGTTGCAAGACTGATATTTATATTTGTTGAAGCGATTTGTTTTTGTAATTATTATATAATTATAATTAAAATGATCTGCATAGGTACCAGTTTTAGCCATTTTGGCTTGTCCACAATTCAAGTTTTGAAGAAGTCTTTAAAAAACCTAAATCTGTTGTTAGTACTCGTATATTATTAATTATTACTTACTGCGATGTACCGCGGCTTCGTACGGGCTCGGCGCATTTTCAACAATTACGTATCGTCATATATCAACCAATTTACACAAAACCTTAACAAATTATACATCTAAATCTTCCTCATGAATCACTCTGTCTATTGGTAAAACCCGCATGAAAATCCATTCAGTAGTTTTTGAGTTTATAGCGAACAGACAGACAGTCAGACGCGGCGGGGGACTTTGTTTTATGATATGTAGTGATAGTAATACTTACATCTGTTTATTATATTAAAGTTAGGTAGACGTCTCCTATTACCTATTCATGTCTCATCTATCTATCAAATAAATATTGACTGTTATTTGTATTAGGCATAAAGTTTAATACTTAAATAAATAAAACTCTTCTGGCTTGATATGAAGTCCAGTTTTAATTATTTAATTTCTCACTCATAACGAAATCCAATGAAATCCAGTCCTGTAACTGCTCTCGTAGTTTACTTTTTAATTTTTCTGTTTTCCTGTACCACTAATGTAAAGTGTAAGCAGCCGATCCAGAGCTCCAAGCTTTAAAGAAGAATAAGAAAAAGAAATAGAAACTTCTGTCTAAATATTTGACTGAAGACGATAAACCTTTTATCTAACGTCCATTAAACCTCATTTGTGTTGATGGATAAGCTTATCTAGTCTGCGGACAGGTCATTACGCTTTTGTCTTATCTTAGCTGCTTTTGCCACTTAACAAACAGCGTAAGGTGTCGTGAAAGATGTAATGGTATAATACGTTTTGTACATTTAATCTAGATCTATAGGGGATATCCACTGTGCCCCTGGTTTGCTATTCCATGGAAAATATGGTTATTTTAATATTACACAAAATAAAAATATTTAAAAAATATTGAAGGACTCTCTAATAGGCGTCAATTATGATTGTTTCGCATCTCAGTTGACTTGTAGTGTGCCCAGAAGACTGACAGCATTGCCACTGTGAATGATTGCCATTTACTGCTTATCCTTTCCGCGAAATAAAGACCAGCCCAGACAAACAGAGCAGCACCACAGGTACACGGTGGATATACCACATATACGCACGAAGCGCTGTGCTTCCACTTTTATAATGCGTACCGTAAAGGAGTGGAACTCATTACCTAAGTCAGTATTTCTCGGTAATTACAATCTGGGTGTCTCCAAGTCGCGTGTGAATAGGTATCTCCTAGGCAAGCGTGGTCCATCGTCGACTGCATCGTCACTTAACATCAGGTGAGATCGCGGTCAGATGCAAGGCTATAAAAATAAAATAAACAATAACGACCAGCCCCTCTGGTCACTGGAAGCGTCGATCAGCTTTTTATTATCTTAATCTCATCGAAACGTAGATATAAGACATCTATCTACTTCTTCAAAGATATAGGCGTTATACTATGTATGAAGAGCATCCCTGATGCACTACTTACACTCTTCAGTTTTCTAAACTCTAAAAAATCCTGAATGAACAAACTGTCTTTTCATGGTGTAACGAATGACTTCACGTGTAATGTTGTAGATTTAGTGTCTGTAAACTCGACTTTTCGAGATATTGGTCTTTAATATTGTCCCCTGTTTACGCGAATGTTATACATTTAAATGAAACCACGGCTTTTATTTACAGAACACTACTTTATTTTTTAAATTATTTCCCACTACCTTTCAATTAATACATACAGCCATGATCACAAAATATATTTTCTGGCTATGTACTATATTTCTTACCTTAACGATTCTAAAATACCACCACATCTTATTGTAATCAGGCAGTATAAAATAAAATGATTGAGGACACTCAGCATCAGGTTTGCCGTATGTTTGTTTAACGTCATGGTAAAAAAAGGGTGTAAAAGTCTATTACCACCTACCAGGCACAGCCCAAGTTTCTTTTCCTAATAACCTCACGAAAAGCAACTGTACCTAATTACCACCGAAGGCAGTCATTTTTATAATCCTAAGTAACCTACACTTTTACGCGAGCGAAGCCGCGGGCAAAATCTAGTTATAAATGCGATTGTGACTTTGTTTGTTTTGCTTTCGCGCCTTAACTCAGGGGCACAGAAAAGGACATAGGGATACCTTTCATCCAGAAAAATTGCTGTTCTTGAGGCATGGTAGTTTATTAACTAAATCTACATTACCGCAAAGCCGCAGATAAATCTAGTAATTTCATAAATTGCCAACCCTATCTAGAAAACAAAATATTTTCTTTTTAAATAATAATGATTCTAATTTACTTTTTCTTTAATCATAAGTATTCATAATTGCATACAGTGTTTGGAAAGATTATTCTATTTTGTATTATTTCTTGGCAATCCATAAATAAATAATATATAAACCTTATATTTAACAAGGAAGTCAAACTACCCTCCTATTTTCATAATACTGTACCTCTATCTGTTTCCTCGCAGCTTACACATGACAGTTTCAGTAAGATACACCAATATATTAGGATTAAGTACACAGTCGGCTATTTTAGCCGTTTCCTCATTCTCAGCGCGACAGTTGGACGCTGCCCAAACAGCGTTGCATCACAGTGACGTAAACTTTGTTTACGTTTTTATACATCACAAATGTTATATTGTAGTTTTTGCTACTTACTCACGACTTGCGTAATACGAAGACAGTAGGAGCTTTGAATTAAAAGAGTTTGTGTTTAAAATGTTTGAAAGTACAAATGCGTCAGTTTAAGACGCAACTCTATAGGCTTTTTGAAGTTCCAGGAAAATAAAAAATAATTGGGTACAAGCCTACATACATACATAGATTCACGCCTGTTTCCCAGAGGGGTCGGCAGATACTACGGATTTCCATTTGCTACGATCCTGACACACTTTTCTGGCTTCATTCACTTTCATCACATTCCTCATACACGCCCGTCTAAGATATATTATACTGCACGGTGGCGTAGTGGTGACTGCCATTACGCCGAGTGTTGTGGGTTCGAACCCCACACGGGACAAAACTTTGTGTGATCCACAAATGGTTGTTCCGAGTCTGGGTGCTCATTGTGTCCGTTACTTGAATGCATGTAAACTCCCCCACGACACAGGATTTGTTCCTAGTGCGGGAGGTTTCTTTTAAAAAGTTAAATCAATAGTCACGTCCTCTATTACATGGGATCGAGAGCTATAGCTGGCGAATTATTGGTGTAATACACTCTGCCTGGTGCAGGCTTCGGGGAAATAGGTGCCACACTATGTAAATATGTATTATATAGCATAGATGTGCCCGCTGTTTCACCCGCGTTTATGACTACTGCGCTGCCCCCGTGGGTCGTAGCGTGTTGTTTTATAGTCTATAGCCTTCCTTGATAAATGAGCTATCCAACACTGAAAGAAATTTTTAATTCGGTCCAGTAGTTACTGAGATTAGCGCGTTCAAACAAACAAACAAACTCTTCAGCTTTATAATATTAGTATAGATAACAGTGAAATTAAACTACTATATACGGATTTTATCGCGTTGTTTATTTGACACTATTACAAAATTTTGAAAAACTGTTACACTACTATAATCACTATTAAACTTTACAAATTATTAAGCTAATTAAATTATTGAAACTATTAAAACTATTTATACTATTACTATACTATTATATTATTTAGATTTATTTTTACACTTTCCCCGATAACAGTATTACATTACACGCACATTATAAACACGTGTGCGTCACACGTGGTCACGGGAAGGATAACACTCATTTTCCTCAGTCTTGTTTCAGCGGCTCGACGAATTGAGGATACTGTTCGATAGAGTTGGTGTAAAGGCAGTTCCAAAGCAGTGTACAATACGATAGTTGTTTATGTTTGATTTTGTATATTATTTAACACACAAGAGCAAATAGCTATTAAAAGATATCTTATTGTGAAATCAGTATCAAAATTGGTAACAAAATAAGGGAGTACTTAATTCATATTTTAATTCGTGTTCGAATTGAACAATTTGTCAGTGTTGGATAGCTCATTTATGGAGGAAGGCTATAGGCCATATAACATCACGACTACCAATAGGAGCAGAGTATAAATGAAGAATGTTGCAAAAACGGAAAAATTCTCTTATGTAAAGCAGACGAAGTTGCGCGGGTCAGCTAGTTTAAAATAAAGGTAGCGTTGTAGCCAATTATCCTTAATTTATATAAATCAATAATTTGTCAATTTTATATGTTATCCAATATTGGTGCCAATTCTGTTGCCACAAAATTCTCTAAACTTAACTAAAAATCACTAACATTTTTTTAGTCCTGTCACTTTTAACGATTTCAGAATACGAAATGTCATTTGAGAGGACTAAACTAAATTTTAGTAATTGTTAGTTAAGCTCAGAGAATTTTGTGACAACAGAATTGGCACCATTGCCTAATTTCTTTCACCTGAATAGAATAGTCGTCTAAGTTGAATTTTATATGCTATTTTAAATGCAACAACAAATACTATCTTAAACAAAACATTTTATGGAAAGAGCATCAAAATTGGTATAAGAAAATGGGTCTGGTCCTGGACCTGGTCAAGTAACCCTCCGTCTCACTCACATGCGTGTAATCAAATAGCGGCTACGTCATAATATAGATAGTAATGATATAAGTAATTTCATTCAACTGGACTGCTATGAAACAATGGAGGCAGGCGTCTGTGGGATACTGACAGTAGATTTCTATCCTAACTAATATTATAAATGTAAATGTGAGTATGTTTGTTACATCATCACAAAAATTTCGCATACATGTTGACGGAGGAACCGAAGAGGACATACGGTACCTTTCATCCAGAAAACAGTACTATTACTAACTTAGCTTACATTAATTTATGCGAGCTAAGTATTATGTATTAGTTTAAGTGGACTGCGGTGGGCTGATTGATTGATTGAAGTATTATGTTAATTGTATTTCTAGTTGTACCTTTAGTTTATTTATAAGAAATTCAAATATGTACATATAACCACAATTCTTTGAAAATGACTTATACCTTAGTTGTACCTAAGTTTTCCTAAAATGTTAAAATTAGAGTTAAATAAGCTGTGGGCAGAATCTAGTAATACCTGAAATGCTTCTTACCTAATATTATTAACTTTTCCTTTATTTCTAGAATTTAGTTTTGTATGGACAGTGACATATGGCATAATGACTGCAACACTTGGTACATAAATGAGTTGTAAAATATTGAAATTATAATTTGATGGTGATTTAAAAGAGTGGCCTTGAGTTTCCTGCAGGTATCTTCTCTAGGCTCAACCTTTTGCCTGAACCTTGCAACTTACAAATGTAAATTCAGTAAATGTAACAAACTCACTAAGTCCCTTGACGTTCATAAGTGTTACTTTGTGACCTAAGTGAATAAACGATTTTTGACTTTGACTTTGACTTTGAATAGGTACATAGGTATTGTGCAGATAACTAGTCTTTGTTTAAATTGGCCGTGGTGACCTAAATTCGGTCTGAAGGACATAATTGCTTTTTTGGTCGCATTGCTCCAGTTTTCGTGAGGATGTTGACTTTTGTTTTGATTTATTTTTTCATTTTGCTCAGCCCTGCTGCAAACATCTTACACCCACACTGAGTCTTACTTTGCGATTTGTTTATTATTCTAACCCAATATTGGCGCGGAAATGTACTTAAATGTTTTCTCTTGTAGTCGAAGCAGGCAAGACAAATTACCGCCTGAGATGACTCCAGTTTGTAAGTGGCGCAATGACATGTTCATGGATGAGTAACCGTTGACAAAATCTGCTTCTTAGATTACGTAAAGTCGTTGGTCCTGGCTGTCACGAACCCCTTTCTAAGTCGATATGGGGCCCTTAAGTTTTCTCATCTGGTCTGTCCGTGGAATATAGTTAAAATCCAATTGTCAGCAAGCTGTAATAATATTTTAACTTGAGAGTTGTTAAACCAGCAAACAAAACCTAAATATATTTACGGAAAAAGCAAGTGACTAAACCATGACTAGACAAAGTTGCATGAAAATTGATAATAAGAATCTAAAATACTTAAGTGTGTCTGTTCACGTCGTCTGTTTTACTACACCGAGCAATACTACAGTGTTGGTACCTTCATATATATTTAAACCCCCGACTTGCTATATCAAAATTATTGAGCCGGGACATTCAATACTTAGTTTATATCCAATCTAGCACCGGTATACCCTCAGCTCAGCATCCATGAAATGCATACATTTACTGTTACAATACATAATATAGCACGCTTCCCTTATTCAAAACCTAATGCACAGAATTGATACAACACTAAAGCATAATGAAATAACTGTAATATTGACAATTCACCACCTCCATCTCGAAGTATCTCCACATTTAGATCAGCCTGAGTCATAGCATCGCATCTAAATTTATATCGTCTGCCCTTTACAGATACGGATTATTTCGACTCACGTTAGCCATGTTAGACGGCTTTATGAGAGATCTTTAACGATAAATAAACATTACTTAAGTTAAAACTGATGGCCCATCGAATAATGATCAGAATTGTGTACAAGAAATAGGCGCTATAAGTATGATATATTACTAGTAAACTGCGTAAAACTGTCTTTAATAATGTTTGCAATTAGTAAAAATGATTGTAATTTATGTGTGTTATTTCAGGGAAAATATTAAATGCCGTTTTTATAGTATGTTTTCCGCGCGATGACTTCAGTATATAGTAAAAACTCTCATCACTCGCAAAATTGTAAAAAAACTAGTGATATTCTAAACTAATGCATTATTGTGGGCGAAGTTTCAAATCCGCAATATCCACTTATACCTTCGCAGATTGTATGCTTATGATTGCCAGCCATTCGTTTATGAACCAACATGCACTGTCTACTAATCAATGCGCTGTTTTACAATGTTATGATTTTTTGGGATATTTTATCAGCCGATAATACGTGTACTCTTTCTTTGGTTGAAACAACGGACATTTCTCAAACTTGGTACAACAATATGAGCATGAGGGATTTGTAGTTTGTGTTTTCCTAAATAAATAAAGTAAAAAAAAATTGTGACTACAATAATACCACTGCGCTATCCTAACCGTCAAAATTTTAATATTTATACGCGACTTAAAATTATAATAATAGCCAAACTTCCATGAGGCATATTTTAAGATCACGTCATCAAATCATTTTATAATAAAATATTAATTTAATGGTCAACCACGATTGATACTAGTACAAATCGTCCCTATTGACAACGACAAGTTCCAAAACATTATTTGATAATAAACGATTTTAAATAGATACATACGTAACTTTTATTTTACACCAAATACGACTGTTAGATTAAGCACTTTAAATAATAAACAAAATGCAGTCTTGTCGCAGTTTTTTAGGAATTCCAGTCTGGATTTTATTGTTAACCTATTATTCACAAAAATTCAGTCGCTCCCTATTCATTTACCGCTGCAAAATGTTCACAAAACACGCGATATTATACTAATGAAAGAAAACCCAACAAAGGCTCACTTCTATTCAACCAATACAGTTGTAAAGTACAACAACATATTCATTTCTCTCTCAGAAGAGATGTACGAAAATAAAATGGTCGCTGCATTTCTCGATGTGCATCCCATGTTTCTTTTTAGCGTCTAATTTCGTCCGCGCTCGTGCCCAGTATGCGCAAGAACACCGCGCAGTTCTAAACTCAAATCATAGATTTTACCGCCAATCCGCCATCTTGGTAAATATTCATTTGGAGTTTAAATTAAATTGTAGATGTTAATTATTGTAAATAAAAGCTTACTGTCAATAACTGTTTGATAGAAAAACTAATTTTAATGTTTAACTAATGTAATGTTATTTTTAAGAGCGTATTTGAGTCCTGTGTCGGTTCGGTCAGAAGCAATTTTCGTGACTTTTTAAATGATGAGTGCCAAGTGATTTACCTTGTGGCTAAACAGTAAACAAATACTTTTTGGTTGTAAGACAGTGTTTTAAAAGTGTTTGTTGTATGATATATTTAGAAGAAAATGGGGAAAAAGAAGAAAAATACTGCTAAAAAGGGGGGCAACCGTTTCTTCCGGTGGATGAGAAGGTAAAAATTGTGATAATTAATAATGTTCGTGTGCATTTTACGTGAGAAATAATTAATTAATAAATGTATATGGTTTTTCTAACAATGGCGGTGTGAATAATGATCGTGCATGTTCATGTTGAATGGAGTTTCGTGTTTACACAATGGTATCATTCATTTACCTACCATTTTGTTAACAGTGTTTTTTACTTTGTACACGGCGTTTATTCAGCGCTGAGAAAATATTGGATCTCTTAATAATGGCATAGTTGGATTGATACAATTTTTTACAGTAGACATTGACGTTATATTTCTTTTATATTTTATTATAGAGAGAATTCCTTTCAAGGCATTATTAACCTCTTAACCATCATCAACTTAACAATGATCAAAAAGTAGACTGTATAAAAAATAAAATTATAGTGTTCTGGTTGCTTTGGTTAAAAAGTATGTACACTAAATGCCTGTATATATGTATTATGTACTACGTATTAGACGACATGAAACTAGACTTGCTTTTCTTGCACGCGTTAGAGTGCATGCTCTATAACTCACTTAGTTTGAGCCTTGCGCTTATTGCTACGACATGATTGAGGCCAAATTATATTTTTTAAATATGGCTTATTGGTATTATGGTATAGCTTAATTCATTTTGCACACAAGCTAAGTGAGTTAGAGAGCATGCGCTGTAAGGTGCATTTTACAAGCAATTTTGTTCAGAAGTCTCCTCTAAGACGTTGTACTTACATATGAATTCTATGTTAGCGTTGAGCTATACCAGAGACAAACACACCCAAAGAGCCCTACCTTAAAAGGCAATAAACTAAAATATGTGGGCTATGGACTTTTTTAGACAGTGCTAGGATCGAAACCGTTATAAATATATGAATCTCTCGAACAGCGTTGAGCCTATCGTTATTACATTCAAGAGAAGATGCGTCTAGAGAATTAATTGATAGAAATATATAAATGCACCAATGCATGAATTGCCATATCTTTTTGGAGGCATAGGTCCCTTATAAATATCTTGTAAGGCTCCATTTGTGATCAGTGTAAAACAGAGTACCCGTATAAGTACAAGTAAAAAATTTTTTTTTAGTAATCCTCTACCGAATATCGAAAAACCACTGCATATGGAATATGCAAGTTTTTACAAGTAACAGTCGCTGAGCTTGTCGAACAGTCGGTGAACTCGCAAATCAATTTTCGTGGAAATTATGAATTGTGAACCCCCATTTTTTTGTCACTCCATCTTAGACCCCTGTCTAGTCTCCCGTGTTCCCCTGGGGGTCCACCTGGACCACTTTGGGAACCAATGGTGTAAAAGGTATCAGATCAAATATTGACTGCATGTGTAGCGCAATGGTGTAAAAGTGGTTAGATCGTGGGTTAGATCCCCGCATTATTTGAACTTAATTTTCAAATAATAATAATTTATTTATATGCCATAAGTTTTAGTACTGTTCAGGTCTTAAAATTAATATACCTACATATTAAAAACACCTGTTTTTACAGTGACATGCAAATATTGGATATAATAAAATAGATTTTTATCTGAAATTGTGTTAATAAATGTTAGAAGGCAATATAATACTATCGACCACGAATACATGAATTAACCGTTCATAATCTTTCTCGACCTATTCCTAGTGCGGATTTAGTATTTTAATAAATTATTTCGATATAAGATACTATAATAATAATAAACAATTTTTATTTTTCTGCCATAATACATACATTATACAAAATATGAATTTTCGATATTTAGTTGTTTATTATACTTTGGGAGACTGATGCCTAAACTAGGCTCGCGCCTGTATTTCAGCACGCCTCGTATTGTCGGCAACACTCACTCAAGTTAAGAGTGCTTAAGTAAACGACGAGACTACAAACAATATATTGAATTTTTTTTTATATTGCAAATGCAATTAGTAGCAAATATATCAGGATCATAACAAATTAAGCACTTCCAAAAAAAAAAAAAGGTGTGAGCTTATGACTACACGTGCTACAATACAATGCTTATTTTGCCTGCGGTTCCTCTCGCGTAAAAGTAGATTAGGTTATTAGCATTACCTTTTCTTTTAATAAAATATTGCCTATGTTACTCGGTGATAATATACCTTTATAATGGTGAAAGAATTTTTTAAATCGGAGTATTAGTTTTTGAGTTAAATTCTCACAAACAAGCAAACAAAAAATCGAATCTTTCCTTTTTACAATATAGGTAGATAATTATTTCGAGAAAAGAACCTGGCGGTAAATTCTGTGTACCCTTAGCCGACGAGAGATTACCAACATTATATTGAAAATGCATGAAACAACAAAATCGGGATCATAACTACAAAAAACGTCCTTTTCGCCTACCCTTCCGAAAATAAGCTTATGACTACAAGTTTATTTAATAAGCTGACGTCAGCGAGTGTTACTTTACCCCACCCTACATTTCAACACACAGGAACTGGCGTTATCAGCCACTTATCAGTGTCGATAACGATCCGTTGAACTTAAAGCACCGACACACAATATTTTATAGGCTTTATCGATTTATTGTTCCAACGTGAACGAGGTGAATTATATCACGACTACGCAAGGTGGTTAACAGAAATTACTTTTGTATCTAAACTTAATTAAAAATATAACGTCAGATCCGATGCAAACCAATTGAAATCCACTTAAAAAAGTCACGCGTTAATTAAGATATCCGCGAAATAATTATGCCAAGAAAATTATATTGATTAAGATATCCGCGAAATAATTATGCCAAGAAAATTATATTGATCGAAGGAACTGATAATAAATAACCTAATAATAAATCTATATTATATATATACTGTGGTAATACCAAGCATACAAAAACTAACTTAAAATATGTTAAAACACAATTACGATAGTATTTCCCTGCATCTCATTATAAGCGACTGACAATTCGCTATATCTCATTATAATTGAGTGTTTTATACGAAATAAAGGTTTTATACCTAAATTACATAAATTAAGCTTATGATAGCACGAACATTGTGATCGAGTCTGTGGTTTCGAATACCACACTACCGAAGTAAATTCGTTTTAGCTTTGCTGGAGAGCTTAACAAGAATACTAGTACATTGTAACACAATTGAGGTTACAAATAACTAGTATCCAGGAATCTTTAAAAAAAGTTTCCATGATCCCCTAAGAAGTGTGCAATAATGTGGTCGTTAGATGGCAATAGCTTACCCGATATGACGTCAGTCCCAAAACACCTACGAAACTGTTAGCATAACACAACTCTACTTAAATTTTCAACTACGAAACTAAAACGCAATCGCCATTTATAAGTACCCTATTATGACACAAAACATTACATTCGCCCAAATGATTCAGTAGATCATTAAAACAGTTCTGTGCCACTATTACTGCAGTTCTATTCAGTGGAAATGCCAATTCTCAACAGTTAACCGACTCCGTGTGGCGAGCTTCCAACACAGAATCAGTTTTCGTTAAATTTATGTCCGAGTTTCCTCACTGCTGCCATTCTAGTGCAGTACGACCCAATTTGCTTTTAAACTTTCCAAAGACAATATGATGTTGCAGTTTTTGAGTTTACTTACGTAAGATAATTTTGGCTTCGTTCTGTTTTGTTGCCTGTGTAAGAAGGAATACTACTGATCTGAAGTTGAGCAGAAGAAACGCTGTATGCGTTAACTATAAAATACTAATACTTACTTTTACGAATATCTTCTTTATATCATAGTAAACTTTTGTTCCACCGCTTTTTACTAAAGCCAATATTTTTTCAAAATACTTATTTCAACGAGTTTAAAATTGCTTCTGCCCCGCCTTTCGCACAACTGCTCCACCTCGTGATTGTTTGATTACGCCGCTACTTTCTTTTGCGACTGCTTGTACTCTTAAATCTTTATTTTGCGATTAGAGAGAGAAGATAATAACTTCAAATATATATATCTCTGTACAAAAAAAAGCATAATGAATAATCAAAAGTGGTTTAACAAAAGTTGTTAAGTAAAATATAATTAAGCCACTGGTAAAAGATTATTAGTATTTTCTAATTAACCCTATGTATTAGAATGGACGGTGAAGGAAAACATCGTGAGGAAACCTGCATGTCTGAGAGTTCTCCATAATGTTCTCAAAGATATGTGAAGACTGCCAACCTGCACTAGGTCAGCGTGGTGGACTATGGCCTAACCCTTCTTACACTGAGAAGAGGCCCGTGCCCAGCAGTGGAACAGTTTAATACAGGGCTAATATTATTATTATTAGAATGGAAGTGTCCCCTGTTGCTAATTATTTGTTGTTAGTACGTATGAGTTTACCACCATTCTAGTAGTATTATTACAGGATTCTTCTGCTCGATAATAAATAATATTTCGGATAATGTGCTTTCGTATATTAGCGAAGACACTATATAAAGATATTTTATATTAAAAAGACGTACACATGTTACTCGCGCACCAAAAGGAGTCATCAAATCTTGCTCAATTGTAGCACTTTTACCTAATCAATCAATCAATCAGCCCACCGCAGTCCACTGCTGGACATAGGCCTCTCCCATTTTTCGCCACAACATCCGGTCTTCCGCCTTCCGCATCCAGTCTGACCCAGCTACCTTTCTCAGATCATCGGTCCACCTGGCCGGGGGCGTCCTACCTTACGTTTACCAAGTCGCGGTCTCCACTCTAGAACTCGCCTGCTCCAACGGCCATCGGTCCTTCTACAGATATGGCCAGCCCATTGCCACTTCAGCTTGCTTATTCTACGAGATATGTCGGTAACCTTGGTTCTTTGACGGATAATCTCATTTCTAAGTTTATCCCTCAAAGAAACTCCTAGCATAGCTTTTACCTAATCAGTTCGTCTAAAATAGATGCCAAGAACAAGAAAAGAATATTGGTAAAATGTATGCACATGAATAATCAAAATAAAACAAGTTCCATATATAGGTTAATAAGATGTAAAAATTAACGACAACGTGCCTACATTACGTATAAGAGTCTTATACGTAATGTATCTACTGAGTATAATATCACTGATGAAACTTTTATTAAATCGTAGTCAGCTATGGAAGCTCTGGCAACAACGCAAGCTTTAAACCAAGCATATCGCAAAAGCCAATTAAGTATGACTTTTTAAAGCACTTAATAACAATTATGTTTGATATCCTGCGTGCGTAGGCGCCTACATTGTGGGTCAGGTTACGACAGATTCGAAACTACCCACGTCGATATTAGCCGTTTTACCAACTGTTTAGGACATTGACCACAAAAAATAATTCGCCAAGTGCCCTTTCTACCAAAACTCAAAAAGGACATCACAATTATTTTCTTTTATCTATACTAATATTATAAAGATTTGATTTTTGTTTGTTTATAATGATTTATCTCAAAATCTACACAACCGATTTTAAAAATCTTTCGACCGTTAAAAAGCTACCTATATTATCATCGGTGATAACATGGGCTCTTTTAAAATATATTTAAAAAAAGCTGTTACTGTCATAACCTAACCTACTTTTTCGCAAGCGAAGCCGCGGGCGAAAGGAACTAAACAGTCTGATATTTATCCCGTTCCCATGGGAACTGCGGAATAAAAAGTATATAAAAATACTCTTACCTATATAAAAATGTAACGATGTGCAAAAATTTCAAGTCAATCTATCGACCACTTTTCGAGGTTTTCGATACAAACATATGGCAGCTCAATTTTTATAATATGAATATGAAGATATCCTCCAGATCGAATTTCAGTCACGGTGACCAATCTTACCAGAGATGAGCTCTCTGCTCAGGAGGTATTACTTATAGTGTACAAGTGCGAGGCAGTCAGGTAATACCTATAAATGTGTAATTTATGAAAAAGTTCGACTCTAGAAACACCATTTACGCGGGCGCAGCCGTGGGTTGAGCTAGTACGTCATAAAGCCGGAACAAATGACCTGTAATGATATGGCCAAGTATCTAGTCAACAGGTAATCACCTCACCAATTACATATTTAAGGGCTTTGACCCCAATATAGATAATTGGTCTGGTGATTACAACTGGCTTGAATAGGCAATATGTCTTTCTCAATAGAGTCAATCAATAATAAATGACTTTTATTTCTTCTAGTGTGATTAAAAGAAATAGAAAATAGAAAAACATTTATTTACAGTAAAAAAAAACATTACAATATATCCGGCGGCCCCACACTAGGCAAGCCTGTCCTGTGGGTGCCTGCTACGATTTACAATTTTTGCGTTAATCATAATTATAGATGCTCGGATCGGTTCAAACTTGCTTAACAAATCTTATTTTCTAAGTATATAATACATACTATAGTATTTATGTATACCTATCCATGACTATAAATATAATATTACAAGTATACACTTAAGAGATTTTTTCCTGTTTATTAGTAGTTTCCAAATATCAACTAATATAAAAATAATTAACTATAGTGCTTTAATATCTGACTGCATGAATGGCGTAGCGGGCAAGGGGCCACTGTCGCCTTACTGAGTGTTATAAGTTCGAACCGCAACATACATATATGTGGTTCGAACACACACGGTACACTTATAATTTGGGCGATCAACAAATAATAAATAGTTAGTTAAACGTGTGTTATTCACACTTAACCTTACAAAGGGTAGTTGATTCACAATTCTTTATTATTGAAGTCAAATACTTACATTACCTAAACTGTAAAATACAAAGAGTTACGGAAATCTATTCAAAATTAAATAAGATACGTATAATATATAAAAATATAGAAGCGTTTCAAATCTAGTAGTAGGGGTGATTGTCAAATGACAGAAAAAGGTTGCATGTTACAAACTATGACGTAACCTCTATTTAATTACCCCTGTGTGAGGGAGAACGCGAGATATCCCCACTACAATCCTATTTTTTCTTATATTCAAATTTAAAATATTGATGACTCTCTTATTTGACAAACAATTATGATACTCTCTCTTTGCCTAGCCTTATCCCATTTCAATTGGGGTCGGCTCTCCTCGTCATTCTTCGCCAGATGATTCGATTGTGGGTCGTCGAGTCATTCACTTGAGTTTGCTTCAGGCCATTGTTGACTACAGACATCCAAGTAAGAAGAATTATGATACTGTTTTCACAAAAATATTTTTGATTGTTTTGTGCTTTCTACTGTACAAACTACATAGGCTTCTACCCTAGTGGGCCATTAGGCGTAAGTAACTGACGCGAAGATTTGTTCGGTCAACCATACCCCCTCGGCTCCACCCAGAAATATAATAGGGGAACCGATGTTGCGCAGTACTTCCTTCATCGTTCCAGGATTACGCAGAAAATTCGCCCGTTTAATAAATAGTTAACAAACAATGGACACAAAGAACACACATCAGACATCTATTAAAAACACGCACATTTTTATCACGTTTGAGAATCAAACACGCCGTAGCAGTGACGAGTCTACCACTTAACACACAACACCATCCATGTCGACAATCTTATCACGAAGTAAAACGTATGTCAGAGCTTAGCTGTTCCGATATAATTACATACAAGACCTATTCATTAGCCCTACGTTATAATTTTCCGTCGGTTTGTTAACCAGCTCAACTGTGAAGTTGTCTACTTTTTTCCTTGGAAAAAAGTAGGGAAACCCGTTGAATAGCGGACTAGTTGTCGAGCTCTATATGAGACACAAATTATTGTTTAGTGGACAACCTGTCTTTAAGTTAAGGGGGACACAATATTGTAAGCTGATGTTTTAATAATTTGTTCTTTAATTTTATTATTGAGAAATATAATTTTAAATAATCCTAACTATAATATTATGAATGCGAATGTAAGTTTGTTTATTAGTTACACTTTTACGCCTTAACTACTCGACTGATCATCATGAAATTCCACATACACGTTGTCAGGGCAACGGAAAAGGATATAGGGTACCTTTCATCCAGAAATAAGTACTGTTACTGATCTAACCTACCTAACCTGCGACCGGCAATATCTGGCATATAGTTGTGCCCTTTGAAACAACACAAAATGTAACATCTTTGTAACAACATGAGTGCAATAAATGAATACTACAATATGTGGCTGCAATGTTTCTAACTATAGTCCGACCAGTTCAAAAACATTCGATTGCATCAGCCATACCAAAGAATTCTCTAGGATGTCAATATGTAAAATATTGACGTGTATTCTTTAATATGGTAGCAGCGATAGCCTAATTGGAGATTGTTGGACTGCCACGCAAAGGTCTCGAGCTCGACCCAAGGCACGTACCCCAGCCTTGTCAAAGTTATGTGCGTACCTAGTTAATAGTTAATTATCGCATGCTATTACGGCGAAGGAAAATATCGTAAGGAAATCTCGATGTCTAAGAGTTACCCGTAATATTCTTGAAGATGTGTGGAGACTACCGACCCGCACTGGGGCAGCGAGCAAGACTATGGCCTAACTCTTCACTGAGAAGAGGGCCATGACTGGCAGTGGGACAGTTAATATACAGAGCTGATATTCTTATATAATACTAGCTTTTGAGCGCGGCTCCGCCCGCGTGGTACCTACATCAATAAAAAGTAGCCTATGTCCTTCCCCAGGTTTTAAACTATATCTGTACCAAATTTCATCTAAATCGGTTGACTGATTTAGCCGTGAAAAGGTAACAGACAGACAGAGTTATTTTCGAATTTATAATATTAAGTAAGGATAGTAAGGATAACTGTATTGCAGCCACACATAGTAGTAATAATTTTGACCACTTAGGTGCTCCTTTAGCAAAGGTTCCTTTTTTATTTGCTTTATTTGTCTGCCATTTGCAACTATATTCTGGCCATGCCTTTAACATTTATTGCGTTGACTGTGTCAAACATTCATCTCCAAGCCGCCATATGCAAAATATTGCCTTGTATTCCACAGTATGCGTGTTATTTCCGACAACATAGTCACTATATTGCAGCCATACATCGCAGTAAAATCATGCCTATTTAGAAGCAGGGTTGCCAACTGTAGAACTTTATTTCTCGTACAGAAGCAGACAAAAACCGCGTATTTTAGATCTCAAACCTCGTACATTCTATTTTTCGGTAGAGAATTACTAAATCTCGTAAGAGGCTGACAGTGTCCTCGTACCTCGTACGGGATACCGCAAATCTTGTATTTGTACGAGGAACCTCGTATGGTTGGCAACCCTGTTTAGAAGCCCCTTTATAATATTACTACCGGTACGTTTATTAGCATGTCAAGCGTTTTATAATAAAGGAAGCACTATATAATTATGTTTACTTACAGTAATTAATTAAAATCAGACTTACTTGCGTGTCGTGGACGAGCTTGCTAAAGCAAATTTAAGGCATGCTAGTTCTATATTGAATATAATAAACTGTTTTACATTATGAATCAAGAATTTTAGTTAGACATGCCTGGCTTTCGGGCATATGTATAGGTACTACTGTAACTAATAAAGCTTACGACACTCTCCTGCTAAATGGAATGTCAGTATAAGTAGAGCCATTAGCACTAGTCAGAAAAACAGTAGGAGATAGGCCTCAATTTCAGAAAAGGCGTACACCGAGCAGTAGACTTTCATATAGTCCAAAATCCTAGAGCCAATTCCTTACTGATTTTGACAAACGTGCAAGTTGGTTTATCCTTCTTTTATGTTGTAACGGAGCATTGCTAAACAGCCTCTGTGGCGCAGCGGTAGTGAATGACTGCTGTACATGAGGTCTTGGGTCGGGCCAACAAAAAGTAATTGGGTTTTTCTGTTAAAGAAATCTCAATACGAGCCCGGAGTTAGGAAGTTGGCGGTGTTAGACACCCCCGTGCCTCGGAAAGCACATAAAGCCATTAGTCCTGCGCCTGATCTCTCTCCGGTCGTGTCGGATTATGCGTCTCATCGGATCAAGAGAGTTAGGGAACAGAGAGTGCATTTGTGTTTGCGCACACACTTGTGCACTATAATATCTCCTGCGCTGATGGCCAGTCTCCGCCGTTAAGATTGGCCGCCATTACCGAAAATTCGGTCAGGAGGACAGTATTATAGTAGTAATTGCTAAAAGTAATTTAGGGGCCGGAGAGGTACCTATACTACTTTATTCTTCCATAGAACTGCAGGAACGATTCGTTAGTAGAAGCTAATTTGTAATATGTGGGTAAACAACATATGCATACTTACAAACTGAAGCTACGGCCGATATTTTTTTGTCGAGTGACACGAGATTGCCTAGCGCCTAAGTGTATTTTGTGTTTGCAACAATATATTACTTGGCATACGCCTAGGTTCCATGACATAGTATCCATCATGAGAGGAGTTCAGTGTTGCAATAGTTGGGTTCAGCAATTTGAGAGCGCGTTTTGTTTTCTGTAGAAATCCTGTGTAGAAATCTCATATAAGTGCTTTCCACCATCAAAGCAATATTATCAACCTCTTTCTTCTGCAATATTTGCGTTTGTCAATTCGAGGGTGTGCCATGGCTTCCTCTCAATAGTTTGCCTAAGTGACACTTATATTAACTCAATATAAAATATTGACATTAAAATGCCAATGGCTCGTCCTTCGACCATCAGACAAACGCCGGCGGCGCTGTGACGTGTGCGAGGCGCGACACGCGGCGACGTCGACGGCTCAAACAATGAAATGACATAAGACGCATAATTGACTATTGTACTGCATCCGCTCAACAGGGAACGCGATCAGGGTTGTATAGACAAGAGTTTTGAAGTAAACCAGTCGGGTTACCATAGCCAATGATCACTTGCAATACCAGGAATAGCATTAGAGCATTACCTAGATAAAAGGAATTGAAGATGAGATAAGATGAAAGGAAAGGTATGTGATCTCTAGAACTCTTACCAGTCAAGATTCTTACGCCGGTTTTCTGTAAAATAGTGCTACTGTAAGTCTAAATAATTGGTAACAAAAGGCTTATTATTATTATTGTTATTATCTTTAGTTTTTATAGTCAGTAGTATATGGCATAATGGCTGTAACACCTTGTTAATCTGAGTTGTAAAATACTGAAATTATATTTAACTAGCGATTTAAAAGAGTGGCCGTGAGTTTCTTGCAGGTTTCTTCTCATAGGCTCTACCCTTTGCCTGAACCTAGCAACTAACCTAAATGTAGCTTCAGTAACTTAGTAAACTCACTAACCTATATACTTTGACGTTCATAAGTGTTACTTTGTGACCTAAATGAATAAATGATTTTTGACTTGACTTGATTCTTCCTCTTAAATACTTCGCCTCTTGGGATCGTCAATTAAACGGTTCATCTGCGTCGAGAACCAACAGAACACCTGGTACACCCTCCGTATAATAAAAAAATTATAATGCATGCATATGACATTGTGACCAGGAATACTATTCTGTAAGAGCTCATTATCAAACTCACTATCGAAATCTCAAAGAGAACTATCTAGTATTATCATTTCAGATACCAAATCTGGATAATGTCAAATATTAGTTTTTTGATTAATAAGTAAATGTCTCTGTACTTATGTAGTACTCTCCCTTTCTTAACCTCGGGAGTAATCAAACGTACGTAACAGGCCCCTCTATAAAATTCAGCAAGGAATCAATAAAATAATGGATTGTTATTTTATGCACCCTCTGCACTGCAAATATGATTGTGAATGGATTGCGTGTACTTTAAATATCATTTCTCTACGTCAAAAGTATCCAGCTAAATATTATTTATAGCTTTTTAAAAGATGACGTATTTGTGAATCGGTGCAAACGGCATGCCATTTACTTTGTTCACCGTTTGTTAGTTTTAACTTAGTTGGATACTTGCGGTTACGCTCGCGTATATCCGACGGGAACGCATTCCGAGCTGAAAAGTGTCTTATTTATGTGTTAATCCAGCCCGTAGTCTATCTGAATTAAAACTTGCACCCAAATCCGTATATGCCTGACAAACATCCTAACATTCTCACATACTTTATCATTTATAATACAAGACAAAATACATAATAATGTATTATTATAACATTTATAATGTACCTACTTAAGATTTTTATACAGAATTGTAAGAAAAACCATCACGTTTCGATTGAAATAAAAAAATCTATGCCATTGGCTTATGAGCTAGAGATAACATAATTCTCGACTCACATAAAAAAATTTCATTTGTTTTTAATACATTCATCCCGAATTCGGCACACAGTTAATCTTTTTATGATATAGCAATACCACATTTGTGTGACAACCCTATTCGTTCATTAGTCATTATATATCTACTAGTGGTCGGTGTGCTCGATATATCTTAACTTCATTTTCGCGTACGCATATAACTTCAACTAAAAATATAGCACAATCCTATCCTAATCCTAATATTATAAAAGCGAAAATGAGTTTGTTTGTTTGGTTGTTACCTTTCCACGCCTAACCACTGAACCGATCATCCTGAAATGTTGCATATACGTTGTCAAGTGTACAGAAACGGACATAGGCTACCTTTCATCCCGAAAAAAATTACTGTTCCCTAGGAAAACAACAATAACGTTCTTATGATAATAGATGGCGCCACGTGTCTTTCGAATCATGATTGAATTATATTATTACTAGCTTTTTCCCGCGGTTTCGCTCGCGTTAATTTAGAATTTGACAGTCAATTCGGGTCGTACTCTGCTTGTAAAAATATAATTTAATCATGATTCGAAAGACACGTGGCGCCATCTATTATCATAAAAACATTGTTATTGTTTTTCTCGGGAACAGTACTTTTTTTCGGGATGAAAGGTAGCCTATGTCCGTTTCTGTACACCTGTCAACGTATATGCAAAATTTCAGGATGATCGGTTCAGTGGTTTAGGCGTGAAAAGGTAACAAACAAACAAACAAACTCATTTTCGCTTTTATAATATTAGTTAGGATAGGATTATATTCACGTCATGCCATGTGTCAACATGTGTCAACCTTAGCGATAGTTAGATCACACAGAAACTTTTGTCAAAATTGGTAGACCACTTTCTTGGCCGATGGTACTATGTAGCACGGAACCGATACTAAATAAATTCTTGTTCTTAGCCCGTTTTCCGTTCTTATTATTTAATTCTCTGCCCAAGTTACTTCAATGGCGTAGTTTTTATAGTGTAAAGTTAGATAATAGCATGGCTTACTCAAAAACAACATTTAAATATGCGTCGTTAGATTACACGCTGTCTGTCACAGAATGCGTAAGAAAAATAAAGATTCACAGCTCCTCCCCCGTAGGTGACAGCGTGATAATATGTAGCCTATATGTTGACCCGACCTGTTAGTAATATTCATGCAAAATTTGAAGTAAATCCATGCAGTACTTTTTGAGATTAGCCCGGACATACATACAGACATACATACAGACAAACAGAAAAACAGACAGACAAAAATTCTAAAAACTATATTTTTGGCTTCGATATCGATTGTAGATCACGCCTCAAGTATTCTTTAAAAAAAATATTCAATGTACAGTTTTGATTTTCCTACGATTTTATTATATGTATAGATAAGCAGCGTACAACCCGAATTGATTGTCAAATTCTAAATTAACGCGAGCGAAGCGGCGGGCAAAAGCTAGTATACAATAATGTAAAGTCATGCGGAGGTTTCGAGTTCGATCCCAAGGCACGCACCTCTGATTTTTCGAAGTTATGTGTATTAAATAATAATTAATTATCGCTCGCTTTGACGGTGAAGGAAAACATCTTAAGGAAACCTACATGTCTGAGAGTTCTTCCTAATATTCAGAGAGCTTAAATTTCAGTAATACCTAATTTTCTAGATTCGATCATCAGACCCAAAAACCTCACAATGAGCTGTAAGCAAAACCGCAAACTGAAGCCACTTGGTCTAAAAAAGGAGAGTTCTTCAAGAACATTAAACCATTATACATTGCATTAAACACAGTGACCTAATTTATCCAATTCATGTTAAACCATACTCCAGGAAATTCGGCGTCTTTTAATTCGTTAACTGTTAGTAGGCGTTGAATTAATCTTGCCGCGTTGAGATCCGTATTACTGATGCTATTGAGTGCACGGATGGCGCAATGGTTCTACACTTCACCACCAGTGCGTTATATGTTGTCGGTTCAATCTCCATAAGGTACAAAAAATTGTGTCACTAACAAATTAGTTCTTCCGAGTGTTGTCTCTTGTTTGATTGAATGTTTGTAAAGTATCGCTACATAGACGTAGTACGTAGACGCTACGTACTAACGTCAGTAACGTGGTGTGTATCTTAAATATAAACCTCATTAATTCATAGAAGCTCACTCGAATTAATTTGGTGTACATTAAAACATAGATACTATTAAAAATGGTTACCTTTCTGAACATTAAGTTGTCATCTGACACATAATGCCAACATGACATCTGAATTTTACATACATACATAGATTCACGCTTGTTTCCTAGAGCGGTAGGCAGAGTCTACGGATTTCCATTTGCTACGATCCTGACACACTTCTCTGGCTTCATTCACTTTCATCACATTCCTCATACACGCCCGTCGGTTCAAGGAGCTCTTAACCTGGCCTTTCTCCAGAACGCCTCCGATCTGATCGAGAAACGTTAGCCTAGGTTTTCCTTTTTCGACTGTTCCATTCACACTAGCCTTATAAACTTTCTTAGTGAATTTAGTATAGCAATATCACGGTCACTCATAGTATGCACACTATCTTTCTCTTTCTAAAATGTGAACTCACTCTTCTTAGTGCGAACTTTTTTCGTGCGATTTAAGTTCCAAGTTACACGTCTATAATTTAAATCTTTAATGAGTAAAATAAATAAAACCTACTTATCATTAATCCTGAGTCTCATGAGCGGTGTTTTAAGACGTTGTCGCATTATGAATACAACATTGTGTGTATCCAATATTATGCGCAATTCATATGCATTCAATTGCATAAATATACCATATGCATGTCCGAGGATCTATGAAGGTCTAGGTCATATCAATAAGACATATGTATATTTATTCCTACCCGCCTGTAACCGATTACCGCCTGGTTTGATACTTTATACATTACATTCCTTTCAATCTAAACACATAATTATCCATTAGTCACGTTAATAGTTTATCAGATCGAATGCTTTTTCTTTTCTTTCGATTTAATGTTGGACAACATTTGCATTTTTTTTATTAATAAGGATTAACGCGCTCTAAACAATTACAAATATTTAAACAACTGACGCAGAGATCACTCAAGACTTGGAACAATTTTTTTTTAATCAAGTTTTAATTATCTTTAGAGTACAATAGATAGGGACCATCTCCAAGTATCCTTTCTTTTTCTTGCCATCTCTATTTAGACGTTCAATATTTCGTTTGACCCCAAGTATTATCGAACAATACCGATACCATTGTTTACCAAATAAGCCAAGTAAGAAATCCTGGCTTATACGTTATCCCGTAATCTATAATTGTGACTCAGAATACGTTTTTGAAATATCTATAAATAGGTAAGCATCTCGTCGACTCGTAATTAGTGTGAGTTAACAGTATGGCCGATTTAATAAAACGATCATTAGCAGAGGAATGGAGGAAGTGGACTATTTACTAGCACACTGTTTATTAATCAACATGGCGTGACCAGATCACTTGGCTAAAACCTTAAACAATGCGTAAACTATACGCGTAGTTTAACATTGAGCATGGCCTACTTTTGATACTTAACACCAAAAAAGGAGAGCTTTTTTGTTGATTTGGCTTCTAAAATAGATTTTTGATTTCCTATAAATATAGGTGGTCCTCAAATATTTGTACGCCACAGCATGAGGCTAAACATGACTGGACATATTAATTACTAGATGTTCCCGCGGCTTCACCCGCGTTTATCGTTACTGCGCCGCCCCCGTGGGTCGTAGCGTGATGTTATATAGCCTATAGCCTTCCTCGATAAATAGGCTATCCAACACTAAAAGAATTTTTCAAATCGAACCAGTAGTAATCAGGCAGAATAAACCAGGAGAAACATCGTTTGTACTATGTCTGTAATGGGTAATTATTTAACTGCGATGTTATTTTAAAACTGCGATATCTCCTAAGATATTCATTGAAATCGAATGATGTAAAGGGCAATTTTGTTTTAAATTAAATACTTGTGATGAATAACGTATTTATTTGGATAAGAATTAATATCATGTTTATAATAATACCTTCGCAAATAATGCATTATTTTAGAACAAATTTGGTTAGTATAAAAATGGTTATAGTGAGCCAACCTTAAAAGATAGACATATGCTGTCGCGGACTTTTTTTTAGAATTTTTAAAGGGGAACAATTCTGTCATACATGATTTTTGCGAAACTTTAACTGTTTACGCAGCGCACGCAGCGGAAGCTCTCAAAAGGAAAAAACACTCGCCGATTTTGAAACATTCATTATTGGTGCTCAGCTCCTATTGATCTTAGCGTGATGATATATAGCCTATAGCCTTCCTCGATAAATAGGCTATCCAACACTGAAAGAATTTTCAAATCGGACCAGTAGTTCCTGAGATTAGCGCGTTCAAGCAAACAAACAAACAAACTTCAGCTTTATAATATTAGTATAGATTAAATATAACTACAACGTGCATGCTTCTGTATGTAACAACACACGTTTTTAACAAATAAAGAATTATTATTATTTCTATTATAATTAAAAAAGACACCCAGACCCAGAACAGGAATTTGCGGTTTACATAATTTTTTGTTCTATGTCGAGATCGAACCCACCACAGCCCTTGAAAGCGGCGAGGCAATCACTTAAACCACTACGCCAGTAGCTAGTCAATATAATTATATAATCTTTCATGCATAGACGTATATACACATATTGAATTGGAAGAAAAGACCTCATGCAGTCCCATTCACGAGGTACTGCTGCACCACCGAAATGTCAGTATACCCAAAATTGTATTATTTAGTACAGATTGATAGAATCTCTATCTAACATATGAATTTAATCATATTCAACTAAACTAGTTTCTACCCATGGCTTCGCTCGCATGAAATATTATTAAAACATAGCCATAACTCGGCGATAGTATACATTTCTATTAAGAGAAGACTTTATGGAAGCGGAACAATAGATTGTCACCTATATAACGATAATAAGAATAACATCAGCCCTATTTATAAATTGTCCCACTGCCGGGCTCAGTGTGAGAAGGGTAAGGCTCTAGTCGGCCACACAGGCCCACTTCACACGTCATGTATGAGGTCATTATGGCGAACTCTCAGACATGCAGGTTTCCTCACGATGTTTTCCTTCACCGTTAAAGCGAGCGATAATTAACGGCTTATGTTTAACTTATCACCAGATATAGTAAAATATAACAGTCAAAAATAGTAAATGATCACCAAAATTAAAACCGCATTTTAATATCAAAAATATTAATTGCACAGCAAAGAGACCAAATAAGTCGACGGAGCCTCGCTTCGCGGGGCTCCTATTTTTGCGAGGGTTTAAGAAGGAACCTAACATAACCTAACCCTTCCGAGACGGAATGCAGTGATTTGAGGCGTATAGATGATCGTTATGATATATTTTAGTAAGCATATTTTGGTGTGCAATTACTATTTTTGGTGGTCATTATATTTAATCCCATAATTAACTATTTAATACGCACATAACTAAGAAAAGTCAGAGATGCTCGTCTTAGGATCAAACTCCTCTGCGTGTCAGTCCAACGGTCTCCCATTAGGCTGCTAACCAACAAATTTTGTCTCTGTGATATACATATACTTAGTCGTACTACCTAACGGTACTTTCTTCGATGTAAATTATGATATTTGTATCGCTCACCGTTATACTGATTCAGAATAATAAATACTTGTGCGCTTCCTCCTACTTGCTTATAATGTAGCTTGTGGCAGCAATTATAATTATGTTAATTATATACATATTAATAGATCACCAAACTTAAAATATATACAGAAAACTGTAAGGATTGTAAAGGTATTTTAAACGCGTTTTAAATAGATTATATAGCATGCTTTCAACTTGATGTCTTATAGGTGCCTAATTAGCATGCTTCTTAACTGAATTATTTTTAAACCAATGCTTGCTCGCGGTTTCACGCTTTAAGGTAGATTTTGTCGATAAATTGCTCTCACGGGAACTGTACCTTTTCTAGATAATACGTCCATGTCTATGGTCTTTTCTGTACCCCTGACTACGTGTATGCGAAATTTCATGATGACCGGTCGAAAAGTTAAGGCTTGATAGCGTAGCAAACAACCAATTCGCATTGATTTATTGATTATATTGATAATATTAGTTAGGATAAATGCTTTAAATAACACTCTTGTAGTATAAACTCAACTGAAAATGCAAATAAGTTATTTTAAACACTGTTTAATATTATGCTCAGACTCCAAGTCAAATTATTCAGATTCTGTACAGCATTACTAAAATAAACGTAGTTTGTTTACAAATCAGTTCAAAGATCGAATATAAAACCTAAAATAAAGACTTCTAAACATCTGTTACGGAATAGTCATCACACGGCACGTGCCATCGCGTACACCATCAAACATAAACATTTGTACCGTTCCCAGTCACCGTCTGGTGCGAGTCCCCCTCTTTTACCATCACTACCACTTCACACCTCATTTACAACGAACACAACCACTTTCAACATCACACGAACCATTGCTCTCTTTATACTCAACTAAAAGTTGTATCTCGATTTCAAACAAGCATTGGACGCAGTAACCATCGGTGATACCGGTTCGGATATGAGGTCGAGCGTTACTTGATACTTCAATTTCGAATACGCGTCATACGGTTGCACCGCCCACGGTAGACAGACGTGCGTCGGCGCAAAGAACTCCATAAACTCGTGGAGAAATTCAAAAGAGTTCCTCAAGGATCAAATTTGGATCCTATATTCCTATAGTCGTTTAGTGAGTGTGTTTTGTAATTTAACTCAACTTTTTATGTGAAACAATTAATATCTCTTGACACTTTCTGAAGTGAAATTAGATTCCCACGGGTTTTAAGTGTTTGTTATAGTGAGAACCGAGTGTAAGAAATGATTTGATCGCTATACAAAATGAATGAAATGTGTAAGTACTAGATTAAGTTTGAAGATTTTTTATGTATCTAATGGGAGTTTAAAACTTTGTTATGTCGTTTGATATGAACTAGATTCTGTAACGGTTATAATAAGGTTCTAATTAGCGTGGAATTTTTAATGATGAATCATTGCCTTTTGTCGATTTAGTGAAATTGATTTCATTAATAACGTTCAAGGTTCCAGAGGTTTATTTTTAAGGTCAACTTTGTTTTTCTCATGCCTGTTTGCGTTTTCATTCTAGATGTTAATAGTTCAAAGTAAGGCGTCCTATAAAACTCGCTAGAATTAATTAGTTTAGTAAATAAGTTATTTTAGTAAAAATATATTTAATCCCTTTTTATGTAAATCAGGTGTCGATAATTGGCCTGACCAACAACAATTTAGCAGCCGCTATTCTGCTTAATAATCTTATATTAATTAAAATTTATAAGACACTATTTAGCCTTGCAGTACCGCCTTGATTGTATCTAGTATTTTAGATTCTTACTTCAAAAAATCTAGTCTGATTTATTACCATCACATTAATATCCTGTAACTATATTTTAATTAAGACTTTATAAGACACAATTTTATCTTGTATATCGGAGATATTTAGTTTTATAGCTTTTTACATAAAGGATTTAACTAGATTTCTCATGGCTTGTAATAAGAAATTTCGTATTGTCGCTTTAATATCCTGTTCTATGATATCATAATCCTAACTAATATTATAAACGCGACTGTGAGTTTGTTTGGTACGCCTTCACGCCTTAACTACTCGACCAATCACCATGAAATTTCGCATACATGTTGTCAGGGGTACAGAAAAGGTGTACCTCCATTCAGAAAAGTACTGTTCTCGAGGCATAGAAAATTAACAAAATATAGGTTAACGCGAGCGCAGTCGCGGGCAAAATCTATTAATATTTAATGTTGCTAATTCGCTCGATGAATACAACTTTGAAGCCAGAGAAACTGGTTCTTCAAGGATAAGATAGAATAATCTCGGATGCATTAATTGGAATTTCTATTTCTATTAGGATTGCAAATTTCTTGTTTTCAAATCAAATGCTCTTAACAAGATCAACTGTTATTTTAATTAAATATTGATACCAATATTTAGTATGTACTCGGACAATTGGATTGCTAGGGTGGCGTAATGGTTTCAGTGGTCGCCTTGCCTTTTGTCACTGCGACGAGTGTTGTTGGTTCAATCCTCACACGGGACAGCAATTTGTGTGATTCATAAAACGCTTTTTCGATTCCGGGGGTGCTCTTTGTGTCCGTTTTTTCAATGCTTGTAAAGTCCCCATAACATGATTTATTCCTCGTACGGACGCTCCTTTTGAAAGAAAATATGGATTATTTAAGATATATCACGAAATTTTATTCATTTTGTCAAGCACGTTGGGAAAGTCCGCACTTTATTTCTACGCTTTTAGTTTAGCTCTATAACGAAGTGTATTTGACATCAATAGAACAAGTGAGAAACGGCAATGAATTGCCGTAAATCTTAGAGTTCGAAAAAATGGTATCACGTGACTTTGAGGTCAGAGGTCAAAGGTCATAGTAATTTCGGTGTATATCGACTGTGCTGAGTCGAATGGCGTTGACAGCGAGTCTCTAGCTCTTACGGTTCTTGAGTTGAATGTTGTATAACAGACAGAAGGACGGACGGACAAAGCTGTTGTATAAGAGCTTTTTCGAACTCCAAAAGCAATACGTTTATACACATCCCGAAAATACAAGCAAAAGTATGCACTTTACTCCCTCTATGTTAATGCCCCACTTACTAAAGAACGGTCCTATTACGGTTCAATGTGCACACTCCAGAATCCGTTTTGCTACTGAATATATCCTAACAGAAAAATGTATTAAAACTTCGCCCTACCCGGGAATGTGGACCTCATAATCGGTCGTGAACCTAAGCGTAAAATTATGGCACGGGATGAGCGAGTCACTCCGTCTATTGTCATGAAATAGCATTCGTATGTACGTCATGCTTGTTTATTTAAACTTCTTTCAGTTGCATATATTATTGTTATGAGACACTTGCTGTTCTACTGAAAGAATGAAAGAAAACATACTTTATTGCCATTTTTCCATTCTTTATTGCAGTTAATAACTACATAGTTTTTCTTATAAAATAGTACAGTATAATTAAAAACACAATTAAATAAGTAGTTTGCAATCCTTACTAATATTATAAATGCGAAGATGAGTTTGTTTGTGTGTTTGCATACACGTTGTCAGGAGTACAGAATAGGACATAGGGTACCTTTCATCCAGAAAAAAGAACTGTTGCAAACCTAACCTAACCTAACCTATATTTACGCGAGCGAAGCCGCGGGTGAAAACTAGTAATCAATAAGTACAGAGATATTTTGGCAACAAACGGTGACGCAAAGGCCTCCCCTGTCCTATTTCACTTTTTCCTATCTGCTGCAATCTGTATAGGTAACCTGCTATCTATACAAATAAATAAAATTTAAGTGTCAGTTTGTAATGTCGAAATAACAGCTTTGTACTAAATGCATATGAAAGTATTATATATATCTACAGTACTTATATCAAAAAATCAATATAAATTTTTTTTGTCTATCTGTGTGTCTGCTTGTGCTGGCTAATCTCTAAAATGGCTAGACCGATTTTGACGGTACTTTCACTGGCAGATAGCTGATGCTATACGTAGTAAACTTAAATACGTTTATTTTAGAAAAATAGGTTGCTGCCAAAAATTACTTGAAACATTTATGTTAAATTCCACACGGTCGAAGTCGCGGGTAACAGCTAGTTACATAGACAGAGTCATTCGATCCTTTGTGCATGCGTTCTAAACTCTACCATGAATTAGTCCGAACAACGAAGTAATGTCACTTCGAAAGAAAGAAATCCAGATAAATTTTATTGCAGGCGTTTTATTTCATTCGCTCCAATGTTTTGGATACACATATTTGTGTTAGACAACCATGGATCCAATCGCTCGTTTATAGTCGAAATGAATTAATACCAAAAGCATTTCCTAACAGTCATCCTTAACGCCATGCAAAGATATAATGAAGTAGGTGCATTATTTAAGACGTCCCAGTTCTCGTTTTAGTTATTCTAATAAGTTGTTTACTGTCTGTAAGGAGATTTCTCAGTACTGTTTGTGTCCCAACAGTCGTTAAGCAACACGTTGCATTAGTGCCTGAGAATACACTTGGGATTGAGGTGACACTTGCATGTGCTAAACAGAGTTCTTGTAGGGGTGTGCAAAACTTACAGGATCAGGATATTATGAAACGGAAAAGCCGAAGTTTTGGGCCGATTGTTTGTGCTGTGAAACCATAGACTTAAATTAAGCGTAGCGAAAATATTATAAGTCTATGCGTAAAACAGATTTATTCCGAAATGTGTCCCAAATTTGGGTAGGTAACCTCTTGATTGTTGATCTTGATGATTTTTAAAGAAAGAGATCCTAAGAAACTTCATTGTAAGTACGTTATTTTGGTTCGGCCTGCAGTTTCGGATAGACATTTTCATGTTAGACCTACAGATTCTCCTGATACGATCAAAGGATCGATCCTACGTTGCTATCAAATCAATTCGAAAAAATATATACTTAAATAAATTAAATGCTTTTTTAAAACAAGCTATTTGGATAAAGCTTGTTTTCACACAGCGAATTATTGTAAAGAACCTACATATTTCAACAATACTAATCTTAATTTTATATGCTGTCAAAACATCAACATATACTAATATTACAAAGCTGAAGAGTTTGTTTGTACCTATGTTTGTTTGGTTGAAGGCACTAATCTCAGGAACTACTCGTTCGTATTGAAAAATTATTTTAGTGTTGGATAGCCCATTTATCAAGGAAGGTTATAGGCTATATAATATATACCATATACTACGACCAATAGGAGCGGAGCATCAATGAATAATGTTGCAAAAACGGGAAAAAATATCTTATGTGAAGCAGATGAAGTTGCGCGGGTCAGCTAGCACTATTATATACATATATTCTTAGATCTAACAATAGCCGATTTAATTATTTGACTTATACATAATTATTAACTAACAAACCAAACAAAAGCTTTTGAAACGCAACAATTGCAATATTTTTGTCAAATGAAATGTAAATAAAGTAATTAGTGATAAGATGTCAATCTTTTAATTTCGAAAGGCGGTATAAAGCACTCTCGTATAATGTTAAATTTATCTTACGTAGTTGATGGAAAGATACACTCTGACAGAACAGAAATTGCCACTACCGGGAGAAAATGTAACGTTGAAAACTGTACTCGCGTTCCATGCCGTTAGTATTACGATCGCTGCGATTCTATAGATACCTGATATTTTATCGATTCACTGAAAATCACGTAGCATTGAGTGGAGCCAATTGTCTGCACCTATGCTTTTGATACGATTTTTGGCAAATAGGATCGGCGCATCCCTAAATTCTTGGCAAAGTAATTTGTCGTACCTACTTGTAGTTTTACTCAAACACAGATCAGAGAATTTTAGAGAAATATCTTATTATATTTATTTTATCGTTTACTGCTAAGCCATGGGGTAGATTTTCAGTTTGCGCAAATTAGTAGCAGTAAGTTGTCTGCTAGTATTTTTTCTTATATTTATTATTAAAATGGTTCCTTCGCATAAGTATGTGTTTTGTATCATCGCATCAATTGTGAAGTCTTATGATTCTCGAATTAGGCCAAGTATAATTCGGATATTCTGTTAAAATGATAGCACGTAGGTTAGAAACAAAACCAGTATGAGGCAACCTAACCTTTTTTTTTTGGGGAATTGCTCTCCCCCTCCCCCTCGCCGCAAGGGGAGGCGAGAGGGTTATAGGCAACCTAACCGAACCTATGTACCATCGCAATTAACCTGTTAACCTGTCAATTGTTAAAATGCCAGACATAATTAAAAACCTATTATGTCTGGCCACCGGTGTGCCTCTGCGACATATTACGTAACAAAAAATATACTATATAAACCCTTCAACAGACGTGTGTTATAATTATGGTTACTCTTAACTACCAACCGTAACAATAATGGTTCCCTAACTACACTTTCTGTTGATGACCGAATGTAAACATCAAAATGCTTTTAAAACACTTTCCAACGATAGTGCGGCGTTGTCCATATACCGTGAATGTGCTTAAGTGGATAGTATGCGTGATAATACTATATTAAAGATGCTTTTCGAATGGAGATGAGTTAGGTGGCTAACCGTTCAGTGACGGCGAAATAAAGCTCTACAACGATGTGTGTGTTTCCATCAAAGCTAATTGTGTAGCGGGATGTATTATAATTCGTCAAATAATGGTACCAATATGAAACATAATTAATAAAATAATAATAATTAATTAATTAATGCCAATTATGGTAATATTTACCTAATGGTTTGGCACGTGACGATGGGAAGAGACCGGACGGTATGTCATTGATACCTTGGAAGATGGGTAGGCCCTTGGTGTGGGACGCAACGTGTGTTGACACCCTTGCGCCATCATATCTTCCCAGCACGGCGGGTTGTGCTGGTTCTGCTGCTGCATCTGCGGAGACTCTCAAACGGCGCAAATACAAAAACCTGGCAGTGGATTATGTTTTTGAGCCGTTTGGGATCGAAACGCTAGGGACATGGGGTCCTAGTGCTCGTGCTCTCTATAGAGATATAGCGAAAAGGTTAATCGACGCTTCCCGCGACCAGAGGGTTGTCCTTTATTGTGCGGAAAGAATAATCATTGCCATTCAACGTGGCAATGCTGCCAGTCTTTTGGGCACACTACCGATCGACTGATGTGGAGGAATTTTATGACGCCTATTAGAGGGTTTTAGTTTTCTTTTTCTTTCTGATTTATAATATTTTAGGTATAAGTTAGCTTTAAAGAATTAAACACTCCAAATATAAAGCTATTTGCCAAATATTACTAGCAATTTTAGTTATAAATGGCTAGTATTCTAGTTACCAAAAGTTAGTCCAACTAAACTAAAATGCTTGTTTTAGGGGATGTGTTGATGGGTTCGCGTTAATAGTGCATTATTAGATGGGGTTCGAAACAAACCTACCGCCGCTTTTATGGGCTCTGCGCGAGGATGATACGCTTTCTTTTAGTATGCATGTATTACGATCTGCTTCGTACTTCGCATATGCATATACATAACATATTCGCGATACGTCGCCACTGCAAGTATTATATCCCTTTTATTCATTGAATCCCTTTTCATCAGAACTAACTTCTAATGTGGTGGCAAGCCACTGTTCAAAAATGTTAACGCTGGTGTAAGAATAGTAACACTGTTATTGCATTTTGTCCTATTTTCTCTAGACTTCCAGATGTTCTCATGCTTATTTCAGTTCTTCCTCCATATTTAATTATGTTTACCTAAAGTGAGCTACATAGTATTGTAAGCCTACGGTCAACGTTTCTTATCAGGCGGGACGTATGCTTGCTCTACTTCTTCTTAAAAATACATCTTGCAATAATTTCTGTGTCAGACTTTACAAACATTCAGACAACACCTGGGTGTCTCTTGTCTGAATGTTTATCTTCTCCCTAGCCTTTATTATTCCCAAGTCACTTGGGGTCGGCTTTCTAGTCTAACCGGATTTGACTGGATATCAGTTTTTACACGGAGCGGTTGCCACCTAACCTCCGCAACCCGAAGGCTAACGATACCCTAAGGCTGTTATCTGAATGCTTATAAAGTCTTTAATTATTAGTTATATCAAGTCTGGACTTGAAATAACTATTTGTGGTTCACTAAATTTGTGTCCCATGTTGGGATCGCACCTACAACAGTTACCGCGTGTCTGTCAATGTCGATTTGACCACATAAACCAGTAGGTACGACAAAGTAAAGGTAAAAATGGAAGTTTAATAATGAAATTTTACTGTCAATATTTCTTTTTTGAAAATGTGGTTAGTAACATCACATACACAAAAAACTATTCTCAGAAGAAATATTAACTTTAAGAATGGCATTGAGACATGCACAATGAATCTGAAGAATCTCTGAGTGAAAAACAAAGAACAAAAATGAACGTGCGGACGAATTATGTAAATACAGACCTGATTATATACTCAAACATATTTAATAACATTTAAGACGTTATTTACAGTTTTAATTTAAACCTCAAATCGATGTTCATATATTACATACCGTTGCAAGAGGTTTTAAAGTACATGGCTTAGTCTTGCGAAATTGCAAGGGCTTCAAAAATTCGTCGACGAAAATAAAGCTGTTTAAGTTTAACTCACTTACACGCCCGATTCTAGAGTATGGCTCAGTCGTATGGAATCCACATTATGAAGTATATACAAAGCGTTTAGAGAGCGTCCAAAGGCGCTTCCTAGCACCTATGTTACGGAGACCGTTTAGCGAAACGAATTTCAAATTAAGGTTAAAACATTATAAACTAAAAACATTAGCAAGCCGCAGATTGAAACTAGATGCCATATTTCTGCATAAAATTCTGAACGGCATCTCAGACTGTAGTGAACTGTTAGGCGCCTTCTAACCGAATTCCAAGAAAAAGTAATTATAACCTATTGGATGTTCTATTCTCAAAAACTAACCTGGGTCATTACGCGTTACGCTGCTGTACCAAGGCTTTGTAGACAATACAATGATTAATCAAAGTCTCACGATATTCATCATCATCATCATCATCATCAGGCTATAATAGTCCACTGCTGGACATAGCCCTCCCCCAAAGAGCGCCATAGCGCCCTGTTTTCAGCTTGCCGCATCCAGCATCTGCCTGCAGTCTTTCGCAGATCGTCATCCCACCTGGTCGGAGGGCGTCCTACACTACGTTTGCCGAGTCGCGGCCTCCACTCAAGAACACGCTTACCCCAGCGGTTGTCCGTTCTTCGCGCGATATGGCCAGCCCACTGCCACGTCAGCTTGCTAATTCTCTGAGCTGTCGATATTGATATTAGTCAGTCCTTACCAAAATATAAAACACACTTAGAACAAGTTATTTAAGTTTTTCATTAAGTTTCACATTATTTATTTCTTTTGTTAGGTTACGTGTAGCTTATTTTGATTAATTAATTTTAAATTTTCTATTTTATGCTTTGTTGTTATATGTATGTGCATGCCGTGATCTCCTATAACTAAAGGAGTAAACTATACAAAACTAATGTCCATTTGTCTGTGCAATTTTGTGTATATTCTTTGTTGGAGATCCTTAACAAATAAATAAATGAGGCTATCTTCAATGTTTTGCAAACATTAGCGAGTCTTTCACATTATGATGATTTGGTTTATTATTGATGCAGGGTTCGTAAACAAATAGCTTGTGTGAGGAATTTTGTCGGTTTTGTTGGTAAATTCGATTAACACAACGGATAAACAAGCGTCTCTGATGATAAGTCATTAGATCGGTGAGTGTTCTTGAAATATGTGATGTGTAGTGGCAGGTGTAAAATAGTGTATTTTTATTCATCCAGGTAATGGCTCTAACTGTTAAAACTAATATGTCATAGCTAGAATTGTTCAATATGGTCTTAGTTCAAACGATGTATATGGTTGTTTCCTATAGGTATTCAAAACACAAGTCGTTTTACCTACGGATAGTCAATTTACTTTACTTTACAATTTTAGGTAACCTTACAGCTGAATTAGTACAATAGCAAGAGTTATACAAAAAATAGGCAAATTAAAAGTTTACGCAGATAACAGATTAACGACTCAAACTCTACTTAAGAATGCATTATTATGCATTATTTTCTTCCATACCAAGTTTCCTCAAAGTGTAATAAAATTTGGGATGCTATTCCAAAATCATAACTTGAGTATATGCTCAAGTTCAAGTCAAATTGATTGACAATTATCGCCTGCTCCGTGCCTCGGAAAGCACGTTAAGCCGTTGTTGATCCCGGCTGCCATGAACATCTATGGCAGTCGTTATTGGGAGAATGTCGACACAAAAGATTCCACCTGGGTCGAAGTGTCGCCGGTCTGCACTGACTGCCCCCACATAAGATAAGATAAGATTAAATGCTCAAGTTGATAGAAGTTTGATAATACTCGATCCTGTAAAAAATATTTGAGAATACTCAGTTGAGATTTGCTTCTTTTCTCAATTCAGAAACCGAGGGTCTGTCAACACTCCGGCATGCTGTGTTGAACATACGACATGAACATATATGATACATACGAATTTTGATACATATGTAATGAAAAATATGTCAGAATTTAACTGTCTGTGAATTTAACGACTTGTTTTTTATATCGATATACGAGTAGGTACTTACTCGTAGTAGGCTGTGATGTAGTGATAATAAATGTCGCTGCTGTGCATGAAATCTCACTTCGATTATATACAATTTTTGATGGCTGGTAGGGCAACATTTTTGGGGACTTCTGTTAAAAAAATTGTCAGTAGCAATCACGATGTTTGGAACTGCGTCGATAGACGATAATAGGGTCATCCTCAATAACATGAGACCTAAAATTAGTTCGCGAAATGTGCATGCTGCCTCTCTGCCTAACTTTTCATAATACTGTTATATGACTATGTATGTATCTATATATTATATATAATATAATATTCTACCACATACACACAACACCATCTAGCCCAAACTAAGCAGAGCTTGTACTATGGGTACTAGACAATGGATAAACATAACTTTGTTTTTTGTAAATACTTACATATTATACATAGAAACACCCAGACCAAGACAAACATCCATGTTCATGCACACAAATGTTTGACTTGTGCGGAAATAGAACCCGTGACCTCAGGCGTGGCAGTCGGTTACACTAACCACTTCGTCATCGAGGCTGATTTTTATATAAGTTTTCTTCTGAGGTTCGGAACGTGGACTAGGTTTTTTATTGTAGAATTAGCGTCTATGTTATATGTAAGTACCTAAAGGGTAGATATTTTCGTTTAGTGCCCTGCCGTTTCATACGGGGCGGGCCGAATTCTCGGCGGAGTCGCGACTGTATGTGAAAGCGTTTCACGCGGCCTCGCCGACTATGGTTATGTCGCAGAACACCGTGGTAGGTTTAGTCGGTATTACCGGAATATCGTTTCAGCGGTGAGCCCGACATAACGTCTCCGCCGCCACGCGAACATTCAACCACGTATAAACAAGCATATACTGGTTAATATTTCTTTCCCAACTTCGTAATACAAAAAACATAGAGCTTTCTTATTTATGAAGCATTCTACTTTTACTTCAAACAATTACAAGTACATAAAAAGCGACGCATGTCTTAATGCACTTTCATTCAAGTTTCACACAACAACAAGAACTTATGGTGTTTCTTACGAACGCACAGTACTTACACATATACTGAATACTTGCCTCTCCTTAAGAAAGTAGAAGTATGGTATTCATTTTAATTACATATTATAGCTTGGAAGTACTTTAAAAGTAGCTCATATAAGAAAAGAAGTAAATTTTGTATTATTATGAAATATACTAGCTTTTGCCCGCGGCTTCGCTCGCGTTAATTTAGAATTTGACAACCAATTCGGGTTGTACTCTGCCTGTAATAATATAATTCAATCATGATTCGAAAGACACGTACGTGGCGCCATCTATTATCATAAGAACGTTATTGTTGTTTTCCTCGGGAACAGTAATTCTTTTTGGGATGAAAGGTATCCTATGTCCTATTCTGTACCTCTGACAACGTGTATGCAAAATTTCATGGTGATCAGTTGAGTAGTTAAGGCGTGAAAGCGTAACAAACAAACAAATAAACTCACTTTCGCATTTATAATATTAGTTAGGATTATAAACATTTGGCGATTAAAAAGAGATTGAATTTAAACATTCAATCTCTTTTTAATTTTTGAATGTTTTAAGTGGTCGCCTCCATTGTGCCGAATTTTGTGGATTTGACCCAAACATGGGACAAAAATTTGTGTGATCTAGATTACTATTCCGAGTCTGAATGTTCTATCGTCTATGTGTCTGTTGTTTAAATGTTTGTAAAGTCTCTAGAAACAGGTGTTGCCTCTAGTATGAGAGCTGCTTTACTCTAACTTTATCTTGTTAGCGTATTTCGTCTTTACCAAAGTTCCTTGCAACGTTTCCAATTTTATCCGGTTTAGCCTCTTCACAAGTAATGCGCTTAACAACAAACAGCATATATTTTTTATATAGACAGACTAAAAATAAACTCATTTAGGTACCTACTCAAAAAAACCAACGTCTAGTTATTATAAATGTAAACGTTTGTGTAGTTGTTTCTTATTCAATTATGCGTAAACCGTTAAAAAGATTTGGATAAATCTTATTTCATAGGTTACATATGACTTGGATAAACAATACAATTTTTGTTTCACATTTCGGATTCACACGGGTGAAACCACACACAGAAGCTAGCTTATTAATCTCACATACCCTAAAATGGCTGCGAATAATCGTAAGTTAGTATTTTTATTTTCAAACTTGTCAGCGTTAATTTGTAGTCAATTGAACTAATCGCTCCACAATTGATCGATTAATTAAATTATCAACACGTTCAATCTTGCTACAGACAACGAAATAAAAAGTTATCTGTATTTAACTATTATTAGACTGATACGAGTTTCTGTCTGTTCGTTGGATATATTAATAAAAAATAATTAGTGTCAACTATTTTGAGGGATCAGGGTTTTATCTATTTATATTTTATTTATTTGATGCACAATACAAGTGGCAATAAAAAAATATGATATTAAAATTATTATAAGGATTATAGAATAATTATAATGTTCGATACACTTTACAATACCTACCATCTAACAACAACACAGGAGAAAAAGAAATAGGAGAACTTAGTATATATAATAATAATATCAGCCCTGTATTAAACTGTCCCACTGCTGGGCACGGGCCTCTTCTCAATGTGAGAAGGGTTAGGCCATAGTCCACGACGCTGGCCCTGTGCGGGTTGGAAACTTAGTAAGTACACTAAAGAAAGAAATAACTAGACTATGGGAAAACACCTACAAAAATAATATCCATAGTAGTAATAGCCAAAAACCTAAATAGATATTGAAGCAAATTAGATTCCAACATAAACATTCCAATAATAAAAAAAAGGCAGCAATACACACATCAACAATAGTCAGCAAAGTTTTAGGAGATACAGTATTTGTTAGTGGGGCCACTAAGCCATCTTTTGCCTGAGGTCTCAGGACGGGTACTCAGTATACGAGAGCTTGAGAAGAGGAAACACTCTAAACATAATAATATATAAACCGACGACGTGTATACAAAATTTCATGTAAAATTTCATGTAAAAGGTCAAGTAGTTAAGGCGTGAAAGCGTAACACACAAACTCACAATCTCATTTATAATATTAGTAAGGATTAGTTAGGATTGGTAAGACCCCAAAACAATAATTTTAGTATTTGTTTTAAAACACTTTGTTACATAATTTTGAACAATGAAGCTATTATTATTGATCTTTAGTAAATTAAGCTATTTAAATTAATTAAGACTATTTATATTTAAGTTAACACTTTGCCCCGGCGCGGCGTTTCGGTTGCTTTACAGCAGCCATGTTCACGGGGAGAGTATACACCGTTCATTACGAAAGTTGGATTTCCCTTTTATTGCGATTCGCACCTAGATAAAATAATGTGGCAATATATAGCCATTAGGTATATAATGATGTCTATATATCTCCGACAGAGGTGTATTATAACCAAATTTTACTGAAAATTGTTTACGTTCCAATACCGAACTGGCAATAGCAATACTTTATATAATGCTAGTTAACGGATCTTACTTGCGTTAAAGTGTTTAAAAGGTAATAAAACCTATTGATTGCCCGACGTTTCGACGGACTTGCATCGATCGTGGTCATAGGTCTACTGGTGTGAGCTCAGCGGCGCCTTCGTGAAGTCCGGGTTTCGGCAACTACCCTTACTTGATCATTATTATTTATATTAGCACTGTCTGTATTTCGACACACAACACTAACGACGTCTACACACTGGCGACCTAAGTCACTGCATTTGCTGATGACTGGATTCTAAGATGTAGATGTACCCAATGGACTCCCAGTTGAAATTGCGATATTTCTTCATTTCAACCGTTTCACGTACTATCTTGGAGTAATAGTGACGATCGGTCGATAAAACCGTTATTACCTTATAAACACTTTACCGCGAGTAAGACCCGATAGTTAGCATTATATTAAATATCTGTACAAATCGCGATAGTCTAAAAACGTTTATGGCAATACCAATTCTTGAATAACGATTGAAGATTCCTAGAGTTCTTACAGAAAATTACAGACCTGGTCATCGAACCTCGGCCGTCAAGCTAGCACGTAAACTTATTCTAGGGGACCACCAAGGCAGTCATAGTACATAGAAATGTTTTTTCTTATTGGCTGAAACATCGTGACGTTTGCCTGATCGAATTGCGGGAGATAATAAGTTTTTACTGTTATCTGTGGCGCGTAATCGTAATTTGAGTGAGTGGCCGGCTTTATGTGCCCGCTTGAATTTCTTATTTTGACGTAAAATATTCAAGTTTCTTGTAATGGCTTGAATTTTAAAATTATTGTCATGGTGGGAAATGGAAAGTAATGTTTCAAAGAAATGAGAAAATTCTCTGTAATTTATCTTCTTTCTACCGATTTTAGTGCGTTTTATTTAGAGAATATACTTTCAACTGTTTATATGTGTCTACACGTTTCCCGCCCTTTCGGTTGCTTTTCAGAAGCCATGAAAAATAACTAGATAATATTAAAGTTTTTGCCCGCGTTAATCTAGATTTAGTAAATTTACTATCCCTCGAAAACAGCACTTTTCCCTGGATAAAAGGAAATTTCATGATGATTGGTCAAGCAGTTAAGGCGTGAATGCTTAACAAACAAACTCACATTCGCATTTATAATATTAGTAAAGATACCGGGCCGTTTACAATTTGTAGGTCTTCTGCCTACTCCTTCTACGTATTCAAGTCCAAACGTATAATGAATGAAGCCAAGACCATTTGTACATTAAATCTTAATTAAAACAGTAATTATCTTTTGATTCACAAACCACCAACTAATATGATTGAACATTTCCATTATTTTTTTTATTCATCTTCTGAGTAAGATAATTATTTTTATGAATGACTAACAAGATCTTTAATTGAATTCACAATCAGGGTAAATAAAAATCATCATCAACTAACATGGAAGAAAAGAACAGGTATATGCAGTGGAGTTTCTTCATATAAATCCTAAACGACTGGCTTGCTTACAGTGGCGGATTATCCTTAAAGCAATCTAGAGATGTGCCTACAGACGACGGTATATGTGTCCTAGCCTACCTAGGTAATTATTAAGGAAAATATGATCGCCAGAGAGAGATGATGCAATGCTAGGCTAGGGCGCTTTCGATATTTAATCGCAATTTGCATAACTATAATCATGGTTAGTAAGCAGTCAGCTAACATACATATGTACATAGTGTCATGCTTGCATTTCCCTAAATACGTACGAGACTAATCCCGCCTATCGAGTGCAGTGCCAGAATCCGCGCTACTTCTAAAATTTTATGACTGTAAAACCCAATACGACTGCCCGACCCAGGCATCGAAACTGAGATCATACAAAGCAGTCGCAATTACTACCGCCGCTCTACCAAAGAAGTAATCTTAACATATTTGTATTAAAAAACTTCAAAGCTCGATGCATCTACCGTTTTATACCAGACGCTCAAATCCTTTGTCTACTAAAAGCATATAAAGTAATTATTCTAACAATTCACCAAAACAATTATGTACGAACAACTTCACCGAATCTTGATCCATCGCGAATTAACATCTAAAATACCGCTTGTAAAGCAAAAACTCGGCATATCCACAATTATTACACTGTCAGTCATTCACCTGTATATCTTCAATGGTCACGAATCTCGCTGAATGAGTTCGTTGAACTCAAATAATGAACATTGTTTTACGTAATTCTATGTTTTAGAAAAGCCCTCACGGGTAATAGACCTTCATTATATGAGAATACGTATAGTATAGAGCGTTAATAGGTCCATACTATGGGCAATTAGGCTATAAGACTTTATTCCTTTGTCCATCCCATGGCCGCGTGGATCACATTAGAAAAAAAAGATCTGTCAAATTACATGGTTTCTATTTTCAAATTTGAAAATAATTGAACGCCATTATTATGAGTATGACAGACTGTATATTAATTTATGTTATAATTTATTAGATAAATTTAAGGGTTTTACAATCGGAGATTTTATCAGAGTATCGTGTACATACAGATAATAATATGATGGTAAATTAGGCTGTACGACTATATTCCTATGCCAAACCATGGTTTAAAAGACGTTAGAACAATACACCCGTCAAATAATTGCATTTTCAAAATTGAAAATGGTTAACATGTGGGTAACCATTTCCAATAATTAAATTTTTTTTGACTCTGTTATGTCAAATTATATCAAATAACGATTTAGATAATAATATGTTGAATTGATAATTTTGCTGTGTCATGTTATCTCTTTGCTTAAACCCGTGGCCGCACGAATATACTCAAAAACCATTATTTCACCAATAGAAAGCTACTTTATCCAGAGGTAACATAAGCTATTTAACATCACGCTACGAGTCATGGGAGCGGAAAATAAAACCGCTCACACTAATATAAAAGTTATCGCCTATATAACGAACTCACACACTTGGTTACATCACAGACTTAAAAACATTGATATGTTACTAATAATTATCTTTTATAGTTAATTATCTCAAATGTCTTAATTAATTATCTAAGAGACTCACAAAACCATGAGACTTAATTCATAACGAAGCAAAAATGCCAACTTTATTACATTTTCACACAAATCAGCTATTGACGTAATTCATATGAAAGTTACCAAATGAACAATGTTACGATGGAAAGAACGACTGGTATATTTAATTTTTTTTAATGAAGCCATTATTTTCTCAGGTATAAATCATTATGAGAAAATATATGAACAATGGGACATATTTTTATAGAACGTTTATACATACACGGTTTTTATTTACCGTTCTGAGTGTATAAGAAAAGTATAAATGACATTGTTTAATTTTTTGTTCATGTTCACGTGCCTACGTTGCTTGTGCTGTGGCAAGATTAAGGCTCGGTATTGGTTTTTTATTCTTTTGTCGGGCAAAGTATTGTGGCAGATTTCTGTCAAGAAATTCTAGCTAGCAGCTTGAAGTGTGGTACTATAAAATAATTGGCAAGGGAGAAACCCGTCACCCACTCTCGGATTACCCATTTCAAATGCAATAGAAATAGGTTGACAATACTGAACACAAGTTAGTTTGGCAATGAATGAATGAAAGCTGTCTTAAAGATGCCTGACGCTGAAGCGAAATACGTGTCGTATATACAGGTTGTGGCGTAAATAATGGATAACCCTGAATCTGTCGACTGGCCAGATTATCGTCTATCATTTACCCTACTTATATCACCATATGCCCATGGATGACCAAATTATTGATATTTTTGATATTTTAAATAAAATCGTACTCACTCATACAAAATCAGCTGCCATTTCTACAATTGGCGACATTTTCTCGTTCTGTTTATTTTTATGTCACTCCTGAATACTTGTATCATCAGATCAGTATCAAGTTTTTGTGTTACAATCTAAGACAACTTCGCAAAATATACTTGTTCTCAAATTTTAACATGTTTTCTAAGAAATTATGCATTTTTGGGCCCCTGTATCGAAAAAAGAATGTACTACACTGTGTGGTGATATAAATGGGGTAAATGATTGATGATAATCTGGCCAGTCGACAGTTTCAGGGTTATCCATTATTTACGCCCCAACCTGTATAGTGTTCGAATCGGCATACAGCAAGTTGGAGTACACCGATAATATCCCAGCACGCGGCTGTCCCTATCCAGAGGAGGTATTGTTAGCCTTTTTCTATTGCAATAGTTGTGATGGGCAATCAGAGGGTGCATGGCCGTCCCTTTCTTTTCAATAAGATTTTATTACAATGGATTGTCATCCAAGTAACGCCTAATTAGATTCAATATGTCTGGAACTACGTCCGTTAGACAGTAATAGGCTCGCTTCTTGGTCACATGGTCTTTAATATAAATATCGGTGTAATACAATAATATCCATTCTTCTGCCTACCCCTTCGGGGATGTATTTAAATACCATCTATACGTATCTTGACCTGAGCATAATGTTTAATATCTTATCACAAAATCTCAATAAGTTAGAAAATGTATGCATACTTGTCTTGTGCAATTGGGAAGTAGTTAAACGAAACTTTTTTACGCAATCTATCGATGATTTTTATCGATTCCTTATTGCATACGATAAACGATCGATTGTTTTTAATCGAGCGTTAAGTCGTTTTTGCTTTCTATTGCGTTTATGAAAGTGTAACACGATTTTCGTGTGTTTTGGTGAAATTAAATTATCTGTCAGCTGATTTTATTAAAATTACCTTGACTTGGCTTCGTTCGTAAGTGTCTTGTGCTTATTGACAACCGTATTGTTGTTGATTTCACTCCCAAGGCGAAATTTAATTGACCTTTTCAGAAAAAAAAACAGAAGCATCATACAAACTAGACTTCTATACTTACCCTCTATTTAATAGTGAGGCCGAAATACAGTTGTTTATGTGTAATTTTTCAAGGATTTATTAGCGTTATGTCTTAAGCTTCGCATCCTGAGTCGTCAAAAATAATTAGGTTTTCTGTCTGAAAAGTCGAGAAATGAAGATGACGGTGTTGCCCACCTATTGGTCGGAAAGTGCGTAGAGCCATCGGTCCTTCAACTAATCTCTCTCTGGTTGTATTATATTGGATTATGATAATTAGGGAATAGAGAGTGCACTTGTATTGGCGCACACACTTGTACACTATAATATCCTGTGCTTAGATGACTAGTCTCGTTTATTGGTCGTCGTGATTTAAATTCGGTCTAACGGTCTTAAACACTTTAGTACAAAAAAATATTATTACTAACGTATGATGTATATCTGCTAAAACTCCAAACATGGCTATTACTGGAAAGATCTCAACCCATAAATACTATAGTACTCGAGAATCTTCAAGAATATTTGTTGCGAAAAGGACTAGTCTCCTTCAAGATTGGCCGACGTGATAGCAATTCGGTATTGAAGACTAAGGTCTTCAAGGCTAAAGAAAATAGAGCAACCGTTTTACCGTCTGCTGGGTACAACAGCTACAACTTCAAACTTCAGCTACATACATTACATCAGCGACCCAATAAGAAAATCCAAAGCCAACACTACAGTCTGCGAGAATCGATTCCTATAAAGTAATCCTAAACAAACTGAAGCGAGATTCATTGAGGCAGTCAGTTATCAGTCCATGTCATAGATAATTAGTTCCAATTACCGTTGGAGTTACAAGCGCGAGTGTCAGGGCGGCAGAGCGTACGGTATGGACACGCCACAGATAACAGTAACGTCGATGAAGCGTGTTGAGCCGATGAGCTGACTCACGTAGAGATGGGACATTGGATATCGATAATTTTTCCTCGTATCGATTTTGTATATCCGCGAAAGTGTTGGTAGATGTATTGCATCAATAATTCACAAAGCAAGTTATAAATGCACAGAGTACGTAGTATGTGTTCGATCGACAAATTCGTAAATCGAAATTTGTGTGAACCGCAAATTGTTGTTGAGTCTGCGTACTTTTTGTGTCCGTTATTTGAATGTTTATAAAGTCCCCCGCAACACAGAAGTTATTCCTAGCGTGACAGTTGTGTTTTTCTTTCTGTTTTAAGCCATTTTTATTTCTTGGAAAACGGATAAAGACTGAAAGAGTTTACTGAATGATTTTATAATAAACAAGCTTTTGCACGCGGCTTTGCTCTAGTTAATGTAGATTTTGTTAATGAATGTCTATCTAGTATCTATATAATGTTTTCAGGATAAAAGGTACCTACTCTATGTCCTTTTTTGTACCCCTGGCAACGTTTATACAGAATTGTATGATCTGTCGAATAGATTTGGCGTGAAAGCGTAACGAACAAACGAACTCACATTTGCATTTATAATATTACTCGATAGTTTATTTATCAAATAAGAATAATTAAATAGCCTACATATATTATTTCGCTATTGTATCGATATCGATGTAAATACCGTATTCACGTACATGCTTACACATCCCGTTGGTCGTTCAATCACAAATTGCACCAACTCACGCAAAAGTGGATTAACACCGGTCAAACGGTTTGACTTCTTGCGCACATGCCTGCGTATGGTACAGACAATGTACAACTAACTATCTGATTAAACCATCCTAACTAATATAAAAGCGAAAATGAGTTTGTTTGTTTGTTACCTTTTCACGCCTAAACCACTGAACCGATCATCCTGAAATTTTGCATATACGTTGTCAAGTGTACAGAAACGGACATAGGCTACCTTTCACTCCGAAAAAAATACTGTTCCCGAAGAAAATAACACTAACGTTCTTATGATAATAGATGGCGCCACGTGTCTTTCGAATCATGATTGAATTATATTATTACAACCAGAGTACATTGTCAATTGATTGATTGTCAAATTTTAAATTAACGCGAGCGAAGCCGCGGGCAAAAGTTAGTTTGATTATAAAACACAGTTAAGTGTGAGTAGCATACCGCTAAACGTAAACCGCATATCTTTTACAACACCAATGGCCAGTTTCCTAACTATCAAGTAAAAGTTATCCAAAAGATAAATCGTATACTAGTGCCAATTCATTTGTCACAAAATTCTCTAAACTTAACTAAAAATCACTAAAATTTAGTTTAGTCCTGTCAAACGACATTTCGTATTCTGAAATCGTTAAAAGTGACAGGACTAAACTAAATTTTCGTGATTTTTAGTTAAGTTTAGAGAATTTTGTGACAAATGAATTGGCACCACTGTCTCATTCTTGTTAGGTTAAAGAAGAGAGATGAGACGTTTATAGATAAATGCTATTTGGAGGTTATAGAACAGACCCTTAAGGCATAGTTGGAGACCGTTGGACTGCCACGCAGAGGTATCGAGTTCAATCCCAAGGCGCGCACCGCTGACTTTTCAAATTTATGTGCGTAGTAAATAGTAAATTGTTGCTTGCTTTAACGGTGAAGGAAAAATCGCGAGGGAACCTACCTGTCCGAGAGTTCTCCATAATGTTTTCCAAGATATTATGTGAAGTCTGACAACCCGCACTAGGCCAGCGTGGTGGACTATTTCTCACACTTAGAAGAGGTCCGTGACCAGCAGTCGAACAATCGTATTTTTATTATAATAAACTGATGAATATTATTATAAACTGCCTCCGTGGCGCAGCGGTAGTGAATGTGACTGCTGTGAATGAGGTCTCGGGTTCGAATCCCGGGTCGGGCCAACAAACAGTTATTGGATTTTTCAGTTAAGAAATCTCAATAGCAGTCCGGAGTTAGGAAGTTGGCGGTGTAAGACATCCCCGTGCCTCGGAAAGCACGTAAAGCCGTTGGTCCTGCGCCTGATATCTCTCCGGTCGTGTCGTATTACCGTCCCATCAGATCATGACAGTTAGGGAACAGAGAGTGCACTTGTGTTTGCGCACACACTTGTGCACTATAATATCTCTTGCGTAGTTGGCCAGTCTCCGTTAAGACTGGCCGCCGTGGCCGAAATCGGTCTGGAGGATATTATTATAATGGTGAGAAGACTCGTAAATGCTGCACGAGCGAAGCAGTCTGTTATTAGTTATACATACAATTTGTACTATAGATATATGTACACTTAGTAATATTTAAGACAATTTCCTCGCGACACAAGAAATATTCCTAATCCGCTGTAAAAAAAAAACAAGACTTACAAGTTACAAGATTTTGTCCGCGACTTCGCTTGGCTAACTTAGATCTAGTCAATAAATTTTGAGAACAGTACTTTTTTTTTGGATGAAAGGTGTCCTTTTTTGTTCCCCTGACGACGGGTATGCGAATTTTCATGATGATCGGTTTAGTAGTTAAGGCGTGAAAGCGTAACAAACAACCAAACACATATTCACAATTTATAATATTACTTAGGACTAGATTTTGCCCGCCGCTTTGTTCGCGTAAATGAAGGTTAGGTTAGTCAAATTGTTTTTTTCTGAATGAAATGTGCCCTATGTCCTTTTGTGTTTCCCTGACAACGTGTATGCAAAATTTTATGATGGTCGGTAAGGCCTGAAAGCGTAACAAACAAACTTACATTCGCATTTATAATATTAAATTAGAATTATAGGCCGCGGATAATATAATAATGCGGTCTAACAATACTTTTCATGACGATTGGAAAATGGAAACTGAGCAGTTTTGTCGAACGTCTTGGCGCCTAAAATAACGAGGCTCGCGACGAAGGAATCATTATCCAATAAAATCTAATTGATACTGTCCGCTCGTTTGTCTCACTGACCTCCACAACTTCAGACGTTTTGCAATCATAACAATGTATATATTCACGCTTGTATTTTCCGATGAGGTAGTCAGAGGTGTGTAAGACCCTCATTTTACTATCACTTCGGCGAAGACCCTATCGATGCCTATTTGACAAGATCCGGGACGCCACACAGTGGTCTGAAATGAAGCTCCATTCACATAGAAACTTATTTCCAGAAATTAAAAAAGGAGCTTGATTTTGAGACCATTGCCGGCAGTTGTGCTTCTGAGAATTTACTGATAGAAATAAGATATGCTCAGCTCTTGATTCAAACCTAGGACGTAAAGTTCTGGGTACGAATCCTTTCGATAGTTTGAAATTGAAGATTGGTAGGTAGCTAATATTGACTTAAAAAGACAAACATACACGAAGACTGTTTGAAAGAAAGTGTAAGCATAGCTTTTCAAAGAAATGTTTTCTTTAATACACCTGTATACATATATTTGTACTTTTCTGAAAGAAAATTTACGCCGTTTTTTCACAGGGAGCTTGCAAAGCTTTTTGAAAGATAGTTAACATAGATTTTTAAAAGAAAGCTTATATAGCTTTTTAAAAAAAGTTAACACAGTATTTTTGTATAAAGTTTACACAAAGTGTGTGTGTGCATGGATGGTTTAGATTTACTATTATAGATGACAGGCAGCACAGTATATTTTTAATTTAAGCCAACGTTCAGGCAAGACAATTTATGTCGGACCCGCTAGTCTATATCAGCTACTAATATTTATAAAGTTTAATAATTTGAAATTATTGTAATGAATAAACTTAAAAAAATTTAAACCGAGTTAAATATTCTTTCATCAGCTGAAAGCTACTTTATTCAAACGTATACGATATATGTACAATATCACGCTACGAGTCACAAGAGCGGAGCAGTAATATCATAAACGTGGTTGAAACTGCGGCGGAGAACTGTAATCTTATAAAACTACAAATATCACTCAGTATAAATTTTATCATTATGAATGATCGCTCTCGTGCTAAAATTACTGTTTGTATGGTTAAGGCATCTTACGCCTCTCGAGCCACTAATTAAAGATCTCACAAATTCATCTCATGTTTATATGTTCTCATCTTATATAAGCAGCCATATCCTAGTGGGAGACCATTGGACTGCCACGCAGAGGTCTCAACCGACCCCATGGCACCTACCTCTATAGTTAATTATCTCGCTTTAACAGTGGAAGAAAACATCTTAAAGCAACATGCATGTCTAAGAATTCTCCATAATGTTCTCGAAGATATGTAAAATCTGCCAACCTGCACCAGGTCTCGAGTTTAATCCCAAGGCGTGCACCGCTGCCTTTTCAAATTTATGTGCGTATTAAAATATTAAATTGTTGCTTGCTTTAACGGTGAAGGAAAAAATCGCGAGGGAACCTGCCTGTCCGAGAGTTCTCCATAATGTTTTCCAAGATATGTGAAGTCTGCCAACCCGCACCAGGCTAGCGTGGTGAACTATGGCTTAAACCTTCTCACACTGAGAAGAGGCCCGTGCTCAGCAGTAAGGCAGTTCTTATACAAAGCTGATAATATTATTATAGATTGTACTACGCAATACAAGTTTGCTAGCACGACTTGACATGCATTAATAAGTAAATTAATCATTTAGTCGCTCGTGCAGTAATTGCTACATATTCATACATTATAAAGTAATTACCTGCGAATAGATATGCACTTGGTAGTACTTGACGTATTCAATTATCGTAGATATTGCACCAACAAAATAAACATAAAGAACATAATTATAATATTATAATATCAGCCCTGTATTACTGTCCCACTGCAGCTGGGCATGGGCTTCTTCACAGAGTGAGAAGGGTTAGGCCATAGTCGACTACGCTGGCCCAGTGCGGGTCGGTCCGGGAACATTATGTAGAACTCTCAGACATGCAGGTTTCCTCACGATGTTTTCCTTCAACGTTGAAGCGAGCGATAATTAAGTATTTAATATTCACATAACTTCGAAAAGTCAGAGATGCGCGCTATGGGCTCGAACTGGAAACCTCTGCGTGGCAGTCCAACGGTCTCCCACTAGGCTTCTGCTTATATAAGATGAGAACATATAAACATGAGATGCATTTATGAGATCTCCAATTAGTAGCTCGAAAGGCGTAAGACCCCAAAACCATACACAGTAATTCTAGCACGGGAGTGGTCATTTAGAAATCGCCTCGCCACTGCGTCGACTGTTCGAGCCCTACAGGGGGCAACGTGGGCAAAACATTGTGTGATCCACAAATAATTGTGCAGATTCTGTGTGTTCGTTGTGTCCGTTGTTTGAATGTTTGTAAAGTTCCCTGCGACAAAGGAGTTCTCCAAGTGCGGCAGTTGAAATTTGGATGTTTTTTGTGTCCTTAGTTTAAATATTTGTAAAGACCATTGCAACAAAGGAGTTTTCCAAGTGCGGAAGTTGTCTTTTTCAAAACATAATAATTATAACTTTAGAAGTAGGTATTTATAAAAACATCAGAGACGACGTGCCGAATAATGATATTCGAATATGACATCTTACAATCTTCTAATTACACGATATACCTTACATTAGATAACATACAGCATTACAAACAAGCAATCACAGTAAACCTTATTTATTAAGTTTCTTATTGCAAAACAACATCGAAAAAAGCTCGCGTGCCGCAGCCATTAAAGGGTGCACGTAGGGCGTGTCACGCCGTACCTTTCACGAGCACTACACCTATTCATGGAAAAATATACCTCGCTTAATTATACGCATAATAAAGCACATTGACTTTGTATTTTCTTTTTTATGGAATAAGACGCAAACGAGCAGACGGATCGCCTGATGGTAAGCGATTACCGCCGCCCATGGACACCAGAGGAGTCACAAGTGCGATGCGTTCCTTTTAAATTTGTCCCCACCAGAAGGGGGAGACGGTTGGGCCTCCGGTACCCTCACTCACTCGACGAAACACAACGCAATCGCTATTACACGCCGGTTTTCTGTGTGGCCGTGGTATCACTCCGGTCGAGCCGGCCCATTCGTGCCTAAGCGTGGCTCTCCCACGGTTTAACCTCACATAAACAATAAAAATGTTAGAAAATATCCGTGACACAAGAAATTTAGTAAAAGTAATATAAGCCCTGTGGCTGTCCTACTGCTGGTCACGGACATCTTTGGTTTAGTCCATAGTCAACCACGCTGGCCCAGTGGGGACTGGCAAACTTAACATGTCTTCATGTAGATTAAGGTGACTAATGGACTATGGACACCATTAATTTAGTTTTTAAACCTGTCAGTTGTTGAAATTCCAGGCATTGATAACCTATTGTGTCTCGCCACCAGTGTGCCGCTTTGACTCAATAGGTTAATCCGTTAGTTTATATTCTCTAGAGAATAACTGGTCATTTTATATGTTGGCTATTTAAATTTTGTCTCGGTGACATAGCGCTAGGTGCTGTGACTTCTGGAATCGGTTTAAGCAATGTGGTAGTGGGTTTCTCTCTCAAGGAATTCTTAATAGCAACATGGGGTCTTGAATTGTGCCCGGTAGACAGCAATGGTCTTGCACAATATTAATTATTGGGTGCTGAAATCATAAGTGGTGAAATCTGGGTGTGATGAACTTCGGCCTACTCCTTCAGAGAATAAACCTGAGATTATGTTTGTATGTGTTAATAGTACCAATGGTCAAGAGCCTGGAGGAACAATGAAACCTGATTAGCCTGATGATATCAATTTGAAATGGATCCCTCCCTTTATTCTGAGGAATCTATTGACTCATGCACACTAACGTTGATTCCATAGGGCAAAGGTGTGCCCTACCTTTCCACCAATTGTATCAGCAGTAAGACTGAGCCTCCAACCTCCCCCCAATAATGTAATTAATGTCCCTAGCTAATTGTCAATAATTATGAACATTGGCGAAAGAAAATATTTGGTAATTATCGTTTACTATTTCATAGAAAACGATGGTTTCCCAATTAATATTTTATATTAAAGTCCAATATTTTGTATGAAGTCGACGGTCCTGCTCATGCGGTCTACCCATCCTTATAACAAACTCAAGTTTATGACTATACTATACTATAACTCTATGTCATTGAACGAACGCAGGAATCTAATATTTTGAGTATTTTTCGAGTTAAACTTAGGTATATATTGCACTAGAATTTAACTTAATAGTAAAGTGGTGAATGTAAAAATGTATGTGAAGTTAATGATGTTTCTATTACTTACTAAATAAATTATAAACGTAATTAATGAAATAATGAGTATAAATATATTTTATTCAATAATAGTAATTGAAAGAAACATGTAATATGAAACGGAACGCAACGAGGTAAAATCGATTTGTGAATCGTAATCCATTAATCGATAGGCAAATAATGATAATTATAGGAAAATGGTCAATGAATTGCTATAAAGTATTTATCCATGCTTATAGCTTTTATTCACAATAATTGTAAACCATGAATGACAACTATTAAACACAACTAAACTTAATATGTATTATAAATGCGAATGAGAGCTTGTTACGCTTTCACGCTCTAACTACTCGACCGATCATCATGAAATGTTGTATTCACGTTGCAAGGGGTACAGATAACGACATTGGGTATCTTTCATCCAGGAAAAAGTACTTTTCAAAGGAATGGAATTTTATTGACAAAACCTATATTAACGCGTGCGAAACTGCGGACAAAATCTACGTATATATATATAATTTCAATACACCGTTTGCAAAAGTAAAAAAGTTATTTATGTAATGCAGTTATGAATTTGTGCCGTTTTCCTCCTGGTTTCCGGTCATAATCTATACATATAATAAAATCGTAGGAAAGTCAAAACTGTACATTGAATATTTTTTTAAAAGAATACTTATCTACAATCGATATCGAAGCCAAAAATATAGTTTTTAGAATTTTGGTCTGTTTGTCTGTTTATCTGTTTGTCTGTATGTACGTCCGGGCTAAACTCAAAAAGTACTGCATGGATTTACTTCAAATTTTGCATGAATATTACTAACATGTCGGGTCAACACATAGGCTACATATTATCACGCTATCACCTACGGGGGAGAAGCTGTTAATCTTTATTTTTCTTACGCATTCTGTGACAGCGTGTAATCTAACGACGCATATTTAAATGTTGTTTTTGAGTAAGCCATGCTATTATCTAGCTTTACACTATAAAAACTACGCCATTTAAGTAACTTGGGCAGAGAAATATAGTTGGGTTCCGCGGCGACAAACACTTTTTAGTTAAAATCTACGCGGACGAAGTCGCAGGTAACAGATAGTATGTAATAACGTAAAAATTAATCTCTTTTCTTAAGCTTCTAAAGCAAACAGTAATGTTGCGCTAATAAAGCTACTTTTTTAAGAGTCGGCTTTCAGAGCAAGCTTGGTTTTAGGAAATGGTACCCTTACTCTGGCGCATTGCCGAATTAAGGGAGGGGGATGGATGGTCCGTGCTCACCACACAATTGTCTTCTTACCCAAAGGTGTGCAGTTTCGACTCAAATATTCTAGGGTAATATGTATGCATTTGCTGCTTAGGGACTGCACCTTCCTCTCTGAAAAATAAGCCTAGACACGACAATACTCTAATATATTTTATCCTAATGCAACTTAACCCGTTTACAATACAACACGTGAACTGTATGCGAGATTGCTACCTAAAACAACCTGTAAACAATCATTCAAGTTATTCGTCAGATTATAAATAAGATCCAAAAGTACCTATGCTTTTCTCTTAAGCAAATAGGCACTTAAATAATAATATTAATCTTTAAAAAATCCTTAATATATCTAGTCTACCTGCATAAAGACACACATAAAAATTATTCTTCGATTTATTAAAAGCACATTGGTGAAACAATTCCGTGTTTTTCTTACGTTTACAATGATTGGTACTTATATTTAATTTCTTCTTTTACATATTATCTTACCTAATATGTATATTTCTAGTCGACTTTTCTTTTTTATAATTTTCACGTAAGTACTTTTTATATGTTTTATGTGCTTAATAACATATGTCTTGATTTAAACTAACATTCATTTATTTCAGCTTAATGAAAAATGTGGAAATATAAAATGGCTACTATATTTTAAAATGACTGCTGATGAAAGCGCAATGACGTTTCGAAAGGCACACACATTAGATATAATACAGATGGCAGGCCTAATATAAATACGTGTTTACAGACACACTCACATAATAGAGACTTTCATACAGCAATTTCTGAATAAGTTATCCAAAATCGAATTCTGCATTCTACTGAATAGATTGAAATTACTGTTGCACGCTTCAATATGTCTTTGCGTCTGATATTGTGTCGTATTATATTATTATTATATTAGTATCTGCCTAATTTGTGACATAACCCTGTATACATTATACTACTACCGGTTTTTCTGATCCAAATATGGATTATAATATATGTGGTACTAAAAAGCATAATTGCGCCCATCGGTACAATTTATGTTTACGTACATATACGTAGCTTTATATTTCCACTTTTTCATACATCTCTGACACATGTTAACAGCATCGCAAAACTAAAAACGGATACAATTGGTCATGGGCTGTAAAAATTTACGAGCTTTTGAGCTTCTAACATTAACGCAAATCATTACACAAAATCATAAGCTTTTCAACGGCAAATGTTCCAGTGCTATATGCATTTTAAAACTAAAAAGACTATATGACTATTATTACTAACGTGTCTTTGGCCTTACGCCAAAGTCTGCTTAGTCATTAGCGATAAAAAAGTAAAGTTTAACTACAGCTTCAGAGAATTTGTCATTTCGCCATATTTTACAACAATCATTTGACATGCACTGTTTCTTTACAGCGATCTCCCGGATGAAGACGACAAGAAGTCACCTGTTCTACTCCTAGGCGTTAACAAGATATCCGACTCCCCCTCCTTTATTCGACGACGGTCAGTAGAGCCCCATACTTCAGGATCCATAAGATTTTTTAGACCACCGAAGTCTAAATACACTCGAGGTCTCCATGGCGATGAAAGGTTGGAAAAAATCAGACAAGATCTCCTAGTCCACAAAAGTAAGCCTGACAGGTACATTCCTAATGAACATGAGGTGTCTTTGGAACCCGAAGAAGTATGCCTAAAGTTAAACTGCGTTGGAAACTGCATTTGTGACAGAAAGCAGAGTTCGAATAGAGGATCTTTTTCTTTTCAAAGGCCGGAACCTTGCATACAAAGAGAGCCTGAACCAAAAGACTTATCGGAAAACGACATCGAATTTAAGTACACGGAACACATTCCCCATTCTCAACCTTCAAGTAGCAAGCAGAGCTATAATGTCACTCCAAAATCGACTGAACGCAGACATTTTCTACTTGCAAATCTCAATGAGAGATTCCGGAAAACTTTGAGCTTAGATTCTCGTAAGGTCGACACCAACCGCGTGCCTCTAAGCGTTCCTAAAGAAACCAGACCCAAATCTTTAGTCAACACCAGCAATATTTGCGTACAATACAAATCTGGTGATCCGTTCATCGCCGCAAATTTTAACAAAGCTAGTCAACCAAAGAAAAAGCGAAAATCGTTTTTCTCCCTCGATACTTTTTTCGATTCAAAAAAGTCTGACACATCGTCAATAGACGATTACTGCTCATCTAAATATAAGCGCTTTGAGCTCGAAAGCGATGATTCTCCTCTATTTAAGAGAGAAAATAAGGAAGAAAAGACACCAGACCTCTTAAACTTACCCGTGATAATAGACTCTGTAAGAAAAAAACACTCTGATACAAGAAGACAGTTGGAAAAGTTAGAAAACCATTACTATAAGAATATTCATAAGCCTCAAACCGTTATAGACGCAGTCCCTAAAGACGCTACTGACGTACAAGGAACGAGCGGACATACCAACCATTTATACTTCGACGAAGACGTCGAATATATTGAGCCCATCCGCAGTACGTTCACTAGTCAAAGTACATTGATATTGGATAAAAAATCCACAGAAGATCTGAAACCAGATTCTATTTTGACGATTAATACTGACGAGACTGATATTCGCCTGCCAAGTTCGACTGTATCACCTAAATCGAATGTTGAAGACTTTGATAGTATAGGAGCTTATGAGATTGAAGTAAAAGAATCTGATCTTGTTAAGGCAGCGAAGGAGTTGACAGTTAAAGTCATGGATAAGTCTGTGGATTCGATCGGGAGTTGTTCCCTAGACGTCGACGCGAGCACAGACTTTTCAGGTAAATCAGTGTTGTAACCGTGTTTGGCTTTTTAATGTTATGTAGCAGCTGTGGATTTAGAAAATTTCGTTGCGTTTGCAAGCTTTGTATGTCTTAAAGTCTTTCTATTGTTCTATTGCATCGTATTCCTAACAAAATTAAGCTCGCTATTTGAGTTTAGAAGTAGTTCATTTTTCTAAATCCACGTATTGCGTATGGCATGTGATTGTTATTATTTTCAATTCATTTCATTATGTACTTTTTATATCTATTTCGTAAGAGTTTATTTTAAAAGAATTTATATCTTATTACTCTTATTAACTTTTATTGGATTCTTCTTCCAAGACTAATTTCCACATGATTGATTTATTGAATAGTGAAATGTGAAGAATTCCATCCCTGCCTATCTCTTTAGAAGAATAAAGGCTTGATGGTACATTATTAAATTATTATAGTAGGTATATAGAAACTTATATTATATAACTATTATTTAAATAAATATATTATTATTATTATTTATATCCCTAGATTTATCAGCCCCTCATTTCCAAAGTATAATCAATTTGGATGTTATTCTAAATTATGTTCATTGTTTACATGAAAGTAAAAACAAAGACATAGATCTGTTTTTTACTTTTAAGATGAGCTCTATTAGTGATAGTAATTATCTTATTACATTTTCATATTAATAAATATTTATTATTATCTGTGATCTGTGTTTTCTTTTTTTACCTATTCTGTGTCGTGATTGTGATGTTTTTTATGCTATTACTGTTTCAATTAAGTATTTTATTGAATATTATTTTCGACTTGCTTGCAAAACAGTTTATGATGTTATAAATAAGTTATACTAATTATTTACGTAAGTATAGGTAAGTATATTAATTAAGTTTTACGCAACACTAAGACAACGACATTCGAAAGTTATTAATTTGCAAAAAGTAATGGTTTAATTCATGTAGCCTCATTGCATGTGAGTTATAAAAAGTGTTTTAATAATCTTGTATCGCTTTCGTAATAAGCAATAAAATAATACTTTCTGAAACTAAATCCGGTATTGCTTGCCTGAGAAAATATTTATAACAACAGATAATAAAGCAATAAAAAGATTTATGTTGTTTACTGTTTTTAAAACGCTTATGGTAGGATGAAATTGAAATTTATTTCAGCATCAACGATATTTCTGTCTCTTAAGTACCTTCCTTAAATAAATTATCTCCTTAAATTACGTATGTGTCTCTTTTCACTCCTTCGCGACATTTTACTTGATTGCTTTCTACATGACTGCCTATACTACTTCGGTCCATTAATCTTCTTGCAGGATTTTATTTTGGGCTTTCATAAGGTTCTATGTGTTCTCATTCGGAATTACAAAAATAAATTAATTACTAGATCACATTGCTCTGTCGATTTCATATACTTAAAATATACAATAATTTACAAGCTTTGAAAATATATATTACACTATATCAGATTGCGTTAAATATTTATGGTATCAAGTACATAAAGGCCAAATGATCAAAACCCTAAAAAACATTACCTAATCATCCTTTAGACTCAATATTTAATACCTATTTTAATTATAACAAATTAACTGGTCTCGCTAATATAGTCAAATCATTATAAAACAGCTTACCTGTTTATAAAATTCCATAAATGTAGGTCATGTATAGATATCGCAAACAATGCAGATTGCAAAATGCAGCTTGCAAACAAAAAGACAATCGGATACTCGTACTTGTACACATATGGATAAGCTATGTATCGGCCTCGTTTCTGCCTACGCACTTCTTACGAGCTCGGTCATTGCCGTCATATTGCTTATGAATACGCACCTAAACACACCTCAGACAAATTATTTCGCAAATTTTAACAACTTGCCATCTATAAACAGTTCATGAATTATAAATCCAAAACTTGCCGACCGTGAAACGGAACGGTACGGACGGACTGGCCGCAAACGGGTGTGCGTCGTCGACTCGAGGAAAAAAAAAATATACGTTGACATTTCTTTGTGAACTGATGTCATATTGCCATATCGTCGTAAAATAGTGAAAATATTTGAGGTGTTCCAAAAAATAGTTATTAAATTGTTCATTTGAATGTTCTAAATATTGTGTGATATAGTTTACGTGTGTTAACAACTTTAGGTAAGTGTTTTGAGCCGGTTTTTAATCTCAGAAAGATTTATAAAACAAATTACTTTTACCGTACTTTTCGTAGGAGCAATTTAATTTAAAATTTTATTAATTTTAACAATACACAGCTCCGTCTGAAATGTCTGAAAATGGCAAGACATAGTAGTTTTTTTGTATTTACTGTAGCGTAGATGAGTAATCCGATTATTTTTATTAGTTCATGGTAAAGATGAATCGTGTAGGTACCTATTTCTTTTTGAAAGCATGACTAAATATGTGTTTATTTTTATAAATAATTAGTAATAGTTTACGTTCTAAAAACTACATATAATAGATTTATTGTATTTAATTATAGGACTGTGTAATAATAATTTAATTTTAACAAGGAAATCAGTTGATACTTAATAAATTAAGAATTAATTCAGTTTCAACTGATTTATATAATTAGCATTTAAATTAATCTTTACGTGTATATTTTGCTTATTATTCTAATCAGTTGCCGGTATTGCATACATTTACATATTTATTTGTTCTAATGTGTCAGATCCCTGTACTATGAATTTACAAGTTAATGACATCTATATCAATATGTTATTTCTGTTATCACTATTATTGCATTTACTTTCACATAAAGATGATAACATGCGGTGTCATAGATAATCCCTTTATGTAATTTGTGACAGTAGAAGAAATTATTGATTGGATATTTGTGAAAACATAACATAGAACAAAGTTATTAAATGCTTTGTTGTGATGTTAATGTTGTCCTAGGAATGTCAGACAGAATTGATAAACGATTGTGTCTGGTTGCAAGTGGGATGCTTCAGCTCAAAAAGTTGATTATTAATGTCCAGTTTTATAGAAAACTAAAAGATTTTATTAACCTGCTCAATGCTCATGTTCGGTATTGACATACCTCTTTGAAGGCTTGATGTTTCAACCAGATTGTATTGGATATGGTCACAAGTAGGCAGTTTTATTATATACTAGCTTTTGCGCGCGGCTCCGCCCGCTTGGTACCTACATCAATAAAAAGTAGCCTATGTCCTTCTCCAGGTTTTAAACTATATCTGTACCAAATTTCATCTAAATCGGTTGAGTGGTTTAGCCGTGAAAAGGTAACAGACAGACAGACTGAGTTACTTTCGAATTTATAATATTACTAGCTGTGCCCGCGGTCTCACCCGCGTCATTAGTATTTGTGGTTACTGCGCCGCTCCCGTGAGCCGTAGCGTGATGTTATATAGCCTATGTCCTTCCCAGGGTCTCAGGCTATCTCCATTCCAAATTTCATCAAGTTCGGTTCAGTGGTTTGAGCGTGAAAAGGTAACAGACAGACAGACAGAGTTACTTTCGCATTTATAATATTAAGTAAGGAAGTAAGGATTTTTACCTCTGTAATCACTTTCTTAGGCAAGGTTATGGTTATAAGAAATCATCAATCAGGAAATTGTTCTGGAAATATGCTCAATAGACAGCAAAAAGCAAATTCCCTATAATATAGGACTACCTCATTGAGGATATAAGGATGTGCACCTATGTTAGTGAAGTTAATGCAATCATCAGTTTTAGGTTCAGATAAGTCACAATAATATCCTTCTTGACCTATAGAAACATTCTATGAATGTATGATTTTATAACAGTACCCACATTAAATGTTTATTGACTTCAAAGGTTAAGGCTTATAAGATAGTGTTTCACAATAGCTTTATGTGGTTATTATTCAATTATTGGGTATAAAGAGCAATAGTAATGATAGACAAAGAAAAATAAATGTCTTATTCCACATTCATTTTTATTTATTTCTAAGTTGCATTTAAAGCATATTATGCAATTAAATTAAATAATTTTAAGTTGTTTAATTTCAATGCATAACATTTGCGTAAACGTAAGACAATATCATATTATGTGCGCACAGGCATATGATATTTTGGCATAGTTAAAGTTTATATAGACAAGAAGTGTAAAAAGCTAAGATATATGAAACATAACAAAATATAAATCATGGTAGAATGTCAGTCACTGGCCGACCACTAGTTGTTAAAAAGTTTAAAACAGTTACCAGAAGCTCTATGACTAACTTTTCTCAAATGAGCATGGTTTCTTGGACTGTCTTCCTTTTGTTCATTTTTAATGTGTCAAGTTTTGGAATGCCAGACATAATTAACGACGGCAACTAAACAAGTTTATTTTCTTTGGTTAATTTGTTTTTGTAATGTTGGCTTCTTCATAAAATACGCGAATGATTCTATGGAAATATTCAAACTAATGACAACATTAGCAGGTAAATCCACAACTGTCCCCGAACTATGCGGTAAAAGTTAACAGGTTGCATGCCCATAGCTGCGTCTTTCACAATCATTACTCAGATATTGTACAAGTTGTTCTCTACATGTGAGGTAATTGGCAAGCTGCCTTTTCACACTTGCTTCAAGTTTATTTGACAATCTTGTGTAACATTCATAATATGTTTAACCTTGTACTATTTCACATACAATATTTACACAAACTATTGACAGGCTTAGACCAGTCTCTGTTGATGAATAAACGAGTTATATTTATTGTTATAGATAGCAGAAATGGCTATCCTTGTCTTTATTAGTTAGCTTATGTAGGTCAGCTATTTATAGTGTAGACTCTCACCTGTATTCCATTACACAGAAGGTGGCAATTCTCTATTAATAGATCAAAAATTAAAAAGTAATGATAATGTATTGGTGAGATATTTGACCAACCACAGACCATGTAGTTTTTACCGCTTAATATTGTGCATGTAGTCTATGTTACGTGCTGTATTGAACTTATGCATTGATGTAACAATTATAGGGACTCCAAAAAAATTGGCATGTGTTTGTTCCAACGGTATTCACATTGCAATTTTCAAGATTAGATATGTTGTAAATAGTTCTTTAACTCTCATTAGATTGAGCATATAGGGAAAGGTACAGCATATCAGACAGTTTATCTTGTCCTCATAGATGTGTGAAGTCAAGCAAAACGGCTCAGGGTTACTGTGGTGAACTATAGTCTAACCCTTTTCATACTAAGATAATGCCTATACTCAGTAAGACAGTTTATATACAGAGTTGATATTATGTACACAAATATATCTTTTTGGATTCTGCACTCTATGGCAAGAATGATTGTGATTGTGAAGAACAATATATATCTTGTTAAACAAACTTGTAGGCTATGAGTAAATGGTAAGCCACAATGGATTGGATGGTATTCTAAGTTAACTTTGCTAATTGTTACTCTAGAGTCTTTTAGTTCATTTGTCATAGACCGCTTTAGTTATCCATAATGACTTACTGCCACTCCGAAACAATTAATAATTACTTAAGTGAATTATTACTTTGTGGAATCGTTAGTAATGAGTCATGTTAGTTATCGTTGAATATCTCTTGAGAGCATTGGTTAAGGTAGTAACTTTTGTTTGATTGTTTTTTTATTTACCTGTGGTTGCTATAGGAACATAATATTAGTGTTTGAATTGCTAACATAATTAATAATTATTCTTACCAAGGATAAAGTTATTTAATGATGATGGGGATTATTATTGTTGTGCCTTTCTTTTATTGATCATTAGTGAAACCCTTTCTAAATTATGGCCATCTTCATCTTTTTTAACATAGGCTTGCCTTGCCTGACAGAATGCCCCATAAATGGTGAGATGGTTCACCATTTAAGTAAGCCATACTTTTCTGTGATTTGGATATCTATATAAATATATTTAAATCATCTGTTAGCTTTGACCAATAGGCAAGTGCAACTATATTATTTTATAAATATTTACATATTGAAAAAGCTTTTAAAATGTGTGCTGTAGTATATTGGTTTTAAAATGTAATCTATATCTATACTTATAATAAAACTGTAGAGAGGTCAATTCTGTACATTGAATATATATTCAAAATTAATATTGGAGGATGAATGGTGATCGATACTGATGACAAAAATGCAATCAGTAAATTTTTTGTCTGTCTGTCTGTCTGTCTGTATGTGCACGCATGGGTCAAAAACTACTGAAGGGATTTTAACCAAACTTGGTACGATTGTAGTCCATACTTCTGGGCAGGTTATAGGCTATATAACATAACGCTAAGACACATAGGAGCTGAGCAGTGACGATAAATTTGAAGCAAGTCGGACGAAAATGCGCTTTCGAGCTCTTATCCTCGCATACGTTGATCATACACCAAAAGTATGTATTACAAAGATGATGGTCTTCAAAAGATCTACAAAAAAGTCCTTAATAGTATATATCTATCTTTTATAAATTAGCCATAATAACGTGTTTAATCGTTAGGCATTTCTTCAAAGTGTATTAAAATACATAAATATATTGTATTTCACATAGATATATCTTTATCAAACTCCCATATTCAAAAAGTACACTTTAATATTTATATTATAAAAAAATATATAGGAATCGGTTTATAAACACACAAGATATAGATGAAATAAAACTTCCAAATCTCGCCGCGCCAGTATGGGTACGGCTATACGGTTGATTGTTGTTTAACGCGCGAAACGGCCATCCGCTGCATTTATAAAAAGGCGGGGACGCTCACGCGCCGACTTCACTCACATTTTGTTTGTTTGGTTGAACGCGGTAATCTAAGGAACTACGGGTAAAAATTAGAAAAATATTTCAGTGTTGGATAGCCCATTTATAGAGGAAGGCTATAGGCTATATAACATCACGCTACGACCAATAGGAGCGGAGCATAAATGAAAAATATTGCAAAAACTAGGAAAATTCTCTTATGTGAAGCAGACGAAGTTGCGCGGGTCAGCTAGTTATCAAATATTTTATTAAAATATATTTAATGTATTGCCAGAATTAGACAAAATAAAAAGCATCGTGTCTAAGCCCCAGAGTCTAAGCATCGGCCAAGCGATTTAAATCTGTTTGCCCTTTATGATATAAAAATATGTAGCCTAGTTTAACCATGCATATGAATTAGCTATTCTTAGTTAAACTTTACTGACCTTTGCAGTGATAGCACTGTGAAAATATACATAAAAGTCATCCAGCTTTATTTAGTACTAGATTTGCTCGCAGATTCGTTCGCGTTATTGTAGATTTTATCAATAAATATCAATCCCTCGGGAACGGTATTCTTTCTGGATGAATATGTTTGTCCTTTTCTGTACCCCTAACAACCAGTATGCGTAATTTCATGACGATCGGTCGAGTAGTTACATGTGTATATTTTACGTCCTAAGTAATATTATAAATGCGAATGTGAGTTGGTTTGTTTGTTACGCTTTCACGCCTTAACTACTCCACCAATCATCATGAAATTTTGCATACATGTTTTCAGGGAAACAGAAAAAGACATAGTGTACTTTCATCCAGAAAAAAAGAACTGTTACTAATCTTTTCTTTTTTTTAACGCGGGGGAATGCACTGACGCTTACCTCTCCGCGGAAAAGGGGAGCGGAGAGGTTTTGTTAAGCTCACCCGGGAAAAGATGGAACGTCTCGGGTACTACCGACTAAGCCTACTACTGAGTGCCAACTTGCTGCCTTGAATAGTGGATGGGTCACTAAAACTGAAACTACATCAGGGACTGACTGTTACTTACCTAACCTACATTTACGCGGACAAAATGTAGTTGAGAAATAAATAAACACAAAGAAATGGTTAGCACACTCGTAACATTGGCATATGAGTCACCGTGCTGCGGGCTTGTAGGCGGTTTGATCTTGGACCGGTCACATTTATATTATACCTACTTACAATGCCTATATGATAGGTTTGAAAGTTCATATATTGAGCTTAGTTAAACAGTATGGCGGCCTTTGATTCTTGTGTAACAAAATATGTGGTCATGGTTTTGAGAGTAGTAGAGCCTCGCTGATTTCAGCATGAATGGGCTGGCTCGACCGGGGAAAGACTACCCTCTCACAGAATATCGTCGTAAAATAGCAGTATTCCTACTGTTGTGTTTCGTTCGGTGAGTGAGAGTGCCGGAGGCCCATTCACCCTCTTTCCCCCTTCCCGCTCCTTGTCCTTCCCACTTCCTTTCCTAAAGGGTCGGCAACGCGCAAGTGTTCTGGTGTTGCAGGCGTCCATAGGCTACGGTGGCCAACTTACCAACAGGTGGGCCGTATGCTTGTTTGCCACCTTAGTTGTATTAAAAAGAAAAGGTTGTTGGGTTTGTATAAAAATGTTTTTTTTACACAAATTTTTGTCCCGTGTGGGATTCGAACCCACAACACTCGTCGCAGTGGCAGTGGCGAGGCGACCACTTAAACCACCACGCTATCCGCGCAGTCAAATTTTATGTGATGACTCAGTGGTGATTGCGACTTTTGTGTGTGAGGTGTCGGTGTCGGTGCCCGTTTGGGCAAAATGTTATTGGGGTTATCTATTAAGAACTTCTCAATAGCAGCATAGAGTCTGGAGCTCTGGATATGTGCCCGATAGACGACCTATCGTATGTTTATATTCTCGTAATTCTTTACAATATGTCCTTTACCCAAAAAATCTATTCGTAGCCGAAAAACAATCAGTTTTAAGCGTTAGGGTTAGTAAAATAAGGTTTAAAGTGGCGTGACACATGGTGACTCGTATCCGAGCCGCTGGTAAATAGAGGTAGGTACCTACACAATGTAGCGGCTCTTATACTAGCTGCTGACAAACGACAGGTAGACTCATCTCTTGTTATGTGAGATCTGCAAAATGCTTTCAGCTATTCTCTATTTCTTCTCTATTTTGTATGTAGCGTAGTTATGCGTATATAACTTGATGTATAGCCGTGTGTACCCTATATCCTTTTTTGTAGCCCTGAGAACATGTATGTGAAATTTTACGATGATCGATAGAGAACGCGTGAAAGCTTATCAACAAACTAGTATCCATTGTCTAGTACCCATAGTACAAACTCTGCTTAGTTTAGGCTAGATGGTGTTGTGTGTATGTGATAGAATATATCTATACTAATATTATAAAGCTGAAGAGTTTGTTTCTTTGGTTGAACGCGCTAATCTCAGGAACTACTGGTTCGAATTGAAAAAATCTTTTAGTGTTGGATAGCCCATTTAATGAGGAAGGCTATAGGCTATATAGCATCACGCTACGACCCACGGGAGCGGCGCAGTAACGATAAATGCGGGTGAAACCGCGGGCTCATCTAGTATTATATATTAGACTGCAACGATGACGTAGTGGTTTAAGTGGTCGCCTCGCCACTGCCGCCGCGTCGAGTGTTGTGGGTTCGATCCCTACACGGGACAAATATTTGTGTGATCAAATGTCAAAAATCAGATCAACAAATGGCTGTTCTGAGTCTCAGTGTTCTGTGTGCCCGTTGTTTGAATGTTTGTAAAGTCCCCCGCGACACAGGAATTATTCTTAGTGGGAGTTGCATTTATAAACAAACAAAAAAAAATCTCATATTCGCATATAATAAGGATCTTAGTCTTTTCTCCAATAAGTATGAACGCAGTGTTTAAATTTACTTCATTACCTTTCTGCTGTTGACCTAACTTGGCTTGTGTAGGTCTCGCGGCAATTGCTTCCGGTTGCATTGAAACAACGTCAACATACCTATTGACATATACGTTTCTTGCCGTCTTGTTATCTTGTGCGACCGTGAGCCGCAGTCAAACCCTCCGGTTTGATTCCCGGGGCGGGATAAAATGTTTTCGAGTTTTCTCTTAGTCTCTCAAGCCCGGTTTTTTAAAACACTCATAAATTATATATTTTAATAAAAGTCATATATTATTAATGTTTAAATAAATAATCATGCGCTTTAGTGTATCTAAACCTGTTTAACAACATTTCATTTATCAGAGCGAAAGTTTCGTAGGAATCTCAGTAAAATATATAATTTTTTTTTGAAGGTTTGTTTTTTGTAATAATTTCTGTTGCGGGGGATTTTACAAACATTCAAACAACGGGCATAAAGAACACCTTGTCTCGGTACAACAATTTGTGATCCACACAAGTTTTTTGCGCGTGCAGGGATCGAACTCAGCACTCGCTAGTGGCAGAGTCGGGACGACCACTTTAATCACTACGCCACCCGTGCAGGCAACTGCTTAATGTACTATACTAATATTATAAAGCTTGTTTGTTTGAACGCGCTAATCTCATGAACTACTGGTTTGATTTGAAAAAATCTGTTAGTGTTGGATAGCCTATTTATCGAGGAAGGCTATAAGCTATATAACATCACGCTACGACCAACGGGGGCGGCGCAGTAACGATAAACGCGGTTGAAACCGCGGGAACATCTAGTTACAATATAATGTCCTCCAGACCGAATTTCTATGATGGCAGCCAATCTTAACAGACACTGGCCATCTGCGCAGGAGATATTAAATGAACAAGTGTGTGCGCAAACAAAAGTTTAGTGCACTCTCTGTTTCCTAACTCTCATAATCCGATGGAACGACAATCCGCCACGACCGGAGAGAGATCAGGAGACTTTGAGAAGAATAATAATAATCGTTTATTTTTCTCTCTCACACACTTCGATCAAATATACAAAAACCGCGTCAATATGTGGCACTGACCAGTACTACTTACTTATAAGTGTCTGCATTTATTATGCAATCCAGGAAATAAACCGGAATAACCATTGAACGCCTATTGAGAAACATTTTGTAATAGTTTAGTTAAAACGCGTCAGTGTAAAGCGTCCTAAGTGTGTTACTCGCGATACGCAAGCGTACTAAGTATATGGTACGGTCTCCACCGTAGTAGTGGTGTCGATTCGCTCTCGCTTACGGGCAGCGCACGCAAGAGTAAGCGGGACAGGTGCATAATATAGCGCATACGACTGATTTATGCACAGTTTTGTTGGGGCCGTTTTTCGAGCGACGATCGTGCATCTGTGGTATATTTGATCGATGCTCACACATAAATAATTACAAAAAATCAGAAAAAAGAACAGGTGTTACAATTATAAAAGGGTGAATCTGTGTGAGGGACTGGTATCTGTACTAGGTAGACCTGTATGACAGATTACCAGCCTCTCCTGACTCTAGACAAGTTAGTGCTCGGATATGAGTAACCTGATTTTACAATATTTTACCTTTAATATGTGAGGTGAGTAATTGAGTAGACTATGTATATGACGAACTCTCGGACATGCTGGGTTTCTCACGATATTTTCCTTCATTTTTAAAGCAAGTACTCATTAATACGCACATAACTTCGAAAAGTCGGGTAGAACTCGAGATAACTGCGTGACAATCCAATGGTCTCCCACTGTATCGCTGCGTTTTATTATAAACTAGTTTTCACCCGCGGCTTCGCTCGCGTAAATGTAGGTTAGGTTAGGTTTGCAACAGTTATTTTTTCTGGATGAAAGGTACCCTATGTCCTATTCTGTACCCCCTGACAACGTGTATGCAAAATTTCATGTTGATCGGTTGAGTAGTTAAGGCGTGAAAGCGTAACAAACAAACTCATTTTCGCATTTATAATATTAGTTAGGATTTATTCTTATATTATACCTACTTATTTATTACCGCATTACTTGGAAAAGATAATTATGTCATCCTAATTATCTTTTCCACTTATCACAGTAAATCCTAAGATGTAATGGCAAACGACCTTTACATTATCGAATATGTCGTAACCAACGCGAACGCAATCCGATAAAAACTTGATAAGAGATAAAATAAAAACCATGCCGTTTCATAATTAACGTTGCTTGTATTTTTCTGTTTTTGTATTAAGCATGAAACATTGTATAATGTGTGACTATTTTTTGTTATTTGGTTGTTGTGAGTATTTATTTATTTATTGATATGACATTATCGGATGTGATTCATGTGAGCTACATTTAGTTACAAAATATATTTGTTTTCTTGCTTGTTATTAAAGCAATGCGGTATGAAGGATATTTTTTATGATAGCTATCGATGTCGTAAATTATATGTTGGTAGTGGTCGCTTACGCCCTTGTGTTGTAAAGTTTTGTTTATTTATCTGTTAGATTAACTGTGGTTTAAGTCGTAAGTTGTGAAGAACCCACAACAATAGATGCACCGGGTATCTAGTGCTGTGGGTTCGATTTTCACATGATACAAATTTTTTGGTGCAATCCACAAATAGTTGTACCGGTTCGTGGTGACTTTTATGTTCGTAAACACCGCGACAAGATGAATAAGGAATAGGATCCTTCCTAGTCTTATTCACCCTAGTAAAAATAAATTGCGTATAAGAAATTAAATGAAATTATATTTATTTAACATAAAATAGAGGGGATACTATTTTTGTTAGTGAATCTAGACAGTAGACACGCGGTAGCGTGTCAAGCTAAATTCAAGCTAACAGAACTGGCGAGCAGCACCGTGTAATATTACACGAACCATTTGGAGCCACTTTTGACCCCCTAATAACTCAAAAAGTATTTCACATAAACATGTCAAATTTGGCTCATATACTTGTCAGCAAACGATTGGTCTGAAAGTTTATATTTCTTTACAGACATGTCACTTAAGCGCTATGCATTTTCGTATATTATTTATTATTAGGCGTGCTAAGTGTGTCAGATAAAATAAAAATCATGTGTTTTGTCAGTGAATCGTAATCTATGGTTTATCACTGGTATTGATACGTGTAAAATGTGTCATTTCGCGCCAGTAATATTGTTTAAATTATGCTGATTTAGTGTTTAATTGTGTAATAATGGCTCAGTGGGCAGGTAATCGTATTTATTAGTATTAGACATTAGCAAGATGCTTCTTTTTAAAAAGAATCTAGTGTTCTTACGAACCTCTTGACTGTTGAGTGTACCTTCGAGTGTTTAGCAAGTTAACACACGACAGTGCATAAGAAACGCGCTCTTGTTTATAATGTCATTTATCACCAATGTTACATAGATTAAAAATTATGCATCATCATTTGCCATTTGAATTTGGTTCGACTGTGATAGTAGAGACCAGAACCATGTGTATCGATCTAGCGGGGCCACTCGAGCTAGACCGAAAAAACTAATGGCAATGCTTTGTTTGTTCAATGTACCTCACGAATTTATTAACAAGATCCAATGTACCTCAATTATTATGGTAGAAATTACAATAAATCGCCTCATCCATCCAGCAGGGCCCTCGGTTGTATTACGCTCGGAATACATAAAAATAATATTGATCGTAACTTGTGCCAATGTACCTCTCGATTCATGTATTAACTCCCAGGAATCTTTAACAGAACAGGAGGAATTCAGCAAGAATATGTTGTCTGCCTAGCAGGGCCCTTTGTAATTTGAATTCATACGTGCAAAAAGCACACCGTTGTTATGTATTACCAATGTACCTACGAATATACCTATAAGTCTTTATAACAAGTAGCTAGACCCGTAGATATTTTGAAATTTCGCAGTTAGGTCAAATATATGATCTAGGTAAGTATATAATATACAAAATTAACGTAACGTATATATGTTTATAAAAGAATTGTCAAAATTCAACAGTTCTCTATACACAAGTACATGAAAAATAATATACTCATTTTATTTTGTATCATTCCAGATACCACATCAGGAAGCTTGAATCTCCTCACACCATCGTCTACCACCAGTCGCATCCGTGACTTCACATCACGGATTCAAGAGCGGGCAGCCTCTAACCTTCAGCCGAACTACTTGGCCAGTCCAACACCAGTAGCAACACCCGTGCGAACACCAGAAGATACTACTCCAACCCCCAGAAAACCTTCTGATAATCTCTTGAAACCACCCCCTAAAGTCTACATCGATTCCTCTAGTCATCGATCGAGAGGACACCATAAAAAAAGAGACGAAATCCCTCACAAGAAGCCCAGCTACCTTAATCTCGCTTGCTCAGTCAATGGATACACCAACCTTACAACTTACGACTCAAAATTAAGGCAGGATATCAACAAAAGTAGGGAAGCTTCCCCTATAAGGCCGATCACACATACATACCAGTACAGAAGCGAAAATAATTCCTTATTGGTCCCAGTACCGGTCAGTGCCAACAAACTGCTGGTCCCAACATTTGGCCCCCATGATACTCGCGCTGATTTGACACAGAAAGCGCCTACTAAGGCGCACACAGACCCTTATCTCGCCACTTCACCTTTTAATGTCTACATGGCGGCGGAAAACAAGCAGTTGAAGAACGACTTCCTGGGCAACATGACGACCACTAGCCGGCCCTACATCTCGAGCGAAAGCAAGACTTTTGCCACCTCGATGCTTCATCAGACCGATGAGGTAGACAATTCCAAAGAGCTCACCTTCAAATCCAGTTACTCGGAAATGAATTTTAAAAAGACTGTCACTACCAACGGTCAGGAAAGCAGATTTAGCTCCGAGTCTTACACCATTTCGTCGAACGGAGTCTCGAAACGGGTTGAGATCACGAAGGAGAATGGAGAAAAGCTTACCAGTCCTATGAAAAGCTTTATCCAGCAAAGGGTGGAAAGACTATACGGTCCTGGGGCTCTGGCTCAAGGGTTCTTTAACCAGAGGCGTCACAAACTGAAGAGTTCCAGCGAGGATGATGATTCGAAAGTGTTGACGGAGAAATCGGTGAATACCCCTGAAAGGATTCCACGAAAGATCGAGGAATTAGAGAAATTCTGCACTAGTCCCAATGGAGAAATGGCCGATGTGTCCCTACCAGTTTTAAGGCATTTAAGGCCTGAATTTCGAGCACAGCTGCCTATCCTGTCGCCAAAGAAGAGTGTGAAAGCTGACCTGTCGCCTCAGAAGGTGGAAATAGACATTCCTAAAGTGGAGAAGACTGAAGTGGTTCCCGAAATTTGTGATGTGTCCGTAACAAATGGTGTTTCTGTGATAAAACTAGACGATGATTGTGTTGAGCCGGTAATTAGTGTTAATGGTGAGCAGAACGGTGTGAAGGAGGTTGTGAAGGGTGGACATTACTTCTTGGACTTGGAGAAGAAGGAGACTGAGAGATTGTTGGCGTTATCCGCTACTGCTGAAAAGGAATTAGAAGACTTACAAGTGAGTTTGACTTTTTTGTATTTCTTGGTTGAAGGAATTGCGCTAATGTTTATCTAGAGACAACAATTAACATAGGAATGAGGTCGAATATAAAGAGGTCAAGAAATTAGAGACATTAGTTATCAACTATATACATATCGCCTCCATATCTTCGAACGGGAACGCAGAGACTTACCTACATTTCACAGAGTTAAAGTTTGTTACAAGTAGCTAGATTAACTAGACAACAATGAGAGTTCAAATGATTGTTCGGTATTTATAACAAATAACAATACGTGTACTTTCAAAGCCGTACTGTAGAGAAATGGCCACCAGTTTGTCTCTCAGCGTAAGTTCTGACCGCCAAGCGAGCATCGCTGAGCAAGTATCGCTGAGCGAGTATTATCTTTGATAGCTTTTGTCGCTCAGCGACAAACTAGTGGAGTGAGGCCTCGCTGGCAGTGTGCATCTCTTTTGTTCACACAGAATATATATCTATTGTACGTTTCTTCAGCGAGAATATCGCCTGTAGTTTATCACTTCCTCGACGGCGATGGGACAACTGCCTTAGGAAGTTGGCGATGTATACAAACCGTGCCTCGAAAAGCACGTAAAGACGTTGGTCCTAGGCCTGATCTCTCACCGGTCGTGTAGGATTATCGTCCCATTGAACGATGCGAGCGAGGGAATAGTGAGTGGAATTATGTTTGCGCACACACTTGTCCACAATAATATCACCTGCGCAGATGGCCAGTCTCCGCTAAGATTGGCCGTCGTGACTAAAATTCGGTCTGGAAATCATTATTTTTATTATTCTTGTTGTAAACTATGGTATAGCATAATCAATTTGGCGCAAAAATGTGTAACGTGGGATGTCTAAAGATTCCCAAGCCCCAAATCTGCTGACCTCCGTACATAATGTTTCAAGTCCTTGTCTGTAAGAGGCACAGCTAATTGCTACTACGGTTTCGTTTCGACAATTAAATTCTGTCTAACAAACTTGTTTGAGTCTAGATGGTAGGGTTGGCAGATTACAATTTATAACCGACTTCGAAAAAGGGAGAGAATGTGTTGTTTTTTTTATTTATGTATGTTCTGACAATTAAGTCAACGGCGCAAGTATTAAAAAAATTAACGTTGGTCGCTTTTTTAAACTTTCTATAATTACCTGTGTTCGTCTACTGATATTATTTACACAAATAGTAAAAGATTTGCCTTTAAATATTTTGGTAGTGGTAGTATATGCCATAACTATGTTATGTTATGTAGATAAAAAAGTATGCATACTCACTTAAACAGTAATAAGATACTACTGGTGAATGCGACCGCTGTCTGCGAGGTCTCGAGTTCGATATTCAAGTACAAAGTTTTTTTTTTTTTTTTTTTTCGGTCAAGAAATTATCAGCAGCAGTACGGAGTCATGTACTGTGTGCGATAATAGGCTCTGCTATTACGTGGGACCTAAATATCTTAGCTTACGAAATGTATGTGCAATACATGTCTGTCTAACCTTTCGGGAGTTAGGTGTGACACTATATATGTATGGTAATAAATACAATCTTCAAACTAAGTCATTTTAATGTAAACTACTTAAATCTATTATTGTTAAATCAGCTCCAGTGTTGATATTTTTTTCGAGGTACGAAAGCCTCACACCCGATCGATGTGACAGATAAACACTGGCCGAACTTTATACAACTGGCAACCCTACCTATTCGCCCGTAACTAAAGCGTAGGATTACACGCAGCGGAATCTGGTTGTGTTTTTGATGACCTAAACTTGAAGATTTATATTTTACGTAAATAGCATTGATGATTGGATCGTAAAATTGGAAGTTGAGCTAGTTTCTTGTACACACAGCGACACATCAACCTAGACTGTTTGGACTTTGAACTATTAGAAGTTGAACGCTGCGAATCGTGCGATAGTGTACGTTATATTTTTGTTACGCTCTATCCTTACCATTACATCGACACCACTATGCAGTGTCCCTTTCCGACAATTCTCTATTTTGTATGTAGCGTAGTTATGCGTATATAGGGTGTTTAACTAGATGTGTAGCCGTGTGTATTAGTATATTAAATGTAACAATTTTACAACCATGGTGTTTTGTCCGCAATTTTGTCTGTGTGAAAGGTTAAAAAAGGGATCAGTTTAAAAGTTCAATAACCTAAATTGCTACTTACATATTTCAGGTCAAAGATTAGCCCGAACAGACAATCGTCTTTATAATATACTAGCTTTTGCTTGCGGCTTCGCTCGTGTAAAAGTAAGTTAGGCTAAGTTATGTTAGTAACAGTTGAGTTTAACCTTTTTGAAATAAAATATAGCCTATGTTACTCGTTAATAACATAGCTTATAATTAAGTTATATAATTCAACAAAATATATTAAACAACTAAATTATATAGTGACATTGATAATTTTAGAGTCTCAAGGATTATGTTAAATTCAACCTTCCTCGGTTATATTTGTTAATATTAATATGCAAATACTTGTCTTTTAAAGTGGCATCAATGTTACACAAATATTTTAACAGATGGCACTTTGACAACAAACACACTGGTGTATTATTTCAATTTGTAATATTCAATTGTGTGTAATGACTAATGACTAAATTATATTTTTGAATTATGTTTATATATAAGTTGGCAATTATATTAAGTAGTTATGTATAGACCCTTTTTCTTAGGGGATTAAATATAATGACCACCAAAAATAGTAATTGCGCAGCAAAATATGGTTACTAAAATATATCATAACGAGCACCTATACGCCTCAAATCACTGCATTCCGTCTCGGAAAGGTTAGGTTATGTTAGGTTCCTTCTTAAACCCACCCAAAAATAGGAGCCCTGCGAAGCGGGGCTCCGTCGACTTATTTTGATCTCTTTGTTGTGCAATTAATATTTTTAGTATTAAAACGCGGTTTTAATTTTGGTGATCATTTACTATTTTTGACTTATATTTTACTATATCTGGTGATAAGGTAAACATAAGCCTTTTCTTAGTTGTCATCTTTATTAAATAACAGGCTTATTATAAAATCATAAATTAAATGATTTCGTTTTATAATCATTATCTAATTAATAGATATATAAATATGACAAATAAGAGATGTAATTATATAGGTCACTATGTATTATCTAGAGTTACTTACCAGAACGCCATATCCTAACTAACATATCTATACTAATATTATAAAGCTGAAGAGTTTGTTTGTTTGGTTGAACGTGCTAATCTCAGGAACTAATGGTTCGACTTGAAAAATTATTTTAGTGTTGGATAGCCTATTTATCGAGGAAGGCTAGGCTATAAGAGCACGCTACAACCCACGGGAGCGGCGCAGTAACCAAAAACGCGGGTGTAACCGCGGGCACAGCTAGTAATATTATAAATGGGTATGTGAGTTTGTTTGTTTGTAACCTTCTCAGGCTTTAACTGCTCGACCGTTCATCATGAAATTTCACATACACGTTGTCAGGGGTACAGAAAAGGAGATAAAGTTCCATGCATCCAGAAAAAATACTGTTTTCGGGCGAGCTAAGCCGCGAGCTTAGGCTAGTTAGTTTAATAAATAAGACAAGTAATAAAAAAAATCCAGATTTACCAAAAAGTTGTATAACAAATAATGAGTATTCTTGTTAACTCCTAATGCTAAGCTGAATTGATTGTGTTCAGAGTAGGTACACGTTCGGCGGGGTCGCGACCGCATGTGAAAGTGATTCGCGCGTCCCCGCCGATAATGGTTTGTTGTGGAACACCGTGGTAGGTTTAGTCGGTATTCCGGGAGATCCATTTTATCGTTTTAACATCTTTCTGTTACCCCGGCGAGTCCGACATAACCCCTCCGCCCGCCCCCGCGGAGGGGTATGCGTCAAAGCATTCCCACACGTAAAAAAAAAAGAAATGTACACGTCGTTAGTACGATGGATAGAATTCGAACCCATGACCTCTTGATTTCAAATCCAATGCTTCAGCCGTTGGGCTACCGCCGCCTCAACTTGTATTAGGTACATAAAATATAATTTACTACACAATACATAAGTACGTGCGCTGTGTAGTGAACAACAGTATTCTAATACAATTATGCGTATTACTAGTTTATATTTACTGCCAATCGTGTAGTCCCTGGTTCGATGTACGCATTGAGCAAAACTTAGTAGGTTTTCTGTCACAAAGAAGTCTACAGTAAACTGAGACCTAAGCGGTATCTGAAAAATAGAAGTGTTCGATACTACACACATACATACATAGATTCACTCCTGTTTCCCAGAGGGGTAGGCAGAGACTACGGATTTCAATTTGCTACGATCCTGGCACAATTCACTGGCTTCATTCGCTTTCATCACATTCCTCATACACGTTCGCCGGTTTAAGGTGCTCTTAACCTGGCCTTTGTCCAGAACGTCTCCGATCTGATCAAGAAACGTTCGCCTAGGTCTGCCTCTTACGATACTACTGCCGCCTTACCAAATGCGAACCTTTTTGTATAGTCGTTTAGGTACGCCGAGTGATGTGGGTTCGATCTTCCTACATAATCTTTCTCCATTTTGAAGACCTAATTTCTGTGATTCTGAAATATGTGAGTCTGGGTGATGTTTGTGCTCGTTGCTTGAACGCTCGTAAAGTCTCCCGGGACACAGGAATTATTCGTAGAGAGGGACAATTATCAAAGAAAATGTTATTTTACCAAAACGATTTCAGTAATAGTTACAGATATTTATTCTCAGTGCAGGAGTTGTCTATCTAGCAAAAAAGAAGCTAGGCTGATTGTAAACCCTACTTGTCTACGCATACAAAATCATTGGGTTAGATTACTTAATATCCTTTAGAATCACTCTGAAATCATTTTGATCAATATACTATGAGTATATATATTAGGTAATAAATTATAATCATGGTCAATATATGGTTATGTTGATGTTGAGGTCATCCCCTCTCTCTACTAGTCCAGTTTATGATATAGCGTTCCCCTACACCAACCGTTAGGTTATAATAGTGAGAGCTGCTGTACCTTCCAGTACCCGAGAGCACCTTCCGGGACCAGTTATAGACAGGTCTTGTCCCCAAATTTCGACTCTCCACCCTAATCTCAAAGATCCAGTTCTCGTAAGCGAGCTACCTCGTGCCCAAGTGACACTACCTATTCTCCAGATAGGTACCGGAGCAATAAAGCCGCTCACCACTCGCAACTCTGGGAGTTGCTAACGAAAACCTCGCTGAAGCCGACGGGGAAGCCTCTCTTATCTCCAGTATGGTACCGGAGCTGTATAAGGCACGCTCACTTCCCGACGTACATCCATGCGCCTACCCAAAGAGGCTTACAAGCTAGGTGTGGCCCGACTCACTCCAGCTATGACTCTTACTTGCTGAGCAGGCAAGCGCCCGAGATGCGTTGTGGCAGTGAAACCACACTGCCACTTCGCTAAAGACAACTCCGTGCCTCGCGCGACCGACTGGTTCGCACTAGCCGCGCATGAGTCCAACGGTCGAACGCCACGTGCTTGACGAGCAACGAACATTTCGTCCTCAACGGCTAACTACATACCCCTGCGAGTCCAACACCAATGTCAGGCACCGCGAACTCTAATCAGCGGTCGATAGAACACGCCTTTCGAGGTGCAGTGGGCTTCCTGACCCCGCAGTACCCTGGTCCAAGGGGGAGACCCGTAGTTCTCTCCCCCGAAACCCTATCTACTCGGGTGCTGTAGATAGGGACTTATGTTGAGGTCGATAAATAACATGTGTGTCTGTGGATGTTTCTAGAACCGCGAGGACGTGAGCGAGGAGATCATGGGACTGCTGCGCGCCGCGGCCGGCAAGGCCAGACTCCTGGCCACGCAGAAGATGCAGCAGTTCGAAGGTAACCTACTCATACCTACATATTTGGTTATAAATATATAATACTAGCGACCCGCACCGGCTTCGCACGGATAGTACCAAACCGTTACACATTATACACCTAAATCTCTTCATGAATCACTCTATCTATTGGTGAAAACCGCATAACAATCCGTTCCGTAGGTTTTGAGTTTTGAGAACAGACAGACAGACGCGGCGGGGAACTTCGTTTTATAATATGTAGTGATAATATCAGGCCTGTATATAAACTATCCCACTGCCCCAGCAGTGCCCATGTGCCCACGTGGGCCTCTTCTCACTATGATAAGGGTTAGGCGACAGTCCACCACGCTGGCCTAGTGCGGGTTATCAGACTTCACATATCTTCTAAAACCTTATGGATAACTCTCAGACATGCAGGTTTCCTCACGATGTTTTCCTTTACTGTTAAAGCGAGCGATAACACAGCTCAACAAAAAAAATAATTCTGATTTTTCCTCGGTTATTTTTGTAGATTTAGGTAGATATCAATGCCCCGATGCCGAATATGTCATTCGTTTTTTGCTAACTGCTCTAGTTTTTGAATATTTCACAACTACCCTCATGTAGAGTTTATGTGCAGGCATAACAATTTAACTTGACAAGGAATCATTGTTCCGCTAATTTTCGCTATGTCTACGACTCGCAGACGTTTACATAATCCGGATGGTTTTTGTTATATCTATGCCGAATATATCTTTAAAAAATTTCGAAAACTCATCTCAGACTTTGTGAAAACGACGTATTTTCGATACTTTGAGATAGAATTGTGCGATATAGACAAGCAGTGGGTGCCTCATATTGTGTGTCTAAAGTGTGTCGTGTGTCTACGGCAATGGTCCAACGGAAAACCAACTGCTATTAAATATAAAACACCGATAATATGCCGAGAACCTCAAAATCCTCACGACGACTGCTATTTGTGTCGTAAATATTAACGGAATTAATTCTGAAAATCGTAATCAGTGGTCATATCTAACTTGCGCTTTGCTCAGCGACCTCTTCTGCTCTGCAAAGATCAGATCAACAATAAGTTCCATCATCATCAGCTAGAGTCTCCGGACTACCAGATCTTATGGAAATTGAAGACCCGAATGATTCAAACTTCCAGGAGTACAGAACACGTGAAAGCTATCTTCGATGGTCCACAGATTAGGTAACTGGTGAAAGACCCAAATTTTGTTATTTCAATGAATAAACCTGAATCTAAAGCTTGGAAATAATTTATTTTGGTGATGAAAAATTTTCTTAGAAACAAGAAATCGGACGACTTTTCTGAGTTAGTTGAGAGTATACTATCCAATTTGAAACACTTGGTCTGTAATATGAGTATCAAGTTGCATTATTTTCTGAGTTAGTTGAGAGTATACTATCCAATTTGAAACACTTGGTCTGTAATATGAGTATCAAGTTGCATTATTTTCTGAGTTAGTTGAGAGTATACTATCCAATTTGAAACACTTGGTCTGTAATATGAGTATCAAGTTGCATTATTTACACTCTCATTTAGATCGATTTCCACAAAACTTAGGCGATTACAACGAAGAGCAGGGCGAAAGATTTCATCAAGGCATTCGTACCATGGAAGAGCGTTATCAAGGAAGGTGGATGTCCATATGATGGCCGATTACTGTTGGAATTTACAAAGAGATCTCCCTGAAGCCACTAATTCAAGGATATCATATAAAAGATCATTTAAAAGCGTTTAAACAACTTGAAAACGGCTAAAAATGTAGTTTTTTAGGCGAAATTTGTAAAATTGTTTAATTAAAGAAATTGAGCTGTTAGAACAAAACTAGTATTTTTCCCGTTATCAGTGCTTCATGTATACCCTATACAGTACAAAATATCTCAGGAAAAAATGTCAGTGTTGACCAGTATAATAAATTATAATATAATAATAATATTCTATTACATACACACAACACCATCTAGCCCAAACTAAGCAGAGCTTGTACTATGGGTACTAGACAATGGATAAACATACTTATATACTTTTTTTTTTGTAAATACATACATATTATACATAGAAACACCCAGACCAAGTCAAACGTCCATGTTCATGCACACAAATGTTTGACTTGTGCGGGAATCGAACCCGCGACCTCAGGCGTGGCAGTCGGTTACACTAACCACTGCGCCATAGAGGCCGACCTTATCTTATCCTAAGGTAAATTAATATTCTATCACATACACACAACACCATCTAGCCCAAACTAAGCAGAGCTTGTATAGTCTACAATAAAACGGCTTAACCACCCTTAGAGTAAATCGCTGGTCCAATATTACAAGGATCTATGTTAAATTTTTGAAAAAAATGAGTTATGATATTGCATGGTTTTATATGTCATTCCTTTTTGTTTAGACTAATATAGTAATAGATGGAAGCACTTACCACCTCACAATATTAAATCGCAAATAGTTCTAAGTTATTTTTACGTTATTTTTACTGATATCCAATTTTAAACTTCATTTCCCCAAAGTTAAAAAAATAACAGAACCTTGTAATAGTGAGCCAGCGAATGGTCGTTTGTATATCACTAAACAATAATGTCTATTTTTGCTTGCAAGTGACATCAGTACAAAGACAGTTGTCTCCAATGCGCGACGTCAGACGTAGAACTATTTATCAATTAAAATAAAATCTATCACAACATATTATAAAACATGGTCCTGCGCCGCGTCTGTTTGTCTGTCTTTTGTCGGCCTCGTTGGCGTAGTGGTTAGGGTAACCGACTGCCACGCCTGAGGTCGCGGGTTCGATTCCCGCACAAGTCAAACATTTGTGTGTATGAACATGGATGTTTGTCTTGGTCTGGGTGTTTCTATGTATAATATGTATGTATTTACAAAAAAAAAAAGTATATATGTATGTTTATCCATTGTCTAGTACCCATGGTACAAGCTCTGCTTAGTTTGGGCTAGATGGTGTTGTGTGTATGTGAGAGAATATTATTATTATTATTATTTTTTCACGATAAACTCCAAAACTACGAATTGATTTTAATGCGATTTTCACCAATAAACAAAGTTATTCACGATTAAAATATGGGGATAATTGGTGAAAATGTCGGAAATAGTCAAGCTGCCTAGGAGGTTCATACCTAATAAGCTCTACTACCTTTCTGGATAGTCCATTTATCGAGGATATCTTATTATATCACCACGCTATAGTCCATGGGAGCGGAGTAGGGACAGCTAGTTAAAAATAGGTGGTGTGCAAAATAAGGACGATGAATAAGGATTTAATAACAATTTATTAACAAATTATATTTATGAAATTAAAATAAATAAATAAAAAAATCCTCTTAGCAGATATTAACATAAAATGTGATAAATAATAAAGTTATCACGTTTAATAATACGTCAATTAGTAACTTGTATTTCCGCCATTTGATTCAATTACTGCCAGCAATCAGCTTCTCATTGATCCCACTCACAGCTCACAAATATCTGTACCCGCATAGCCTCCCAAATCTCTCTGCAATGACTCTCAATTGCTACTTTAGTTCTCTCATTGCGATGTGTCCATTTTTGCACCATAAGTCCCCAAACATTTTAGATCGGGTTTAAGTCTGGAGATTTTGAAGGCCATGGTATCAGTCGAAAGCATTAGTGTTGACGGAACCACTCGCGAGTAACAACAGTTGGTAACATGACGATTTCTAGAGATTCAACATAATTTTGCGCAGTTGCTTTAAAGATATTGCACATAATTCACCGACACCATCAGCCGACATCCAGCTCCAAACGTTTGCACTGATTCTACCAGACTCCGTGTCCAGTACTATATGATTTTCATCATATCTTGTATTGTCATATCGACCGTCCTGATTAGATTTGAATGAAAATCTAAAAAAATCCCTGGCAAAATGCAACCGAGCTGCTTCATGGGCATCAGTTAAATTAACTTTTTTAGCGTATCGTCTATAGTGCAACCCGATGCCTCCCGCTAAAAAATTAGAAAATATATGACTTATTTTCATTACCAACTAAACAAATTCATTACAAAATCATGTATCGGTAAATTAAATCACCTAAATAACCTGGTTCGGGCAATGTTAAGATTTTTCTTTCAAGCGATTCTCAGTAACTAACTGCACCGAGTTTAAAACGGTACCCGATAGACAGGAATAGGCTCTCCCCTTATCACATGAGTTCTAAAAACAAAGCTGGCAAAATAGGAGTTTGTAATACATCTCTGGATATCTTTTTGGGCGTATGGCGTGATATGTACTTTGTCTGAGTGGGTTGTTCGATGGTGTTGCAGGTCTATGCTACAACAACATAAACGAGCGTCTGGACGAGCCGTTCCCCACGACGAACGAGGACCTGCAGGGCTTCTGGGACATGGTGTGTCTACAGGTCAACAATGTCGACGCGCTCTATCAACACATCGCTCTGCTCAAGGCTAACAACTGGCAAGAGGTCGGTGCACCACACCTTTTTCGCGTAAATTTAATTACTTTCTGTTCAAAATTAGTCATTACTCGAGTTACGTTGGCATAACCAACGTACTACCGCATCTCGACACCGCGTCACATTACAATTAATTAGATTAGCTCTGTAAACTTTTGTTAGAATAAAATCAGTTCTTGTCAGATCGTCATCACGGACAGTAGTCCGAGACTTTTGTTTTTAAAAAGCCTGTCCTCGCTACTTATCTGGCGCAGTCGGTAGGATCGCGTCTGATTTAACGGTGCGCGTATCGATTCTTCTACGCGACATCCGCGACACGATTCAAGAAGTTCCTGCTCTCCCGAGGACCCGGCGGACAAGGACTCAGCCCATCATCGTCATGCTCGTGGGGTAAGCATAAAACTCTGTTACTCCCGAGATTCCCGTACAAAATCACCTAACTGTGTTTCCGTACATCGTATTGATTTATTTGTACTGTGTTATTTTATTGGTTACTTTATTGTGTCATTTTCGTGTTGTTTTTTGTGTGTTTCGGTAGCTAAAATGGCTCACGAACAAAAGGTAGAAGAGGTAGCCGTAAAGATAGAAATCGACTATAAAACGTTATCCTTTTTCTTGCCCACTTACGACGGCAACAAAAAGACATTATCTTTCTATATTAAAAGTGTTGAAAATGCGCTAGATTTGATAGAAAATAGGCAGCATCCTAGTGTCGCTTGTCTTATTAGGAATAAGTTAACAGGTAAAGCCGTAGAGGCACTCTCCGAGTGCACGGAGTTTAATACATGGGAAGAGATTAAAGGAATACTTACCCGTAGATTTGGAGAATTTAGGGACGAGATACAGGTAGTACAGGAGCTTATGTATTTAAGAAAAGGTAGCTTAGAGATAGAAGCTTTTGCAGATAAAGTAAGAGAACTCACGTACACTCTTATAAACCTCGACCAAGATAAGAAAGTATATTACGATAAAATGTCTACGAACGTATCGCTAGACCAATTAGACTCACTATTAGCTCTTAGAGTCCGCGTCCAAATCCAGACTCTCTGGAACAGACAATCGTGTTAGCTAGGCAAGAGGAACTTAAACTGAAAAATAAAAGGACCTCAGAATTTAGGGCAAGGAATAGCTCCAACAAACCAGTAAACATACCAAATAACAATAATGGGTATAGATATCAGCAGCCCTTCGCTAATAATGGGTACAGGTTTCAACAACCCATGGCCCAACCTAATAGGTTTGCAGGCTACAACGGGCAACCGGCCCAAAGACCGATTGTGAATAGGCAACCACCAAACAACCCAAAGCCGGCACCGCAACCCGGTACCTCAAACGAGAACAGGTCATTTAGACCTGCGCCTTACGCATCCTTTAACTTCCAAACTGAGGTAGAAAATCTCGAGGAGATTTGCCCTGAGATAGAACCCGTAACTAATAATGTAGATCAGGAAAATAATGAAAATTTTTACCCGTACCCGGATACAGAAATAGAAACATAGTATTCTTAAACTTACACTATCAAAACCGTTTACCGTATATCTACATAAAGGAATTAGGTGGCCGTTTCCTGCTCGACACTGGAGCTTCGCAATCGCTTATCTCACCAAACGCAATTCTACATTCAAACACTCGTCTCGAGCGTGAGATACATTACATAAAAACCGCTCACGGCATATCCAAACATGATACCGTAGCTTATATTCCACTACCACCTTTGTTTAATTGTAATTATATTCACAAGTTCTTATTATTCGACTTCGACCCAGACTTTATCGGACTCATAGGAGTCGACTTACTGTGTCCATTAGGTTGTAAAATTGACATGAAGAATATGGTACTGAGAACGGACGTGGCAACGATCCCGATAAGAGGTGACATGAGATCTTATATAGTTATACAACCACGGTGCGAACTAGTAATTAAGATAAAATAGCAGCTGTTCAGCGATTTCCGCTGCCTAAAACTCAAAAGGAAATTAAGTCTTTCCTAGGTCTCGTAGGTTACTATAGGAAATTCATACAGGACTTCGCAAAGCTCACTAAGCCTTTAACCGCGTCTTTAAAGAAAAATGCTAAAGTAGAAGCAACCCCAGAGTATGTACAATCTTTTGAAAAATGCAAGGAAGTCCTTACAAATGCACCTATATTACAATATCCGGACTTTGATAAACCATTTATCCTCACAACGGACGCATCTGACGTTGCGTTAGGAGCAGTCCTGTCACAAGGGAAAGTAGGCTCAGATAATCCCATAGCATACGCTTCTCGTACACTTTCAGTAACAGAACAAAAGTATTCCACAATAGAAAAGGAATTACTGGGTATAGTGTGGGCAATCAAGTATTTTCGCCCCTATTTATATGGCAAGAAATTTATTATATATACTGACCATCGCCCACTTACGTGGATAATGACCCTTAAAGACCCCAATTCTAAATTAACTAGATGGTGTTTAAAGTTAGCCGAATACGATTACAAAATAGAATACAAGAAAGATAAAACGAATACCAACGCTGACGCCTTATACCGTGTGCAAATAGTTTATAATAACGACGTAGAATCAGAAACTTTGCGTGACGACGAAATCGTAGACGTGATATTAGACCACGAGAATCGAACCAATTTACCTGTCGAACCGCAGCCCAGTACTTCAACCGACGTAGACAACGATCTTGACGGTATAGATATTGAAACACTAATAGATACCTCGACGATTTTCGTAGCGCTCCCTTCTATTGATAGACAAATAGACACACCAGAACCTATTCAAGTTAACCCTGATAACCAAACAGAATACAAAACTCCTGAAATACCGGATGCAATAGATAGACAACTTAAACAATTCCACATTCGGAAATGCCCTGGTTTAGAGTACCGCGTGGACGATAGAACGAAAGGAAAAACTGTCATAAAAGACGTGTTTATTCCAATCAACAATACAGAACAACAAATTATAAAATTTCTTAAAGAACATACCATACCTGACCGAATATTTGACTGTTACTTTTATCATGAGGAATTGTACCCTATATTTTGCAAAGTAGTAAAAACCGTGTTTAGTGATAGAGGCCCTAAATTAGTACGTTGTACAGCGCGAGTTACTTTAGTGGAAAATAAAAATGAACAAATAGAATTAATTAAAAAATATCATGAAGGCAAAACCTTACATAGAGGTATCCAAGAGACTTATAAGCAGTTGCATAAGAATTATCATTGGCCGAACATGTTATTAACGATTCAAAAGTATATCAATAATTGCGATAAATGCCTCAAATCTAAATATGAACGCAACTCTTTAAAATTACCGTTATCCCTTACGGATACGCCCCACAAACCAATGGAGCATATGTATATGGATCTGTATAGTAGCGGAGGCGTAACATTTCTAACAGTAATAGATAATTTCTCAAAGTACGCGCAAGCCATTGTCGGCCGCAACCAGTATTCACATTGCAGAAGCATTGCTTAGTTTATTTTCAATTATCGGAATTCCAAATAAAGTTACTACCGATTCAGACCCCAAATTCGATAATGAGGTTATCACAGAAGTATGTGTCATGCATAACATACACATTCACGTTACCACACCTTACAATCCGAACTCTAACTCTCCGATAGAGCGATTATATTCGACATTAGCTGAAATTATTAGGGTCCAAAGAATCTATACTAATATTATAAAGCTGAAGAGTTTGTTTGTTTGTTTGTTTGCTTGAACGCGCTATCTCAGGAACTACTAGTAACAGATAAAGGCGAACCTACTAGTTTAATGAAATACGCTATAATCGCATACAACAATAGCATACACTCAGCAACGGGTTTTACACCCTTCGAACTACTTTTCGGACTCACTAATAGTAGAAACCCCATAGAATTACATTATCCGACAGAATTTTATCAAGAATATATAAATAAACATAGACAAATCATGGAAAACGTTCAGAAATTAGTAACGACAAAAAAGTCAGAACATAAACAAGCGGTCATAGAAAAAGGTAACCGAAATACAGAAGTCCCCAACTTCAAGATTGGAGACAAGGTATACAAACAGGTAGCAAAAAGTGCCCGTAGTAATAAACTGGAACCCCGGTACATAGGCCCGTACACTATAGTTAGGATACATCCCGAGCAGATTGCAGAGATCGTAGGTAAACACGTGAATGCCAAAACGATACGAGTCCACTTTCGCATGTTAAGACGTCGTGGCAATGTTACAGGAACGCCCTCGCCTTCGGCGCAGTCCTCTGGGTCGTCGGAGCAGTCGCCGTTATCGAACCTATAGACAACCACAATGGGCTCCTGGTTTTTAAGGAGGCCTCAGCCCTCCATCAAGTTGACACTTTCCATTTAGTTGTAGTATATAATGTTAGTAGAATACGCGATACATACATAGAAGTAAACAGAAATTATTACACATTTAAATTCGCTCAGAAGAATATCGCTAATTATAAAGACGATCTAGTTATTAAGAATCAAGTAGAATACCTAATAGATAGAATACAAAGTAAGTTAGTATACTTAGGCTCTAAGGAAATTAGTGTAGGAAGAACATATATCCCTAGAATTAAGAGAGGATTGATTAACGGGTTAGGATCGATAATTAAAGTCATCACAGGCAACCTAGACCAAGGATATGCAATTAAGTTCGAAAATCAAGTTCAAGAAGTTAGAAAGTTAGTAACAAACAAACAAAACCAAACCTTAGGATTAATGTCAGATTTTATTAGCGAATATCATAACAATTCAGAAAGCATGATTAATAATCAATAAGAGTTAACTGGCGCAATCGAAAAAATAGTTGAACAAAGTCAGAAAATAGAAAATCAGATATATACAATGCAAATATATAACCAAATTCAAACATGCTTGCAACAAGTATACGACAGATTACTTAACTTAGAAAATGCCGTAACTTTCAGCCATCTAGCCCATCTTCATCAAAGTATAGTCGATGCTAGTCATCTTGTAGCTGAATTAGTGAGCCTGCAAAAGGATATTACCACAAACGAATTGCAGATGCCATACGCACCGACACTAAAAAACATACATTTATTAGAGAAATCTATTTTAGTTAAAGCATACAGTACGAGCGAATCAATTAACTTTGTATTAGAAATACCCCTCGTAACTAAACATTCCTACACTCTACTTCATTTATACCCAATCCCAAATAAGAACGACGCTATCCTTGTACAAATGAATCCTTACCTAATCTTGGGCAGTAACGAGTTCGCGTATCCTCACGAGCCATGCGTCGCCATCACCGAAGACAATGTCATCTGTCGACACGTCGAGTGGAACCAACTGCAGAACAACCAAGACTGCGTCACACAACTACTGCAACATAAAGAGCCGCATAACTGCACCTATGTCACGGTCGAATATAACCGCAATATAATAAATCAGATTCAAGACAATACCTGGATCGCCATGCTGAAACAAGAAGAAATAATCAAAACAACCTGCGGCAACGAAGTACATTACCAACGAAGCAACGGCGTCGTACTCATCACAATCGACAATAAATGCACCGTCGATATAACGGGACGAACTCTACGCACACACAAGAGATTTACCAACATAAAGGAAAGCAGCCCGCTACCACGCACTCAATACGCTGTAACAAAAAGAAACCCACCAATCACTATGAAAATTCAAGATATACCACTTGAAGACCTCAACAATCTTCTAAGGAAAACGAAAATCATGCAGCAAACTGAAGAGGAACAGGCGCTCACGATGAAACCCAGCTGGCCAACAGTATGCCAATATGTACTTATATCAACAATCGCCATAGGCTACATCGTTTACAAATGCAGTCGACACCAAAAGGGGAGACCAGCAACGCCGGAAGCCAAGCCGCTCCAGTTGCAAGAACCCTCGCATCCACAGCAGCAGTCTTCGGCGTGCTTCTCTGTCAAGGGGGAAGGAGTTACGTTGGCATAACCAACGTACTACCGCATCTCGACACCGCGTCACATCACAATTAATTAGATAAGTTTAATTTAGCTCTGTAAACTTTTGTTAGAATAAAATCAGTTCTTGTCAGATCGTCTTCACGGACAGTAGTCCGAGACTTTTGTTTTTAAAAAGCCTCTCGCCGGTCATCGCTACTTATCTCTCGCTTGGAAAAGAATCAAAGAAAATTAGTTATTCGGTCAAAATATAAAACAAATTAGCTTTTTCCGCGGCTTCGCTCGCGTAAAAGTAGGTTAGGTTATTTTAGTAATAATAACTTTTCTTAAATAAAATATAGCCTATTTTACTCGGTGATAATATAGCTTTCTATAAGTGAAACATTTTTTTATCGGTTGAGTAGTTTTTGAGTTAAATCCTTTAAAACAAGCAAACAAACGAAAAATCAAATCTTTCGTGATAATACCTATGTTTTGCCAATCGGGACCTAGTTCAGCATATGCCAGGCTAAGGAAGCCTGGCGTTGGTTTTGAACTAGTTTTTTTTTGATCCACGGGTGTACCCAGTAGTTACAAAATCTGCCATCTGCCTACTTGATAGGTGAAGTCAAGCCAACATTTTAGTTCTTTACTATCGAAAGCAAATAAATTTTCGTGAAAAATATTTTGTCACGCTAATGTAGATTCCCGTCGAGTCTCCCGTGGACCCCTGGGGGTCCACCTGGACCACTTTCGGAACTAAGGTACTAGAATAACGGAATGCCAAGAATTTTGTTGTTGTGTGTTTGGTTGTATCATCAACACCTAGCAGGTATATGGCTTTAGGTAGTTAATAAACTCTATAGTAGACTGTGTTAGACTGCACGGGTGGCATAGTGGTCTAAGTGGTCGCCTCGCACTACGACTGCACTGATTGTCGTGGGTTCGAATCCCACACGGGACAAAACTTTGTGTAATCCACAAACGGTTGTTCTAAGTCTGGGTTTTATTTGTGTCTGTTGTTTGAATGTTTGTACAGACCGACAGGACGCAGTAAAGGCCCGTTTATATGGGAAGCAGAGAGGCCGCGTACTAGGATCACGCGGCCTCTGCGCGGCGGCCGCGTGGTGGCCGCGCGCTCGGTCCCCACTGGTGCGTGGCGGCCGCGTGATTTCATCGTTCGGAAGAATTTGAACATTGTGTCCTAGTTAATAGAGTTTAAACTTTCTATGAACGAATTGTAGTACGCGGCCGCCGCTCTCGTCTAACTGCAGCCTAACTGCTCCTAGTTCGAGAGTCGTAATAATGTTTGGTAACAGTTATATAATGTATATAAACGTTGTCTAATTCCAGCTCGCGGTGGAGGAGAAGCCCGCGCCCCCGGCGTGTGCGGCGCCGGCGGTGGCCCGTGCGCGCCCCCGCGCGGCGCCACACAACGAGAAGGCGCGCCTCGCCGCCGAGAAACGAGAGGCTGACAGGAAGGCCATGCTCGAACATCGCAGGTGAGCACAACCATGATCTTGTTATTTTACATCTTGAAAGAAAGTTGAGTGATATGAAACCGCTAATGATCTTGTAAAATTACATCTGAAAAAAGAGTTGGGTGATGTTGTCACGACACTTGCAATCTGATGTCTAATATGGGATAGCTGTATGGGCATTAAGCGACATAAATAGTTAAAACTAAACTGATATCTAAAATTACCTTGATATTAATTATATTTAATAATAAATAATAACGTTCTGATATTATATTCTTATATTGCTGTAAAATTGCAAAATATATATTTATTTTGTATAATAGGGTTATTTAAATGCTTACGTTTCCAGAATATGTCGCCAGATTTCTAACTATTTACTATATTAAAATGCTATATTACAAATGTGATTTTTGATGTATAAATAAATTATCATAATTTTTAAAAAGTCGTAATAATGTAGTAAGTAATTTTAAAATATAAGCATTTAATACTTACAATATGTAACAAAGCAAAATAATTATTGTTTGCTATATCAACAAAGATACTTAGTATGGCCCAAAAATGTGTTAAGTTATAACGGGTGAGTTGACAAACCACTAATTAATAAGAATAAAAAGTTTATTGCGATAAATGTACAAGTTAATTATTATGGATGATAATTTTTAGTCAACTGAATGCAAGCAAAATGCCTACGCGATGTCTGTACGTTACCGAAATGCTACGCTGGAGTTAAATTAAAGACTGATAGGATAACATTTTAAGTTTTATTCGGCTCAAAGAGTACCTAATCTATGCTATGCTAAATGATAATGAATTGCTAATAATGAATGCACCCGGTTTGCTGTCCGATTTCGCACTGATGGCGCGGCGCACTCGACGTGGCCGTATTAGGTTGCTAGGTCAGCAATTCGTGTTCGATGCAAGTATTGCCTCGAACAAACCGTACATACTTATTAATATTTATCAATCATTAAAATATTTTCTACATTAAATAATAATTATAATAATAATATAATATTCTATCACATACACACAACACCATCTAGCCCAAACTAAACAGAGCTTTTACTATGGGTACTAGACAATGGATAAACATGCATATATACTTCTTTTTTGGAAATACTCATATTATACATAGAAACACCCAGACAAACATCCATGTTTATGCATACAAATGTTTGACTTGTGCGGGAATCGAATTATTTTATTTTTAATTTAACAACTCTTTTTTCTTTTTCCTAGCCTTTATTATTCCCAAGTCACTTTGGGTCGGCTTCTTTAGTCTAACCGGATTTGACTGGATATCAGTTTTTACACGGAGCGAATCCCATCTGACCTCCGCAACCCGAAGGCTAACGATATCTTAAGGCTAGACCAGTATCAGGATATTAGAGGACACTGAGTTCTCAATATCGGTTATCTATTGTTTACCCAAAGATTATATACCATAATCATCATATGATGATATTAGGGCAAATAAAATTCGGGCAAAGCAGGGAATACGCTCAATATCGACTGCCATAACATGGCAGCCGGGACCGACAGCTTAATGTGCTCTCCGAGGCACGGAGCAGGCGATAATTGTCAATAAATACGCACATAATTTTGAAAAGTCATATAACTTCCGAAAGTCAGAGGTGCGTGCCGTGGGTTGGAACCCGAGACCCTCTGCATTGCAGTCTGTTGTTCTCCCCACTGAGCTATCGCTGCTGCTATTAACAATTATTTATTATTAATCATTAGTATTAGAACCTTTGATCATAATATTCAGTATATAATAATATAGTGATATGTTGGTTTTGTAATACTCTAGCTCTCTGACACTGGACTTGAAGAACTGTAGTAAGACTTTGATACATTTACACCCCACTCCCCAACCAAAATACTCTTACAGAACATCGCCGACTGTAACAACATGTAACATAACATTAATATACCTAATCGCTAAGCGCTTACTACCGTCTATCTATATACAGGATGTGCCGTAAATAATGGATAACCCTGAAACTGTCGACTGGCCAGATTATCATCTACCATTTACCCCACTTATATCACCACACAGTGTAGTACTTTTTTTTCGATACTGGGGCCCAAAAATATTTAATTCCTTAGAAAACATGTTAAAATTTGAGAATAAGTATTGTTTGCGAAGTTGTCTTAGATTGTAACAAAAAAACTTGATACTGATCTGATGATACAAGTATTCAGGAGTGACATAAAAAAAACAGAACGAGAAAATGTCGCCAATTGTAGAAATGATAGCTGATTTCGTATGAATAAGTACGATTTTTATTTAATATATCAAAAATATCAATAATTAGGTCATCCATGGGGCATCATGTATGGTGATATAAGTGGGGTAAATGATAGATGATAATCTGGCCAGTCGACAGTTTCAGGGTTATCCATTATTTACGCCACAACCTGTATAAACAGACTCAGACAACATAGTTCGTTACCTTTTTCACCTGGATTTGTCAACAGATTCTTTGGTAATGTATTCTTCTTGCGTCTATTAACGAACTAACGTAAGAGCAGGAAAACATGTTGGAAAAAGTAAATTAATATATTATACATTCCTCATTTTTTTATAATGCTTATTTTCGAATTTCGACCACTGCACGAATACTACTGTCACCGCGCCGAGTAACGTGGGTTCGATTCCCACACGGGGCAGGTATTTGTATGATACTTTGTGTTCGTTAATTGTATGTTAACGCGTTGCGGGCGCTCAATGCGATAACGCAAAAGGTCAAGTAAAAGTAGAGACCTCAACATCGCCTCGGCTGCTGAGGGCGGTGTGGAGGCCACTGCTCTTAGACCACACGACTGCTTACCATCAGGTGGAGTGTGGTCATTTTGACGAGCAAAATAAAAAAAAAAGTTCGATTTATGTAGTTGCACACTGAGTGAATTTATATAAACAGCTTATTGTATATTATCTCATAGTTAATAACAGATATTAATTAGTACAAGAATATTGCATTTATATTAGATATAACTAGATACAAGTACTAGAACTACGCTATTGTATTAGGTTAAGACCTGTGATAATAGTTGTATGTGAGAATAAATAAATAAATAAATGTTTGTAAAGACACCAACGTCGCAGAGTATAATATTATTTTCGGATTTGAGATATTACTTATATGGTTTGTTAACAAATCCAAATATTATGTTACATGTTGTAATTATAAACAAAATAAGGTATTTGACAATATATTTATTGATAATGGACTACAATTGTTTTTCATTTATTATTATTATCATATATTATATTTTCATTATTATTATTCATTGTAAAAATAATGAATATTTGGTCATGCATAGATCATGCCAACTCATTAACTTTTTTATAACTATATAGCGTATTAGTAATTCATACAGTCTATTGATAATTGACAACAATCGTTGACAGGTACCGGCAATTAGAAAGGCAGTACCGACTAAACAGGCGGCTAGTCGGTACTTTCCTCGTCGGTTTTGCACGGTCACGGTAAAAACGTTGTCAAGTACCTTATTTTATGTTTCCTATTGTGTTGTGTGTCGTATGTCAGACTATCATAATTACTTTACATCCTCTAACAAGTCACGGTATCTGTCTCCCTGCCCACCCTGACATATTATATGGTGTGATGATACAAGTGCGTGTGTGATGTTCCAGGCGAGTAGCACGCGAGCGCCAGCTGGCGGCGCGCGCGGTGCCCGGGACCAGCGCCGAGCTGCAGCCTAACATGGGCATCGAGGGCAGCCAGGTGTGTACACTATACTAGCGGACACGGGAAACGAAATATGTAAAAAATAAAAACGCCGGGACCAATTGTGAATGTATACCATCCGGGGATCCACTAAAACATCTACAAAAGCTTCATCAAAATCGATGCATCTGTTTGGAAGAATTTAATGACATAAACAGAAAAATTATACTAGGTGTAAGGGACGGTGTACCGAAAACTTTAGCAAGACGTCTTTCTATAAATACTTATTACGACGCAAACTTCAATTAATAAAAAAATGCAAGAATAAAATGTAATGTAGATTAACATTATTACGCGGTACGCAATGGATTGCTACCAATACATCGCACTCGACGAATGAACTCTGCGTTCCGCGCGCATAAAAACAGCTGATCTATTTAAATCACGACCATTTAATTACATTGCTGTATTGTAGAAAAATGTGACAGTCAGAAAAATGAAAAATTGCAGAAAAGGAATTGTGATTGTTGAAAAAAATTCCAACGATTTTTAACTCAGAATAATGGTCTGAATCTACTATTTCAGTTTTCGGCACACCGTCCCTTACACCCAGTATATACACTAGTGATCATAATGTGTTGAGTTTAATACCTTAGCTATTAAAAGCTAGTAATCCACAACTCAACATGCATAGTAATCTACTCACCTAAGTTTATACTAGGGCTGAACATGACGCTAATCGTTGAGTACTAACTGCACCATTCACTTCATCAATGCTTTTAACATTGGCGATATTGCGACTGCATTGTATTATCACTAACATTCATACACACACGCTCACGCACACACAAGCATACATACTCATCGCATTCTAACATGATTAGAATTATGTATTTTTTATTTAGTCTCTCTTTATACATCTCGCACCTCTGAATACAAATCAACGTGGTTGCACTTACTCGAACTCCGGCTTATCTAGAGTTAGGAGAGGCTGGTAATCTGTCATACAGGTCCTCCTAGTGCAGATACCAGTCTCTCACACAGTCTCACCAAATCGATAATGTAAAACATAGTTTATGACATGATTTTTATTTTTGTAACCATTCTGTGTGAGAGAGAAATAAATAAATTATTATTATTATTATCACTACACTGTCTACCTATCTTATCTTATCTTATGTGGGGGCCAGTCAGTGCAGACCGGCGATACTTCGAACCAGTAGGATCTTTTGTATCGAAACTCTCCCAATAACGACTGCCATAGATGTTCATGGCAGCCGGGACCGACGGCTTAACGTGCTCTCCGAGGCACGGAGCAGGCGATAACTGTCAATCAATGCGCACATAATTTCGAAAAGTCATATAACTTCCGAAAGTCAGAGGTGCGCGACGTGGGTTCGAACCCGAGACCCTCTGCATTGCAGTCTGTTGGCCTCCTCACTGAGCTATCGCTGCCCCATTGTCTACCTAGGTAAATTATTGAAAAATCCGGTCAAGTGCAAGTGGCTCAAAGGTTTCCATACCATCATACAAGCTATATTATTTGTTGTAATATCAGCAGTAGAAATACACACTCTATGAAAATTTCAACTCTACGTATTATAGTTCATGAGACACAGCCCGCTGTCAGACAGACGGACGGACGATCAGCGGATGCTTAACGTCCCGTTGGCATCCTTCGGGTTTGGAACCCTAAAACGACAAACTTGCGATCTCGACATACAGTGTAGGCGCATTCCTAATTTCAAAAGTATACAAGGTTATTCTTAGTAAAGCGAAAACCTCTCAGGGGGTGATTATACTTGTTATTATGAACAACTTTTGTTCTGGGATATTGACGAAATCGCGAAAAAAATTCAGCTGTTCCATACAAAATTGGAATTTGATCTCGGCAAAATGTATGGAACAGCTGGTTTTCTTTTTTCGCGATTTCTGCGATGTATAGCGGTTTGCTCTCTGTATTAACATCTGCTCGTCTGTATCATTAACACACATTTCATGTCGTCATATTGTAATTATTATTGTAAAGTCTAAAGGCTCCTACACACAGTGCCGGCGGCACTACCACCGGCACTGCCGCCGATCAAGCCGCGGTGCACTCGGCGGCATACAAAGCCGCCAGTTTTGCCGCACAAAGAAGCCGCCGGCATGGCCGCCCGGGTATGCCGGCGTACCGCGCGGCTAGCGTTCTACACGACTGTCATAACTGGAATGATACTCGGCGGCTTTGTGCAAGTTTCTGCGGCACATGCTGGCTGCACAAATGCCCGGCAAAAGCCGGCGGCACGTGCGCCGTTCCGCAAAAGCCGGCGGCACGTGCCGTTTCGCAAAAGCCGGCGGCTCATACCGCCGGCATTGTGTGTAGGAACCTTTAGGTTTGATAACTGGTAAAATGTTATTAGACTTTTTTATTATGAAACTATTACTATCTACACGTAGTCTGAAACCACAGCTAAAGAAATGTGTGTCTACACCACCTACATACATAAGTGTGAGAATATCTCATCTCTGCCTTCCCTTTAATTTCGTAGTGGACAGTCGTGAGTGTATATGTATAAAATTGATATTCTTTTCCAGGAGGTAGAAATTTTCGTTGGCAAGACCGTCAAGCCGTCTAAGGTCGCGCCTAAAGGAGACTGCATGAGCGCTCAGGACTCCAACAACTCCGTCGAGAGCTGATCGCGTTCTCACTACTATATAAGACACGTCTAACCATCTGTGTATGTATAAAATTACTCTCTACAATCTGTTTCATGGCGTTCTGACCTATTTCTGACCAAATATTTCGATTGCTATTACGAACATAAATATGAAAATAACAGCATCCATATTACCATTAAAATCTATTTTCCATATACAATGAGTAAACCATAGAATTTCTCTTATGTGGTTTAAGCTATACCCACTATAGGGAAACACCAAATAAGGCCCGTGACATAATGAAATTAAAACTATTTTTATTTTTGCTCCATCATGACTTGCATCATCAATTAATATTAAAATGTAGGTACAACAAAAAGTAATTTAATAAAAATACAAAGAAACTTTTAAGACAATTAAAATAACGGTGATGCGCTCAGCATAATGCTGTGGCACTTGCATTGCTGCAAGCACTTACACAGCGCTAATTTTCAGCGAACACCACAATTGACGTTTGACAAACTATGATTGATAACACGGGTCTAATATGCTGTCCCGATCAATTATAGTTTGATATCAAGGGCCTTATTTGATGTTTCCTATAGTGGGTATAGTTTAAACCACATAAGTCACTTTCTATGGTTTAAGCTGTCCTCATTGTCTATGGAAAATATTAGTGATTGACATTATTATTATATCCACAATATCAATCGAAAACTCGTGATTTTTTTTTTTTGGCGGGTTGGCAAAATAAAAAGCTTTACTGTCAAATTTAAAAATAGAAACAATATAATGTTTTATTTAATTGTCTATAGACATACACAGATGTAAAGACAAAAAAATATATGAAGTCCAGTTTTGAATGAATCTTTGTGCTACGGGAATGTATGTAATTTAAAAATTAATGAAATTATGATACTCAACGCACTAGGAATATGGAATCGTATTATTTTAACTCACAATGAAATTCTTGTTTTTATCCCATTCTGTTGTTTACAATTTTGATTCGAATATATGAAATATATTTTACATAAATTATTATATGTGTTCAATGTCTTAAAATTATTATACCTGTCGTTTGACAGCGTCACACCATATCAGCCACCGCATTTGTTACCGTTTGACAGAGGCTCAGCATGTGAGCCAGCAAAAAACGCGCGAAATCGCCGCGGGCCGACACCGCTTTAACCGAATATAACAAGTCCTTATCGTACCTAACTGATTGCCTACTGGCTACGGATGGATTCGGAATGAATGACGTTATACCGCAGATCAATAAGAACACCTTCGCTAGAGTAAATAATAATTTTAAAAAATTCTAAAGATTATTCGACGCGCACCGCCCCTAATGGGCGCTATGAAAGTTTTTTTTGTTGTTGTTTAGTGTGTTTTATGATGAATTTAAGCGCTTACATTAAAACGTAAGTAATTGTTATTTTATTTATTATTGTAATGATTCTAGTACCAATAGCAATGTTTTAATAATTTAAACGTTATAAAAACTTAAAACAAAATAGTGGCCGGCGCGTGCTTTTGTTTTTTTTCTCCGTGTCATATTTATGCTTTTATCAATCTAAACTAATAAGATTCTGTATTTTTATTAGAATTCTAATAATATTAACGTATTTGTAAGTAATATTATAACATATATCGGTCAAGAAATATGAATAATTGAAAACAAAAAACGGACCCTTGACACAATATAAATACGATAGGTTAAATATAATAATTTTATTTATATCAGTACACATATCATTTATGTCGTCATTTGTTGACATTCTCTTATTTCAACCGGTCTCATAATATAAACAATTGAACACAAATGCTCTTGTTTATATTGTACAATATAAGCTAACATCATAAGCTTCCCAGAAGTACCTATTATTTTATTTTACGAACTAGAGTGCGTCGTAAATCACAATAACTAAAACTCGAGTACCCCGCGGCGATAACGGGCGATAACGTAAATATATGGCGTCAACAAACAGATGTTTTTTTGCCGACGTAGGCGTGGCATTCAAAAGGTTAAATATATTATTGCTAAAATGGTGAGAATAGTGTCTAGACACATTTCTGATATGTGCAATAATAATAAAATATACCATAATTTTGGATATATGATGCTTATTGTAAATTTAAATGTATACGCTGATGAAATGGCACAAAAATTATAACGGTAAATATCCCGTTGCTTACAATTTCTTACTAAATAAAAATGTCTTAGTAACAAATATATCGAATAAAAATTGTAAATGATATAAACATTTTATTCATCGATCATGTCATTTATAATAAATGCGCTCACGAACGACTGCCTTTGTCCTGGCGGCAAAAGCAGTCGTTAAGATTAGTCGCACGTGTGCGCCGCTCCTAAAATATCAGATACGATTTTACACATTCCTAAAAATCATATTTATTATTATCGACTATGTGTAATATATTCTCGCATTTCGCTGTAATTGTAAATATAAAAGCGTTAAAATATACCAATCATGCATAGTTTATCAAATTATGAAATATATTTTAAATAAACTGCGTTAGATTATAAAATGTATACATCCTTATCAGATATACTGAGTCGTTAACTACATCCTTGTCAGCTAGTATCAACCAATACTATGAAAATCTCAAGCGGTTTGTTTAAAATGAACTTTAACCGAATTATAAAAATACCTACATTATGTTATATCTTCACTATGCTGTAGCCGTTTTTCTATGTTGTAATTGATACCTTATATGTCGTTAATATATCTTTTGTAAGTCAAATCCATAATGCTATAGGAAATATATCCACACCAGGGATGTTACGAATTAGAATTTAAAAAAAGGATGTATTCATCTCAGCCGAGAAAAACCAACCAAGTTCGTCCAAGACTTAACTATAACCACAAAAATAAAAATCTTGTCAACACCTTTTCTCAATAATCCTTTTACATCCTCGTCAACAATCTTGTGACATCCTCATATATGTTAACAGAACTGCATATGATCAGCATGCGAATACAGAATCGTGACATCCCTGGTCCGCAGTATGTAGGTCCCTGTAGCCGACTGAATGATTGGACGCGTCAGGCACGCTAAGATTCGCTTATAGCATAATAATACCATATAAAATAATTATTATACGGCTAACTAATACTGCTCAATAATTTTATTTTACTCTCAATAAACAACGTTGAAAGAATGCGAGATTTTTACAATGAAATAAGACATTTTCGTTTCTTGTACGCAATGAAATTTCAAGATTTTTGTCTAAAATATTTGCGTCCAGTTGTATTGTTTGAATCCCAGTGTGTTTTGAGCGTATATTTTAGTTAAAATAATACAAAATGAAGACTTATTTGTTATGTAGAATGCCGTTGTCGATTGCACATGGAGTTACGTATGTTATAGAGTTTCGGTGTATACTTTGATGTTTGTTTTACAATACATACACAACTTTGTTTTATAATAGTATATATATCATTATTGTATTTCATATGCGGTTATGGATGTTAATCACAGCCTATATGGGCATTTTTAATATATGACCTAATTTACTATAGATACAGTGTATATACACATGCGTTATACACATCTAATAACCGGTTTCAGAAATACTATCAACTAGATGTCAAGTCATTTGATTGGTTTATTGCTAATTCTATCAGTTAAAGCAGTTGCCACACGTTCAATCGGCAACAATGGTTTTCGTACATCACACATCTGTAGTATACGAAAACCTTTATAGTTAAAAATAGTTAAAGGTCACAAACTAACTATACGTTTAAAACACAAACTATACATGTAAAGCTAAGTATACATCTGAATTGTATAAAATCGTATAATTATCGTATGAACGGTGCAAATCGACTGCGGTGATGTGTTGAGGGTGGGGATCGATAACAAAACGTACTGGGAGATTATAAATAATGTTAAAGTGTATGTTTGTTATGTTTACGTCGCGTCGTGTGTTTGATATTGTTAATGATTTTGTGGACGGTCACGTTTGTGTACTCGTACTTTCTGCGGTACATTGCGATAATATCACACGAGTGTGTTACACTTTATAATGTAATAATTGTAGTATTTCGATCTATATGGACTATATTAATGAGTTTTTATTAATAGCTCCAGATTTTTTACTTTGCGTGGAAAGATTATTTTTTGTCTAAGAACTTGTTGTGACAATACAGAGCCCTTTTTTTGAAAATTCAATTGTCAGGTGGACTATCTATAAATAATATAAAAATATCTGTATATTTAAAAGGTTTGTACCGTATTAATAGTTAACTAGTAACGAAAATTGCATTAATATTTTCTATCTAATAAGAAACATTTTAAATGTATTCTGATGTAGAGTGTACAGTTATTGTAATGTAAAGTGTAGAAAGTTGGATATATTTCGCAATGTACCTTAGAATCTAATGCATATTATTAGTTAAGATACCTAATTGAATTAATATTAATTTGTACAAAATTTACTGTTTTCGAACTTTAATATGTATTTTAATTTTTAACATGGCAACATGCATTTACAGTTATTCAGTATGTGTAGAAATATGATACACTTTTTAGGAATATAAAGCTTCACTCACCAAACCATTTTAATTATGAAATTATAATACATAAAATGTTATAAAAATTATAAAAAAAATGTTAGTGAATGTAGTAAGTAAACAAAAATATTAGCTTATGTTGCCATGCTTAATAATAAACTTTTACAAGATTCTGGTCTGGATTTTTATACTATTATTTATTTGAAATAATTTCAATAATTATTATGAACCACTATTGTTAGGCGAATTTACTAAATTTTAAGTCACTATATTTATTGTACACACGGAAATAAACAAAAACATATATTTATTAGTAATATTGCGATGTGAAATTGCTACACATTGAATTATAAAGATCATAATTATCAAAGTTTTGGCTGAATAAAAGTAGTTATTTGCCAATTGATCAATAGGAAGGAAGAAAAATACAAAAATATTTACTCACTAAAATGTATTAATATGACATCGCAATATAATCAATAATAGAAAATTCCTAGTAACTCTTATCAATGTGAGACAATCGAAATCACTATAGAATATTTTATACAAAATTATTGTAATGTGTCAAGCGTATTAGAATAACACGCCTGTATTTAATGAACGTTAAATTATCTGCTGTAAAATAATTTATACAATAAAGATCATGACATTGGTTATTATATCGTTTTATTTTATACATTTACATGCAGTACCCTTTATAATATGTATATGGAATGAAGTTCCATTAAAATGTCTAAATCTAATATGCTAAAATCCCTACTAATATTATAAATTCGAAAGTAATTCTGTCTGAATGCCTATTCAAGGCTAAACCTATCAACCGATTTAGATGCAATTTAATATAGATGTAGTTTAAAACCTGGGAAATGACATAGGCTTTTTATTGACGTGTTCCATTCTGGCCCGGCCACAATGGGTTTCGCTATCGCAAGTGATGTAGAAGTAATGTACTTCAGGTGTACTTAATGTACTTCGAAGAGATATTTTGTGTACCTCAAAGGATAACTCGTAATATACTTAACAAAGTGGCCGGGCTGATACGTGTACGCCGCAGCCCGGCCACAACGATTTTTATAGATAGGATGGTTAAAATCAAAGGTAATATCAATTAATACTTTGAACGCCACAGACGTCTATGGACGTCAAATCAAAACATGCTCACGACGGCATGGCACGTCAAAAATACCACTTGTTTACAGTTCAAAATAAACATACAAAAATATATGTTTGTAGTGTTTTTTTCCTATTATTATTTCTTAGACATTATATTATTACACAAATATATATAACAATTAGCCATTCTGTAATGGCATTAGATCACAATTTAAGAACATCATGCAAAATGTATCATTTGGTGCGCAAATCCACGCCACGGACGTGAAGAGCCGTCAGCTAGTGATGGGCAAGGAAAACAATTATGATAAAAGCTTTATGACATATTTTACGAAAATAACTTATAATACTTTACTATTATATGACGAAAATTATTTCTCGTTTATTACATTTTACATCAGATTAAACACAAAGAAAAAGTAAAACTACCATATCTACTGACAAAACTCATGAGGAAAAAAGAGCCAATCGATATTTTAGTGGTCACTCTTGCGCATCCCTATCAGCGAAATCTCTTCACCGGATTTTACAGTACCATAAACGCCACAGACGTGATGATACGTTGCGCCATGACGTCAACCGCGCTGAAGGACATTAATAGTGGAGTGCAATATAATATTAGTATGTTATTATATTATTATGTTGCTTAACAAACTCAGTGACGAGGTGCGGGATGTATTTTCCGCTGAAGACATTATAAGAAAGAACTTTGCTAACTAACTTAAATTAACTTTCTTTGAGTAGTTGATGCAATAACTTAATTCTTTGTCAACTTATGGTAGTTAAGCTATAACCAATCAAACCTTTATGTGGGCTTTCGCAAGTCATAGAGATTTCCGGTACTTTTTTTTACAATAAGTATTACCACATCAAAAAATCTAAATATTTTAAACACTAAGCTAAATATTACTAATAAGTGTATTTGCACTTATTAAACACGTACGAGACAGGTACTTGTGTAACAACTTATTTCAGGTGAAGCATTTAAGACAAAGAAGACAATTTGACAATTATAACAAAACCATTTATTATGAATAAATATTTTTTATTTAACACTTAATTATATGTATTATTCTAGTATAATAATCTCGTGATTATAATATTAAATATTATAATACTATAATATCGTTTAATATATCACACTGATAGGTACATCTCTAATACAAAGGCGGCAATGTTTGTAAGCGCAGTGCTGGCTACGCCAGAGATGGCTCTTCACGTCAGTGGATGTCGTCACAAAGGCGACTAGTGCTGTGACTTTATTATTTAAAATATTCAAATTACTTTTTTATTATAAAGTCTGCTCTTATCTAACGTTGTAGCTTCTCAGTAATGAATTCTAAAATGAGAAAAAAGGGGAATATGAATAAAACTAAATATAATTTAATGGTATTTATAAGCAATTTTTATTCGTAAACCATGCACAAGTAAAGTGTATCGATGTTTTATCGATATATACTTTTGACGTGACTATTATTTTGTAAGTATAAAAGAAGGAATTCGATGCTTGGCGTAGAGAACACAGATTTTCATTATTGACGTGGCGGCCAAAAGATTAAATACTTGTACCTTTATTGTTCTTTCATTTTCTATGTATAAATCTAAATTAAAACTTCCTTACTTTTTTTACTCAATGAAAAAAGTATTACTCATAATTTTGTACGTAGCGCCTGTACAAAAAAAAATAGCAGTCATGGTTTTAGAGTTATTACTAAGTAAAATACTTCAGATGATTACATATTACAATTTTGTTTTAAACCTGATTAGATTTATATATCGAGGCCGACAATTCATTTTTTTGTACAGGCGACCAAGGGGAGTGCTCTGAAAAGTTATTCCACCTTATCCCGCCCTCCCCTTTCCTATCCAGAACAACGCGTGCTGGGCTCAGATGCCATCCTTACACAGTAGAGTCGACTAGAGCGCGTACCAACAAGTTTGGGTCCTCATACCTCTGTCGAACGACCAAGGCATGGAATTCTCTGCCAAGGCACGTGTTTCCTTCTTCCTTTAATCCTGGGTCCTTTAAGCGGGGCGTTAAAAAGCACCTTCTCAGGCCGTCAAAGTAGAGACCTCAACATCGCCTCGGCTGCTATGAGGGCGGTGTGGAGGCCACTGCTCTTAGACCACACGACTGCTTACCATCAGGTGGAGTGTGGTCATGTTGACAAGCAAAAAAAAAAGATCATTATCGTTTTAAATGGTACTGTCTGATATTTGTATAAACACATGAAGAAAATTACACGTGTCAAGAGCTACAAAAACTCCGTTTACCCTCTAAACCCCTAAATCCCCAAAGTGGTCCAGGTAGACCCCAGGGGTCCACGGGAGACCATACGGGGGTCTTCGTTGGCGTGATAAAAATGGGGGTTCATAATTCGTAAGCGGGGGTCCACAAAAATTTGCTTTCGATAGTAAACAACTAAAATGTTGGCTGGACTTGGCTCGACCTATCAATGTAGTATTTTAAGTATGTCAAGTATTTTAAGAAGCTCAGCGACTGTTACTTGTAAAAACTTGCATATTCCATATACAGTACCAGTGGGCTCGAACCTACCGATATTTCAGTAAAGAATTGAAAAATAAAAATTTAAAAAAAAAAGTGGTCAGGCCCGCCATAGAGATATGATAATTTTTTTTAATTGCATGAACTTGTTTGAATATTCACTAATATAAATACGAATACCAAGGAATATGGTAGAAAAGTAGCTGCAGGGGGTCCTCCGGAACCAGCAAAATTTTGAAAGTGGACTATGAGGAAAAAGTCTGGGAACCTCTGCTCTAAACGGATCTTTAGTTCGGTCTGCAGACGAATTACTATATATTGTAAGCGCTGTCCTTGGTTCCACGTAATTGAGGGCGAGCCTATTTACTGGGCACTTTTATAAAATCCTTGTTACTACTGAATTTCTTGATAGAAATACTTTAATAACACTGCCCGACCAGAGACCTCGTGCAAAACAGTCTCATAATAAAATTATTATAGAATAGGTCATTCATTTTGGAGAGGTTCATAATATGTGTTCATAGCTCTTGCCACTAGCCAAGGGTTAAATAAATAAAAGAAACACATGAAACAGAATCGTCGCTTTATTCAGCAATTTCCAGTTGAAAATAATAATCAACAAAACTAGAGTGAAATTGATGAGATGACTATTTTTACAAACATTTTATTATACAGCGCTGATAGGTGTGGGCGCGGCACCGCCCAGCGCTGGAGGCTGGGGGTGCTGCGCCCACACTCGTACATACGATAGACACATTGTCATGTGACACTACAATTAATACAATTGAGAAACTTATGAGGTACTATAATCGTAACCACTTTACTAAGCGTATGTTTTGTGGCCCCAACAACAATTTGAGGCCAATCGTTTTAAACACATTCCATCCCTTTTGTACACTATATGATACTTACTATACATATATGTATACACATACGTACCTGTAGTAACGTTTTCTAGTACATATGTGATTGCTATCAAACAAAAATAACCCACTAAATGTTTGTTTATAATGCGTTACGCGTGCAAGTAGATACGCCGGCGCCGGGACGACAGCGCACGGCTCCCTCACGTAGCATAGCTAGATTAAACCCCAATGTTTTTACACAAAACATTATTTATACACATACTTACACACACTGATTATTTTTCGGTTTTTTTTTTGCTTTTTTCTTTCTGCAAAATATCTAATAATGCGTGATTTGAACGGACAAAATGTATTTTATTATATTTTGTATTCCGAAAAAGAAACTACACGTAACAGTTTCGCGATCGCTCACATTGAGATGTTACAACATGTATATATATATATATAAGCTACGATCGACAAACACACAGAACGTTTAGGTGACATCTAAACATAATAACGAAACCGTATCATTTGTTTATTTCTACCTACCTACTACGTGTTTCTCTACACGTTTATTTCTAATAATTTGAATGGACACACTCCCTAATATTCTACAATTATTATACCAATTACGTTTATACATGTATTATATATATAAACAGACAGCGGATGGAGTTATAGTACGAGTCATAATTATCAAAACGTTTTGAACAGTTAATTTAAAATATTGGAGTAATAACATGTGCAGATATTGTCCCGAGGATGAGTGTAAGTTAATATTAGTTTGAGCAGTTGTTTAAAATATAATTATACTAAACTGCAGCTAAATGAACATGGCTCGTCTGTTACGCCTCGCATTTCTATTTGTTTCTAAACATATCAGTCTCGGTAACCGCTCGGTGTACACTGCAGAGCGGAATAAAACCGTATTTATCAAAAGTTTGGAACATAGAACATGGAACTTGAGCCCAATGTTAGAAGCAAGCTGCTGCCAGGGTAGATGGCGCTTATTTGAAGGGCCCAAGAGCTAAGAACATTCAACATAACATCCAAGAATATTATACAATACGGCATTCTAATAGTTTCATGACTAAATAGAGTTATCGTTTCTGAAGTGACAGAATTAATAATTAAAATATATGTACATGTTATTGTTCCAACGTAGTGAGACGTACGTATGAAGCGAACGCAATACAAATATGTTTAATGTATTTAAAAATACGCACAACGAATATTACAATATAGTCTGTAGTTAACTGTAGTTTCTTTTATCAGTATTTAAATGTATTACACTACAACTATACCCCTCCAACTTATGTATCTCTATTTCTTTCTAATATCTCAGTCTATATCGGAACTCTCACTTGCGCGCGGGGCTAAGTATTAAGCCATTCGATTACGTGCACGACAGAAGGAAATAATTTTATATTAAAAATATTTATAGGTAGCTGTTAAATAAATAAAAACAGGATTGTGATATTTGTGAGTGACGTAATAGAATCGCTCAATACACACAATGGGAGGGACACGACGCGCTGCGTATAGTTGCCGCGTAACATTGAACATGACGTGTGCCTATGTCACTTTAGTCACCGTTCACTTCTCTGTGAACGAACTGCGGTGGTATTATTATACACAATAATTAAATAATTATACAAATCAAAGGAGCTTAAAATGTATTAAATGTTCTCAGAGTAAGGTGAACAGCAACTAATTTTGACATACATAACATTGCAGTCAAAAATATGATAACCATACATTTTTTTTTGTTTTTTACTTACTATGCCTTCTAAGGAAAGCAGTTATTTAAGCCGCATCGTTTAAATTACATAGTAGTATTTTTAATACAGCAACACCGCCGACAGAATCGTATATAGCAACACATGATTGTGTAAACGGTGTTGCCAGTTATAATGGTAGACATCTATAAATCACATCAAGGTATATTATATTCATTTCCGATTTCACATTTTTATACAAGAAAAATAGATGTTATTAATAATGCTAGGGTCACGTAATGTTACAATGGAGTTTCTGATATAGAGTATAGGCACAAACATACTTACACATTTATTTTGACTATGACAACAGAATTGATCACTATAATTAAATTCAGTACATTTATAGGTAATAAGTTCGCATATTAAGCATCAACTGAGCAGTTATGAGATATGGATATAAAAATCGTTTTTTTTTGGGTTTTATCATGTTAAATTCGGAGAAGTAATTTTTTATTATTATTATTTGACATTTATGATACTACAGATCTCATAATTATCTCAGCGTGTACACACCACGTGACCATCGACTAACTAGTCGCTTTTTTTTCAACTTTCATCCAAGCACTGGTCCTGCCAGTGAACAAAACAATTAAGTAAATATTTTCATTATTTATAATACACATAAAACTATATGATACACAGTAATGCGGTTATTATTTTACACATTTTTAATTTTATTTTTATTTCATTTTTTATGCTCATACACATTTAAATATACATTCGACGTAGTTACGCGCGTTTTTTTATATAATTAAATGAAAAAACAAACTAATGAATGTTTTCCTTTTTGCTAAAAAAACTGGTGAGGGCATGCCAGCCATAGAATTAATGAAATAAGTTATACAAAGTCTGCTGTACACTGTTTTAATGAAATTATTGTATATATAATATTCACAGCGGTGTGCATCGCTCAAGTAACTACTTTATGATGCGAAACTACCAATAGACAAATGTGATCGAAATATTCTGTCACAGTCATATGCTTGCAAATTAATAAGCAATGTCTTTCAGACATGGGAATGGACAGTGAAATCACATCTACCCCATGTATATCAGGATGATCATGTAGCAATTTCAAATAGGCCCTGTCTACCCCTTTAGATAATAGGCGTATTGTTTCAGGAGTTGTTTTCTCATTAGAACGTTCAAAATATTCTACAATCACGGACCCAAAGCATACTAACAATAAACTTATAAAAACGTAGTGCCGTGCGAAATTGACACTTCAAATAAATGTGCAATTAGATTAAATATTAATTCTCTTCGTACAGTCCATGACACAATCTGTGTATGATTTCTCATTAGTGGCACATGAATATGTTCAACTTGGCAACTATAACGCAGTATTTCTATAGTAAAGTGAGACTGAGAATTGACTTTAGAAGGTCATGTTTTGCATAGGGTTTGTCGAGTTATATTTTCTTAGGAGAATATTTGAGCATTAGCGGAAAAGCAATGTCCTCAATACACTGAGAAGTAGGTGAACATATTGTGGGCTAATTGGCTACACTAGATCTAAATATTTCTTCTTAGAAGAGAATAAACTAACACATTTTTTTGTGATTAATGTAATCAATACTTATATATTTTTTAATTAGTTATTGGCTACGTATTATACTAGCTGTGGCAGAGACAACAATGTTCATAGACATAGCCGCTATTGCGAGTATCACCAAGATGATGTAATAAATCTCGAATAGTTAGATTGTAAATTGTCCGACTAGACATTTTAATAGATTTAAATTGAGCGTGTCGGGGTGAAAAAAGGGTGGCCTTTAAATGTCAAACAACAGTTATGAATGGTCCGAGTCTATATCGAAAGACAACAAGTAGTCAATACTACTTGCTGTCATGTGTGTCTGTGTAGAAGGCATATGAGAAGTCCACAGAAACATTTTAGCCATATATTTCTATAGATTTCTTTATCAGTCCACTTTTGAATATTTTATAACCAAGTTGAGCGATACACATTATAATAGCATAGTGACAATAATATCGCCGATAATTGTATGACTAAACTTAGAATATACATACAACGGTCCATAGACATAACCCTGCGAGACCCAAGTAATGGTGACAGTATGGAAAGGTATAAATTAAAATAACGTGTTCTGGCGCGCCCTCACACAATCATTGTATTACCTATGTCACAGCCTTAAATAACTTTACAAGCATGTATGCTAAATGTATCTATAATTTGAGACGCAGCATTATAAAGGACTTGAATATGTTAAAATGTATCCAATATGAAAACATTTGTTGTTCAACATTCTGTAGGAGTTATGTTATTTGTTGCGATGGGATGAAGTGTATATCAAGCTTTATTAGAAGCAATATTAGTTCAAACTAATACACAATTTGTGGCTAAAATAAAATTGTGTATTTAGGGAACAGTACTAGGAACATATTTTATTGGCGTATGTGTCAGAAAAGTTCATGTAGTTGCGACAATTATTTATTGATATTATCATTTGTTTTCAAAACATAATTTTGTATAAATCTGTGACTTTTTCCAATTATCAATTTGAGGGTGTTGGTGATTTCACCTACTATTTATTTTTCAAATATTGATTAATGTTTATAGTGTGTTAGTTTTTTTAATCTTAAATATTTAGTGATCAAACCTGTCTTTAATTCCCTTGCAAAACCAATGGCAGCGGTTTGATTTATATCGAATATGAGCAACCGTTTTCGACAATGTCAGACAACAAATATTTTCTAAAGATACATTCACAAAGATCACAACATTCAAAAAACAATGTCTTTCTTAAAGCCAAAGTATCGAATATTATGTGGTTCTTGCCTACTCAGCGGGGGCATAGCTTTTATATACAATAAACATGATCTAAGCGTTCCGAGTCAATAGTAGTCGTATTTATGATACTGAGACTTGAGCAATTTTGACCGTCCTGTTATTTTTATTTTGTGTTTTTGTATATGACATATACTTTCGCAGCCGTAAGTTAATAAAGGGGTGAAATAGTAAACTGCAGAATAATTGAGGGTAGTAGTGAAAAATATAGACAATCCAGAACTACCGTCAAAGTTGCCCGAGTCGAACGTATCGCTCCACAAGCGTACATGTTTAATTTTTTTGCGTTAGTAGAGTCAAGTACAGAGTTATATTTTTGAGAATTTTTTTTACAAACGCGTCAAGTGTTCCGTCGATAGAATCGGGAAACGCCGCGGATAACAATTTCGAGTGAGCCTGGAATCAATTATGTGGGTCACACTCGATCCGGGGGCGTTAATTTAAAAAGTCCTAGATAAAAACAACGCTGCGTTGCATGTCGTAATTGAAAATTCACTAGTTACGATAGAGTAGTGTGGCGTCCTCGCGGCTACAGTACGGGCGGGCTGGGCGTGGGCGGCGGCGCGGGCCAGGCGCGGGGTGGCGCGCGGCGTCACGTGACCTCCATGGGCACGTCGGGCTCGGGCGCGGGCGGCGCAGGCGCGGCGGGCGCGGGTGCAGGAGCGGGCGCGGGGGCGGCGCGCGCGGGCCCTACGAGGCGCGCGCGTGCCGTCTTGAGCGCGGCGCCAGGCGCGAAGGCGATGGCCTGCACGCCGGCCACGCTGCGCGGCAGCGGCACGCCCTTGTGCAGCAGGTTGGCGACGAGCGCGCGCGGCGCCTCGGCGCGCGCCAGCGGCAGCGCGCGGGAGCGTAACTGGATCTGCTGGCGCACGGGCATGACGAGCTGACGGCCGTCGAGGCTGAGGTTGACGCGACGCTTGTCGTCGGCGGGCGGGCGCGGCGGCGGCTGGCGCACCACGTTGACGAGGTGCGGGCCCTTGCCCAGCTGGCCGCCCTTGATCTCGAACAGCTGCGCCACAGAGCCGGGCGCCGCCTTAAGCAGCGCGGCAGGCGCCTTGCCGTCGAGCGCGGCCAGCGACACGACGGCGGGCAGCCCCTGCAGCGCGCGGTTCTGCGCCAGCAGCGCCGTGCGCTGCGTCTGCGTGAGCGGGTGCGCGTGCAGCACCTTGAGCTTGGACGGCGCCACGTGGTGCAGGTGCGACTGCGCCACCACCAGCGGCGCCGCGTGCCCCGCGCCGTGAACGTGAACGTGCTTGTGCGCAAGCGTCGTACTCGCCAGCTGCACCAGCGGCGCCGACACGCGCCGCGCGCTCGCCGCCGCACCCGCTACTCCTGCGCCGCTGCTGCTGCTGCTCACGCTCACTCCACTCACGCTAGCTACACTGGTCGTACCTGTAAAACAACAATCGGTTAAATATGATATTTCAGTAAACTTGCATTATCCTCGAAAATCTAACATAAATAGGAAAATAAACAGTTACTATGTTGATGAATTTAGCTAAGCTTTTCAGTTAATTGATTATGAAATAAACCAAAAAACTAAATAATCTTAATACATTTTCTAATTGTTATGAAATAGTATCCAACACAAATAAGTAAAATGTTTAAAAACGATAAGAAAATATCGATTTATCTGATGTTAATAATGTTATGTCCTTGTCCCTCAAGGCACTGTTCTGAGACCATATTAATTTCTGTAAATATAAAAATATAAATTCGAGAGCAACTTTGTTAATTTAAAGGTCACTCATCATAACCGCACCGCTCCAGCGCAGTGACGTCACAGCACCGCCTCGAATAAATCTAGCCACTAGCTCACTGACCGCGCGCCATCATCGAGGTATGTGATATCTCGCATGAATTCCTTGCAAGCCGGGTAAGGGTGGCAAGGTGCAGTACAGACATGGTGCACGGTTGCAGATAAAGGAGCGGGCGACACCGCGACGAAAGAGAAGGCAACGCACGGACGGCGCGAGCGGTGCGGCGTTGGCTTAGGAGCAACTCGGGATTGAGTGGCGAAATGACGACCATGTTCGACTGCTTATTCTTATTCGCCGCTTAATCAGAGTTTTGATCTTTAGCCGACGCCGCACTACTCTCTGGAAGCGCGCGCTCTACGAGCCAAGTCGACTGTAGCGGGGCGCTTGCTTGAAGAGCGCGCTCTACGAGCCGAGCCGAGTCGACTGTAGGGGCCGCTCGCTTGAAGAGCGCGCTCTACGAGCCGAGTCGACTGTACCGGCAAGCGCGCTTACGGTGCCGTTGAGTCATTTTGTGATTTTTACCAAACAGAGAATCAGACTTAAATAATTGAATAATTAAACTGTAAATAAATATATATGTAATAGCAACATTTACCTGTGCCATCTCTCGCTTGTTGCACGGGCACCGCGACGGCCACCGGTGGGAATGGTCCATTCTGTACTAGCACACCCGATTGAGTTGATAGCAGATGATTTTGTAGGCGAACCTGAAAATACCGCATAATTAAGTGTGGTTATTTTTTTTTTTAGATGACTCCCGCTCTTAATATAATTCCTGTGTCGCGGGAACTGTGCAAATATTCATACAACGGGTACAATGAACAACTATTTGTGAATCACTCAAATTTTAGTTATGTGTGGGGATCGAACCCACAGCACATGGCGCAGTAACAGTGGACTATTTAAACCACTAAGTCATCTGTGCAGTCAACTAAATTAAAATGTGTGAAGTATGGTGTGATATAATGAGGGAACAATAGCAATATTAATTGGGTAGTCTTTAACTGCACAGCAAAAAAATGCTAATTACACAGCAAAATATATAGAAAGAGATCAAACTAATTCGACGGATTCGGCTCCTATTTTTGGGTTGGTTTAAGAAGGAACCTAACATAACCTAACCCTTCTGAGACGGAATGCAGTGATTTGAGGCTGCTTATATTTTTGATGGTCATTATATTTAATCCCATATTAATTCTTAATTAACATAAAATGTTCTACGACATTATTTTTAAACAAGTTTGAATTTATAATGTTCTAATATGTACCAAAAATCTTCTATATAAAAATACCAGACACATAACAGATATCGAATCGGAACCAATTTTTACAATACCTATAAAATACAAAATACTGTTCTCTTTAGTACATACCTTCAAGCTATCAGACACAGCGACGGTGACGATCTGCGGTTGCGACGTAGCTTGCACCTGCGGCGCGTGTGACACGTGTGCTGCGTGTGTCACGTGCGTGGCGTGTGCGGCGTGCGCGGTCTCACTGGGCGCGGGCACGGTGACAACGGGCACGTCGGAGGCGCGGCGGTGGCCGGCCGACGTGATGATGTGCTTCTTCAGCGGCGAGTGCTTCGTCTGCACAGTCTTCAGCTGCACGCCGTGGGGGAGCTGCACCTAGTCGTCACCGTTTACATGTATTTATTCTGTATACAATCCAAACTTATATTGAATGCGAAAACTAACCCACGTAAAACCGCTGCGCACCTATATTATTTGGTATGGCAACCGCTTGAAGGCTAGAAAAAGACGTAGGCTACATAAAACGCGAGCAAAGTCACATGTAACAACAAGTATAACATACATTAGCTAATAGTTGTTTGATGAGGTAATCAAGACGACCAGTGACGCTTTAAATGTATGGCATGATAGCGAAATTGGAAGCATATTGAAGTAACCATTAATTCCCTAACATATCTTATATTATATTTTTATTGAAGTTCAAGCTTTTCACTGTTTATGCAGCTATTCTGATTTATACTCTATTTTGTTCCTTATAAATATAGTCCGGTTGTGTCAGTGTGGGCTATGTGGTTTTTATTGCCAGTGATGTGGTTGTGAGGTTCATATGGCCAGCGAAGTGGCAGTGAGGTTTCTATGGCCAGCACTGTGGCACTTTTGTGGCAGCTATGTATATGCCACATCCATCATCCCATCTTTTCTGTGGTAAATATAATCATATTACATATTTTGACCATAGTTATATTTAACGAATTACTGTGAGATAGTTCTGAACAGACTATTACTTTAATTTTATAGCTTAAGCGCCATGTGCAATTATGGTACTGTACCATAATTGCACATGGCGTAGTATTTTATCAAATAAGTTTGTCGCCATTGCCAATGCGCAAGCGCAGCCATTTACATCGTGACTAATATTCGTGTGATCCTGTTAATTATCGCTCGCTTTAACGACGAAGGAAAACATCGTGTGGAAATATGTATGTCTGAGAGTTCTGCATTATGATCTCGCAGATACGTGAAGTCTGCCAACCCGCCTGTGTCAGCGTGATGGACTATGGCCCAACTGTCTGCCCTGCACAACTGCCCACACTGAGAAGAGACCGTGCCCAGCAGTGAGACAGTTTAATACAGGGCTGGCATTTTTATAATATACAGTGTATCAATTTTGTTTATAGAGTCCCCCCTAGTGCAGTAATAGTCTAGACGTAATATACAATCGTTATAGACTGACCTCCTCAATGGTATCGTCCTTCCTTTTCTTCTCAATCTTGATGTGTGGTACTTCGTTGACCTCCTCGACGATGATCTTGGAGTTGGGAACGGGCGCCGGCGTGTCAGTGACCTTCTCCTCCTTCGTCTGTTTGGGCGTATCGAGCTTGAGTTGCGGCGGCGGTTCAGGCTTCACCATGTCCACGTATATTGGCTCTTTATCCGTGGCTGTAACGTTCACGACGGTCGAACCGAACGCATCCGCCTGGAAACAAACAATTTGTGTTTTTTTTTATGACAATATGTAAATGATAAGTAACGGCTATTAAAGCGATCATGCATGTTTACCTTTTAATGCTTGACGTTTCAACCAGATTAGTCAAAGTCAAAAATCATTTATTCATTTAGGTCACAAAGTAACACTTATGAACGTCAAAATATATACATAGGTTTGTGAGTTTACTAAGTTACTGAAGCTACATTTAAGTTAGTTGCTAGGCAAAGGGTTGAGCCTATGAGAAGAAACCTGCGAGAAACTCACGGCCACTCTTTTAAATCGCTAATTAAATATAATTTCAGTATTTTACAACTCCGATTAACAAGGTGTTGCAGCCATTATGCCATATACTCCTAAAGCTAACTCTAAATCTAAAATAGACAGTAGGATGGCATGATGGCGCATACACTTACACTTTGTGACTATGCAAAGGCAGTCCTTGACTAAATGCGGTTGTGGATTTATATTTTTAAATAATAATCAAATTAAGAAACAAGTTACTTGTTAACATCACAAATAATCACGAGGTACCTCTACATTACTACATTGACTTATAAGTAATACAGATCTTTGAATCCTGTATGCAACTAGTTCCATGAGTTTTTGTCATTTAAGTAATCGTTGACTAAATAATAACCCTTCCGAATAAGTTGTATTTTAACGGCGCTTTTAAATTTAAGCAATGGTAAATTAATTATATTAATAGATAGTTTATTAAAAAACCGTATACCGAGTCCCACAAATGTATCGTGAACTTTATGTAAACGATGATATGGGCCTACTAACTTATGCTTATTTCTAGTGTTTTCGTTATAGATATCACTATTCTTATTATATAAGTAAATATTATGTTTAATAAACATAATGTTAGCAAATATATATTGCGACGCAACAGTAAGTGCCTATTTCTTTAAATCGATCTTGCAGGGAAACTCGTGGTCCTAAATTATAAATGCTACGCTTTTGAAGAATAAAAATTGTCTCGATATCAGCTGCCTTGCCCCACAATAATATACCGTAGGACATGACACTATGAAAGTAACTAAAAAATATGCTAGTCTTGCAATATCTACATCAGTAAGCTCTCTTACTTTCCGAATTGCGTATGTGGCTGAGCTAAGTTTTCCTACAAGACAGGATATTTGAGCGTAGATTGAACTAAAGTAATAATTTCATCATTTAAATTTATATTCACGTTAGGACTGTACATTTGGCAATGTAAACTAAATACATTTAGTTTTTTTAGAGTTTAGTAGTAAATTATTCGTCGTAAACCAGTCCAGGACCTGCGCGAGTGAATCATTAACAACACTTAAATTTGGTGCTTTTCTGTCTACTTTAAAAATAAGGGATGTGTCATCCGCGAATAAAAAAATGTCATACAAATCATGTACAAAGAACGGCAAATAATTTACGTACACTGAAAACAGAAAGGGTCCTAAAATTGAGCCCTGTGGCACGCCCAATGTGACTGGTAATCCAGAAGATGTACTTCCGTTGATATCAACGTATTGTAGTCTATCGCTTAGGTAGGAATCAACTATGTCAAGTGCAGTATCTCGGATGCCATAATGCCTGAGTTTTCGCAATAGCGTATGATGGTCACAGGTCAACGTAGTCAAAGGCTTTAGAGAGATCACAGAATACGCCAATGACATCTTGGAAATTTGCCCAGGCACTGAATATATGTTTTAAAAGCGTAACACCAGCATCTATCGTAGAACGGCCCTTCCTAAAACCATATTGATCTGCATGAAATAAATTGTTTACACTGAAGTGCCTCTCTAATTGCTGTAATATAATCTTCCCGTATATTTAACTAATAGCAGGTAATATTGAAATCGACCTAAAATTACTGGGGTCACTTTTGCATCCATCAATCAATCAATCAATCAAATTTTATTTGTGAACATAGGTATTACAATAAAGGTCTTATGGATACAATTTAATTGAGCTCTATGTCCTACCAATGAAATTGGTGTACAAATCTATTCATTTTTAGTAATAAGTCAGAATTTATACAATAAAAAGTCAAGTTCGAGTAAATAATGTCAATTAAATCAAAAGGCGAACAATATTCCACTTTATCATATTGTAAATAATTTCAATTAATGGTACTGTTATTAGGCAATTAATAAATTATAATTTATTGTTACATGCATGTCAAAGGTAAATTGTATTAAAAGGTTAGCAATGTCATATTTTATCATTTAAAAATTCTTCTATGGAGTAGTACGTCTTATCTAATAAAAATAAACACAATCCATTTTTAAATAAAGGTATTATTTTACTACATTTCATTAAGTTTAGAAAATGAACTAATAAATCTTAAAGGGAGAGCTGACTGCTCAAGTAAATTAACATTAAAATCACCACGCACCACTATATGCCTATTACTAAAACTCAAGCGTTTTAAAATATCCTCTATTACGGTTTAAAATACACTAAAGTCACTTTGCGGTGGTCGGTATACACAAACTATGACATGTTGCTCTAATTCCATACAGGATAGTTCAACAGTGCGCTCGATAGAAAGATTTACTATTAATATCCTTACGTTCTTTACATTTTAGATTGTTACATACATGTATAGAATTCTTTCTTACAAACGCATAATTGAATAATATTCATTATTAAATATTAATTGATTAGTTCTTAACCAATGTTACACCGGCAATAATCTTGTCGAAACGTCAAGCATTAAAAAGTCAAAAGTTCTTATATTGTAAGAAATCAATTACAAAAATGAGCACTATGTAAAACAACTTTTTTATTTTGTGAATATTTTACTCATTGTTATTTCTCTATATTAAGTGATTTTTCTTTTACATATTGTGATAATCATATTTCATCATAATAATGCATGTTGTAACGCCATTAAATGTTGTACATTTAGCCGCTTTTACATAAGAGTAATAATTTTATTTAGTTATGTGGAAATAATGTAACAAGTACTGGAACTCCAAACAAACTTTTACCATATCATTTTTGTTTGTATATCTTTAGCAATTATACTATAATTAATCACTATATATAAACAAATTGAGTTTTATTTGTAATATTTCTATGTATAATATGTGTGTATTTACAAAAAAAAGTATTTAAGTATGTTTATCCATTGTCTAGTACCCATAGTACAAGCTCTGCTTAGTTTGGGCTAGATGGTGTTGTGTGTATGTGATAGAATATTATTATTATTATTATCAATAGATAGGTAAGAAATGTGTGTCATAGTAATTGACAAAAGTATATGGCGATAGGATTTGATAGCCATATTCCATTAAGGACGCTACACTTCTAATGCACCTGGCATTCTCACCTTATACAGGTTTGGTTAGAGATACCACTGTGAACTATGTTCCTAAATTTACATATTAAATGCAAAGATCAATATATCCCTAGAAGGTAGGCAAAGGTTTATTTAACCCACTTTTAGCCAACTTTAATCCCATGTCATAGTGGGCGAGCCTATCGGCCAAACCGTAACTCCATGCTACAACTGAAAGTTTAGCAGAAAACCGCAATAACGCTTTGCGCAATTATGGAATCAAACCCGGCACCTCACGATCAGGCCCGGTATCCACTAAAGCAGAGACGAGACGAGACGAGATTAGATGTGTTTTAATAAATCAATCAGATTTCGTTATTTTTACATCTCCTCTCCGCTTAGCTTCGGTGGAAATGGATGAAACTGAGGGGCGAGGAGATATCTCATTATTCTATAGAACTTTATGCCGCGAACGAGCGGAGATGTGTGTAGCCGGACGACCGGGCGACGCCCCATTCTCCGCTGCCTTCTCCCTGCGCTTCGCACACCCGAAAGCATCATTCGATTGACTGGTTTCGAGCTCTCACAGCTCACGTCTCCGCTACACACAGCTCACATCTCCTCTCCGCTTTGGTGAATACAAAGCCTAAGTCTCAAGCATACGACCAACGAGGCTATCTCTAAAGTAAACTAAAATAGTATATGTTGTATAGTCACCTTTCTCTTCCTCGGGCCAGAGTCGGCACGCCCCTCCGAACTCTGGCCGTGCAATAAAAAAGAATCCTTGGCGTCGACGTTGTTGACCAGCTCCTCCAGTATGTCGTCCGTGATCGAGATCTTCTTGTCGTCCTCGTCGGCCAAAGCCTTCAGGTCCGTCTCCGATAGAATGCTCTCCACTTGGGCTTCTGTTAGTCCTGCAAACATGGTAGAAAATATCTGTTAGTTATTTGGAATATTTGTTAGCTACTTTGTTAGATTATGCTTTAATTAGACATGGTCAATAATGATTTTTGAAAAATAAATAGAGAGCTCAATAAAGACAGTTTGAGAGCTGCCAAAACACACTTCGAAATAATTTCCAGTAAAAGTAAATGAAATAGTTGGAAGTAGAAAATCCTCAGCGAATATAACATTCCGGACAAAGGTCACGTTAAGAAATCCCTAAAGTAAAGCGAATCTTCAGAAAGCATGTCCTACTACTTAATGCTTTTCTAAAAATTTATATGTCAATGAGTCGGTAAGCAGATGCATTGAAAAAAGCATTGTTGGCTAAGAAATTAATCAGGAGCTTACCAGTAAAATTGTCATTCAACAAGTCGTCTCCGCTGATGTCGAGACTGCTGCCGCTATTATCGACGTCCTGATTGATGTCCGGGTAAAGCTCGCCCAGGGTGAACTCCGAAGTGGTGAACGCGCCCAGGTCTTCTGAGGGCGGTTTTTCAGCCGCCCTCAGTTCTATGGAGATCGGTGTGTCTAGAGCAACCGGGAACTGATCCTCGTGTTTGTCTTCTAGCGGTGGCGATGGTGGTGGTGTTTTTGGTCGGAAATGTAACCTGGAATAATAAAATGAGGGTTTTAATTTCAAATTTATTTAAAGTATAAGTTTATTAACCATAACAATAACGCAATTTGGGCATTTAATATTTAATGGTTAGGTTTGTATTTAGAACAACATTTTTGAGACCGGCAGCCAAGGACGCTTGTTTTTTAGGGTTCCGTCCGCTGTCCGTTCGCTGTCCGTCTGTCTGTCACCAGTCACCTGTCTGTATCTCATGAACCGTGATAGTTAGACAGTTGAAACTTTAACAGATGATGTATTTCTGTTGCCGCTATAACAACAAATACTAAAAACAGAATAAAATAAATACTTAAGGGAGCTCCCATACAACAAACGTGATTTTTTTGCTTGTTTTTGCTCGATATTGATAACGACAATAGGTAGACGCCTGAAATATTCACAGAATATTTAGTTATATATTCACTTTAAAAATAAATAATTAAATTAAAATAAAACAAATATTTAAGGGGAGTCCCATACAACAGACATGATTTTTGCCGTTTTTGTAGATAATAATACATACAGAACCCTTTGTGCGCGAGTCCGACTGGCACTTGGCCGGTTTTTTAATAATGTCTGGTAAACAGGCTATGTAAGATAAAGCTATTGGTTAGATTTATTTGTGCCTGCACGCAAAAAGGCTTACACACACCTAAATGGATCCAATTCTAAACTAATAGAGATTATTTTTTAGGCTTTTACCTGTTGTATACTTATTTATTGATAATTTATTAACCCGTCAACTGTCGAGCGGACATACGCTGTCCGCAAAAACGAATCATCAAAAAAAAAACTACAAATGTATGTCCGCTGCACATTTGACTCGTTAATGAGTCAAGTGTCAAGCGCACATACTTTTGTCCGTTTATGTATTTTTTGCACAATTAATTTTTAATTATTTTTACGTATTTCCCCTAAACGTTCAAGAAGTTAAGTACCTTGTGTCGGTTATTTAGTCAAAAACTTGTAAATATTTTAATTTAGAACAAGTAGTTTAAAGCGTTAGTCCAAAGACTTCAAAGAACGCAACGAAAATGTTCTAAACTAAAAATGTTGTTTTCAAATTAATTATTATTAACCAAGTTGCTAGTTTATAATAACAAGAATTTATTTTCTAAGTTTGTACAAGCTGGCGAAAAGATTTATTATCAAATACCTGAATATAAAAATCTTGGCGCGTATCGATCTTGTTATTTTACCGTTAAAATCTGCCATATTTGATTTATAATAACATCATGGAGCTCTTAGCACTCTTCCAGTGAATCTATAGACATCTTATTCGTTTAAATTGGTTGAACTATTTTTCCTATAATCTTATTGCACGTACAAATACAGTATACTGGTATTTTATACTAATATACGAGAAACATTTTTTATATTCTCTAATTTGCTGGTAGCTAAGCAACTAGCCTTATCAGACAACACAGCTTTATGCTTAAACATAATCTTTGGAATTTGTCTATACATTAACCTAATCTTCAAATGTTTATATTACACCGACATTACGCCTTTTGTGGCGGGTGTGGTTTAGGTCACACATGTATTATAAGTATGTATGTACCTGTCGTCGTTTTCGGGGCTCATTTCCAGACTGTGTTTTAACAGAGAATTGCGTAACAGAAACATCTGATAAATTTGTTCGGACCGGGCATCGAAACTGGTAGCTCACGATGTCACGCAACCGTAAGCACATCATATTTACAAAGCTAAATATGGACATTCCGTAAAAGATTAAGCACCTTGGCTTCATAGCTCACAATTAAGCAAATTATTGCATAAAGAGTTAATCAAAATATTAGCAAAATTTCTATTAACTATTATATTATATATAATAGTTAATAGAAATTATTATAGTATTTTTTGTAGTGAGTGGAAATCCGTAGTCTTTGTCTACCTGAAGTACCTATGACTATTTTATTCAAGAGGTCTATAAGATAGATACCTGTGCCTATTGAAATTTGATGTAAGAAGAAAAGCATACCTATCTTTTCAGGAGATGCTTACAGCCTTGCTCTCTGTTAACTTAAATATATCCAGAGTTGCCTTCTACAAAGCATTATACATAGTATTAAAACTCACCATTTTTTATTAACTTCATTGATAAACTTTTCAAACTCCTTCTCGACGGGCTGCAAGCTCTCGTCCGAGTCGTAACTGCTATCACTACACGCACTGTACGCGCGCTTGCGCATCACTCGCTCAATATTGTCCCTCACTACACCGTCTATAGTCCTTGCACTAAATCTAATATCACTTTTAACACTGTCTTGAATGACGTCCGGTAGGCTGTCGGCTCTATCGGACAGCAGTGTCGGGTTGCAGACAGACTCGTCGTTGTCGGCCGGTTCTGACTTGATGTCGGATAGTTTGATGTCGTCGGGCGTTGATTCCGTCCAAAGATCCGGGTTTCTTGAGAGGTGTCGCCTGAACGCGTGTCTCCAAGGGTACTTCCCGCTTGTGTGGTAGTCTCTCGACATTTCTTTCGGCGTTCTATGCGCTTTAGTCTCGAGTTCCACCTGTAATAAATAATAATATGTTAGACATTTATGATCGCGCTAGCATTGAATATAAAAACAGATCATTCTGTTTCGCGTTTTTGTGTTTGCATAGTTGTAGCTAAAGATCTTGATGCAAAGAAATCTCTTATGATGAAAATCTATAATTCACTATTCTAATTGGTTTTTAAAATATCTTAAGGAGTGTGTGGAATAGTCATAGTGGGAAAGTAAGAGACGAAGAGCAAGTGAATAGGAAAGAGTGGGCGAAAGGGACTGCGGAAGTGTGGCAGAATGTGTAAATGGAACAGTGTTCGGGTGGTAAATTGGGAGAGTAAATATAGAGGAATGATAAGAGTAGAAGATAGAACACGTGGTAAATTGGAAACCTAACGAACACAAGGTGGCACACCACGCGGGCACTGTTATCAAAATCTAAATAGATAAAGGCGAGAGAGAGATATTTAAAATAGATATCATCATCATCATCACCAGGCTATAATAGTCCACTGCTGGACATAACCCTCCCCCAAAGAGCGCCATAGCGCCCTGTCTTCAGCTTATAATAGATATGTTTATATGAAAATGTTTGTGCCTAGATTCATAAATTCATACATGTTTTCTTAGATTTTCAAGTCGAATTTCGACCACCAGGTAAACAGTAGTCCGTATATATACATGGGTGGTAAGCAGACAGTACCTCCTCATCCTTGTGTCGGCGGTAGCAGTGCGAGTGCGGGAAGCTGAAGGGCAGGCGCGCGAACAGGTCGTCGAGCGGCGTGCGCGTACGGTCGAGCGCCACGCGCCCGCCGCGGCACGCGCGCCGCCGTGCGAACCCGACACAGCGCGGCGCGCCGCCGTTGGACACGTCGCGCACCGACGTCAGCGTGTACCTGCGCAACACAATACTTACGTTACAGGCTTGCTCCAATACGGTATGAGAGACAATACATCTAAATAAAGTGCTACAGGTTTTGTTCATGGATATGTTTACACTTAGCTTTCGACATTGTTACTTATCGTATATAACTACATATTATGACACGGGATAGCCTGGTACCTGGATTAAATTATGTTTACACAGCAGGATACAATGTCCAAAAGTTACAACCTATGAAAAGGAATCCTGAACAATACAACTGAATCAGTCACATAACTTGGTATATCAACATGGAGTGCCAAGGCTGTATGCTGGGTCCACTCCTATTTTTACTCTATACAGGATCTGGATACACTGAATTTCTTTTTATAAAATGTTAATATTTTTGTTTGTGTCACTCACCTATACCTCTCATCCAGTTCGTGCTCATACATTCCCTCCTTGGAGGGATCCTCTGGGTCCACCGGGTCTCCGTACAATGTTGAAGTAGGCTGCAAATAACATACTAAATACAACAAACAATATAAAAAGGAGTGCCTTTTAAAAGTAATCATATAGATAAATTTAAAATGCCGGCAAAATCGGTGGCATGTTATTCGGTATTACCAAATAAAACGCCACCAATTTTTCTGGCATTTTAAAAATTAGAATAACTAAAATAGGAATATCGATTTATGTTATTGTTTATACAACAAAACCCCAAAATAAGAATATCCTCCACATTTAAACATCCTTACAGAATTTACCTATTGAGTGGCAACGGCACACTGACGGCCAAATACCATAGGTCAATTATGTCTGGCATTCCAAGCATTGACAGATTAATTGAAGAATTTAAAGTAAGTGTACTGAATAGTTCTAAGGTATAAATACACACCATTTCGTAATAACAGCCGGGCTTCCGTCGGAAGGCGAAGGGTCCGTCGTCCGGCGGCGTGGCGGCCTCGGCTCGCGTCGGCTCCTCCTCCGACGATGTGTACACGCCAGAGTCTGCGCACACAACACGCGCCAACACTCAGTTATGACACATACAGTGCCCGTTTCACCAAAACCAATTCAACTACCACAATGTAAACATTATACCATTCTCATTTAAAAGACAGGGATAATGTTATGTAAGTACTAATACAACAACTCTAGTAATACTTTTAATAGCTTCCAAAAAGTGAGCATTTATTCTTTCCGTACATTCTCTAGCATCAATTCAATTTTGTGCGTCAGGGAACTTGTAAAACTGTTCTTCGGCTGTCATGAATATTTATGACAGTGAATGTGTCTTATACACAAATCGTTAATCCCGGCGCTCATGAACATCAATACCATTTAATATGATCTAGCGGCTCCTCATATTCACGAACAGTTTGGGTTGCAGATGTCAAGTTAAAATTTGGTTTTATACCGACAAATACCACTTTGTCTGTATAAAAACAGGTATCAGAAAATAGTAAGTAGGAGCGCCAAAAAACTAGCCGAAATTCGATACATAAAAATGTATACGAGAAATGCAAATAATCCCTTTTCCAAACCTATCAAAAGTGTCACTAGGACTTCCGTTATCATATAATAACCGAATTATAATGTTACTACATGTCTTCTTTACTCTTGTACTCAGAACATCAATAGAAAAAGGACAACAAAATATGGAATAAATATTCGTATTAGTATACCATATAAAATGTAAAATACGAGGTGGATATCTCACTTTGAATCTATTTGCATCACAAAAGATGCATACACGTGCATCTTTTGTAATGCAAACACGAAAAAAATACTTTTTTAAGTAGGTAGTAACTTTTTTTTAATTTTTTAAATAGTAACTTTTTTTACAAATTTTTTAAGTAGTAACTTTTTTTAAATATTCTAAGAGTATGTTACCCACACGTCCACAGTTATGTGACCCGTGATGGCGAACAGTGTGCTGCTGTCCAAATAGCTAAAATAGTCATAAAAGAAAAATTTGGCAAAACCAAATGACTAAAAGGAATTAATGATTAGCACTAAGAGTCAGAAAATAATTGGGTACGTTTATAAAAAAGTGAAGGTCATTAAGAAATTCTTGGCAGAACATTTTATACTTCTTCCTTTTTCTATGATTGTTCTTAGGGACATGTAGTGTATATAAAATTTGTCTCATAGGATATTAATTATAAAATGTACGAAATCTAAATATTATTTATGTTGTCAGTGGTGAAATAGGCAGTGAAGGTTATTCAATTAATGTTGAAAACGTACACTATATTTAAACATCTACCTAAAATGTTGTCAAATTGTGTTTCATATAAACAAATTTATTTTGTATTGCGAAATAAAAATATCTAGATATGCTTTTAATGTTGCCAAGTAAATAAATAATGTTGCCAGTATCAAAACTCATATAAACTGTGTTGCCAGAATCAAAAAGTCAAACTTTTCAATGTTGCCAGTTTCTATATTACAATGTTGCCAAAATGTATAAAAACTTCAACTTAACCTCTTTCCCAAGCTCCTTTGACGCGAAACACGCGAAACTTGGTCATCCCCCGTATAGTAAATCCCGTGCACGTTCACGCACAGTGCATGCACGGTACAAGCAGTTGGAATACGTACCTCTGAGCCCCTGCACAGTACCGGGCGCGGGGTGTCTGTGTTTCCGTCTCTTGTACGGTCGTTTCTCACGCTGTAAGGCAACACGACAACATCATATCGTACTCGCTCACACTTGTTTTAAATTTACGAGAGAGTAACATTTGTTTAGGCTCGCGGCTTTCAAGTTTTAGTTTAGCATATTCTCGTTAGTCCGAACGAACGTTGAATTTAAATTGAAAGCAGACGAACAAACAAACATACACTTTAGACAAAACGGTTGGATATCTACCAACCCAACCAACATATAAACATGATAATTTTAATGGAGAGTCACTTGATTTAATTAATTAGAAGAGATCGTTATATTTTATTTCTAAATAGATACTTACTTCTTGTCGTCCTCACGCTAAGATTACATATTCCATAAGGGCTTTAACGTAGCTAATTATCGATACGAGAATATACCTCATGTAATTTTGTTTATAAGTAACCTTAGTAAAAGGTGTTCGTATACGTTTTGGCACTGTTTAAAGGTTTCCGAGTATACCAGTGACATACGATGGTAAGGTAGTGTAATAGACAGGTACCTGTCGAGGCTGGTCGACGGGCGTGGGCGGAGGCCGCGGCGGGTAGTGCTGGAGGGAATACGCCTCGCGACGAAAGTTGCTCGACGATAGTTGCACTGTTGGGTACGCTGGCCTGTATGGACAATATTTAAAATAATTGTATAGCTCAAATTTAAAGTAGATATCGCAGTTTAAAGACCGTTACTGCAGAAGTAGGAACTTCCACAGAAATGAAAAATTAATATTCAATATAAAATTCAATCACAACCAATGCGCAGATGGATTTCCTATTATAAATTGACAGCGAATATGAACTAAAAATCAAATAGGATAAAAATTTGAAAATTAACTTTGATTGAATTTATTACTAAACAAATGTACACAATTTTATTAATTTTTATCCCAACTAGGTACTTATTTTATAGCAATTTATAAAATCAACATTGTCACTTCGTTATGAGTTACGTAAAGTCCAATCAAGAAGATTGAGTACCTAATGAATTTCATGCATGAGTGGGCATTGGCTTAGGGAGGTCCTTTACATTGTTTTTTATTGTAATACGCTTTGATAGATTCTACATCAGTATGACTAATTGAACGAATGTAATATTAATGTCTATAATTTTTTTTAAATCGCGTTTTATAATAAATATTAGTACAATATTTTCTTTTTGCATATGTAGCATAGCAATGAATAAGTATCTAACATCATCCGGCCTAGTTAACTCAAATAAAAGAATATAACATAGAATTACACCTGTAAGTCCCCAAATGCGATGTATTTGGCTAAATATAAGTGAAATATACTTTTGCTCGATCTGTACGATACTCATATTTTGCCAGTGATTTTTTATACCAACGTAATAAATATGGTCCGGTATATGGCAATTGGGTACTTTTCATTTCTATTTTGCTCGTCAAAATGACTTCACTCTGCCTAATGGTAAGCGATCATGGGGTCCAAGAACAGTGGCCTCCACACCATCCTCATAGCAGCTGAGGCGATGTTGAGGTCGCTACTTTGACTTCCTAAGGTGCTTTTTCATGCCCCGCTTTAATGATCCAGGATTGAAGGAAGAAGGAAAGACGTGCCTTGGCACAGAATTCCATGCCTTGATCGTGCGGCAGAGGTATGAGGACCCAAACTTGTTGGTGCACGCTCTAATCGATTCTACCGTGTAAGGTTGCCATCTGAGCCCAGCACGCGATGTTCTGGATAAAAAATGTGAGGGTGGGCCAAGGTGAATAACTCTTCAGAACACTCCTCGTGGTATATTCTGTAGAAACATGCCAATGAGGCAATAATGTCCCTACGGAGTTGCAGAGGTTCCAGTGAACTCGTGACCTCTGGATCTCCGATGATACGGACAGCCGGCCGCTGTAACCTGTCGAGAGCGTCCAGCATGTACTTGCAGGAAGTCATCCCAAAGATGAGAACAGTACTCCACGCAAGGGCGCACTTGCGCCTTATACGGTAGGCACAGCTGTCCAGGCGTGAAGAACCGTCTCACCCTGTTCAGAACTCCGAGTTTTCGCGAAGCTTGCTTGATGACGCTCTCGATGTAGGTTTTTAGATTAAGGGTGCAGCAAAGATCCATACCTAAGATAGAGATGCTATCACTTATCACCTGCGGAGTGTTCTTCAGAGAAGGGAGGGGAAGGAAAGGAGACTTTTTTGTTGAAAACGCGCATGCCTGGGTCTTCTTGGCGTTGAACTGGACCAAGTTCTTGACACCCCATTCTGAGATGCAATCCAAGGTCTGGTCAAGTTTAACGAGAAGATCCTGCCTTTTCCTTTCACCCTCAGCCCGTTTGGCCCTAGGACATCCGAGATATCCGCTCATGCACGGTAATGTCGTCCGCATAACAATGTATGTTGCCGAGAGTTAACATATTATTGATATGCAGAAGAAAGAGCGTCGGGGATAAGACGGACCCCTGAGGCACTCCTGCATTATTGACCTGCATAAATTTGGAAGCACGACCGTCGCACAGGACCCAAGTACGAGGGGGCAAGGCATTGGCCGAAAGCTTGGAAAGAAGAGACAGGTGCCAGATCCTATCGAAAGCTTTGGCTATGTCAAAGCTGATAACCAAAGACTCGCCGTGCTTGTCCATAGCTTCACCCCAGAGGTGCATAACTCCAGCTAATTGCCATATACCGGACGACACATATCAAGATTCCATATTGAGAATTTTTTAACAGAAATATCCAGTAAAAGCGGGACCTCACAATTGATCGCATCATAAACGCATAGTTATCCTTGGTAACTAACAAGGCATGTAAGTATATCCCCAATAGTTGTGTGTGAGTAGTATGATTTGATGTACATATATGTTCTATGTTGATGTGTTAACGGTACCTGGGCGGCGGGTCAGGCAGCAGCTGGTTGGCGAAGTCCCCGGCGGCGTAACGTCGCTCGGCGATGAGCGCGGTGAGGCGCACGAGCTCGCGCTTGGCGCTCTCGCGCCGCGCCACCAGCTCCAGCAGCGTGAGCGCGCGCGCCAGGTCGCGCCGCAGCTTCAGCATCTTCTCGTACGAACTCTCGTCGTTTTTCCTGCACAATACATACCACCATTTAACACTACGTACTATCATATACTACAACATACATTAGTATAAATACAAAAACTGTAACGGGAAGCTTTTGCAGACATTGCTTCAGATCATCATTTTTCGTTGCAAGATATTACACATTATGTAAAATAATAATAATATAATATTCTACCACATACACACAACACCATCTAGCCCAAACTAAGCAGAGCTTGTACTATGGGTACTAGACAATGGATAAACATACATATATACTTTTTTTTTGTAATTACATACATATTATACATAGAAACACCCAGACCAAGACAAACATTCATGTTCATGCACACAAATGTTTGACTTGTGCGGGAATCGAACCCGCGACCTCAGGCGTGGCAGTCGGTTACACTAACCACTACGCCATAGAGGCCGACAAAATGTATACTCATTTAGGCATTAAACTAAATTAATACCAGCTGAGCCTATACTTGCTATTGATAAATTCTTCTTCTCTAGCTCACCAGTCTGGAAAACGCAATCAGTTCTGCTTGTTACGTGCTAAGGAGTCTGAGAGATGAAGTTGGCATTCAGTACTTAAAAATAGTATATTATGCTCTGGTAGAATCCAAATTAAGGTATTGCATATTATTCTGAGGCGGTAGTTACAATTATAACATCTCCAGAGCGTTCATTTTGCAGAAAAGGGCGATAAGAACGATCGTAGGTGTAAGGCAAGACGTATCTTGCAGACAGCATTTTATCGAGTTCGAAATTTTAACAGTGCCGAGTCTGTACATACTGGTCTTGTTAACCAATTTTGCGAAATACGTTCACAAATATGAAACGGAAGATGAACGTCAGCTAAGAGAAAGCACGCGTAGAAAAGATTTTCAGTGTAGAAATACACCAAAATTGAACATAGTCAAGCATAGCAGTTATTACAGCGCTATTAAAATGTTTAATAAGTTACCCGTTGGTTTAAAAAGCTTGCTATATGAAAGTAGTTTTAAAATCAAGCTCAAGACGTTTCTGCTGGAAGGGTTTATATTCTCTGGATGACATGCAAAACTGTGTTTACCGTGAAGTGGAACAACAATAATAATAATAATTATAATTATAACAATTTTTATTTCCATTACAATTAATTAAAAATTTTACTATTTTTATATTTTTATTGACATTGGTATTTTACAAAGTGCTTTTTTTATTTTTATTATATTATTTTAATTATAGACCACTGACTATTCTCTTGACATATATGTTTAATGGTGTATGTGTAATGTTTATTGTCATGAAATTGGAATAATTATAATATGTCACTGTATTAATTTTTTTATAACTATGCATTCAAACACAATGTGAAAATTGTTTATGAATAAAGTTTGAATTTGAAAATTTGAATCTATTACGTGAACTAGGATCCACTACGCAACCAAATTTGGATATAGCCTTGCCTTCGTCAAGGAATCCATACTAATATTATAAATGCGATAGTGAGTTTGATTGTTTACCAACCCATCATGTAATTCTGTATACGCGTTGGGGTGTTTGCGAAATTTCATGATGATCGGTCGAGAAGTTAGGCCGGTTTTAGTGTTCGACCGACTGTCGGTGCGTACCGTCGTTCCTGACGATACGCATAACCGATCGTCAGTTTGTAACGTTCAATGCTCTCCTGACAAACACGTACAAGAAATGGACGCGTTTACAAATTGTTTAATTGCTGCTTACTATCTTCGTAAACGTATAAGGAACATTTTCTAATATTATTGTTATTATCCTGTTATTTTGTTGTTAAATTTGTTGCTAATTGTTAAGTTATTTGTTGTGTTTAGTATTTAAGTATTTGTTTATGCTTTATCGTTCGAAACATTGCTTTCTTTGTTTACCTTTTGTCTCAAGCCTATTTGAATAGAGTATAGTAAGTTCGATTTTTTGACGATGATACGCGCATCCGTACGGTCGGCCCACCGATCGGTGTAGCTCTGAACGCGTTAATATGTTTCCATAGCGCGTCGGTCGACCGACGGCACGCATGCGGACGCGCTCGACCGACGGTCCTCGTACGCAGTGTGTAGCAATATACGCATGCGTACGGTTGGTCGAGCACTGTCACGACTTGTGAATTTTCATACAAACGACAAGCGCGACCGACGGTCGGTCGAGCACTAAAACCGGCCTTAAGGTTAGCGTAACAAATTAATTCAGGAGTACATATGTATGTAGTCTATATACCTTTCATCTTGGGAAAAATACTGTACCCGAGCGATCGAATTCGCGGCTTACATGATAAATTAAGGAAACATACCTGTTCTTTCTGGTCTGCATCTTTTCCGTCCGCCGCCTGAACGCCAAGTATGGATTGTTGGACGACTGGCCAGGCCTGTTCTCAGTCTTAACCGACAGTATCAGCGGGTGTTGCTGTAACAAGTATACCCATTATAACGGCTATTCAAAACCTTTTTTTCGGTTTGCTGAATGGAATCTGGTATCAGACTAAATTAAGTGACTTATAAAGATTGTAGGATCGGCTCTTTGCCTAATCATGGATAATCCTGGCCACCCACCCACCCCCTCTTCTGTTTAAACAGGTACCATGTCCAATAGATCACAAATGATACATAACAATAGATTTTCTATTATATCTATCAAGGGATCTATCAATGGTTAATTCACTACATATATGGCGACAGCACATACATACAACACCACTATCAACTTTGTGTTGGATAAAAATAACCCTGCTATATACTTTTTCTTTCTTAGAGTGATTATTGACACCAGCAGTTCGACAAGCAGTCATTAATCTTATGAAAATGTTGTTTCAAAAGATTTTATTCATGTCGATTAGTCTGTCATCCAATCATGACTGTAGCGTGTGGGGCACAATTTGTATTGTCATCTGTAGGTGTTTGTGGCCGTCAAAAGGTAAAGGCACCAGGCGTGATTATTCAAATAACCAAAAACATTTTATAAAGATAATGATAAAATCTTCGATTGTAGTTTTGTTTGAGGCAAGAATGCCTGTATAATCTAGTGTATAAGGAAAAGCAACTGAACTACTTTATAAAGTAAAGAAAACCAAGCCAAGAAACAGTTTTCTCCCGGAAATCGAATTCATGCCGCATGCATTGGTATCGAACCCAAGATCAATTCAATAACTGCTTTCCAATATTTAGCTTTCACCACAAGTTGTATAGTTTTAGTGTACGCATTATTGATTATTCAACTAAAAATAAACATACCTGTGCCTCTACTGAATAGGGATACAAGTAATAAATCGTTATTTTACAGACAACGCAAGAAACCCGTTGTGCAGTCAAATTGTCTGTACTGTAAAATGTAAGATATATCATGTACGAAAGCTATGCAAACATTCTAAATACGCTTTTGCTTTTTACTTTTTACCGTTAAATATGAATTTGGCGAAATACCGTATTTGTCGGCAAACTTTAGAGCTTTTTGAATAATATATACCGTATTTTCAATTCTCTGAGAGGATCCGAAATCCACGAAGTACGGTTTTATTTATTGGAAAGTTTACAGACTAATATCAAAATATTTCATAACGAAGTAGCTTATTACAAGCTTATACAGTCATCCAACGGTTTAAAAACGGAATAAATATTGAGATTGCGTATTGTATAACGAAGGAACTCATGAGTAAGAAGAGTTTACTACCTATGTAACAGATCACTAAAGGGGCTAACCAACAATACATATCACTACATATTATAAAACAAAGTCCCCCGCCCAGTCTATCTGTCTGTTCGCGATAAACTCAAAAACTACTAAACAGACTTTCATGTTAAGTTAAGGTTTTGCTCTACTCGTGCTAAGCCGGGGCGAGTCGCTAGTCTTTTATAACATTGACGTTGCATGTGCGAGAACGGGACAAGACACTCCATATAGCGTCGTTTCGTTCTTGCACATACAATGTCAATCATGAGATGGTGGTAATGCCTCAAGTGTAACATGATACATCTTAAATTGTACAATCATAAGTCTTGAAACATTTGTGCGATATTGAATTGCTATATAATACACAGTACCTAATAATAATTCCTAAACTATCACAGCATATAGTCTAAAGAATTGTTATTGGAATCACAATGTATAATTATATACTACATGAATAATTACACATTTGTCTAATATTATAAAGAGGAAAGATTTTATTTAACCAAAAAACTAGTTGAGTAGTTTTCTGGTTAAATCAAATCTTTCCTCTTAAAAAATGATTTCACTTGTATAAAGCTATATTATCACCGAGTAACATCGGCTGTATTTTATTAAAAAGACAAGTACTGTTACTAACATAACGTAACGTACTTTTACGTGAGCGAAGCCGCGGGCAAAAGCTAGTCATTCACAAAATACTCTTACAAATTATGTTTTTTAGCGCTAAGCACACTTATGTATCGGTTTCTGGCATTGTCTGCAAACGTTAGATGGTATACCGGTATAGGTACTCAATAGAGGTGCAGATACATGGTTGGGCGGTGTCAAGACAGTCTTACCTTGGAGGGGACACTAACCGTATTGAGCCGCTTGTTAAGCCAATAGTCGTAGACGGCGATGACGAGGTCGTCGTTTCTTTCCAGCAGCAGCTTCGCCTCGTTCAGCGTCACCACTGTCTGGCCTGAGCTCTTCTCTAGCTTGTCCATCATCTGTTCGAACTTTAGCTCTGGAAAAATTACAATGCTATCTTTAGAATATCATTAATACTGGTAGCGTACAAACATATGACCAATCTGTTAGTAAAGGGACTTTCAAACAGACAATATTTTCTGCAATATGTGGCTGCAATGATGGCATGTATAGCCCGGCCAGATAAACAACATTTTAATGCACCGGCCATATCAAATAGAATTATTTTGATAACTGTGCTATCTATTATATGGCTGTTATTGTTACAATAAAAATAATGTCTGTTTACAAAGCCCTTAACTGTAATGTATAGCTGGTTACCCAGTAACCCCTTTGGTACGCTATATTATCACAGGGAGGTAAAAGACTGGTCTGCTTGACGCTATGCAGTTGTAGGGACACAGTATAAGTATGTAGAATGCTGACTCGATATTATTGCATCGAATTCGTGAGTTAACGTACAGCCAAGCAGTCAGTCGTTTGTCACACCGAACCGTAGGCGCACGTAGGGGAATATATACCTACTGTGCATATCATCTTTTATTGTACTATCCTTCTACACATATAACCTTACACGCTAAACTCAAGAGTGATTCGCTTAGTAGCCATAAATCTTACACAGTCAATAGAGTATCTTATCTATCGTCTCTTTAATAAATCACACAACATTTTATGTGAGGATCAGACCTAACCATGCACACTCGGCACACTAGCAAAGACGAGGTGGATACTTAAGCTATACTTGCAGAAATCCTATGCGTTGCTCTTCAAACATATATGATTACATATATATTTTTCGAAAAGTAAGGATACCAAAACATCCAGCCTGTGTAAAATCACTTTATCCCATCCAGCAGCCATAGCTATTAGCGTAACTGAAAAATCACATAGAGCTAATAAAGCCGGCGGCGCTTTCAGTTTTATACACAATAAAAAGTGCGGTGTCAGACGCACGTTGCTTTGGTCATTACGACGGTGGCAAATCCGTTTGGTAACCCTTTTTGGGGGCTGTCACAGTGCGTTTTGTTTGGTTTGTTGTCTCATGAACGAACGCTGCAGTGTTTTCTTAAGTCTAAAACTGTAGTGTCTCTTATAAAAATAGATAGATTTACGAACCCTGCAGTGGTTTATATTATTGATTCAATATCCGTAAAACCAAAAACTGTGTGAAATATCTTCTGACGGCTCAATGTTTATAAAGTTTGCAGTGAGTAGTCGAATCAATCAAAAGTAATATTATATTATAATTATGTCGAAGCAATGAAAAGTATTATTATATTATAATTATCATAATGATAGTACTGTCTATTTGCTACGTTTTTGACATTTGATAAATGAAATACGTAGTTGTAAAATTTAGTAGAGAAATATAATAAAAGCTGCGAACTTCAGCAAGTTATAAGTAATAGTTCCGTAGTTTTGACATATTATACACGGGACCGCAGTGGCGGTCCTCTGCTAATGCATAATAAAGTGTTAATATGCAATTAAAAAATACGGTATATATATGGCGCAGGTCATAAACGATAAATAAAAACGTTTGGATGGTATACCTGTGAGCTCGGGATGCCTCTGCTGTTTCAGCCACCGTTCGTCCTCCGAGTCGATGTCGTACTCCGGCGCCTCTTGTTCCTCCCATAGCGCTGTAACAACAAACACAACACATTATAACATATGTATTATATCACTTTTTCACACATTTTAATACACAAATTATTCTTAATATAATGCTACATAACGGGTCTTACTCGCGATAATTATAATATATTATATATTACTACTATTATACTATAATAATATATTACTCTCTTCAAAACTTTTTTGACATGACAACGTCTAATAAATCGACGAACGCCGGCTGCACGCACGAAAAAGGATGACTCATTGTCCCGTTACGCTCATTGTCCCGTTACGCTCATTGTCCCGTTACGCTCATTGTCCCGTTACGCTCATTGTCCCGTTACGCTCATTGTCCCGTTACGCTGATTGTCCCGTTACGCTCATTGTAACGTTACGGGAAATAAATGTTGTTATGACGTTGTCACGTTAAACTATCGTCCGTAAACCGACTTTACAGACAACCAATTTTTTTAGTATAAGAGTTAGCAAGAATTTTTAAATAAAAAGAAACTAGAATAATAATAAAATAATAATAAAATTTATTACTTAAACTTAGGCATAGAACATATTAAACATAAACAATATTAAGAGTCTAAGTTTTAATATAAATAAGGAATAAAGTAATGTCAAAAAGTTATAAGATGTGCAAACAACAAGTGTTGTTCAAAAAAAGTTCGTTGTAATAACTAATTAGATTTTTATTAAGCAGACTACGACTAGACTATTTTCATATCGAAATACTCATAACGAATTATTAGCTTTTTGTTTTACTAGCAACTATTATTATTTTTTGTAAATCGACTAACTAATTTGTTATCAGTTACATAGCAAATAAGCCCTCTATAAAGCTTTGGCGATGCTCAGTCATACCTAAAGGGGCTGTTCTCACATTTATAACTTCAGTTAAATCAAAGGTACATAATTATCAGTCTGCATGTATTATCGTTAGCTATTATTGTATCGCCATTTTACTTACTCGTCTTATTTGTTTGCGCTATAGAACCTGCACAAATTGCCACACCGTGCGCATTTTACCCGCGTCGTGTACAAAAACCATTAAAAGCAGGATGTCAGGTAGTATCCTTTTTTTTAACGTCAGGGAATGCATTGGCTCATACCCCTCCGCGGGGGCGGGCGGAGGGGTTATGTCGGACTCAGCCGGGCAAAGATGGAGATATCCCGGTAATACCGACTAAACCTACCACGGTGTTCCTTCTCACAATCTATGGCCGGGGCGCAGGGATCACTCGCGCATTCATCCTGCAACCCCGGCAGATCTGGGCCGCCACTTGGTCGTGACGGCCTCGTCGCATTATTTTTATAATACTCATTCAAGTGAAAGGCGCGCGCGAACACGACGCGCCGCCGTCTGGGGCCTGCTTCTGCACGGGCGACAGACTGCCCTAGTCTGTCGCCCCAGGCCAGCGCTCATGGGGGCCGGCGATCGTTTAGCGCCCTTCGGCGCCCGGTGCATCGACTGTATGTCAGGTAGTATCCTACCAAAACAACTACTTCTGCTCCTACTACATCAAATATATTTTTTTAGTAAATAACTTCTTTACTGTCATTGGATGGCGTTGCAAGGCTTTTAAGTAACATAAAACGTAAAATTCATAGTAAACGCTAATATTACATGTATGTTTTTGTCTCTGTTTGTTACGATTTTACAATCAAACCGCTGAGCCAGTTTTAAATTAAAGCTGATATAAGGATAGCTTGAACTGATGACAGACATACATAGAATACAATTCTAAAAATAATGCGAGAAAAAAAGGTTATTTAAAGTTATAAGCAACAGCCATTAATAACATAAAAAACAGACAAAATATACGATTGACAGTACTTAAACAATATATGGCTATATGAAATCTAACTTCGCGGCATCGAGAACCTTGTAATTTTCCTCATTCCTCATACATAGGTTACAGGATATATAGAATATTAATCGTACTTATTTCATGTCTATATTTGGATCAACAATATTGGAATGTTATGTTTGTAAGGATTCCACGTAGAAACTGTTTGAATAATCATGTTTACCAGTGTTATTCTTGTTTCCGTGGCACCTGGAATTCGATTGTATACAGTATTAAAGATGAGATAAAATCGGCTTTTGCTTAGATACATAATAGAATTTTGCATGTCGGCTGTATTTCCTTGGAAGGCTAAACAAAGATGTATTGTACCTACATTTAGCTAGATGACAAAGGGATAAGGCATATTTGGGGTCCATAGAGAACCTCAACCTACAGAATCTCGTAGTCTAATGACATACATACATACATAGATTCACGCCTGTTTCCCAGAGGGGTAGGCAGAGACTACGGATTTCTATTTGCTACGATCCTGACACACTTCTCTGGCTTCATTCACTTCTAATGAATATAATTGTCTAATGAATATAATAATAATAATATTCTACCACATACACACAACACCACCTAGCCCAAACTAAGCAGAGCTTATACTATGGGTACTAGACAATGGATAAACATACATATTATTATATACTTTTCTTTTTGTAAATACATACATATTATACGTAGAAACACCCAGACCAAGATAAACATCAATGTTTCTGCACACAAATGTTTGACTTGTGCGGGAATCGAACAATAAAGCAATATATCCTACCTCCATTCTTCTGTGATATCACTTTTAATGCGATTATACATTAAAATTTTAAAGCCGTTAATTATGTGTTTGCCAAATGTCCCCGCAATAAAGGGCTTAATCTCTAATACTAGAGTAATATAGAAGATAAAATTTTTCTAACAAAGACAACAGTCGATATAAATTTCGTCAATATATATGGTGGTATGCTATGCTTACACGGTGATTATTATACAATGGAATTTGTATTGCTTCTAAAGACAGGGCCTTAAATAATACATAACAGTGATATTATAATTGTGGCATGCCACAATGACGTACGCTGCTCGTAAGTCCAGCTTTATGTAGCCTAGCGTTACCCTACACTCGGCTTATTCCAGGAGTTAGCTAACTAATGTGTCTGCATGTGGTCAACTGCATGGTTTATTTCAGAATGTATTTAATTGTGAGTTAACTTTACATAATCCTTTAGATATGAGAGCATCGAAGTAATTAGAAATTAATTGCTAAGTAAAGTAAAGAAGTTGTAAACAAAATTAGCTATGATAAGTTTAGCCATTATAAGATTTTATTTCACATAATTATGTAAAATCTACATCGGTAGATTTTACATATGTGAAGATTGTTTCAATCAATCCTTGTATAAAGATTTATATAATTAAATGGATAGACGTTAAATTAAATAAATCTTTGTACAAGGATTGTTTATAACATTACATTTATTATCGCCTATCCACTCAGCTGTCGCAAATTTGCGGAATATTTAGCCAACTGTCGCGGTACTTCCGGATAGTGGGGGGTGATAGTAGTGGTGAGTGGCTATAGTCTTAGTGTATTACGAACCTTGTACAAATATATTGTCAATGCCATATCTATACTAATACTATAAAGCTGAAGTTCGTTTGTTTGTTTGGTTGAACGCGCTAATCTCAGGAACTACTGGTTTGAATTGAAAAATTATTTTAGTGTTGAATAGCCTATTTATCGAGGAAGGTTATAACATCACGCTACGACCCACGGGGCGGCGCAGTATTAATAAACGCGGGTGAAACCGTGGGCACAGCTAGTACTTAATCAAAACACAACAGTACTCTGAATGAATCCCAGAGCAGTCTCCCATTCATTTATAAATCAATGACTAACACCGAAGACAGAAAAATCAACTCAGACATCTTATAATCACACACAAGAATGCACGCTAAACTCATTGTCTGAGACTAAGACGGAGCTATACAATCGTGCATTCATCGTCTTGTCTTGTATCGCTGCTCCTCGCTCCGTCGCAGCACGCGTCCGTACCTAGCGACGTCCGTCATCAGTCTGCGTCTCTGCGAGCGAAGGCCGAGTACAGCTAACAGCTGACGGCGACGACTAACGTAATCGAATAACCAGACGCGTGCGTATACAGACGCACATGAGATAAACAAGCTCGGGATAAAATATTTGTGATTCTTCATGAGATTATGGGAGAAGTGAATATATTGTCAGCTGAAACTTAATTTTAGTATCTAAACCTAATTGAAGTAACTCATATGACAGTTGTATATCAATATCAAATTAAAAGCTTCGTAAGAAAAATAACTATTTAGTGATTTTAGTTACTTACATCTTTTGTGGTATTTATAAAATCATTTTATATAAATTGTTAGTGCAATCAACATACATTAAAGTCACAATATATATAACTATACTTATTACAAATTCACTCTTTATGGTTTCCTAAGTGAGTGACTTTTGTTTAGTGTATTTTATACTTCAAAAGTATAAGTAAAACGTCCGCACCTAAATCAACGAAAACCAACAAGCCAGAGGCAGAATGCGATGAAATTGAGTGATGCAGGAGAGATATGCGAAGATTGTAGCCATGCGAAATCCGTATTCTATGCTTAACCTCTGGAATACAATAGTCGTAAGTTTATGTAAAACCTTTGTGTATTCGCTCCAAAAACAAAAATAATTATAACTTTTCTCTCAATCGACTAGGCTTCACCGGAAGCTATCAATTAGCTCATTCAATGAATATATTTGTAATCAATCGAAATGTCAATGCCAGATAATCGGATAGCCAGACGGCTATGCCTTGGAGGCACGTATGTGTAATCGCAGGCGGAACAATCGTCTCGCTTTAGACACAATGGCTTTGTAATTTGAATAAGATACTGATCATATCGGGCTGACATGTCTGCCGTTAAGCAGTTGCGTAAATAGCTAATGGTTGTGCGATCTATGGAAAGTAGCTTTATTGTTTGTCTTCGGATTTGCAAGTATTCAATATTTTACCATTAATCGTGTTCCTAATAAATATTAAAAAATACGAATATGAGCTTGTTTGTTTGTTACGCCGTAACTATTCGAACGATCATCATGAAATATTGCATACACGTTGTCAGGGGTACAGAACAAGATATAAGGTACTTTTCATCCAGAAAACGTTTATGAGGGATATAAATTATTTGACAAAATCTACCTTAACGCAGGTGAAACTATGGCCAAGATGTAGTGTCTTATAATATAGTGCACCCGTCCGTCTTTGAACCGTTGGCGTTTTTGTTTGAAAATGCACCGCATCACATAATTTGTGCATGGATGCATGGCCATATTCTTGTAAATAATTTCAACTTAAATAATTTCTTGTGCTACGAGTAAATTTTCGTAATCTTCTATTATACTATCTCCCCTGATATACTGATTATCCGCTAGCGTGAGTGCCATCTTATTAAAAATAAAACTACAAAACACTTTCAATCGTGTATATCAACTTCAAACGAATACGCAAGAAACGAAAATATAGTTATTAATATTAATAGCTTAACAGGTAAAACAGGAAAACATCTTATCAGTATGCCATGCATCACGCATTTAGAATTTTTTCATTACGTATTGAGATTTATTCTATTTAAGCAGGGCCCCAATTCCCGGATACACAGGATGATTTTATACATACCAGAAAAATATACTGGCATTATATTAACATAAAATTTTCATTTTCAATTTTAACTTTAAAACTACAGACAAAGGATAGCATCTTCAAAGATTTTCTACGAGTACTTCTGAGTCTACTTATACATATAATATAATGTTATTTAACATTTTAGATACTTGCTTAATAGATGTTTGAGTAAAGTTGCGCGCTGAAATAGATAAGGATGCTCGTGTAAGCAATGGCGTAATCACCAAAGTGGTTGAACAATAAATCCATAAGGAAATAACATGTTATTTCGTGTGTAGTTTAACGATATCAAGAAACTAGTTGTACCTCGCGATTTTATCCACGTTTATCATAATGCTTGTAAAGTTATATATCCTATAAAATATATCCCTTCACAATAAACCGACTACCGAATGCAAAAAAGAATTTCTTTAATCTAAAAGGCATCTTCAGATGTACGTACATCAGGGTCAAAAACAAAATAAATTCTTCAGAATTATAATATTATCAAAAATAAAGTTAATCAGATGATCTATAATTTTGCATTAATAAAATAAATGTATAAGTATGTAAATATAATATTATTAAATGGTGTGTGTACGGAATAATAATTTACAGAATTGGTAATGTTGAAACGTATTCCAAACCTTGCTATATATGATTAGCTGTACATACAAAAAATTAATAATTATACGTTAAGTTTAGTAAAATTATTTTTAATAAATTTTAATAAAATTACATTCGCAAAATGTATGTAAAAATAATTTAACACATCAAAGTCAACATCAATGTCTATTTTATCAATCAGCAATATCAATAGCAAAGTTAAATAGCTTTCAATCCATCAAATGCGGATTTGCCTACTTACAATAACGCTAGCAATACTAGTTCCCTATTCACATACGAAAACAAAATAGCCGACAGAATTCTTATAATTTTCTAGAATCTTGTAATGTTAGAAGCAAACGAATTATTGATGGATATAATAACATAAAACTAAAAATCTCAAGACTTATCATCGGATCACATCTGCGCAGTTATCGTCACTCGTATACCCACCATTACGCACACAAACGTACTTCAGTCGCACACTTACACGCAGTGAACATAAAAGCGGTTTTGCTTGGTTCCATGAGTAATAAGTATGTATATTCTATCGGTTGCAATTTGTTATACTGTACAATGGGAAAACGTATTATTGTTTTGTAAGTGGCTCCGTATTTTATAAGTGCCTAAGTTATTGTACCTTAGAAAGTGATATATTATAAGTAATATTACTGAATAAATGTTGTTAAAGGTTACACGAACTGTTTTAGAATTTAGTTGAAGTTATTGCACTTGGTTTTACTTCATTTGGTACACATGTTCAGAACTATGTAAAACATTTAATGATTAAATGAGCACATAATATAGTCCTAGACCGTAGATGGAAGCTATCCGACACAAAAATATATCTATTACTAGTCTTTGCCAGCAGGTTCGTAACCTCGGAAACAGTACTTTTCCTGAATGAAAGGTTATTACGAAAGTTTTATCTTCTTTGCTAAACCCTGACAATGTGTATGCGAAATTTCATGATGATCGGTCGAGTAGTTAAGGCGTGAAAACGTAACAAATTTATATTATTAGTTAGGATTAAGGTAAGGTTAACGTTGAATCATGGACTCTCTGAGTTCTAAAATCCTCGATGATCGTAGCTCGCAATTATTTACATTCACACCAGTTTGTGTGTTCAGATGCGCTAATGTCTGGTATTAATACACCAAATTGCTAAATTACGATTTTGATGTGGAATGGTGTTTGGTGATCAAATAAAATCTTAGCATGTTATGTTATTAAAATACAAAAAACTCAGAAATAAAGCGATATACATATCTTTCAATTTATCATAGGCTTATAAATATATTTTTATATTATACGTAAATAGCGTGCAACAGCCCTCATTACGTGGATCCGAATGATCAAAGACAGAAAGAAGGGTATGCGTGGATCAGATTTCGACAACGGTGGGTATCGATAACATTGATAAACATGTTATTCTCATGAACGAAATGTTGTATAAGTGAGTCATTATATTTTCTCAGTAAGCAGCTTACTTAATTTATTGAAATCGTTAATGCTTTCGACACGGTAAGCGGCGGTCGATAGAGAGGTGGGACTAGTGAAAGAGTGATTCATAAGGGGAAAACACTCGTTGCGCACACAAAACGCAGAGCATAATAAAGTTATACTTAATATAGTCCGCCTAATATGCTTTTAATGAGGGGTTTGATTTCTGGTCGGGTAAAGCGTTATAAGGATTTTTTGTCTAGTAACTCACAACACTTATTGTAGCAAATTATCTAACAATATGAATCCTGTACGATGGTAGGTACGGTGGTATGGTGATCATACTATAAGACGTAGGGTAGAGATAATAGCACAATATTTAATACTGGACAGTTCTGCTGTGCTTCCTGATTGATATTGTATACGTATACCTCATATCCTGTGCATATATTATTTGTAAGTGTAACAATTGCAGGCGAAGCTATAAATAAATAAGACTTAAATACGAATTGTAAATGTATACACCTCTGCCTAGCCTTTTGAGAATATAAGCGTGAGACTATATCCAATTACAATAACCAATACTTATTTATGTCTGTTGAAATAGAGAATTAGTATTCTCAAATCATTCAATAACTGGACTAATCTATACTTTACGTTTATGTCCTCCAGACCGAATTTCGGTCACGGCGACCTAATAACGGAGACTAGCCATCTGTGCAGGAGATATAATTATATTGCACAAGTATGTGCGAAAACGTAAGTTCACTCTTATTGTATATAGAATAGAATAGAATAGAATGTTGCTATGTCAATAAATATTATTATTATATGATTGCGATAGGACGACAATCTCACACTCTCTGTGTAGTCATTGAAACCGCTGGATCAATTATTATGACGTATGGATTGAAAATGTTTGGCCCTTAATTTGCTAGCGTGGTTGTTTATCGACTACCCGCTAAAAGAAGACTAGTTCTTCCATGTAGGATGTAAATAAACAAAGTTAATATTATATAGGGTGTCCGGTAATTAATGGATAACCTTGAAATGTCTTATAGTAGAACTAACGGCCGTTCAGAAAAACAAATTAAAAACATCTAACCTAACTACTACCTGACATAGGATTTTTTTAAATTACCATATTAAACTTTCTTGTACACTACGACCATAAATGAATGAATTCCATCGGTTTTTTGTTGTTTTATTATTAAACACTAATTATGCTAATAGATAACCGTCAAAAGTATGACTAGCTATTGCACTTTTTTATTATAATTTATATACTTATGTATTTTTTTCTCTTTTTTCTGAACGACCATCAGTTCTACTATACGACATTTCAAGGTTATCCATTAATTATCGGACATCGTACAGAAACGGGACTGCATGCATGGCGCAGTGGTCGCCTCGCCACTGCGCTGAGTGTTGTGGGAACGAGCTCCAAACGGGACAAAACTTTGTGTGATCCAAAAGGGGTTACTTCGGATACCTATTGTATCCGGTTGCTTGAATATTTGTAAAGTTCCCGCGACACAAACTGAAAACTAGTGGTTTTTAAACACGAAAAGATATTCTCATAGATCTGATCCTTAATTAGCTAGCATATGTATACCGAATACCCATTCGGTAAACAGCCATCAATAAAAGACCAAATTTTTACAGCAGGATGTTTATAAACAAATGTAATATTAATACAAATAAGCTCACCCCACCCCTTTTCGGGACAGATAACATAGTATCAAAACATTTACACACCACATCAAGTGCAAAACCAGTAATGCCTAACAACGGTTCTTTTAGCAGGTAACATGCTCTCCCCTACTCAATAAATAACACTCCAATTCGCTGAACAATGGGAATACTAAAATTTAAAAAAAAACGCTACATTACAAAGGGTTTCCCTGCGCAGTTTAGGTACCTATCAATTTCAATATCCGTGGGGTGATATGATGGTACCAGTCGATTATATGCGTTATGTCGTACGCTTAAGGTTTATTTTTGGATGTATTGTTCGCAGTCGTGTGGGTGGTCAGACAAATAGGTAGGTGAACGTATTAAACAAATAAATATGTATATGTAAATTGAGTTATTGACGAAAATATTTGGATTTATATTTGACAAATATCTCAGTATTTTGTTCATTTAATCGTGACGAAAGATTGTATATATAAGTAAAGTGATAAACAAGCATACTGCCCGGCTGATGGTAATTATTTACCATACAGCTGGGATCGCTTGCAATACCAGATTCAGTTGCACGATATCGACCATTCAATCTCGATTCGATAAAAGGAAAGGATTATGAAAGGTATGAATGTGAGCTTACGGTACAGCATCGGGCAAACGCAGTTACAGTTTCACACTAAAGCCTGTTTACTGAAGTTAACAAATAACTTCTGCTTACTGTGATATATCGAAATGGACTTTTTCTATGTTGATACAAACACAGTGTGCTGTTATTATACTTTTTTATAATAACGTTATTATGTAACAGAGAAACCAGGCCTTATTAAGGGTCGTAACTTGTAGTTAACCCTTCTCATATCGGGAGCGGGGAGACCCGTGCTTAGCAGTGAGACAGGATTGATATAATTATATTTTTATTACTAGCTGTTACCTGCGACTTCGTCCGCGTAGATTTTAACTAAAAAGTGTTTGTCTGCGCGGAACTCTAAAATCAAAGTAGCCTATGTTACTTCTTATAACATCAGCTATCTGCCAGTGAAAGTCCCGTCAAAATCGGTTCAGCCGTTTCGGAGATTAGCCGGAACAAACAGACAGACAGACAAAAATTAAAAAAATATATGTTTTCGTATAATTACCTTATATACTGTCATATGCATTAGATAAAAAGCTGTTATTTTGACATTACAAACAGACATTTCAATTTTATTTATTTGTATAGATAACTTCACAACAGTAGGAATACTGCTATTTCATGTAGATATTCTGTGAGATGGTAGTCCTTCCCCAGTCGAGCAGGCCCATTCATGCTGAAATCAGCGAGGCTCTACTACTCAAAAATCAGTATGATCTGAGAACAGCTTAGCATTGTAAACAGTTTATATGTACCTAAACTAGCTGTCCCTGCGGTTTCACCTACGTTTATGATCACTGCTCCTGATGTGGTATGGGTAGCCGAACAACTTTTCGCGTTGGTCACCATCTCGATGGCGGCGTGGTAGTGTAACCGATTGCAATGCCTGAGGTCGCGGGTTCGATTCCCGCACAAGTCAAACATTTGTGTTCATGGACATGGATGTTTGTCTTGGTCTGGGTGTTTCTATGTATAATATGTATTTACAAAAAAAAAGTATAGGTATATGTATGTTTATCCATTGTCTAGTAACCATAGTACAAGCTCTGCTTAGTTTAGGCTAGATGGTATTGTGTGTATGTGATAGAATATTATTATTATATTATACACAATGAATGGCCCAATTATGTCGCTGAGTGCGGATAACACACGTCCAACTAACTAACAACTACCTATGATCACTGCTCCGTTCCCGTGGTTCGCAATATGATGTTACCTATGCATATTATTATAACTTACTCAAGAATTGGGATATCAAAAAGCATTTTTAAATCCGATTGGTAGTTTCAAAGATTAGCCCATACAAACAAAAAAACAAATAAACTGCTCTCTTTTTATTATACTAGTATAGATATAGCCGTTAAATCATTTTATTTAATTTGTGTTTATAAGGGGCAAGGGTGCAAACATGCAGTACATTGTATGAAGAATGATTTTTAAAAGCAACATGTCTTTTCTTTTCGGCAAATATAATAATAATAATAATATAATAATATTCTATCATATACACACAACACTATCTAGCCCAAACTAAGCAGAGCTTGTACTATGGTTACTAGACAATGGATAAACCTCCCTACATATATACTTTTTTTTTTGTAAATACATACATATTATACATAGAAACACCCAGACCAAGACAAACATTCATGTTCATGCACACAAATGTTTGACTTGTGCGGGAATCGAACCCGCGACCTCAGGCGTGGCAGTCGGTTATACTAACCACTACACGTACGGTGCGTAGACTGCGAGTGTATTTTGCACCTTATATTTATGTATCATATTTTGAGGTCATATTTTATATCAGAGTGTCTGTTTTACATCTTTTTCTAGGTGGCTCCTTGGCGCTGCAGTAGTGAAGCGACTGTTGTGCTTGAAGTATTGGGTCCGATTCTCGAGTCGAGCACAGTTATTAGGTTATACTATCAAGAAATTCTATGTAGCAGGGCAGAGTGTAGAAGTGTTCCCGGTAAGCGGCAAAAGGGTCTTACGTGGTAAGTACTTAAAATCACTGCTGACGAAATGTAGATATATAATACACCTCTAACTACCCCTTGGGGATTATAGGCGTGAGACTATGTATGCGTATATGTCCTGCATCACTGTCTATCCCCTTCGAGTATGTTGAGGCTATGTTATGTTATCTAATATCATTTATTCTGTCCTGTGTACTACAACACTAAACCAAATTTGATTAAACACAGTCCAACTTCCCGATACGCCAATAGATTAAACTTTCCAATTGCGTCGCGCAAATATCAATCAGATCTTGCCATGACGTCTATCACGAAACGGGAACATTGCAATTGGTGTCAAACGATATATCAAAATGGTGTCAAATCAATCCGAGTGACATTGAAACGACCTCTTCAAGTTCTATTGGCTTTAATAGATTAAAAGATCTATTAGAACGAGTACGAAATACTGACCGTGAGTAACAATCGATGTCCGGTACGTTAAATCCGGTCTATTAACTTGTATCGAAGATCTACCATGAGATTTCCAAGCTTTTGGCGAACCTACTTAGTTTTTGCTTTCCTCGTGTTTTCATAAATTTTATTAGTGCATAAAGGTTTCCCTTAATGGCGCTTTAACTAAATTATCAGACCTATATAAAACGTAACTACTAAAATTTTTTGTAAGGATGGTAACTCATAAGCAGAAAATAAATAATTATGGAAAGATTCATCGTATCAGGAGACCGAGTAATAAGCTACAATAGCTTGTCCATCGGTTTGGTTATAATGTCATAAAATTAATTATCTTTAATTTGGCAAAAAAACAGATCCCTCATAAACGTGACATTAGAAAAACAGCCAATAACCAAAAGGATATTTTCTGAATTATTAATATAACAATTATGTTTGGGAATAATACAGCTACAAGGAAATTGTTTCTTGCTACTTTATTGCTGGAATACCTGTGAGGTTCTCTCTCTTTCAATGTCATCATCATTTATAGACCTTCATATTAAAAGCAAAGTAAAAAAACAACAATTATAAACGTCGAAGTATATTGATAAGTGAGTTTACTGAATTAACATATATATTAGTTGCTAGGTTAAAGCAAAGGGTTGAGGAGCATAAAAGAATACTCATTTAATTCTTCCATTGGCTTACGGACGCCGGCGTCCAGACACAATCCTGTTATAGCTCTATCTCGATAATTATGGTTAAGCTGATAGGTTAATGCTAAAGTATTGTATTATTTTGTACCTTATTCATAGACTACCAAAGAAAATAACTAACGTCACAGTATAATATTTTTTTAATACAACAAGACAGACAGGTTGTATTGGCCACTATTTACCTCAGAAAAATATCGTGAAGAATACACAAAAATAAATAATGTTGAAGCTGCCTGAGGTGGCGCTTTGTTGCCAATAATACTGTTGAATACACTATTTTACTTATTTTCTCTCCACAATGCCGTTACAATAAAAACAAATTATACAAATTACTGTTTTCATTCTCACTGGTAGCCAACGGCAAATATAAAACCAGTTATAAAAACAGACTATTCAAAACAATAGAGATATAAAAAGAACTTACTGTAAAATTTTCAGAAATGGCTAATACTAGTATTATAAAAACTGTGGCTTGCTTATTGTCTGAGCATTACGACTAAAACCCTCAATTTAGATGTTAGAAGAAATTCAGAGTAAATATTTATTGTTTCAGCGTATTCATAGACGACTTTAATTAAAAAAGATTGGAGTTTAATAATAAGTGCGTACCTTGTGTATATTTTGTATTTTATATAATTAGTAATAGGTTATGTGGCTGTCACTGGGTTGCAAAAGATTTAACGAAGGGTCTGGTCATAGGTCAGCATAGATTTTTTTACATGTTCTCGAAGTTATTACGCAAAAATCACATAGTTTGTAATTTATCACAATCATTACTAATATTATAAATGCGAATGTGACTTGTGAGTTTGTTTGTTTATTTGTTTGCTACACTTTTACGCCTGAACTACTTGACCGACCATAATTAAATTTGGCAAACACGTTGTCAGGAGAGAAAAGGAAAAATATTAAGGATACAGAAAAGGATTAAGGGTACCTTTTATCCAGGAAAAAGTACTGTTCCCGAGGCATAGAAATTTATAGACAAAATTTACATTATCGCGAGCGATGCTAGTCTTTGTTATATTATAGTAAGAAACCCTGAAATGCCAGTGACGTTGAGAGAATAAGTAGTAAAATTATTGTAGGCGCATTGCCGATTTGGCAAAAACATTTTATGCCCGTTTTGAAGAAGCATACATATTAATACCTACGTTCGAGCAATAAATAGTAATAACCGAGGCTATAGACAGCCGGGGCCAAATCAATATGTCTGTGACATGGAGGGTCCCATACTGAGTAAGATCAACTTGAGCGATCTTAGTTATAATAGAAATGGAAATTGCTTTGTGGTTTCGGGTGCCAAACGAGTATAGTTCAATATGACTCGAGTCTTTTATTAACTACTGCTGCCCGCGATATATCATCTAAAATTAATAAAATTTTGTTTTTTTTTGTGGCAATATTACATCGGACACCTCTTAAAAAAATCGGTTTTTGGTGGATGATTATGCTGGACAATAATCTTTAATTATTCAAGCTTCCTGGCCCAGCTGTTCGACTTGTGCCTTGATCTATTTAATAATCCCGAAAGTTCTTTTTTATCCCTTTAGGGGCTACGTTAGGCCTACTTCTTATAAGGAATCATTGCAAAATTTATATAGTCCAGGGGTTTGGGCTGTCCGGTAATATATTATATCAATCAGATAGTCAGTCCTTTTCTATATTTAGATTACGTTACAACCGGTTCAGCGATTCCGAAGTTATTTCGCACAGACACACAAAAAATGGTGTTTTATGTTTTCTGAGCAAAAAAAGGTAATTAAATTATAAGCACCCTGCGTCCTAGAAAAGTAATTATCTCCGTCTCCCTACTGTCTGCGCCCCAGTCCGGCTAAAAATGCCTAACATCGTAGCCCTCTGAGTACCCCGCTACGTCCCGTGTTGGTGAGTTTAATTGAATATAATAGAGGCTCTTTGTGTTCAATATAAAAAAATAAACTAAAAGGACGCTCACAAAGGGATGCTCCGTTGTAATTTAAATATAACTTAACAAGGTAAAAGAGGAGATAATTAAGTTTAATTGTATGAGGACTTTTTATAAAAGACACCTTGCTCAAAGGACCAGGCACATATACAGGTGAGTTTGACATAATATATCGTCATACATATATAGATTTTAGTCACAAAGAAGTGCTCTCAGTAATAGATCACTTTCTACACTGTGCGGGAATTGAACCTGCTAACACCTGTACTCTAAATACGTGAGTATGTTAGATGGATAGATGTTTTTATGTAATCCAATACATTGTTATAGAATCCAGAGATACTGAGGATAAAAGACGTACAAGGGTTGGTACAATCGCAAAGACTGATCACTTCCAGGTAATAAATAATTTAGATAACATTCGTTACAAACATGACAACACATCTATTTTATCCTGAAGACTAAAGATTGCGTTACACTCATATTTGCTAGCTAATAACGTCTAATGCACCTATTAAGACTGCCTGCTACTACTCCAAATATCCTGACAAAATGCACTTAACTCAAGGCATAAGAAGTGCAGCCTTTTAGCACGTGGCAATGAGGCAGCCTATTTATTTTTATAGGCAGTTTATATATGTAAAATATATATTCTTACCCTTCTCATACTGAAAACAAGCCGTACCTAGCAGTATAATAGTTTATGTATAAACAGAGCTGATATTTTTATACCATTAATGCTAATTTAATTACCTACTGTTACACTGCAATCTATTTCAGGAACAATAGTAAATATTGTAAGACCATTATGTGTGCTGTTTTCAGCTCACTGAGGTCAACGAACCCGTTGCAAAACGCAGCACATGTTAAAGAACAATGACTAATTTCTAACTGTATCGATCAATCTACGTGAATTATTTCGACGAGACTAATCGGGTGTTTCGCGTAAATATTTATAAGGTACGATATGAATGGCTCGAACGTATTGTGTGCACGGATGATCTTTACATGCCCGGATACCTACTGGGAAACGTAAGACATGAAAAGACGAGAGTATCATAATAGAAATGTAACGTATTATTATAAAACACGGGCAGAAATAGTATCAGGTTTCTTTTTCTGGACTGAAACTACCTGAAATTTGCAGAACATTTTCGATTCGGATGTTAGCCTTTAGTCGCCTGGAATCACAGAACACAATGAAGAAAGGATAATATCGCTTAGATCTGCGTTGGACATGATACGACACAATGCGAGGGGTCAAAGATGATAGCGGTTACCACAATCTATTCTTAGGCGTCAAGAAGCAGTGATCACAGCAATTTAGATGCGTGTCCAAATAACCTAAGACTTGTGTTGACCGTATTGACAATAAGCTTGATAGGATTAATTTCGACGTAGAGTTCAAAATTCCTAGAATCGACAGTGTTATTGAATTTTTCTGTTAATAAATACCTGGTATCAGCTAGTAGGCTGGAACTGCTTCCGGTAAACGACAATAGGTTTGCCCTTATTACGTAGTACCTTAGCCGACGAAATATGGATATAAAACTCTTTTAGGGATAAGTGAGAAAGTATGTACATATTCACGAAAGACCGTTTCAGACAGACAGCATTTATTTTAAACGTAGATCTCAGTAATTATAAAATTGCTATAATTGCTTTTCTTTTTTCAGCAGTGTAACTAAACCTAGTGACATTTTAAGACCGTTTCATATTATAAAACTCCACAGACAGCCTCTACGAATTAGCCAAAAAAGTTTAAAGCCTAAATAAACAGTTGGAAACGTAACATATTCAGATAGAATTCCTTTTGAACATGTTTTTCATTTACCGAAGAGAAAACGTACAGTTATTTTACACAATAAAAATGGCCTAAAAAAAGCATTTGAGCAGTCGGTATGAGGGTTATTTAAAATTAACATACGGCGCCCGTACTCTCGTGTATCTACGTTCGTTAACAGAATACCGAACGAGATTCTCGAGTAGAGAATGCGGCCTGATGACTAATGGGGGCGGGATACGTATGAAAAACTTGATATTGCACAAAATACATTTGTGGCTTTCATAGTAATGAATGTGGCGTAAAAAATATACGTCAAGTAGTCTATGTTTTTGTTGTTAAACCAGTTTTGGCAGGTTTCCGTGAACGTGTATAGTAAGCCCTTTTACACTCCGTAGCGTACGAAGAATGTAGTCCGCTGTTCACTATACGCGAATACATTTTTACATTAAGAATGAGAGGGAACTTTTTGACTACAAAACGTGAGTAATTTCTTCAGGCATGTGTAGGTCTTAACATAGTTTTACCTTATCTTAAATATCCTTGTCTATATCGCAGGCGCTAAAATAATCCATGGTTTTAGGTCCTACATAATAGTAGGCGAGCTTATTGTCATCTACCAGGCACAGTTTTAACCACCATGATGCTAATGAGAATCTTTGACAGATAATTTCCAAAAACTTTTGGCCTGACCCGGGCATTATATCCGAGACCATATGCACAGCAGTAGCATTGACTACAACGGCACTACTGAAGTAGGCCATGGAACCTCTATCGGAAAACTTGGCACCTAAGAAATATTAAAAACTAACATGATGTTTTTAGATTGCCTTCTTTTAAATCGACATTACACCGTCGATCAGACAACTTCATGGTAGGGTTAGGACGGCCAAGAAGAAACTTCATGTGTATGAATAGCAGAAACAAACCGCACAAAGCTTCAGCATTTACGTTTCATGTTTGTGTTGTTTGAAAGGTGGCATCTTTCAAGGCATAGTTTTCTACGACACAATATACATGCGTTAGAAGGTCCTTAAGCACACACTGTTAGGCATTGCTATAAGAACAACGTGCAAGCCACCTGCAAGAGATACAGACTTGTGACATAACACACATAACAAATGCATCACATATTGTGTAACGATGATTAGTTATTATATCAGGTGGCTGATCAACAATACACGCGTGTTAATCGATAAACTTAGCATAGCAATTGGTAACTTGCAAGCCTTTATTTTATTTGGTTACAGTACTGTATAATATCATAGCCATATTTATTTAATATGTTTAGTGCAACATATTCGTGATAACAACGTACTAGATATGAACACATAAACAGTTACATATAAACAAAAAACATAAAAATTAATACCTAGACGTTGGTAAATAAATACTTCTTATATGATATCCTTTTCACGCAGAGAAGAAGCCCGTGCCCAGCAGTGGGATAGTTTAATACAGGGCTGGTATTATATATTATATTGATTGATTGATTGATCTATTTATTTGCAGAACATGGGAACATTCAAGAAAAGAGCGTACTCCTTTTTAAAAGGCCGGCAACGCACTTGTAACTCCTCTGGTGTTGCAGGTGTCCATGGGTGGCGGTAATCGCTTACCATCAGGCGATCCGTCTGCTCGTTTGCCCCCTAATTTATAAAAAAAAACAACGTTCTTAATTACATAATATTATCTTTTTTAGAATATTACTAGCACATTGGCTTTTAATTTCCTAGTATTATTGTTAAACCCTTCTTTGTTGGAACAAAGCTAAAATGTTTGTGTTACGAGTAAGTTTCCTTCAACTACAACAATCATAAAGATCCGAACTCACCCCTTAGAACCCCTAAGTCCATTAGGTTGCTGCCGCTTTAAAACCCGTTTTGCTACATCGATTTTACCAACAGAATATAGTACTGAATTATCGAATAGATCGTCAAGCGTTAAATGGCTTAAAGTAGAACTAGAGACAAGTAACTTGAGTAATTCAGTATCAAAATTGTATAATTGTGTTTAACGCTAATTCGCAAGCATTTTAAGTAGCCTATTATCTTACCCAGAGCCTAAGCGATTTATAAAATCGTTTCAGGGTATAAGCTGTATCTAAAAACATAAAAAATAGACAGAGTTACTTTCGCATCTACAATATTAGTATAGATTAATTTTCTCAACTCAAAATGTATCTCGGTATACTGGGCAAGCGCCCCAGCCTACCCTTTTAATGTGAGGGTGACTCAGTTCCCCCGGAATAAAAACTGTTAGACTTTCCAGCTTTTCATTAAGCAATGTTATTGGATGTGCGAGAAAGAAGCAACGCGTTACAGTGTGCATAGCTTTGTCTCGTCCTTACACGTTCAAAAATGAGGCTGTTAAAAAATGGTTATACTTCAGATTATATTGCTTATCCTATTATTGCTTTCCCTAGCTTTGGTAATACAAGCGATCATACTATTGGCGTATACGTGAGAGAGGGCCAGATGAACCGTGCCCAACCCAAAACTGTCTGTTGCCCTCAGGATTTTTGTCACAGGTTACAACTTCAAATTCTAGGGTTCTACGTAGGCTATTAGGGGTCACAACCCCTCCCGAGAAATAGCTCTTGATACACCAACGTGTTGGTATCATAGGCTACGAAAACCGCTTAATTTTGTCGTATTATATGTTACGTGTTACTTACTACCGTGATTGTATAAAAAAGGGTCAATTGAATAAGAAGTAAGATTCTGTAGCTAGGACTTATTATTGGTAATCACTAAAAAGCACATTTAGGACCCCAAATCCGTAAAAATTAATTTAAAAGAACTTATTATTCTTTATCTCTGAGCTACAAGACTAATGCTAAAAGAAAATATACCGTCTATGATCTATTTGTCATGCTTAGGAGTGGTTGAAAGGATGATACGGCACACGATAAGACATGGTGAGAACGTCATTATAATTGATATTACTTTGACATTCAATACGAAAGAAATATTCCACTAGTTATTGTACGATTTATATTTCACCTTTAACAATGTACTATCGACTTGAGCGACGGTTGACCATTTCAGAAAAATTTTCGCTTGCATATGTTGACCAGTTGAGTTTGTATCACCTTAGAATCAATAAACAAATGTAAAGTGTAAAAAACTCAAACAAAGAAAGGGGCGTGTCACGGGTACGGGTACCAAGTGTTAGCCTGCTATGCGATTTTAACCTTAGGAGTGGTCATCCGTCGCTGGAGTCGATAGTACCTATGTATATGTATAAATCACGCAAAGATTTCTAAAATCGACGTGTTTTGAAACTATAAAACTATAGGACGACCCCTTAATTTAACTCAAAATGGTTTTATTAAAAGTGAGTTCACGTCGGTAGTACGATTAGATGGAATTCCAATCCACGATCACTCGATTGCAAGTCTACTGCTTTATCCATTTGGCCAAAACGTTTTAAGTATTTCAAGAACTGTTACTATTATTAGTTATTCAACTTTATAAACAATCGTTGTGGGAATCATTGTCGGTTTTGTCTCTACACCAACTAAATGCTAATTTTCAAAGCTATCCATTAAAATTAAAGTACTTATTAATGCTAAAATAATTATTTTGTACCCCGTGACTACGAATATGTTGTGGATGACGACAAGTATCCGTACCTTCTAGTTATTTTAAGTAACAAAATCTCATATAATTGTGTTAAAAAAATCACGCTTTATTCTATATCAATGCACTGATGACCACTTAAATCCTCAGCGCTCTATGTGCAAATATGCAATCAATCACAAAAAAACTGTAAATACAGTTACCATAACCTAATAGATTGTCGATTTAATTGAATTGAAAGATCGTGAGTTCGATCTTCAGCCATTGTATACCGACGTGAATCCTCCCCCAGTACAAGCAGTCAACTTAGCTAAAGAGGTAAACAAGAGTAAAAGTCGTTTACAACTCAAATATCAAACAGTCAGTCTATTGCAGTCCCCCTGCTGGGAATAAACTTCACTCAATTTTTCTGTCTTGTTTATCTTTCGCATCCAGACTTTAGGTCAGAATAAAGACAGATACGTTTCTTAGGCAATATATGGGGTAGTCGCAATTCCAACTAACATCATAAATGAAAATGTTAGATTGCTTGTTACGCTTTCACACCTTAATTACTCGACCGATCATCGTGAAATTTCGCATACAATTTGTACCTTTCATCTAAGAAAAAGTCCTGTTTCCGAGCGAAGCCACGAGCAAAAGCTAGTATTTTATATATGTACCCAAAATAAGTAGAAAACGTACATTATCTACTATTATTAAAAATGTAAAATTTGTGTTCATGCAACGTTGCAGTTTAGCAAATTTCGTACTTTTAGATTCGCAATACTAGTTCGTAACTTTCTATTACCCGAAGTTGAAATTTACACGTCTCCAATTTCCAGACTTTATGTTAAACAAATTGGAAGAATACTATGCCAAAGAAAAGCACATTTTATAAGCTTACATAAACAAAACGTGCAATGTAAATATAGTTATTATTACTAAAATATAACTGATAGAATAAACTCGACCAAGTTAAGTGTAACTTTAGTAAAGTCAATAACTACAAAACTTTGACGTTAATAAACGCCCATTGCACGAGAAAGTGTTTCTATCTTTATATTGCTGGATGTAAAAAACAGGGACGGAATTTCAAAAATAACAGCTTTTTACTAAATGCATATGAAAGAATATATGACACATATCAATTTTAATTTTTCTCTGTCCGTCTGTTTGTTCCGGCTAATCTTTGAAACGACTGGACCGACTTTGACGGGACTTTCACTGACAGATAGCTGATGTAATAAGGAGTAACTTAGTTTACTCTTATTTTGAAAAAAAAAGGGATATGCGAAAAAAGACATATAATTTTTTTTGTTAAATTCCACGCGTATGAAATCGCAGGTAACAGCTAGTAGATAATAATTTTAATGTTTTTTTAATAAAGAATGATAGGCAATACGAACTACCAATACGCGTTATATTCTAACATCTATGTAATCTACAAATGTCATTATGTCATCGGGTTGCGAGCTTTAGCCGGCGGGCTTTACGTGGGAAAACTGATATTCAGTCAAATCTGGTCAGACTAGAAATACGAGTCCAGGCTAACTAAAGGCCGCTTTCCTGAGCCCAACTAGCCTTACTATATAACTATTACCAAATCGTTTTAATTATAATAAAATATGTTTTTATAAAACTATATATACTCAAAACAAATGAGCGTCATGTTGAAGAATTCCAAACTAATTAAAGTTTTCTATTTACCTCTACGGAAAATAGGTATTTAAATATTAATATTACTGAAAATACACGAAATATTAGCTACTTAAATTAAGTCATGTCATAACCCACAGCCACAAAATATAATATAACAGTAGTGAAATGTTCTTAATAAATATCTCCGCAGCGGAAGCAACCACATTAAAATCCCTCCAGAGACTACTCAAGTTATTAGGAAATGTACAGATGTTACGTTTCATTATAATTATGCAGAAAGCATATTATTCAAATGTATTACTAAAGACTCTCTCATACAGGTGAGTTTCGTTATTCCATTTGAAATAGGCGACGTTTAACATGATTTTAGTGTGTATAAAAATACATTCTATAGCGAAATACATATCTAAACAAATAATCTCAGCATAGTGCCAATGGATAGTCTACGAGTTAGAAAAGAGTGTTAAGCATCCACCATAATATACCCAGACACATTTTGTCCACTGTACCAAAGTAAATTCCACTACTATTGAGATTTTGCAAACAGGCAGGGGTAAATCATATAAGGATACCTAGATTCACATATCGCCAGCAATGTTTATTAAATTTACATACTTAGTTTATAGGAAAAGAGCCTTCTAATAAATTATCTAAGGGAGACTTAATAACACTTTCTTTGAGCACCGTAACTTATACTAGATCAACGGGCTAGTCAGTCGTGGTTTAAAAGGCCACCTCGCTGTTTTATAAACATATTCTTTAATTTCACTTGCTTGTAATGGATTAACTCGTCAAGGCATTGAATATAATAAATAATTTTATTAAAACAAGCCGGGATTTTGCACTTATACATAGCTACCATTACTATCTACTTATTGTACCTACATCATTATACGCAGTGCAAATATACAGACAGTCCAGTAATATATATTACCGCACATATAACAAAAACAAGGCTATTCACCGAAACTCGGCATTAATATTCCAGCCCATAATTAATAAATGTATTGACAACACAAATATAATATACCCTTTACTTATTACCATACACTGTACGCAAATTTAATGGCAATGCGAACATGTTAACAAGGTTTAATTCACCATAAAATTGTTCGAGTACTGAACGCGTGTCCTGTCCTATAGGATGCTATAGCCATGGGAAATGCGTTGGCGTTTAACTACGAATGTGTTTTAGCGAATTAGTCTCACTATGACGTCATAGAATTAAACAAGGTGTTGCTAGTTTGTCGTGAATAGACTAGAAACCGCTAACTGTTTATATGTAAGGAATTACATCTGGGTAGGAATAATGTGTGCTTGTAAAGTTTTATAAGGAGTTTCTATCTATTTTGTATTTTGGAACTGTGTAACCGTTAAACAATAATAGGTTGTGCCCTATTAGATGAGAACTCAACAAAGCTGGGGCAATTTGGACACTTGACAACAAACCTCATGGGGATGATAGACATAATGACTATTATAATTCTATGCAAGTCTTTGCAGTAAGTGTAAGTTGTATGTCAAATCAATTATCCAAAAACCAGACATAATAAAAAAGTACTGTGCCTGCGCTTGCCGTCCGAGTGAAGGACAAAGAAATAGGTAATTTAAATACATACCATTAATATCTACTAATATAATACAAGCAACAGTTATTATTTATATATGTCCAGGGTTAATTTGATAACGCGTTTTCGTTCGTATCTGCTATGGAAAATACTGAATTATCTATATATTAATACGTGAAGCGAAAACTTTGGATCCCTTTTTACGAAAATTGGGCGGACGAAGGAGTATGAAATTTCGCACACTTATAGTTTATACAGAGAAGAAGTGACGAATGCTAATATTTATATGAAATATGCATTAGAAATACATTAAATTAATGAAAAAACATTACACGCACACAACCATGCATTTGACACACGCAGTGGAAGCGCGTAACTATGGTTACATATATCAATATATAATGACATATATATCAGCAATATTAACTTTGGTCGAATTTCGAGCACTAGGCGACTGCTAGTATACATTAACTAGCGACCCGCCCCGGTTTCGCACGGTTAGTACAAAACCTTAACAAATATTACACCTAAACCTTTTTTGTTTTATAATATGTAGTGAAGGTGCACACAGCTTGTTTTATGGTAAGCGGTTACCATAGACTATGATCGCTTGCAATACCAGAAGAATCCCTCGTACATTTTCCTGTGGCAAAAGGAATTAAAGATGGATAAAAAGGAAAGTACGTAATGGGAGAGTAATTGAGCTTCTAGAAGTTTTATTCATAGGGTTAATGCAGTAACTTTATTGCTACTCTTACACCGATTAGCTGTAGCGTAATATATTCAGCGCGAGTTGGCTTATTCGTACCGTAATTAAATACAATTATTAGGCTATAAACATTACTAAGCTTTGCCTGTGATTTTGTCCGCGTACACTGCATAACGGAGTAAAAGATTGAATACGTATTCATTAAAGGTTAGGTATAAGCAACGGTGAACCCTTTCAAGTATAACTTTAAATAGCTTGAAGCCTGGAGCAGTATATAGGCTAACTATAAAACGCGACCGTAGTCATGAGATTATAATTGGTTCTTCACATTAAATGTGTTTATTATGACTGGTAGTGGTCGTAGTGGTTCATGTGGTCAACTCGCCACAGCCCCTACGCCGAATGCTATGAGTTCGCATAACATATAATATTAAAAGCACTGTATTAAACTGCCCCGCTTCTGGGCACAGCTTCTTCTTAATGTGAGAAGTGTTCGGCCATAGTCTGTTAAATACGAGACAAAAATGGTTGTTGCTATTATTCCTTGTGTCCGTTATTAAAAGATCCTTGTTGTTTATAAATACGCCGCCTAGAACACGAGTTGTCTTTAAAAAGAAAATCTCGTTCAACTTAATACGGCTTTATTTAAACGGATCTTAAGACCTAGTACCGCGTATTTAACTTGCGTGATGCCGTTCTCGTAGTTCTATTTATATTTCCACGTTTAATTTATTGTTTCATTTATAGTGTCTGGATTTATTTTCGACCACGAAAGTAAACTGTGGATATCGAGCAATGCAAATAAATACTTAATGGCAGATAAAACTGTCTATAAATAAATCACGCATGGTCTCTAAGTGTTACACGTTCGGTTCCTGTACAATCTTATCTTTAGGAGTGATGTAGATAACATTTCTGCATATTTGGTGACTATATCATTTATATTATTTTATTTATATCACTGTCTCGGTATTTCATCATAATGTAATATTATTATACCATACTCAATCAAATAAACATTTATTGATTAGTCACTCCCCCAGTAAATAAATAATTGCGATAAGAAGAACCCATTACGCAGCCTCGGATTGCCCTCTAATCATTGCAATAGAAAAAAGTTGACAATGCCGAGCTCCTCGGAAGATGGATAGCCGCGTCATGAGATCTAGGCGTAGTCCAACTCGCAGTATACTGCTTTAAACGCAAAATATGTGTCGAGACTTGTTTCGCCGAGGTGTCTCGATGAAGACTCGATTCTCGAAAGCCGTTTTCTATTGCAATATTTAAGGTGGGCATCCGAATATGCGAGCCGGATTCCTCTCTTCATAATTAATTTATTACAATGGAATTCAGACAAGTACCCTTACTTGTCTGAATTCCATATTTGTAAACTCTCCCCCGCGACACAGGAATTTATTTTTAGTGCAGGAGTTGTCGTTATAAAGAAACTCGTTTTACTAAATTTAAATAGCCCTCTATTTCATCTTCACTCACCCAAGTTTAGCATAAGAGCTACCACACAAATTGGGATGCTTAAACAGTAAAACGGATTTCTTTATAACGACAACTCCTGCACTAAAAATAAAATCCTGTGTCGCGGGGAAGAGCTTACAAATATTTGAACATCTCATCACCACTATTTGTGTCATCATCACTCATCGCAGTGGCAGTGGAGAAGTGATCAGTTAAACCATTACGCCATCCGTGCAGTTAAGCTAGTAAAGTTTGTTACTTAATTACACGTCACTTGTTAAACAAAGATTAATGCAAAGGATATCTGATGAAACCGGGGTGGTTTGCGTCATGTGTATAGCCGGTGAACACAGCTGACCATCCATTTAGTTCTGTAATGGTTATTATAGAACTAAGAGGATGTTCAGCAGTGGGACAATTTATGAACCGAGCTAATAATACATTTCCATTACATTATTTTTTCGATCTAGCAACCCAAATTAGGTGGAGCATTCATGCGTTGTTGATTAAAAATAACTCACGATTAAAAGGTTCGTTTATAATCTGTAATCCAAATGGGATAAAGCAAATCGGCTTAAACGAATTAGGTTACGTCACCTGCATGAAATAGCAGTTGAACGTTTAAGTCGAAACTGGGAAATTTTGAGATATACGAGTTTATTCTGGTTCAAATAGGACTCCCTATAGCGATAAGTTTCGGGTTTTATTCCTATGTTATTATTTATATTCTCAGTGGCAACATTCGAAGAATGGTCTGGATTTTTGTATTGGCTTGCCATACAATAGTGACCCTTAGACGTAGATGAAAATATATTATGTGTAATACACTTCTTTACAGACACAAATTCACAGCATACCGATGTGGGTAAGATAAAGATAGCCCTTTCTTTCTATATTATTATTTATTATATATCTAAAATCAGCACAGATTGGATCCCAGACGGTGCTAAACGCCAACGTGGTAGACCAAAACGTCGATGGCAAGACGAATTAATTAACTACAGGAGGGACTGGTGCAAACTAGCGCATAATAGGGATATGTGGAAAAGCGAGAGGGAGGCCTTTGCCCTGCAGTGGGACAATACAGGCTGAAAATAAAAAATAAAATAAATAATAAATATATATATCGTTGATACTGATATCTATTATATTTCAGTCTAAATGTGACAGAAAACAAAACTACAAGTTTATTTGATCATGTCAAGCTACAGGCAACAACAGGCAAGATTAATATTATATTACTTCAAAATGTATGACCACCAACTACAAAGCAACATCTCAACAACGCAAGGAACTCTAAAAACGCACAAAGACCACGCAACCTCATACCGTGTTTATACACGCAGCCGTTTCCGAGTAACGAACGCGCATACGGACAGATGTTGCGCGGCATATGGCGTACCGCATCGCGTCCGGTAGTATTGAAGGTTTCTTTAAAGTGTTTTATTACTTAATATACTATTTATATATGACCGTTTGAGTCAAAGACCTGGACAGATATAAGTGTCTGACAACTATGTTCTGGGGATAAATATTAATAAACAAATATCGTTTGATGAAATGTTCATCGTGATTAACAACTGTAAAAACTTGTAACATCATCTCAATCTCTCATTAACGCCTCGGCATTGCCATATTACGGTAAGTGTTGTAACTACGAGGACAAGGGACATAAAATTGTGCGATCCACAAATATTTGTAACGAGTCTGGGTATTCCCTGGGTCCGTTTTTTGACAGTTTGTGAAAATCTCCGCGATACAGGATTTATTCCTAGTATAATAAATTTAGCGCACATACATGTAGAGTAACATATTCAGGAGGGTATATATTCACGAAGGGTATAGGCAGAGAGGTGTTTGTTAGTTAGGTACGTTTCAGAGCACACATATAGACATTCAAAATTGCCATGCTAGCCAGCTTTAGAGCGTTTTTAGACGCGTTGCTGTTAGATAAGTACTTATAACTTCCCAGTATAACATTCCAAAACCCTACGATCAAACATAAGCAGATACTGAAGTGATAAGACCAATGAGATTTACCTCAAGGTATTTCGCATTATCTAGAAAAGCATAACATACTTTTTATCGTTCTGCTATGGAATGGAAGCATACCGACGGGAATACGTTCAATATACAGCATAAAGAAAAAGGATTATTTTGTGCTCAAATTATGTTTTACTTGTTTTTATAAAAGCAGCTGCAAAATGGAAAGGGAGTGTCAAAAATGTCGCCATGTCATGCGTGTTTTGGGAAAGTTAACATTAAAAACACATTTCGAAACACTTTTTAAAATAATTAAATACATACTATCTAGAACGTGTTGTGTCGTTCTTGCGAATATTATAAGCGATAAGTGTTTACGATGTTCGGAAAATTCTACACAGAAGGCTCTGATAAATTTTTTATAGTTTTGATGTGCACATTATTTTTTGCCCGAAGAAGAACAGGTAAAATTAAAACTTGCAAACACATAAAACTTATACTCCATAATTGTAATTTACACATATTTGCATATACTTAATTCCGAAATTAGTCTTCAATTTCGACACGTAACCTCTTGATTACCCCATGCCCTTTCATGAAGCAGTCTGAACAACGGAGAAACGTCATTTTGAAAAAAAGAAATTCGAAGAAATTTCGTTGCATGTTATTATCGTTCGGTCCGAGGTTTCGAAGAGACATTTTCATGGTGGACCAAACTGCTTTTACCGCGCACAGTTCGCAAGTGTATACTGCTAATTAAAGTCTCTTAACAGAGAAACTCAATTTGCACTCACATTGCATGACCCGCTAATCAAGCTCGGTATCTTATGATCAATAATTTCGCATTGGCCCACGCTTTCGCTACTGGATCAACAAGACTGTCAATGATAAAAACGTGTTTGCAAAGGTGATAGTACTTTCTAATTGCGTTAATAAGTAACTTCAACATAAATTAAATTGTTGATTTGATTTTGCCAACTACAGGAATGATCTTTTATATCGCATTATCTCGTAAAAAGATACAACTGTAATGTTAAGAATCCTCAGCCTCTAAATTGTACGCCGCACTCTTTTCACTTTGATAGTAAATGCGGCAGTACGCTTTCAAGCTCAGTATCGCGGAGACTTTACTAACATACAACTAACAGTCATACTCGTAACGTACACCCAGACTCTTATTAGTATAACACACAAATAAATGTGTACGGGATTCAAATCTACAATATTCGGCGCGAGACGGCTAGCGGCTAGGCGACCGCTTGCCCGATCCGCCGATCCGTAACTCAAACGACCGTAGACACTTGAGTAAATAACGTTTATCTACTCATGTAACCGTAGACGCACATTGCTGTTTCCTTATTCCTAACCAAACACAAAATAAAATTTACTTTTGTTCCGCTAACAAAGGATGTGCAAACGCTACTTGGAATTGAAAAAAAACCTACGCAAAGGTCATAATCCTTTCTAATAAACCTCACCAATCAATGTCAACTATTATCTAGGACGCTGGCTCAGCAGACAAAGCAATATAACCTCTATTTATGAAGCGACAAAGCATATGAGAGCTAAAAGCTCAAGTGATTCTGGCTTCAAGTTTAATTTTAAGATGAAGATGTTGAATGACTGGATGGGATTAAAATGTATGAACTAAGTTTAGGAGACACGACTTAAGAGAATATATAATATGAGTAGTTGTCGCCCCAGGCTTTGAGTAAGACTGATGAGCGTTTTTGAAACAGGCAAAACTATCTGCATAAATTTCGGTGTAGTTTAATAGGTACTAACGGCCGCCTAGTGGTCGAAATTCGACCGTAATTGATTTAAATTATAAGTTTGATTGTTATTAAGGTTTTACTGTCTATAACTTTAGCCTTATAATCACATTTCATTTAGATTTCGCCAAGGCCATATAGTATATAGGTTAATTTACCCATCTTTTTCAAACAAATTATTATTGACTTAACTATACTCTTTCATTGACGATATTCCTAAGCTTGCTACTTTTTTCTTTATTAGATATAAATAAGGTATGTAACCATAGTTACGAAAAATTGTACGACGTCAATCGAACAATGCCGAAATACTACGAACGCGATTCGACTGCGTGTGCCAAATGCATGGTTGCGTGCGTGTAGTATTTTGTCATTAATTTAATGTATTTCTGATGCATATTTTATAAAAATATTAGGATTCGCCGTTCCTTCTCTATATAAACTTTAACTGTGCCAAGTTTCATACTCCTCCGTCCGCGCAATTTTCGTAAAAAGGGTACAAAGTTTTTGCTTCACGTATTAATATATAGATACTGCCAATGTCAGTATGAAAATTTAACAACAGTGGTTTGTTAAAAATGTTTACTATTTGATTGAATTAACAACATATTATATTTTATGTCTACTTAACTTTTTATCCATAGCCATAGTGACATCTAAAATAACCTATTGCTGATATGTTTATATTTTGTCTCACGACAGTCACGACACGTGATGAATAAACTATTGATGTATTCGGTTGAATTGACTAGTCGTCTTACAATCCATGCCCGCCACTATTTTTATTATTGTACAAATAATTCACGTCTTCTCGAACGCGGTAGAGCGAATACTTCAACTAGACTAATTCTCCACATTTCTATATAGAATCCAATTTCCGGGGCAACAGTTTCAAAGTTCTGGAGAAGGGATGAAAATATAAACCCCGAGTTTATCGGGTTGTTACTTTTATATGTATTTCATATCTGCCGAATAAATCGTATGTTAAATCTATTTATTATGAAGTAATTTCCCTTTACAAATAAGTGTGTTTTACACCTTATACAAAAATGATGTTTCGTAAATAAGGCATTTATCCGAATATTAAAAGAAGTTATTAGTAAAGTACCTAACTAATCTGTTACAAATTGCTAAGGTCAGGTAGACGGATGAAGCTGATCGTGAAATTGGAAGCCTACAACAGTACTATTTAAATGACAAAAACTCATGGAGCTAGTTGCTTGTTGCATACAGGATTCAAAGATCTGTATTACTTAAAAGTCAATTTAAGCCTTTGCATAGTCACAAAGTGTAAGTGTATGCGCCATCATGCCATCCTACTGTCTATTTTGATTTATATTAAATAATATATCTTAGCTTAAATTATTTCCTCTCTATAATATTATTAAGTTATTATGGTTATTATCTTTAGTTTTTATAGTCAGTGGTATATGGCATAATGGCTGTAACACCTTGTTAATCTGAGTTGTAAAATACTGAAATTATATTTAACTGGCGATTTAAAAGAGTGGCCGTGAGTTTCTTGCAGGTTTCTTCTCATAGGCTCTACCCTTTGCCTGAACCTAGCAACTAACCTAAATGTAGCTTCAGTAACTTAGTAAACTCACTAACCTATATACTTTGACGTTCATAAGTGTTACTTTGTGACCTAAATGAATAAATGATTTTTGACTTTGTACCTAAACGCACGTCGCAAGAGTGATAATGTAATTAGGTTAGTGCATGGATAACATCATATAACAATTTTATTATAAGTACAGTGTGTTAAAATACAGCTAGTTTCTAGATTGTAAAGAATAAGTATGGATTTAATATGGTTATAGAAAGACCCGCAAGGTTCAGCAATATATTTTTAATGTGCCAGACAATGCGGCCTCATGATAAGTGGTTACCTTAGCTGGAATTTTTGGTCTTATAGGCGCTTTTAATACTATAGGTTCTGTTCTGTTTTGTTGCTTATGTAAATCCAAAATTAGGAGGACTTTCCCATTTGGTCTCTTTAGAGTTAAGCAGCAATTCCGCGATCTTACAGACCGTGGAACACGTAAGCTTCGTATTCGTATTCTACCATGTTCCATAGAATCTGTACGAATCAATGACAACTACACACGCGATATAAATATAAGTGTGTAGGTACTTATATTACCTATACAACTACTAACGGTGCTGGTTGCGTTCAAGGCGCAGTATTTCGAGCACGGTGTATTTACCCTATATCCCCCAGAAAATCGGATCGTAATAGGCAAATTATGTGTCACTAAGCGTAAATCCTATGTAATAAACACAATTTTGTTACAGTTGCAATAGAAAAAGGTTGACAGCCGCGTCCGGGACGGGACAGGATCCGGGCGTAATCCAACTTGCAGTATTCGAACACAAATATGTTTAGACTCGACACGTATTCCACGCAAGGCATCAGTCAGGACAGTGGTAAATAATGAACCAGTTTTAATCAGATCATACTTTATGCTATTTAAAAGTATACGATCATGCTTATTGAAATTAATAAACATCCAAATTTCAAAAGGGAAGTAGGTTGGAATGTACCACCAGCTTGGGATCTAGTGATTCAGATAGACAAAGCCAAGAAGAAGCGAAACACAGATAGATTGCATACATGATACTTTAAGTTCATTCTACGTAAATAGGACCACCAATAGTTAAATTAAGTTCGGGTATTTTTTTAAATAGCTACGCTTCAAGACATTGAAACAACCACCATCATAGTCTCGCTGTGACCAAAGTGTAAATCTAAATCCTAATCCTAACTAGTATTATAAATGCGAATGTGAGTTTGTTTGTTTATTACGCTTTGCCACCTTAACTACTCAAGCGATCATCATGAAATTTCGCATACACTGTACTGTTACTAATCTAACCTAAATTACGTTTACGCGAGCAAAACGCGGCAATAATCTAGTAATATAATTAGCTTGAAATCAGAGAACGTTTAAATCTAAAGTAAGCAATAAAGGTTTAGTTTTAAAATTTTGTAGTAAGTGTTTTTAAAATCAAGAACGTGACGAAATCTTTATAATTTCAATTTAATTTCAAAGATCCTGCTTATTGTCATACGCTGTATATATAATACAGGTAGTTAATGACGTGTGTCTGTTATATGTCGTGTGAAAGCGTGAAATATTACATGGCACATCTAGTTACGTCCTACATCAACATAACTAGAGGCACGTCAGAGCGGCGGCGCGCGGCGTCGCTAAACGACATTGACTTTTATTACGAGAACATGGACAAATATTGTGTAAAGCGTTTGATTATGATGTTCTGTTTGCATATAGGTACACACACGCCATGTTTATAGGTATATTAGATACGTGAATTGTTATCGTGTGAAAATGTTCGAAAATTGATAGAATTCTAATACATATTTTTAGTTTTAGTTATTTTATTAGGACTCTAAACTCCTGTTTTTTTGCTACGTTTTTACGACTAAACGGCTGAACTGATCTTAAAAAAATTAAAAATATAGACATATTGTGTGTATCACCATTACTGTCAACAAATAATTTGTTTGTTTTCCCTTGCAACTTAATGAAATTTGACAAGGAAATCCTTACTAGTATTATAAACTAGCTGACCCGCGCAACTTCGTTTGCTTCATATAAGAGAATTTTCCCCGTTTTTGCAACATTTTTCATTGCTGCACCGCTCCTATTGGTCGTAGCGTGATGTTATATAGCCTATTGCCTTCCTCGATAAATGGGCTATCTACACTAAAAGATTTTTTAATTCGAACCAGTAGTTCCTGAGATTAGTGTGTTCAATCAAACAAACAAACTCTTCAGCTTTATAATGTTAGTATAGATGCGAATATGAGTTTACGCTTTCACGCCTTAGCTACTCGAATGAGCATCATGCAATTTTGCCTGTACGTTGTTAGGGGCACACAAAAGGACATAGAACTTTCATACAGAAAAATTTACTGTTGCCGAATGATAGAAATTTATTGGCAAATCTACATTAACACGAGCGAAGCCGTGGGCAAAATCAATAGATAATAGTAGATTATACACCTGGGTAAGGACATGCGTAGATAGGCTACGTTTTATCGCTGTATGTGATCCTATGCGAGTTAACTGATGATTCCACTGGGAGAAACTAGTATCTAATACATCAGTTCAACCTTATACTAAATAACACTCGCCTGAAGGTAAGTGATTAACGTAGTTTATGAACGTTGACCACGCCCGCTGGTGTCTTGTATCATTAGAAAGTCATACTGAGCGTGCAAGAACAAAGCTGCACTATCCAAGCACGCCACAAAATGGATTTGACAGCTGGACGTCACAGAGTGTGGGATCGATGTCGGTTATAGGTCCATCCCACATCGAACAAAAAATTTAGAGTTACTGAATCTGGGTATTCCTCGTGTCCGTTGATATTATTTTTTGTTGATATTTATTGTTAGTAGGCCTGCGAGAATAGCAGTGTTGCAGTCTATACTACAACAAAAGCTGACGCAGTTGCCTAATTTGATCTCCATGTACCGTTTTCTGCTTAATCGTATTAATTATTGTTTTTTTAAATTATGCATGTATGGAGATTCAAATAAAACATTTTCTTTCTTTCTGATATAATGTTTTCAAAGTCCATTACCGACAGAAGAGTTGTACCTAGATCAGATTGTCTTGTTTAAAAAACTACTGCAAATAGCTGTGGAGATTACAGGTGGATGTTTATGGTACGCTTTCACTGACCATTTTTTGCAACCGCGCAGACTTGTTACAGCCTGCCGTTTTATTTGAAAACTATGGCTTGCACGTCTTTAAATGGGGTTTATCAGAGCTTTACAATCACGGTAGGATGGCTTGGCTTTGCTAAGGTATTTAAATAACAGTTACTCTGCTCACCATTGGATAATAACTTCGATAGTATGTCTCCAATAATCAGACAATATAAAAAGGACCAGAAGATTATCGAGTTCATATTTCATTTAGGGTTGAGAAAATTGTTTGTCACGAGCCATAATTGATGGTCGTGTACAATGACAAATGGTTTAGGAACAAAAATAGAACTACTGCGTCTAGTTGTTATTGACCTATACTAAATGTACGTACATAAATCTCACGTCTATACCCCAAAAGGAATAGGGTGTACATCCAATAGGTATTACATCCACATTTCGCCAGGAACAGCAGTTTTGAGGACTCACAAGCGTAAGCTAGCCTATTGATATTAACAACATTTCCAAACGCCGAGCTGTTACTGTGTATTTCTTAAGAGGAGTACCCAATTACACTTTGTTTGATAACAAACCCGAGACCTCATGCACAGCAATCGCATTCACTACCGCTGCCGAGACAGTCACCTAAATTTCTCAGCACTAGAATTCAATAACGCTATCCGACCCGGAAAAACCCGAGACTTCAAGCACAACAGTCGCATTCGCTACTTGCTGCTGCGAGATCGAGAGATCGAGGCAGTCATATAGAATTTCTCAGCCGGAGAATCCAATAACCGTGTTTCGACCCGGGAAAGTAGTGTTTTGTATCATCCATAACACTACTTTTCCGGGTCGAAAACGGTGATCCCAATCAAACCATGTCATGCCTGTTGAAATGCCCAAATTGTCCTTGTAGGTGCACCATGGAGGACTTGATGGACGCAACTGCTGATGCGATTCCCGTGGCTACAATTGGCAGGACATATTTAAAATAATTGTACTATCGACTCGAGAAGAAACAGACCCGGAAAAACCAGAGACCTCATACACTGCAGTCGCATTTACTAGCGCAGCGACACCTATGCAGTGAAGCAGAGTAAATTCACGTAAGATATAGAGCCGTATAGTGTTATGACTGTATTCAATACATCTCGGCAGCGTTAACAAGTTTGAACATAACATTAATTAAGACCGCAGCCTGATGTACCGTACTTGGTGAGAAAATATAACGCACATAAACTTACTTATGTAATACATATATTCTCAAGTTTATGTGAAAGCTTGAAGCTTTTCTCTTTTATTATTAAATATAAGCTATTACCCGCGACGACGTTGGCGTTTATAAAGAGTAATCTTTATTATGTTTTTAGATAAGAATGAACAACATTTATTGAACGTATGGCGTAGTGGTTTATGCGGTTGCCTCGCCACTGCGTCTAGTGTTAAATTCGATCCCCTCACATGGGACAAAATTTGTGTGATCCATAAATGGTTTCGTGTCTGGATGTTCTTTATATCAGTTTGAATGTTTGTGAAGTCTACCGCGACACATAAATTATTCCTAGTCTTTTAAAAAAGAATAGAGAGTAACAATAATAACAAGTCATACTTATAAAGAGATGCTTCTTGTAATATAACGTGAATAATGCATAATAGATTAAAAATACCTATTTATAATCGCCACTGCAAATACATTACCCGACCGGGGAATCGAAGCCGAAACCTCATGCAATGCAGTCGCATTGACTATTCCCGCCGCCGCGCGCCGTATGAAGACTTATAAGTGCACGCGTACTAGCCAGACTACGCAGTATGTAGGTACATAGGTACATACATAGAGCGATACATAAGGCAACGGAGGAAAGTAAAATAATAATACGCTACATAAACATGAACTTCATCTTAAAGAAGTTATGCAAGAAGCCTTGTGAGTGCACATCGTACGGTACAATGCTAAACTAATATAGACAGGCAGTTTGTAGTTGTTGTGGCGTAAGTTTAGAGGTTTCGGTTGGGTGCCCGAGTCGTACAAAGTGTTATAGTTTTTTGTGTGGTAATTCTCAATAGCAGTAAAGGAATTTGGGTATATATTAGCTATAACCACTGAACCTATTTTATTTAGACAATATTTTTTATTTATAAAGCTACACATTTTCTGTTTAACGTAGGTGTACGTTTAATGATATATTACGCAAGTAAAGCTGCGAGCGGCATCTAGTATACATACATAATTTCGTAACAAATAAGGCACTCTCTCTACGAAAACAGGAATGCATACTGCACATTTAACCAGTACTGACGACCTAAGCTTCTAATTGTGATATTTACTAAAAGTCTTGGTATTCCTTTTTTGGGTCAGCTGTTTGTGAACGACATAGACTTTATCTCTAGTAAGGTTTTCAATCGGTTAAGCGTAGGCGTAAAAAAAGAGCAATAAGGCTTTATTATGCGCACCCGTGTGTCCGGCACACCCGTTCACTCGATAGTCAAGAGGTAAAAAACACGTGACAAGCAGTTTTAATTGTATGTAAAGTTTTGTGACTACTGGAATTGTGTACTTATGAATTTCTACTCAAGTATCTAATTACCTGTCTTAAAATGGCTTAAAACATGTTAAGACACATAAATATATATAAAATAAAATGGAAGAAACATAGTATTTGAGGCCAGTAGATACATTACAAAGTAGCAACTGCTGTTGCTATGGTTCATAATAGTCAGTATTGTATAAAAAAGGTATTTTATGGTGTATACGATCTACACAGACATCATAAAACTGGATTTAAATACAGCACATGGATCTCCAACATTCAAAACGTGTCACATAGAAAAAACAGCCTGGAAAATTAAGGAGTTCATCTTTGCCCGAATTGTATAAAAAACTACGACATCGTAAATCGTGCAGATAATATCATCGGCTAGCTAACTTCGTGCTTATTACCCGAGTAAATGTGATTGTTGTGACTTACGCTGCATATGTATGTGCTGCTTGGGCACTTTGTAATCTGGCGGGTAGCATCTCTCGTAGAACTCTAGGTCGCTGACCTGGCATACCTCAGGCGTTGGTATAATCAGACCAGTGCCTGATATTGCCCTCTGGAGATGGTGTTCCTGTCAACAAGAAGAAACAATTACGTTAGTTATGTATGAACAAGTTATTACTTTTTACATACATGCATTATATACATAGACTCTTAATATACCTAAAAGTCCAATATGCCATTAGACTGATTATGCTAACCATGCAATCGCAATTTGCATTTACGCTTTCTGCCGACTGCAAGCTCCGATTTCGATTCTCGGATCGCCCTGCCAGGTATTTTTAAGTTTTCTCCGGCGCAGCAAGTCTAGCACTATGTTCGGTTGATGGTAAACGCTATACTAAAATAAGGCACACAGTTTTTATACACACACTTAAACCTGGATTTTTCACGCTAACTGAGACAGACCGATTGGAAAAGTACATAGGAACACTACCTTCCCACAGTAAATAAAGTTTCTTGGCTCTTTGAGATGGTGGTGTGATCCTTGCAGGGAGACGAGTATATTTGCCAGTTGCGCTGGCAGTACACTGATTCCTTATAAGAAGGGTTAGCTATTTGTGAATGATACATCTGATGTTGCAAGCGCACATAGGCTACGATAACCACTTACCACTGTATGCTAGCTTGCCACTTTGAAAATAGATGTACAAAAAATTGCTAACACTCATTTTGTGAGATTTAAACATAACTTCAATAAATGTGTACTCTAGCTATGCCTAACCGTGCGTGAATATATAGCCGTGATGGCACTATTGTACATATTTCCACACACAAAAATTCGATGGTAATAGTGTGAGTAGGCGAGATATGCGGGTATGAGTTTTTCGATAAAAGGAATATCGTTAAAAGTTCGCTCTTCAAATTGCGATCCATTTGTGAAAATATAGCTGGATTTAAAAGCTTTAGCCTACTTTTTGTCTCGTTGGACAATAGCTTAGTGCAATATAGATAGGTGAGGTCACAACCAAAATACTAAAACTGCTCGCCATATTTATAACATATATTTCAATGAATAATCACTGATGTAAAAAGACATATATTCATACCTACTCCCACGAAAGTTATATAGGTAATAAGAAACTAATATACTTAATTGGCAAAATGGCACAACAAAGTTAATACATATACCACCGTTATGCGGCCTTTCGATCTTAAGTTTAAGTATAAGACGCATACAAATATTAAACTCACTAGTTAGGTAATATTTGGCGAGCCTTTTGCCGTTTACGGAGTATTCAGACTCTATGCTGCTGTTTAAAAATGTCATAACTAGAAACCCAATAACATTTTATCCGACTCGGAACTTAGAAAAGGCACTTCACAATTAGCCACTGAGTATTCCGTGCTCTGTGTGTTTGGGCAGTATAATCTTCAATTAACGCTCTTGGATCTGCATCACTCAGACAGATAACAAGTTTACTACTCTAAAGTGAGAGTGGGCGGGCACGTGTTTCGTACTCAACCCCCCGAGGTTGCCACATGACTTCACATCTGGTGTGCGCCTGAATTGAAGATAAACATCGCCGCAAAGCTAGGACTGCGTTGATGTGAAATCTTAAATGCAGAGAAAACAAGGGTGATACGATTGGAATAATATGGGACAGGAGGCCTATAGGTACTGGATGGAGGACTGGTAAAGCCATAAGTAACAAACTACTACCCGCAACATCAGCAATAGTCAAAGTAACATGACATAAGGATAGTTTGGACACTGGGGAAAGTTATAGACTATTCAATATATACATCGACTAAAAAATAGGAGATCTGTGTGTCACCAGGTTTTACGAGCCATTTCACAAAACCATGTGTTAACGTTTTCGCCGTAAAAGCATAACAGACAGTTATTTTTCGAATTGAATACATGAATATGAATTTATTTCATACTGTATAGGCTCACTGGAAGGCAAAAGCCTTTTCTGTGTTTTCCACAGATTCCTTGTGTGAACATAGTGCCTGAACCAAACTTGTGATGCAAAGATAACGATACAAACCTGATATCCAAAAATTAAAGTAAATACGACATAATGAATCGAATCATGAATTACTTGGCGATAATCCTTAAAAAAATGGTGAAAGTGGTACTTATTTGGATTCGTAATACTGAAAGTTGAAATATGCTCGTATCACAAGACACTGTTATCCATCATGAAGCAATTTTATTGGTATTGTTAACCATTTTCCATTGCAATAGGTGGACAACCCGGAGTTGCCTGGTGTGAATCGTATTTTAAATAATAATTATTATTTAAAATACGACATCATTCAGGTCACTGAACGATTAAAAATCCACGTGGATGCTTGCGCTATAAGTATATTAATTATACAATACGTTAACACAGAAAATATTTGTATTTATAGATCATCTCGTATAATTTTAACATTTAGCATAATAAAAACTTAAATTATTTATATTATCTTTATCGAAATTAATTTTAGAAGGCGTAGAATATCACGTAGTCTGCTTTCTATATGACCGGAAAACGATTTCAACGGGACCTAATGTATTTTTTAATCTATACTTATATTATACAGAGGAAACATTTGATTTTGATTAGACGTTTGTTTGTAAGGATTTAGTTCAAAAACTACAAAACCGGTTTTAAAAAATTCTTACACTTTGAGAAAGCTATATTATCACCGAATAATATAGGCTGTAATTTATTTTTAAATAAGGTGCTGTTACTTACATAACCTAACCTACTTTTACGCGAGCGAAGCTAGTCATTTAATAATTGCTTAATGTAGAATGTAGGTAGATAGACTGCTAAGTGTCTTTTAAAGTTAAAGTAATAATATAAAGCAATACGGCGGGCGTACGTAAAGACAAATACTCGCTAGTTAATTATATTTACCTTTCCATCACATCTCAATTATTAAGCGTTTCAAACATTTCCAGTTCAGAAAAAACCTATTAGACGTCTGTTTTGATATATTTAGCGTGTAATGAATTGATAACCGCATCGAATTGAACGGTAAATTGGTACAAATAGCCTGATACAAGAGTATTTCTTTCACGTAGTGCTACCTTATCTACAATACCTAATAGTAAAGATGTTTTTTTGTATCGTACAATTGGAATTCTGGAAGATTCCGAATCGCCCAATTAACCAGAGTAGTAGTTAGTAGACAGTATTTGGAATAATATACGACATCCAGATTCGGAGCAATTATTGTTAAATTCTATACATTTTCAGATGCCAACAACATTGTATACACAACACAAAGAACACTATTCTTTCAAAGCATTAAGAACATTACTGACTCAGACGTTGCCGAGATTAACACGCACAGATAAACTAAACGTTAAACGGCTGTTTATTTTAAAATGCTTCGCAAAAACAAAGGAGATCTTTACGGAATAATTGAATACAACAGTGCTAAAGAGTTCAGTGTGTTATTTGAGCGTGAATCTTTCCCACAACTCGGCTTGAATATTAATAAGTAACAAGTTATCGGTCTAGTCCAATATCAATAATACATAAAAGCTGTTTGATTTATGAGTCGTCTGGCTCTTTTTTACTATTGTCAAGGTTACTTTTTGTTACGTACCTACTAAAACCAAATTCGCCATGGTACACCATGGCGAATTTGGTTTTAGTAGGTGGCAAATAAGCATACGGCTCTCCTGATGGTAAGCGGTTACAATACCAACAGTCCTTATAATATCAGGGTATTAGCACGTTGGCAACTCTAGGGAAGGATCTTAGATGGCCAAGATAAATGTGTGACATCGGACACACTAAAACTTCTTTTGAGGTGTTTCTGAGAATAAGCCTTAGCTTATTCTCAGAAGGATTTCAATATTATAATTTTCACGACACCTTAGTATGTCGTTCACCAAGTTCTCTGTCATGAAAATTACAGAAAACTTGAATATTTAACAAGAAACCTATTTTACACATCAGATAAAAGCCGATGTGCCCTGTTACAATAATTTTTCGTCTATATTAAATCGTTGTTGCCACGCTTGTGCCTCTTCTAAGAGTGGATAGAGGTCTCTTAATAATTTATAAACCTACATAGACAGGCACAATCTATAATACGAATACGATAAAACTTGTGTGAGGAATCGGAATCCTTCTGGCTGAGACTATATCCACACTATACAAGATTTATTTTGTTAAGAAGCTGGTTCATTGCTATCCTAGAATCCGGGAGAAAACTAGGTAGCCAAGTAATTACCAGAAAAGCTGTTCAAAATTATAAGAAACAATGTACGCATAGTAAAGATATTTAAACGAATGATTGTTCCAACTTTGGTTTGTGACCGTCAATTTGATTATGTACACTATCCCGCGACAAAGCGCCGAATCGCGAGTCATCTTATAATAATCAAATTAAGTGGATCTTTATCCTGATAGACATTTTAGCCTCTTTGTAAAACTAAACCGCGTTTCTTGTTATGCTATTCAGTGTTCAATTGTGACTCGAGTTAATGTCCTTTATGTTGCGGTCGAACAGAAGTCCATAAGACGATGTCAAAGTTATACACTAGTATTTTATAATCAAATAATCATTTCTAACCAGTAATTAAGGAAGTAAGGGTCACATAAGACATGAGACCAGTTACATCACACGACGCATAAAGAATTACACAATTACAACATTAATATGAACGTGAGTCACCGTTTGTCAAGCGAATGCTTCGAGCGAGATGGACAGAATACTAACGAGTGCAGTGGAAAGCACCCGATACTAACTTCTCATATAAATATTAAAGACATAAAGGCACATTTCTACCATACGCCATTTCTATTTAATCAAATATTTATTAGACGGGAATCTACTTACTAAGGAAGAACAACAAACTCATGCGCGTTGCTTCTAAGACGTTTCAAAAGACATGTCTTTTTTTAAAAAGAGAACACCCTTACCGGAAATTTATAGCGTTTATAGAAATTTATATGGATAATAACTTTACATACATTCGATCAAAGAACACCCAGACTCGAAACAACTACATATGTGAAGATCACACATTTTTTTGTCCCGTGCGGAGATTGATCCACAACACTTATTAATGCTTTACTAAAAGTACTGGCGCCTTACAGAAGATTACAGTAAATAAGTACCTTATCGTCAAGCTATAAGTACTTTTTTACAAAAGAAAAGCTAAAATAAATCTGTTACTGCTCTCCATAACATGGACCATATGGGAGAACCACATATGAATACGGCAGTAAAACTGAAAATCCTATGAAGAACACTAACGTTTATCGCTACTCAGTCATGGCATACTAAAGAATTTTAGTTTCAAGATAAAAAAAGACATCTTATAATTTATATTAATAAATAGAAACCTTCTTAAAAATTATTATAAAGTATTCTCACTAAATGTCTGTTTCTAAGTAGCAAAAGAGTGCACCAAATCCTTAGTAAAACCTACCATAACGAGATACAAAGACGTTGCTAATTAAAAAATAAACTGAGAAGGTACGGTGCTCAGAGCTTTTACATTAATTTGTTAATGTTGAAAATGAAAATAGACCTTCTTTTGTGGCGTTCTACAAGAATTTAGAAATAATATAGGTACTTCAGTGAACCGCCTCGTTGGTCCCGTGGCATAAGAAGTTTGCACTTATTTGTGTGCGATCGTGAAGTTTTGAGTCCGACTCAGACAGTGGTTGTTGGGCTCTTTTGTTTGAAAGGCCAACTGCCTTTCTATCAAAAGAATCAGAGATGCAGGGATATGCTATAAATGTATACTTAAGTACTTATTGAGTTCATAGACAAGATGCAAGACGCTCAGCAAGAAATTTTCCATTGGTATTTTCACCTGCGAGTTTTTTTTTATAATAAAATTATTGCCCGGATGATGCAATAGAGCTTTTTCAACCCATACTGGGAATATGCCGATGTGATTTTAAGTATATTTATATACTTATTTAGTTTAAAAATAAATTACAAAACGCTTGACGAGGGATAAAGTTTATAAGGCTAGTGTGAATGGAACAGTCGCAAGAGGAAAACCTAGGCGAACGTTTCTCGACCAGATCGGAGGCGTTCTGGACAAAGGCCAGGTTAAGAGCTCCTTGAACCGACGGGCGTGTATGAGGAATATGATGAAAGTGAATGAAGCCATAGAAGTGTCAGGATCGTAGCAAATGGAAATCCGTAGTCTCTGCCTACCCCTCTGGGAAACAGGCGTGAATCTATGTATGTATGTATGTATGACGAGGGATTTTCCATAAATACTACTTAAAGCATATAAGTATGTATATAAAATACATGATTGTATATTATTTTTATTTTATTATTGTAAATTATATGTTCACATAAATGATGCAACGGTTTCAAGATTGCAGACGAGGTCGATGACCCTCGAACTACAGATATTGATCCTAGGTCTAGTTGAGATGAGTTTCCAGTTTATGTATGTTAAGTCCTTACGACACGCAGGACATATTTCGTTATGCACAGTTTCTAAATTTCTATAGCTAATTTTATTCATAAGGTCTCTCTGAAACTTTGCTTTCAAAGAATATTTTAAGGTGTGGGAATAAACATACCTTCACCTGAATACTGATTACCTTGCATAAAATAATACTTATCATTTCGACATTACTAGTAACATTGTCTTTATAACAATACATGTTTTTTGTTGATTCTTGGGTAGATCTATATTTTATGAGTGAAAGAGCTCGCCCCGTAACCAACTATTTGGTGATGGTTCAAATGGGCCATATATGTGGGTTGGATTCGCTCATTCTTATCTGACGCCCTCTGTCGTCCTGGGGCGTCACCACGTCAAGTCATCGACCACAGCCATTTCTTGCCTGCGTTGAGCACTGCCGGGCGGGTCACTGATGTAGTTTCAGTTCCAGCGAACCACCCACCATTCAAGGCAGCGAGATGGCACAACCTAGCAGGTTTAGTCGGTAGATCCCGAGCTCATTCTTATCATCTTACTGGAAACAGTAGAAACACGAGAGAGGATGCTGGCGGCTCACAACCTTTCCCATTCCTTTTCCTGTCATGCCATCTTCAGCTCGTCAGCAACGCCGGATGAATACCATTCGATATAGTATGTGCTCATAGGCTACGGAAACAATGTGCAATAAAAACACTTTTCTAAAGAAATATCTCTTAAGAAACGTAGTAAAAGGTAGTTAAATCCAAGTAATAGTAGCTATGGTACAATACGTTGCGAAATTGCAGTGTCTCAAGATCCGCGTTAGATACAAATCTTTGGATGTTTAAGGAAAACCAGTGAGCTGCATACATTATTATAGTAGCGGTACAACTTGGAATTGTTCCCGCACGTTGTCGGCGCAGCCATCGCACAACATCGATAAACAAAATCCGCATAGTTACGTCACTATATCGACAAACATGAGTGTCATCGCTGCGGTAGTATTTTATCGATGTTATCGTAAACATTTTACCAGCGTCGATCGTTGATAAGATTGATCGCGTAGAAAAATAATATTTTTCTTTTCCAATTTATGAGGCATATTCATTAAGGCTGGTGCTAATGAAAGTTGACAAGCTTCTATTACCAGCCAGCCTATATTACCGCAAACCAGCAATTCGGATTGGTCCTTAAAATTTGATTCTCTTAATAAACATTTTTAAATCTATAAATTAATATGTGGAGAGAAATCTTTGTACCATATTTTAAGCATATATTGCGCGCATGACCTGTAAAATTTGGCATAGTTAAAGCTTATATGGAGAAGATAAAATCTATATTTTTATTTAGAATATTACGGTCTATTTCAATCACTGGGCGACGAATATTTTATTTAAATGCAGCACAATTATTATTTTATAGTAATCGGAAACCGTCTTTTCACACATGCACACATTCAAGAGGTAATACACACATAAAAGTAGCCCTTGAGAATGACTACAACACTACGAGAAATAATCAAAGTATATGTCTTCACAAATGACCTGAATTAGAACTTGCTTAAAGACGACCACTAAAGCCACGTACTTTAATTGTTTCAGAAATACTTAATCCTAACTTCGAGCTTAATTACTGTGGCAAGTACTTCTTGTTTTTTCATTTGGTTAATGGCTAACCTATAGCGGGAGATTATTAAACCTAAGCTCTTGACTTGATGATAGCGGTATAGACTATTCATTCGAATGTATTGACATTCGTTTCGTTTCGTTATTACCTTATTGTGCTCTGTTGTCAAAACAACATTACACATAAAAGCGAGATCTGTGTCCATGACAACGCAAAGAATCGAATATCATTCGAATGCAAAAATTCGCGCCAATACTTAAGGCAAAATAGTTTACAAATAAAACTACTTTCAGACTATTATCCAATTCCATACCATCCTGAAGTATATGATATTGTGTATATTATAGTCATGGGAGGGTGATATCTTTTCTAGCCTCTACAGAGAATTTCGTTCTGCGGAATCCTAAATCTCAGTGAGGACCTCAATAGGCAGTAACACAAGTGCGTTGCGTGCGTACCTCAAGTCCAACGAGCCAGCTAACTAAATCATATACGAAGTGAGCACTGAGCACGAACTAAATGGCATATATGCTGCTATGAGTATAACAGATAAAATGCTTTTGAATATACATATCAACTAAGAGTAACAAATTAGTAACCAATACTAATACTAGAAAGTAGTTTTACCTGTGAAAGAAAGAAGCCCACGTAAATCCCACAGGATTGCATACCGGGATAAAAAGTATCCTATCTGGTGTGGCCAGGACTTTGTCGGTCTCTGTGCCATGTTTAATCTAAATCCACTCTACTGTTTACGCGTGATTCATTAACAAAATCTCAACGTCCAAAACCTACACAAACGTAGAATACTAAGGTAATACTATTGGTTCAATATGTTTTCACGACTAAACCACTAAACCGATTTTTCTATCATTTCTTACGTAGGTATCTTGAACCCAATGCTACCTACAGAAAAATCGCGAACGAAGTTGCGTTTATCAGCCAGTATATGTGTATGTATCCTACTAAGTTTGAATATTAGTTACTTAATTAAGCGTAAAACGTATAACAGATTTGATCGAAACCAGACACGCAAACAAACCATGTCCTAATTTAATAAAAATAACAATTTATTAGGCTATGCGTTCACGGGATTCACGCAGTGAAGTCGCAGGCAGAAACTAGTGGTATTATAAAAGGTTTCGTAATATAAATTGTTTTAAAAATAATAATAATAATATTCTATCACACACAACACCATCTAGCCCAAACTAAGCAGAGCTTGTACTATGGGTACTAACTAGACAATTGATAAACGTACATATACAGGGTGTCCCAAAACTCAACGTCAAGCCGAAACGGGGTGACAGGATTGATCATAACCATCACGAGAAAAATCTGAAAAAAAATCTATCCCATGCAGTTTAAAAATTATGGGCATTTTAAGAAAAACCTAGAAATTTGATCAAACTGTACCATTTTTCGGTTATTGTGGTTATTCTTTTTTATTTTTGTTCATTTGAACTTTGGAAACGTAATCCTAAATAACATTTCTAGAATCCCAATAAAAAATAATGACACAATTGCCTCAAGTTTCCGAGAATTGAGACTATTTGTTAAACTACGAATTTAAAATTTTCAAGATTCGTCGACTTTGACAGGCCCTCCTATAAAAAAAATGTACTAGAGTGCCTTGGCAAGTGGCATTAAAAGTTGGCGCATTTAATCAGAATTCTAAAATGGTACAATACTTGTTAGTTCCATACAATAGAAAAGAGTAAAAAAATTAAAACCTCAAGTAACCCGATTTTTGCTATCTCATTTTACTCAGTTAAAATGTTTTTAATTCACACAAGCTCTAGGTAGGTTCTTAATTTTAAGACAAAATGATGAGAGAGATGGATAATGGGTATGTTCGCCATGAGTGAGCGAGACAGATAGTGACGCCACTTTTACCAAAGTGAAAAAAAGTTAGTAAAATTAGTAAAATAATTAGGTTTGTTGGAATAAAAGTCAGATGATAGAGAAATAACGTTTTTTATTACAATAAATGTTCAAATTGTTTACCATCAGCCTCAATACAAGCCCTACATCTTCTTAAAAAAGATCTACTTATTAGTCGGGCATATCTTCGAGAGTTGATCGCCTCAGCTGCTTGAGAAATGCGTTCACGCAGGTCGGCTACGTTCTCAATGGGCTTTGAGTAAACTTTTTCTTTGAGAACTCCCCAATAGAAAAAATCCAGGGGATTTAAATCTGGTGAACGGGCGGGCCACGAGATAGTGCCCGAACGTCCAATCCACCTTCCCGGATATTCCTGGTCAAGGAAATCTCTTACTTGCACTGCGAAATGCGCTGGGCAGCCATCTTGTTGAAACCACATGTCGCGAAGATCTGCTAGTGGTACGTCCTCTAACAGGGTTGGTAAATCTTCTCTTAAAAAATGTAGGTAATTAGTTCCATTCAAGTTCTCAGGCAGTTCAATAGGCCCAATAATTTTACCGTTTAAAATTCCGGTCCACAGGTTTACTTTAAAACGATACTGGGATCTATCTTCTCGCATTAAATGTGGATTCTCCACATGCCACTCGTGATAATTGTGCAAGTTCATGTAACCATCTTTTTTAAATGTCGATTCATCTGACCAGAGAATTTTTTGGATGAATTGGGGATTCTCATTATGCCTCTGTAGCATTGTTCTACAAAAAGAAATCCTTTCCTGATAATCTCGAGGTAGAAGACTTTGAACTCGTTGTACGTGAAACGGATGCATTTCGGCTCTTTGTAAAATACGATGAGCAGTGCTTTTCGGTATTCCCGTTCTTTCTTCAATTCCACGTACGGAAATACTTCGGTCACGTGCGACCTCTTGCAATACTTCTTCCTGGAAAGGAAACACAGGTCTACCTCCAGCCTGTATTTGATTCGGGAAATGGCCGCCCTCTGTGAGTGAACGGTGCACATTAACAAACACGCGGTGATCCGGGTAGCGCTCTAAATTTGGATATCTTTCACGATAAAGTCTAGCGGCAGCACTTGCGTTGCATCTGCATTCCCCATAAATGAGGTGCATGTTCGCATATTCTTGTGAAGTGTAGCGCGTAGGCATGGTAGATAAAAAGGATGCCAACACAAAAGTCCAGAGAGAAGCCAAAGTTGCCGGTATGTTATCAACAAGTCCAATTCACAAAGATTCAAGTCCAAAAAGAGAAGCCAAAGTTGTCAGTACTAAATCAACACAAGCGAATACGAACGTGCGCAGTAGACGAATGAGCGAAACGTACTAACTGGTTGGTGTCGGACTGGTAGCGTAGCCATTTGCTTGGCTGAAACTAGTGCGAATGAAACAGATAGATGCCATAGCATCTATCTGTTTCATTCGCACTCGTTTAAACGACGCATCTCCGTCTCAATGCGTGGCGTCACTATCTGTCTCGCTCACTCATGGCAAACATACCCATTATCCATCTCTCTCATCATTTTGCCTTAAAATTAAGAACCTACCTAGAGCTTGTGCGAATTAAAAACATTTTAACTGAGTAAAATCTGATAGCAAAAATCGGGTTACTTGAGGTTTTAATTTTTTTACTGTTTTCTATTGTATGGAACTAACAAGTATTGTACCATTTTAGAATTCTGATTAAATGCGCCAACTTTTAATGCTACTTGCCAAGGCACTCTAGTACATTTTTTTTATAGGAGGGCCTGTCAAAGTCGACGAATCTTGAAAATTTTAAATTCGTAGTTTAACAAATAGTCTCAATTCTCGGGAACTTAAGGCAATTGTGTCATTATTTTTTATTGGGATTCTAGAAATGTTATTTAGGATTACGTTTCTAAAGTTCAAATGAACAAAAATAAAAAATAATAACCACAATAACCGAAAAATGGTACAGTTTGATCAAATTTCTAGGTTTTTCTTAAAATGCCCATAATTTTCAAACTGCATGGGATAGATTTTTTTTCAGATTTTTCTCGTGATGGTTATGATCAATCCTGTCACCCCGTTTCGGCTTGACGTTGAGTTTTGGGACACCCTGTATATACTTTTTTTTGTAAATACTTACATATTATACATAGAAACACCCAGACCAAGACAAACATCCATGTCCATGCACACAAATGTTTTACTTGTGCGGGGTATCAAACCCGCGACCTCAGGAGTGGCAGTCGGTTACACTAACCACTACGCCATCGAGGCAGTCAATAACTTCAATGTATCTAGAACATTGGCAATAGTATGTTAGTTAAATTTACTATGGAGACATTATTAGAAGTGCGTACTTCAATATGTTCCACAAAGCAACAGGCCGAGTATCGTATACTTCAGAAATAAGTGATGGAACCTCTTAGACACGTTTACAGTCAGCATTAAAAGAGCTTTTACGATAACGAGGTAGTGTACAATCGTCAGCCTGTCGTCGCTTTATCTTGAAAATGTTTATTGTTTATCTATAGCAGTAAATGTTTCTGTCACCTACTCACATTTAACGAGTAAAAAAAAAACGTGGTCGTATTTGAGGTTATTAGGAAATATAGTAAACGTAAATATTATTACGTGGATTTACGCATGTGGATATTACGAAATGCTGACCACTTAGTTGTATTTTAGGTCCTGTACAATAAAGGACGAGCCCATTGTCGTCTTTCGGAGACATTATTTAACACATTATCAATATTTGTAATAACATATACTTGTGATTGATTATATTGATTTAATGTCAATATTATGACTATAAAAGTACAGAAGGAATAACTAAATATTGATACAACATGTAAATCTCCAAGTAAAATAATATCTACACATAAAGAACTTAACTTACACTTAAATTGGGCTGGAAAAACTTACAAATGGGTAAACAGATATGTTTTTGAAAGCACCAAATAAGCTTTAAATTAAAATACATTCAAACATTTTCGTTGCTATCCAACTACTCTACCTATTTAATTTTGCGTTGGTCTAAAATTAGGTTAGTCCTGTATTAGGCGTCAAAGCAGACTACAAAATTAAATATGCTACAAATTCACCACGTGCATCAAAAATATGATAATATATCACCGCATTATTCTAACTAATATTATAAATGGGAATGTGAGTTTTTTTGTTAAGCGTTCATGGTTTAACAACTCTACCGATCATTATGAAATTTCGCATAGATACCTACACGTTGTCAGAGGAAAAGAAAAGTAAATTTCGTCCAGAAAAGGTACTGTTACTAACCTAACCTACATTCACGCGAGTGACGCCGCGGACAAAGTAAAAAAGTAAATAGTAAATAGGTTACTAAATAAATCTAGATACATAATGCTTGGTCTAATTCAATTTGAGCTTATACAAATTCTAAAGGTAATTATTGTCCGATATTCCCATAAGTCACGCGATTTGGGGTTGTTATTCACGGAGTAGGCCAGTCAGGGTGACCCACGGCTATATTTAGAGAAGGCTATTCAACTTCATGCTGAACGGTCATGAAGATTGAGGATGTTAACCTGTATATAATTTCATAATAAATAAGAGTCTCGGAATCTAACTCTGGGTTTGCAAAAGGCTGATCAATACAAAAAATGATATTATAGACGGTCAAACGCATGCTGTGGTTGGTTGACTGAACTAACAAGAGGCAATCAAATCACTTGACATGAGTTTGATTTTGCCACGTCGTAGATAAGTCTGTCAGAAAGCGGAGTTTAATTTATCAATTCGACATCGAAACTGTTGCTAATTATTTGGTGATGGTACGAATGAGCCGGCTCTCTGTGAATTTGCCACCCTTTTCGTAAAAACTAGTATAGTAACACTGACACTGAGTTTCGCTCGATAAGAGTTCTGGAGGCTTACATGCCTACTTCTGTCATTGCTATTCTTTCATACTCCTATATATTATGATCTTCAGGTTGACAACGCGTTAGTGATTACGCTGGTATTGCAAACGATCATAAGCTACTGTAACCGCTACCACTAGGCTAATCGTTTGCATGTTTACATATACAAAAAAGCTTAACATATAATTTCAATATAATTTAGCCCCAACACAAGTATTAATCAATTACTTACTGGGGATGTCTCATTTATATTAATGTAACTGTTTTGAGACATATATAAACATTTTTTATTTACAATATTTATACATACATAGATTCACGCTTGTTTTCCAGAGGGGTAGGCAGAGACTACGGATTTCCATTTGCTACTATCCTGACACACTTCTCTGGCTTCATTCACTTTTATCACATTCCTCATCCACGCCCGTCGGTTCAAGGAGCTCTTAACCGGGCCTTTGTCGAGAACGCCTCCGATCTGATGAAGAAACGTTCGCCTAGGTTTTCCTCTTGCGACTGTTCCATTCACACTAGCCTTATAAACTTTCTTAGTCAGTCTTTCCTCGTCGATTCTTTCTACATTATTTATATCATAGCAATTTGAGAAACACAGCACAGCAAGTTGTGTCGCTTACGTCCCATAACCTGCCGTAAATTTCACAGATCGTCCGTAATTAATAGTATTTCTATTTAATGTCAGTTCCGCATAATACATAGTACACATAATATTACCTATTGAAAATTACATAACTCATGATTTTATGTTATGTTCAATATGAGCTGTTTCTCGGTATACGTTGAATAGACTAACTAATCATACAAAATGGCGGCGGTGTGTGAAGTTCGCAATTGTCTTCATCAGTGATACGGGACAAAAGAAAATTAACTTGATGAGCTAAACAAACAAGTAACTCGGAGGAAACGGTGAGCTCGCAAGACGTAAGAGGTAAGAAAACGGGTCAATCAGATACTTTTTTAGCAAATCACGAAAGACAAGCCAAAAAGATTCTTGCATAATTGTGTTGTTATATACATACATTAATATATATAGGTAATACACGTAGACATAGTTAAAGAATCTACAGTTTACAAGTGATGTATATTGTCAAAAAAATTAGTTTTTGATCTATTACTTATAATAGCCTTTCGATATCTGAAACTGCCTGAAAACCCAATAATAAACTGCCTAAATACGTGGAACCTAAGTATAATTAACGAAATAGATTATTACTAGCTTTTGCGCGCGGCTGCGCCCGAGTGGTACCTACATCAATAAACAGTAGCCTATGTCCTTCCCCAGGTTTTAAAATATATCTGTACCAAATTTCATCCAAATCGGTTGAGTGGTTTAGTCGTGAAAAGGTAACAGACAGACAGATAGACAGACAGAGTTACTTTCGAATTTATAATATTAGTAAGGATAACATATTTCCCTTTGAAGAAGTACTAGATAGTTGATATGTCATGTTCCAACTACTATGCGGCTGGCACAGTGGTTAAACATAGTGTTAGTGAGCGCAGTAGGTATAGCACAAAGAATTCTATGACTAACATATTTATTCAGAGTCTGGCTTTTCTTTTCCGAGGTCTCCCGTGACACAAAGACATCAAGTACGGGTCGCTTCGAAAAAAGAGAAACAATAGAGAAGTAAAACAAATCTAACAATACGATTATAATTTCAAATGCGCTATTTGTCTCCCTTCCACAATGTTATCAATGAAAATTAATGTTACCCATAAACCAATGCGAGAGAGGCAATCCCCAACAACTAATCGAAGAGACCTCGATAAATCGCGTCCAACATTATTTACCCTTTGAAATCGTACAATTAATCATTCGGTTTTGCATTTGTGAATTTCATCTGTTTCTGGTTTCATTCCTATTTTGGGGAACATTATTACATAAATAATAATAATGGTAATAATTTTAAGCCTCTGTATGTTACCACACACAGAGGCTTAAAATTACTAAAATACGTTGCACATATACCTATGTGCAACGTATTTTAGTCCCTGTTAAGGACAAAATATGGAGTAGTATACAAACGTAATTAACATTAATTCAATGTATGTCTTTGACGTTTCGATGTTATTTGAAATGGAAATACTTTGGATTATAAACGTATATAGAACATCCCAGTTTTGGGAATAAAAGCCTTTGACTGTTGATACGATCTGCAGTTTGGAGGCTTACATATGTACATCCAGGGACAGACAAAATACTCAATTAATACCCTGTGAAATTTTAGGTTATCATAAAGTAGCATGTTTTACATGTTTTATATCAAATGTGTTAGTATGAGCCATCTTTATAGTCTTTGTGCCGCTGCAAAGTCATTATACATACATAGATTCACGCCTGTTTCCCAGAAGGGTAGGCAGAGACTACGGATTACCATTTGCTACGATCCTGACACATTTCTCTGGTTCTCATATCATTATTAGGCTTTATAATCAGTAGCAAAGACTAAACTCACATACAAAGTAGAATATGTTGCTGCTGTTATTTTAGAGAGAGTTAGTGCACATTTGATCTCATTTAAACAGGAGATGTCACTCTCTTTGCTTAATTGGAGAAACTAAAATTGTACCTCGATCTTATATAATATTTCACCCGCCTTTATCGTTACTGCACCGCCCTCGTGGGTCGTAGCGTGATGTTATATAGCCTATAGCCTTCTTCGATAAATAGGCTATCCAACACTAAAACAATTTTTCAAATCGAGCCAGTAGTTCCTGAGATTAGCGCGTTCAAACAAACAAACAAACTCTTCAGCTTTATAATATTAGTATAGATTGACATCTATTCTATGGCAAAATGGCGTTTTAAGTCTTTCTAAAGAGACCCTGTATTGAAAGCAGAATACCAATAACCTTTACCTTTCGCACTGGTAGTATAGAGACTCGCTTGTTTGAAGTGAATTCGAGAGTCTTGTTGATTTTGACATGAATGGGCCGGCTCGACCAGCAACATACTATCCAGTCACAGAATATCAATATAGAATGTACATCAGTATACGTAGTGTTGCTTTCAGTGAGTGTGAGCGCCGTAGGCTCAATCACTCCCTCGCTACCTTCCTTCTCCTACCCCTTTACAACCGCCTGCTTTATATAGTGTCGGTTACTGTTTAGGCAGACAGTGTGCCTCCTTGCAATCAATCCAAGGCGACACAACCAATCGTATGTTCTACTGTTGTAAACTACAGATAGTTTACAACAGTAGAACAGACGATTGGTTGTGTCGCCTTGGAATCACTTTTGTGATACCTAAAATACATGTCCATGAACGCGGCTACTGCTTACCACCAGGTGGGCTACAGTCTTGTCTACCACCAGCACCCCAACAAAGGTTACAGTAAATCCTTATTCTCAAATAAGCCACTGTGGCTAAATAATAAAAACACATTATATTTTGTTCAGAAATTGTCTGTCTACCCGACCGAGGATCTGACAAGTAGTAGTCACGCTTGCGCCATTCGTCTAACAACGCAGTACTAATAAAAGCAATGACAACAAATCTAAATTACTTTCGTGTACATTTAGATATGACAAAGACAAGGTGGAACTGTCGTTTCCCAGCGGTAATCTCGTGAGCGTCCGAACAAATCCCATCTCGTTAGTCGGCGACTGAATGCGCTGAACCGTACTGTCTGGCTGGTTCAATTACGAACGCGTGCAGTGCTATAGCTAACAACATTTCGATATACGGACATGCTATAGGATACTACAATCGTTTGTATGTATAGTGACCACACCACAACTTTCGCCTGAAAATCCAGCTTGATTTAACTTAAAGAGCACATATACGAGTATATACAGTTTTCGACTGCAAGGAAGGCTTTGGGGTTTAAGTGGTCGCCTCGCCACGGGTCCATTCCTAACACGGGACATACATTTGTGTGATCTACATATAGTTGTTTCGGGTTTGGGTGTTCATTGTGCCCGTTTTTTTAATGTTTGTAAAGTCACTCGCGACGTCGCGGCACACGATTTACTCCTAAAAAAATTTATTAATCTTGCACTAGCACGCCTTCGATTGCTTCGGTTAGCTCATCCACGACGTGCAATTGAAATAGACGATTGATTAAATAAACAGCTAAAAGAATATCTTGTTCCGCCCTCCCCTACAAATAATAAATAAATAAATAACTTACTAACATAATAAATGCTAATGTGAATTTGTTTGCTATTTACACTTTCACGCCTTACCTACTCGACCGATCAACTTGAAATTTCGCATACACGTTGTCAGATGGACTGTAAAGGCCAATAACTACCTTTCATCTAGAAAATGTACCCGGAAGAAAAATTATTGACAAATTCTAGGTTAACGCGATAGTAGTAGTTATAGTATATCCTAATCCTAACTTCCTGACTAATATTATAAAAGCGAAAATGAGTTTGTTTATTACTTTGTTTGTTTGTTTGTTACATTTTCACATCTAAACCACTGAACCGATTATCCTGAAATTTTGCATGTACATTGTCTGGTGTACAGAAACGAACATAGGCTACCTTTCATCCCGAAAAAAATTACTGTTCCCGAGGAAAACAACAAAAACGCTCTTATGATAATAGATGGCCGCCACGTTTCTTTCGAATCGTGATTGAATTATATTATTACAAGCAGAGTACAACCCGCATTGATTGTCAAATTCTAAATTAACGCAAGCGAAGCTGCGGGCAGAAGCTAGTATAGAGTAAGTGTGAGTCTATAAAATTAAATGTATGTGTGACACAGACACAGTACCTACGACAAATCATTTAAGTTGCTGGTAACATACACATGTCTGTTTTGCGTATCTGAAACCGAACTACCTACTATGCGAAAATGTTATAGTATTTTAGCATTTTTCGCTAAAGGTTACCAGCGGGACCTTATCACTAAGCCTACACAGTTTGTCAGTCTGTGTATCCTACCTCTAAAGGTCTCATGTTTTAATCGTAATAGGTCGACGGCTTAATTTTTCTTCGCATGAAAACATGCCATGACGTTTAACCGACCATTAAACCACATCATGAATGCAATCTTCAAATGTATTTCTTCATTATACGCGATAACACTATAATAAGAAACGTATGTATTATCATTTATCATAGTAGGTGGTCGTATTAGACAATTAAACTTTTTGTATCTACTCAAAGGGTGTAACGAATGTGAATGACCATAGTTTTTTACCTCACTGCCTACCCACAATCCGTTTCAAGCGTAATGATTATGGCGTAGGTACCCTCCTCCATTATTATAATTTTAATGTCCATCTCTGATGCGTTTAATGATCCATAGATTACATACCATAACGATGCTTTAGTCCTGCATATACTCGAAAGGTGAGACAGGTATAAAAATAGCCCTTTCTCGAGAATAGGATGGCTACAATTTTTTGTACGTTCAAGATTTAATCTCTTAAACTGATTCAAAAGTAGTTATTAGCATTTGGACTTCGTGATGCATTTTAATTGGCTGCATTGCCAATGCTTGTCCGCGTAGAATATGATCGGATCTCAATCAGGATAAAAAAAAGATGTGATCCCCAAAATATGGTTATGCAAGTCTAGATATTATTATTTATGTTACTCACGACACAGGGATTATCCTAAATACTATAAATAGCTGATTTTACCTATTAGCTAAGCTCATTCAAATAACAACGCATTTAGCGTTGTTATTTGAATGAGCTTAGCTAGTAAGTACTTTGTAGCACCTGTCTATGCTTTCTATGTGCCACCCTAACGCTGGCTGGGAGAGAATGCCTAAAGCATTAAGTTTGCCTTTGTACAATTTAATTCTGGAACTTTTATAAACAAAAAATCATTTATTTTGCCATTTAGGACTCATGTGGCTCAACCGAATGCCGTTTGCCCGGCACAGTCACAGACAAGACTATTTGTAACCGGGTTTCTGGGTTAAAAAACTTTCCCTAATCTAGTAATCCGTTTGTATCTCACACAACACAAGTCTAGAACGTGGATCTTCATCCAAACGCTAACGTTTACGCTTCTAAGCCAATGAGGCGATCCATTGGCTATACCAGCTATACTACACTTGTATAATGAATTCAAGGTTCATACCGTTGCATATATGATGGCACGTTATAATGCGTAAGTGTATCCATATAGAAGCCATCTGCATCATTTGAATCAATAGACGCCGCCATTATGCGTGTGAGTAATATTGATAAAAAATATTGTATTAGTACGTTGATACGTTCATTCAAGTTTTTATTTTATCTTATCTAAACTGTATCGTAGTGTATACTGTTTAAAAACCGTTACAAGGCTATTACGGTTTTAAGACTATTCATACATTAGAGATACTTTTGGAAAACTAATTAAAATCAACTTTTATACGGCTTTGAACCCAAAACAATAGGTTTTAGAATTTTTGTATGTTTATTTGTCTGTGTCGGTACCACTTAAAAACAACTAAACAGTTTCGATGCAGTTGATAAGATTTACAGTTTAAAGATCTAAAAACACCGCAAGCTATGTCGTAATAAGCAGCTGATATTAAGTACATTACATAGTTATTGGTATCTAATATAGGTACCTATTGCATTATCATAAATCAATATAAATAATTACGTGCATTAATTTCGGAAATATTTTCTTGATTACTTCTTTATTCTCTTAATCCAGCTTTTAAAGCAAAGGTCTACCAGATGTATAAATAAACAGTTGCGCAATCATCGAGTATTTCTTCTGTTTGCGCTCATGATTTCAGCACGTGGATCAAATAAACCACGTCATTATTATTAAGAGGAGGTAAATACGTGGTGCTTTAATTAGCAATTAAAGAGGAAATACATAACCGCATAACTTTAGGCACTCGAATGTTAAGTAGCCTGTAGCCTGGCATGAAGTGGTTTTAACGTTTCGAAGTAATGCCATTTGTAACATTATTTCGTATTTCATCATACACAAATGCTTTTTAAGTTTATTTTTTTATAACACCACTTGGTGGACTCCAAATGGCAGAAAACGACAGAGTAGCAGGCCCAGATTGAGATGTCACGATTGGGATGAAAATCCTTCCTAAAGAATTAGACTCAACTTGCAACGGACTGGGAAAATGAAAGCAGAGAAGGTGGACTTGCCCTGCAGTGGGACGAAATGTATATACAACAAATATGATATAAAGTTTATTTTTAAGTAAACGGATACAATCATTTATTTTAAAGAGAAAATACTATCTATTGAAAACTCGCTTTATCATTTTACTTTAATCCTTTCGTCCATTTCTCAAAGAGAAAATTGTAGCGAGAGCAATTACACTTTCTATAAAAAATATGTTCGTTCGGAATTACCTACAAATGGAACAAAAAAGTCTCGATTGAAATGAAAGTGAACGATGAAAAAATACTAGGGAATCTTTATTTAGTATTCTAGAAAGAATCGAATAGATTATATTTTTAATACCTATTGGTACATATAGTATGTTATGGTATCTTAGTTTAGACAGATACATAGACTCAAACCTGTTTCTCGACAAGGTAGGCAGATGGGTAGGTAGATGATATATCATGTGGTTTTCACTTCCTACGGTCCTCATATCGCACCCATCATCTGACATTCTTTACCTGGGTATTAAGGTAAAGCATATCCTTACTAGGCTTTCTTTGGGACGTTTTTAATGAAATATGTTACAATTTTCGTCTTGCGTCCGTTCTAAACTTTGCTAGTAAGAATTTCTTGGCAGAAAACCAAATGTTTTAACCTTATAACAGGATTTATTATACGCAAAATATTGGCATACTATGCATAATAATCTTATTGATGTATATGGATATTACATGGGTTAAGGTTTGAGCGAATGAGAGACACAAAAATTTACACAAGCACGTAATGTTTCTGTAGGTATTTTACTCTGGATATCAACCATTATTACAATATTATACATTTATTATAATTTAAGTATATTATTAAAAACTAAATTTAAATTTACATATATTAAACTAAACGTGACTATCTTAACTTAATATTATAAATGCGAATGTGAGTTTGTTTGTTACTCTTTTAAGCCTTAACTATTCGACCGATTATTTATCATGAAATATCGCATACGTGTTGTCATCGGTACATAAGCACTTGGAGTACATTTCATCCAAAGAAAGAAAACTGTTCCAGAAGGATTGATATTCATTGACAACTAAATCAACGTGAACGAAGCCGCAGGCAAAACCTTTTTGATATTATATATTTATGCTATTCTGTATTGTAAAAATATCGAAACGCGCGTTATCACAGCGTTTCCCAATATATAGCAATGACAGAGAATATGCGTTGTTTTTTAATAAAATCTGTGTATCGTATGTGACATTTCCACAATATTATGTACTTGGTTACGTGTTGAGTTAGCGCTGCGTAGTTGCCGAGATCTTATCAGGCCTCGTAGGCGAGGTTTCCTACATGTGTCGAGTATTATTGAATTCTGTTAAATCTCTTGAACGTACTACAGTTGTAACTTGTAGTGTAATTAAACCGCTATACAAACATTAATTTTGATTATCATCATGGATGGGATATTTTAAGAGTAAGTATATCAAGAGGTTTTTGTTTTTCAAAGTGACTCATGTGTATGTTGTCGGTGAAATCGACTTATTTAATTCAGTGAACATTTTCCTGTTTTCGATATAGCAACAGGAAAAAGATCGAACTAAAGTAAGTCGATATTCCAAGCAAGTATAATACCACTATCTATTAGAATATATCCGCGTCAAACAGAGATATAGGTACATATTTCTGTGTTTCCATCGTAATTTATTTTTCATTTCACGGTAGACATATACATAATGTCACGCCTCTATCCCCAATAGAGTACGCAGAGGTGTTTTAAACCTATATCCCGTCAAATATGAATTTAGCTCCTATGTAATAGATTAATTCCAAAGTTATTGCTACTACTTAAGAGTTTCTTTATAAAAAAATTCAATATAAAATCCAATTTGCCTGACCCTGCCTGATCGGTAAACAAACCAAGACATCATGTACAGCAATCATATTCACTACCAATTGGCCATCGAAGCAATCTAAAGGTCATGGTATAACTCAACAAAACAAAACTATAACTCAAGGCATCCTAAGTGCAGCACCACATAAAGTTACCGACATTTATAAATACTAAAGCGAGTATAAAAACCTTTAAAGAGTACAGAAAGTACACGTAGCAGTCCTTCGCGATGTCATCGACCGTCGTCAACGGAGTGTAAACCACAGAATAAGGATGTCGGGGCGGGACTTAACGCTCCGCTACATCACTCCAGCACAGCGGTGTTCTGTTACGACCACTCTCTAGTGTTCTTGGGATACCAGGACTACGTCCGATGTTATTTTAAATAGAGATTTTAAGATTTATACTTAATATATGATGAACAATCTGGAGTAATGACAAACACAAACTTATATTAATACGTGCAGAGAAAACTTTGTTCCCGTTTAAAACATTTTATGTGCATTGAAAAGCGTGTTAGATTTGACATAGTTAAAGTTTATATTATAAAGAAGAAGTGCATAAGGCCTAAATAAATAAAAACTAAATAGCATTTTCTTTGTTTTAATTTTATGAATTACGCTTGAATGTCGACCTCAGGGTGATCACTAATCCTAACTTAATATTATAAAAGCGAAAATTAATTTGTTTGTTTGTTGCCTTTTCACGCCTAAACCACTGAACCGATCATCCTGAAATTTTGCATTTACGTTGTACGACAGGTGTAGAGAAACGGACATAGGCTACCTTTTATCCCGAAAAAAATTACTGTTCCCGAGGATAACAACAAAAACGTATTTATTCTTATGATAATAGATAGCGCCACGTGTCTTTCGAATCATGATTGAATTATATAATTACAAGCAGAGTACAACCCGAATTGATTGTCAAATTCTAAATTAACGCGAGCGAAGCCGCGGGCAATAGCTAGTAAATTATAAACTAAGAAACTTGTGTCTGATTTTATATTCATGGCTTGTCTTATTTAAGCCGATGCATCTTGAAATTATAGTAAGTATAGGTATAGAAACGATAGCAAAGCAGCAATAGCCAAGTGGAAAATCGTTGGACTGTCACGCAGAGGTCTAGGGTTCGGACCCAAGGCGCGCATCTGTAACTTTTCGAAGTTATATGCGTATTAAATAATTAATTATCGCTTGCTTTAACGGTGAAGGAAAACATCGGGAGGAAACTTACATGTCTGAGAGTTCTCCATAATGTTCTCGAAGATATGTGAAGTCTGCCAACTCGCACTGGGCTAGCGTGGTGGACTATGGCCTAACCCTTTTAACACTGAGAAGAGGCCCGTGCCCAGCAGTGGGACAGTTTAATACAGAGCTGATATAATATATATATAGAACCGAAATAAAGATTACTATATTTAAAGCTGTATAATTTCCTTCAAACAAAATCCAATAATACAAAGTTAAGCACTAACTTAACGAGAATAATCATTGGGGGCAATAGGCTCACCACAATTTAATTTAAATCGATATGGATATGGTATTATATACTTCTTCACCTGACTCCAGATGTTTTCATATAGACTACAACGATATTGCATATAATTATGTATTATGCATTTTAAAATGAGTTACTATGAAATGTAATTTAATAGGTACGCATTTACTTGCAGGCTGCCGTAGAGGCATTCTACATAATATTACTTGGTAAAAGGATTCCTTGAAATGTAGATTGAGAATTCTTGCATGGACTCGATAACGTAAGATATTTCAAAGAATATTTCATTTCTAGGATTTCCACGTCTTCCAGCATTTCATATGTCATATGAATATGCTATATTCATATTTAAATTAATCTGCTCAGTGGTAGAAGTGAGATGTCGGTATAAATGCTATCTACAAAACAAGAATCTTTTAACGGCAACGTCAGGATTCAAAATGCCAATGATCTTGTTCTTTCAGCAGAAATATAAGATTTACGTATCAAAAATCTTTGATTCATATATCAATTACTATGTTTATTGTTATTTAAACATTAATGAGTGGTGATGACAGAAATCGTATCTATTTAGAGAATGATAACATACATATAAAATTTTATTAAAAGAGCAAATCTCAGAACAATATGGTAAAAAAGGCAGACAATATGGTAGATTTCGGGCATGTTAATGACGTTACAAAACTAATTTTTCCAGCAAATGTCGAGATTCGTTGTCATGTAAATAATAGTTTTGTATATAACATTGCTGTACTAAGTCTGCTCTTATTACGGGCGAAGAAAATGAATTAGTCCGGTTTCCGGTGCAAATAAAGAAAAATATAATATACTTTTTATTTAAGCGGGCTAAGAGAAAATTGTATTGCAGCGGTAGAGTAAAATTGTATTGCAAAAGTTTATATTGCGCACTTTCCTTGATCGGCAATGTAATTTAATTAGAAAACATTGTTTGAGGCGTAGATTATCTTAAGAGACATAATGCACAGTATGAACCTTACTTAAAGTTGGGCTTGCGCATAAAATGGAGCAGTCTTGCTTGGTTAGTACTTTCATCCTACACAAGATCACAACCATAACAACTTGTGCTATGTTCTTGTGGTAGGTAGGGTTTCCAGGGTCCTAAAAGGCAGCGTGTGCGCGCTGTACTGTCAGCAGGGAACTGATATTATTAAAAGTATATAAAGACTAAATATATAAATATTCGAGCCGCAACGATTGCTAAGCAAAGAACGCATACTGGCATAATTTCTAACTACTTTACGTCTTTTTTATTCTCTTGCCGGGTCCTAAGAACACATAAAATATCGGCGCCAGTTCCACGTGTATTCCCAATACGGATGAGATGGCCTGTTTTGGCCGTATTTATTCACCCCGATCCATTTATCAATTCGGGTAAACCAACATCTTAATATGATAATCAAGCGTCTATTCAGCATTATAAATGCGTTTATATCTGCAATGAGCGCGATACTCGAGATCAAGGTTGTTTCCGACAACCGGTAAGGCTGCGTTAATCTTGATCAATTTTTGTGGCGGCTGTTTGTCACCACGTCGGAGTACAAAGGGAGTCTGTATGAGGAAATACGTTTGTATATTTCCTATTAGTAATCGCCTAGTAATACATTGTGTTATATTTTGGTATAAAGGTAAGTCTGAAACAATATTTGTTTCAAATACAGTTTGATGGGGTAGGCAAAGGTGAATTGTACTCACATTTTGATAACCATAGGTTTTAACGTACGTGAGGCCCTCCTTCCTCTATCCTACTGTCGCCTACCGGGCCAGGACTACCCTCTCACAGAATATCGACGTGAAAATAGCAGTATTCCTACTTTTGTGTTTCGTTTGGTGAGTGAGAGTGCCGGAGGCCCAATCACCATCTTTCCCCCTTCCCACGTCCTTTCCTAAAGGGTCGGCAATACGCAAGTGATGCCTCTGGTGTTGCAGGCGTCCATAGGCTACGGTGACCACTTACCATCAGGTGGGTCGTAAGCTTCTTTGCCACCTTAGTTTTATTAAAAAAAAAACTACGTGCTATTACTGAGAATTTTCTAAAATAATTGTTTTGAGAGTTGGTGTACTTCGTGTCCGTTAATTGTGTGTTTTGTAAAGATGCTGCGACACAGATGGCGTTAAAAAAACAAAAAATAACGAATTAATCCAAGCTGGCAATCCACAGAGAATTGTGCCAAACCAGGGAATGTTCTTTGCGCCCGTAATACAAACGTTTGTAAAGTCTCGGCGAGACTGACTATCGTTTTGCAATTTATATTTGTTTATTATTAAGTATTACTTCAAATGACTACAAATTAAGTTTTAAATTTAGGGAACTTTATTAAATAACTATAAAAATTTCACTTTTGATTTATATTTATGTAAATCAAAAGTGAAATGGTGTAACCAAATGTAGGCAGATATAATTAACTAAACTAGCGGTCGCCTAGTTAACTAAATAATACGACGCAATTACAATTTGTAATATAATACCAACTAATATCGACATGTATCTAGCTAGTACAACATGTGTCCTTAAACGTCCTTCGCCTCTCTCTTCGACCTAGACATCCGCTGTCTGGGAAATTAGGTTACCGAAGCTCAACTAAGCCTCTTTCTAGCGAGGATCGCTCCAAATTATACTACAATTAATGCACTAATTAAGAGTAATGATGTCGGAGTGAGATGTTACGGCGAACATCCAGAATTATTTACAATTTCGGTGAAATTAACTAATTAAACGAAATTAGAGGCATGTTTATTAAGATAATCGTTGGCAATTTAACGGTTTTTACTGATTCTTTTTAGCTATTTTTGTTTTTACATTTGCTCCGAGCTTTCGTTTATTTTTTGCATTTATGATAATTGGAACACACTTTTTAGTATCCATTATAAAATTGGAAGACTGGGATATTAGTTGCTTATATTTAAATTCAAGTTTGTGATATGTTTGTTTGTTTCAGTTTATTAGATGAAGCTTTAAAGACAAACGTGTTGAAACCACTCATGATACCTACTAAAAATAAATAGAGTAGGCACCAATATTTCAGAAGCTTTTTTTTATTGCCTTTGGTGACAGACGACCTAGTGGTCCACCTGATGGAAAGTGGTAACCGCTGCTCATGGAGTTAAGCAATGTCAGGACACAGCAAAGCCGCTGCCTACCGTGAAAGAAGAACTTTCTTTAAACCTCGCAGCATATACATATAACATGTTATGACTTATGACATTCTGGCTCCGTGCCGAGAAATTAAACTTGAAACACAATCACACGCAAACAACGCGATGTGACCAACAAAGCAGCCAAACCAAACCAAAAACCCGCCAGAAATACTCAACAAATGTTTTCACAATCAATACAAAATGAAAAACAGTCTATTTTTAAATAAAAGCCTAAAGGATCACTTGGCCGGGTGAATGGGCGCAATCAACGAAAAGAAATCGCCTCTACAAGCGAGGCTCGCCGTTATCTATTCCGTACCACTGGCTTTATGTTTCGGACCGCGTGAGCGCTGACAAATTACAAACGATTTATTGACTTACAAACGTTTATATACATTTGAAACTCAATGGAAATTATTTATGTCACTGGTTTCTGTTATATACAGAAACCAGTGACGTAAAAGCAAACAAATGGATTTTAGATCTCATGGAGAATCGAAGAGGGAAAATGTTGGGACACTTGACAACTTTATAAAGTCCATCTTAGAAGGGAAAACAGAAGGAAAAAGAGGAAGGGGGTAGTAGTAAGTAGAAGTTAGAAATCATCAGGTGAAGAAAAAGTCAGTCATGTCGTACTAAGAACTCTAAGTAATGGCAGAGAATAGAGAGACAAGGTGAGTTGAGTTGATGGATTGATCGATTGACTGATTTCTGCTCGCGGCTTCGTCCGTGTAAAAGCATATGGGGACAAAAGTATTATTACTTCATCCAGGATATGGTCTGTTTGGCTGCCAAGTTTCACTCTAATCCGTTTCAAGGTTTACATCTAAACATCTAAACAAACTTTTACAATATTAGTTTTTATAATATTAGTAAAATTAGGATTTTAGTCATGCATCAATTGCGCGCATCAGGCGTATATTGTCTAATGTGTGCTCTTAAGTAACAAAAGTTCTCAGTTTTTCAAGTCACAAGTCATAACACTTACACAGTTACGTGTATGTATATTCAATTACTGCATACCTACATACATAGAATGACCCTTTTATTATTTTTATCCTCGCAAGCGTAATCGAAGAGGTATGATTTTCGATGCCATATAGTAGGGACGGTGTATAGACGTCTACATAACAGAACATCCCAATAACACTGCCTGATCCGGCAATCGAACCCGGTACGTCACGTTCGCACACAGATATAAGCACAACCGTATGCCACGGGGTTAAGAAGGTAGTTTGTGAAGATTAGGTACTTACATACATATTATGCTAAATAGACAGTAATAAAATAATCCAAGCACACAACTCGATCTAGGAATATAATCCAATCGGCGGTATTTTGAACGCCGTCTGATTCTAATTAATTTGTAATTATTATTTTGTAAACACACTACAGCTGACGTCAGTAGTGTTTTTTTTAAACCTCTTGGTGTAGCCAAACAGCAAAATATCGATATAGCACGAAGCGTCTGGTGTAAATAAATTTATTCATAAAGCATTTTATATATCCATTATTTATAATCTAGTTGACAAAGCTACAGCGGCAGCCGACCCTGTAATAATGGTGGTGAATTCAGATCGATATCGTTTAAAATATGAAACGACGCCTTCACCCCATTACTGATGCTGCAAAAAGATACGTAGTTACCAACATAGTTAGTTCAACACTGAATAAATATTTAACTGCCTCCGTGGCGCAGCGGTAGTGAATGCCACTGCTGTGCATGAGGTGTCGGGCTCGAATCCCGCGTCGGGCCAAGAAAAAGTTATTGGGTTTTTCTGTTAAGAAATCTCAATAGCAGCCCAGAGTTAGAAAGTTGGCGGTATAAGACACCCGCGTGCCTCGGAAAGCACGTAAAGCCGTTGGTCCTGCGCCTGATCTCTCTCCGGTCGTGTCGGATTACCGTCCCATCGGATCATGAGAGTTAACGAACAGAGAGTGCATTTGTGTTTGCGCACACACTTGTGCACTAAAATCTCTCCTGCGCAGATGGCCAGTCTCCGTTAAGACTGGCCACCGTGACCGACATTCGGTCTGGAGGACATTATTATAAATATTTAGCACATACAAAGTCTCACGCCTATATGCCGAAGGGGTACGCAGAGGTCTATTATACCCACATTCTGCCAGCTATACGTTTAGGTCCCAGATGATAGCCTTTTGTCGTTTACCGGACATAGTTCCAGACTCAGTCTGTACTGTTACTAAACATTTCTTGACAGATAAACTCAATAATAGTTTGCTCGACCCGGGAATCATGCCTGAGTCTACATACACAACAGTTTCATTCACTACCGTTGCGTATTATAACCGGGCAAACTATCCTATAAATTAAAGCTAGTGTAAATCATTTACTATGAAATTACTTTCGAGTGACAAAACGATTTATAATCTCGCAATGTTTATAGACTTATATCGCTGACTGTATCGATTACAAGTTGTATTTAATATACATATTTGTTAACTTTATACATCAGGTTACATTTCGGTGTAGTCGAGCTTAAAACTCGTACCTATATGTGTGATGAGCTCAGGCATAAAGCAATTCGTAGAAATCACATGAATATTCAGAAACTTTCTCTCAAAGCCTTTTGATAATTGATAACATACAATATCTCCGATTCTGTGAAATATTTTCATGAAATACAAATAATATTCACTCGTGCGTATTAAAACGATTTTGGTGAAATTTCTGGCAATTTCATCTATTTGACAATTTCTGACCTGATTCGTCAGATTCAACTAACTTGTCAGGGCAAAATAATAAATGTATACGGCAAGTGATTCAAATAAACGTGAGAAAATGGCGAATATGTATTAGGAACAATTCTTATATAAATATATTAGTACTCAACAAGAATTTTACCATTTTTAGGCTTACGTAACAGATATTAGCTAGCTTCCACTACCGGCTTTGCCTTGAATACTATTAGTATGTTGTGTATGTTACGTTACAAGTATACACTAAGAGTTATTATAAAAATACAACCTATAATAAAGTATATTTGCTCGTCTGTTCTAAAAAAGCAACAAACCGACGCAAGGGCGTGATTTATCTCCGGCTGCTTTACATATTCTAATTAGCGTAGTGTTGTAGTTGCAGACAGTAAAAGGCGTAAAAGACAACACAGCTTTAGGTTCTACATTATAGGAAGCGAGCCAATTGTTGTCTAGCTTGTTGTCTAGCAGCCACGAGTCCAGAATCCGCGCTGCTACTGAGAGTTTCTTGACAGGAAATCCCGCAAATACCTCGCTCAACCCGAAAATTAGGGACCTCATGCACAGCGCAAGCAATTACTACCGTTGCACTACGAAAGCTGGGCCTCAAGTCTGCTATTACAATAGTGTCAGAATGGTCTATCATTGTTTTCATAATTGTTGATTTAGACAAGTTTGGTAATCTACTAATATAATGCCGATGGCGTCATTATGACTTTCCGATGGTCATCCACTGACACTCCATTGAATAAAAAAGGCATGGAATGGTAATCTCGTACAAAATGAGAAATGACGTCGATATGTCGTATTGTTAATAGCAATACGACATATCATTCGACCACAATCCTATTACGAGACCATTGACCGACCAATGATCGACCATTATGAATTTAGCAGATTACAAGCTTTTAGCAAAATGACAATGGGATTGCAGTTACGTCGTGTCGGAATGACGAATTTATAAAAATAGCAGACTAATGTGAAAGGAAGAGCTACAAAACTAGGGCTATCTACTACGCTAAGAGCTACCAGCCAGTCGTGTCCTGAACTGTGCTTGGAAAACTACATCAAGCTCTGTTCCAGGCCACCGCTTATCCCGTATTACGTAGAGTCTATTATATAAACATAGCTATGTTACTGTGATACACTGCTGCCTAATCGTTCGGTATTGTTATTATTTAATAAGCATAACAAACACTTTTTTATAGAACTTACACCGTCTTATATCACAGGAAATTAAATCCAAAACGAATTATCATAATAAATCCATAAACAACGGTGTTGCCAGAACATTATAACGCATATTATTCTTCGTGAATAATCGCGTTCGGCCCCAATATATCACGGCGGAATTATGAGAGTCAACATAACACGAATTAGGACACAATGTAAACGTACTTAAATTATAATGTATTAGCATATTTTTATGTTTATACGACAAATACGAAACTCATTACTTTTAGAGTTCGAAAAAACTCATAAACAACAACTTTGTCCGTCCGTCTGTCTGTTATACAACTTTCAACTCAAGAACCGTAAGAGCTAGAGACTCGCGGTCAACGCCATTCGACTCAGCATAGTCGATATACCCCAGAAAATGCTATGAACTTTGACCTCTGACCTTAAGGTCACGTGATACCATTTTTTCGAAGATTTACGGCAATTCATGGCCGTTTCTCACTTGTTTACTTTTGTCTTTGTGTATGAGAAGCGCATATTATTTAAACAACTCCCACGCCAGGGATAATTTCTGTATCACGGGGAATTTTACAAACAACGGCTCAAGTAACACGCAGTCTCGGCACAAGTTTATGTGAAACTATAAATTTTGCCGTTTGGTGATCGATCTCGCAACATTGCGAACACTATTGAGTGGATTCGTTAAAACAATACGCCACCCATGCAGTCGAATTACAAGAAATTCATATTGTTTGTCCATAAATAAAGAATTGTTCTAATTTGAAGTTTATATACGAAATTATGATGTGACAATGCCGCGTCTTAGTCATATAAAAATGCAAGCAATACCCTATTAAATTATTACAGTGGATCACAAAATGTCTAAGCATGTCATAAAACGTTGTTAGCAAAATACTAATCATTTGTTAATACATATAAAATGCGGCTGACGTAGAAAAACAAAATGATTGATGATAAGAACCTGTGACACATACTAATCTTCAATCTAGGAGAAAGAGTCGGTACCCAGTCTGCCGTGCCCTTATTGTTAAAACATTTTTAGAGTAGCAAACATTAATTTTATGTAAAGCTAGTCTAGGGTTCAGGTGCCCGACGCGCCCTGTTACATACTTATTTGCATCTTGAAATAGAGGCTTTGTATTATATGAATATATTGTGCTAGTTAATTTTAGATGAATTTACATAATGCCAAATAACTTGAACTGTTTTCTCTTTGAGACTTATCGTTGCGTGGACTTCAGGTAAGCCTGGTTGGAATATCCAAATTGTGTTAATAATTGAAATTAAACTACTATATGCGGATTTTATCGCGTTGCTTATTTGACACTTAATTACAAAATTTTGAAAACTGTTACACTACTATTACTATTTGTAATAAAGTGTCAAATAAACAACGCGATAAAATCCGTATATAGTAGTTTAATTTTATTGAAATAACGTTCGCGTAAACAGAAGACAATATTATGTGTTAATAATGCCAAGGAACCAAATAAATAAAGTATAGATTGCTTAGTAGCAGTCATGAGCTACGACGAACCAAAGTTAACACCTGGACTAGTCAATATTGTAGTTACAACTAACATATTCAGTAAATTTTGTATAATTAATCAGTTTGACGTTCATAAGTGTTACTTCGTGACCTAAATAAATTACTTTAAATTTGAATCTGAGTTTAATACTATGAACCAGAAATTGGCTCGTCAGAAATTTGCAATTGACCTATAATTTTCTTAACTAGACATTTCCAAAATCAAGAAAATTAAGTTAAACAAAACAGAGTCGTAGTTGGTAGTACGCTGATTCGAACTTACACTTAACATTATTTTTCAAGGCTCGACTTTGAAATCAGAAATAAAATAGCATTATGTCTGGACCCAGAGATGCTTTTTTCAATGTAGTTTTATAAGGTAATATTGACTCATTACTGATTTGGATACATTAACATATTTTAATATGCCCGTTACGGAAACACTAATGTGTCATTAGTAAGAGCGGTGTGCACTGGACTTTGGCGTTGGAACTGCCACCTAATTTAATACTGCATCATAATCTATCGGGTCCGGATAACAAAAAAAAGTTATTGGATTTTTCTGTTAAGAAATCTCAATAGCAGCCCGGAGATAGGAAGTTGGCGGTGTGAGACACCTGTGCCACGAACAGCACGTAAAACCGTCGGATTACCGTCCCATCGGATCATGAGAGTTAGGGAATAGAGAGTGCACTTGTGTTTGCACACATACTTGTGCACTATAATATGTCCTATGCAAATGGCCAGTCTCCGCGAAATTCGGTCTGGGACATTATTAAAAGCTTAAATAGTTCTATTGTCATTAATAGTGCGACAGCATGTTAAGTATATAATATCTATTCACACAAAATCTACGACAGCCTCATTGGCGTATATATATAGTTTGTTGGATCATGAAAACCTCAGCTGTCAAAACGTGTCAAATGGACCTCTGACTATCCCTTAGTTGAACTAGCCGTAAGACTATGTATGTACTCTCTCTCAATGACAGAAAATATTTAATACCTACTTCAACGCAATGCTTCGGAGTCGACTATATCATTAATGCTAATGTTATATAATCAATACGAAAGCAAATACTATTGTAGCGCGACAATATCATGTCACCATATTCAATGAACTGGCTGGTTTGAGATGCCCGTAGCGAACCAAAACGCGTGGCATTCAAGTACAAAGCAATAGGTGGGCCGTGGGAGACATACGGTCACAAGAACCATATTAGCGTGTAGTGAGTGGGCAGCACTCTCTGACTTTGAACAATATTTCGTAGTACAAGCCGACCATAATGGGCTGTAAAAGAGGCCTAAGCTATGTAGCTACTTATAAAGGATCCATATTGTAAAAGACCTGTACTCCGAGGTATGAATTACATAAAATTACCGTAATTATTATCAAAGAGCGCATTACTGGGATAAAAATATAGACTATGTGCTAATTGAGGCAACGGCTTATCTGTATGCTAAATTTTATCCAAATCATTTCAAACTTAAACGGTGTACACGTGATTGAATAACAAACATCCAAATATTGTTGTGTTTCTTTTGAGAATTTCTTGACAGAAAATCTGCCGTCCACTAACTAAAAAGACGTTAAATCCATATGTGTTCCATATTACTTAACGTCCTTTTAGTCAGTGGGCGGCAAAAATCACAATAACACTGCTCGACCTCGGTATCGAACCCGAGACTTAACGTTTTCTAGTCGCATTTTCTCGCAGTCGCAAAGTCGCTGTGCCACTGAGGCAGTGAGTGAAATAATGGTACTGCAAAACCCGTATCTTACACTAGCTGTACCTACCACCCCCATGGTAAAAGATTGTTGGGTTTTTCTGGTAAGAAAATTTTAATAGCAGCCCGGAATTAGTCGCCGTTAAAATTGGCTGCCATGACCGAAATTCGGTCTGGAGGACATTACTTTTTTCACTAAAGTCTTTTAATAATAGTTTAATTTTTAAGTCTTTCTCTAGAGAAACAGTAAACTACCTATTTTTATTTTAGTTTGCATATGACTAGAATTCTTGTTAATGTTAGGATTGGGTTCACATCGGTAGTGTTATGGATGGGATTCTAACCCATAACTTATCGATCACAAGAACAAGGTCCTATTACGTGGGACTGACTAATACGTTATAAAATGCCCAAATTATTTTTAAATCAGAGTGGTAATTTTGAACGAAACCTTCACTACAGCTTTAAAATACATAAAGGCACTCACATGTTAAATAAAACGTAAATAATACTACCGTACAAATACACGTTAATAACCAATAAAACATATCCGTCGAAGCCATATTTCCCTCGGCAACGTAGTATCCTTAAATTCGGGTATTACGTAAACCGGGGTCAATGAACTGAGGCCCGGCCGAACCGCATGGCTACTCGCTAACTAAAGATTAACATGGACGGCTCGTAATGTTGTTTGCGAATAATTTTTTGTGTACATTATTTTTACGATGTGTGGGATTTGGTCGTTTGGTTAAGTACACATGTTAAAAGTTAGCTTAGTAGACGTCTAGTTAATTACAGTGAAATAAAACTGATTCGCAATAAATAAAACAGTTACGTTTACTTGATAATGTGCACGTTAACAAAAGGTTAGTTGGTATTTCAAGTTGATTGTGTTTGATAAGATGTTATGTTAAAGTATTTAAAGCCAGTTAATTTATTACGGGTGCGGTAGTGTAGGATTTAGCTGCCTATAGCAAATTAAGTTAATGTTTCTTTTGGTCAACAAACTGCCACTATTAGAAACAACCATATTTGATTTAATGCGAGCATTACTGTTTAAATTTCATGGTAGCGCCTAAAATGCCGACTCCAACCTTTTGCTTTTGCATTTGCTACTACGACTATATTGCTAATCTGGCCAGTGCCTGCAAAATATGTGCTGAAAGTATCATTCGAATGATTTTCGAATACAGTGACTGCACGGATGGCGTAGTGGTTTAAGTGGTCACCTCGCCACTGCCACCGCACCGAGTGTTATGGGTTCGATCCCCAGACGGGACAAAACTTTGCGTGACCCACAGATAATTGTTCCGAGTCTGGGTGTTCTTTGTGTCCGATGTTTGAATGTTTTGTAAAGTCGACCGCGACACAAAAATTATATTTTTTTTTTTTTTTTTTTTTGTATAGAAGTAATGTGGCAAACAAGCATACGGCCCACCTGATGGTAAGCGGTCACCGTAGCCTATGGACACCTGCAACACCAGAGGCATTACTTGCGCGTTGCCGACCCTTTAGGAAAGGACGTGGGACGGAAAGGGAGCGGGATGGGAGAAAGGGGGTGATTGGGCCTCCGGTACTCTCACTCACCGAACGAAACACAATAGTAGGACTACTGCTATTCCACGTCAATATTCTGTGAGAGGGTAGTCCTTCCCCGGTCGAGCCGGCCCATTCATGCTGAAATCAGCGAGGCTCTACTACTCATAAAGTGTATCTTAGTGCGGGAGTTGTCATATAAAAGAAAAAAATAACAGAAGTGCATAATACGATATTTACTTTGAATGTTCAAGGTACACAGCGCATGTAATTATGTATAGTGTTGTCAACACATACGTATATAATCCATATGCAATGATATTGTGCACATGGCACTAGTTATTAAGCTCTAATTGTGTCTTTAGAGATAATTAAAGTATTGAACGCGCGTATTTAAGTATGAACCGTGAACTACAAAGGGCAGGTGTAAACATTTTAAATATTCTCATATATCTCATTGTAGTCACAAAATTGTTTTTATATTCATTTGTGTCAAAGAGATATATAACTTCCAAACAGGCAATATAGTGTATTGAAATAAACGAAAATTACATTTCTTTTGGTTCACAGTCACAAAAACTATTTATTATTCACATTCGGTGCAATAGTTTGCTAGTAAAGTTTATACGTTTTCGAGAATAGGGATTAGGGATACTATACAGGCACGTAATAATTCAATAGTTATCTGCGCGCTCTGTTTGTGTTAACTCTATGTTTGTTGTCCCTCTCAAACTATCCGTCGTCAAGCATAACATACATAAACTATATTCAATCATAATTTAACTAAAGTAGTAAGATGTAATTCCTTTAAAAAGTCGTTGGAAGAAAGAAATGATACGTAGAAAATGACATCTTTTTAGTTACTATAATTTAATTAAGAAATAATTGTCGTCGTATCCATATCGAGCGGACTTGTTGCGAAACAGCTGTCACTAAAGAGAGGTCGTAAGTGAGTCGCGTGAAGTACTGATCCAATTCTCGCACCGGCATAATAATATAAAACTTTCTTACGTTCAACATTAGTAAGTTCTCCAACATCAAATAATTTTATAGATATAACAACGATTCAATATAATAATACGCAATGATTAAAGAGTGGCAAAACAGATACTGCGCCTAAAACGTAGAGCAGCCCTGCAAGAGAAGTATTTTATGTAGAGAAGATCGCAGACAAATTCACAATAGTTAGTTCATTATGAAACCTCCATCTATTTTCTAATATTAATATTATAAAGAGAGTGCGAATTTTGTGAGTTTGTGTATATGTATGATTGTTTGTGAAGGGTAATCTACGGCACCACTTCGTATTAGATTGTTTTTCCTTATTTATTTATTCTAGATAGACAGACGATATATACACTCGCGTGCAAGTAAATCGACTCAAGCCTCAAGTGCGCATAAAAAGTGATATAACTTAAAAATGCCTTATTTTACCTGTATATAATGTTTTACATAATTAAAGCCTAGTAATTGAGCTTTAAAATGATGTAAGTTGCATGAAAATCGATTCAGTAGGTTAGTAAAAAAGGTGAATGTCAAAGATATTGTAAAAAAATTTGAAAATTCATACAATTTCACAGTATGGGGGTTATTGGGTATAAATGAAACAAAATGTGCATAAGATAAAAAATTTATTCGTGTCAATATTTGGTGTTCCCTCCTCTAGCCCTGATCACTGCTCTCAAGCGATTCTTCATCGACCTTATCAACTTTTTAATTGATGATTGTGGTATTCGGCCCCACTCTTCTACCAACGCAGTCTTGAGCTCATTGATGTTTGTCGGAGCTGGATTCCTCGCCCTAACTTTACTTTTGAGCTCGTCCCATATGTGCTCAATGGGATTTAAATCGGGGCTGAGCGCTGGCCAATCCATAGTGTGAATTCCAACTTCACTCAGGAACTCACGTGTGGCCCGAGCAGTGTGACATCGGGCATTGTCATGCATCAAGATGAAATTATCCCCAATAAAGCCTTGATAAGGGACAACTTGATCCAGTAGAACATTTTCAATGTAACGATCACTGGTCAGACCTCCTCTCCGGCCTCCCCCAGGAACGAAAACAAGGTCCGTTTTTGCTTCTAAGGAAATTCCAGCCCACATCATGCAAGAACCGCCACCATATGCAACGGTTTCAACAAAGCAGCACTGTGAAAACCGTTCACCAGAACGCCGGTACACCCGACCTCTCCTGTCGCTGCCATGGAGACACATCCTTGTCTCATCTGTGAACAGGACCGACTGCCATTGCTCTATGCTCCAATCCAAGTGCTCTCGAGCAAAGTGAAGGCGTGCTTGACGGTGGGCTGTGGTCAACTTCGGGCCTGTAGCGGGTCTTTTCGGAGTAAGGTTAGCTTCCTTCAACCTTCTTCTAACTGTCCACTGACTGACAGTTACTCCGCGAACTTGACGTAGCTCCTGCTGCACATCCACGCCGGTAAGGTGTCGATTTCAGAGAGAGGTCGAGACCAAAAACCGGTCGTCACGCTCCGAGGTGCACCGGCGTCGGCTGGTATTAGGCCGCCGAGTGAAGGCACCACTCTCTTGAAACCTCCTGTACACTCTCGAGACAGCAGACTGACTCATATTCAACCGACGAGCGACTTCTCGCTGGTTCAACCCTTCTTGCAACAGGGCAACGACTTGAGCGGCTTCTTCAGGTGTTGTATCCATAATTTTCTTCAAATGACGGCTTCAATTTGCAGAGATGTGTTCAGGTCAACGTCTAGTGAGCGACTGATAAGAAAAAACGATTACAGGGGGTTTTTATAGCGGGTTGTGTCGCGCAAGTTGTGTATAGAGCGCAGAGCAGTTTATGGGAGGTTGCGTTCAGTTGCATTCTAAGGACATGTGTTTATTTAAATTACTGAAATTATGCTACCATTTTAAAGCCTAATTACTAGGCTATAATTATGTAAAACATTATATAGAGGTAAAATAAGGCATTTTTAAGTTATATCACTTTTTATGCGCACTTGAGCCTTGAGTCGATTTACTTGCACGCGAGTGTATATTCAACCCGGGCGAAGTCGAGGCGGGCACTAGTAATATATATTTATGTTCCCTATACCGTTGATATAAGAAATCAACTACATATACCTAAGAATCTATCTTTTAAGAATATTTATCATAATTTAATTATAATATGCTATGAAAACTCTCAGGGCGCCTTTTTTGCCAACAAACATTATGTAGAGTTTGGTTTTATATTAATTACAACGTATTTTTTAAAAGTAATAATTTCATAATCCTGTAAGAAGCGATTAATGAAGCTCCAATACGACACGGTTAATTGCAAATTGAAGAGTAATTAAAATCGGTCGACCTTTAGAAGGCCTAAAAGAGATTTCATTGCAAGACATTCCTTTCAAATCCTCATAAAATACTATTTTATTAACTGATCAACTGAAGGTATTGTGGTGTGCGCGTTTTGAACATTGCTTTATAGATATTTGAACGAAAGTGGCCTGGTAATAAATTGTTACGCGATATTGGTTTAGGATTCGATAAACGTTTGGTTCATTGTGAATTATTGTATCTATCTGGGTTACCCACATTTCGCCAGTAATGTTTTTTGATTATTCCCGAACGAGCTACTGTCGTCTAACGGACGCACGTGTTTAGGCTCCGTGCTTCTGCTGATGATTTCTTAACAGGAAACCAAATAACACTGACCAAACCCAGAACCACACGATCGCAGCAAATACAATACATATAACCGTCAAACTCATGCCACCGAACCAACGATGCAGTACATAATACACATACATATATCATTAATAACAGATTTAATAAAAAAATAAAGGAGTAAATTAAGCAGACCGACATATGTTCTTGCATCAACACACCTGGCTCCTGAAGGGCAGATCAACACCCAAAATTATTTAACAGGTGCCAAACGCATCTTCAACTGCTATGATTGGTTCATTGATCAAACTGAAAATTTGATGACTGTTGTTCAATAAGTGTAACGCAATAAAATAGCTCTTTAAATTGTCATAGTAATCACTTAGTTTATAATGTAATTCATATTTTTTTTTGTATATAAATAATAATGTTTGATAAGTATTGTTTTAGAATTTATATCTTTATTATACAGTATGTGCCCTTAATGCCTGTGGCACAGGTTTACCCTAGTACAGGCACCCCTTATAAATTACCTTTACGATGATAAGCTCTGTATCCATTTGTACCAATTTAAGTTATATTAATGATTATTTTTATTATTGAATAAGCAACAGCCAAACAAATCAAGAGTTTGCACGACGTTGATTAGCCTTTCAGAAGCGTTTCGCCCTTAACATTCACGTCTGTGCGTCTATCTAATGCACGTGTTTCATTAGACGACATTACGATATATTCTGCGTTATTACACCCTATCTGCTATCTTATTTGAAAGGGTAATAAGCCAATAAAGGCGTGTACTCACATAGGGATACCTTTTCTCCTATTAACATTAATAGTCATAACTGTTTTAGGGTGCGTTGCTTCTATCTGCCTTAGTATACGTAAGTATATATATATATATATATATAATTATACCCAATAGACTTTGCATTTTATTGTTATAGGTACTGGTTGACCTTTAAAACGTTGTCCCGTACAAAATTTAATAAGAAAAGCTCAAATTTTTATTCTCGAATTTCCCGAAACCCTAAATTTCGTGGCTCCCACAAATGATTATTCTAAGCCTGGGTGTACTTTGTGTCTGTTAGTATGTTTGCTAAGTCCCCCGCATCACAGGACATGATCCTTAATGAAGAAAATTTCCTTTAAAATTATAAAATAAAGTTCTTAGAATTCGGTGCGGAGCCTCAAACCTGTAACAGTAGCATTTATAAAGGCGAGAAAGTGGTGTATGTCGGACCGATTACAGAATAATAATAAAACGCCTAAAAACATAAACCTATGCCGTTATAGATTTATGACAAAACAAAACCGTTTATGTTTATAAAAGTACTAAACAAACGCATATTTAGTATTAGCAATTAACCGTTTACACATACCATAAGGGTGCCCTTGAAAAGGTGAGGTTTACAAGTAAATCATAGCCGTGCCGTGCGCCGGTGTGTGTAACATTGCATTAGCCACGTGTCGTAATATATCTGTGATTAACTGAGCACATGTTCGTCGTATATCTTCACGCATGCACATATTAGAAAGGATAGGCAGAGCATATTGGTACCGCATATCGGTAGTTATTTTACAGGATGAAAACCGGAGTCCTTATATCGTAAAATGTTTACAATAATTTAAGAACGAAAAGGGAACTCGTCAAGGATTTCAGAATAAGTTACGTAAGTCTATAAATAACTTTTTAATATGTATACATATGCAATGAAATTCATATTATTCCCTTTCATTATTTAATTTCACTTGCATGTTGCGCCTGCTAGTGCTAAATTATAAAAATAATAATAAACTACTATATATTCCAAATCAAGTATTTCAGTAAAAGTTCTAGCTTATTTGTATATAGTTTAACGAGTATACTTTTTTTAAACAATTACATTAAACTTTACTAGTATACTTCTTGGGTGGCGGAGACTTTACAAAGACTAACTATCAATAAGAGCACACAAACTCTTATCTAAAATAATCAATTTGTAGGTAGCACTGTTTTAAGTACTACCTAAACACTTAAAACATTCAATCTCCCATGCAGTCACTACTCACAAACAAAATCTCAGCGACTCATAAAATTTTAATGCCTCCCATTAAATAGGCAGTTCAGCTTAATAAGTCCATTGTCGAATATAAAGTTGACAAAGTTGTATCTAACTAAAAATTTAAATACTATTGCTTTAGGGTCGCGATCGTTAAACTTTGTTCCCGGGTTCCCGGCCGTGCGTACTAAATAGCGTTCATGTGCAATTTAGCACGTTTATTGCGAACTACGGAGACGTTTACAGGATGGAATCAAATTGCTGGATACGTGCGATGTTTCTATGACTGTGCGTTACCCTTTCAATGTTGGAGAACAGTTATATCAAGAAGACTATTATGTTTAATGGATCATATACCTGAATTTGTTCTCCTGGAATTAAAATACAACAGTAGTTTTACGCATTTATCCACAAAGGGGTAAGGTAGGAGTAAGGAGCGAGACTATTGCCGTCTACCGAGCACAGACCCAGATTCCGTGCTGGTGCTAAGAATTTCTTCACTACCGCTACGCTACTACTGTTTAGAATAGATTGCAGGAAAATAAAACGAAGAATAAAATTTTATAAAATACAAACCAATTTTAATGATCCCTTGTCCTTCATTTTGGCTATTTTATTCACGGTCTAAATATAACATCTATACTAATATTATAAAGCTGAAGAGTTTGTTTGTTTGCTTGAACGCGCTAATCTCAGGAACTGCTGGTCCGATTTGAAAAATTATTTCAGTGTTAGATAGCCCATTTATCAAGGAAGGCTATAGGCTATATAATATCACGCTAAGATCAATAGGAGCTGAGCACCAATGAAGAATGTTTCAAAATCGGAGGGTATTTTTTCCTTTTGAGAGCTTCCGCTGCGTGCGCTGCGTAAACAGTTAAAGTTTCGCAAAAATCATGTATGACAGAATTGTTCCCCTTTAGAAGTTTAAAAAAAAAGTCCGCGACAGCATATGTCTATCTTTTAAGGTTAGCTCACTATAACCATTTTTATGCTAACCAAATTTGTTCTAAAAAAATGCATTATTTGCGAAGGTATTATTATAAACATGATATTAATTCTTATCCAAATAAATACGTTATTCATCACAAGTATTTAATTTAAAACAAAATTGCCCTTTACATCATTCGATTTCAATGAATATCTTAGGAGATATCGCAGTTTTAAAATAACATTGCAGCAAAATAATTACCCATTACAGACATAGTACAAACGATGTTTCTCCTGGTTTATTCTGCGTGATTACTACTGGTTCGATTTGAATAATTCTTTTAGTGTTGGATAGTCTATTTATCGAGGAAGGCTATAGGCTATATAACATCACGCTACGACCCACGGGGGCGGCGCAGTAACGATAAACGCGGGTGAAACCGCGGGAACATCTAGTGATTCATATATCTATGGCCACTAATTCCATAAAAGATCGCGAAAAAAAAATTCGCTGTCAAGTAACATAGTTTGCAAATGTGTTCGATAGATGGCAATACTTTATATATGCTGGTCTCAAAATACTTATAGCTATTAAGATATGGGTAAAAATACATAAGCCTGCCTGCCGGGCATACTACACGAGTGCATTCTTATGTAACATTACGTAAATATTACATACCATACTACGATTCTATCTCCTAACACATGTTCGGTTCTATACTAATGTAATACGGTTATAGATATCTTATAGTCATATAACGATGCATGGGCAGTTGACAAACGGTTACTAATAGTGGTTCTGTGATAAGATCTCACACCACTACCGGATTACTAAGGATTCAAAAGTGATTTACTTCTGAATCCTTAGTAAAGTTTATATTATTACTAATTTTACTGAATAACACGATTGAATACCAAAAATTATATTGGATGCCACTAATTAAGGTTTCCGCCCTACGTGGAACAGTATCGCAACGGCAAAAACGCGTGTCTACTAAAATGGAATCAACTTACTTGTACGAAGTGTCGGATTCTGCCCGGATAGATATGTATATCTTAGATTAACACAGGATTTTTATTATGCAATGCCGTGGAACCAGTAACTACTATACAATATTTTTGTCAAGCCGCTCTCGTTAAAGCATTCTTAATGGTCATGGTTCCAGACAATGCAAAAGCTGCCAGGCATAAAAACTCAATATCACATCAGCCATCCTAAATCTCATAGGCCGACGACCACAAGAACGATGTAACCATTAACGTACTTACGTTTTAATTTTAAACTTAGACATGGCCAATGAAAAAGTTATGTAATAAACGTAGAAACAACTTCTAAAGTTCATTACCGGTTGACGACCTTTAGAATATTACCTAACTCCTCAAAAATTCATTTGCTTTGGTTTTTGACAAAAAATGCAGATTTCGACATGTTGACATTGGAATGTAGACTTTATATTTAAAGTATAGAAGCTAAATTATGTAGAACCAGAAATAGATGGATCATTTACGTCACCGTTTAAATGGGACAAGTTTTTTATATGAACGTCTCAACTATCTCCTTTTACTTTGAATAATCCACTTTTAACATCAAAAAGTATTTATAAGTACGAAGTCTTATACATTTATATGTAACTAGTTTTTTTTAACAGAAGCTTTTCCATTCGCCCTTTGAATTAAACATCTGTAAGATATATTTTTAATTATATCGTACATTTTATTTTCTGGATGAAATGAATGTTTGTCATTCACTGGTTTCAAAACTATCTCTACTATACACACAATCACACAACGCGTTACTCCTTTGCTACGTAAAGGAAAGACAAACTAGCAAACATACTGTCGCATTTATAACATTAGAGAGGATGTTTTATAAGTAAATATTTAGTACCTTGAGTAGGAATAATTCACTAGACGGGTAAAAATGCAGCGTCATACAATTTTGCATGTCCGCATTCGATAACTTACCAAGAATTTGTATCTCTTCATAACTTAGACGTTTGCGCAGGAAGCAAATTCTTTGCTGTTTATTCTGAATCGCCCGAATGATATCACTGACGTGGCAAGCATCCAAAGGTTAAGTTACCAATTAACATCTGGCCCAATAGTCTTTTTGCCAAGTTAAGTAATAAAAAATAAGCCCTTGTCATCCGTCCTCGAGTATGACGCATAAAACCGACGAGACCAGATAATCGTACCTAGGGCATGACTAATACAATACCTGTTTGATTAAATATATACTCAGCTAGCAAGCCAAGTAAAGGAAATGACTTGTTTAAATGGCATCCTGATCGATGGCTGGCCCTGACAGCAGTCTTACGATAGTGGGAAACACCGCTACCTAGGTAAGTACTATAGCTAAATTCACGTTTCGCTAAGTCACAGCGGTACAGCAACTTTGTAGGGTCTTTATCTATATTCTAATTATACATTGACTCACGCCTGTTTTACAGTTTTAAAGCGGATACTACGAGTCTGAAGCTGTGTTTATAATATAAGTACTGTATATGAACTTTACCATTGCTGGGCACGAGCCTCTTTTCAGTGTGAGCTGGGTTAGTCCATAGTCTACCACGCTGGTTCAGTGCGGGTCGACAGTCGTTACATATCTTCAAGATCATTATGGAAACTCAGACACAGGTTTCCTCATGAAGATTTCCTTCCCCGTAAAGCGAGGCATAATTAATTATTCGACACTGCTTCGAAAGTCAGCTCAACTCGAGATCTCTGTGTGGCAGTCCAACGGTCTCCCACTAGGATACCGCTGCTGTGCTTGGCAGGCGGCAATTTAGTTCACTTTACGTGTGACCTAAGACCATGGCTGGCAACATGTCAATGCAACATAACACAACATACCTTTTTAGGGTTTGGTAGGTATAGGCGTGACACATGTGTATATAATATTCTAGTTCTTCTAGATATATTAGTTCTATTTGACATTTAACAAAATACATACGACTTATGCTTGTTAAACATATAACATAAGACTTGTCTAATGAAATAAGACAAGTCTAATGCTTGTTGATAATGTAAAAAACGTTGGATAACTTATTAACTAGCTAACTTCTTTTTAATCTTATACTATGTTCTAATTCATTTCTACTAAGTGTACTAAATGCTTATTCGGTAGAGTAATATAATTGAGCAAGTATAAAATATAAGGTAGGTACCAAGTTATATTCTACATAGTCTACGAACCGAATCGAAATCGAGAACACGGAAATGTCGATATCTTAGCGACACATCTAGCGAGAACATAATTATCTGGAGCTAAATTTTTGAGTTATTTTTATTTATTTATACATCTGGTCGTCCATACGTACGCCATCATGTTTGGTTTTTATGGAACCTGGTACGATGGATTCTTCTAAGTAATTTGAAGTGAGAGCAGAGTTTACAGAGTTCATTGAAAGCAAATACGTCAAAGATTTCTATGAAAGAGGTTAAGAATTACGGTAAAGTAAAAAATATTGAATTCGCTACCAAAATACTTATCGAATAGAATTTACGTAGGTAAGTAAGTTATTTTAAACGAAATTGGAAATCTGTTAAAGATAATTGTTACACATTTCTATCCTTTGAATTAAATGTTTCATTAAGTTTATATTTCGCCTTTTAGTGCCGATGTTTATTTTTTTGAAGTCGGTTTTACTTTTTTTTGAAGTTTGTTTTTCAATTTTAGTTAATTTATAGCATCATGGGTAGACCAACTAAAGGTGCCGCCCGCATGAGGGAAAAGAGAGATAAGGAATCGTTTGAAGCAAATATAGAACGTTTATCCAAAAATTGCAAAGGTATTCCCTTTGCAATTTCCCATATCTCGTTCCCAAGAATCATCATTGACACGTCATGCTAGATTATCTCAGATGAGAAGATACATGCGTTCTCAATTTTCATAGAAATTGCAAAGTGATAGGACCCGTCGACTCAATCGTATTCATGAGCGTTTAAGTGGCGAGTCATCTGATATTATACAAAACCGACTGGCTAACGAGACTCCCAAATAGCGCGAATATCGTTTAAATGTCATACGAGACCGATTGACCAATGAGACTTCCGAACAGCGGGAACATCGGCTCAGTGTTATTCGAGAACGGTTGAATAATGAGACAGCGCGAACATAGACTCGATCTAATAGGTTTGGCTGAATTTGCCGTTCGCTACGAAACTGTTTCAAGTACATTTTGGGACGATGATAATGATGATGTTGAGCTAAGGGATCAAGTAAACGAGAGTACCTACGAAATACATCCAATTGCGCGATAATACAAGAATGCGAATAAGAAATCAGGAGTCGGTTCTACGCACTCGCTACTACACTTAAAATAGTGAGCGAAAAGGATTTTATTACAGTCTGATTGTATGTCACATTCCTTTTCGCAATGAAAGTGAACTCATTGAAGAGGGCGAAACAGCTGAAAGTTGTTACTTACGCCAACAATCAGACTTAAGGCCTCTTCTACATAATTAATCTGTAGAACAATTCGCCCATGCCGAACATGTCATCCAACAAGCTCTGGTTCAGGCTGTAGCACTGAACATTGTGAATCAGGATAGAGACGTCAACGGTTCTACAGAACATAATGTAAATATTTAAGCCGAAGATCAAATCAATGTGTATAATCAATAATCATATGTCTTAAGCAACTTTATTAGACATTAGCTATCCACGCCGCGGCTACGCCCGCGTTTAATTAGGTTTTCCCGTGGTAAAAATAGCCTATGTCCATCAGGGATAATGTAGGATTCTAATGGTGAAAGAATTTTAGAAATCGGTTAAGTCGATCCAGAGATTACCCCCTACAACCTCACAAATATACCTAAAAAATTCGCGTCGAATTGACAACCTCCTCCTTCTTTTCTTAAAGTCGGTTAAAATTATTAATACTTCTAGTTTCTAACACTCACTCTGTTGTCTCCAGAGAAATCAACTATCGATATCGACAATTCTCTATACATTATTCTAGAACAAGAAATCACCTAACCGTTAAAGAGTTGACCTTCCTTCATCAGCTCAGCATCATGAGATGATGATGACCATACGCAAATGTCTCAATAGCTTTAGAAAATATATGAAAAACGTTGTTAATACCTATAACATTTGAGGGTTGCCCTCGATTGCCCTGGAATTCCATCATCAGATCCTGACTTGGTGCCAATGGGACCACCCTTGAGATATCTCCTTTCCAACAAAAAAAGAATCATCAAAATCGGTTCATAAACGACGAAGTTATCCGCGAACACATAAAAATATATATACATATATATATAACCGACTTAAAGAAAGGAGGAGGTTTTTCAATTCGACCGTATATATATATATATATATATATATATATATATATATACGGTCGAATTGAAAAACCTCCTTTCTTTAAGTCGGTTAAAAAACGGCAAATATTCTTATAGAAAAAGCAATAACATATTGTGCAACCCGGATATGTTACGCGGTATTTCATATGCGCTGCCATGCTCACATCACTGGGCCAACAGGACAGGTTGTACCTACTCAATATGTGACTTTATTATGTGTAACTTGAGCTAACTTCCAAGGACTGCCAGCATACGTATACCAAACAAGGTCGACTTTTCCAAAGTTATGCTACGGCGAATTTAATTATCTTGGCAAAGAATATTATAAATATTTTTAATATCACGTAAACGTAACATGTCATCACGCATGTATATCGCGGAAAGGTTAAGTTTTATTTTTAAATAATATAAACCTCTTTCTGCGGAAAGGCTAAGTAATATAAAACATACAACAATGTTTTGACCCTATTCACTAGGGAGGCAAACCTATTTCTAAAGAAAACTGTTGCAGATCACTGACCCTTAGACAAATAACCAATTTTACTCTGACCTCTATACGATGGAGAAGTGCTCATGTGTTCACAGTTACGATACTAGACTGACAAGATATAAATGAGTTTACGATACATTAAGAGGTAGACACTATGAAATGTAAGCTCTAACTGAATAGGAAATCTATTACAAGAACTTAATTTACCAACGCGTTATTTAAATAAAGTACCATATATAAGATAGTTATTAACTTTAGCTATACATTTACAATCCATATTTAATTAATATATTGAATAAACAAAAATATTAACAAAAAAGAAAACCGACTTCAAAAACGAATATTCTAAAACAAAAAATGCACTAAAAAGTTAAAAAATAATTGTGTTTTCTTGTGAATAATTAAATTATTATTATTTATGGAGTCGGTGTCATACACATAAAAAAAACATACATTCGAATTGAGAACCACCTCCTTTTTTGAAGTAGGTTAAAAATATTCGTATATTTTATATTATTAGGATAGATGGAGGATGTTTTATATGAAACGTTTGTAGGTATTATATTGCCGTAGACTGTTGGGTACAAGGCTTAGCTCACCAGGTTTCGATAGCCACTGTCATGTCTCATACTATATACTTAAGGTGTAACTGCACTCTCAGCAAGAATATTATCTTTGTCCTGTGCTGGCAGCGTAACTGCTCCTATTTTTTTTCAAATTCAGCAACTTACTATACTACTAAAGTCTGAAGTGGCGGCTACGCACCGGAAGACGCAGCAGGGAAAGGCCTCCTACAAGGTGGACCGACGACCTGGTAAAGGTTGCGGGAAGCGGTTGGATGCGAGTGGCCCAAGACCGGTCTGTGTGGAAGACCTTGGGGGAGGCCTATGTCCAGCAGTGGACGTCTTTCGGCTGAGATGATGACTAATTATACAAGCTCTGACATAACAAACCTACTTCTACAAGACTCTAAGTATAAAACTTAGAGTCTTGTAGACTTCAGTGTATGAATAAACACGTCTCACTCGCACTAATACAGTCGTTGAGCGCTATACGTACACAAAACACGGAGTCTTCAGAGGTTTAGTTACCTTCGCAACAGGTTATTTTAATGCTATTAGCTGAAAATCTGGGTATTACGTAGACGCGGCGGAATACATTAGAATGAATTGAGTTATCATACTTTGCGTATAAAAGCTTTCCCATCCATTCACAGACATTGAAGCTTATTGTATTTTACAACACAATAAGTAATGTTTTGTTATTTCTATTTCCACTTACATTTATTATTGAAGGAAAGCGTTGTTATAACATATAAAATTACTTTATTATATAGTCATTGAAAAATTATATATCCATGTTAGTACGACGCACAGACTGCAATGCAGAGGGTCTCGGGTTCGAGCCCACGTCGCGCACCTCTGACTTTCGGAAGTTATATGACTTTTCGAAATTATGTGCGTATTGATTGACAATTATCGCCTGCTCCGTGCCTCGGAGAGCACGTTAAGCCGTCGGTCCCGGCTGCCATGAACATCTATGGCAGTCGTTATTGGGAGAGTGTCGACGCAAAAGATCCCACTGGGTTGAAGTGTCGCCGGTCTGCACTGACTGGCTCCCGCATAAGATAAGATAGTACGACGCAGGTGGTTGGCATACGTGTGACAGCCACACTTAGCTATAGTTAGCTATATATAGAATAATGTTAGTATATACAAACTTAGCATAAGTCACTGTATGAAGTTCAGTTCGAATACATACTCGGTAGAGCGATAACGGTGTTTTTATTTTATACTTCTTCTGTCACGTGCATGTTTATCACATAGGTAAAGGTGGATACAGACTTTGCGAGGCATGCGCCGCGCACGGCGCACAACGAATGCCGACATACGTTGGCTCGCCCTCGCACACGTGCGTAACTCATGCCTCGCCACGAATATGAAGGTACACACCTTGCGAGGCATTCGTTGTGCGTCGTTCGCAGCGCATGCCTCGCAGAGTCTGTATCTACCTTTACTTGTGCGGGCAGCTTGAGTCGACAGTTTAAAATATCTATACAACCCGCGCGAATCTCTTAATTTGCACATGTTAGTATAAATAATTATGCTGATTTAGTTAACGTTCAAGTTTACTAATAGCTAATGAGAGCCGCTCCTCGTGCTGAATAAGCTTTACATTGATTAACACTACAGTACCTACATCCATCATTTTTCTTTGAAACATTAGTCATCGTTTGATACATAACATGATGTAGGTAGTTTGACGACTATACCCCCAAACGGCAAACAGAGATATATGACACCCACATTTCGCCAGCTCAAGATTCCGTGCTACTGAGAATGTTCTTACCAAAAAAACCTGATATCAGTTCGCCGAACCCGGGAACTGAACACGACCTTACGCACAGCATTCGAAATTTGCATATTGACATATTATATCTACAAATAAACCAAACTGATTCAGACTGTAGGTACACCTGTTCTTACGGTCTGGATTATATCTATTTATCTATACCTATGCAGACTGATATTCCAGACACCCTAAGCCTGCACGTGACTAGGAATACGTAAAGCCATTCTAGGCCCGGTTGTCGCGCTCGTCATAAATAAAGCCTTCGTCAGTTACCTCTTCTAGCGAGATTGTTATTTCAATTTCGGCAATTTGCATTCCACCCAAAATATTATTGCGCTGTGTTTCACATGGTAAAGAATAATTTTAATGCAAGGAAGATACAGTCGTTTAAGAAAGCGCCTCGCTAGCCAGTGTTTCAAGTGTAATAGGTTCAAAGTCAATTTTTATTTCTTTTTAAGTCCCGCATTGGGAATAATTGCTGTGTCGCAGAAGACTTTACAGACATTCAAAGAACGAGCACAAAGAACACCCAACTTGGAACAAATATTTATAGACCAAACAATTGTTTTCCGTGTGGTGATCGAACCCACAATATTCGCCCCAGCGGCAATGGCAAACTAAAACCACTAAGCCATCCGAACAGTCTTTGTTTGTTTGATCCAAAAACAGTCAAGTCGTCAAAGTGACCATGGCTGCAAGTCTGTTGAAACGTAGAGAAAAAGATATTTCTACCTCTAACTAAAATTAAAACCAGAGAGTCTTTATCACTTTAGTATTTATCGAATTAGTATTTAGAAATATAATGCAGTAGTATTAGATAAGGATATTCTTCTTCATTATGATCCACAAACAATTATTCCGAACCTGGGTGTTTTTTTGTCTGTTGTTTGGATCGACCAGACTAAGTAAATTACAATGTTTATGATACAGCATCCCCTCTCCACCTACAGTACGCTCATAAAGGGGCCACTCTCGAATGCCTGAGAAAACGGATTACACCCTCTCTCGCCTTATCAAAGGTCATTCTTGTTGTCGCTCGAGTCTCGTGCGGTGAAGACGTGCACGCTAGACAGGAATTTAAACTTTGGGCATATTAGTGCAATATTTACATTAGAGTTTTCGTTGTGCTTTGTAATAAATATGTATCAGACCTGTATTAAACTGTCTTACTGCTGGGCACGAGCCTCTTCTCTCTGTGAGAAAGGTTAGGCCATAGTCCACCACGCTGATCCGCTGCAGTTTGGTAGTCTTCACGTATCCTTAAGAACATCATGGAGAACTCTTAGACATGCAGGTTTCCTCACGACATTTTCCTTTACCGTTAAGGCGAACAATAATTACCTATTTAATACGCACATAACTTTGAACAGTTAGAGATGCGCGCCTTGGGATTGAATTTGAACTACTGTGATTCATGACCAATTAAAATATTATTTTTTATTTAAGAGAGCTTCTGTTCTAGGAATAATTCCTGAGTTGCTAGCAACTTAACACGTTCCATGTCCGATGAACTACGTATGGTACATAACAATTGATTTTCTATTGTGTCTATCACGGGACTGTGAATGGGTTAACAAACATTCAAACAATGGAGATCCTGACTCGATACAACTATCTGTGGATCGCACAATTTTTTTGTCCTGTCTGGGGATTGAAGCCCACGGCGCACTGGCAGGGGCGAGGCGACCACTCAGACCACTACGCCATCCTTTTAATACATATAAGTATGAGAGTAGGATTTTCTTATCACGTGACGTTGACTCATCATTTACCATGTTTGACACAATAAAGGATTAAGATGACAGTTAGTACACGATCTAGTAGTATATGCACACATCAGATCGCACAGGCATATTCAATCTAAGCAAATATATAGTATTACTGCCCACATTCAGTGCAAACATTGGACAAGATCGATATTACACAAGATTATTCCCCTTCGTCATGTATATTCCTAGTTCATATTTAAACAACAGTATCGTATTATAATGTACTCGCTTTGTTGGTCGAACGCACACGGCAGGTACACAATTTATTTCATTGCAATCTCCCCTTTGGTAATACGATCCACTGTTAATTTGGCACAAGCTTTGAATTAAATCACAATTGTTACATACCATATAGTCTGCTTCAAATACGAAGTCCCTTTTGACACTTCATAATACGTAACTCTACACATTTCATATAAATTGGTAAAATAAACAATTATTACTTATGGTATGTACCTACTAAAGACTATTTAAAAATAATTGGAATCTATACAAAACATGACATAACTGGTTCACAAACTTATTGAACTATTAATTTCCATTGATATTGTCATATTGGTCTTAATTAATTTAAACTTCAAAATAAAATAACAAAATACCATGGTTACGCACTGGTAATTTTTTACTTTCGGTCATAGTGACACCACAATATAAATCGGATAAAATCGCTAAAAACAATTATCCGAGAAATAATTTAGTAAATTTGTATCAATTATTATTAAGTTACAACGTACCTTAAATCCCATTCTGCAAACCCTTAATTATTGTCTTTATCAAAAAATGGATTTGAAGATTCAATGTTGGATATAGTTTAAATATCTCATAGTTTTACAAATAAGTATCCGTGCTTATTTGTAAAGCTATGAGATATTAATATTCTTACGATTTGTCAAATTTGGTTTGACTCCTTTTTTGTTTATCTGTTTCTATCATTTCTGTTTCGATTCTAAGGCCATTATTACAGTTTGTTAGTAAAGTTAATCGGCAATCGATTTCGTGCAGTGTCGATTGAAACGATCTCTTCACTATTACTGTTCAACGATCATCTGTCAAATGGGACTTTGTATTTGAAACAGACTATAAAAGCAGTATTTTAAATAATAAAATTGTCACTTGGACAAAGGCTAGCGTAGTGTATGTGACTGCTGCGCATTAGGTCTCGGGTTCGATATCCGGGATGGGCTGTGTAATAGGAGTATTTCTGTCAAGAAACTGCACCGAGGCAATTCGCTTATCTAATAGCTATGCTTTTTTAATTTTGTTTTCTTTTTCATATTTTGAATGAGATCGGCAATGCCACAAAATTATAAGTCACAAATAATTTAATATCAAACCATCAAGTATTTCAATCGAAATAGAAATAAGATAGCAGACTGACTCACGGCCACAATTTTCCATTTACGCAGCCACGTAATGGAAGGCGAGATAATTATTGTCTACGTGCACAGTTCCAGTCTCTGTAAAACTTTCCAACAGAAAAACTCCATAACACTTTAGATAAAAATATTTTTATTATAAGACATTCTTAAACGGCGTCTTTTATTAAGGAGCAAATGACAACTTACATACCTATGTACAAAAGCTGGATAATAAGAAATACCTTTCTTCTTTTTTCCATATCATGCCAATTACTATTATTTTCGGGACGAAATCGCGAAACCTTTTTATAAACCTCCTGTTTATATGCATAAAGAGTAAATTTATACACTGTGTTGTCAAAAACTCCCCTTTAAAGATTCTTTTGCATTTACCCTTCTTTTCAGAGTATTACGTTACGCAATCGCGAGAGGGGATCAAGATTTTCAAGTAGATACATAATGTGAAACCACACTTGAGATTCTCCTAAGGATAAGCAGCCACAATTAATGCTAAGCAACCACTTGAAAACACGTTTAGGAGAAATACGAATACAACAAAAAACTACATAAATAATTTTAGCAGTCAAGTTTACGATTCAAGTTGACTAATATAGGAAAAGATAAATTTAAATGGCCGAAACCTGTTTAATTACCATGTATAATATTCTCGTATATTATGTAAATTATGTAACACAACATAACACTATTAAGTTAAGTTTAGAAGGAATTGTTTATTGCAAAAACATTTTCTTTCAAAAGAGGGTAGAAAGAAAAACAAGACCGAAGTCGATTCAGCATGGGTTATCTCAATGTTGGTGCGGTGCGCCAGAAAATAAGTAGGGTGTTTTATAGCATAGGCGGGGACGGAACACAGGGAATACCAGATCGATTTCAAAAAACACGCCTGCACGGAATTTCCAAAGGTTTTTATAATAAGCCGCGCCGGGTATTGTGCATTGGCTGTTCTTATAAAATAGGGGGAGGGAAAGAAACACGACACTAATGCTAGTATTTATATTCTTTTATGTTCGTGTTCTCAGTTTAATATAAAAGGCAATTATATTTCTTTAATAGAATAAATATCGAGATTATCTGTTTTTCTAACATGGAAAGATAGTTAGTTCTAGCCACTTTTTTCGTAAACTTTAATTTTTATAGTATTATAGACTGTTAAAAATGATTAAATCTTTATTATAATGAAATAATAAGTAATTTATTAAGCACAGCATTGATTTTGTGGCAATATTGTCACGTGTAATTACAATCGCGAGATAGTGGGTTTATTGTCCTGTTTTCCTAATATCATGCTAGTCTTAATCATAGTTTAGGAGATTTGATTACTTTTACCTTTGCCTAATTACCTGTATTATGTTGTCTTTAAATAAAAGAAAATAATTATACACATGTAAACATATATTTTGCCACGTGCATTATAATTAAAACATGTGCAAATTCACGTGATATGATTGATATAAAAGATATTTAATGAGAAAGTTATTTTTTTAATCAACAGGATTAGTCGATATTGCCTTAATCCGTGACGTATTAAATCCATTGATAACACTGATAGGAGTTATGTAAGTAATATCGACGGATAAAATGAAAACATGTTGCTTTTTAAAGCCACGAAATGTTTCTTGACCCATTAATGAGATGATGCACTTTTATGTTTTATTGTAAAGGAGTTTACTGAAAGCCTATCAGAATATTTTATATCAAAGTGAATGCATGAGTAATGTCAGTAGCGCAAATACCTACAAGATATTGAATAAGTAGAAATTTATAGACACTTTTTTTTTGGGACAACAGTAGATTTATCTTCTCAAAATGTCAGTATTTTTTATAATAACTATCTCTTGTGTTCAATAAAATTAACGATGCGAGAAAGTACATAAATATCACATTTTTGCATAAATGTCACTAAGAGAATTTCCCTTGGAACAGAGTAGAAATTAAAAATATTTCGCGTCATTTGAGAGCACCCTATACGAACGTACATATCTACGTAACCAAAGCGAAGCGAGCTGTTAACTGGAGAATGTTTCTATTAAAAAGTAAACGCTTTTTGCATCAGCAGCGCAAACGTTGATGTTATTCTAAAAATGTTTGCTCTAACTACGAAATAGCGTTACTAGTATGAAAGTTTAATTTTTCACACTAAAAAGGGAACTCGCTGCTACTTTCGTACACTTTGCGAATAAGGTCCTTCCAACAGTTGTTAATATTAAAAATGCATAAGTATATTTGTCAGATTGCCTTTGTTCTGATAGCGACGAGACGGAACGAAGTGATATTTTCTATAGAAATAGTTAATGGTCCGGAGAGGGGTAAAGGCATAAACTTTCTCCCGATAAGAAATGTTCGGTTTCTGACAGATCCTTAAAGCCAAGGGGTCGAAGCTACTGGTAAAAAGGTTACTAACAAATAAACAATGCGTACCTTCTCGAAAAGTTCCGCAGTGTTGCATCATGCTCACGTTTCGCCAGCAACGTTTGGTGCCATGTGACTACAGCTACCCTCTTTTATTAATATCCTCTTTCTGCGCTTACACAATTATTGCATCTTGTAGAGGTTTCTTCATGTAATTGTTTAAGGATCTAAAATATACCTAACATAATTCTACGCCTGTAAATCTTTGAAGGACTGAGCAGAGATTATACGCAGATATTGCCATCTATGTTTTTAAGTTTCGCATAAATAGAGAGTAAGTCTGGGCATATACCCGGTGATGTATATGCCCAGACTTGCGGCCTTGGTGGTGCAGCAGGTATGCATAAGGTTGCACGATCCGGGATTTGGACCAGAGACCAACACAAAAAGTCATTATGTTCTCTGTCAAGAAATTCCTAGGATACTTTTCAATGTATATCAAGAAGTGACTTAGAATAACTATGTAGATAAACATTCTTCAACTTTAAAACATTTCAGAAATGAAACGTATCGTAACGTCACCAGAGCAGCGGTCAGACCGACAAAACAATTCAAGATGTCTAAAAGCTTGTGTGTGTTAAGGGTTTCATATCACAATATTTTATGTTAGCGTTAAACTGTTACCTTTACATATATCAAAGTCGGGGTTTACTTAAGTATTTCAAATATAGCATTCAATCACCGCAGTACTAAACATCCGAAGCATCCGTTACAACGGTCGTACGCGTCTATTTTTAGATGCTACTACATAGTACGAGTGCTTACAACAAACATTCACATTCAGTATTGGACATCGACAGTGTAACGATCTATGCAGAATATGCAATGGGGTTGTGCATAATTGCATTCGAATAAAAGTGTGCATAACGCGATGCTTACCGTACCTAATCAAGGACGCAGCGCATCGATATATTCGAATATTATTTAAATGGAACGGTACTCATCACAACTATGGCTTGAAAATTTATCTATTTTAACAACTTACATGAGGGCTGAGTTTTGATTTTTTTTAATACGGAGCAAACCAATTGTCGTCTACGGGGCACATGTCCAGATGCCGCCATGGTGTTACTCAGAATTGCCTTACAAAAAAAAACAATTTCACTTTGGCCGTCTGGAGACCTTACGACCGCACGCGTATTTTTCACCCACGGCACCAACTAGGCATATTATTATATTATACATACACACATACATAGAATCACGCCTGTTTCCTAGAGGGGTAGGCATATTTTACATGTGGTGAATAGCGTCTTGAATGTTGATAATGCAAGCAAAACAAGTTGCCTAAATCATTATCCTCACGTTATCTTGATATTTTATCTATAACTCAATCAATACTGCAGTCTATGTTACGTGTGCCTGCCGACTACACAATACTGATGAAATAGAAGTGTTCCCACGGTCGTGACCGATCAGTGTCGCATTACTTATCTCAAAGAATTTATGAAACGTCATTGACATGCTAGATAAAAAATGCATCACCAGCCATATTCGGGCTTAGAGTCAATTTCAACCGATAGATAGCTTAGCCTACCAAAGAAATGTACCTATTACACAGATTTCTTATACAAAACCAGTCAAAATATCAAACTTATTCATCAGATAAGGTTAATCTGGTGATTAAAAATTCGGCCCTTATGTAAAATCAACACCAGTCTCAGACAATTATATATTATAGGTAAACTTATAATTACGGCAATATTATGAAAGAGAATAAAATTAAATCATTTAAATATTTTATTGAATTTTATTATTTTTACACAGATCAGGGTATGTCTGAGCTTTTTAAAATGAATATTTCGTGGTATGAATAATAATTAGCAGGCTAATTAATGTCGAGTTGTTTGACTTTCCATAAGCTATGATTGAGACGCGTTATAATAAAAAATGAGGTTATCTACTTACCTTATTGGCTTTTATTCAAGATCTGTATAACATGCTTAAGTTTAGGCTTTGCACAGTCATTACGCATCGCATAAACGACCGACGCGAACCATCCACGCAGATAGCCCTTACAATTGACTTGTGCATGTAGGTACCCCTGCAAGAGCAGCAAGCACATGAAGACCACATCAGCTATTTACTTCGTATACTAACATCATAAGGAAAATAAAGGCACTAAAGTTATCAATTAACTACTTCTAATATAGTACATAGGTTTGCACCTCGTTTAGGCACCAATCAAACCAATCTAAGAATATTGTGAAAATAAATAGATTTATAGCACCTAAAGCTGCTGGCGGCCGGTATGTATTGATTCTTGAGAGTTATAATAATATATTTGAATAATACCTCTTGTAATCTGATGAAACAGGCGTGAATCTAAGTATGTATGTATGTAATCTGATGACTACGTCAAACATTATCTAATGCAATCATACTTTATCATCAGTATATGTATGTATGTATATTATAAAAACAGAACAGATGTGTGTGAGTGCATATCGGACCATCAGTGTTGTTACATGTAACCGTACACAATGCTGTGACAGCTTTCATTGACTTTCACATTCATACATAATTATAATAAATCGCGACGAATTTGAACTCGTATTTCAGTTTTAAATATAAAAAACGTACAAAATACATTTTCCATTTGTTGTTTTTGAATCTGTTTCGTGGAAAAATGGCCAAACAGATTTAGGTTTCGATAAAATATTTTGTGCTATGAAAATTTTAACCTAAATTTGTTTGGCCTAATAAGTATATAGTGTAAAATAAGTACAGGATATATATTTATTTAAATTTTAATATATGTAATTAAGTAATGAGGTTGTATTAAACATACATAGTACGTGTTATCGCACATTTCGCCAAGTATATTTATAGATGCCACATAATCAAGTGCAAGTCTAGTAGCCTACCAGTTACAGTTCCAAACTTTAAGTTGACACTGTTATTTCTTTATTAGAAAACCAAATATTTTGCCCGTCCCGGGGATCGAGCACGAGTCCTAATGCGTAGCAGTCGCTTTCATTACTGCTGCGCCACCGAGACAGTCTAGGTCTAGGTTGTGTTGAAATAGCCACGAAAATTCAAATTTACAGCATTGCCAGAACGAAATATGAGAATATCGTTTTATCTAAACATATTCGCCTCGTACCAAGCCAAGTAAAGTTAGTTTATGGTACTGTTGAAAGGGATAGCAAGGTATAAAATATTCAATTCCGCCCAAGTACAATGTATAAATTGAATGAAAAGGGTTAGTAGTAGGGTAACTTCGGCAACATAGGCCAACTGTCACTTATGAGCAGTTAGTCTTAATTAATCTTAAGTTTCGGCGCGTCCCTTTCCTGAGGGCATATTGTTTCACTGATGTTATACAATAGAGTACTAAATAATAATTTAAATCTTGTTATACAAATGTTGACAGTAACGTTACATAACTAACAGAATGAGTTTATTTATCGTCGTCGAAGCCGCAGCTTCTATAATTAGAAGTCATATAATAAGCAAATTAAATCGTTTATCCTAATTAATATTATAAATGCGAATGTGAGTTTGTTTGTTACGCTTTCACACTTTAACTACTCGACCGATCATCACGAAATTCATGCAATACACGTTGTCATGGGGGGGAACAGAAAAGGACATAGACTAACCTACATTTATGCGAGCGAAGCCGCGGGAAAGATCTAGTTCTTCATAAATCTAAAACTAAATGATTTTAAAATAGCTTTTTAGTCATTTTGCGTACTATGCAATAAATGATACGCTTTTTTCTAGCTTTCTTTAATGTATAGTAACATAGGTCCTAACGGTTTGTGTGCATATTTTTAGCGATAAAAAGACATGGGTTTTTCTACATTCACATATTTTGCGATAACAAGTTCAATATTTATCACTTAACCGATAACCGTACGAATAACGCACACTTGGTAACGCCACAATTTTATACAAACGCATATCAAAACAGTAATTGAATGTTATACAAGTGAGTTTAAAACAAGCTCGAGTCTCCGAGACGACGATCCTCAGTGAAACAAGTATTTTCAGAGAATTTTAAACTTATTTTGTACTGGGAAAGAAGAACGAAATAACAGGTGGATTTCATCGGAAAATATTATAGTTGTAAAAGAAAATACGGTCGAGTTCATATTTTTATTTCTTTATTTATTAGGGTTCTCTGAGTAGGAATCTCGTCGATTCGACACAAAATCGCTAAACAAAATACACATAGTATTATTTTGTTTAGCGATTTTGTTTCTTAGTCCAAGTAAGTTCAATATTTATTCTAAAGATAGTTTATTTTATGAGCAGACATCATTGAAATAATCATACTAATATTACATTTGCCATATCTCTTATACTTTTAGTGATGTAGCTGTGATCATCAAACATCTAACCTAAACATTGCTGTAAAGGCGGGTGATTAGTCCACAATGAGTGTTAAGAGCATGTGTATTATCATTTGTGACATTGGGCTCGACGGTAGGCTTTTATAAACAGCCTATAGATAGAACCAAATACCACTTGTTCCTAACATTATCTATTAATGGTTACTACTTACTTCGGAAGTGCTTTAACAGATTTTTTTAAATGATAATAATCTGAAAATTATTATCTGGGTATCTTTGACAATCTAACAATCAAAAAGAGATCTTCTTAGTTCGTATCTTAGCAATATAGAGCTTGCACAACTCGGACATCACGACAGTAGTATCCAAAGTATTGAGCGACTTGACAAATATTTGACTAAGAAGCTAGTTATGATTCCTCACGCTTTCGGCACTGCTTTAGTAACCTGGTGGTCTTTGTTGTTCACTTCTTACATCTTACAATTTAGATGGTTCCTACTTTAAGTCCAGTATAATCTGTAAGATAACTTAAAAATAAACTTGACCCCAAAAAGTGCGTGTCCGATAAATCGCGATAAGCACGCAATTTATCGGACAATTTATAAAACCTGAGGTCGTGTACGATAGATTTTAGCAATTTGGAAAATAACAGGAAAGAGGTCTTTGACACCAATAAATTAATAGGTTGTAAAACGATATGCAAATTGAATTGAATATTGCAGAGTAAAGGAGAATTTTATCTCAAATAAAAGCTGATATGAGTGAAACGTAAAGTATAAAGCCCGAAAAAATATTAAGTAAGCGATTTAACTGGCAAAGTCCATATTAAAAAAATCCTAATACTTTTAACATGAGTTTAAGAAAGTAATACTTTTATACGTATTTCACGAAATTTTATAAACTACGTTCATTAAATATAACAAGATTCTGTTCCTATGTGTAAGTTTGGATAAATGTACGTAAACTGGTTGTGTTGGCATTTTGCTTTGGAAACCGGAGCAATACAGTACAGTTAATTTTTACAGTCACGAATGATAACAAAAACGTTCACTAAGATGATTAAGTCAGGTTTGATGCGTATGCAATACGAGCTGCCAAAATATTTGAAGTAAGTAAATATCCCCCGTCCAATTTTGATTCATACAGCTATCAAAATTTCATTGGCAGATTTGTATTCGACGTAGACCTCTGTTTATCAACATGGGGGTCATGACCCCAACTTGAGGTGACTCACGAATATGTATTGATATGAATGAAACAAATTATAATAATCGTAGTCACTTTTGTAATCGTTCGATGATCATGGTACTCTACTTTTGGCATCTTAAACATTACGATATCTCGTATCGAGGTCAAGACACATTATGCCACTGAACTGAACTAATATAATCAGTAGGTATATAACCCCGTTGCTATCTATGTTTGAATATAATGAGTATACATTACGTGATCAACGTGTTCACTGAATGAATGGTGCATGTCAAGTAATCACAAATTTATGAAAAGCACGTCATTGTACTAGCACATCCCACCATCGTAAGTTAAATTGCATCGCGCAAGTCACGATGTAAAAGTAGCTGTCAGTACCCAGCGGCTGGCGATGGAAAAAGGTCGCATTGCAAGAAAGATTGAGAATCGATGACGTTGGCTATCAATATGATACGTAGGTAATATACGAAGGGTTCGTCGCCATGGCAACCAGACGAGAGTAACAAACCAATTCATAGCTACAGAGGGTAGATGTAAAATTTATTTTTGAAGCGCACCCGGCGATTTTATTATGGACATTTATGGAGATGAAATTAACATGGCTGGAGTTCATAGGTACACGTTTTTTAAATTACTAATAATTTAAAACGTTGTAACTCAAAAAATTGCTGTTATACATGTGTCAGAAATGTTGTCCACTGATGTCTACGATTTATATATTTTTTGCCTTTTGTGAGGCCAATTAAGAAATGCTGTCTAACGACAACTATTAAGATTAGCACACCGGCATTTCTACTAACAGCTCAGCATCTTATCAAGTAATCTAACTAAAATCTAGACCTTTCTCACCACAGAAACATAACACGAGGTCTAGCAGCGATTTTATGTAGAATGGAAGTAGCTTCTCATTCGGCTTGTGCGAATCTTATAAGGTTTAACAGGAGATTCTGCTATGAGTTTTAACTCCAAAAACATGTCATATTTTATTTAGGTATGTAAAATTAGATTGTTTATAACTTTCAGCCGTTAGTACGTATAGGTAGATAGACTGCCTGAGCCATACATATATTTCATTACTTACAATCTAGAGATTGGTTGTCGAATGAATTTCGTATGGAAGTGTTTATAATTACTGCGCCGCCCCCGCGTGATGTCATATAGCCTATAGCCTTCCTCGATAAATAAGCTATCCAACAAAAAAATAATTTTTCTATTCGAACCAGTAGTTTCTGAGATTAGCGCGTTCAACCAAACAAACAAACTCTTCAGCTTTATAATATTAGTTATAGATACCTCAATTCCCATATGGAGCAAATATTTGTATGATCTAGAGAATACCAGTAAACTACCCATATTATACAAATTACTTCTTTCTTTTGAATATATTTATACCTTTTATTTGCAGCTTTTACTACGTAATACCGGACGTTTAATATAAAAACGCAACTAAACAAGATGTTATATGCAAAGATGTAAACTGTTTATGTCAAAGAGTATATAAACATAATTTTGGGTCTAGGTCTTATTTAAGCTTGTAGACGAGCCGAATCCCTTATATAAAAATGGCTGATACAAAAGAAAAAGGCGCCTCTGTATATAAAGAACTCATTACAGTCAGATAAACGAGGCTCGTAATTTTATAACGCGTACAAACTAAAAGAAGAATAAAATCATAATAAAAGTTTTTATTCTCAGAAGAACAGTGCTTTTGTTCTATCGTTAAACATAGAAAATTTAATTTGTAACTGGATAATTCACAGGCGGCTTCTAGAATTCAAATTAAATGATTAATTGCTCTGTGTCTAACAGTGTTTTAAACGTGGTTTCATAACATGATAACGCGTGTCTATAAAATCAAAATAGGCTTTAGTTAGTGTGTAGTGTTAAACGTAAGATGTTATGATTCTCTATTAGGGGGCAAGTTGATACCTATGACATACTTATGACCAATAGGTATAGCTCTCGAATTTTAGCTACGTCAACATTGCAAAGTAATGTAATCTATAGAGACTGCTAGTCCCGTGGCTCAAGTTTAAATTCCAGGTTTATTTCCGAAATGGCTACATTCTTACTGAATTATCCTGTTAGGATATTCTCAGTTGTAACACGGAGTCTGGATTTATGTGGTACGTTTGAACTAAGTGGTACGTGCGTCTGTACTACGTAGAACTTAAATATGTAGCTATCGAAATGAAGGAGTAATATACATCTCTCTACCTTTTCAGGCATGTGCAAGCGTGCATCTATGTATAATATAAAGACTCTGCTAAAATATGTATTTATTTGACGCTATTCTCAAGTGATTTGATTAGCTGTTAGTTAATTCAGTTAACCAATCAAAGAACAGAGGGTTATAGCTAATTTTCGTGTTAGTCTGCCTTTTAGAATCCGGATGTTGGATAGATATAGCTATCTTTGTTTCAATAGAAACAGTTTTAAGTGATAAACAAAAAGACGGATAACGAAATAAAACAGTGATACATTTTTATGTAAATAGATACTAGCTACCTAATATGAATTTCTCTATACATACTCGATACGTAATACATTTTATTTCTTCCTTAGAAAAGAGACGCTGGCTCGCCTCAAGTATTCGCTTACATTGCTTTTTCTATCCCATGAGGGTAGCCCTCTGTCTACTCACATGGAAATCCACCATATAAAGTCTGTACTTTATATTTATACAGTCCCAATACAACGTAATAAGCTCCTTTTTCCCAACACGTATTTTAGGCTGCCGTTGTATATAATAATAATATGCCTACATATCGTTACATAAATCCTTGAAATATAGTAATGGTATCTATTATAATAATAATAATTAAGGAATAGTGTGACATCCTCATCACACCACACTATTGTGGCGTGAAAGCAGATATAATGATAATAATTGGAGTTTACTGAAATGGTGAAAAAAGGTTTGGGCATGTTAAAAGAGCGAACGACAAAAACAGACCTTGGCAGGCATTAACGGGCACTGTCGGTATGAGAAAACCAAGGCATACGTTTTTATAATGATATTTTATTATAATGAGATCTTATACATTCCACCCCTTATTTAGTTTATATATTATAACCTAACATTACCTATCTAACTGATACACTGATACATAACCATGCTTAAACAGCTGAATCCATAAATACACAACTTTGTTTGTATATTAACTTTACATCGGAGAGCAACTTCGAAATTGTTTTAATATTTTATTGTAACTCTCACGCATGCGATGCTGCAGACAGCTAATAACTTTAATATTACAGAAAATTGTAAATGTTATAAGTTTTCCCGAATGTATTTTTGAAGTCATCCTGTCAATTATAGGAATGCCAGACAAAAACAAAAACTCATTGTATTTGGCCGCCGATGTGCCGCTACGTATCATTAGACTAAAGCACATATATTTTACATAGTTTTACGCTTATATCTCCAAAGACCCAAGAGAAGTGTATTCACACATATTGCTAGATATGATTTTTAGTTTCACGTAATAGAGAGCAAGCGAATTGACATCTAACGGGACAGCTTCAGATTTTGTGCTGGTACTAAGAATTTTTTGGAGTAGAAGCCGAAAACGGTTTGCTCGTGCCGAATCAAACCCTAGACCTTATGCACAGCAGTTATCGCAGTTCATTCTCTTTCCAACTTTCTATTTAGACTCATCTTGACATTTGAGATACTTTTCAACATCCATGGTTAAGGAAAAACTGTCGTTTATTACGGAGACACGAAACTTCAAAGTAAGGTAGGATAAAAGTTACGAAATCCGTAAAAAAAATTCTTTAATCTCAAAGAACAAGTCATTCCCAGGCAAGAGCACACCAAAATCACTCTTTTCTTAAAACCTTTTTCTTTTCAGTTCGCGCAACTAGCGGTGAACCGAAAACCGGTTGTGTGACGTCACCAGTCTTAATAGAACGCGGTGCGTGTCATAAGGTCAATGGAATCTACCTCCGACCGGCCTGGGCTCGCCGTAGTGCCGTCGGAAATAATGATTTCTCGTGCAGACTTATATTTATCGTTCACGGTGACCCTCTGTTGAGCTATCGAGCCGAATATATCAATAGAGTATTGGGTTTCAGTGTTTCGATACTGACAAATATAAGAATAACGGTATCTAAACATGGAACTACAATACACAGCTACCTGTGTCCAAGAATTAAGATATTTTGCCTTATTTTTAAAATTTTACCGACTCTCGATACGAGGCGACCGCTTAAACCTCTACGCCATCCGTGCAGTCTTGATTTTGTCTTTACTAATATAATAAATGCGAAAATGTTATTGTTGGTTTGCAGTTGTAGTTTTTCTTCTTCCACTTAGCTTCAGAGTAATGACATCGGGAAAGATTTTTACATAGAGATAATTTATCTGCTAAGAGAGAGAGAGAGAGACAACAGCACTTTTTACCTAACAATGCACGGCTCCGATAAAATAGATTACGTTAAGAGTAATGGGATACGAAGCAACGGATAAAGCCAATTTATTCTCTCTATCATCATCAATAAAGGTAGTCAGTTGCACTTAAAAGCGTTTAGGTTCAAAATGTCCAAATCCCAAAATGTCCAGAGGGTGCAAAACGGACGGACTTTTGGGATATGGACATTCTGGGATATGGTCATATACCAGAATGTCCATATCCCAAAATGTCCATAACCCAGAATGTCCATATCCCAAAATGTCCATATCCCACAATGTCCATATCCCAAAATGTCCAAATCCCATAATGTACATGTTCCAGAATGACCATATCCCAGAATGTCCATGTCCCAAAATGTCCATATCCCAGAATAAGAATGGATATGGACGTGACAATAGCAACAAGTGCAAAAAAAAGGGATTTGGAATACTGAACTAAACGTGGTTGTTTTCTAATTTGCAGTATTCAGTATTAAAAACAAATAATGCCTCGTAGACAAGCGCGCCGAGGCAGTCTACGTATATTGCAAACTAGATGTGCCCGCGGTTTCACCCGCGTTTATCGTTACTGCGCCTAGAGTCGTAGCGTGATGTTATATAGCCTTCCTCGATAAATAGGCTATCCAACACTAAAATAATTTTTCAATCCGACCCAGTAGTTCCTAAGATTAGCGCGTTCAAACAAACAAACTCTTCAGCTTTATAATATTAGTATAGATTAGTAACGCTCGATTTTCGTTGAAGTATCAAATGATTTGGTAGTGAGTACAAACCTGTATCCGAACATCGATTTATTCGTTGTCGTTTGCATGAAATTCGAATATGTGGTAAGTAATGTTTCCTATGATTAATTTTAATTGCACACAAAGCAACAACTATATTCGTGCTTAGAAACGATACCGCCGCGTCAGCAATGTAATGCAGTTGATAGACCAACAATCAAAAACATTTTATTTGAATACGTTCCAATGACCAGATCATATAAAGATTTCTAATATTGTTAATAACATTTGCTGTTCATGATCACTAAGTACTTAGATAACACGTAGAGATCCATTACGGTAAATAACCATAAGGAATACAGTATTAATCAACTTTTTAAAAATACAACCGTAAAAAAGTAGACGCGCTGCAAACATGAGTGGTCTTTTTCAAAATGGATGGTCGCCAAATACCGCGTAATAAACTTCGTTTTAATACGTGCATAAGATTCATGAGCTTTTAATATTTTTATTGCATATGTGTCGGCTACCGTAAAATAAGACCACTAAAAGACGCATTCATTAATTGTTAGCAAGCCTTTTATACATTTTTCCTTTCAAGTGATGTGAAAGCAATAAACGCTCAATTATCCAAAAGCATTAATTGGAATCATAATTGCTTTACTTCGCAAAAAATTCACTTCTTCTTTATTTAATAAAAAGATGTTATCTTTCAGAACGTTCTAAAAGTGGCGTCAAATGAATGATTTGATATGATATTGAATCTTGTTCTGTCGAAAATCAGGCGACACATTTTCTTTTTACAACATAATATTGAAAAAGAAACATATTGCAGTGAAAATTAAAGAAAGTCATTGTACATAGGTACTTAATTGTCCACGTGCATACACAATCAGATAGAGCATAAGACGCTGTCCAAAATGGAAATCTTAGTAATAATTACTATTAAAACTATACCTTATTCGAGTCACAGATATATAAGGTTTAACTGGCAACACTTACCTGAAAAAGAAAGAAAGTAATTATTATATGATTAAATTAAATTGAAAAGAAAAATAATAATTTTATAATTAGATCGTGTTGTACAGAAATGTCCAATTCAATTATAATATGTTTGTATGATTTATAATTAAATTGATAAAATCTAAAATTTACTACATCACAAGATCTTGTTATGTAGTAAAGTCTGCTTCAATTATAAATCACATTTAAATATCATATAGATATTTCTAAGATATTGTTTTTGTGTCCTGAAACATTTCTGAACAACAAAGTCCAATCTTAGAAGATATAATATTATCAACCCTAATTATTATTATAATCTGTATCACTGCTCGAAATAAGTTTCCTTTTAGAATGGAGGGGAAGACTGGCCAGCATGCTGACCAAGTGTAAGCAGACTTCGCACATTTTCGATTATTTTATAGAAAACTTATCTTTAATGCGAGCATTAATTACTAAATCTAAAGTTATGATAAATAATAACACTTCGAGAGAGAATTTCGCAAATATCATTATTATAAGGGCAAAGAAAACTTGTACGGGGGATTAGTCACTTGACTACTATTGTTAAATGGTTTTAGGTTATCTATATGACCAGTAACCAGGATTTTGAAAGGTATTGACTTCACATCGATCCTGCTAGGCAGAAGGCAGCGGGTGTGACATGTTTCATCCTTCGAGGCTAAGTGTAGTTTCTAGGAATCAATCAAACCGAGTAAAGCTTACGTCACTAGGCCAATGCGATAAACATAATATCACTGAGTAAAAGGTCAAAACATCGAACGATTATGTAACGGAAATAAATCCATTATACCTTAGGTTAGATGTGGCTAGCATCGAAAGCATATTGGCCGAACCAGTAAGTGAGGCAGCAAGGTCATTATGCAGCCTAGTATGTTAATTATAATGTATTTTTTGTATTGTAGTATAAGCTTAGGTTACAATGGGACTGGCATATTGTAATTTCAATAAAGGTCCCTTAATTAATAAAGGATAATAAAAGCCATTAGGTATACCTAGTATGTGGCTTTTCACCTAAGTTTTAGCGTTCTTGAAATAGAAAATCAATTCAGACTCTTAATAAATAGTTATTAGACATAAATAGCTTCGTGACGTATACAAGAGTAGGTACATCCAGAGGGAAGAAGTCATATTATATATTATTTGTAATTCATTTTTAATTAATTATTGATAATCTGCTATTTGTAACTTTGTCCAATTTCGCTAACTGTATATGTACGTTTTTACTTTGCATGCTGTGGCCTACTGTAAGTGAGGGTGCACACTTAATCTATTGACCTAACACTTTTATATTTAGCTTTAAGTTGTGTGTATCTTTGTAGATGGTCCAATAAATAAATAAATAAATATAGCCTTGAATACGCTGAAGTAACTCACAATTGTTATAGTATATAGATAAAATCGCCAGTAACATAAGTAAGTTAGCAGCAACTTATTTGTAAAGTTGCAGGCAGTCGAACAATTTTATTGTCCGGATACCGAAGTACTCGTCACGGCGATAAATAGTTTTTGTTTACAGCAGATGAAGTCTATATAAAATTTATATCATACTACAATTATGTACCAAATTGCATTCCAATTCGTTAAATATTTTTGAATGAAATGACATTATTAAAAACTAGTACATCATTCGAATTCAATTATGAAACAATAATAAAAACAAAACGACTATACGTTCGTGTGTGGTTTGCCTAATGTCGAACAACTTTGATGGTCTATTATTTTATTTTAGGTACAAAGCACACGGACATGTCCCGAGGGCCCCCGACGGTCGGTCCACTTGAAAAAGCCGTTTTATGTTGAAAAATATCTCATTTGTAAGGGTATTGAGTGAACTCGATAGCTGAAATTCGATTTGGTTGTTTTTCAACGGTATACTGCTTTTGATCTCTCAAATAGATTATAGAGCGTGCAACATTGCGGTGTCATGTATATAAGGTTTATTATAGTGGACAGCGTATGAATAATGTTAGGCTTGATAATTAATTAGTACAGTTTCAGATCTACTCTCATACAAAATACATTTACACATAGCCTATATTCCCAGAGGGGAAGGCAGAGGTGTATTACAACCATATTGCGCTATGGTTCTAGGCCTTCTTAGAGCCTTTGGTCGTCTACCGATCACGGTTTCAGACTCCGTGCTGCTACTTACATTCTTGACAGAGCTTCTGAGTGACCGCACTAGTAGCCAAGTATGATAGTAAACGCTTTTCCTAATTGACAACACGGACATACAGTTCTGTAAAAAGCATAGGTTTATAATATTTGCAATACAACCATCCATATCAATGAATAATTTTGAAAAAGCTGAGGTCACTTTTTATGATACCTTTTCACACACAACTTATCCGGTACCCCCTGGTGACAAGTCCTCCACGGCGATATCAAAGAAATAACTATAACTAAACTTCTGATAAATATTTTTATGAAGTTTAAAGAAACATGAAAAAAATCCTAGAAGCTAATCAACGACGTGTCTAAATGAAACTCGTGTCAAGAGATTTGATTGGCAGTTACTAATTCAGTCTTCCAATCACATCAATTGACAAGTGTTTCACCGTTCGTATTTATTTTTATGTTGATCTATCTTTCAGAAACCAAACGTTACTTCCAGGAAACTGCTAATGGTCAATAATGATGTAGTAATAATAAACCTTCCAGCGCGAAAGATGTTTATAATAATTTCGAATAATATTTATAACTTATTGGCCAGGTCTGACTTATAAACTATTAGTAATATATTGGTATCATAGTCACTTCACCACCGGAATGTCTTAAACATTTCTAAAAGTTCATTCTGATGACTACTACTCAGGGCAAAATAACAAATATTATGGCTGATATGACATTGCGTTTCAAAAACAACGAACGGCTGCCGTGCTTTTAAGTATTTAACTTTATTGCCATTCTTAACTTTGTTTTATTAATTCATAGCATGAACGAAGCGTTTAAGTTAATATTATAGAAAGTCTAAAACGTAAACGACAAATAACGTCCAATAACGAGATTCTTCTAAATGAAAAGTCGAGTAACCACACTAATACATATGGCAACCTGCAATTTCATTTTACTTCAAATAAATACCTGCTATGACAGCTATAGGTAACATAGGCATTCTGTATAGATTCTGACATAACATAACTATAATTGGCGATATAATTGGTGCTCGTAATCGCAGTAAACCAACCGTGTAAACATGAAAAATGAAATATTAATTTAAAACTGTACATATTTGCTCCGTAGCTCCGTTAATAAATACTGTAGAGCTTTAAATACAGTCTGATTCAATTAAGTTAATTGGATTAATCGCTGGCACCACGTGTCCGCCCCCGCCGATGTATGCACGTTGAAAATTGGGGATCCTAAAATCAGCCATTCGAAAATTTGGGTTTGGGTACGGCACGGTCACGATTGCTACATGTTTAGATTACGTTGGACGTGTGACGTTGGCAAGGGTACTTTAATCTTTTTGTTTTTATACGTACTTCTTTATGCCTTTTCCCTGGTAGGCAGAGATTACAGGTTCCCTCTAGTTACGTTCGGGGATAAAAGCTAGTTCAATATAGTAATATAGTAGTAGTTATACGTACGAAAGCAATTTATTATTTATTAATGAATCAATATAATCACATCTAGACAAAATAAGAAACATTGTGTCTGGGCGCCAGGGCGTCCGAACGACCGAGGAATTAATAGATTGCCTTTGTGCAAACTATTAATTTTCATATTGTTTTCGGGATAAATAATAACGTAGATTACGAACTCCACTGATGACCCTTAATTAGGACCTTATGATAATGTTGCCAGGCTAAATGTATGTTCTATGAGCCGATAGAACGCACACTGATATTTGGCAAAGGAACCAGCCTCAAAACGCCAGAATCACAGCAACACTTTTATTTTATCACCACAATATAAACATTACTTATTTACATTTGGTAGGTTATATAATTATTTAAATTAGATATTGTGGAAAGACTGATACCTAAACTAGACTCGAGGCCTGTATTTCAAGCTACCAGGTCTCCACCCCTTGGGGTTTACATCTTATTATGTACAGCTTACATTAGTTTGCAGTAAGATATTTATTACAAAAACCAAAAATAAAATAAAAAGGTAATGATAAAAAAAAACGTATCGTGGTCATGTGATATAATTTTTTCGAACTCTAAGATTTACGGCAATTCATTGCCGTTTCTCACTTGTTTTAGCCATGATTCTGCACGTTCGTATAACAAGTAATTAAATTAAAGCGAGCTCGGCGCTAATAATATTGACCCATCGAAATTAACCACAGCAAAAAGCGCTACTATAAATATAAGCCTCGGACCAAACGTAGCATGTCATTAATTAATATGAAACCATCATTATCTGACATAGATAAATGATGAAAGACCCTCCCACACTCTCCTCAGAGATAACACGTCACCTAATTACGTCATCACGTATATTCACGATTCGAATGATACGTTAGCTTGTTTGTTCACTTTACAGAACTATTAAGGTCGCGACTGACCTGTATCATTCACTTGTAACATTGTGTTACGCAGGGAGCAATACAAGAAGCAGAGCTGTTCCTTGCCTTTGTCTCCACATACTCCACTCGACTATTTACAACGAATCATACTCGCTTAAAGTCATCGTTTTACGTTGATACTTGACTGCGTGTAAAAATTCCGCTTCATTCTCATGTCACCGTCTAATTGACCATAAATCTAATGCAACTTCGTCATCGGCCATTCATTACAAATAAATAAAAAGTGGAGACTGACCGAGCACAGAGTTCGACCTGGGCACTATACAACGAGTCCATCAAGCTTGGTAATATGCAGCTTCGTGGCGAAATGGCAAAATAGATTCTATCCCAGTCAGTCACCACCTTTACCAAACTAGGTGTACAGAATGAAGTCAACACGACACGCATCTATTGAGCCTTCGTGACACGTCACAGCGTAACCTAAATATATTCACTCGTTCAAAGGTTTAATCATTCGGAAATGGCACAAGAGAGGATTCCCTTAAAATTATATAAGAAAATAATGGTGTTTAAAATGTATATGATGTTAAAACGGGAGCTTGGAGAGTGCTACAATTGTGTCATTAAATTTTATGGATGAGAAACTGCAATAAGACGTTCGGAAGATACGAAGTAAAATGTAATTAAAAATGGATGCGAGTTGCTTAGAATGGCGGCAATTTGGTTCTTGTCATTTTATTATGACAATATCGTACCAAACCCTATGGTATGGAAAGCATAAAAAAACCCTGACTATATCAATCAAGAAAAAAATAGATCTCAATTATGCTTTACGAGAGCTGCATTAAAAAAAATCGATCAGCTGTTTTAGCTAATGGAAAAACAGACGAAAGATAAAAGCTTCAAACTTGTAACAGCAACTTTGCTTCAAGCGTCGATACGTCAATACTTATTAAATTTCCCATCAACCGCAAATCCTTACAAATGTGAGCCGCCACTCATTTTTAACAATATTTGGCCCAGGATAAACTTCGTAGGTTAAAATATAAGCTCTATTATGAGGCCAGAGTAGAGTTGAAACACGCCAAATATGTCGCAAGGGTAAGAAATAAGCCAGACACCGCTAGTGTACGCAGCAGTATATGAGGCAGATATAACCCATTACCTCTGGCGAATGTAGGGCAAGCGGGGCCGAACCGTTTGCATCATAGTTTGTTCATCGTCTCCTCGGTATATAAAGGGCTGATACGAATTTGTTAATGTCATAATTATGATAATGCTGGTGTGTATTCACTGATACGTAATTGCTGGGTAAAATATAAACAAAACTGGGTAAAAGAAACGTGTTGAATTAATCTTTACATTCCATACATATTATTTTGACTGTGTGCGAAATTGCCTAGAATTTGGTAAAGGTCCAAGGTTAGGTTATATCAATCATTGCAAGCCGGACTTATTGCCGTTTACCGGATATGAGTGCCCCAGTCCACGCCGCTACTTTGAGTTACTATACAGAAAATCCCAATAACGCTAGGCCAGACTCAATATTCTAGGTATATTAATATAAATGTACACGGATATAGAATTTATTCTGTATAAATATGCTGAAATTACATCAATCTGTCTGTCTCCTTCATAGCTGCAGTCAAAAACCAGTAATATAAAAATAATCGCAGGCCGCTTCGGTTTACATTGTGGAATGCAAATAAACTATGATTGAGGATATGAGAAGAAAATTAGAGTACAATAATAATAAGCAATTATTGAACCATTGTAGCAAGTTCCATTAATTAAATTGTCATTCTAGTAAAGAGAAGTAATGTATGTCGTTGAGCTATACCAAAGTTCAATCATGTTTCTTTTTTTTATAATCAACTAGCTACGTATGATAACTGACTCCGGCGTGCCAGGACGTCGCGCACATGATTTGGAACACCAATTGAGTTGAAAGTTAGTCGTGAAAGCCCGAATAACGAATGTGAGTTTAACCCTTTATAGACTACATTATGATTACCACTCACAAAAGGCTTCTTTAATAATTAACTAATTGTTATTCGCAAATACATTTTTTATTAAGCAGCCTATCATCGTAGGTTGCTAACTACCTTCAAACGAAATTTTATTAAAAACAGCACAGTATTTTAACAATAAAACGTAGCAGAAAGACCGAGTTACATTCGCAGATATTATATTAGTATGGACGCTGGTAAATCTATGTAAGTGGCAATATCTCCAGAGACTACTCAGTCCGTAAGACGAAGCCGGGCTCCAAAGAGGACGGTTTCGTCTAGCTCACATGACAGTAATCTATAAAAGATTGCTTCCTTTGAATATAAACTTGTAGACCCCGTTTGTCATTGTTATACTGGAGCAAATAATACCATGTTAGTTTTATATACTAAAAATATATACTAGCCCGACATGAATAAATAAGTATACGGCTGATTACAATAATGACATGTAACATTCATATGTTGACGTATGTGTTCCTAACGGCGTGTGTTATACAACGTTATGTATGTATATAGATAAACTGACATTGAAACAACAGTGATGATAATTACGTGAAATTACTTTTTTACAATCTAGAACTTTCTATAAAAGTTGGAAGATTTCGAGTAATTGATTTGCAATGTTGTTTGTAGATGGACGACATGGATAAATATTGTTGTTGATGGCAGCGATAAGGGTTCTACGTGACGTAAAAGTGTTTTACGCCGTTGCCTTGCTTGAAAATGGTGTCAGAAGTTGGTACTGATTTTTTTATATTTTTACGCCGACATGGATGTTTTTGACCTGTTGAGGCCGGCTCGGTATTGCACGTTAACTTAGCTATCCATCTTTATTGTGTTATGTCGTACGACCGAGTTTATTTTAATTCAAATCAGATAATTCGTATCGACAGTCAAACTGACGTCAGTAATTTGAAATCAATTAAATTACGTAGGTGCAATACGTAGAAATATGCTATCATCCATTTAGTTAGTAATCTGAAAGTAGTCCAAGATTGCAATTTTAGGTGGATTTTCGATTGACCGTTGTCGATAACGTGAAAACATAATTGTTTATTGAAAATGAAGATTGCTAATTCGAACTTAGTTAGCAGACTGATTTTAATTTGATGCTTAGCGGTAGTGCCACTGTGCGATTAAGATTTGCGTATCCTATTCATTTAAGTTTAAATATAATAATAATAATAAGTAATAACTTAATAAGTAATGATAATATATACACTATCAAATTATTATATTATAGCTATTATTTAAATGCGGCAGTCAGTTTGTCCGTTTCAATTCACGTAGTTGTTTTTCTTTCAGGTAACAACGGGTGGGCATGATTTTGTATAGAGATACGGGTTTGAGAGTGACATATTTATGTTTTTATCTTCGCAAATGGGGCGGTTCAAGAGTAGGATTGTATTTCTCCTTAAAACCACTGGAGCAAAACTGTGGTTTAGCTTCTTTACCAAAGGGTAAAGTAGCTATAGCAACTGATATCAGTCCTGTTTAAAAAACGTCGATCTGCTAGCCATAAGCCTCTTCTTAGTATAAGAACAGTTATACCAATATATTTTATTAAATGATTAGTTCAGACAGCACTTAGATCTTATTCACATGAATACGAATGACGGAAGCTTGCATATTAGTGCGTATCGCGGCGACTCCCGATTTGCAATATAGCTACTGGAACGGTGCCCGTAACTTTTCTCTTTCGTTGTGCGACTCCCCAATGTCTCGTCATTGGCCGCTTATGTAACAGTCGCCTGAGATAAAAGTCTATGGTTTAATTAAAAACGTCTGAATATTTCAGAATTTTGAATCGCGCTTGTTATTTTTGTGGCATTAGGTGTCGTTGCTTGTGACGTATTGTAGCTAAACGAACACATGACTAAGTCAAAGAGGCAGATATCGTTTGAATAGACACAACAGACAGTCAGTGACAGTTGCTTAGGTAGTTTACAGAGGTTTTCTTTCTATTCTAAAGAATCCTACCTATTCTAAAGTTACATCCACATTTTGCCAGCTATAAGGTTTAGGACCAACGTTATGGAGGTGCGAGCCTATTGCCGTCTACTGAACACAGTACAAGATGCAAGAAAACTAAGAATTCCTTAACACAATAAAACCCATTAACACTTCGTCTTTATAAAAGTTTTATTTTTAATACCAAGTAGGTATATATACCTTACTTGCTAGATCTGTGCTTGCTAGCCACTTAACTAACATGAACATTATACGACAATTTACGTAAAGAGTCTACTTACATCACATCTAGCCTTACAATATAAATGCCCTTGAGTAAGAAAGTTCTGGCAGTTGTATCGGGGTAAAATTGATTTTCAGTAGCATCTGGTTACAGCACCGCTGGGAAGAACGCTCCTTGAGCAAGAGCACTAAAAAAGTCTTAATTTTAGTACGAACATGTGCACCATTTTCCTTGCCTTTTACAACTTACAAGTTAATTTATGAAGGCCTTTGTAGCAGTAAAACGAACTGTACTTACAACTAAGCTAATAATGTTAACTACATAAGTTTTCGACGCAAAATCTTCTTATAAGGATTTATTAACATAGCTGAAATTGTTTGCTTGTTATTCTCTGTATAATTAAAAGCAGAAACTAATATAATAATAACATTGCAGACAGCCTTGTTGATCCCGTGGCACAAGTTTTGGTCCAATTTGAAGTCGATTCTCGAATCAGACGCAAAGTGTTATTGGATATTCCAGCCAGGAAATTGTAAGTAGCAGCAGAAAGACTGTGAAAAAGCTCAGAAGATGGCAACAAGCTCGCCCTTAAACCTCAAGTGTTTTACTTTAAAACATAGCTAGTGAAATGCTGGCGTAATATACCTATCGTTTCAGATATGCACAGGTGTAAGTCTATCTATGTTTGAATTGTTAGCTGTTTCAGATTCGATCATTAAACTTGGCGTAGTCACCTAATCGCTGTAAATCTACAATGCATGAGTCCTTCGGAGTAAATTACTAGTTCTGGCTAGTTTAACTAGAGGCTTGTTCTAAAACAGTATTGGAACTAAGGTTAGATGGCCGTTACGTCATTACCTCATTACACATTCTCGACTCAGTTGATCGCATTGACCTAGACGCTGTGCACTCCAGCCGGACTACAGGTTTGTTAACTTCGATTACAAATGTAACTGCCTTTCTATTTACGCTTTTTAGATAGCATGAAGCAATATTGCTTCTTTTATAATAAACCAATTCACAATTATAGCCAGAAAATTCTACATGAAATTTTTTATACGATAGTACTTTTACATTTAATTGCTGGGTACGTTTATGCGTCATATGAAGCGTTGATCGCATTGCGATTTACGCGTATTAATTTATTACATATAAAGCTACGATTTGTTTTAGCGTTAAGCGCAGCGTCAATTCCAGTGTGAGACGTCTGTCATATTGAGCGACACAGACGCAACAAACGGAGTGCGCTTGCCGCATGGAACGAACCAAGCGCTTTTAGTATAACTGATTATAGTAGTATTCAGCATACATTACATTAAGTTATTTTTGTTAGTAGTGAATAGGTACGACTGCTGTGCATGAGATTTAAGTTTAGATTCTCTGGTCAGACAAACTGATATTGGACGTCAGTAAGGAACATATTAACGCTAAGCGAGTTCACCTATAACATTGCAATAAAATACTATATCCTTAACTTATCGAGTACCATGATTACTTGATGCAACAGACCAGCTCCTATTTTCAAAAGGTCTGGTTACTGGTATAACTACGTCCACATAATAAATTTACTCTTATTAATTTAATTACAGTATATAGTGTGTAATAAATTCATTGCCACAATATTGCGACGTAACGAACACGTTTCAGCATCCATGGCTCGGGGTGAAATTTGTAAAGCATGCCGTAACCCGTAACACGACAGAATCCATAGAAATATTAATTTAAATTAAATTGCAATTAAGTGAATAAAAGCGTTTTCATCACAAAACGGTTCAACAGCCGCATGTTGAACTCGCAACCTTTCCATCGACCTTTACGTATCAACAATTTATATTTAATAAAAAGAGATTAATTTGGTAAATTGATAAAGCTTGCATAACAAAGAAAATGTTACGTATATATTAATTAACATTGTTCGCTCATGAATATCTTTGTTTTGGTCACCTGCTGTAAAAAGTCAGTCAACGGTAACTAACACATCTAAAAATCTATCCTTAATTGGATATAATGAATACTATTATATAAAAACAAATGATTAATTAACAATACTCTATAAGAAATATGCCCTTTTTATTTACATGACTCGTCGAGCGTTTAGTTTCGTTTCGGGTCGATATCGTGAGGTTTTACAAACGTAGAATCACGATTACTAAGAACGCCCTATAAAAACCATGAGAATATCTAAAAAAAATAAACTATTTCAAACGACTAGAATTACAGCCGGCACAGCAACTATTTGCGCATATTTTTTTTCATTTTTGATATTTAACACACTGGTTTAAAAATATCCAAACATGTCTGGAAGCCAAAGAACAAGGAGCGTGCCACAACACAAAAATATTTAAAGGTCATATTCAATGTCTTGATCGACTCAGAATATTTTAGGGTGATAGTGATTCCACATGTCAACTGTCGAAGATATTCATGAGATCCCACACCGAATGATTTACACGCTGTTCAAGTCAATGAGGGATGCGACTTATTTTCTCACCGCTTAAAATCATCATAGTTCTTAACCTTCCCGACTGACCCATGAGCTATTTATAAAACTGAACTCATCTCTCTCTACCGCATCAACGTTTGCTCATCACTGCAAACTTACTGATATACCCTGCTGGGCCTTAGAAAATTACACCCAGTTTCTCCAGACTGATCAATATAAAAATTTGTTTACTGATAGTCAAACGCATTTAAACTGCTGTGATTGGCTAGTTGAATGAGCAATAACCAATGAAATCGCTTGACATGAGTTTGATTTTTACACGTTTGTTATTGACGTTTCTGAAGCCGAGTCTTAAGTTACTGAATCGCTTTGCTGAAATATTATACCTAACATCTACATAATCTGACCGCTACCAAAAACACATAACTAATAGATATAGGTACACAATATACATATAACTTATTCACTTGTTATAACGGTATCGAAACAAATTTCGGCGTTGCGTTGGCAGTTCCATTATAAATTTATAACCCAACGATGACATCTGTCGATATTCTAAATCAATTCGAATGGCTCTCGAACACAGAGACAGGTCAACAGTGATTGGGAATAATAATTAATATGGCCGATTAAAATAGAATCCATTTGAATAGAATGCCAATTCCAATTCATTTATTTTAGTGACGCTACTTTCAGGTATTGAGGAATTTGAATAGGTTTATTTTAATCTCAGTGCATATTATGAAAATGTGCGATACTATTTTTATGTAGAACAAGAAAATGATCCGTTTGATGCTGAGAAGATGGCGTGATCCAGAGACGCGTGTAACACTAGATGAATAATTTGTGCATTCCCTACTAACAAAATGGAGGGGATTTGCTAAAGCGTGAGGCTCCAAGAACATAGGTCTCGCTACTGCAGAATATTACTTATTGCAAGAACGCAACACAAGGTAATTTGATGCGATCCGCCTGTAAAATAGATACTTATCAAATTATGCTGTTGCAGGTTTAAACAGGAAATCTCAGGCAATTAACGGTTTTGTATGTGTAAAGGGAATCTATTTAAGAAGATAATAAATTAACGGAAATTACTTTCAAAAAGGTGTAAACACTTTAGAGAACGTCTTGGTTAGGAGTATACTAAACCACACAGCTTTTATAAAACAGATAAGGCTATAGGCTATATAACATCACGCTATGACCAATAGAAGCGGAGCATTAATGAAATTGTTGCAAAACCGGGGCAAATTCTCTTATGTGAGAAGCAGGCGAAGTTGCGCGGGTCCGCTATTATTTAATAAATGCACAACATTAAACAAACTACACGGCAATGCCTATGCATTTTGTCTTATCCAAGTCATAGCATTCACATAAGCCCAAAAGGTCGGCTGCAAATACTCGATCGGTTAATCTAGCAAAAGCATGCCTTCTGTCTGCTTTGCTAAACACGTTGATAAAGAGTAAGTGTAATTAAAGAAAATACATGGCGGCGGAATGTGGATGTAATCAGTGGCGTAGCTAGGTAACCAAAGGCCCTGGTGCAAAATAACTATCGGGGCCCTATTAAACTGATGAATATATATAAATATTTTAAAGGTGTAAAGCTACTTTATCATCACCTCTTTATCTTGCACTACAGGGTACAGCAATGCAAAGCTACTTATTACATACAGACAGACCTCTTCCAGAACAGCGGTTCTTTAGAGGATTGATTTTTTACAGGATACATTTCGGTGAGTGTGCCATGGAATTAACCTGTTGTTCTGGTCGATGTCTTTTGGACTAGGCCCTGAAGGCTGTAAAGGCCCCATATCGAGAATCATCATCATATCATTATCACTTAACATCTTGTTCGTGAAGTTTCCCAAGTCATAAGAAGATTTATCGTTCATATTTTTGAATAATGTAGAGGTTGATGGTTCTTCCGCTGTTATGTCTGCTACGCAAACATCATCGACGTTGGATGATCGGCGGCATCGTCATCGATGTAAGTATCTTTAACTGCAATACTTGTCGAATCTTCTTCAGTAGGCTTTTCAACTAGCACTGCACTGATCACATTATTTGAGTCTTTTTTGCCTGCAATTTTAGGCAATTTTTGTTTACTATCTTCTCTTTCCTGGCATTGTTTGCGCTTAAACGCACCGCTGGGTTTCTTTTTTTTATCCATAATCTAATTTAATTAATCTAACTGTTTTCTAATTTATGCAATATTAATCGTGTGTGCTCGTGTACTCGCGGGCGTTAAAATGAAGAAGAAACGAGAAACGTAATGCTAGGTGCACTAGAAAACGTCGATGGGGAATGGCAAACATTTAAATCGATTATCGTTAGAGATGATCGAAAGGTGGCGGTAGTACACCTATACTTTAATGTACAATTGCGCTCATTAATTCGAGTCGGTTATGAGAGTTAAATAAAAGTGGCCATCTGTAAAATTGGGCCATTTCTAAACTCGGAATTTTGTATATCGTGAATAATGCCAAACAAAAATATATTAGAATACAAAAAATGTCATAACTAAAATGGAACAAATATCAAAAAGCCAAACATTAAATAAGTCATTTGTAAAAAGTATAATTGAAAAGAGCCAACTTAAAAAAAGAAATCCCTAAATGACGTCACTAGTAAAATATTTAAATTAAAAAAATGTGTCAATAGAAAAAAAAACATGAGTAAAAATTGTCATTTCTCAATTTGTATAACAATAAATTAAGCTAGTAGCAAAAAAACCTAACCGTAAAAGAGGTAATTTTTCGGTACGCCTCCGTCCCTTACACCCAGTATAAGCGTAGTTGCATGTTAGCCAAACATTGTGCGGATACCACTTGTCTAACTATCAGTTTTGTCAAAAAGAGAGCCGTTATCTACAAAATAATTAGATTCACAAGAAATTTATTCGAATTTACTCGACTAGCTTCGAAAGTAATTTACGTATATTTTAGATATACAAATCGATTTCTTAAAAATATTAAATTTGAAAATTGCCACGCAAATCACAAAAGAATGCTTTGCTTGAAGAAGCACCCACAAACAGCAGAAAGAATTCAGGGGAATTCCCTACAAGTTATGAATTTCTTTCAACTAAGTTGCAACAATTAAACTAGTGTTGCTATCTGTTAGGATGAGAATATTCTTAGGATGGGAGAAATTTTAGAATGTTTGAGGTTTTGTTGGTCAGGTTCCGAGGGCCCCCTGAGTTTGAGGGCCCCGGTGCATGGCACCGCCTAGCCCTCCGATAGCTACGCCACTGGATGTAATACACCTCTGAGCAATCCTTTCGAGGATTAAATATTATGTATGTATAAAAGCACTACAACTTTTAAATTTACTGCTTAAAAAAATTCTGAATCTATTGTTTAGTCTTTCTAGAATGCTGCGAAGTCGAAGACAAAATGTTATCTGAGTAATAGATGACTGAATGAGAATAGAATTGGGTCAACGAATTAGGACGTAGCAATGTACTGAAGACAAAGATATCCTAGTATCTATTTTATTGCCATAACTAACTTACATTTACACTACATATATGTCTTTGGCATAGATAAATAACGCTTAAGCTTTACGATGATGAATAAAATAGTGTTGTTACAACTTGAAGCCAATAATTAGTATACTTAAACTCAAGAAGAAGTAAAAGATGTACATAAATAGTGGCAAGACTTAAGACAAATACCAACTTAGGGATCATGACTGCTGAGAACTAACCGAATCGTCGGGGAATGTGTAGGTAAGTATAATATTAGGGATTAAAGTATGAAATTGCCGATTTTACTAAAAAAATTAAACTCGTTTTTTTCTAAGATGTACCATATTTATTTAATCGAAATATTTGCCCTCTTTATCTATACATTGCTGCCATCTAAATGGAAGTTCATTTATGCCTTTACGATAGAACTCCGGGGATCTAGATTCGACAAATTGTGTGATAGCATTTTGTACTGCCTCCTGGGAAGAACATTTTATATCACGTAGAAAATTGTCCAATTCACGAAAAAAATGGTAGTCCGTGGGAGCAAGGTCTGGCGAGTACGGAGGATGACGTATGGTTTCTAACTGCAACTTATGTAGAGTTACAACGGTTTTTCGTGCAGCGTGAGGTTTTGCGTGATACACCAGCAGTAATGGTGAAGATCGATTCACGAGTCGGGGCTGTTTCACTGCCAGTTTCACCGTCATTGTTCAATGTTCGGCACAGTAAACATCTGCTGTTATTGCTTGACTAGACCTGAGAAAGCTATAGTAAATAACACCATGAAGAGACCACCAAACAGTTACCATTACCTTTTTTAATGGTAAGCTTTGCTTTAGGGCACTGTTGCGGCGTTTGACCTGGGGTCAGCCATTGCATTTTTCGCTTACGGTTATCGTAAAGAATCCACTTTTCGTCACATGTCACAATTTGAACCAGTATTCCTTCATTTCTGTACCGATTGAACAAGGCAACAAAAGTTTCGACACGCATTTCTTTCTGCAGATCAGTCAAATCATGAGGCACCCATTTTTTGAAGTGAAACTTCTTTATTGACGTATGGGAGAAATTTTGTAGCAGTGTAAAAAAAAAACGTCACGTTTTTCGGTTACGCGCCATGTTGCTTTTTTATCAAAGTTTAGTATAGTGACGTAAAGAATATAATGTAATATATTTATAATAATAACAACAATATATTAGTTTTGAAGTTTGGTTTGAAATAAGAATAACAATATATTAATTTGAAAGTGATAAAATAAAAAGACTTATTCAAATTTAAGTGAATTTACAAGAAAAGTGAGAGTGATTATATATTTCGTTTTATAAATTCAACACGTATGAGCATGATTTTAATATTTATTTGAGGTTAACCTCACTTTTTGATTGTAAGTATCAGTGAATGTATATAAATCTGTTAAAATTAGCAAGTATTAATAAATATGACTGTAAATCTAGTGAACATTATTAATTCTAAAAACAATAAAAAATATAAATTAAATAATAATTTAAAAATAAAACAAAACACGATTAGAAAATAAAAATATGTATACGTACATCTTTTTTAATTATTCGTTTTTAATGATTTATTTATTCATTTTTAATTTTATAAAATCGTTGCATTTCTACAAGATTAACTGTCATCATATTCAAATTCAAATTCAAATTCATTTATTTGTTTGCGAATATGGGTACATGAAGATCTTACATAGTTTACAAATGTGCATTGACCATATCCTACCATAAGGCATGCAAAACTAATAATAAACAGTTTAAAATGTACAAATTGAGGTTAGTAGTACCTCAATGTTATATAATAAATTAGGTACAAAACTGAAAATACAATTATAATTTATCTTGTAAAAATTCACTAACAGTATAGTAAGCTTTTGACAATAGCAATGTTTTAACTTTTTTCTTAAATATGTTAATATCTGCTATCTCGAGGACTGATCTAGGCAAATGGTTATATATGCGTGGTGCCATGCGAAAAATACTTTTATTCAGTAGCGCTGTTCTATTTTTTGGTATACATATATAAAAATTATGTCTCTTACTTTTTAATTTATTAAAATATTGCATGTTATTTCTGACAAATAATACAACTTCATTTATATATATACATGGCAATGTAAGAATATTTAATTTTATAAAGAATGGTTTGCAGCTATCTGTCTGCTTTATATTAGATATGGCTCGAATACATTTCTTTTGCGCATTAAAAATTACTTGTTTATCGGTAGAGTTGCCCCAAAAAATAACACAATACCTTAAAATGGATGCAACATAGCCATGATATGCTGTAAGAAGGGTTGAGTTACTGACCGTTTGCCTAAGCATATACAGTGCATATGAATAGCTATTAATTCTAGAGCAAAGTGAATCAATATGTTGTTTAAAGTATTATCAATGTTCAGGCCTAAAAATCTTGTTACGTCTACTTCTCGAATCTTATTGTTTTGGTAATTAATATTCATATTGGTTATTTTATTAGATCTACTTCTAAATGTCATTAAGTTAGTTTTGTTTAAATTAACATGTAAATTATTTTTTGTCAACCAGTTTACAATATTCTCCAGAGTCTTGTTTATTTCTGCTTCCATATCAGATTTATTATTTCCTGTGAACAGTATAGTGCTATCATCAGCAAACAGAACTGTGTTATGTTTCGAGGCTAAAGGAAGGTCATTTACGTATATGATAAATAGAAGCGGACCAAGCACACTTCCTTGTGGAACGCCCGATCTAACTATTCTGTATGTTGATGAGTGTTTCTTTATTAGTTTTGTAATGGGACATATCCTAGTTATCTGACTTATTTGATTTCTATTACTTAAATAACTTTTAATCAAATCATACATGTTCCCTCTCACACCATAGGCGTAGAGTTTGTCTAGTAGTATGTCATGATTCACATAATCGAAGGCCTTTGTGAGGTCCATAAATAGCGCACATGCCTGTTTACCTTTATCCATGTTAGTTAATATAGTATGAAGAAAGTTATATATGGCCATGTCAATCGTTTTCTTTTTACGAAAGCCAACCTGTTCGTTACAAAATAAAGCGTTATTTTCAAAGTAATTATAAATTCTATCATAAAAACTTTCTCAAAAATTTTTGATATGACTGGCACAAGCGCTATTGGACGATAGCAGCTCATGTCATTCCTATCATTTTTCTTGAATAAAGGTTTAATTACCGTTACTTTGAGTTTTTCTGGAAATATACCAGTCGTAATACATAAGTTTATTATGTGGTTTAGAATATCTGCAAGTTTAATGGCAACATGTTTTAAAATTTTAGTTGATATGTCGTCATACCCAGTGCTGTTTGTATTTTTTAATCCTCTAATAATACTATAAATATCTTTTGGCATGGTTGGGCGAACAAATATTGAATTTTTCTCGTATGGAATATGACACTTTGATCGGTTAGAAACGGCATTTTTAGTCTGGTCAACGAAAAAATTATTAAAATGACTCGCTATCTGCTTGGGATCATTTATCACATTACCGTCTAACAAAATTTGTTGTATTTGATCGGTCGGTACATTTAGCTTATTGGCATTTATGATCTTCCAGGTGGCTTGTGATTTATTACTAGCATTATTTATATAATGATCATTACGAGACTTTTGAGTTAACCTGATGATACGATTAAGCCGTGCTGATAAAATTAAGAATTTATTTTTATTTTCATCTGTTGGTTTTTTCCTGTACTCCCATAAAAGCTGTCGTTTACGCTTACAGCATATTTTTAGGCCTTTCGTCACCCATTGAGGCCGGTGTCTATTTCCTATTTTTATTTTAACTAAGGGAAAACAAAGATTATAAAAAAGGGTGAAAAGTTCATAAAATTCGTTAAATGCTAAGTTTGGGTCTGTATTATTATAAACATCATTAAATGTAAGTGAATTCAAACATTCTTCAAATTTTTTGATATTATCTTTAGAACAATCTCAATATAATTGTATTACTTTGAAAAGATAATTCTAATTATTTATTCATAACTTGTGTAATTGATTAAGTCATTAAATATCTGCTTTGAATTATTTTTATTAAGTTATGAAATAAATATTAATATTAAAATTAGTTAAATAATTTTTGTTAACTAATTAACTAATTAATGTCGTAAAGAAGTTTCACTTCTTACCTGTGTACTCTGGTACACACACACATTTTTTTTCATATTTTTTATCTTATTGATTTGATGCAAATAAGCCAATATTGTAGGTAGGGTAACATTAAACTATGCCGCTAATTTCCGGGTAGTTTGACTCAGATCGGCTTCCACCATCTCCTGCAATTCAGCGTTATTCACCTGTGGTCTTTCACGTGGTTTGTTCTTTAAGTCGAAGTTTCTATTACGAAAGCGTTTAAACCAAAAACGCACGGTACGTTCATTAGCAGTCTCCTCTCCAAACGCAGCGTTGATATTGCGAGCCGTTTCTGCCGCGTTAGTTCCGCGTCAGAACTCGTATCCAAAAATGACTCGGATTAAGTATCCATCCTTCCCGTCTAAGCTGAATAAAGAAAACAATTGAAAGTCGAAAATCGAATGTTGCACATTTTTTAAAAGAAGAATCTTATAGGTATCATAACAAAAGTTTCACTCGAAAATCTCACACAATGAAGGTTTTATGTCAATTCAAAGTATCTATTACTATACAACGGCAACTTCATACTTTAAGCCCTATTAGATACTAATGTTAAATATAAATAATAATTTACAAGATGTACATAATAATCTTGCAAATGGCAAAAGGTCGAAGTTCGTACAGTTTCTACATATGAATGATTAATACTGGTAAACATTACTGTTATAAACTGTCGTTTACATAGTTTGTACGTAATCACAGACATTATACGTAACCCTCCCATTGAAACCTTCAATAGAAACAGACCTTTTACTCTTTGTTACCAAAACAATCGTCGTACATTGGAATATAGAAACAGACCATGAATAAATGATAATTTTAAATGAATACGTATAGACTGAGGGTCTGAATACAACATAGCAGTAGAATGCACATTCCTTCCTTTTAATAATGGCAATAACGGTGCTGGATCGGCTCCAATAGTTCGAAACATAACAGTAACAGTTGTTGGCTATTGAGCCCTTGATAGCTCAACGGGTGGATATACACTATACAGTTATAGCGGGTTTAGTGAAAACGTCGAGTTTCAATACTATCGGCTGCAGATCCCTATCTAGTTTATAACAGCTTGTGATTGGATAAACGTTTTATTGTATTTTTCTCGAAGGTTTAAGGAGAATTTATTCGATAAGACAGTCTTCTTTGTTATAGAAATTCAGATATTAGAGTTTATCCGACATGACCTTGGATTATTCTGAAATGAGATGGGACAAACATACCTTTCCTTTATTTTAAAATCGCACATCAACATATTCAATTATATTAAACATTGAATGGATCGTGATAGGCTGGGCTTTCCTTGGCTCGCCCCCTAACACGGGTGACGAAATATGTTTGTGATGACCCTCTGTCTAATCCTCCAGGGATACACAGGATTAAAGCTTTTTTGTTTGTTATTAGGTACTGTGCGAATTTAAATTCATAAACAGATAAATTGCATGAGATCTAAGCTAAAAACAATGTCAAGAAAAGTATATTCATTTGTACATGTTGTTAAACTAGTGTAAATAAAACCTTTAACGCGAGCAAAGCGCAAAAAATGTTGGCTGCCCGAATGGCAAAGTAGATTTAAGTCACCTCGCCACTGCCACTGTGCCAAATGCCTTAGGTTCTTTATGATCGTTGTTTGAATGTTCGTTAAATCTTCCGCGACGTAGGCATAACCGCCGGCGTGGAATTTAACCTTTTAAATAAAAATAAATAAAGTCTTCGATGATTTCATCATTATATAAAGTTGTATATCACTTTAAAATTCAATATGGCTGCGAACCCGAATATTCTAAGAAAATACGTCAATGTTGTCCTAATGTCAAGCGAAACTGATTACAATTCAAATTGTATGTTCACCGTCGTCGACATTAACATTTCGTCACGTATCGCTCATCTCGTCTCCCCTAGCGTTTGTGAGAATAATTTGGATCCGTTCCGGGATCGAATGAACTCGCTTTAAAGGAAATTACGAAATGTTACTTTTTGTAACACATTACTGATAGATGAAGGTTTCAAGGCGTGGAATAGTGGAACTAACATAATATAAGTATTGTTAAATCTCATAAGCAGTAAGTACCATATTATGACATCCTATTAATATTATAAATGTTTGTGCGTATGTCTGGAGATTCGGGGTGTTTGTTATTCAATCAGGCGTAAACTGTTGAACGGCTTTTAAATGCAACTTGGCACACAAATAGATCATATGCTGAATTAGCGCATGGGATATTTTTTATCCAGGTCTGCGATCTACTGGCAAGCGATTGTCTCGCAGCTATGTATGCCGAGTGTTATGGATTCAAAGCTCAGTCAGTCCCAATCACCGAGTATGGATGTACATGGTGTCCGTTAAATGTATGTTTGTAACCTTGCGAAACCGGGCTTGATCCCTAATTTGGTAGTCAGTTATATAAGCGAGTCGCTTTAGTTTTAATGACTCTAACTTGGTAAACAAGCGTCTGATTCAGCGGACTGAAAGCAAGCGTTTTCCGAAGCCTTTGGACGCTCACAACATTAGGATATCATAAATTATTGTCGGCGATATTATTCACGGGATCCATTTTACAAGTTTAAAATATCACGTTGTAATATTCAGAGTTCGCTTCTGTGAATCTCAGATTTGTTTTCAAGTACTAAAGTAATAGTTTCAAGGCTCGAGTCTCAAGTTGCACGACCCACTTACAGTTTGCAGAGTAACATTCGAAGTATTCTCCAGTCGTCTACAATTAGGTTAAACAGAAGAGTTTATAATTGAATAAATACTTATCAGCACGATGTTTCAATTTTGATCAATCGTAATAGTTAATTATCTGATAGTCATATCTATTACTATTATGTCAAACGATTTATAATAGAAGCTACCTTGCACAAGTTATTACATAACATAGTCTTATTGATGTCTAACACAATATGTACATAGATAGTTTCACGACTTTATCTACAAAGAGATAGACAGATAATATGTATTACTCCGATATATATCCAAAATATTAAAGGTGTTTAGTAAAAGGAGACGAGCCTAGTGCCTTTTACTGGGCACAGTTCCAGATTATGTGTTGCTAGAGAGAATTTCTTGACTGAAAACCTCAATAACACTTCGCCCGAACCGTCTGAATACAAGTCCTCAAGGACAGCAGTCGTATTCACTATAGCTGTGACGCAGAGGCAGACTATTACGTTTAAATATCCCATTAATTGGATCCACATCATGCTTTTTCTATAAAAAGAGTCTGCGTAGTAGGCGTATTATCACAAAAATTGAATGTATCTACTTAGTCGAACCAGTTTTCTTAACATAAATATTAACTTAATTAATACACGTTTGGCATATCTTATTAGCTAATGGAATTAGAACTCCGAAACAACAACCTTCAAGGGTGTTCTGAAGAAAAGTTATATATGTAATAGCTTCGCTCCCGTAGTTCTACTCCTGGGAACTAGGCATTTATTGGGATACACTTTTAAGTCATGTATTACCACAGCATGTAGGACAAATAATACCATATTAGACTAATTATCTCTAAATATATAAGACACACTGGCTCTTTTATCTAAAAATGATGTGGATCTATCGCTTAATTGTTACGTGATAAAATACAAGCAAACTTAGAAACACACTTTCGCATTCATCCATCAAAATAGAGCAATCCAGACTTGCTGACTGACTCATTAACTCCTAGCCTAATCCCTTGAATCTTAAAAGCTGAAATTACGTTTCCTTCAATATGTAGACAAGGAACAAGAGTTTCTCGAAATTCCCACAAGATAGGAAATAAATTACGCTTAAAGTTGCATGAATAAATATTTACAATTTGCCATGTTAGTTTAATTATAATCACTAATAAGTAACTATTTATATTAGGTATATAAGACATAATACACTTATTAATTAAAGTCAATGCGGATTGCGTTGCGAGCAAAAGCTAATCATAGTAAGTCGAAGAAGGGATAAGGAAAACTTAGTTGATAAAAGTTTTATAATTTTAGCCAAGGAATGTCAATCACAGACTGCAGAAAAGAGTTTAAACTGTCTTGATCTCAAGATTACATTCAAATTCCTCGACAGCCAAAAATTCACACTTTCTTGCCAAACGCATTATCGCACTGCACTAATCCCGGCATTTGAATCGCAGTGGGAGACTTTAAGCTGTTTGTACAGATTAAGCAAAAAGCAGGCGCAGTACAGAAAACAACTTCGCAAGAACAAAGAGGCTTAGTTTACTTAACATAGGGTAAAAACTGCCTTGGTTGCGCAGCGAAAGTGTATTTGTGTTGATCACGAGGCCTCTGTTACGATTCCTGGGCGGTAAAGTTTTATTGGATTTTTCTGTTAAAAATTCTTTGTATCTCAAATAAAAGACAATATGCTTACCTAGCTATGTTTTAGGTCCCACGTATTACGTGGGACCTAATACATAGCTGACGAAATTTGGGTGTAGTACACGTCTGGCTACCCCTTCGGGGATATAGGCGTTAGACTGTGCATATACAGTGAGTTGCAAAAATGTATACCCATTTCAAAACTAAAATGATATAAGCCGGTAATTGACGCCATCAATACAAGAACTGTTAAGTAGTTAATTTATATCGTAATAGATGGCGGTACACTACTACTACCTATAAAATAAAAAGAAGTAGATTTCTTAATAACTCAATTTTGATAAATTTACTTTAAACAATTTTTTTATCTTTATTTACAATAAAAAAAAGAACACATTTTAGGGTAAAACAAGAAGCAACGAATTACAAATGAATTTATAAATGTATAGTGGGTAGTTTATTTTATAGATATTTTCGATGACTCGCTATTTTGTTCGTACGCAAACATTATTCTGTCCTTGTGTTTGAGTGTCTTTTTAGTTCAGATTATAATTTCATATAAATTTCACCTATTTGCTAAGTGGTGACACTATATATATATATAGGTGGTGACTGTACATAGGTTTAATTTAGGTATTACATACATGTATTGAGTTCAATGTATAGGCAATGGTAGATCAGATCGTGGGCTCAGAGTTCAGAGATTGCCATGCATATAAACATATTACAAATTTAACTTCTTATAATATTAGCATGATGTGCTATGACCGTATACCGCTCCAACACCAAGTGCAGCTATACAAAAAATGTTCCGAGGTTAACATTGTACTATAAATAATAGTAATTTAATTAGATTAGTCGCGGAGACTGAAATCATACATTGATTGTAATGATAGTGAAAGCGAGTTGGCACACCGCCTGCTATGATCTATTGTGAGAAATACTATTAGTAACAAATCAAAACAAATATGTGTAATGAGCTGACTACTTACAAGGCATCAAATAATATCGACGTACAGGGACTGTAGCACAACCTCGTAAAGTATTGTTGTAATCTTACTTTAACGAGAGAGTAAGACAGATATATACACAGTGTATAGCACTATCTCCGTCTATCGTAATGTAAAAATAGAATTATATCTATTGTTGTATGGGATCCTGGATAACAAACTTGTGTAGTTTGTTCTCTCAAGGAACGAATATTGTCAGTAGTAGCCGAATGTTATCGTTTCTTATTTCAATGTAAACAAAACATCACGAGTTTGTATATCCGTCAAGAAAATGAGAATACTCAGAATGATTCCTAAAAACCGATCTATATATATGTTTTGTCTTACTAACTATATGAACTTGACATCATTTGTAATGGGTCTTATATCGAATACGTCCAGCACGATAAACTACAAATAAATCATTTATTGAGAGCCGGCAGTAAACCCACATTTTACCAGCCGTGTTTAGGTATTTAAAAGAGGGAGTGTACATAAGCATCTCAGTCTGCGCATTCCTATATGAGTGACACGTCGCTCATCTCAATGTCCTATCTATCTGTTGTCACAGCATTACAGCCCCGTCATCAACTTACAGCCTAGTCTGCCAAATTAACTACTCCCAAAACAAATTCACACTATCATCGCTCTTGGCAAATCCACACATTTTTAGTATACACAGTGACAGCTTAAACGCTTAAAGTGGCAGTGTGTATGCGCCAAATCCAATGAAATGCAATAAGAGACGTTCAGCGCTTTCAAGCTAATGCGAATATCTCATCAAGAGACAATGGAGAATTGATAACGATCCATTTTGTAGATAGGTATTTCTATATTAATATTATAAAGCTGAAGAGTTTGCTTGTTTGTTTGAACGCGCTAATCTCAGGAACTACTGGTTCGATTTGAACAATTCTTTTAGTGTTGGATAACCTATTTATTGAGGAAAGCTATAGGCTATATAACATTACACTACGACCCACGGGGGCGGCGCAGCAACAATAAACGCGGGTGAAACCGCGGGAACATCTAGTTGTTGTATATAAAATGACAAAAGGCAACATATAAAAACTAGCACGATATACATTAGTATAATTTCACGATCTGACTTATTCAGCATAGCCGTTCGGTAATGGCGGTTCTTCCATATAAGCCCATAGAGCTTGCTTTACGAGTGCTTAACAGAAAATATCGATTTCGAGTCCAACACGTAAGAATAACGTATCAATCTAGCGGTGCTTTGGTGACTTCATCACGACAAGCAACTGAACTTAAAGAATAAAGAGGCAAAATCATTGGTTTTTCTCGTTAAAAGAAAATGCTGGCAACGTTTAGTACTACATATACACACTTATTCCTCTGTTTTCTCCTGAACAATCACATTAGATTAATAACATTTTTGTGATATAATCTATATCGAAACACTTCCTTGTGCCTATGTTGTGTGTGTATCTATGGAAAGGAAATACAAGATATTGGTTTTGTAAATCTTGCGTGGTCTGAGCTGTTATCTCTTTCGCATATTGATATTTCGTTCAGTCCTAGCGCGACAGCAATAGATCTGTTAAAAACCTTTTCTTTTAATGTTTTGATACCCGCATTTCCTCTTAAAAGCAAGATAGAATTATTCTGAAATACTAGGTATTTTGGCATGCCAAGAGCTTCTTGAAGTCATAAGTTGTACACAACAACTCATTAAACGATATCAACAAAACTTGAGAACTGTATACAAGATCGTCTGTCCATCCAGTGGGCGGGCAACCCACGCCACACCGTAGTAGTTACGTCACAAGAAAAGCTTTCCTAAGTTTCCTAGCAACTTTGTTTTTAAACCATGTTCAGAAATAGATACACTTCCTCTGATAATAATCTAGATTGAATTAAACTTAACAATTGTATTCAATATAAGTTATAATAACTTCTCAAGTCGTAATACGTATATTTCTGTAATTTATAACTAGCTTTTACCTGCGGCTTCATTCCCTCGGTTCAACAGATATATCCCATAGGAACTGTACATTTTGCTCGGGAAGTAATTTATGTCACTCTGCGGCCCATAAACTATCTAAGTATGTGCAAAAATCACGGCGATCCTTTGCTGCGAAAAATAAGGAAACACCAACATCAAACACACTTTTGCTTTATAATATTGGTACGGATTTAATTTGATGGAATGAATGGTATCGTGCAGAAACGAAGACATTTCGTATAAATAATCATTACTTTACTTTGAATAGAGTGATGTATTTAAATTTGTTATTTTTGTCTATAAGACAAATACATAATAACGAAGACATCGAGGGATTGTTATATTTATAAATGTAATCAAGCAAAGCACAAACAAGTTATTTCTTGAATTTAAACTACTTAACAAGATTTAATTTGTTCACAACTTCTCTATTTTGGAATCCAGCAACGGTTGCAAGCTTTTCTGCTCAAAGTTGAAGATACTATAGTCTAGTGTACGAATATAAAACTACCAATAATAAAACTACGTAGCCACTTGCCTCATAACTAGTTGTTCAATTTGAATATAATATTTTTATTAATTCTATCGTGTATAAAAAGCCTAATGAGAATAATTAGAATGTAATGACAGTGAATAAACCAAGAGTGATATGCCAGATCGGATCTGTCTGCATCCCTAGAAAATATGCGTGAGAATAGACATACTCAAATTCGTATACATCGGACATATCAATATCCTCACCAAACAACCTGTACTAATTTGCTTTTTGGACTGAGACCATTGTTCGTTCGTAGTTTTAAACAATCTACGCTGTGGTGAGGGTAGCCATTTTCAATTTCTGCGGCCAACAGGCGATTACTGGCGTCTGAAAACTACGCCTCCACACGAAATCGCGCAGAACCGCAGACTGGCTAGCAGCCAGAACTTTAATACGTACATAATGATATTTCATAACTGCTCAATGGCATTAAATCTCTTGTCTGATTTCAGAGTCTGCGTTCGTATAATAGTCTGGATTAACAGTATCAATAGAGTCGTACAGCTGCAGAATTAATTTTCTCTATTGGAAGAGCTGCTTTAGAAATTTTAGTAGAGATTACGTTTTGCGAGGCTCTTGTTAGAATTACGCGTATTACATACTAACGTATTTGAACGTATATCAAAATTCACTCGCTTTATCATAATTAATGAAGCTATTTAATAAGAGCATGAAAAGGCTTTTATAAGGTTGATAACGCATAAGTCTAAAATCGTATAACATCGTACACAATAAGGTCCATAGAGGATTTACGATGGTTGTTATTGTGTTGACCGTCTACCATAGAGTAAACTGTCAGTAATGGCTTTCCAAGCTAGTCTATCTTTCTTTGTGCTTTTAAGAAATAATAACAATTTCTAGATTGTCGGATAATGACTTCATAATCGATGAGTTACAATGATGTCCTTAGCTTAGAGTTGGAAAATATCACAAAGGTAGATAGAGTAATTATGTAAAATAATATCTACTATCACAAAATAATAGTGCGTTTGGAAACTTAAGATCGAGCGAAACTTAAGCAGCGATACACCGGCGGCTAGACATAGGATTGCCAGGTTAAACACGTTTTACGTTATGCCTTTATACTGAACTTGTATCATAATGCTTACACATTGCCAAGTAGCCAACTAGTTAATAAAAAAGTTCAAATACTTTGAACCGTGTACATTTCTTGTGTTGTCAAGTTGCCAAACTTTAAAACGATCAGACAGATGTATTTAAAGGAAAACACCACGAGCGTATATTATATGTATTTACACAAAAAATTAAATATTGTGTTAAAAAGAACAAACTGCGCAATGATAAATACTAAGAACAATGTAACAATAAAATAAATACATAATTGTGTGTTTCACAATATTCGGACGGTTCCCGTCAGTGACAAGGCGATGAGAACTCATCGCACATAGATCAGAGAGAGAGTGCAGAATCGACATGGAACCTATACAGGGGATGTCTGGCAATTATTAATGGATAACCTTGAAATGTCTTATAGTAGAACTGAAGGCCGTTCAGTAAAATATGAAAAAAAAAACTATCCTAACTACTACATGTGATATGATTTCTTTTTAAATTACCATATTAACTTTCTTGTACACTACGACCATAAATGAATGAACTCCACCGGTTTTTTTTTTGTTTTATTAATAAACACTAAATATGTTAACAGTTAGACGGTCACATTTTTAAGTAATTTTTTGTTTTTTTCCTTTTTTTATTCTGAACCGCCATCGGTTCTACTATAAGACATTTCAAGGTTATCCATTAATTACCGGAGTACCTGTATATAAACAGGTAAAGACAAAACAGTTCAGTACCTTTTATGCATCTATATGTCAACCAATTTTCAATTCTTTTTGTTTTATGTTATAGCTATAGGCGAGCAGAAGAGAGTAGAATCAATAAAAAAAATGAGACAATTTTTTTTAAAATGTCATGTACATATGTATATTAACCGTTGAATTGCTTGAATTGGCACATAAATAGACTATGACCTGGATTAAAGGCAGTTGTTGAAACTGCAAACAATATTGAATAATAAATTCCTTTAATTATCGGACAGATAGATTGCGGAAATAATAAGGTCACGCAAGCATACGTTGAGATTGGAAACATAATAAAAAAAATACTATCTTTCAGACAAGATCCAATATTTAAATTCAGTGGCCGTACAATAATCAAAATAGCTTTGTATAAACGTTCTTAGACCGAGACGACTAGGACTAAATTCCTTCTCATACTGACCAGTTAAAAACACGTGTCAAACGACACTAAAAAAACATCTCATGGCATTAAGAAGTAGAATAACTTAGGTGTCCTTGAGAATGTTAATGTGCCAAGAAACAAGATATGTGTATTTATTAAAATATTTAATCAGATAACTTCAATCTTGTGCTAATAAATGCACATATTTTATACTAGGTTCCGCCCGCAGCTTCGTCCGAGTGAATCCCACGGTATGGAAACACGTACCAGGACATACAGTTTCCTATACATATACAGGACCAGATCTATCTGTCTGCTAAGACTGTTCAACGGTTTATGCAATAATTGTGTAACAAACATCCCAGATACATAATTACAAATAATATAAAGTGGCAAACAGATAAACATAAAATCATTGCCTCACTATAATAATGATGGTATATATGATTTATCTCCATTTGCTTCTGTCCTGCGCCAGTTCGATAGATCGTTGTACAGTTTCATATATGGTCACGATCCTCATTAGTGAGGGAACGACAAAGAAGAAGAATGAGAAATAATGACATATAATATGTTTGTACGCTATCTTAAAATCCTTGTTACGAACCCAATGCCATTTCTCGGGGCTTATTGTTAGTATATTCTCACTGCTAGCACTAAGTCTGGAATTGTCCGTAGAAGATGACTATATAAAGACTTGCTTCAATTTACGTGGGACCTAAAGCCTCGTTGGCGAAATATAAGTGCAATACAACTCTGCCTACCCCTTCAGTGATATAAAGCCGTGAATCTATATTATATTAAACCATACAGGACAATGATGAAACCGTTATCAGCTTTAGTAATGAATAATAATATCAGTTCGTGCACAATATAATAATTATGTATATATTACAACGATGAGTCAATTGTCCTTGTACTATGTTAACACAATTGTATAAAATTGTCATGACAACACATCGCCTATAAGTACATCTATGAAAAATTAAAAATAGGTGTGATATCCACATTTTGTTAGATCTATTTGGGTCACTACATTGACTGGCCCCCCAATAAGATAAGTTATATAATTATTAATTATACATATGTGAAAACTTATAATTGAGCATATTTAGCTATAATTTTTCTAACTGTATTTACTAGTTGTAAGTTTTCCAAAAATTATAAAATAAAATAATATAAAAGTCTTGTTGTTATGTTTTCACAAATATTAATTGGAGTAATTTCATTTCGGACTTATGTAAACATATATAAGTACTCCGCAGGGTCTCACAAATTAAATTTGGAGGTTGCTTAATTTAGGCCCGAGTCCCCTACTCGAGATGTTAATTTTTAAAAATTGCATGTAATCTAGAAACAAAACCTTGTTCATTTGTTGCGTAGGGGAATTTAAACACTTCTGTCTTCCCCTTAGGAAAATACAATAAAAACTGATTGAATTGTGTAGACCCCTCCTGTAAAAAAAAGAAATACGGACTTGCTTGACCAGTCTCTTTGTTAACAGTATGATACATTACTTTTTCTCGTTTCTTTTATTATTATTATCGTATCGGGAATAAGCTCTGTACAGTGAACGATCCCACCCAGACACCGCATGTTACCCGTGACTTCGTGCGTAATTTTGCTATTCGTGATTTCACTATTTTAGAGTTATCTAATCAAAATCGTTTCTGCACTTAAACTTAACCAACAACTAACGAAGGTACCTAACTTTCTTACTTATAATCACTTCTATTAGTGACTGTTGATTGAAGGTATATATATATTATATATTTATTTATGAAGTCGATAGAAATGACATAGGTGGGTCGGCCTAGTTATGATTTATTAGTAGTTTCAACTTTTTTTGCTTTGCTGGCTCCGGTTATTTGCGTTAAAATTTACTTAATTTGTTAGTAAATTCTCAATAGCAGTGGGGTGGGTGGCAATGGGTTCGCCAAATAATACGAGACCGGCGACACTTCGACCCAGTGGTGGGATCTTTTGTGTCGGCCCCGAGATCTATCTCTTAGCTCATTATATAACTTAACCTTTTGGTAACGTTGGGTACAACTAAACAATTAAGAATAAAATTAAACATACATATTATACAGATCAATTAAATCAAGCGATTGTTGCCGCGGTAGTCACCAAAAAATTTAGTGTGCGTTTCATTTTCGCAACACTGGTGGTGAAAAGATCGATATCTACATCCTGGCATGTCATGTTGTAGACCGTATATTTGACTCGCCCTAATTAAACATGAGTTTTGTCTGTAATTTATGCTAACCGGGAACAAAGTAACTTTGTAATACAAATATTATTATCAAAGCTCTTTAAAATATGATATAATTGAATTGTAATTTATTATATTATTTTCTTTTAAGTGTGGTTCAAGGTTATTATGATAGGGAAATCAGCAAGCAAGTCCTTGACCAGTAGTGATACTCCTCACAGTTTTCATTATAATGTATACTGCGTATATGGTTCAGTACTAATAAAAATAGGAGCCTCGCTGGCACAGCACTATTGAGTGGCAGCAACACACCGGCGGCCAGACAATAGGTTTTCAATATCCGGCATTCTAATAATTACCATGTTAAAAGAAAACATATGTTTTTATGACTATATCTACATAACTGCGTCGCGGTAGACAACATGCATTCTAAACTAACACAAATAACACCTAGACACAACTTTGTGTGGATTATTCATCAAACTCACGTTTAAAATAGAGAAGTGATCGCTCAAACTAATGCGCCGTTCGGGAACTCATATCTTATTGTAAACATATAGACAGAAAATATGTATTTGAAGTCCATTATCGATACATATTATATTAGTATCCGTCTAGGTACTCATATTGTATTATATATACCTAGTACAAGAATAGAAGTATTACTAGCGGAAATGACGTCACTTGTTTGTTGTTTACGATGAAAAGAAAGCTTAAGTAAACTATTATTAGATTTATTCCCACTTCCTTAACGACGTTTCTTGTTGGGTCTACGAAACTATACTTACTATAAATATATATTTTAAGATCCTCAGCAGTTTATTTGTCTGTTTGTTTGTGCATGGTAATCTACGCAATGCATGAACCAATTTGAATGTGTTTCAGTGATGTATTGGAGTCAGCTCAGTTTTAACATATTGTTTCATTTCATTCGGATGCAAAAGATATGTTCATCTTAAAGTACGTTAGGATACGTATCGACAAATTTGTAATTACTTGTGTTATGTAATCAATAAATACAGGGTATTGGTAAGCTAAATACAATATAAAGAGATCATCCCACCTCTATGTATGTACCTATTGTCTTTGTTGTTTTGTAATTTATTTTTATTACAGAGCTTACAAAGCCTAAATGCAGAAACTGTAAGATTTTTCTAATAAGTTATTTGTTTAATAAAATAAGAACAAATGATCTATACATAAATAATACGTGTTCAACAGTTTATAAAGTATGAAAACGCGGGCTAGACATACACAAGCGTTTGTTGCCACTTTCAGATGCCGCTACCGAGCCAAATTATTAATTTAATTAAGATCACATACTTCGGCGAACGTTTTCTGAACAAATCACGACGTTAGGGAGAAAGGCAAAGTTATTAACAAGCATTGAGAATGATACATACATACATACGTATACAGTTGCACGCCTAAATCTTTGGAGGGGTTGGCAGGTGAAATTCAGACACATTTCGCCAGATATATTTTAGGTTTCACGTAATAGCAGCAGGTCTGTTGCCATTTACCGGACATATTTTGCAAACTATACTACTAAGAATATTTTGGCAAAAATCCAATAACCCATTGTTGGATCTGTGTATCGAACCCGAGACCTATGCAGTCGCATACACTGACACTGTGCCAAAGTGGCAAACTTCAAAACTGCTTCTTTTTTAATAAATCAGTATTGACAATGAAATGCCATAATCATAATCTAAAGTATGAATAAAGAAAGAGTAAGTATAAAGGCCCAAACGAACTTTCGCTAAATAAATCAAGAATATTTAGATGAAAGGCCACGTTAAAGGTATCCTAAAGAGGCGAGCAAGGTCAGTGTAAATGGAGCAAAACAGAGGTCACAATTGTAGCAAATGAATATACATTGTCTTCGTGTAAGCCTCCAGGAAACTAGGTTAAGCCTATGTATGTAGATGAAATAGCTCGTAAACTAGTAGAGTACTTCTATAGATTCATCGCGTAAGCAATTCCATATAATATGCATAAGAAATGAAGCAGATATCTTACTTGGCAACACTAACAAACACTATCGATGATTTTCTAAAATATATGTATCATTAAATTCTCCGCCAATAAATACGAAAGTTTGATAACAGTTTATTCATTTAGGTCGGTATAGCTCATCGAGTCCCATTGACATTTTGTGGGCACAGTTCCAGTTTTAGACCCACGCTTGGAGAAATATTCTGATTTATAATAACAGCCTAGTTCTTTTACCGAGTCCCTTCACCTCGCATATTTCAATTAGTTGAAGAAAAATTTCTAACTAATCGCCTACAGCAAATGTAGATCGGTTATCGACGACATAGCGTGTAATGCCGAAGGAGTAGATATGAATAACTTATTCATTTACACCAAAAACCCAGCGGTAGCGCGCGCTACTACTACGAAAAAATCATACGAATATTTTATAATTACGCATCCGAATGTTAAGATTTATTGTAAAAGATTATAATCCCAATCATAATAGAATATTTCAAATTTATCTTTTATTGAATGGCTATATCGCTATTTGTATTTATACTATGATTATCAAAGTCCAAGTTTTAAAGCTAACATTGCCACTGGTTAAAAAGTAATGAACATTGTTTTAAATACACTTTTGATAGCTATACTGTTATGGTATAATAGGTACTGGATTAAATATAAAAAGTTCAATCGGATACAAAATTTTGATTTATTCGTAATTCTCTGTTCTATTTACTCCGCAGTACTAAGACTAAATTTGTAGAACGACACAGAAGAAGAAATGGGCAAGACAACAGACAGATACCAAAATAAAAAGCATTCTTTACGTAAGTATATATTTAGAACAACATGAATAGACGGCGCTGTGAAAATAAATTTCTCGGCAACACATGTGACAGTAGCAGTTACTATTACGAGTAGGTACGTTATTCCGGTCCACGGGGCTTGTATCCGGCGCCGCGCCGGCCATAATTCCCCGGAATCCTTTCTTTAATTAAGGCTTTACCTGTTAAGCGTTAGGTAAAGGGTGGCTGATTCTTATAACAATATCCGGGACGGCTTACCTAAACAGTTACGTTAGTGTTTTGATTACTTTTTGCCAAAAGGAGTGCCCTTTATAACCAACTTCTTTTAAAGTTCGTTATTTTTAGTATTATAGAAGGATTAAGCTATTTCGTTTACATACACTATGTTATGTATAATAATAATAATAATAATTGTAATATAAATCTAGTATGTGGCCTCCGTGGTGCAGCGATAGTGAATGCAACTTCTGTGCATGAGGTCTCAGGTTCGAATCCCGGGTCGGGCCAACAAAAAGTTATTGGCTCTTTCTGTTAAGAAATCTCAATAGCAGCCCGGTGTTAGGAAGTTGGCGGTGTTAGACACCCCCGTGCCTCGTAAAGCACGTAAAGCCGTTGGTCCTGCGCCTGATCTCTCTCCGGACGTGTCGGATTACCGTCCAATCGGATCATGAAAGTTAAGAAAGAGTGCACTTGTGTTTGCGCACATGCTTGTGCACTATAATATCTCCTGCGCAGATGGCCAGTCATCGTTAAGATTGGCCGCCGTGCCCGAAATTTGGTCTGGAGGACATCGTCATGTGGCTCTATAATTTTGTTAATATGAATGTTAAATGTGTTGAGAAAGACCTAATAAAATATTTATGATTTGTGTGTTTTAATTAGAATATTAAAATATAAGGTCATCATAAAACCGCACTTATAAAATACTAGCTGTCCCGCGCAACTTCGTATGCTTCACATAGGAGAATTTGCCCCGTTTTCGCAACATTTTTCATTGCTGCTCCGCTCCTATAGGTCGTAGCGTGATGTTATATAGCCTATAGCCTTCCTCGATAAATGGGCTACCCAACACTAAAAGAATTTTCAAATCGGACCAGTAGCTCCTAAGATTATCGCGTTCAAACAAACAAACAAACTCTTCAGCTTTATAATATTAGTATAGATTAAGTTATTATATTATTATAAGTTAAGTAAATAAGTTATTTACTAGTCTATTTTATGAACGAAAACTTGAAACGAATGATCGTTGCACGATCGAAATTCGCCTGTAATTCATAAATCAAGAAACCATTATGAATTTTAAATATATTTTATGTATCTGTACTCCTTCTCCATATAAATTTAATCACACTCCGCCGTGCGCACATATAGTGCTTAAAAAGGGGTGAAAAGTTTTCTCTTCACATATTAATAACCTTAATGTCTCTTAAAATTAGGCGAGAGCACTTTTAAAATTATTCGCTACAAGGTAAACGGAGTAAAGACAAATTTGCACGACAGATTGACCGATAACGTAAAATAACATTTATCAGCGTCTAGCCCACGTCATTAATGACTTGCTGAACGCGTAATCAATATAATAACCATGACTGAACCAAATTAATTATATAGGCAACGACAGACAGAATTCATTTATTATGTATGCAGTTCGGTGAGATTTCGGATCAGGTTCAGATTAATACGTGAACACGCAAATACATACTCGATAAATACTCCATAATGATTGCACTTACGACGCATAATTATTTAATTTATCGTATTACTACATGTAAATAATGTTTTTGATATACAAGTAAAATTATACGAGGTCTGTATATTCAGGTTTTACGTTAGTTTTACACTCGATGTATTTATGTATATATTATATTAGTTCTACGTGGTGTTTAAAAATTTATATCAGATATTATTTGAAAAACTATAGGACGATTCTAAGCAAAATTCCAGATCGGCTGCTACCGAAAAATTGCAGCCTGAATATTAATGAAGCATGACTGAAACGAAAATCGCATCCGACACCTTAGGATCGGTAATTGGGTCTACAAGTCTGCGCACAATTATTCGGATCAGAGGCAATATTATATTAGACGCAAACTAAAAAAAGGGGAAAATAGGTATGTATTGTTCGGCAATAATTATAAAGTCTAAGTCTGTTACAATTTGAGGTAAAATTTGTTGAGAAATATTATCATAACATATATTATCATTATAATATATTAAATGGAATACGGAGGCGTAAATTCATTATAACAATATAAATGCGAAGAGCCGCCACAATTTTTCGGATTGCCAACACCAACTACTACAATAGAGAAAGATTGATAATGCGAAAGTACTCTGATGATAGACAGCCGCGTCATGGGATTCGAGCATGCTTCAACTGGCAGTATTATGCTTCAAACATAAAATATACTCCTACACGTGTGCCGCCTCTGAACGAGACATCCTCAGGACAGTTTGACAATGAATGAACTCTCATCTAATTTGACAAATAATAAATATAAAAATTATATTTTTTTTTTCATCGAATAGCACAAACGCCATTTCAGAATACCTATAGCTTATACCGCAGACTTTAATATTTTTACTAATCCGTGAATATTATACGTAAATGGTGGCATGATTATATCCATGTTTGCTAAAGCATGTTTGTTTAGCCCTGTGTTATAGTGGCTATAGGTCTTTAGTGATGGAGCTGACGTCATCCATGTGTCATGCCTAATAATATAAGTGTGTAAGAAAAATAATATGTTTGTCTATATTGGACACAGATATTTGGCACTTGGGGATTCCCTGACGTACCCACATGTTTGATTTGGCTTTCACGAAATATATAAAAGTCATCCTAACTTTAGCTGCCGGGAATTACAGTGCAGTTGGCATAAAACTATTTACTAAAACCTTAGTTTATATATACATACGTTCGTTATTTATAAGACTGTAGGGGTGTACTCTACAGACTTCGAGACAACGGACATAAAAGGCATCCAGACTCTAAGCGATTATTTGTGGAATACACTGATGTTTGTACCGAGTGTCGATCGAATGCACTTGACGCAGTAATAACTTGCGATAACTTAAGCCACAACGCCCGCGCCACCCGCAGTTCAAATGGATCTTTTCTATAACTCTTCAAGTAGGCACTTATATTATAATTGTAGATACCAGGTTACGTAGTTTTCTCACAAGTTCACACGGGAAACGGTCAGCATGATACACATTTAGACAAATCTAGGATGATGATATTTTCTACAAGCAGACATTAGCACGATTGCTTGGCAACATGTATATTTAAGCATTACTACAATATTCGAATCCAAAACTATAGATCGACGCGGATACAGCGGGTGCCAAGAATTTAGCTCTGTGTGTGGTACAGTCATGTCTCGGGGTGAGCAAAGTACACTATTTCGTATAGACTCATAGCTCTCTGTGGCTTTGTCTAGATCAGCGCCAAACTGTCTTAAACTTAGAACTGATACATAAGAGTGCGCAATACTGCAACGGGTGTGAGCAGCTTTATGCTACGTTCAACGGAAAGTAAAAACATTTTAATGTTTACTATGCTTTTAAATGTATTTGTATACTGTACTATCTCTTTGATTCCTTGTGAATGTGTATTTGCATTCTCAGGACTTACAAGCTGATTTGAACCACCACTATAGTCTATTTCAAATACGTCCCTTTTAACACTTCATAGAACGTAACTCTGCACATCATCATCATCATGTCAGCCAAAAGACGTCCACTGCTGGACATAGGCCTCCCCCAAGGTTTTCCACACAGACCGGTCTTGGGCCACCCGCATCCAACCGCTTCCCGCGACCTTTACCAGGTCGTCGGTCCACATTTCATATAAATACCGCGATACAAGCCTCGAGCTTAGTGCGGAAGCCGCTGCCAATTATAAAAATGTGTAATGTAGTAAATAGAGAAATAAATAATAAAATAAACACCGGCAGAATGTAAAAGTGAAAAAAAAAAAAATATTGCTATAATTAACAATGATTACTTATGGTACTAAACACTATTTAAAAATAATTAAAATCTATACAAAACATTATGTAATTGTTTCACAAACATAATCAACAAATAATTTCTATTGATATTAGTCTTAAATAATTAATACATCAAAATAAAATAACATACGACAGTACCATGGTTACGCACTAAGGTATTTTTTTTACTTTCAGCCATAGTGACGTGACAATATGAATCGGATAACATCGAACTAATTCGAGTTAAAAACAATTTTCCGAAGAATAATTTTGTAAATTTGAATTTGGTAATAATTATTATAACGTTGTAACGTACCTTAAATCTCATTCTGCAAAGCCTTAATATATTTTATTTTTCAAAAAATGGATTTGAAGATGCAATATTGGACGTATGGTTTAAATATCCCATAGTTTTTAAAGAGTAGTTGTCTTAAAAATAAAAATATGTTATACCACATTTATTTCACCCTTATACTAAGTATGGAGTAAGTATGTGATACTAGGAATTAATCAAGGATAAGTCCAGATTTTTTACAATTCAATAAATATTTGATGTAACTATTCATTCGATTTGTCAAACTTAGATGGACTCCTTTTTAGTTTTCCGTTTCTATCATCTTTGTTTTGATTATAAATCCACGATTAGTTTGTTTGGAAAGTTAATATGTAATCGGTTTCGTGATGTGTCGATTGAAACGGTCTCTTCACTATCGCTGTTCAACGATCATCTGTCAAATGAGAGTTCGTATTTGAAACGCACTATACACTATCCAAACAATAAAGTTACCCAGTTGTTGATTACAAATGATTACGGTCGTATTATTATATAAGACAATTCGTTTTTATTTTCCAGTGGCACATGTGGCCAATGGTCGTGTGGTGCTGTACATATTGTGTGCTCAAGAATAAGTCCATAACATACAATACGAATCAGTACTGATGAATAGTGTTAATCATCTTTTAGCCGTACACAAAGGTGTTTGTTTTTTTAGTGATCGTTTTTGTTAATTCGTATTTCGGAATACCTCGGTTTATAAACTATGTATGTACGTTATTCATCTTTAAAGAATAGGTATTTATCGTGAATTGTTATAAATATAATTAGGATTATTAATATCATACGTCTTTGACGTATAATGTCTAATAACAAAACATAAATCACAAAAGTATACACGTGTAAAAGAACCGATAGCATGATAAAAGTTAAGTAACACTCAGGATAAATCTCGTAAAAAATAATTACTTTCTGCAAACTTTTAATTACTCTTTCCTATGCGAAGCAAACTTTTACTTAATTAATCTGCGCAAAGCTTTGGCGACGGGTTGCCATAAAAAAGATGATGCTAACAAATAAAAAAAAAATATTTCTAACATCGTAAAAAATGTTCTAACGAGCTGAATTATTACTATATTGCTTTATGAAACCAGTTCGGTTATACATCGTGCTATCTGACGCAATATCTGATAAGTTTATTGGCCACTACATCAAAGAGCGGTGTGGATAACGTGATGGATATCTTTTGAGAAATAAAGTACCCACGATAACCTTAATAATAGTCAGGTCGACGAAGCCTGCTTTAATAACAGTGTGTTACGAAAACAGTTTATTTTAATATATAGTTTAAAATTGACTGCCTCTCTGGCCCTGTGGCGTAAGTTTTCGCTTATGAAAGCGGCCACAAAAACTAGTTGCGGTTTTCAGTTTGTTAGCTTGAAGTTAAACTAAAAATCAAAGCCATGTTTTACCTAAAATAATCAGTATAATCAAATAAATAGCAATGCGGATGAATGTCCAAGCAGACAAAACGAAAAGTAATTTAATATATTTGTATAATTCAGTGCTTTTTATAAATAATATCAGTATCATTAGAAAGCCTTAGTCCACTTAGAAATGTTTTAAAACAACAAGATTTTCAAGAAACCTTTTTTATACACAAACACAACAAAATGTCAGAACGGAAGAGCAGAAAAATTAGGACAGCGGTCCGTATTTTCTCCGGATTTGTCCTAGTTCGGAGCCACCGAACGCCCGCGTTTTCGAGCGTCCGTGCGAGAAAACATGGTGGCTAATTATGTAATATAGAAAAGATACGAAAATACACGTAAATTTGTATGTATACTGCTTGATGAAAAATACGCACCGCTCCGCTCTTAGTTGCATAACGATGACAATGCCCATTTTCCTTCCCAAGTGTGTGGAGGTAAATCAAATCTATACTAATATTATAAAGCTGAAGAGTTTGTTTATTTGAACGCACTAATCCCAGGAACTACTGGTTCGATTTGAAAAATTATTTTAGTGTTGGAAGGCTATAGGCTATATAACATCACGCTACGACCCACGAGGGCGGCGCAGTAACGATAAACGCGGGTGCAACCGCGGGAACATCTAGTGTTATAATATAGCAAAATGCATTCACGTGACATAATAATTAAACTTTAATTAAATATAAACATTTAGGTACTCTTTCTAAAAAAAACCACTTCTCTGTTTCATAGGAGCAAAGCCGCGAGCAGCAACTAGTTACCTAATAAAAAATTTCAAGTCGGCAGGTAAATCTAGCGAGGGAAAACCGTCATTGAAAGACGTGTCACAGCCTAGGTCACTTTAGTGCCTTACTCAGTTATTATCTAACCAACGCAACCGGTAATATAAGGGAAATTGTATGAAAATTTTATCAACCACCTGCGTATTACGGTCGTGTGGTTATTTATAACTTTGACGTATATCTACAAAGTTATATTAATAGGTATTGAGTTAAATGTATTTATTACATGCTAGGAGAGACAACTGAACTAGATTCTTTGTAACAAGCATAGAGCGCATGACTGGTTAATAAAATACCTCCATTTTGTTTATAATTCACAAAGTTCTGTGCGTATAGATAGAAAAATATGTAGATGTGATACGATTGAAGAGGGCTATAGAGGCCCCCGAGAGGATATATAGCAAATTAGAATTTCAGAAACAAGGATATGTTCATGTTCATCGTAATCGAATTTAATTTTATCATCATATCTTTCCAATAGCAACAGAAGAAAAGGGATATAATGTTTTGTACCATAATTATTTGTTCTTAGCTAGTAGCATAGAGAAACCTTATCCTCACCTTCGGGCAACCGGCGTAATACTATAAGCATGTATGTATATTCGTATTTGTAATTCTTTGACGATTCTATGAGTTTCCTAACAATGATATATACCTAAATAAATTTATATAGTTTTGTTCAGTGATCATGTTACGGTAGATAGTTGACTTTAAACAATAGTAAACAAACAAGTCAGATTCCTTAAGCAGTTAGGAAACTAAAACTTAAATTGCCAGTGAAGCTATATTTATCCCTTTTATATAATTTTCTTGACCTTTACATACGATGAGACCATCACCTTTTCCTTGATTTTTTGAAAAAAGGTCTTCGTGGTCTATTTTGTGAACTATAAATATATCTTTCGCTATTCGCTAGTCGGCCTCGATGGCGTAGTGGCTAGTATAACCGACTGCCACGCCTGAGGTCGCGGGTTCGATTCCCGCACAAGTCAAACATTTGTGTGCATGAACATGGATGTTTGTCTTGGTCTGGGTGTTTCTATATATAATATATATGTATTTACAAAAAAATTAATTATATATGTATGTTTATCCATTGTCTAGTATCCATAGTACAAGCTCTGCTTAGTTTGGGCTAGATGGTGTTGTGTGTATGTGGTAGAATATTATTATTATTATTGAAATTATGAATACGAATTTTGACACAAAGTAGCTTTTAAATATTAAGTGACATCAATTGAGTTACGATCACCAGATTTGGGCGTTACAAATTATATGAGACGCACACTGGCAAATTTTCACATCGGGGAGAGTTCGCCGTTTTCAATTATTTGGTAATAGTACGAATGAATTACCCAACCTCTACTAAACTTTTAGTGTAAGTCGGCGTAAGAGTAATAACACCATAACTGCTCTTCGTTTGGTAAGTAAGAGTTCCGGATGCATAATATCTACCTTTCCTTCCATCAGGATTTCCATTCTTTAGTTCATTTTCTTTTTGTTGATCCAAACGTAAGTGAAACCTCTGGTATTGAAACCAATTATAGGCTTTGGTCGGAGCCTGCCATCAGGTGAGTCTTACGCTTGTTTATTATTTAGATAGTATTCAAAAATAATAGAGAGCCGTTCTTGTTATATTACTTAACATAAAGTTATAAATTTTGCGGTATTTAATATTACAAATACTATCCAATAAACAGCGTGCTTGTGTAAGTTATTGCAACCATTACGCCATATTTGTGCTCCTGAACAAATACAAGCGTTAATGTAATAAATCATAAATTAATATGGCAGGATATATTACTGAAAATGTGTACAATATTAAATAATCTTCGATTCAAATACATATTGCAAATGTGAAACGATGTTTGTTTTTGTAAATATGTTTTCATTTTGTCCAGCTATAGCAGGTTTACTATCCGATTAATCAATAAATAATAATTTATTATTATTTATCAGAACTTAGCCAAAGTCTAATCTTAGAAAATAGTCATCCTTTCAGTTTGCAGAGGGAACTGATCAGTTGAATATGGTTAGACTAGCTAAATAATAAGACTAAAGGCTCATTTACAGAATTACTGTTTTTTGAAATAAGTGCAGCTTTCTTTGTCTTATTTGGCGAATAAAACAGGGATATCATGACACTTGCGTCGAGAGACTTGCCTCGCGTAAGAGCCTAGTAAACAAAAGTTAAAGAAGAATAACATAGGATACATCTTTTATTTCAGGATAATATTTGTATCTGGCGCCTAAATAAACATGGCAATCGGCTAGATATATATACATTATTATATTTATATATATTTTCGATTACTCGGCCGATTCGGCAAGAGCTATATAAACTAGTACACTCATTCCGTTTCTGGGAACTGAAAATTTAAACATTCAGTGTTATCATGGCGTTATCTAACCGCGTAATAGTAGATGCGTCGTAGTTTTATATTTGCGACCTGGGTTGGGTTTTAATGCTATGTAAATGACGCAACTTTGTTAACTTGATAATTTTCTTAGTTAATGGGATTTACTGCGTTAAATTGATACATAGATTCGAAACAAGTTTCTGTGAGGTAAAGAGTGATTTAAACTCAATTTTTCTTTGTCTTATATACATTTATAAACGTGATGAAATATAATTAAAACTACTTATTATAATACTATACAACTGCCTCAGTGGCGTAGTGAATGTGATAGTGCATGAGGTCTCGTGTTCGATTGCCGTGACGGTAAAATGTCATTGATTTTTTTAAATATATCTCAGTAGCAGTACGGAGTCTAGCATTGTGCCGAGTAGACGACAATAGGCTCGCCCCCTATTTCGTTGAATCAAAATCATAGTTGGCGCAGTGTGGGTGAAATAGAGCTTTGCCTATCTATGTATTTGTGGAGACACGTGAGACTATGTTTGTATTTATCTATAATTATATGTATCGATTAGCTTTTTTTCTTAAGACGATCGCAAATAGATAAAAAGGAATATGTAGATATTAATAGCGAATTAATTTTCCATTACGTGAATAGTATTGAGCTGCAAAGCAAAAGGAAAACACAATAACAAAATGTATAATTTCGCAACGGTGGATTAAACTGTAATTTTAGTATAAAATATTTTGGAAGCTTCAATATTTATACCTAGGCGACAAAATGACATAGCATATATCGCAGAGGTCAAGCACGGTAATTCTAATGTCGTATTAATAAAACCTATGTTTATTTATATTATGCAACTTTGCATACTTTAACTAAGGTCTGCTACCAACGGAAGCGTGGCTTCTTAGACGTTTCAAAATACGTCGTGCAGTTTCTGTAATCTGGCGTACTAGACTTGTACACGCAGTACACCTCGTGGATATAGTAAGTAGGTACAAACGTAAGTATTCCGTGATTTGTGACAATATTATTCAGTGTTAACATACATTTTATAAAAGTATTAACAGGTACATCCACTCAATGTATCCGGGCATATGACACGATGTACAACAGGCATCATGAAGCCTGCATGCAACGATGTTACTGTTCTGTTGAGAGATTTTAATAATTTTGTATGTAAAATATTTTATTTCTTACATGTCTTATAGCATTTTTACGCTAAACAGAGACCCATCTCAATATATTGTCTTTTTTTCTACTTTGTCATTTCAATTAATTAGAAGACGAGTATAGTCTAAAAGTACAACTGACTGGTTTGTATAATAAGTTTATATATATACCAATAAGACAAAATATAATAAATGAACTATAAGCAGCAAGCAGGCGTACATTAATCGTATAATGACGAATACGCGTCTTTGAGGCTACGCCTTCGTGGACAGTAAGCCATACAGTATGCGTCAGATTTGTGTTGAAAGTTATCAAACGACTGTACCACATAATACCGACATTCATTTAGCCGATTCACGTTTTATCGAATCATCATTGACCAATGGTATTTTATATTGAATAAACTACATGCAACTTCATCATTCAAGGCACTACTGCTGAGTATGTCATTATACAAATAAGGAGTGAACTACTTCAAGTCACCTTTCGTCGAAAGCATTAATAGGAACTACGTTAACACAGAATGACACAAAAATTGGTTACCAGACGACAAAATACATGTCAATTGCTGTGCTTGGCCGATTAAATTAGCAAACGCCAACCAAATCACTTAACATGAGTTTCTTTTGGTTGGTTAGCCTTCAGAAACCGTGTAAGTCAAAGATCTGATCATGGAAAAACCGACAAACCATGTCTAAGTGTAGATTAGAACGTGCTACTTACGGTTTAATCTACATTAAAGGGATACTTCTATGGACTAGGTAACCGTTACATGAAGGGGATCTTTTGATGACAAACCTTTCGATACATACGCGTGCGTAGATCGATTTCGGTTCAAGTCGTACGAATGTAAATTACAGACAAAGTTGTTGTAGGTTCTGCGTTCTCACATTGTGGTTAGACGGTGTTTTGTATCTATGAGTTCTGTACATTGGTAAAGACAACAAAAATAAAAAGTACCTTTGAGTTATAACTTATAACTCTTATAAGTAACAAACACACTTTTGCCAAAGTGGTAAATATATTATTTCTGAATACGTAATAAGACCAAAAACGTGACAAGTTAATACAATTTGGCAAACTTGGCGTATCTATAATTTAATAGTGTGTGGTTTATATCATCTCTTATCAAAATTCGATTACCAACCGATGTTATTTTATCGCACGAATATTACACCGATAAAATATATTTAAGATAGGATACGAGGCCGTTGTACTCTCATGGGCGTCGTAAAAGGGAAGAATTACATTAAAGGGAGGGTAGTTGCGTCTACCTTTGGCCAGTCGGCTTGTCAAGTCGGTTAATTATGGCGGGATCCTCTTAAGAGATCTATCCTCAACAGGGGTCTTATGTCGTCTGATATGGTGAAGATTTAATTCCTTTTCGTGAAGTCTAATAAACGTTCACTAGTGGAAAGAGCTCCTGGCTTTGATTATCATGTTTATGAAAGTGACGAAAACCGAGTGATGTGGCAACAGAAACCGTCGATTGAGAACCAATTTAAGCAATATCGGAGAGTTATCGTACAGAAATTGCATCTGTAAATACGTTCATTGAAAACTTGGAGATTTGTATGTATTATTTATTTCCGAAGCAAATACGGTTGCACCTATATTAATTGAATTTTCTGTAAGAATTTTTCAGTAATAGCTCGTAGTCTGAAAATGTGTCCGTAGACAACAATAGAATCGTCCCTATTGGTCAACTTTGATCCTAATACACATACTCCCCTAAAGATAAACAGCGAAAGACAATGTATGTGTGTTTGTATTGGAATAATTGGAATTGTTTCCTCTTTAAAAAATATTTTGACTGATCTTTCCATTGGGCCAAAGCATTAGTCTAAACGGGCTATTACACATACCTACATCCATATTTTCCTTTAGCAGCTTAGTAAAGCAAACCATGCTATAATTGTATATTAGAGGCTCATTTAAATAATAATTGCAACCATTTCTTTCCGCAACCTATGCACATACATGCAGTACTCACATTGCGAGATGAGAATTAACAAACACAAAACCGGAGAGGCTTCAAAACTTTAAGCTTTGTACATAGAGCTCAATTCGTTCTGTCAGAAATAGGTTTTCCTGTATACCTACTCGCTTCATTTTACGTGTGGTTAACCACAACTTTATTTTAATTAACATTCCCATGTTGAAGGATACATCGAGTTGTAATTAAAATAAACACAGAAATAACACAATTATTATATTAATTCGGAACTAGAGTACAATTGAAATATATTATTGCATTGTATATTAAACCATTTTGCCGCAATGGATATGAATATTTGGATACATTAAAGTCAAACAATAAAGCCGCAAAAACAAACGCTACAATTTCTGCTGACGTGTATTAAAACAAAAACAACTCGTGTACTGTTTGTGCTTTTTAAGCTTTTAAATAAAACAGCATTATACCTAAACTCGTACCACATCCACTTTGGAAAACTATATGCGGAACATGCATTATTTCATCGAGTTCGTACCGACAACTCTTGGGAGTTTGTACTACTACTTACTAATGAAGTAATCCACATAAACCGCAGTGGTTCATGAAGGTACATACACATACACAACACGGTAATCATGTATTGAATTGACTGAGGCACAGTAATAGGGTAGGCCTATGTTTAATTTTGTACATTATTTTACACACAAAAGCAAATAATTATAACAATCGATATAATCTTTTTGTACAAATAGTATTAAAATCGATTACAAAATAAGGGAGTAATTAATATTTTAAATTTGGATAAAATAAAAATTGGGATCGTAGTGGGGATGTCTCGCTATCTTCCTCTCACAGCTGCGGTTAAATAGCGGTTACGTCACAGTTACTGTTTGTATCGCGCATCCTTTTCCGTCACCTGACAATTGCTTTTAATTTTTTTAGTTATTACTGTTATTTTTACTACTAGATTTGAATCTTATATATTTTAAGTAGATTTTAAAAAATCTTTGTGTTTTAGTGTTTGGGTAATGTAACTAACTATTTGATTTAAATAATAAAAACTCCCATTCGTCCTAAACTAATACAAATTAAACAAGATCCTTTTTTATCAAGTCCCTCGTAAATATACATATAAAACGCGAACTACAACGTGATTTAGACCGGCTTCTAAAGAAACTGTACATTACCTCACGTCTTCCATTACGGAGTAAAAAAGAGTCCCATAGGACCGACGCACCTCTGAAAGGAACGTATAGCCAATCTCTTTTCGAACACAGTACAGTTTCAATTTCATTCTTTCATATTACATGTTAGACCCTACTAAAGGTCTACGAGAAAATTCTTCATACTGAAAATGTAAGTTTATTGTACCGTATGTTTCAATATCGGTGCCTATTTTATTCTTATGTAATAATCTTCTAACAAAAGGATATAGGAATAGGACAGAATGATTTTAATAAGGAAAATATACATATATCTGCGTTACATCAAATCTGTATATTTATTAGGTTAGTTAGAGAGACTTATATTTCGTTGGTTATGTTTAGGTATACAGCAGTCGATCGGCTACGACTCCAAATGAACAACTGTGACATCTAACTTAACAAAACTGCCAACGATTAATTTTATCAACAGCCCGAATGCCTTTGAACGAACAAGTTAGTCTGAATAAAAATATATACAAGATAACCAACATTACATTAAAAACTGCTGGTAGTATAGGCAGTTTATAAATCTTCAAGCTAAAGATTACTTACAACAGAATTGAGGCACTAAATGCATTATTGAGATAGTATATCATTCCCTATTTTTCTTATTCAGAACACGTAGGCGAAGTTCCGGTTCAGTATAAGCTTAAAGAACTGCGTTACTCCTGGTTAACCTTCAGTTATGAACTTATGACTATAGATAAGCTATTTGAGATTATAAACCGACAATACAAAGATCTTATGACTCATTCGAGGTTTAATCATACTTACACGTTAGCTTAGAACGCGTAGGCGCAAATATAAATACATCTATTTGTACATGACATCACATTACTCTGTAATTAAGCATTTTTTTCAATTAAAGCAGAGTATACATTCGTTTGTGACTATTGGTAACACTAATGATTATTGTTGGTTGAGGTTTAATAGAACCTTATCTCTGAAATTAGAGCATTAAATATAACAAAATCACGGATGGAAAGCACTTTATCTAAAAAAAGACGATACCTATAAGACGGATTATTCCCGTATCGTGGGCGTTTTACTTTATGAGGCCTTATTATAATCTTTTTGCGTTTTATTCTGACTAACGCTCTGCGCAGATCTGGCCATGCCTTATCACAACAACAGCTAGTAAGAACAAGATTAAATTCTACTAATATAAGAATTAAAAAATGAACATTATGACTCACAGTATTGGTAGATAGCACAAATATTACGTGCAGAAGCCACAAATGGTTTTCCGGAAATGTGCATTAATGTTGAATCTGCCTAAAAGCGACACTGTTTTTAAAAGACCCTCCCTGCAAAAGCAATAAGAATATCGCAAATAATAATATTATAAACATATTTCAATGTAATACTCAATAATACATACATAACGGGCTCATAAAGGAATAATAATAACAAGTATGAAAAGATTTCACCCAGTAAAAGTGGTTCGATAGAATCCAATATATCGTAAATCATACGCTCAAAGGCTGTCAAATTGTTCCTTACAAAGACGAAACGATGGTCGCCAACGAAAAAGAAAGGGTCGTTGGGGAACTTCATATTCCCCTAGTCTCTTACATTCTCTTGACATACAATCCATGCTATTATTATAAATGCGAGTTCAACTATCTTTTTGTTAACTTTTTAGTATGTTTTTTATACGAGACGATATACATGTGCTTTTTTAAATAACCCATTTCAATTATTGTTTTGACGTTTCTTACTCCATTCTCATTTATAGTTTCTTTAATTCTGTTAAATTCAAATAATAATCTTAAACTCGCAAACTTCAATAAAAAACAAAATTTTAACAAAAAAGAAAACCGACTTCAATAAAGAATATTCTAAAACTTAAAATGCACTAAAAAGTTAATAAATAATTGCATATTCTTGTGAATAATTAAATTATTGTTATTTTTGGAGTCGGTGTTAGCCGCTCACGCCGCGTGCTGCGTCTATGTGTGCTATTGTGCATGCCAATGTTATGTTATGATTATAGTAAGACATCTCATGTTTATTAGTTACAAACCTACCTTGGCTGACACCGACTCCAATAATAACAATAATTTAATTATTCACAAGAATATGCAATTATTTATTAACTTTTTAGTGCATTTTAAGTTTTAGAATATTCTTTCTTGAAGTCGGTTTTCTTTTTTGTTAAAATTTTGTTTATTTCTCGGTTTTTAGTGAACCTTGCCAAATATGAGAACATTTTGTCATTGTAGCCAATACGCATTATTAAGCATAACTCGAAAACGAATGGTCAAATCTTAATCAAAATTAAATGGGACCACACGGGAAGCACCAGCTTTCAAATAAAAAAAGAATCATCAAAATCGGTTCACCCAGTCGAACGTAACGAGGTAACAAACATAAAAAAAAGAAAAAAATTACAGGCGAATTGAGTACCTCCTCCTTTTTTTGAAGTCGGTTAAATAAGTAAACTTGCAAACTAAGTGTACATTAGATTTTAAATAATGTATAAGTACTTAAAACTTACCAGGGCTTTTACAGCCGTTAAGAGAGCAGATTAAGTGCTTTCCACATTAGAATACAATACAGTACATACTATATACCTATATCAATTTACATACATCTTATTATGCCACATCTAAATCATCGAAGATTTTAGTAAGATCAGTATTAAATTGCCCTACTGTATATTTTAGGTCCTGCGTACTAACGGGTGACTCTATAGTCGTCTGTCAGGACAATTCCAAACTCCGTGATACTGTGAATCTTTAGACAAAAATCCTAGTAGCCAAAATAACGAATCCAAGACCTCATGCACAACAGTCGTATTTACTAACGATGCGCTACAGAGAAGGACCAAATTAAAATAAAATAGTTAAGCTCAGTATATTTAACACATTGAACGCTATGTAGCAGACACAATAGAAAATGAATTCGTCGCGGTCATTTATAAACGACATGACGCTCAATATAATTATGTATTTAACCTTTAAATCTTAAATCCTTGCCATTTGCAAAGGAATTACAAAAATCTAAAAACAAACATGAGTCATCGCACATATTCGGCCATTTTCCATTACGAGCGGTATTCCGACCCACGTCAAACGTTCCGTCCGTACACGTCGACTACGCCGGACATTCGACAAAGTTCAACAATGTTGATATATTGCCCGTTTACCAGGTGTAAAATGGTTATGACCCGCATTGTTCAGCTAAAATCTTCCGAAACTGTGTACCGAGCTATGCGAAGCACCTATATAATGTATACATAAATATTATAGATATTTGGGCTGTGTTTATGAGTTTATTAGATTTTGCCTGGTGCTTCACTCGCGTAAATGCAGGTTAAGGCAGTAACAGTACTTTTTCTGGATGACAGGTTCTCTATGTTCTTCAGATAGACCAGACCCGAAATTTTATGATGATCAGTCGAGTAGTTAAGGCGTATAAGCGTAACATGCAAACAAACTCACATTCGCATTTATAATATTAGTTAGGATTAGTGGGTATTTTTTCTGTTACTCACGGTTTCTGACGAGGGGATCAGGCGGTATTATTGGATGTTCCTGTAAAAAAATTCTCAGTAGCATACCTACTGGCGTGAGAGTATATTATTATGGGTATCTCGTGTACAAGTCCGGTATATCGTGGTAGCGTGGAACAGTACCAAATGTGTTTTGATGATGATAAAAGGTAGTATTATCCTGAAATGGATGCCCAAATACAATGAGCGCCATTAAAATGGTTGTATTGAATCGTTTTGTATTGTAATTCACAATTAACTTTACTGTTGTTACTAAGGCACTGTTCACATGTGTTATCAACAAACCGAGTGAAGTGTATCGGTTTTTCGTGTGTTTATATACGTGACTAGATTTGCCCGCGGTTTCACTCGCGTTTATGGTTACTGCGCGGCCCCCGTGGGTTGTAGCGTGATGTTATATAGCCTATAGCTTTCCTCGATAAATAGGCTATCCAACACTCAAAGAATTTTTCAATTCGAACCAGTGGTTCCTGAGATTAGCGCGTTCAAACAAACAAACTCTTCAAGTTTTTATAAACTTGAAGAGTTTGTTTGTTTGAACGCGCTAATATTATTATTAGTATAGATAGGGACATAACGCCGACTCATTGTAAAGTTCATGGCTAGATGTTTCGGATTTATTTGTTGTTTATGTCTGTCAGTAACCACTAAGTTTTAGCGTTAATAGATACAGTCACGCTTATATCCCCGAAGGGGTTGGCAGATGTGTATAATACTTACAGTACGTAAGTTATGGTTTTAAAACCCACGTAATAAATTGCATATATATATATCCGGTTATAGTTCCAGAATTCGTGCTACTACTGAAAAGTCGTGACAGAAAATCCCAACAAGACATTGTTTGATTCATTGTGCCACTGAGACAGTCTTTAAAACGTTTTTAAGTCACTATTCGACACAAATGAAACTATTATTTATGATTTTAACTGTTGTTTGTGATTCTAAACCTCGAACATTTGTATCCTAAAATTCCATCCCATCGGCCGTCCCATTCTTTGGTACAATCCCTACATATTTGGGGATTTGTAAATATGCCTCGCTTCAAAATAAAACAACAATTTTAATGCCCAAACAAAGAGTTGCGCAATCCACATACAGCTTTACCGAATCTGGGTGTTCTATAATATCCGACTTCTAAAAGTATAATAATAATTATAACGACTAGAATGTTTGGTATAGGACATAATAACTTTAGCAAGTTTAGTCGAAGATTAGTTTTACGATATGCGCCAATAAAACCACTTGGCAGCAAAAACCATTCCAACAAAACTGCATTACCATTGAAGACATAGCGCGGCGGAATATCTACCCGTATACATTATAATCAAATTGAACAATGTTGAGAGCCGTACGTCGGCGGGGGCGGTGTAAACGAGGTTTTACTGCACATTGTTTCCGTTAAGCGGTCCCTTCAGAGCCCTTTATGCGATGCTTACGTCATCCGTTCTATATCGCAGCTCACCCTAGGGACTGGCAATTTCATTTCATTACGGGCCACCAACCTGCTGCGAGTAAACTGTATTGACAGTCAGTGTAATCGTCGAACGATATAATATAATGTACTATCGACTCCAGCAACTGATGACCACTCCTAAAGTTAAAATCGCATAGCAGGCCAACACTTGGTACCCGTACCCGTGACACGCCCCTTTCTTTGTGTAAGTTTTTTTACACTTTACATTTGTTTACTGATTCTAAGGCGATACAAACTCAACTGGTCAACATGTGCAAGCGAAAATTTTTCTGAAATGATCATCCGTCGCTGGAGCCGATAGTACAAGCTGTGTGCAAAATTCACATAACATTGCTCTCGTACATCCCGAAAGGGTTAAGCAGAAATGCAGCACTATATGTCACCAAATGTCTTTATGGGGTGTGTCTGTTGAGGAGAGAAATACCTCTACCTGCCTGCTACACAAACTCAATAACATTGTACCGGCACTTATGGCGCTGAATATAATAATATGTAAAACATATACATTACTTTCGCAAATGTATAAAATCGAATTAAAACAGTTCCGACATTAAAGAATGGAAAAACTTCTCTGCTTCAGTTCAAGTGGGATTCCCACTTAAACATTGGATTTCGCTCACACTGAAGTAAATCGACTGGGCAAGTAGCTCTACAGTACAGAAGAACTTTGCCAAACAATCTTGTGTTGTATTTCTGCGGAGTGCGGTGAGACTCATTGAGGATAGAGAGAGCTGTTAGCAGCAGTGAGATCTTTGGTCCTTACATAGACAGTAAAAGCGACTTCATTTTTGAGGATCAGTAACGCTTAGTGGTACTTCTAATAGCATTCATAGTCCGGTTGTAGCTTACTACAACTGTATCCTATACACTATGGTTGTACTATAACTTGTGTAAGTCTTGCTTACGTATCGTCGTATCATATACTTAACACACTATGTACTTTTTATTTGACGTGAAAGCTGTATAAATACAAATTTTATTTTGAATAGAAATTAAAATTGTAACTCTACCTTTTTCGGTTTATGACATAGATCCCGCTGACAGACAGACGGACGGACGAACAGCGAAGACTTAGCAAATGGTCCTATTGGCACCCATCGGGTACAGAACTCTAAAAAAGGCAACTACAATATAACTACAAAAGATTTCTAACTGCAGTCACACTTATACGTAACAGTTTGCAATCATTTACAAAACGGTTGTAATACACCATTCAATTTTACGATAGTTATAAAACACAGATACTTGGATACTTGTTTCCCTTCCTTTCAAAACACCTTACGTCATACTTTAAGTTTTTATAGGCGTTTTTATCGAAACGTGTCCTTAGTTAGATACGTTTCCGGCGAAATAAAATTATAGTCCATCCATAGCATTACTATCCGTCCGTGAGCAACACGAACGCATCGCTGAATACAAATCGAAATACATATATGTTTTTTATTCATGTCAGTGTTCCGAAAAAGGTGGTTCGTATACAAGCAGTTTATTTTTGGATATCGATATTTTTGCTCTTATGCCTTTGTATATTTTGTTAATTAATGCAGCGAGCGTCCGTTCGAAAGCTGAGCTCTTAATTGAAGTGACTGGCAAAATGGAAGCGAAATTATTCATACATGGTATTATTTGTTTTTAAATATCTATATCTATAGTAATACAAAATATAGTAATATTTTGTTTGTAATGAAACATTCAAAAATAATTTTACCATTAGAAAGATATTTTATCGATAAGTAACATAGGATGTATAACATCACGGTATGAGCCACAGAAGCGGCGCAGTAATCATAAACATAGGTAAAACCACGGGGGACAGCTATCCTAATATTATAAATGCGAATGTGAGTTGGTTTGTTCGTTTACGCTTCCAGGCCTTAACTACTCGACTGATCATCATGAAATTTCGCACACACGGTGTCAGGGGTAGGTACAGAAAAGGACATAGGGTATCTTTGATTCAGAAAAATTGTATTAATCCCGAGGGATATAAATTTAATTAATTTATTGACTTCATTTTTATCAATGCGAGCATAGCCGCGGACAAATAAGTACCGTCCGCCTGATAGTAAGCGCCTAAGCGGTTACCGTAGCCTATTGTAGTATTTAACAACAACTTGCTGGCAATCTAGAGCAAAAGTAATTAATTATAGGTGAAAGGAATGGGAGAGGAAGGTATGTAAGTCTCCGGACATATAGTATTACACTCCGAGTTAAACGCAGCAATAATGTTACGACAATTTTCTATAAGAGGGTGGTACTTCTCCAGACGTAGGGCTTTCTCCATAACCTCTGCAAATAATTAGCAACGGCGAGATCATTCCCTAAAGCACTCACTCACCACAGGCGTACTACATGAAATAATATTTATATGGCTGCGAACTTCTATAAATTGGAGTTAGTTTCAGTAGCTTCCATATTGTATTACAAAAAGTCTGTGTTTAGTCTTTTATTTCGCAGAGTATCGTATCACAAAGTTTTTAATATAAAAGCCTTTAAAATACTCTAAATAACATTTCGCAATTTCATTTCTGAGTAAGAGTGGATGCCCAATTTAATTACTTTTCAGCAACAGAAAACATTTAAACAAATTAAAAAGCACTGAAGTGTAATTGAATCGGCGCACCGAGGGTTCCCTACGATAAAATATATAATACCTACAGAACAATGAAACATGTTACCCATAATATATGTATAGTAATACCTGAAATGAAAATATTTGCATAACAAAGCATACTGATTAATCTTAATAGATAATTATTTATTTGCGGTATGTTTGTGTCTGCAAAATTTGAAAAGTAGTTGATGGAATAACTTGAAATTTTCACACAAGATTACATATCTATATAAGAGTGTTTTTATATCCTCTTTATCCCAAAGTCTTTCGAGAAACAGGAAATAATCCTAGAACAGATATTTTTATTGACTCGCCTTGATAATAATTAATGTCAGACTGAGCCACAAAAAGCGCGCCTGGGTTTTAGCTACTATTAAATAAAATATAATTATGTAAATATATATCAAATACAAATTCCTAAAACTTGAACTTCAATGCCTCGTTGGAGCAATAGCATTGGTTTGCGCTCACATTTACCGCAGGTAATAAGATCCTGGTTAGATGTCGAGGTCAGAGCAAGTATTAGGCAATTCTCAGTAAGCAAGGCATTTGAAACTATTCTTGATATATTCTTCTGCCTTCCTTTCGCGTATATATAGGCGTAACGTCACATTTTTTTTATGTAACATACATTCTTATAAATATATTAGCATTCATACGGCGGTTTAATGGTAATGGTTCATATAAAAACCATTCCATGCAAGCTCCTGCAATGACATACATTACGAAAATAACGATCTTACAGTAAAGTAAGAAGATGACGAGAAACGTATTTTTTTCTTTTTCATGTTTATGTTGTACGTTAAAAACAAAGAGAGGAAAAGAACGATTCTCACGTTTTATCATTTGGGTCATTTACCTAATTGAGTACAAAAGTTCGGCAAGCAACCATCTAATTATACTAATTTCGCAATCTGAGATTTTAATTACGCTCTTGTGTGTATTTTTCAGTTGTTGATCATTCACGAAATAATTAGGCATTATTATCATTACACCGATACCCCATAGAGGCGGTCGACTTATAAGTTTAAGGTCACAAATACTGCATGTAAAACTGATTCAGAAAATCTGGACCGGCGCTGCAAGCAATGAAATAATTAAAAATAACAAATGAAAAAGTACTGCTTGCTTCTATTGATAACCATGTATTCTTGTTCATATTTGCAGTTAAACTAAAAGCTTGTGTATGTTAATTATATTTCCAGCTTGCTGTTATAACTTTTACCAAGTTATATGCTTATGTTAGGGTAACAACTTATGATTGGCAACGCCTGGCTTTATTAACCAAACGACGGCGTGCCGTTTCACTGAAAGAGCCCGCCGCCGTCTTAGAGAAAATTAGCGCTAAATAAATAACACTGTTACTGGGTTTCGGCCGGTAAGTAAGAGTGCCGACTTGCCTACCCCTAGAAGCCTTACCTCCCCCCATAATACTTTTAATTCAATTTCGTACGAATTGTACTGTAATATAATATAGATATTATTGTGATCAATCACAGATTACGGTAATAATTTACGATCATGAATGCTAATAAGCCATCTATGGTGCCTAGAAAAATAATAATCCTATGGAAGGATATTATAACAATGCGAAAAAAATTAGTACTTAAGTTTACCTTTGCAGCATGCATCGATAACAATTCCATAAATAACGAAAAGTATATATGAAGCATCCATCATCAACCCCTCGAGTAATCCCTGTGATCCCGAAGGGTTACCGACTTAGGGTAAAATACGGGATGTTAGGAGGCAGGGGTGGACTATGGCCGCTCAGAAATTTTCTACAAACTTATTAAACCCTAAAGCGTGAGGCTCGTATAATAAATTAAGTTAGATCATGTAGGGAATATTGGTACACCTTATATATAGGTTTTGAACAGTTGGAAAGTCACCACTATGACATAGTAGGTTTCTTATTATAATACATACATAGTCTCACGACTATATCCCTAAAGGGCTAAGCAGATGTGTATTATACCTACATTTCGTTAGATATATGTAGTTTTAAGTCCCATATAACATGGGACGAACCAGTTGTAGACTCCGTACTTCTCCTGAAAATTTCTATAGAAAAACCCAATAACACTGCCCGATCCGAAAATCTAACCCGAGATCATGCACAGCAGTCACATACAATACAACTGTGGTACAGAGGCAGCACCTCAAACTTCCAGCATGTATTATTACAGAATGTACTTTTCTATTTAAAAGTCTACTCTTGCTCTAGAGACAATAGTTGCCAGCGATTTTACAACATTCAAGCAACGAGCACAAAGAACACCTAGACTCGGCACTACCAGGTATGTATTCACAATATCGAAACAAAATACACACATAAGACCACTTTTCCCGACATGCGTGTTGTGTACGACAATATTGCTATGGTTGTTATTATTTAAATTCGCAACCTTTAACTTCATATGTTATAGCTCCGTAGGTTATCCAGACCAAATTTCGGTCACGACGGCCAATCTTAACGGCGAATGCGCAGGAAATTATAATGCACAAGTGTGTTTGCAAACACGAGTGCACTCTCTATAGGGTATAGAGTCCCATAATTACATGGGACAACCGGAGATACGATCAGGCACAGCACCGATATACAGTGTTTTTTTTTGCCCTAAAAAAGTGACATCCGCCTTTTATTGAATTTTCCTAATTAATGGTTCATTATAAATGCATGAGTAGAACTCCCAAGTGACAAATTCGTTATTTGTCACTTGGGAGTTCTACTCATGGGCATAGGTTCTGAGAAAATGAATTTCAAAAATATGTGTTAGGGTTGTCAGTGTTTTGACCTTTTGTGACGTAGATTTTATTATCTAAAGTCAGTAGCTTTTTTATCTTCAATATTCGATATAAGACAAACAAATTACATCAAAACAATTTTGACGTGAAATTAAAAAAATTGGTTGGTCACACACCTACCTATTTTCATCACGAGTTTCCCTGAAAGAGCGCTTTAACCTTTTGAACGCCAGAGTATAAACGCATCGCCGTACCCCCGACGCCAAGCCTCTTTTTCTGTAAAATGACCTTCAGGAGTATAGGGATTCCAAAACTTTATCGAATATCAACTGTGTTTTTATTTTCGTCTTAAATTTTCTAATAAACCCTACTCATGACACTAATATTTATTTAACCACGAAAGTAATGTTTTATTTAGTTTTATTGTTTATTTTTATGTTAAGGTGCGACGTATTTTTTGTCATACATATGTGACGTTGGCGTTGAGGGCAAGATTTCGTTTGTCACGTATATGTGACAATGGCGTCCAAAAGGTTAAAGAAATTGGTATACTCACCGTTGCGTCGCAATATATATTTACGAATATTATGTTTATAAAACATAATATTCACTTATAAAATAAGAATAGTGATATTGACAACTTAAACACTAGAAATAAGCACAAGTTAGTAGGTCCGTATCATCGTATAGGTACATAAAGTTCACAATTTATTTGCGGGACTCAGTATACGCTTTTTTAATAAACTACCGATTGATATTATAAATTTACTATTGTTATTTGATATTATTAATGTTAAAGTATCTTTCTTTTCTTTTAACGAACTTTATAAGTAATAACGTAAAATTTTGTTTTAACTACATTTAGTCACGAACTACCTTTTCATATGTCACAAAGTGTAAGTGTATGCGTCCTCATGCCATACTACTGTTTATTACAAATGACATTAGATAAATATTATTTCAAACCTGATATCTCGGAAACTATGTGTCCTACAAAAAATTCGTAAAGACATAATTTGTAGCAAATCGCTTTGCCTACAAATATGTTAATATAACTTTTTGCCCTAAATTTAAAATTAAAGAAGTTATAGGCAAAAAAGTGAGAAAATTTCTATAAAAATTTTATTTTTTGCTCTATAACTTTTTTTCTACATTTTACAAAAAAAATACTTCAGACCAATCTTGTAGATGGTCATTTGAGGAAAATTTTTAGTCATAGTTGGAAGTTCATCTTCATTCCCCAAACCTTCACATTCAACGTTGAATTACATTCTGAGCCACAGCCTGGACCATCGAAGAAAAGTAGAATAGAATAGCTAGCTAATAACTGATTGAAAATATGATTATGTCGAGGATTACCTCATCGGCAAGATGTCTGTGGAGTAGGCACACTGGGGATACCACGTAAAAAAAAACGCGCCTACACACTCTACGTCATAGGTGGCGGGGAAAAGAGTTAGCAATGAATAAGTAAAGTTGTAGGTAGGGATTTAACAAAAAAAAAATTAAGAATGCATTTACAATAAAAAAAAAAGATCAAAACTAAGTTAAACATTTCGTTTTGACCGGATTCTCATGAGCATTGACGAACCCGGTCAACTTTGGAGCGCTGTAACAGCGTTTTAAATGTATAAAATTAAAAAAAATTATAGAGAAAATTTTCCTCAAAAGACCATCTACAAGATTGGTCTGAGGTAATTTTTTTGTAAAATATAGAAAAAAAAAGTTATAAAGCAAAAAAGAAAATTTTATAGAAATGTTCTCACTTTTTTGCTTATAACTTATTTAATTATTTTTTTTGGCTCGTCAAATGACCACACTCCACCTGATGGTAAGCAGTCGTGTGGTCTAAGAGCAGTGACCTCCACATCGCCCCCACAGTAGCCGAGGCGATGTTGAGCTCTCTACTTTGACGGCCTGAGAAGATGCTTTTTCACGCCCCGCTTAAAGAACCCAGGATTGAAGGAAGAAGGAAACACGTGCCTTGGCAAAGAATTCCATGCGTTGGTCGTTCGGCAGAGGTATGAGGACCCAAACTTTTTGGTACGCGCTCTAATCGACTCTACCGTGTAAGGATGGCATCTGAGCCCAGCACGCGTTGTTATGGATAGGAAAGGGGAGGGCGGGATAAGGTGGAATAACTCTTCAGAGCACTCCCCGTGGTATATTCTGTAGAAACATGCCAATGAGGCAATGTCCCTACGGAGTTGCAGAGGTTCTAGTGAACTCGTGACCTCTGGATCTCCGATGATACGGACAGCCCGCCGCTGTAACCGGTCGAGAGCGTCCAGCAAGTACTGCGCGGAGCCATCACAAAGATGAGAACAGTACTCCACGCAAGGGCGCACTTGTGCCTTATACAATAGGCACAGTTGCCCAGGCGTGAAGAACCGCCTCACCCTGTTCAGAACTCCGAGTTTTCGCGAAGCTTGCTTAATGACGCTCTCGATATACATAGGTTTTCTGATTAAGGGAGCTTTAAATTTAGGGCAAAATGTTATATGAACATATTTGTAGGCAAAGCGATTTGCTACAAATTATGTCTTCACAATTTTTTTGTAGGACGCATAGTTGCCGAGATATCGCGAAAAAGGTGTTTGCACCCCTTTTTCCAAGTTGGCGGCCGGGGGACAAGGGCGGCAACCCTACAAACTTGGAGTTAAGCTTATATTGACCCCCACAAATGTCCCAAAAATAAAATTGCGTCCTCTAAAAAATGCAATATTAGGTCCTTAAATTGTAACATTTCTATGGACTACATTGATTGCTAAACATTTTAATAAGTAAATCAGCTATTTCCGTAGTAGGTTGAGCCAAAATGATTAAATATGGTGCTATATCAAATTTATTTGCTCTATACTTAACCATCAATGACTCTCTCTCCTTATTTTTCGCACCAATTTTTCATGTATTGTAGGAGTGTTTACGAACATATAAACTCACATACACAAACTACCGGATCTAATACCTATACGCCAAACAAATATTTTTGCCTTGCGGGAGTCTAACCCGTGCGTCAACCAGTGCGTCAACCATACCGTCGTATTGATTTTATGCAGCTACATAATTATACATTAGTTCATTGACCTTCTTGTGATAACCCTAATTTTGAAAATTTGACCTTAGTACATTAAAATAATTTTCTCAAAACCTACGCCTAATTAGAAAACCATATTTTTGTGGGTGATAAACCTTATTATAAGGAATCTATTCGTACCAGATAGAGGTTCTACTTCGACCTAGAAAAAATAATAAAAAATAAATACTGATTTCAGTAAAACATATTTTTTTGTGGACTCTATGATCATTTTTGATTAAATAATAACGGGATAATGCTCCTAGAAATGCTTCATAAATCCTCAATGCAAACAAAACTCAATTACATATAGGTATTTTTGTACGAATTATTTTGTGTGTTTAAACCTTTAAGGCCACGAAAACTAAGATTTCTTTAAAAAGCAAGCAAACGAGTTTGTCACTTGGGAGTTCTACTCTTGCATTTATAATGAACTATTAATTAGGAAAATTCAATAAAAGGCGGATGTCACTTTTTTAGGGCAAAAAAAACACTGTGCGATGGCTTTATAATAATAATAATAATATATTTATTTGCTTAAAACATGGTATACAAAGATGTTATGTTACAATATAGTTCTAACATGTTTGGCTAAAAAGCATGCAAAAAATTGTGAACATTACGAACTATAATTTATGCTCAAGAAATTCCTTAATACTATAAAAATTATTTTGATTCAGCCATTCGTATAGTTTAATTTTAAGCAGTCTGCAATTTAAAGTCTTTAGATGCACTGGTAATTTATTATAAATTCGTACACACATAGCCAGGCAGCTCTTATTACTTATCTTTACGTACTTGCCGAAGCACGGGAGTCTGCAACACAACCAACGTCGGGATGCTATTGAGAATTTGTTGGCAGAAAAATGCAATGACCTTTTGTTGGCCACGTACAACGTAGGTACCCTAATCCTAAAAGCCATAAATTGCTCGGGAAAAATCTTTTTTTAAACAGTAACAAGACGAAATAATTTCATTTTAGTACCTTTTTGATTAATGCCGGTTTTCTCTGTTTATTCGCATGAAGATTCATATTGTCACAGTATATGCTTATTATAAACTCATTAACGTATCGAAGATGAATGTCGGTTAACCATTCATTACGGAAACATCTAATGATGTAATTAATCTTGATTGTATATTACCAAGCGTAATTGTGAATATATGAGTATATTGTAGTGAGTAATCGGCTTGTTGATTATATTTATAACTAGATGTTCCCGCGGTTTCACCCGCGTTTATCGGTACTGTGCCGCCCCCGTGAGTCGTAGCGTGATGTTACATAGCCTATAGCCTTCCTCGATAAATTGGCTATCCAACACTACAAGAATTTTTTCAAATTGAACCAGTAGTAATCACGCAGAATGAACCAGGAGAAACATAGTTTGTACTATGTCTGCAATGGGTAATTATTTTGCTGCGATGTTATTTTAAAACTGCTATATCTCCTAAGATATTCATTGAAATCGAATGACGTAAAGGGCAATTTTGTTTTAAATTAAATACTTGTGATGAATAACGTATTTATTTGGATAAGGATTAATATCATGTTTATAAAAATACCTTCGCAAGTAATGCATTATTTTAGAACAAATTTCGTTAGCATAAAAATGGTTATAGTGAGCCAACCTTAAAAGATAGACATATGCTGTCGCGGACTTTTTTTTAGAACTTTTAAAGGGAAACAATTCTGTAATACATGATTTTTGCGAAACTTTAACTGTTTACGCAGCGCACGCAGCGGAAGCTCTCAAAAGAAAAAATACTCTCCGATTTTGAAACATTCTTCATTGGTGCTCCGCTCCTATTGATCTTAGCGTGATGATATATAGCGTATAGCCTTCCTCGATAAATGGGCTATCTAACACTGAAAGAATTTTTTTAAATCGGGCCAGTAGTTCCTGAGATTAGCGCGTTCAAGTAAACAAACAAACAAACAAACTCTTCAGCTTTATAATATTAGTATAGATTACGAGTGGAAGATTATTTGGTGGCAATAAGCATTACACGGCTCGTCCGGGGAGTATTACCCTCGAACAGAAAACCGGCGTTAAAGTGCCGAGAGCTCAAATGCTTACCTTAGGTACATGCTTACTTACATGCACAAAAATAATAAGGTACATGCTTACTTACATGCACAATAAAACCTTATGATACAAAACATAATTACATTCTTCCTACACAAAGAGCGCAGAGAGTGGTATAAGTAGGCACAATGTCATTAGCATCGAGCCGGGTACTGCAGTTTTGGCTACCTATCCAACAAAGCTAATCATTTGTGATCTACAATAGTAATGACAAGTTTGGGTCGTGATTGATGACTGTGTCGATGCAGTTGGTAAACCTTGCATAAAAGTATATCCAAGGATAACATTGATCACACTTCAGAAGTTCAGGAACGCTATCCGTCTTTGGAATAGCTGCAAGGACGAATGAAGTATTAAATACTGCACGCCGACCTTCTACTAATATAATATTCTAGCCGTCACAACGCTATCAGTTCAAAAACAAACGTGGCATATTTGTATCGCCCCTATAGTTACGAGTACCACTTAAAAAGCATGAATATCTATAAACCATTACAAGCAAGCCGTCATTATTATGAAGCTAGCGACCACAACATAGATTTGGAACACACCAAGTTAATCTTCAATAGGGTTTACGTACTTCCCCAATCGCGCTACTCCAGCTACGCCATAAACGGCAATTCCGTCGTGCAATATACAAAGATACCAGAGCAAAATAACTTAGAATAGACTGCAACATGCGATTATAGTCGCATCTATAGACTTTATTATGTACTTAGGTATTAAAGACAGCGCATGTCAGCTGTTTATAGTATCGTAGCGGCATGAGTCAACGATGTAAATTATCTTTATTATGGGCTCATTCGAATGGCCTTTGTACCAACCTGTTATTGTATTGTCATCTCCAATTATTATTTGTTTAAGTTTTGTATTTTACTTACTGTTATCTGTGATTTCGTTTCGCTTGAACCTTTTCTATATTTAAATACAGTTATTTAGTCGCGTAAATATATCAAACATATAGAGTGCTGATTAGCATGGAAATATGGGTATGAATGTTTGTCACATGCTCAATATTAACATCACGCCTGTAGTAACTAAGTACAGTAGGGTTGTATTATATCTTATATCGTTTAATAACCTTTAATTAATTGAGTGCCTTGGTGGCAGGTGCGGTAGTGAATGCGACGACTGCTGTGCATGAGGTCACGGGACGAACAAAGTGCTACTAGGATTTTCTGTAAAAAAACATCTTAATAGCAATACGGAGTCTGGAACTGTGTCCTGTAGACGGGAAAGCGCTCGCTCTCTATTACGTAGAACTCAAACCATAGTCAACGAAATGTGGGTTTAATACACCTACCCCTTCGGGGATACAGATGTAAAACTATGTATCTATGCCATACAAAATAAAAGATTTAAGGCGAAGCGAAACCATTTTCATAATCTAGTCTGCCTTCTTTCAATTCACATGTGTCATGGGAATCTGTATCCGTAAATAACCACTTTATAATAGGAGTTAAAGTATGGAGTTGCCGTTGTATTGTAATAGATACTTTGAATTGACATAAAACCTTCGTGATTTGAGATTTTCCAGTGAAACTTTTTAACATGTTACCTATAAGATTCTTCTTTTAAAAAATGTGCAACATTCGATTTTTGACTTTCTATTGTTTTTTTATTCAGCTTAGACGGGAAAGATGGATACTCCGAAAATCCGACTCATTTTTTAATACGAGTTCCGACGCGGAACTAACGCGGCAGAAACGGCTTGCAATATCAACGCTGCGTTTGGAGAGGAGACTGCTAATGAACGCACCGTGCGTTTTTGGATTAAACACTTTCGTAATGGAAACTTCGACTCGAAGAATGAACCACGTGGAAGACCGTCCACTCAGGATTCAGGATCACCATCCACTCAGGATAACGCTGAATTGAAGGAGGTGATGGAAGCCGATCCGAGTCAAACCACCCAGGAATTAGTGGCATTGTTTAACGTTACCCTACCTACATTATTGGCTCATCTGCATCAAATCAATAAGATAAAAAAATATGAAAAATGGGTGTCTCATGATTTGACTGATTTGCAGAAATAAATGCGTGTTGAAACTTGTGTTGCCTTGTTCAATCGGTACAGAAATGAAGGAATATTGCATCGAATTGTGACATGTGAAGAATAGTGGATTTTTTACGGTAACCGTCAGCGAAAAATGCAATGGCTGACCCCAGTTCAAACGCCGCAACAGTGCTCTAAAGCAAAGCTTACCAATAAAAAGGTAATGGTAACTGTTTGGTGGTCTCATCATGGTTTTATTCACTATAGCTTACTCAGGTCTGGTCAAGCAATAACAGCAGATGTTTACTGTGCCGAACTTCGAACAATGATGGCGAAACTGGCAGTGAAACAGCTCCGACTCGTGAATCGATCTTCACCATTATTGCTCTAAGATACCGCCAGACCTCACATTGCACGAAAAACCGTTGTAACTTTACAGGAGCTGCAGTTAGAAACCATACGTCATCCTCCGTACTCGCCAGACCTTGCGCCAACAGACTACCATTTTTTTGTGAATTGGACAATTTTCTACGTGACAAAAATTTTCTTCCTAGGAAGCAGTACAAAATCCTTTCATACAGTTTTTCGAATCTAGATCCCCGGAGTTCTATCGTAAAGGCATAAATTAACTTCTTTTAGATGGCAGCAATGTATAGATAATGAGACTAAATATTTCGATTAAATAAAATATGGTACATCTTAGACAAAAAACGAGTTTCAATTTTTTAGTGCAAAACGGCAATTTCATACTTTAACCCCTAATATTTAAATTATGTCGATTATTCACAAACCAGTTAGAACGAATCTACGCAAATAAAAGTATACAATCACACAGTGACTAAGTAGCAAGGTTTGCATCCGTATGCTTTCCGCGAAATTCGATAGTGATAAACTCGCAGCTTATTAGGTACCTACATAACTTATCTTAATATGCCGTTATCAACATAATAATATGGCGTTCATTTTAAAGCTATAAAATATATGTGTGTCCGGTAGACAACAATAGTACGCAAGATAAGATTCGACATTATAGGAGACGCGACGTCTCTTTTTGTCCTACTGCGCGACGTAAGGAAGGGTACTGTGTTTAAAACCTAAATTTGCCATTTTAGCTGTAGACAGTCATAATTTACGCGTCAATTTAATCTTTAGTGTTAAATAAAAGGGATTTTAATGGGAATTTATTGTTGTATCGTCACAGCCGCTAGAACAATGAAATCTCATTAAAATCCGTTATACAATTTGTGATTGACGTTCGTATAAACAGAGATATTAAAACAAATTTATTTACTTTTTTAACTAACAATTTGTGAACAGATTTCAAGTGTCACATTTATAAATAGCGTAGCGGCACATTAATTATAATGTCATCATTTATTTATAAACATTGATCAATAGTAATATGACGAATGCGGTAGTAACTACTGTCTGTTTATTAAGTTTCCACAGCTAAACCACTAAACTGATTTGTAATTTGGAATTGTGATAAGAAATTCCAAGAAACACTTTAATCAAAAATTTAAAATCCTCGTTAGTGCCATGAGTAATCGTTAGTAACCTATTACTTGTTCTCATTCTTCTATTCTGCTGTTGGCGTAGTGTGTAGCTCATATGATATAAGGACCTCACCGATTACGTCGCTTTACATTAATATCAATGTCGGTTATTAATATATTATGTGTATATCTTCCATGGCACACATGGAAGTTTATTGATTGTCCCAAATAAACCACTACTATTATTTTTTAGATTAGCTTTTGTATTGTTAATATAAGAAAATACATAATATACCTATCTTGTATATAATGCCGACTCTACAATCCGAAATTAAACAATGCAACCCTAAGATACAAGAAAAAGCGATGAAAGAAGCAGCTGGTAGTCTCAATACACAGTCAAACAATGTCTATGCACAACAGATTCACAATATCATCTATAGATAAACGCATGACTCACGGACACAATCGCAGCCGTGGTGTGCATTTATTGGGTCGCCAGCGAAATCCGGTCACAATGCGATCGGGGAAAATTTCAGAGCGATATGTCACTACGGTTCTTAATTATACGTTGGGATCAACGGAATATTAATGAGAATGTATCTATCGTAATGTACATGTATTTGGATTTGCTAGTATAATAAAATTCTGACAGTATGTTATTAAAAAAATATTCTATGCCTATACCTTGAAGAAGTTGGCAGAAGTATATTTCACTAGCTGTTTGACTTTGACTTAGTCATGTCCCCGGTTAAGCCACCTAAAGCCCAACAGTTTTTCAAAACCAAATGATAAAAATGTACCCGGCATACGAGATAATAGATGACTATTTTGGTTACTGTTAAAGATACATAATATGAAATCGACATGAAACTTGCAGAATAGGACGGCTCACCTAAATCGTATGCGATAATTATGACGAAAACGGTACTCTGAATGTCTTGTATATCGCTGTTATTATAATATGCATGACAATTATAATAAACAAATTTTAATGTAGAAAGTTAAAACAATTATACAATTATCTATAATACTTTAATTAAAAAAGCAACTTTCTAAAAACAAGTTTTTGAGTGACTAGTTATTGATCAATCGATTTTGAGACTAATGAATTACATATCGAATAAAACATATTTCAAAACGTGATTTGTATGTCTAGGCTAAAGCCTCGTTTCTATGTTTCAGTATCAGTAACAATTAAGTGTAAGTGTGTATTATACATACATATGCCTGTACATATGAATATTCTCGAAGAAAAAGGCAGAGACCGTATTACAATAGTTCGATAATGCCCACGTTATAGAAAACGAGTCTATTCCTCTTTACCAGACACATTCCAGATTGACGACAACACAAGAACACAGATCGCATTTTTTTGTATTGCATTCCCATCTAAGTCGTTTCTCCCCTGCCACTGCTCGTGCGTCGTCTTCTGCACACAACACGACGCACCAGCAGTGGTAAAGTATACGATTTCAATTATGCCAACGTCGTTTTAAGTTTAACGTTAAAAGCACAAGAAGCTTAATGTTTGAGTTTGGCACTCGATAAATAGCTAGTGCCAAACTATGACTGCAATGTACAACTGCATTGGACCATTATATTTCTCTCAGTGTAGCGTAGCATAAGCAGGTTAGTAATATTATACACTAGACTTTGCCCGCGGCTTCACTCGCGTAAATGTAGGTTAGGTTATGTAAGTAAAAGTACATTTTTCTGGATGAAAGATACCCTATGTCCTTTTCTGTTCCCCTGACAACGTGTAGGTATGCGAAATATCATGATGATCGGTCGAGTAGTGGCGTGAAAGCGTAACAAACAAACTCACATTCGCATTTATAATAATAGTTAGGATTAGGATATTGTATATATATATATTGGCAATACATGTTAAGTAGTCGGTAATTGTAATATAGTTAGGTTATCTTTTGTGGAAGCGAATGTAACACACGGATGATCAGAAGCGTAAGAAAGCGTTTAGATATAGAAGCAATAAATTTCTTCTATTGTCAAGTCAATCCCGGTGTTCATTCTACAGTCACGCCGTGAATATGAAGCAGGTTTGTATTTATCATGCTTTTTTACGACATCTATAAACGGGCTAATTAAGTATTACATCACAGCTACGTAGCCCATCACTTTATAATATCGTGAAATATGAGTGTACAGTACTGCCTAATCCTTTGACATTATACAGGTGCGGTGCGATGCTGTTGATTTCAAAATCTATCTAAGTATAAGGCATTTAAACCAAAATTAAGCCAATATTTAAATTGACCAATTGTCATACTTTTGTCATGAACAGTTTGTCTTTCAACTCAATCTTTATTAATATTATAATGACACAAGATTTGTTTGTTTGATTAATCGATACTCTGATTAAACCGTTTTATAAGTCATTCACCATTAGAAAGCTACTTTATCCAGAAGGAACATAGCATTACGCTACGAGACACGGAACCGGTGCAATAATAATAATATTTTATCACATACACACAACACCATCTAGCCCAAACTAAGCAGAGCTTGTACTATGGGTACTAGACAATGGATAAACATACATATATACTATTTTTTCAATAATTATAAACATGGATGAGACCGCATAAGTGTTAAAATAAATTAAATTCAATCCCACCCTTTCCACTTTGAGAACTCACTCTTACCATAACCTATTAGCTAAGCATGAATAATTTATCAACGACTCATAGCTCTAATAATAGCAGCGATTTATATATTTATTTTGCATAAAAATAAATGTTGTATAAAGTCCGTTAACCACTTCTACATAAGCATATCTACATTATTCTAGATATTGTCTACTGATTTCGCTCACGTTAATATAGATTTTGTGAATAAATTTCTATCCCTCGGAAACAATACCTTTTTCCTGAATTAAAGGTACCGTATGTCCTTTACCCCTGACAACGTGCATACACGTTATATTAGTTAGAATTAGGATTTCTATTGTCTGTATGTAGTGTGTAAAAAAGGGATCCTCTCAGCCTTTATGTAAAACCCTTACCTTTACATAAAGGCTGGCTCATTTGTTTGAAGTTTTTATGTCTGACTCACGAAAATAAATACTACCTGGCATATTTATAACAAATCGCGAACTAGTATCAATCCAAAATAACACAATATACGGAAAAACACATATTCAATAGTAGTTACATGCTGATAACAGCAACGACGACGGTTACGCCAAAACAATATTTAAGATTTTATAAAATCATAATAATAATTGTGATCGTGGCGCAGCGGTAGTGTCTGTTGTGCTTGAGGTCTTAGGATGTATTCTTCAGGAAAAGAGACGTATCTAACATATTTTTTCGACATTATGATTATCACCTATTTAGAATCAGTAAAAAATAATTTTGGTAATTACTAATTACGTCTTTTTCCCCTATGACGGCAGTATACCCGGGTCAGACAAAATGTTATTTTGTTTTACTATCAAGAGATTCCCAGTAGCAACACTGAGTCTGAAACTGACTGTTGGTAAATGGAAATGGTTTAAGTCATACATCTCTGCCAACCCCTTCGAGAATGTAGGCGTGATACTATGTGTATGTAGATAGGTTGAGATGCATACCTACCTCCACGCTCAGATATCACCGAAATATGAGGCGATAGTGTCACATCGTAACAAGAATTCGCTATTTATTTTTCTTATAAGTCGACGATCTTATTACAGTCTACTAAACACAAATAGAGATTCCATAACGAGAAAACCGAATAACTCTCCCCGATAAGGAATCAAAACCTCACGATCGGCAATTAATAAAAATAAATTATAAACTAATGTCACCTGGCTAATAATATTGTGAATAAAAATGCTAACGACACAGATTATTTCTATAGCAGGTTTTTTATAAAACCGTTTTTGGTGAATTTAACTGAGAAACAATGGCAGACTTAATGAATTTTCATAGACAATACCAAATATATTACCTTAGTTTAAAGTACATCATTTACAAAGGCTTTGTAGAAGCACAATGGGGTGATAAATAAATGAGGTCATCATGACATAACAGACATATGGCCTTAAAACACAAGTACCTTGTCAATTTAATTAAATAAAAAGTACTGTACTGTTAATATATACTATTTTTAAAATGGTAATGGGTCTATGTATATTCATAATGTCAGTACCTATTATACACAAAGACCTGAAAATATTATTTTGCAATACTTTATACACCTTTAGATTTTAAATTTTAAAAGTATTAGTATTTTTTAAATTACTTTATATTTGTTAAAATGTGTGTAAATATATATTAGATTAATAAGTGTAGTTATAATTATTAATGTTTATAATAAAAAAATAATATAACATTAAATTCTATATACTACTAAGCAAAAGATGGTAGATAACCAAACTGTGGTCTCTGCCTGCCCTTTCAAGAACATGTGGACGGTTATGTTGATATATAGATAAACATATGTACCTATATGCCTTTAGCATTTTAAACTGACATAGTTGTGCTTGACTCCACATAATAGGGAATCTTAAACTCTCTCACTAGCTATAGGTGTCCCCGTTATGTGTAGTCAAACTGAAATATAAGTGTTGTCTCAAGTGGCAGCTGTTGCTCCTGCGTATTTGGTAATAGGATATTCTTTGTTGTTCCAGTGGTGTAAATTTTTATATACATTTACTATATTAGGTTTGAGGTTGTTATCTAGAAAAGGACTTGTTTATCCATAAGGAAATTTTTAATAGTAGCATGGTGCTGAAACTTTGCTGAATAGAGGGCAACACTCTTATATGTTGTTATGTGGGACTAAAACATAGCTAGCATATAGGTATTCTAAAACACACAAACACAAAACAACCTTATTATGTTCATGTAAAAGCATACAGCCCGCATTAAAAATACCTTACTTTATGTACAGTATATTGTCAGTTTGGTAAACACAAGTGTGTATAGTGCTAACATTAAATTATAATATTTATTAAATACAATACATATAAGTTTCAGAACATACATATTTTGTATGCTAGACAGACAAGACTGAATTAATGTTTTAATTACTCATCATGCAGTAGTAGTGAGAACTACAGTTAAGACTTTAACTCCTTAGTCATCAATTAATTTGAAACAGCTGCGATGAAAAAACATATAGCTATGTTTAGTTTTTATGGTGTCTCATCAACTAATAATTTGTATGATATATGATAAATTAAATAGTAAAGATTCCCTCTACCATTGAACCTTAACCCTGACTATTCACCTAACTATTGGGTGACATGTTAACCCAAATCTGTAATCTTTGCCTGGTAAGACCTCACCTTAAAATAGTATTGTACTAACGTATACCTATTAATAATAAGTGCATAGTTCAACCTGTCGACTTTATCAATTTGATTAAAATTGATACATAATGATGAAAGCATTTTGCCTGGACACATTTATGCTTTTATGCACTGATGGATAATTTATGAAATTTAAGTGTAGTGCGCCATGTCATATCACCAAAAAACATTATTAAATGTTACCTGACAGGTGTGTCTAACAAAACAACAACATATTTTGCTAGTTCTCAGACAAAATAAAACTATTTCCAAGATCTTACTATTGTGCAATACACAACATTCAATTCTCTTAAATGTATCATTAAAATAATTATTTGTATCATTAAAATAATTATTTATCATATTGGCTATAATTTTCTAACAACTCAGGAAATTAACTTTTGCTATGCTGTTAGTACTGAATAAATTCAGAGTAAATATGTTTGTTATTAATTTAATCTAATTTGTTATTGAAATTGATACCAATCGCTCAGATCCAGGGCTTTTTTAATGCAAAGGCAGTTTTCATATTCCTAAAATATAAATACTAATAAAAGTTGTAACAGAAAGGCGAGATTAGTGCCTACACTTAAAGTAAAGATATTTTTGTTTAAACTTTTGCTGCAATTATAATTGAATACTAAAAATAACCAATTATTTTAAAGAATTCTACAGATTCTAAGTGCAAGTAAAATATACATAAAATTTTCATTTGAAAACTGTACAATTCACAAACTTAATAATTGTACATATGGATGTCTGAACTTTTCAGAAGGTTTGTTGAATAATAAATCAATTTGTAAACAATTTGAAGAAATATATAATCAGATAACGATAAATACGAAGTAATACGAGATGAATATTGGCAAATTAATTTAAGTAAAAGTATCGATGATAACTTAATAACTGGTGCGACGCTTGCCGGCGTTCATTGTTTGTAAACAAATAACATATGACCCGGCATTCGACGCACTATCATAATAATGTCACAAATTTTTCATATATTCATTAACAACATACAGAAATTGCAGCCAAATCCGCCCCCAAATAGTTGAGAAAACAATAATTAAGTGTAACAGAGTCGCAGCATGTTAAAATCACCATGTGCTCGATTGTCGCGCCAAAATTTGACAATAACTTTCGCACCCAAGTTGCCGTCAAATTATTTTACATTAGTTATTTCGTATACTAGAAAAATAAATTACAGCAATCTTTCCTGTAGATAAACGGCAAATACTACATATTACTCTAAAATATATATTTTCATGAGAAATAATAACGCCTCTAGCGGTGAAAATAAGAAACATAACGTAATGGCCGACACAGAGTAGTTTCCGATGACTTAACATCTAAATGCGCAAAATACTTACGCTTTCCTCCTCTTTTTCCATTCCAGAGGGCATCTGAGGTACCGCACGGTTAATCGCCGAGTAGTCCGGTAAATCCGGAAGCTCCTCGGCGAGATATATGGGCATTGGTTTCGACGCATCCAGGGCCCTCGCCCTAAACGAGAGCTTCGACATTTTGTTGACAGAACAAAACACGCTAGCGTCGACACAAAAATGCACTTATAAAACACTTTATAGCTCCACTAGGAGGTCCCAAAGGACCGTAAACTGAACTTTGCACACTCTAGTTCGTTCCCATGATTAATTTTTGCACGCACTCAGTCACAATTAATGAAAAACAGTAACGAAACTTTACATATTGGGCGTACTTTACAGAAAGCCATCATGGCGGCTTTCCGTTTGGCGGACGACCATGACCAACTTCCACCTAGTACGACGTGCGCGGGAAGGAAACACGCGGAACCAAATCTGTCAAATGTTATACTCTTTATTGTAGATCGATTTAATTTAAAATGTTTATTGCGAAACTATTTTATTAATTTATTTTAGAAATATTGTTTAATAAATCACTTTTTATTTTGGCGAATTTAATAATTATACATTAAAAGTATAAAAATGACGCTGGATATTACTTGTCACACCATAGACTAGAAACATTTTGGGGCACGTTTCATTTCACGTACGATGTATAAAATATATTCAAGTAAAATTTAATAACCAAAAATATAAATTGAATTCCATATAATATATTTTTTAAATAATGTAGTTGGTACAAACATTTTTATTTAAATATTAAATATTTTCTTTGTAAAGTAAAATCGTAAAATAAATGCTGCCTTTATAGACTTTATTAACCATAGACAATATTACTTTAGGACACGAAAATATTGTGATTTTGTTTGAATTCAATGTAATATTCTGTACTTAAAATATTATTGTTCTTCTCAACCCTTGTTTTATATTATCTCGCATTTGCTTTCGACAGTTATAAATTATAATAAATGTTTATTCTATATCTAATTTTTTATTAGGTATATTATGTATTATTTTTTAGAAATAATCTTTGGCTTACGACTGTCGTATAGTTAGACAATAGCTTCATTTATGCAAAACTATATAAAAAATTAGAAGTAAATAAATTTCAGAGACTATCACTACATAAAATTAATAATTTTATATCAGCCCATTATATTTTTAGAATGGCAATTGAAATAGGGTTAATCCATTTCACGTCGACAAATAATAATGTCCTAAATGTCGTACGTTATTATCAATGAAACCCGAAAACCAGACGAAGCAAATTGAACAATAAAAGTGGATTCAAGGTTAAAAACTGCTTACATTTAAGGACTTATATGTTCGCCCAAACAAACAGTAGATTTACCTTTGATTTTTACCGCTTCAACAAATTGCCTGAGTTGCCAGTAGTAAATTATTTTTCACCAAATGCGGTACATCCGCCTGTTCGTGCTAATCATTGTATATTGCATTGTGTAATCATGGGCTCATTGGCCTGTGCTAAGACCTATATAATGTCCATTTGATGTGTATTTACGGCAATGACTTTTACTAAGAGTATATAACGTGAAACGTGCTATGATTAAAGCGTGAAAGTAACTAAACAACGCTCTATTTACTTGTTGCCGGCATGAAATAGTACATAGTGTGTATAGAGACGCTATTTATAAGCATATTAATTAAAACGGACATCTGCACATCTAACACTTATAGATCATATAATCTAAATGGTATACGAGGCCATTTTTCCATCATCATCGGACTAGCTTATAGGACTAAAACCTTCGCGAGATATTGGGCAATTCAGTAAGGGCATCTACATAATATGTCTGTCGGGCATCTACAACCAAACATTATGTAGATATAGGCTGAGTACCGACCCTTGCGTAGTTATATTGGATAGTTAAATTTTCACACGGCATTGCAACCGTTACGTATAGTTTATACATTGAGATTTTTTTATGGTTTAGTTAGCAAACAAGCAGACAGATCGTCTGATGGTAAGCAATTACCGCCACCCATGGACATCCGCAACACCAGAGGAGTCACAAGTGCGTTGCCGGCCTTTTAAATTGCCCCCCTCCCTCCCAGAAGGAGGGGGGAGAGGGTTGGGCCTCCGGTACCCTCACTCTCTCGACGAAACACAACGCAAACGCTATTTCACGCCGATTTTCTGTGCCTTGGTATCACTCTGGTCGAGCCGGCCCCTTCGTGCCGAAGCGTGGGTGTCCCACGGAGATTCAATTTTTAACACATATTTTTATTATAATTATATAAATTTACAATGCTCCTACGTTTCGGTTGCTTTTCACCAACAATGTTTAAGAGGTGACTATAAGAGCAGCGATAGCTCAGTGGGGAGATCAAGACTGAAAAGCAGAGGGTCTCGGGTTCGAACCCACGTCGCGCACCTCTGACTTTCGGAAGTTATATGACTTTTCGAAATTATGTGCGTATTGATTGACAATTACCGCCTGCTCCGTGCCTCGGAAATCATGTTAAGCCGTTGGTCCCGGCTGCCATGAACATCTATGGCAGTCGTTACTGGGAGAGTGTCGACACAAATCATCCAACTGGGTCGAAATGTCGCCGGTCTGCACTGACTGGCCCCCACATAAGATAAGATAAGGGGTGACTATGATAGTGATGGTTTCAATTATATCTATTCGTTACTTTTGAGAGTGAACTCTCCTTAATTATCTGTGCTATCTATAGCTCCTTTATACAAATTCGTAGGAATACCGAATAGCTTATTTCATGATAATTCTTGTCATATTTTCTGTTTTATTTACCTTGCATCTACTGGATTTTCACGGCAGTTTCTTCTCATTTTGGCTTGCTTATATATCTTCTTAAAGACCTGGGTATGTTTTGCTGCAGAGATAAACGGACATAGTTCGAACAATTCAGAACAAAAGAAGTACGAAACGACACATATTGCTATTTCCGAGTGTTTGAGTCGAGTTGAGATGGCATGAACATGAATACCTAATATTTAGTGAGCAAGCGACCACTGCTTTCTCATGATGCCCTTCTTAATTCCTAAACAGTTATAAAACTCTTAAGGATTTCTGTCTCATCATACCAAGTTTCTTACGATCTGTAAAGTACTATTAGTAGACCGTACCTTCAAAACAAAATCAGTCGGGACGCGTATTTCCTTTCCCGTGTACAGAGTGTGTGTAGGAGGCAGTACTGCCATGAAACGCGCACAGGTTTGTTACGTTAATTCGCTTTACGAACTCATGCTCAATTCAAGGCACGTGTCCTTCTATCGCGCAAGGGTTTGAGGACGAGTTTTCTTGCTCATCCATCACAAAAGTCTCCAAAATAAACACGGATTTGTGGCATTCAATCGCGCGTATGCTTTTACAAACCCAGTATCGTCTCTTGTAATGTGTCGACGGAGCCTCGCTACGCGAGGCTCCTATTTCTGGGTGGTCACGGCTCAAACATTTAAATTTTTTATATGGCACGTGGAAGTGAAGTTTTATATGATTAAGGTAAATATTTCAAAATCGAATTAAATTAAAAAGTACCATAAAAAGAGGATAGTGATTTTTATATTAAACAAAAAGGAAAAATAGGAGATCAAGATTTCGTGTGTCCCACGGTGCTCTCGGAGATTTTAAATACATCTCACTTGTAGAATATTAGTCTTTGAGTATGTTTAAGTGTTTAAACATAGTCTCTGTATGTCTAAAAGTGTATTTTCAGTCTTTATGTGACAAATTTATAGTTATTTTAAGAAATATCATTATTTTAAAGTTGTCCTACGAAAACCATAGTGCCGGAAAATCCGGTTTCGTCACAGTGAATTTGATATCTTTCACAAGACAAAATCTACTAATTTGTGTTTTCCCTGCCTTCCTGGCAACATTGTGATCGTTTATGATACCGCCATTGTTGTTTTAAAAACTGAGACGAAAGTGTGGGTGTCTTCGGCGCGCAGAAAAAGTTTTCTGGATAGTGACAGTATTTAAATTGTAAATAAACTCCTTTTCTTTTACTTTCATATTGTATTTAACCCTAGATAGCTAACCTCCGTCGAACCGACGCCGACGGGCAGTGCGAAGTAATATTGCTGTATCTTTTTAACGACGCGTCCAAACGTTTTAACTTTTTAAATCAACTCAGTCGCTGGTGAGGTCGTTGCAGTGGCGCACGCATCGAACAGGTAAGTGCCATAGTTTGTGAGATACGTAACTTTGCCCGTCGTTGCGACGGAGGTTAGCTTTAGTACTTTTGTTTTTTTTTTTTTCATTGCAATCACCAAACACCAGTCAAGACCAGCAGCCATCAGACCAAGCTTTCTATTGATGGAGAAGAGTTATCAACTTCCTCAAGAGGAGAAAACCGTAAAAGAAAGACGTGGGATGTGTCATTACAAGAAAAAGAAGTCTATAAAAAGTTATTACAGTATGAAAAGTAAATAAATAAGGTCAATTCGCAAAACGTATTTTTATTGTTCACCCATTAACCAACTTTAATGGAAAACAACAGGTTGATTAAGTTTACATTTTATGAAAAAAAAATTGTTTTTCAAACACTCGTCCGTCGCGTCGTTTCGACGGATGGTTAGCTTAAATATTTGACTTCTACCCAATTTAACAATTGATGTTTGTTTGTATTATTTAAAAAGATATAGCCATAGGACCTTTTTTGTTTCAGAGGAGGAAGTAATTAATAGTTATTGGCGAAAGTAATTATTTCGTTCCATTTATCAAAGGAGAGAATGGCGCTTATGGCAGCAGAAAGGGTGAAGAGATATCGCGAAAAATTAAAGCAAGATCTTGATTAATTCGAAGTTATAAGTATGTAATCTCAAATTGATAATTTGATATCGTCTAATGCTTTAACGTGTAAAAAAAATGTTAACTGAATCTAAAAGGTTTCATTATTAATATTAAGTTATCAGTTTATTCTTTGTGATTGTTATTAAATTCGTCACGTAATTTTCGTAATAGTCACTGTCCCATATTTTGAATGGTACAAAAACGGCTTCAAAATATTTATTTTTCATTTTATAGTATTTATTTTGTCATTATCAGTATTTTGTTTTCGTCAAAAATGTCTCACCTTCCTTGACTTTTTAATTTGTATCACGTATCATTAATAATGACAACTTTTCTAGTGAGGTGTACCTACCCGAGAATTGACGAACATGAAACTTCGCTGATTATTTATTAATGTGATAAGATTATCCTACCCTTTTGTTATTTTTAGAAAGATTTTAGCATATATTTACGCTAATATAAGTTGATTTTGTTTCAATACGTGGTTGTTTCTGATTGATTATATTTTGTGACGTACAGGAATACTTTGCATCATATGCTGACAGAAAAACTTGAATATTTCTTATATGTACGGTTTAATTTTAATTTAAATAACATATTTAGCTAGGTAATAATATATTCTTTAATATCAGAATAAATTTAAACAATTTCAAGTACCTAATGCAAAAATTATATTTTCTGTTCGTCACAGGGTAAATTTTTCTGAAATCCACCCATATTCTAACTGGCGAAGCGGCGAGCCACGAGCGGTGCAGTTTGTTACACGCGAACTTCATGGCTAAGCTCCATGCATCGCCTTGAACACGTGTTAAGAACAGTTTGTGTTACAAAACCGTGCGTGATTGGTGGACACGTGCCTCAAGTTTAAACACGAGTTTGGATAGGGAGTTAGCGTAACAAACCCGTGCGCGTTTCAAAGCAGTTCTCAAGGGCGTCACCAAGGGGGCAGCTGCCCCACCCCCCTAGAGATTCTAAAAAAGTTGCCAAATGTAAAGCAACCAAAGTCCTAAGTCTTTGACTTGCTTGATCGATCATTCCCGTACGTCGAAACTCGAATGAATTCACCAATTCCATTCCTAATATTCCGTACGCTCAACTACGCTCTGCTCTATGTTATGATACGGAAAAAGCGTTGATAATTTTGATCGCTCTTCCGTACACGTGTACGGTAGAGCGATCGTTTAGCAGCCTTAGGAGACTAAAAACCTGGCTAAGAAACACTGGGTGAAAATCGCCTCAACGGTCTGGTCATTATGAGTGTGCACAGAAAACTTATTCTAAAATTCTTTAACCTTACAAGATTTACATAATAAAGTAGTCGAAAAGTTTTCTTCAAAAAACCCCCCGAAGATTATGTTTTAATTAACCTAATCAAAAAAAGAATCTTTGTCGACCACTATAATATTAAAATCTGGTACTTATCTAATTACAAAAAAAATACACTGTATATTCAAATTCAAACTCCCAAATTATTTTTATTCAATTTTTCCAATAAATGTAATAACTTATTTATAAGTTTTATTTATTGTACAGTCAAGAACTCGTGAAGCTTTACACGTTGGACTCTGTACCGTTATTATTACAATCGCTGTAGATGTAAGGCTCGTACTACATGTGAAAAGCTTCATGTGATCTCGACTTTACCTACAATTCATACTTTTCTCATGCTCCATATCAACTTGCCCCCCCCTTCGGCCATCGCGGCATCGCCTGGCGACGCCCTTGGCAGTACTGTCTCCTGTAGTACACAGGAATTAAATACGCAGCCGGGACTACTAAATAGACATATCATTTATCAATTCTCTATAAAATATTCTTCTATTCAACTAGAAAATATATCAAATCAATCAACTTAAACCAATGTATCTACAATACAAACAAGTGTAGAACAATTAGGCCAGGCACAAATATTTTAGCATTAATGTGAATCTAACTATTGTTTGGAGTGTGTAGGGATCAAACACTTACTGTTAATACCTACGCCGTGATGGATACTTATAATATTGTGTATTGTGTATTATTACGTAAAAACTGTCCCGTTGGTCCAACAGCACGAGATTCCGGTTTCGATTCCCGATTCAGGCAAAATTATGTAAAGAAATTTCTGCGCCGTCTGTGCAATCAAATTATAATTAATATTATTAAAACATCTAAGGCTACAACTTGCTTAGGTACTTACTATAACTCCCCGGTGAACTTAAAACTGTGTTAAATAAAACCACGATTTACAGAAAGAATGCTTTTATTTTGCATTAAAACTATATATACAACATTATTGGCGGCATTCCTCCCGACGTTTTCTAAAAAAATAAATCCAGAGCATACATCTTTGGAAAAAAAACTAAACAATAGTCGCGGTTTTAAATAAAAAGATGGTAGCCTGTGGAACCAGACAGTTTATTTAAAAAAATTAAAAATCATACCTAAAGGTTCAGTGAACCTAATATAAAAAAATCAAAGTTATGCTAACATTTTGATGTGAAATGCATTCTAATAATAATAAACCTCCGTAATTAAGAAATAACTAACGAAAATAACAGTTTGTTTATTGCTATGAGAAGCAATGTCCATGGGTCCACGTTTTGTACATTTACACATAAAAGTTTTCAAGTGTGTGAAAGTCCTTATATTCATGTAATTCTTATAGTATTACATTACATATTATAAATGTGAAAGTAACTACTCATTGTCACGTTTTCACTGATAAACTGTTGCAAAGATTTGAATGAAATTTGATGAAGGTACTTGAAAGTTATGAAATATAAAAGACAGGTTGTCACCGTTAACAGCTAGTCGTAATATAAGGGTTTCCAAACACTAAGACACATTTTGTGGTTAAATCGCAAAATTCAGCTTTTATGTCACCCTTACAAAATCGTACGATTTGCTTAGCTAGTAATTGTAGAATTGATAGCAAACCAACATATTTTTCGTTTGGGTATATTAATTCTATAATTATGTTTATGCCATTGTAGCATGTAGGTAATTGATGTAGGTAGTTTGATGTTTACATTGGTACTATGATGGTTCAATGAGGCCAACCCGATGGAGCTTAATAACATATTAAGCTTAATAAAAATGGGCACCAGTATCACCAAAACACACTGCAGTATAGATGCAGGCAATATATACGACAAACGCGAAGCATTCTTTTTATCTTTTACAAAGTCAAAAAAAATTTAATAAAATTTACAATGTCGGTATGAGGCGTTTAATACAATACAATACAGTTCTGTGCAATGCGATACTTACTTTGCCTGATCAAGGATGCAGCGCACTCTTTACATATGGCCTCGTCAATATATTCGAATTAAATTCAATTAGAATTCACGCACACTGATAATAATTTGTATAGTTATAACTGGATGCTTAACGTTTGCTGTCTAATAAAACTTAAACCGAAAGTAATATTTTGTTACTTATAAAGTTAATCCTAGCAACTTTGTAGGATACGCATGGCAGCTATGACAGTTGGCTCTTTTTCACTTATCCGTGGGTACCTATCCTATAGCAATGTGAAGTAAATATACCACATCTACCTTGCCTGTCACTGATTTACTATAATATTGTTTTACTGGATCGTTAATACTTTTTATATATGTGTGCATTGTCTTTTTGTGTTTCGAGTAATAATTCATCTCTTATGCCAATAGTGGGTAGTTTTAGTCTGATCGTTTCTAAAGTGAGCTTTGCTTTTTACGGCCCGTAAAGTACTTGGTATGTAGAATCTGTAACCTAGTATTGTAGTTGCCGAATTTTACATTGTTTTATTTTGTTTACGTTGAAATTGCAATAGCTAGGTACCTACGTTTATATCTTGACAGATGTAAAACAAAAGATTAGCATTTATACCGTTAATTAAAAATCTTTGAACTAGATAAGTGCTAAAAGATTTTTGGTAAATTAATTTCAATTTGAAAATTCTCTAAACAAAATTATTTTAATTACGGTAATACATATAACATTATATCCTACTAAATGTGCCGAATCTAGAAAGTAACGAATTATAAGTTTCGTGGCAATTAAAAAGGCTATAAAATTGTAAATATTGGGACTTCAAGATCCAGCGGTCTTAGTGCGAGTTTTATTGCTCTCGATGAAGAAGAGCATATTATAACCTTAATTGAAATATATTCACAAGTCTTATAACAGCACACCTAGCAGATAATTTAATGAACTAATCAAAATTTGAATGTTAACGTGCATAATGATCGGGATCTATGAAAACTAAGGCCACGGTAGACACTTATGTTATCAAAACTAATCGTTCACCGCTTTTTAGTGCACAGGATGGTTTCAGAATAATAATGAATGGTACCAGCCAGTGTATACTTACATACATTTTAAAACATCTCATGTTTGTATAGAACCGTTGGTCTAAACACATTAATTTATTATTCTTCTATAGCAAGCTAAAGAATTTTGAGCGCGTCGAAAGTACGACTTACTTGGAGTCTGAATCTTACCGTTATATGATATTATAATAGGCATTTTTTAGGAATTGATATGATGTACCGTCATGCAAGATTCGAAATTACATCCCGCGCATGTCTGGGACATTCTTTTATTACCAACTGCTGTTGGCTGTGCTTCTATTCAATATAAGCCACTATATGCAACTTAAATTAGAAGTTGCATAACTATTTTTCGTAAAGACGTTTTTATGATCCCACGGTAAAATTATAAAGGACTTTGTCAAAAACTCTAAGGTAAACAACCGAATTAAAATATGATAAAGAAACTAGAATCTTCACTACATAAACTTTCACAAACATCTAAACGCATTTGTATGAATTTGTTTACAAAAGTTGTAGCCCATAATTTTAAATATGAAATACAACATTTCGCCGCAACTCCGAATTTTCAGTAACAGCTAGTGAATAATAAAACCTTCTTTTTTAACAAGTGCTCAAAAGGCGGGTATCTATAAATTCGTGTAATTGCTATTGGGACATTTATTAGATGGTAAAGTACAAAACGGGGTTGTTAAAATGTTACTAAACAGTTTCGCCGATTGCCAATGAAAATATAAACGGAGTCACGGAAAATATATTGTACTCAAATCTTATACTACGAGGCGAAATTTCTATACGTGTTTCATAAATATTTTTTAGTATTTTTAATTAGAAATATCTTTAAAATTCGAAGTCTTAAGTTTGCTTATATAATATATATTTAAAAAAATGGCTTCATTAGAGTTTGGGTGAACTCATTGAAAATTCTAAACCCGTTTTATATTTTTAATCTTATATATTTTGTTACTCATAATAATAGGTCATCATTACGATAGGTTCAAGTTTCAAAAAGTAATTAAACCAACTTTTATCTAGTCTATTGTGTGAAATGGGGTCGTCGAACAGATGAAACAAAATATATCGACGCGAAATAATTTATTTAAATAAATAGCATTCGCGTAATATCTATCAGAAGACATTTGTAGGTATATCACATTTACAATTTATGACATTTCTGACAATCTCTTGATGTTATTACACCTGATCCTATTGTTGGTAAGTGCATAGACATTCAAGTGCGATGAATCGAGTTCATCGACAGCACTTCCAACTACATTCTTAGGTAACATGATCATGTTAAAGCCATATATTACCACCAAAGTTAAGCACGTCTCAAAGTCACAGTTTTGTTGTACTAAAGTGCATCTGGTGCATTTTCTAGTCACCTTTTGCATGAGTTGAAGTGCGCCGCTGCAAAAAATTTGCTTATAAATTGCGCCAACGCATTTCAAGTGATATGAGTTCACCCAATACTCTGCTAATCAAAATTGTCACCTATACGACCAGCATTTATAACGAAACATTCGCTTGTGAGTATTGCCACATATATTGTGTAAATATTATATAGTAAGCTGGCTTTATGTAGCTGTTGTCAATTTAACTTTTTAAGACCGACTTGCTGCTACTTATTGACGTAAAATTGAAAAGAAATTACACTACATAATGTTCTCTCTCTTTCTCCTTTTTAGAAGGAGATTTAAAATCAATTGTATGTATTTGACGTCAAAAAGTAGCAGCATGAGACCATTTTGCGTATATACAGTTGTAATTGCAAAAATATTTCTTTTTACGAGATTATTGGAGGCGAAAATGAAAAATTCACACAAATGTTTTCAAGGCTAAATTGACACACAGCTTACAGTATTAACTATAAGAAAGCTGGCTATCTCAATGTATCGGGTAAGTCTTGCGTCAAATAAACATTAGTCCAGTTTTAGTGATCAATTATTTAAATTATAGTTCCTGTTTACCGCGTAAGAGATGAATTGTGACCTATCACAAGAACAGAGGAAATATTTCGAACCGCTACTAATTGCAGCAAGTTTGCCATAGGCAGTACTTATAACATGCCAATTTGAAGTATAAAGTTACAAACAAGGTTTTTGGGCAAAAGTGTACTAAAGCTGCAGGATTAGCACACATGACAAGTAGGTATTAATAATTTACCCTTTGACTACTGGGCTTACGAGATATGAATATTTGACTTAACTGCAGCTTCTGCCAAAATAATATCTCTAGCAGGTAAAACAATCGCAATACGTTATTAATGTTGACCATAAAAAAAAAATTCGCAACTGCAAGAGATTTCACTCGTCGCTGTGATTTTATTAAAGCTACGCATGCCATAATTGTTAGTAAGTCAAAACACTTATTTAGTCGATTTAGTAAAACTTTTTAGGTGAACCTTGATAATACATTATATTATTTCATAAACATTACTAGTAGTTGGAGTTACAAATTACTAGAATTCTAGTTCTCGCTCCAACTAAGCTATAAGGCTTCTGTTAGAAGTGGGTTTACGTTGGCAGTGGACCTCTTGCCGTTTCCAAAGTGATATTTTATTCTCTTACGGAGTTAACAGAACTTCTTATTGGAGGTATAATTCGTTGTCACTACGGAAATTCTAAAAACATGGGTAGAAAAAATATTTACTTTCGCTACATTTTTCACTATTCAAAGACGGAAGAACAGATTGACGACCTATTACGGATTATATTTATAAGTATTTGTGATTAAATTAATTACTTTCATATCTAAAACTGGACTAAATACGATCATTTCCGTAATAAAATCAACTTACGTATAGATAATACAACAATATATAAGTTTACAACCATTATTTACCTGAATCGAAACATTTAATATATCACATTTTCAAATATTAAGAAACCTGGCCGATTCTTTGCTAGTATGTTTTATCTTTATACAAAAATTACCTTTTTCTCATAAATACATTGACTAAAGGAGCGTGTTCAGACAGTGGACCAACTGTTGGTTAACAGCTGACGAATTGTTGGCAACAGTTGAGCAACTGTTGGCCGATTGCTAGGCAACTATAGCATTAGCTTTCGTACAAAAATGGCGACCGTGGAGCAAAAGTGGCGCAGCTATCCTATGTTAAATCACTTATTTCCTCGTGTTACTAACTCACGTATTAATATAATTCCCTCATGATAGGAAGTGTGACATAAATATACTTTTCATAGTGCTCATATCCCATACACTTACTTAGCATAACCCAATTGCACATTACACCCTACAAATATAGCCCATGCAACCACTAGCCGTTCTGAACACACTCTATTTTGTTCGTGGCGGTAGTTTTGAAACTAGCAAGTTTAGTTTCAAAACGATCTAGGTGCGAAGGCTAGCACATTTCAACTAATTTCAAGTTACACAAAATATTTATGTACACTTACTACATCTAGCCTTAGGAAAAAAAAATTAACAATTTTTTTAACAAATCGCTAACCTCTAACTAAAATAAAAATGTCGAATTGTTGCATTGATAATCACTTTCTCTCGCGACTGTCGAATCGCCCACACGTTAATAGGATTTACAATGAGTAGCATTAACTAAATCAGCTTTATCACAAAGTCTTCTGTTTATAAGTGCCTCCTGTACTATAAAGCTTTAAGAACATAGTATACATGAATTCTTTATCTCCTTAGTATTCTATAAACGACAAGGCATGTATTCAACACATTTTATTAACATTGGTATTATTTTACAATGGGAATGATGTGGACATTCAGGTATAAAATGTATGCTCTGCACGAGTAAATGCGATACAACACAAACTTATCACTATTCGTTGAATCGTTCACCACACGGTACGTTGCAGACGCGAGATAAAGTGGCAACGGATAATCGCCGGTGTGCAACAACCCTAAATGATACTATTTTAAATTTTCACAATTGTCTACCTAACGACACCTTATACTATACATCGTTTTTTGCTTTTTAATTATTTTTTTTGCAATTCATACGTCCAATCACTCATCGCTACGTCATAATATTTTTTGTTTTGTTTTTTTTTTAATTAAACATTAACACCTAATCAGAATTATTCATAAGAATCGTCATATACATAAAGTAAGATCCTATCGTAGTGTATCGATATCGGTAATATTTTATCGACACTCGATAGAGCAGCGGTGGCATTGACTTACCTCATGTACCGTAATGTCACTGAGCGTGTACTATTAACACTTGGAAAAATTTTAGATTAATGAGGTAAAACGATGCCACTTCTGCCGTACCGTACGATATATCTTGGGCCAGCCAGAAATGGGAAAATACTATAAAAATCTAGACAGGCCCTAATACCTATAAAATATACACTTACATGTAAATTATTTAAAAGAAAATCTCACCATTTTACATAAACAACAGTCAATGTCGTCAACCAACCGGAAAATTGAGGTTTTTGTCACATTTATTTACGGTTTTTTAATCTAGCAACTTCCGGTTCGTTGTCGACTAAAGTAACACATCAATGCCGTATATTGGTTATTAGTTAAACAAAATCTATTATTTTAAGTTATTAAAATGTATAAACTTCATCCTTACGGATTAGTTAAATTGTATAATGAATTGCCAAAGCCAGTTACTCTGTAATAGTAAATTGAGCTATTAGCAAATAGACTTATCCTTCGAAGGTAATAAAAAGCTAAATTAAATTAACCTTATCACAAATTAAATATAATTAATATGACATTGATGCATACTTTTTATTCCAAGCCCATTCTTCCCTGCAGGGTGGGTGACGGCGTCGATTGCCGTTTTTTTAGTAGCTAGCTTCCCCGCACCTAAGTCCCGCCATTTTTAAATCCACGGCACGATTCTGGCTCGATAAATGAATCAGTCTGTCTGCCAACCCGTGACGTCACAACCGCATTGAAATATTTACAGGAAACGTGCAAGTAATTTTAATGATAATTTACATTATAGTGATAATCTTGTCGTATATGTGCCGCTGTGACGCCACGGGCTCTAAATTGTCATGTCTACATATAAATTTGACATTGAACCTCCTGTAGTCCGGAGTTGAGAGTAAAAAAATAACCATGTGGAGCCAAAACCGCGCCTAAGAAATAGAGAAGAGAAAATTAAAAACAGTTAAACAGTGAAAAAAAAAAATCGTTTTAACCGTAGTTACACTACACTATTGAGGTCCGAAAGTTGTTGCTTGAGGAACGTCGACACACGAAGCGCTACCGCGGGCGGGGCTGTGACGTCACTTGCCCACGTGACCGTTCCCCAACGCCTGCTCGACGACCTGCAAACCGTACGACGTGGTGAGCGCACAGCCGTGTGTCGTCGTTCCTAATGAGGCTGCAAGGGTTACGCACAGCAATGGGACTACTAGCGCCGCGATACTGACGTCGTCTACCGGACTCACTGTCCGGTGTCGCTTTCTACTACAGCTGACATTGAGCTTATCACAACAGCTAAATCATCTTAAAAACGTATAAAAGCTCAATACCAACTAAGCTCGGCACCGGACAACGAGAAAATCCAAAGAAAATATATATCCCACCGCTGTGTGTTTTAACACACATGTACAGCTCGGATTCCATTTTTGAAACAAAATTGTACATATTAACTGTATGCAATCCGAATTGCAATGTGCCTCCCGCCACCAGGGTTTTAAAAAGCGAGGGTACCCAGCGAATAATGTGCGTTTTACAACCCATAGACTGTTTCAAATCGTGGACAATTTGAAATAGTCCGAGCCCCAGGAGGTCACGATATACACAGCTGCGCGCAAAGCTATCATTCAGCTGTTACATTTAAACATCGAGAAACATTTGGACAGACATTATTGTGTAATGATGAAAACTGACGTCATAAAATCAAATGACTCACAACCAAAAGCTTGCTCGACTTTCATAATTGCACAAATAATAATAAAAACATCGTCCAGAAAAATAAATAGCCATCAGACATTATGAAAATGGTTCCTGTCTTGTGGCCGAGAATGCAACAATATTGTGACACTTTTATACATTGTATACATGTATATAAAATGTATTTTACAGGTCTCTAATTTCATACAAAAATAATAAAAAATGCTGAAAACACAAACATGATTTAAAAAATAAGGGGCATACTACAGCAAGAATTGAAAATTATCTAAAATCTATTTAAAAATAACTATTAGAGACGTTTTTCACTTGAAATAAAAGAAGCAATTATAACATTATTATACATAAAAATCACTCAAAAGCAGAACTTAAATATAACAGCTAAATAATAGTGAAAGATAACAGTGCTATTTCACAGACCAAGTGTAAATGAACCGTGTCCAAGCAACATAGTCAGACATGCAACTATATCTCTTCGTTGATAAACAATGTTATATTTATACATAGATATACTAATTATTATAGTGTTTTAAAAGCTTTAGTAAACTTTAATATTTATAGTTATAATTATGATGTAAAAATGAACTGAAAATATACTTCTGCTGTCATTAAAGTTTAAAAGTTATTTATCATAAATGTTCACGAAAGCTTTTCATATGAATTTCGTAAAATATATATTATCCAGTCTTATATAATTAGTACAACAATTATTTAAATAAAATGCAAAACTCGTTAAATTATGAAATCATAGCTTTTAATTGATAAAAATCGTTCTCAAAACATAATAAATTCGATAGATTCAACTTATGCAAAACAATTTATACTATAATTTACAAAATATATAATGAATTTCGTTATGGTAATCTCAGTTTTTGAGGTTTAGTCATAATTCGACACTAGTCAACAATTATATTAAAAATATACTTCATATTTAAATAGGTACATATAAAAACAAATAAGTTACTTAATAAGAGTAGAAACGATAAATATTGATCACAAGTTGGTCATAGAAATACGAAAATGTAAACAAAATTAAAGTTTAATTTATCTAGCTATATTTCGTTAAATTTTACAGGTAAACAACCGCAAAGTATCGAATTATGGTTAAACAGTAGCTAGTAGCTTTTAACAACGTGTTACATTAATTATCAATATGTACTGTTAACATTATTTGACAACACACAATTCGTATAACATCGTAACTCACACGCTGAAGATTTACTTCTAGAAAGATCGATGAACTTCTGATATACTCTTCTCATTTCGTGTTTTTGACGTGTTTCGTAAAATAGAATTCAATGTTCAAGATAAAAGCAGAATATAATGATTTCGCCTTTCATAAAACCTTACTTATGCTTATAACCTACGATGGTATTCGTTTCGTGTAACAATTGGATTTATATATTAAAATAATTAATAGATTAAATATTTAAATATAGCGTTGAGGAATTGATTTGCAAAAACCTAATGATAACCACTCTACTATATTTCAGAAATTAATAATTATTGTAGCGAATATAAAAATAAAGTATTCTTATGGTATTAGCCTCTTGCAACTTAATATTACGGATTGATAATCAAAAATGCACTTTTCTTCATAACTACGAATTCTTTTTCTATAATAATTATATTCTTCTAATCATAAACATTTATGTAAAATATACTAGTCACAATAAACATCTAAAGACATACATGATAAAGTATATAATATCATTAAACATTATCTATAAACAAACATTTAAGTACTTTTTCAGGAAAATATATCAAAAAATAACTTTATTATTACTTTTTACAATAAAATGGTAACATCAAATGGCACCACTATTCAGATGTCTTATTTCGTTATTTACAACATTTACAAAAGTAATTACTTATACGCAAAAATTGTTTTCATAGAAAATATAAAAAAATGCTACAAAGCTTTCAAATTGATGCATAAGCCGTCTCCCGTTGTGAATATATTTTTAAGACAACGATACTAATTGACGCTAGAATACTGCATGTTTAAATATTTTAACAAATTTTTGTCTTGTGTAAATCTCTATGAAAATACTTATAAAAATAACAATTCCACGTGAATGCCAACTTTGCTTCGTACGCGCAAACTTAGTGTGTATAAGGAACATTAGCTGTAACAGCATAACCCTGTATTTTTTTACATTTTGATCTTTTGAGCAAGCATTTAAATTTACACATTTTTACACTTAGCCAAGAAAATATTAACGAGTCAACTTTTAGCTAAAGAAATATAAACTTATTCATTTTTAATTAAACATTAAATTAAAGCTGAAATGGTAATGTGTTCAGATAAGTTGCCAAAGATAAAATTGGTAAATTAGCAACAAACTTAAATAAAATAGTCTAATCTATATACCCATATAACGACTTTCTCAAGAAAAGTTATAAATAAAAAACTAAATAAACCTTTAAGTAATATATGTATGGAAATATGTGGGTAACTATATTGGAATGCCACAACTTTAATAGAAATATAATAAGAAAATAACATTCTTTGTCTTAATTCTAATAAAAATATCACATATATAATATGCAAGACATTCTTATATAATGTGATGTATCATATACAACAATGTAAATATAATTTATATGTATATCAATATAAATATATAGGCCGTAAAGCGACATAGCAACAAGCTAAATAACGTAGATTTTTATTTATATTTTAATATAACTATATAACATATTTTAATATATTTAGAGGAAGTAACATTATATATACTTTTTAATACGCGTCTTAATGTCAACTCACAATTTACCAGTGAAATGAAATTAGTGTAAAGCTTACTTATTTTAAGAGAGAGGGAGGTTTTGGAACAATTTGTGAAGATAAGTTATTATTTTATGTATATACATAACAAAACTTCCTGTGAAGCAAACTTGGAACACACATCGCACCGTGAGAACCATACCGGCACTATACAAAAATAGTACTTTTTGAGTAATTTGTATTTCATGTTTTCAAAATTAAAAGAAATGCACTAAAATTCTGGTTTTACCATAAGTTTCTTTACACAGCTATTTAATTATTTTGAGACAAAACTTATGAAAATTACAAATAATTATATGGATATTAAAAAAAGAACTATTGTAGGAAGCACCTCAGGTAATTAACTTTGGCAGGTAAACAAACAATCATTCATAGTTTTTACTCTTAGTAATGAAAAAACTTTTATAAAAAAGTAATCATGGCAAATAACATTAATACAAAAACTTATTAACAAAGTTCTTGGTAAACCAGAAGTTAAATGGTGTCATAATTTAAAAAAAAAAACAATTTTTTCGACAATTTTTGTGAAAAGTTGTATCACAAAAGTAAAATAATCAAAAACTATGTTTATTAAATAACGTACGTTGTAAGTAATACTAATCGCATTATAAAACAAATAGTACCGGTGGGTGAAATAACATAAAAGTGTCACTATTCCTGGAACGACAGATAAAATTCTTGCTGACACCACCGGCGCAACAGCTAAAATGACAGAATTCCGGTAACGATTCGATCGATTTTCTTACAAGTACGTACTGACACTACGTCACCTAGCGGTTAATAGCAGGACTAGCAGCAAAGTTGTCTTTGCATTAGATGCAGTAAAAAAATCGGTAGCAGAGATATAATGAAAAATGGGCAAATTTTGGATAGTGACGGTACGGTTCTCACGGTGCGACATATATCCTTACTAATATTATAAATTCGAAAGTAACTCTGTCTGTCTGTCTGTCTGTCTATCTGTCCGTCTGTCTGTCTGTCTATCTGTCTGTCTGTCTGTTACCTTTTCACGGCTAAACCATTTAACCGATTTAGATGAAATTTGGTACAGATATAGTTTAAAACATAGGGAAGGACATAGGCTACTTTTTATTGATGTAGGTACCACCCGGGCGGAGCCGCGCGCAAAAGCTAGTTATATTTTATGCAATATTCTACCCAACTCAGAGTATTTTTACATCCTACACGAACTATTCATAGAATTATTTAGGAAAACCTTTAATCAGTTAAGAATTGAAAATCATTTAATATAAGTGAATTAAGAAATACAAAACATAATAAAATACACTTAGAAGAAATAACTACAAAGAAGAAACTAATTATATGAAAATATAATTGATAAATTATAATTATTGGCAAAACTTGGCAGAATTAACTATATTTTGCTAGACTTGCCTAATAATACAATGTATAGATAAACTTATTACTATACACAAACATATGTACTAAGAAGTGTTCTTGATGCTTTGTTGAAATGCATGCACTTCGATAGGCCAATTAATTAATTATTATCGCCGTTTCGGTGCTAAAAGCATATATATTATTTTCCTCTAAATATATTATCGTAAATATATGTATTTTGGCCCTGTAAATGTAATGTAGTCGTATATAATTTATACATAGTTAAACATTGATAAATATTAAGTATATAGTCACAAATTCTATACATCTTTTCGCTACTAAATATTTGTAGTAAATAGTAAGGAAGGCAAAGAAGACGTCTAATAGTATCACTAATAAGTGAATAAATAGCAATTGTGGCACTTTAACATTAGCACTATATCAACACTAAAATGACTCATAATAATATCTACGAAATTCGTTAAGTATGTATACGACTTAAGCTCAATTCTGACGTACTAACGTCTTCCTGTTTCGATATAATGTCTTATAAATTATTTACTATATACAGTCAGTTACTTCTGAGTGAAAATCCAACTCTAAAAATGAATACAAACGCCAATCGTTAAAACGATAAATTCTTGAACTCTAATGCAACTAGCGACCTAAGCGAACCTTCAAAGAGGAGTACACAGTATACTACTATAAACTAATTTGTGACGCAGTCTACTCAGGGGGCGGCGGCGGGACGGGCGGCGGCGGCATGGCCGGCAGCGGCGGCTGAGGGGGCTGCGGGGGTTGTAGGGGCTGCGGGGGTTGTAGGGGCTGCGGGTGTTGTAGGGGCTGCGGGTGTTGTAGGGGCTGCGGGTGTTGTAGGGGCTGCGGGTGCGGCGGGCGAGGCGGGCGCGGCTGCGGTGGGTACATGTAACCCTCCATGCCGTAGTAGTAGCCGTCCATGGGCACGCCGTAGTACAGCGGCGGCGGCGGCTGCACCATGAAGTAGGGCAGCGGCTGCCTAAAGGGGGGAGGGACCTGCCAGTTGCGTACCTTAGGGTGGTGCGGCGCTCCGTTGTGACGCGGCAGCTTGGCGGGCGGGCCGGCGTCGTGCGCATGCGCGTGCGCGTGCGGCGGCGCGCGCTTGCGCGACGCGTCGAGCACGTCGCGCGAGATCTTGATCTTGAGGCTGGACGTCTGCGGCGGCGGTGGCGGCGCCGCCAGCCGCTCCTTGGGGATCTTGATCTTAAGGCCGGGGCTGGTGGCGAGCTTGTCCTTGGGAATGGTGATGCGCAGCGCGCCGTCGGCCGGCTGCTCAGCGACCGGCTGCGGCGGCGGACTGTCCCGCCGCTTGTCCTTGTCCTTTTTGTGCTTCTTCCTCTCCTCCTTAGACTTGTCTCGGTCCTTGTGTTTGTGTTTGTCCTTCTTTTTCTTTTCCTTCTTGTGTCTACTGTGCTCGGGCGTCTCCTCGGCGGGCTGCGGGGTCGGCTCCACGGGCTGCGGGGGAGGTAGTGCAGCGGGTGGAGGCGCGGGCGGTTCGACAGCCGGCTCTCGCTTTACCTCAGGCGACTTTCGTTCCGTTACCACTGTGATAGGTGCGGGTTTCGCTAGACTCTCCTTTAGTAGATTCGACACCTGCGCGGGGTCCGTCTCTATACCGTTGACCGGTCTCGTGGGGGGTTCCGGTTTGCGCTCGGGGCCGCGCGTTTTAATCGATCCTCCCCGCTGCGAATCGCGGATAACGTTCTCGTATCCGGGCGTCTCGTCTAGCTTTTTGACTACAGGTACCAGCTCCGGCTCCGAGTTGGACATGACGCGTTGCCTCTGCTTAGGTTGCTCCTTCGAGGGCGGAGACGAGAAGGGGGACAAGATCGCAGGAGGTTGCATCTCTCTAATGGCAGCGGTGGGATCGGGCCTCTTTCTGTGCGGACTCGGCGGCCTCTGCTCGGGCCTCTGAACCTCTTGCGGAACGGGAGGAGGGGCGGCGGGCGCAGGCGCAGGGTTGGGCGGCCGCGAGGACACCTCGGGCTTCGGCCTGTGCGAGGGCTGCGGCGGCGGCTGGCTGGGCTGTGCCTGCGGCTGCTGCGGCTGGGGCGGGCGACGCGGGGCGGCGGCGGCCGCCGCGGTGGGGTTGATAGCGCTCTCGGGCGAGAACAGCGAGGGCGGGCGCGTCCTCTGTGGGAGCAGTTCGGGCTGCGCCTGGGGCGCAGCGCCGGGCGCGGGCGGCGGGCGGTGGTGGCGATGGTCGTGCGGCGGCTTTTGGTGGTGCTGCTTGTGCTGCGGCCAGGGGTGATGCGGCTTGTGGTGGTGTGGCGGCGCGGGGCGCGCGTGATGCGGCGCGGGCGCGGCGGCCGGCCGGCCTGCGGGCGCACCGGCGCGCTGCTGCGCCGCCATGGCCTGCTGCCGCCTCTCCCTCTCCTCGCGTCTCTCCCGTTCCTCCCGCTCTCGCTTCTCTCTGTACAAGTTGTAGTCTATCTTCTGTGGTGGAGGTTGGCTCGGTTGTGAGGTGGTCGCGGGCACGTAGCCGCCCGGGACGGGCTGGCGACGTCTTTCGCGTTCGTACTCTGTAAAACATCATTGGGAAAGACACGTGTAAGAATGACAATTATTACAAAAGCTTATAAAAAAGTGTATTTTTGTCCCTTTTTGTCTGGCATATTGATTCCTTTCTATTTAAAAAGACGTTAATTAAGTCCTTTAGCATAGTTGTCTGTATCTATTTAATTGCAAGTTTCGACAAATTTAAATATAGTAAAGTCAAACTATAGCAAAGCCTTACTAAAGAAGTTCACCCTATAAAATATCACAGTCTTCCGTTGCGTGCCTATGGCGAATATTATTTCCAACAAAGCACTGGGTTGTCACTAAGGGACTAATACCTAAACTTTATTCTTAGAGTCGGCAATACAGCAACGTTAATTTTGAAAGTTTACCGGCATTTGCAACACGCCCGAGCCATGCCTAATCATGGTTGTCATCTATAGGCTAATCGAAAAGCTTACCATTGGATGACTATGCTTGTTTAATTTATTTTAGTTAGTTAATACACTACTTGCATGTAATCCAATTTTGTAATTTTTATTAATATATGGTCATCTATTCAGAATGACATGTATGTATAGTCGGTAATTGTGAGTTAGGGTATCAAGCTACACAAATACTATTAAAATTATACTACTGTATATATTTCCCGCTATATATTTTATTTTATAAATTATTTTAAAAGGCTTATATTTACACTTTCTCTCCCCAGATTCGACTGGTTTTCAGCAGCCATAGTTACGGGGAAAACTAATATTCGCGTAAACGTGAGGCAATTTTAATAGCATCAGTTAGTTAGTGTGGCCTGATACCCTAACTCAATTACCGAGTACTATATCGAGTTCTCGTGATCTCAAACTAACACTATACAAATTCACCAATAATAATCGATTACGATAAATTTACTCTTGTAGCTATAGTCTAAAATGCAGTTAGAACGTGTGTTGTGTAGAGCAAAATACTTACCTTTGTCAAATGATTTGTCTATTTCGTCGGTGCTGGACGGCGGGTGTTTCTTGTCAAACGGTGAGTTCGCGACGCCCGAACCCGACGCGTTCGGCAACGAGTGTGGAGAACTGCCATCCGCTGTGTGAACAAGAATTAAGTTCTTTTTATTCATGGGATTTATTTGGTCAGCCATTGATTTGCCTGTCTGTCGTTGATCGCTCAGTCAAGTGATTATTTGCGCCGGCTATCCGGCAATAGTGAAAATGTTGTTACACTGATGCTTAGCTTTTGTCTCTATCAGAGGTTAAAAGATTTTTGAATACTTTATCAGGCAAAACATTAAATAAGTCTGAACTACTATTGCAAATATGTACGTAACAAAACTTTTATTGTTTGGAAATACCAATCAGCTAGAAGTAATTATCTTTTAAAATGTACACTTAAATTATCTACGCTTAATTATATTTAATTAAACAAAATATTAAATAAGTCTGTAACTACTATTGCAAATATGTACGAAACAAAAGTTTTGTTTTAAAATACCAATTAGCTAGAAGTAATTATCTTTTAAAATTTATTCTTAAAACTTATTTACGCTTAATCATATTTTTAATATTTTAATTTAAATGTCACACCCAGAGCTACTAACCAGTAAATCCACAATAAACCATCTTACTCACCAGCTTTAACGTTCATCATCTTTCTCTTGAGCCTGGAGGGGCACTTCTCGAAGATGAGCAAGAACTCGGCCGTGAGTCGCTCCAGCATCTCCGTGGTCACCGAGCGGTCCACGTACGAGAACCAGTGGCGACCCTCGTTTGATTGTGGAATCTGGTATCAACATTCGTTCCTTTTACACTTACAGTAAGTACCACTTTGTTAGTGTTTTAGATGATCCAACAGTACTTTATTATTTTTTGCACATTAATCTTTATTCATCAAATCAGATAAGAAATCTGGAATTTCGGGTATTTATCGACTAAGACGATACTCAAAGATGCTATCCAAAGTCAATAACTTAGAATATTCATTGATCCCAAGGACATTGAAAGTACCATTTTTCGTAAAGGTTTGCCATATTTAACCAATTAAAGAAGGCGCATGTTTTAATTATGTAAGGTGCTTATACATATTTTCCTTATCTTATTAAAAACTTAGGTTGGTCAAGTGGCATTGGTTTTTCTGTATTAGTAGTTATAGTTACCCTTTATTACGTGAGCCATAAACATAGCTATTAGAAGCGTCAGCTGCCACTCTTCTCACTTTCTCCTGATCGGGCGGTATGTCAGAACATTATATGAAGGTTATGAAACTTACCGCCCAATTACTCCATTTTGAAGCCAAATGTATACAGAAGCACGCCACAACCGTCGGCCTGTACTGTAAACACATTGTGGTCAGGTGCAGGCTATTCGATGCCATGAAGTACGAGGTCTGTGCCAAATCCTTCGGTGCTGTGGTGAAAAAAAAAACACATGATAAAAAAAGATAAATGTTTGAAAATGGTATGGGATTAGGATGTGGAATGAGTTTAGGTTTTAAGCGTTATACGTGTCCTCGTTTAAAAAGGATGTATATTTACCTATATAGATGTATAGGTTAGAGTCCATTAGAGGCAGTTGTATTTGACACTTAGGCACCTAGAGATGAAGACATCCCATCTAGCAGTAAGTTTTAATTATTTTGTTCTCATACAGTGAAAATGTATATAGAAATAGGCGTTTAAGTCTAACAACAAGAAGCTGGAACAGCACCGCAGCTATGACCAGACAAGGCACCAGGGACAAAAAAAAACTGGAGCCGCAATAATGTGCATTTTTATAAGTATTGCAGAACAAAATTGCCTTTTACACCAGGATATCACTCAAACTGGTGCATAGCCCGGAAAAATAAACTCTTTGATGGTGCCCACATGTACAAAAGATCGAAGCCAAGCAACATTGTGGTGTGTTCCTGTCGTAAGTGAGATTTCCAGGCTATAGTATAAGATGATGGGCTGTCAGCAGATGGCTGTGCTCTTTGCCTCTAACGCAGCACGATTCCTTTTTTAAATGGTTGGTATTTCGCACAACGACCGTCTGAGGTCACAAGTATCTGTCTCACATTTAACACAAACTCAGTGCGAGCGAGTAGGGACAATTCCAACCCCAACTATCTCTAATGGATCCTTATCCTTACAAAATGTAAAATGTTAGTATCAAACAAATAATAAAAAAATTGGCTTAAAATACACTTTATATGTATAAATAAACATGGAAATGTGACTTGTAACTGTAAGTTTTGACAACAGTTTTATGCAACCAATCTCTATTCTAGAGAGCAAGTACCTATATTATGTTCTCTTGATAAAACAGAGACATACTTTTAAATTTGGAAGCTAGGCAATTTGAACTTCAATAGTGTGTTAGTTAGATTTCAAATTGCCGAACTTCCAAATTTCGAGTTAAGATCTGTTTTATTAACCCATTCAATGCGGCAACAAATTTTGCTTTCACTAGCCAGAATCGGCTCATATTTAACGTAAACGCCGATCGGCGTCAGCAGCACTTGATGAAATAAAAAAAAACTAAATATCTAAAAACTAGTCATATCAGGCATTTCATTAGTAAATTCCAAATACATTTGTTGTTTTATTAATATAATATCTTTAAATTTGGGTAAAATCAACAACTATACATGACGCCGATCGGCCGTCCTCCGAATCTGAGTATGAAAAAATAAGACGCCGTACGGCGTCCGCCGCATTGAATGGGTTAAGAGAACAATGCGTGGATTGCAGTTTTATGTACTTTAATATTGCAACTATAATATTTTGTTAAATCTTATAGGTAGCCATTTTAATTTAATCATATGTTAAAGATTAATAATGAATAAAAGTAATAGCCAATATTTCATCGTATCTGTTTAATCCTAATATTTGAAGCTGCGTGTAATCAAACGCTTTTTTATCCATATATGTATTAAAACTTATTTATCCTGACAATTAATTTCGTCTATGGGAGATTTAAAATACAAATTGTCTATGTAGGCAATTAAAACTGTTACTTGATAAACTAAATACTTACTATATTTAAGTAAGTTAACTTCAGTAACTAGTTATGTGTGGAGGATTTTAAAACAGAATATATCAAGGCAGATAAATCCCAGAGGAACGGGCTACAAAGTGGCATGTGTACATTCGAACATGGCCGCTAAGCGGGTTTATTCTAAACCTATTCCTTATACCTGACTAAAGCACGGCTCCTAGCACTATCCAAGTCTTATTAACTAAGTGGCCCGTCTGCTGAATAAAGATTACAAACCATTTCCAAAATGAATAATCCTAACTAATATTATAAAAGCGAAAATGATTTTGTTTGTTTGTTACCTTTTCACGCCTAAACCACTGAACCGATCATCCTGAAATTTTGCATATGCGTTGTCAGGTGTACAGAAACGGACATAGGCTACCTTTCATCCCGAAAAAAATTACTGTTCCCGAGGAAAACATCAATAACGTTCTTATGATAATAGATGGCGCCACGTGTCTTTCGAATCATGATTGAATTATATTATTACAAGCAGAGTACAACCCGAATTGATTGTCAAATTCTAAATTAACGCGAGCGAAGCAGCGGGCAAAAGCTAGTAATCGATAGAAGTAACATTTTTGACTACACTATGGCGGAATAGATTTTGGCCGTGCATACATATAAGCCCAAAACCCAGTTTACCTTACAAAAATGCTCGTATGATCGTAATGTATATAATATAATAGTTTGTTATATTCAATGTAACACTGGCTTGCTTTGAATGTAGGTACTTTGGTGTTAGCATCGATCTGAAGAAGAATAAAGAAAGGACAGGAAAATTGGACTTTCTTTGGACTTTATTCTTGTTTTATTCAGACATCTTAGATTCGTTATTGGCAATGGATTAAGTAATCACTTAGACAAAACAAACAGTGGCATTAGACTCTTTTCCTGTAGTTACATATTATAATTCTAAATATCCTTAAAACTTGGAGACTGGCACATAACAATAATTTGTTTTCAATTCTCTCATAGACGATATCCTTAGGCCTTATCATGTCATCAGTCATATAGATTGCAGTCTTTTTGCGAAAAATTAATAGATAGTTGTTATTGTTTTTGGTTTTAGTTATTCTTTATATTATGATCATTTTGTATATTATGATCACAATATCATGATCCATATAGAGGCATGCTTGAAAGAGAGAGGTGTATTTCACACACATTTCGTTACCTATGTTGAAGGTCCATGCTGCTACAGACAACTCTCTGACAGAGATGTCAATAACATCGTATTTATCCGAGAATCGAACTGGGATTAGCTGCAAAATAATTTATAAATTTCTTTATATCACAGGCTAGTTAACACAGAAGCATACGTTCGTGTTCTTGTGGCAGCTGTCTAAAATGAGGTCCTCTCTATTTGATTGCAGTATGATATATGGCAGAGTATGATTTCCCTTATAGGTTAAGAACATTTCAGTACTAGGCTGGAGTTCGGCAGCTGACTGCTTGATAGACGGCTATGGCCTTTTCTCTACAACATGAGTAGCGAAATGGAACTGTAGTTCTCTGTTCACATTGCTTATAATGTTGTTCATATAAATATTTGATAAAGCAACTAGTACAGATTGATATGTTACATACACAAATCTGAATTCAATATGACTGACAACATTGAAGATTTGAAATTAATAAAATTATTCATAATTTTACGTAAATATTGTTGCCTTTTATATTTTCATAAGCCCAAAAGCGAGGTGTGTGGATTACGTCTAACGCGGGAGATCATGAAGTAGGGTATCCATATGCAGCGAATACATGGACGTGATTAGGGTGACACACAAAGTATTAATTTCTGATAAATATACACATACCTTTTGGACATTTTCGTATGTAGTATGTATACATTGCCTGTTGAATTTTCCGTTATATTTTTTTAATAGCAACCGCTCGAGTCCGGTGCGGTATTCGAATACGGTTTCGGTTTTGTCCCATTTCTGTTAAAACGTGTGGCTTCCATACTTCGTGAATAAATGACAGGATTTAGACAAAATTCTTTAGAAAGGGTTTCTTAATTCTGATGATTTATTGGAATATTAATATATATTAATTTTCAACCAAAAAAACTCATACTAGTTCTTGTAAGCCGTTTCTGACAACACTCTTTGTATATTACTATTGGTAAAAAGTATTAGCAGCTCCAGAATCTAAGGAATTGTGATAAATATTTAAAACAATAGGGTAAATTAATAATAATAGTAATTTTTATTTTTCTTAACATTTTTTTATTTTCCATTTGCTAATTCATTTACAACAAAATAATGGAAGTCAAACGTTGTGTCGACAAATATTTCGCGATTATATTACGCCACAAAAATCTACAATAAATATTATACATACAAAATACATAATATATAGATCAGTGTTTTGCTCCAAATAAGTTATACAATATCTTCATCAGTAAAAAATAATGGTGGTAAGTCATGTCTACCGATTATAACAGAGCATAACAGCTGTGGCGTAATAGCAATAAAAACTAAAGTACTTTTGACACGCAATATTGTCATCGCATCACGTAATAATACAACGAAACCTAATAATGGTTCAATACCGGACCGTACCGACCCAACCACCGCAAAACAAAACCCGGAACTCGACCGACGCGTTTCTCGCTAGTTCTCGCGTAAGACGTCGCGCTTCCCGCACGTGACGTCATCGGACTCGACACAATGTTAGGACGCTTGCCTCACCTTTGACAAGGTGACACGTCCGTACAACGTGCGTGTGAGGGTGGTCGATCGCGACATCGAACCCTAAAGTCTGTAGGAGTACGTTCTCGTTGAATACCAGGTCCTGCGCCTGAAACAACACAATACAATCACATTAGATATATTATGGATAGCTTACCTAAATACACGCATACAGTTACTACATTAAATACACATTATATTATAATAAGCTATTTTTAACCTCATGTTTGAACGTTTGCTTTTAAACTAATTGTTTTTTAATACTAATAAAAATGAACGCCGCATATTATTTTATATATTATCGTGCTGCCCGGCCCTAACAAAAAGAAATTAAAGATGAGATTAAAGAAATGGGAGAGATCCGGATGGTATCTGAGCATCCGGAACTTTTACTCTCGCCACGTAAATAGCAGTAACTAATGAGTAATAACTATTACTTTTACGCCGGTTTTCTGTAAGATAAGTTTGTTTCCGGGACCAGCCAGCTTATTTCTACCCTTCCCATATTAAAATTAAACTACTTTATATGTATGTTACCGCGATGTTTATTTTTTAAAACACTATTATTATATAATTATGAAACTTTTACTTCTACTTTAGCTATTTAAATAATTATAACTTTTTGACTTAAGTTTACACGCTCCCCGATGTTTCGGTTGCTTTTTAGCAGCCACGTTCACGGGGAGACTATAAAATCCATACAAAGTAGTTCAATTTCAAACATTCGCGTAAACGTGTGGCAATATTACGCCCCTTTATTGCCAACGGTAATCTTTGACACTTAATATTTTTATTTAAAACTAGCTGTTACCTGCGACTTCGTCCACGTAGATTTTAACTAAAAGTGTTTGTCTCTGCGGAACCCTATTTTTTTTTCTAAAATCAATGTAGCCTAAGTTACTCCTTATAACATCAGCTATCTGCCAGTGAAAGTCCCGTCAAAATCGGTTCAGCCGGAAGAAACAGACAGACACAGACAAAAATTTTAAAAATAGATGTTTTCGCATATGTACCTTATATACTTTCATATGCATTAGATAAAAAGCTGTTATTTTGACATTACAAACAGAGACTTCAATTTTATTTATTTGTATAGATAATACGCTTGCGTAATATATACTTAATTTACTACACAAATTAAGTACCTAATGACATATACCAGGTATACAAAATCCCAACTAGCTTGTCGCTCATCACATGTTATTTAATTATCTATAAATAAACCACCCTCATATCCTGTATCGTTTGACGAGCATCCCGTCCACCTGGCAGATTACTCGTCCACAAGTGAGTTCAATGACACCATGAACCAGTTGTGGGGATTATGAACTTGTTTGTGAATAAAAGATGGTAGTTGACCACCTGTTCTTAACAATACAACCCCAAAACTAGGGTTCATAACCAGTCAGACATGTATAAGCACAATGCGACAAGAATTTTTTAGACAGCTATATATAGGTACATAGATTTACGTCAGCTTTTACTTGAAGGGGATATCTTATTAAATAGGGGCTACTGTATTTTTAACCGTAGCAATAATGGTACTTCAAATAAAATTATTTACATTCATATTAAGAGACTTCTGCAGGTATAGACCTAAACCCTAATATTACTTGGCATATATTTTGTTGTAAGCAGAGAATAGCCTGAACACAGGTCTAAACCTAGTTCAGGCAATCACTTAATAAAACCTAGAGCTTGAAATTAAATTAGAATGCACAATGTCGGCCGATTAAAGTATACCTAAGTAAAACATGTACTTACCAGATTAAGGATAATTACAATTTATTGTAGTATAAGATTATTTTAGACTAATGACAAAAATGTATACCTATGTATTATTATTGAATAAATTATTATTATTATAGTGTTAGACAAGAATTACCATGATTGAGTAAGAGGTGTTAGCCGAATAATAAAGGTACGGTGAAGGTCGTGGATACGCACTTTAACCATTGCAGTACGTAAACCCATTCCTGACACAAGCTATTAGCTTAGTTGAGCGGTCAATATGATAATCTGTTTTGAGGATAAGAAATATAAAAGAAGGACAGGGAACTTTAATTCTTCTAAATTAACTTTGCATAATTGGACGTAGTTATGCAAAATGGATCCAACCCACAAAACACTTTGTTTTTAGGTATAGTTATAAATGGTATTAAAATATATATATATATATATATATTAAATGGTATTAATCGTTCGTATTACATAAATTTGCATAACTACGTCCAATTTATGTAATACGAACGGGCATTACCTCAATCATGTCATATAACTGGCCGTAGCCACAAGTAGACTATGCATTTGTGACCACGTCCAGTGTAACCTGGCCAAAACGTAAAGTGTACCAAAAAATACACGAATACCCAGGCTGATCGCGTTAATCTCTTGCCCACGGTCGAGCTCCGGGAGCCAGATAAAAGGGTTTTTACATTATTGTACAGTTTCACAACTATCAAGTACACGTTTTCCGAAATATAAATCGCATGCTGTTTCACTCCTGTTAGGTTAAAGAAGAGGGATGGCGAGACTTTTATCTTATAGATAAAATATGCTATTTGGAGATTGTGGAATAGGCCCTTCATCTGGTTTCTGGCTAAAAACTATGTTACAAAACTGACCTGTTCTTGGTACTGTTCCGCTGTTAGAGCGTTGACGCTCTCACCTCTGTGGAGGCATACATGTGCTACTTTTATAACATACTCCAATTTTCTTGGCTGTTCCTCGACCTGTGGACAATAGTACATTTATTAGATTGTTTATTCATGTCTCTTTTGGAGACAAATCCAGACTGTGAGTTGTTTGCAGATCGGTCTCAGACAATTATGTCCGTATGTTTGAAATATTAATTACTCCTTTATTTTACAACCAATATTGATACTGTTGAACAAAAAGATTTCATTTGATTGCTATTTGTTCTTGTGTGTAAAATAATATACAAAATCAAATAAACAACTACCCTATTGCTGGAATGCCAGACAAGTGTACTGCGAAAACTCGGTGTTTTTTTTATAATACTAAAGTGGCAAACAAGCATATGTGTTAGAGGTAGGTATATATAGTCTTTAGGTAGTATATAATACATATATTATAAAGAAACAATTGGCTTTTAATTAGTTAGCATGGGGCCGTTCTGATTAAGATTAAATAACTTAGTTGTGTGCTCACGACATATAACATAAAAATAAATTCCATGTAAAATTATTGACATAAACTTTTCGAAGTGTTTCAAGAATGTGTTCTGCAACTATTTTGCTAAACAAGGCTATGTATGGTTTGGTGTATGGGCCTGTTAGTGGCAGAAGACGATGACATTGAATATTAACAGCCTGCAGCTCGCCTAAGGCCTGGTTCCTATATCAAGAACCGAGTCACTTTAGTTACTTACGGACAGTTAAATTTTGACATATTTATCACAAAATATGTGTCAAATATTTACTGTCCCTTGGTAAAATTACTCGTTTCTTTATAATATAGGAACCTTGCCTAAGCTGGTTTTAATCAATTGAGAAATCGCTGGCTCACTATTACAAGGTTCTATGTTATTTTTTTTTAACTTCGGGGAAATGAGGTTTAAAATTTGCATATCAGTAAAAATAACTTAGAACTATTTACGATTTAATATTGTGAGGTGGTAAGTGCTTCCATCTATTACTATATTAGTCTAAACAAAAAGGAATGACATATAGAACCATGCGATATTCATAACTCATTTTTTTCAAAAATGTAACATAGAACCTTGTACCTAATATTGGACCAGTGAAATGTTAAGCCGATGCAGTTTCAAAGATTACACTTTTAATAGTGATCATTTTTCTCTATCTGTTTTTAACTGTTACGTTGCTAGACCATCCATAGATAGGAAAAAGAAAAGAGGATGACAAAACCTTAGCATTTTTATCAAATCAGCATTCGACAAATTTTAAAATGGCATTTGCAACGCATTACCCTAACATTGACTAGTATGTAAAAACGTATACAGATTCAATAAAAGTGAGTGAAGCGTATTTGGCTGCATCGAATTACATATTTAACAATACCATTGTTATATGTATATTATGGCTTACACATTTTATTTATAAAATGTTGTCATTTCCAAATGATGAAAAATGGTGCACGATATAACGTGCAATATTTTTTTATTGATGTAATTAATACCTATAATAAACTATTACATATTTTAGATCATTTTAGCATTTTAGTAATTTTAGGCTCGTAATCTTTTATGAAGCCGGTGCTGTTTTTTTTTGTCTCTCCCATCGGGTTATGACAATTAGGAAAATGAGAGCGCACTTGTGCTCTATAATATCTCCTGCGCAGATTCAACGCCGTGACCGAAATTCGGTCTGGAGGACACTATTACTATATAAATATATTAAAAGACGTTATTTATATCGCGTTTGTCATTGGTTTGATTAAGATCTTAGATATGAGCGACGCACGTTAACTGATCGTGATGTGTGCTACTTTCCTTTCTATTTTCGTTAACTGATTATAATAATATCAAGCGGTACTAGATATTAGAATCGTTGTAGTTTGATTGGCTAGGGTTGTTAATATATAAAAGAAAGGTCTCAAACAAATATACGGCCTGCCTGATGGAAACGGTAACCGCGGCCTATGACAATTTGCTATATCAGGACAATAATTTGCGTATGACCTTTGGGAAAATTAAAGAATTGGATGAAGGAGAAGGAATTAAGTGTGTTTCAAATTCTTTTAACGCACTATGATTGTTACCTACTAGGTACTTAATGCCACGTTTCTCTTAGGCCCGAATATAGGAATAATATTATAATACATACTTTGAAACAGTATGTCAACAATTGTCAGTCCGTAGGTGAAATTAATTACTCGTTTCTGAATATACGAACCGGGTCTAAGAAGCACTTATTAACTGGTAACGGCGAAGGTGATATTTTAACGAAGATAGCATAATGAACGAAACTTCGGTATATAAAAAAAAATTATTAAAGAATTAATGAGTTTATTTTTCACGACTATACCTAGAGTAATTTAATTCAAAACCCGCTAACAACCCTATTGTTGCTAGACTGTGTCTGGGACGAAAGTAGGTCGTACGTCAAGGTCGCAGACATTGATAAACATACGAAATTTAAAACATAGGTATATATTTAAATCAATAACATTCTTTAATTCCCCTAAATCTATCGAGTGGCACACGGCCAGGCAAAAGTTTGTCAATTATATCTGGCATTCTAGCAATTGTCAGGTTAATGGAAAATACGTATACTAATAATTTATTTGTTAATGGAAAATGGTTTGACTGATTAATTATTTATTTATTTAAAGCGAATGAGACGTCTATTCTTTGGTGGTTTAAACGTCACAATTAATAAAACCAATGTGATGCGAAATCTAGATTTAGCATACTTATCAAATTTTAAATTTTAAAGTATTTTTGTATATACTTTTTATACTTTACGTCCCACGGCAGAGTAAAGGCCTCCCCACTCTCCTTCCGTCTCTCTCTATCCAAAACTGTTAAGTAGTCTTTTTTAACTTGGTTATACTAGACCGACAATCAATAATATAATTTGGATTAGAACATCACATTGGAAATTACTAAAGACTATCAATGGATAGGATTACCCTAATACCTAAAATTTTATCGTGCTCTATTCATGAACTCTTGTAGAGTGGTTTTTTGAAGGACTCCACGCTGTCCTCTTATGAAAAAACGGTCCATAAGATTGTCAAAGAGTGTTTTATATCCTGCGTTTATATCCTATGGTAACCACTTAATAACTGCGTAATATATTTTTTCCTACATTAAAATATATGAAAAGCATCTCCAGGCTCTTGAGTAATTAACCGTTTAACTCGAAGACGACAAAGGTAGTTGTTCAGACACTGAACAAACCTCACCTAGGTGCTATTTCCATAAGCGAGTAACTGTGCCAAAATTTATCGGATATTCCGCACGTCATGACGCTTACTGTACGCTACTAATAGATCACACCACACCGAGGTGTCGTGAGAGGCGCCAGAAGGATTCTTTCGGCGGAAGTTGTTGATCTTTGAACTGTATACCTAAAATCTGAATTGTTATGTTATAACAGCCGGGGTATCGTTTGGTATTTTCCACGGATAGATAATATTTAAACGAGAACTGTCAGAAATAACTTAATAAAAGATAAGGCCTTTTGTTCTATATTTCTACGTTATAATACGTATATTAAATTGTTGTAAGCATGGCAAAATTGGAAATGCATTACTATTAAGATTTTGTACGTAATAAGCTAAAGTTAAATGTAGCTTACTGCGAAAGTATCTGTTTTTTTTGTAGAAGGTTTCTAGATTGTTCGATACCGCCTTTTAATTTTATAGATTATTATTATTAGTCAAGAAACTACATAATTATGCAAAATATTATCGAACTCGGATTTGTCGTGAAGATAATATTGATCATATATTTTGTAAGAAAAAGCAACGTTATTCATTTTATACATACAAAACGAGAATATAATAAGTAAACACTAATATACTAAATGCTATAAATTTTAAAATACTAAATTAAAACAAAATCGATGAATTTCGACTGTTTCACCTTTGATCGACGTGCGATAACGCATTAATAATAAATTGCCTGAAAACAAATTAGCTGATGTGTCCGATAGTATCGTAACAAAGAATTATTCCGAATTGTGATGCAAATCAAAACAGTCCCTTATCATATAAACGTAGCATTTATAGTGAGGACTAGCTGTTACCTGCGACTTCGTCCGCGTGGATTTTAACTAAAAAGTGTTTGTCTCCGCGGAACCCTATTTTTTTTTTCTAAAATCAGCGTAGCGTAAGTTACTCCTTATAATATCAGCTATCCGCCGGTGAAAGTTCCGTCAAAATCGGTTCAGCCGTTTCGAAGATTACCCGGCACAAACAGACAGACAGACAGACAAAAATTTAAAAGTAGATGTTTTCGTATAGGTACCTTATATACTTTCATATGCATTAGATAAAAAGCTGTTATTTTGACATTACAAACAGACACTTTAATTTTATTTATTTGTATAGATAACTCACGATCTATACTTTCGTACACAATTAGGCGATATGATCGGCGGTATTGATTACAAGGCGTCTTAGTAGATTAATTGGTTCATTCCGCATTCGACCCTCATGTTTCGTCCCGAATGTAAAAATACGCATTCGTCCCAAAAATTGTCCCTCATTAGCCCCGAAATTTAGATAAATATTAATTTCTTAATGTAATTCCTATTTCGTCCCAAATTTTGTTCCTTTTCTGATCATGTTTTTTTTGTATAGCAGATTTTGATGTACCGTCAGAAAAATATTTTAAAATACCTTCTTGATCTCTCGGCGAAACTTTGGGCTTATGATTGCATGACACCACGAGCCAGACATTCAACAGATTTAAAATAGTTTTAAACATGTTTTGTTTTGCTAACCATATGCTCAAAAATGTAGGACAAAAAAGGAATAATTAAAAAAGAGGAGCGAATGAGGAACTTTTTGGAATGTGGGACGTAATGTAGGGGCGAATGCGGAACAAACCGATTATTATTATACTACTAATCAGTGGCGATACCGTGTACTATTCATAGGCATAAGCTAAAAGTTCAGCCTGCCTTACCTAAATGCTCGATTTAGAAAGTATAATAGATTATTATATTATGCAGTCTAACACCAGCTTGCATTCAGTGTGTTTTGGAGAGCTCATTCACAAGGTGCAAGTGAAATTGTGGAATATAGAAGAATGAGATGGATTTCATTTCACGTATCACTTTATTTTAAAACCATAAACACACTAATACTAATAATCACATTATTTTTGGTATCATTAGCACCTTTCGAATAGATAATAATGGAATTATAATAATAATAGTTTATTATTTTTCTAAGAGATTACTAGCAAGTTACTAGTTTTCTTGTTACACTTCCAGCAAAACTAAAATTAATAGTGTCACGCCTAACACAAGCATTTTATCCACGCTAGGCCACGCCGGTAGTGCAATCAATGGAATTGCAACCGAAGACCTCTTGATCGCAAGTCCAATGCCTTATCCATTGGCCTACTAGCGCTTAATCATAATTTTAATATGTTTTATGTATAATTGAGCTACCATCGCTAACATATTGAGTCGCAGCGGCACACTGGCGTCCAGACACAATAGATTTTTAATAATGTCTGGTATTCTAAGACTTGACAGATTAATCATAACTATCATAATAGTTATGTTTTATGTTATATAAAGAAAATTAGCAATACATACCTTGGCGGCGAGGAACAGCGCTGCGGCGGCGATGGCATTCCGGTGGAACTGTGTGAAGGAGTGGAACGCGAAGAACCTGTGCATGTATACTATCGCCGTGTTGATGCATAGTTGAGAGCTGTTGGATGCTGAGTTAAGGAAATATTCATTGATAACACGACACAACATTAAATATAAAAAGAATACAATCAAGAATATAGACCAGTCAACCTTACTTATAGAAATATCGCTAAATAATATTAGCTAGGTACTTCTTAACTGCATAGCTCTCGTTGCCTTAATCAATGATTAACCTTTGATCAACGGCCCGTCGCTGTAACTGAGCTTTTATTCAAGTAGGAACATTCGACATTTGAGTAATATTTTTCTGATTATTTGCTACTTAATATTTAGCTTATCTTCAGATTGGTCTATAAGTAAGGCTGAGCACTGTCAATATCTAACTTTTGGATGTAATTTGGGACGTTTTCAAATCGAGTCATCGGAGTACAGTGGTATGCTTTCGGAAAAGTCTATGTTTTAAGATAGACTGACAGAGATGTGTATAATTAATTAATTATATTTGAATTCAGTTTTACACAATACGATAGTTACCTACACATGTCAAGCACGCGGTGTATAGGTATATATTTATTTTTGTCAATATATTCGAAAACTATTCTAATACAATTGAGTTCATCGCTAGACTGACACGAGATAACTTTATTGAACAGTTTTTAGTGTGTTTGGAAAAGATAAATATAAGTATGATTTAGTTTTAAGTCGATATTATCAATAAATGAACGCTTTCTGCTCTTGAATATATTTTATTGTTTAAAAGAATTAATTATCATTATCATTTAGTATATATAAGTAATTAAGTGTGATTATGATTATACTTTAATGTTGTGGTAAAACCCAAACTTGTAGTTTTAAGCATGTTCCTGTGTGGAATTCCCCGCGCCAGATAAGCTCCCAGAAATAAATGTCCGACGCGTACCACAGGCGGCAGGCGATTCGCGCAATTTATTTTATGAATTACGTATGTCTAGACTCTAGACAGTGATTTTAGGTAATTTTCAAATCATTTATTATCAACTAAGTGTACATAAGGTGTTACAATAATACGAGTAGTGCTTATAAGTATATAGGTAACTTAGAGTTACAAAATTGGGTAAGTACACAATATTGGTATACTGGTTTTAATGTTTTATATTTTGGTACTCGTACTAAAGATCAACATAGTTCTCAAATGTAAATATATTGTAATTAATCCAACAGATCAAAAAAAAAAAATTGAGGTTTTGCCGCGAAGACTGTAATTGATACAGTTCTACAAAACTAACACGTGTATCCACTTTCACGGCGCCTGTATACTAGTATTTTAAAAATATAAATCCTAATTGGTTCTCAAATAGAATAAAATTAAATTAAAATTCCTCGTATATTATACTTACTTCAGCACCGTATATAAATTGCCCTACTGTTGGGTACGGATCTCTTCTTAGTATCAGAAGAGTTGCATCATTCCACCACGCTGTACCAATGCGAGTTAACAGAATTTAACAAATCAAGAACATTATACAACTCCCAGATACGTAGGGACCACGACGTTTTCCTTTAACAGTAAAATATATATTCATAGAAAATCATATTAAGTATAAACATAACTACGTAAATATTTTACTTTCTTTAAAATCTTTACAGTTTGTTGGCAGTGTAAGTGTGAGTTATAGGTTAAAGCAGTTTTGCTTTAATACTTGAAAATAAATTAATAATAACCATTTTTTGTCCATTAAGTAAAACTGTTATAGATGAATTATGGGCTAACTAAATTAAGAAAATATCAATAAAATGACAGCGTAGTGTTCCAGAAATTTAAATGCAATTTTGATCTGAAGAAACGAGGCTATAAATGGCCAAGTTGTTTTCTCAGAACCACGGGAACGAACATCTTTAATAAGCTCCTAAACGAGCGCGAGATTATAAATTAAAGTCTATAGCCCAAGTTCTATTATGACAGTTTATAATAACATCAGCTCTGTATGTACCTATATAAACTGTTCCAATGCCGAGCACATTTTTCTTCTTAGTACGAGAAGGTTTAGACCATAGTCCACCACGCTGGCCTAGTGCGGATAGGTAACTCCAAAAACTCAGATGTAAAAATGCTAAAAAATTATATAACACTTTTAAATAGTCTATTCTACTTATACACGTGTATGTAAAATGTGACTGTTTCGCTAATATCTCGTACTGAGATAATAAATAGTACGGACGAGTCAACGACCCGTGCTCACGAACCATCAATTGCTGTCGGCAGGTGACTTTGAACAAACATTATTGGCATGCAAAATCATGACAGATGACTAAACTTGTAGCGATGGCTTTTCTATGCGTCTTTTGGGTTTCACATTAAAATGTTATACAAATTTTAACGTTGTATTCGCGCCTGTATTAATCCCAAGGGTTAGGTAGAGTCACAAATTAAATAGATAAAGACATTCAAATGTGCTTCTCTCCCATAATAGTGAGTTTATTTGATTACGTGTTTTGGACACGGTGTTCTTACTGTAAAATTCTTGACAGCATAACTGCTTTGGATATTGATTATAATTGATATTTGCTCTACCGACAAGCATTTTCAGCTGTCATTAAATAATGTAGTTTGTCTAATTTGAGAACCATTCCATAGCTGAGTACCTACTGGATTAATCCTAGAATGGGAGTTGTAGACTAGACAGATCATAACAAAATACAGGCTAAGTGCACGTCGTAGACTATGTACATATTTTCGAGAAATCTACCTTCGTAGTAGTCGTGCTAAGTTTACCTTCACCGATCGACTGATAATACACCTATTAACTTCAACAAATGTATATTATTATGTTGTGATTTCAATATCTATCTTGGTAATCTAACTAAATTCCAATAGCCAATTACTGCTAAATTATGCTTGTTCTACTAATTAATTAAGTATGATTTCTACTAGCTCAGATCCCATCATAATATCTTTACTTCAACAGTATAGTCACTCGCTTTCGTCGTTCTTGGGTACTCATACGTACATAAACATACTATTCATAACCTAGACCAAATTTCAACAAAATCTACGTACAACAAAATTTGCGTACATGAACATGGATGTTTGTCTTGGTCTGAGTGTTTCTATGTATAATATGTATGTATTTACAAAAAAATAAGTATATATGTATGTTTATCCATTGTCTAGTACCCATTGTACAAGCTCTGCTTAGTTTGGGCTAGATGGTGTTGTGTGTATGTGGTAGAATATTATATTATTATTATATTATTATATATATATTAAATAATGCCGAGAAAATCAGACTTTCGTATTTAAAATATTAATTAAGCATGGGTGATGTTTAAGCGACTACATGACAAACGTCTGTTTCACGACATTAACTCATTAGCTGTTAGATCTGCTGCCAAATTATGCAAAGCGTTACCGAGTAACAGTAAGGTGTCTGTTTATCAACACGCAATATCAGCATTTAAACAAAAATATACGCATCCAAGATAATATCATCGTAAGCTAAGTTATTGCGCATATAAACTACGCGCGTATAACAAACGTGATCTGTGTTATCTAAGCGTCTGCAGTTGATATCGGATCCCCTGGGGGAGAACACGTTTTCTACTGCGGGTAGTTACGTGTACTGTGACAACATGTTCATTTAACGTCTCTGTTGTTTTGAGGGTAGGTTGCCTGCTTGTGATAGAGTCGTATAGAATTAAAGATGTGATCTTTTGCAGTTTTGAGTTACTGGCGGCAAATATTTCTCAATCTATACTAATATTTTAAAGCTGAAGAGTTTGTTTGTTTGTTTGCTTGAACGCGCTAAACTCAGGAATTACTGGTCCGATTTGAAAAATTCTTTCAGTGTTAGATAGCCCATTTATCGAGGAAGGCTATAGGACATATATCATCACGCTAGGATCAATAGGTGCGGAGCACCAATGAAGAATGTTTCAAAATCGGATGGTATTTTTTCTTTTTGAGAGCTTCCGCTGCGTGCGCTGCGTAAACAGTTAAAGTTTCGCAAAAACCATGTATGACAGAATTGTTCCCCTTTAAAAGTTCTAAAAAAAGGTCCGCGACAGCATATGTCTATCTTTTAAGGTTGACTCACTATAACCATTTTTATGCTAACCAAATTTGTTCTAAAATAATGCATTATTTGGGAAGGTATTTTTATAAACATGATAATAATCCTTATCCAAATAAATACGTTTTTCATCACAAGTATTTAATTTAAAACAAAATTGCCCTTTACATCATTCGATTTCAATGAATATCTTAAGAGATATCGCAGTTTTAAAATAACATCGCAGCAAAATAATTACCCATTACAGACATAGTACAAACGATGTTTCTCCTGGTTTATTCTGCGTGATTACTACTGGTTCGATTTGAAAAATTTGTTTAGTGTTGGATAGCCTATTTGTCGAGGAAGGCTATAGGCTATATAACATCACGCTACGACCCACGGGGGCGGCGCAGTAACGATAAACGCGGGTGAAACCGCGGGAACATCTAGTATTAAATATAAACGGCTTATTTCAATATAAATGCGAAATTTTGTTGCTTGTACTTTCACATACCAATTGAATGACGTGATTTTTTGTATGGATATGGTATAGGCTGGCGAGAAACAGGCCACTTTGCATATTGGAAATAATATTCATATCTTAGAAGCAAGATTTCAAAAAAATATAGTTGGTATGTGGCAAGAATTTAAAAAGAAAGTAAGTAGCAATATATAAGTGTGCATTTGATGGTCAAAGGGGAAGGAAGATCTTGTCGAATATTCTTTGACCAGTAGTCGATTTAGAACCTATAGATAAGTAATTAATTAATAGTGACGATACGTTAAAAAATCTTTAACGTTAGCACATTTTCGAGCTATTACAACTATACAATAATAATTATATGTGGTTATTAATCGATTACATACTGAATACATAAAATCAATATTATTGAAATATCCGTCAAAGAACCAAGGTTACCGACATAGCTCGCAGAATAAGCAAGCTGAAGTGGCAATGGGCTGGCCATAATTATCTGTAGAAGGACCGATGGCCGTTGGAGTAAGCGAGTCCTAGAGTGGAGACCGCGACTTGGTAAACGCAAGAACGCAAGGTAGGACGCCCCCCGGCCAGGTGGACCGATGACCTGAAAAAGGTAGCTGGGTCAGACTGGATGCGGAAGGCGGAAGACCGGATGTTGTGGCGTAAAATGGTAGAGGCCTATGTCCAGCAGTGAACTGCGGTGGGCTGATTGATTGATTGAATATTATTGACACAATATTTCTGAAGTAAAAATGTTTACATCTAGTCGGCTAGAAAACTGTTAATAAAATAACAAGATATTATATTTGTCTCTGACTGACAACTTCGATAAAGCTAAGCTAAGCGTCAGTTTGTGTACGTAAATTACTATCTTATTGATGTAGTTTTCCTTTCCTTGAAACTTAGTAACAAATACAACACGCTACAATCAATGCGTGTACTTAATTGCCACGTGTTGAAATTGTGTGATCTATCGCTTGTCATGAGCGTCATTTCAATGTATCTCAAGTACTCGAGTGAAAAATCGGTCAAGTGCGAGTCGGATGCGCACACGAGGGGTTTCAAACCATTGTTCACGCAAGTCAGCCATTTTGAAATTCACCATGTTGGTTTTTATTATTTATTGTTATAGCGGCAATAGAAATACACACTCTGCAATCTGCTGCCATTATGGTTTATGTAATACGGCCCGCTGACAGACTGACGGGCAGTGGAGGTTTAATAATAGCATCCCGTTGGAACCCTTCGGGGTCGAAGTCATAAAAATGACATTAGTATCATCTTTGCATTGTTGTTAGTCTACTGAGCTTATCTCACTACTTGAATATTCCTACTACTATTACAATTTACACCCTTCGGATAAATAGCACACATATCAACTCTGAAACATCGTCACCGTATCAACTCGAGCCGTGCAGTATTCTTTGTATGAAACTCTCTACTGCAACGCACACTAATCGGAATCGTAACGTAATCGCCTCGCCTCGGGAAAAGGTTGCAGTCCTCGCGCTTACGGCTCGTCGTCCCCGCGCTTACGTCTCTCCGTGCACTACTGTTGCCGAACGTGATGTCATTCACAAGACAACTAACAGTCGTGTAGCGCACGTATTTTATTGAACTTGTAGGTTAGATTTCAAACAAAAATAACGATGAAAAGGGAAGAAGTGAGAAAATATTCATATTAATATGATTTAAGTGAGCGCGGTGTAAGCCCGGCGTCGCCTAGCCGTAGCAGAGTCGACGCCGTACCGGAGCTGTTGATCCGCTTTGGTTACGTTAGGTTGACGCCTGTTTGACGGCGAGGCGAAAGGTGATACGGAGACGATCCCTTTCCGATTTGATATGTATGCTATGACCTTAAGAATAAAACAATTATTCTTGAAAACTTAAACGCGCGTGGTTTACGTTAAATGTTTACGTCGATAACGTATGTGGTTGACATTGAGCGGGCCGTCCTTGGCCTTCGATCGATAAGCGCTTCATTATTTAGTCAGTATAACAGCGTTTATTTTAAACGTAGCTTGCAAGGACGGTGCCGGTGGGAGGCTCGGACCGACCGATAAACTTGGAAAACGCGTCTGATGCTAATCAATATCAATTTGCCGAGTTAGAGGTATGTACAATGTATAAAAAAAATTACGGTGCAAGGTAACATCAATCTACCCCCAAAACTGTGCTTACGCACGATCTATCTGCCAAAGTTTATCATCTATACTAAACATACATATTTATAGGCCTTTTCATATGTAGAGGTGTAAATAACCTACATTCTGCCAGTTATGGTTTTAGGTCCCACGTCATAGGAGGCGAACTTATTGAAAGTTATCGGGCATGGTTCATGATTTGTTGCAACTTAAAAATTGCTTGACAGAAAAGCCTATTAACACTGATTGACATTCGATGCACAGCAGTGACATTACTAACGTTACGCCACCGAATTAAAACCTAACAAGTCTGGCAAAATAATTAGTGACTCGGATGGAAAAGCACCGCATTAACCTGCAAGAGTTAACGGACAGATAAAGCTAACGGTTCCAAATTCAAATCAATTGATTACTAAGTCATACTAGATGGCGATACAGGTTATCATTAAGTACGAACGTTTGAAATTCCTTACAAAGATTATTAAAAAAAATACTTAGCAATGGAATGTCGTATTATAATAACATAAAACTCAAGGTTAACTCGTGTTAATATTTCCTATAGTATTTTCATACTTTATCGGTAACAAGCGAAACTTAACAAGAACCGATTGATTACATGATTGTGTTGTAATCATAAATGGGGATTTTATTACAAGTGAGCCGTTGTAATAGCCTTGAGTCACGTAACATAGAGACAGCATTACTATACAGAAGTATTCATGAAGCTTTAGGCAGAGATATATAAAACACTCGCATATCGCCAGGTTATATTCATACCATTATTTTTTTATTTAAAATATATCTAGCACAAATTGCTAGTATTCTTGATAACCTCTCCAGCTATCTTAGAGTTGAGAGTTGCAATGGGTGGCATTCGCAAGCAAAGCTTGATACTAAGGCATTTATTTAAGTCGTTCTCGTTGGCGTAGTGGTTAGTGTAACCGACTGCCACGCCTGAGGTCGCGGGTTCGATTCCCGCACAAGTCAAACATTTGTGTGCATGAACATGGATGTTTGTCTTGGTCTGGGTGTTTCTATGTATAATATGTATGTACTTACAAAAAAAAAGTATAAATGTATGTTTATCCATTGTCTAGTAACCATAGTACAAGCTCTGCTTAGTTTGGGCTAGATAGTGTTGTGTGTATGTGATAGAATATTAAAAAAATATATTAAAAATTTTAATTGCTCTTCACTGGACTCGGTACCAGATGCCGGACTGACTCTGATAAAGCATAACAGAAAAACCCATACTATCTCACACGCCTCTGCTAAAAAAGCGATTCTTAACAGTTGGAAATGTGTGCATATTATGACCATTAATTCCATGTTTGTCCTATGCGGCAAAAACAAATGAATAGAGCGGGCCTTCTTTTTAAAAAAAGTTAACAGTTCATAAGCATGCTGATTGCACAAAATCGCCATTTTCAAGCGGTTTTATATCAACAATACTTAAGTGTTATAGTAGAGTTGATATCGAATGATTATATGATCAATTGATCACGCATAGATTGCGTAAATGGGACAGAAGTTTATACAACAAATAGTTATTCTCGGTCAGGTGGGTTTTGTCTGCGTTCATTCAATGTTTGTTAAACTGTGTGAAGCAGAAATTATTCCTTGATTAAAATTAAACTAAGTACTTTAGACTGAACAATGGTCCTGGGAGACTAAGATAATCAAGGCTGACGAGCAACTGAAAAGTCAGATGAAATGTAAATATTCATATACATACTTATAGCAGTTAAAATAAGCATAATCATTTTATAATAAGCGGCTGTAAAATTGGTATGAAGTAGTTTAATTTCCATGTAGTATATGTATAACATTCGTATGAACGTAGAACATAATAATAAATTATTCCTAAGGCCGGAGTTATGCTATAAGGAAAATAAAATAAAATTGTATCCTGTGTAAGGTTTAAACACGTAATTTAGCGAATTAGTAATGACGATGTAATTATATAACCCACTACGCAGCCGGCTCAAATTGAAAGCAATTTACCCCAAACTTAATGTATGAATATGTTTAAAGACATCTCTCTTAGACTACTTCTTGTGACCCGTGGGACTTTCAAACAACGGTTGCATAAATACAGCATCGCACAACTATTTTTAAAACGCACAAATTTTTGACCTGTCTAGGATTCAAACCCACCAAACTCGTAATGGCAGTGGCGAGGACACCATAACGCGATCTGTACAGTCAATAAAAGTAATTTACCCCAAAATAAAAGTTACATTAATGACTTATCGTATTCAAGCATCTCTGCGCCCCACCTTGGCGGCAACAATCGTGAAGGTTATCAAAATATTAATCACTAGCTGTCCCCCGCAGTTTTACCTACGTTTATAATCACTGCTCCACGCCCGTGGCTCGTAGCGTGATGTTAAATAGCCTATATTATTTCTGGATAAGATAGCTTTCTGATGGTGAATTATTAAAATCGGTGTCAGTGATTATGGATGACGTAGTGGTTTAAATGGTCGCCTCGTCACTGCCCCGTGGTGAGATTTACGGGTTCGACCCCAACACGAGGCAAAATCTGGTGTGATCTACAAATATTTGTTCAGAGGCTAGGTGATCTTTGTGTCCGTTTTTAAATATTTGTAACGTCGCCCGCGACACAGCCGTTATTCCTAGTGCAAGAGTTGTTATTCTGAGGAGAGGAGATCACAAATAAACAAATCTTTTCTCTTTATCATTTTAGTATACAAAATAATTAAACAATTTCGCCGATAGTCTAGACGTGAACAAGTCTTAGTATGAATGAATGACGAATGTCAAGGAAATATGTCGCTGCAAAGTTAAAAGACAATGACCTTATTATAAAGCGAGCTTATAAAGCGAGTTGACACAAAAAGTCGTTAGTTAATTTCCATGAAGAAAATATTCCGTACTTACTTATTTTCGTATGCGAAACTTGAATGAGGTGAGAACAAGTTACCGTTGAGCTTTTTAATTGACATTCATTGAGCGTATACTGTTGTATATCCCTTTATAAGTAGGTAACTGTAGTCTACTTTTCCTCCACAAATATTATATATACTAGATTTTTGCCTGAATCTTCGCTTTAGTTAATGTAGATTTTTTCAATACGTTTCTATCCCTTGGAAACAGTACTTTTTCCTGGATGAAAGGTGTCTTACGTAATTTTTTCTACCCCTGATAACGTGTTTGTAAAATTTCGTGATGGTCGGTCGAGTAGTTACGGCGTGAAAGCGTAACAAACAAGGATACGTGTGATTACTGATTAGTAAGGATGTGAAAGTTTGTGAACATGTTTAGGATTGCCGTAAATAAGAAAAGGCCACGAAGACTATGTCCACCCCAAGATCTTTTGTTTCAGGGCGGTATGTATGCCATTACTGTTGAGGTTCCAGGAAGTCCCCTGGAAGATAACTCTAGGTACGCCAACGGAATGGATATTTGAAATCCAGTTGGTGAAAATTCAAAGAACATTACAGTTCCAACTCTAGCGTCTGCAGAATCCAGAAATTAATATATGCTCATCTTGGTAAAAACCACGTGGCACATGCGTGGTATAAATGTTGGCGTGTTTGTCCAGCAATGGTCTAGCATAGACTAACAGTAACTGCAATCAATGTTTGAGAAAAAAATGAGACCTACTAGAGTATGTCGAAAGTGAATGGCTGTAGAAAGTGAGGCCGCTGCTATATCTAGCGTTATAGTTTTAACAGCCTAGTTAGCCCAGTGGTATAGATTTCGGCGTAATGTAACTACAGAGCATAAGGTGTTAGGGTCGAAATTCGGGTCAAAAAATATTGTAATTAAAGTAGGTATTAAAAAAAAAACTTGTATCTGTTCGATGCGAAGTCTGGTCTAAGACAATAGGTTCGCCTCTAATTTGACTTTACAGAAAGTGCAGTGGCTCTTAAACCACATCGCCACTATTATAGTGAGTGTCATGGGGTTCGATCCTCACACGAAATAATAATTTTGTGATCCACACATAGTTTTCGAGTCTGTGTGTTCTTTGTGTCCGTTGTCTTAAATATATTGGTAACCGCTACAGTTATAATAACATGTGCTTACGTTGTCTTTTTAAATATAAAACAATCAAATACTTACTGAAAATTAAAATGAAATATTGTTTGTTAGTCTTTAACAAATTAGAAAAACTTATCAATCTAAAACGCCTTATATAAAATAATTTAACAGCGCTGGCAGAATCAATCAAAAATAGTTCTGTGGATTCACACTAGACAAGCCTGTATCGTGAAGACCCAAAACAATTACATAATACTAAAATTACTCTTAAGCTAAACTGATGAAGGTGTGATTATAATTCTGCTTAATCCTTTTAGAAAATACAGATATAAACTATATTTTAATAATAAAGTAATAGATAGTATCATTCAAATAAAATGGCAAGCAACTTATTTTCGTGGCATAAATTTAGGTTTCCTAATTTTTTACCAAGAGTATTTACTCTTACCTACAAGTCTAGCACACACACATAGACAACTAAACACTAAGGCATATACAAAGAGATATTCTCAACAATGAGTTACAACAGGCTGCGAATGACGAAATCAAAGCAGTTCTACACGACTTTCACGGCGGAACAAATGGGGAGAAATCTAAGATGGAGACGAATATAAAACTTACAAAAATGGATCGGCTAGCTCGCATTAACCGGATACTGTTCTTTTCATGTGATTATTACCTAAGAGCGCGCTATAGATTTCTAGTTGCCCGCAGCAAGCCTCCGACTCAGCGTAATGGTTTGATTTGTCTTTATAATATTTTAGACTATTAACTCTCCATGGTACGTCCGCCTCGGTGCATAATGTAGCATGGCTTTGCGTGCTATCCTAATGAACCGGCTTCAAATCCCAGGGTTAGGACAGTGTATTCTATTTTCCGGTTACTTAATATTTTATTAGTGGCAGCACAGACTGTGCCCGATAGACTACAGTTGCCTTGCTGAATACTACGTGAGTCAAAAAAAATCTCATGATTGTGGGTGTAGACCTCGAGTCTGAAATGATTTACCGACTGTTGATTGGTCCATGAACTGTTGGTCAACAGTATCTTTAAACCATTAACTTTTCATCCAAAGGACTCGTCACCCACGAACGTTTCGCCAACATCAGTTTTACGCCAGTGAATGCTTAATCAACAGAATGTTTTGATCAATAACTTTTCACCCAAAGAATACCTATTTGGCCCATGGACTGTTCCCCAACATAACGGTACATCAGTGAGTGTTTAACCAACAGAATCTGTCTTTTCCCCCATGAACTTGTTGCAAAAGTTATATTTGACCAAGAAATTTTACAAAAATATTCCTTCCCGAATGGCATTATTATTCCCGAGTAGCATTATTTAACAAACCAGTGGATATTATTTCACTGGTTTGCTAAATAATGCTACTTAGTTTACGTTTCATTGTATTATTGTTGTATGAGATGTCTTTACGAACAAATATAATATACATACTTACTTAGTTAAACACTGTCAAAACAACTCGATTAAAGTGTTGTGATTTCAACAATTTGCTTAGTTGGATATGACAAGGTACTTAAAAAAGATTTGGAACATTTTATATTCTAAAGATATTGTAACTTGGGCTGTTCTATTTTAAGTCTCAGTAATGTCACCAAGGGAAAACCGCCACGAAGCTTGTTAACGGAGATCGTAATTTTGTATATTTTAGGCGCCATTGCCGCCAGTGCATTGCAACGCAACCATAATAATTATTTTAGATAGGTTGATGACGTATAGGTAATGTAAAAAATTAAAACCACAATTTATAATGAAATTAATATTCATTTTACAAAAGAAAATAATACTGAAACAAAAAACATTAATGTAATCATAACTTTTTAGACACATAAAGCCTAGCATTAAACTGACAATAGGGTACTTATTGATTATTAAGTAACAACAACAATACTTAACACAATGAAACATAAATTAAGTAGCATTATTTTACAAACCAGTGGATATTACTTTAATCTAATTTTATATTCGGGAAGGAATATTTTTGTAAAATTTCGTGGTTGAGATGGCCCAAATGTTCATTTTGGGAGAAAAGTTATTGGTCAAAACATTCTGCTGATTAAGCATTTACTTATGTAAAGTCATGTTGGCGAAACGTTCGTGGGCGAAAAGTCCTTTGGATGAAAAGTTAATGATTTAACGATAATGTTGACCAACAGTTCATGGACCAATCAACTGTTGGTAAATCGTTTCAGACTCGTAGACCTCTGCCTACCCCTTCCGGGTCATAGGCGATAGGGGATAGTCTACGTCTGATTTCACATGTTGACTGAATCACAAACGTTCTCTATAGCATTGCCATATATGATTTATGAATAATGGCCTAAATCCGATACAGAATTCCAAACATCACATTTATATTTCTTGAAAGGCTTTGTTAAATGTAGAACATCCACATATCGCCAACTATGGGTATATCCTACATAATAGGGGACGAGTCTACCTATGACCGTCTTTCGAATAAAGACCCTGTTTTACTAGAGAAATTTCTGTCAGAAAAGTAGAAATTGCCCTACTAACCCGGGATTTAAACCTGAATCTTTTGATCAGTTACGCAAGCAGTCCTATTTATGTCATTTGAGCATCGAGCGAGACAGATGCCGGATATATTGGCGCCACGTATGCGACCTATATTCCGCATTCGAATGCGATACGCCAAACTGATAAAGGAATAGCGATTGGATCAGTCATTACTCTGAAACGCTCAAATCGCTTATCGAACAAAAAAATATAATGCTATACGCGAATAATACCTAAAGTCCGGTTGGCAATTATTTGTTTCCTAGTTTTGAATGCGAAAATGGTTCTAGGTTTGTCTTGTTACCCAAATCTACGTGATTACTTGAATGTAGTTAATGGCTGTTTCGGTTGTAAAGCGTAAAAACCCAATAACACTTTTCTCGGGTCGAGCAAAGTGTTACTGGGTTTTTCTGTTAGGATAATTCTCAGTAGCGGCTGGGAGTTGGGCTCGGTACCCGGGGTAAACAACAATAGGTTCGACCACTATTACGTAGGACTTAACCAGACCTGGGGCCCAAGTCTGCTATTTTTATAAATTCGTCATTCCGACACGACGTAACTGCAATTCCATTGTCATTTTGCTAAAATTCGTAATCTGCTAAATTCATAATGGTCGATCATTGGTCGGTCAATGGTCTCGTAATAGGATTGTGGTAGAATGACATGTTGTATTGCCATTATTATAAAACCTGTTAGTGGAAGTGATTTTTGAAAAACTATTTTCTTACTTTGAACATTTATTCATGCCAGATTTCGTTTATATATATTTTTACATACTTATTATTTATGTTAAAAGCAATTTCATCGAAGGATTTGTCAAAATTTTAGCAGATGCGTATGTGGTAATACGTCAGTCATTCATTTGTTATTATGTACGAGATTACCATTCTATGCCATTTTTTCAATGGAGTGGTTGACCATCGGAAAGTCGTAATAACGCCATTATATTACTAGATTACCAAACTTACACCACTATCAACTTTTTGGTGATATAGGTCTGATACTATGTTCGTATATAAAAATCCTATTTTCATAAGAACCAGGTAGGGAAACCATGGGTCACAAAATGGCTCGGCAGCACATTTGAATACGCGTACAGTAATGACGATATCAGTATCAATATTAATTGAGTGGCGATATGAAGCCAACGTGATTTTATGGCTTATTCCCGTGCGCTCCAAATCTATTGTTCTCCAAACTTCACATTTCCATACATTCATTACCAGGAGCTCCAAGGATTTTTATATTCAAATAATTAATAAAGCCACATTTACCAATTTCGTTCCCTACAGCTCCAAAACACTATCTAGGTACTTTGAGATTTTATTCCCAGCAGCTCCAAGAAAAAGTCAATACTTCAATATAAAAATCGTTACCACGAGCTGTCGGGAACACACTAGTAAGTAGGTCTTTATTTAATGTTGTAATATAATTTGGAGCTCCTGGGAATAAATGTATGGAGATCAGAGGTTTTAAATAAATAAATTAACATAAGCTTTTGGAGCCCTTGGGAAAGATTTAAAAAATTATAATAATATTTAATTTTAGTTTTTTCAGCGCTAGGGAACAAAATAGCGGAGCGGGCGGGAATAAGCCGATTTTAGTCATAGATTATATTTTATTGTGTCGACTATTGACATTGGTTCTCGCTGAACCCATAAACAATGACTAATTTATCTCCTGAAATGTATATTTACTATGGGATAGATCATTAGATACAAGGAACCTATAAGCAAATTCTGTATAATGTCTACAGCGTACCAATAGCTGTTAGAATACAATGTCAGAGGTCTCTCGTTTGATTGTATAACGAGCACCTTTGCCTATTCGTATTTATATCAAGTAGAACATCGCAAGGAAGCTTGTATATGTACTATCGACTTCAGCGACCGATGACCACTCCTAAGGTTAAAATCGCATAGCAGGCCAACACTTGGACCCGTACCCGTGACACGTCCCTTTCTTTGTTTGAGTTTTTTTACACTTTACATTTGTTTACTGATTCTAAGGCGATACAAACTCAACTGGTCAACATGTGCAAGCGAAAATTTTTCTGAAATGGTCAACCGTCGCTCAAGTCGATAGTACCTGACAATTCTAGAAGAAAAACCGAAGGTGGCGATACGATACCTAAACCACACCACTATTTTTCCAAACCATACTTTTAAGTTCTACATAATCTACATAGGATCAGCCAAATTTTATTTTAACGATTGCCTCCATAATATACTAGTGTGTAGGTTCCCATAATCAAGGAATCCATTATTCCTATTCAAGGACGTCTAACGTTTCTTTAGCCTATTGGTAGGTACGTTTCACCGCAGAGCAAAGGCTTGCTTGTTACCCGACTGACCTTTAAATCCGATCGAGTATATCTACCCGACCTTTGTAAGGATCCTAAACCGTGATAGATAATTTAAATTAAACTACTTTATACTGATTTTATTGCGTTGTTTATCCTAACTTCCTAACTAATATTATAAAAGCGAAAATGAGTTTGTTTGTTTGTTACCTTTTCACGCCTAAACCACTGAACCGATCATTCTGAAATTTTGCATATACGTTGTCAGGTGTACAGAAATGGACGTAGGCTACTTTTCATCCCGAAAAAAATTACTGTTCCCGAGGAAAACAACAATAACGTTCTTATGATAATAAATGGCGCTACGTGTCTTTCGAATCATGATTGAATTATATTATTACAAACAGAGTACAACCCGAATTGATTGTCAAATTCTAAATTAACGCGAGCGAAGCCGCGGGCAAAAGCTAGTTTTAAAACAAATCGTCATAGACAACCTAAATAATGTTAGCAATGAGCATAGCAATAAAGCTTACCACACACAGAAAGCGGAAACGTAGCGGTACCGGTGGCGTTTTTGTTGTATTGTTACTTTACTATGCTAACTAATACTATTAACTGCACGGATGGCGTATTGGTTTAAGTGGCCGCCTCGTCACTGCTGCCGCGCCAAGTGTTGTGAGTTTGATCCGTTACACGCGACAAAAATTTGTATGATCCACAAATAGTTGTTTCGTGTATGGATGTTCTTTATGTCAGTTGTTTGAATGTTTGTAAAAACCCCTGCGATACAGGAATTATGTCTAGAGCGGGAGTTGATAAACACTTAAAAAGAAATCGCGAATATAAGTTTGTCTTTTTGTTAGTATACTCTTTCACGCCCTAATTACTCGACGAATCACCATGAAATTTCGCATACACGTTGTCAGGGGTACAGAAAAGGACATAAGGTACCTTTCATCCAGGAAAATACTGTTTCCGAGGAATAGAAAAAAAGTCTAGCACTAATATAAATACAAAATATTCGCCACCGCTGTATATGTGTGGTTGGCTTAAAACCGTATTCTTAAACTGTACAGTTAACTAAACACAGTGTGTGACTCAAGTAGGTAGGTACATTGCCTAGAATTTGTCCACAACGTAGTGTATGAAACCGATTTATCTTGGTGATTCATTCAACGATCACTTGAATCAACTGTGCCTTGTAATAATGATTTATTGCTTGTTCAATAAACTTTTGTAACTACATATTATTATAATGTACCGTTGTTTTACGCGAAGGTAGCAATTACTGCTATTTTTTTTGTAAGCCGGCATTGCTCTATCTGCTTGTTTTAATGCGACCATGAATACACGAGACTAGTCTAGAAATAATGATGTTAAAATGTAGCAAAAACATACACATTTATTTTCTTTTTCTTATATGAAGATCTATTATCAAGGCGAGGTTAGTGGGGGGACTATTGAACTGCCGCACAGAGGTCACGAGTTCGATCTCAAGACAAGCACCTATGACTTTTAGAAGAGTAATATCATAGATATTACAGTTCGGTTGAAATTTATTTATGTAGGCATAAATCAAGTAAGTACATCAGTTATTTATCACTTGCTTTAATGATGAAGGAAAAATATACCGTGAGGAAACCTGCACGCGTAAGAGTTCTACGTAATGTTCTCGAAGATCTGTGAAGTCTGCCAACTCGCACTTGGCCAGCGCGGGGGACTATGGCCTAACACTTCACATACCTACCGAGAAGAGTAAACTGTGGCACAGTTTATAAACGATAGTGACTTTATATTATTAAAAGGATTTTTGTTGTTGAATTGCTACATCGGTTCAAGTGGAGAACAAGTGAAAACATTAACACTGCACTACAAAACTACATTACCTACACTTCACTTACCTATGTAATCTGAAAGCTATACCTTAGTTACGATTTAGAAGTTGGATGAGACAGACCGTTTGAATTGAAGCCGTTTTTCTTATGCAAGACAACACTTTCAGACTGTTATTTCTAGACCTATTGCATTATAATGTTCTAAACTTACTGCATTACTTGAAATAACTAATATAATTTACTTCTTAAATATCAAGTGAACATTTGGAAGTTCATAGAATTTCCTGATATGATAGTCGGCTGAAGGGCATGCATACAAAACGCAACCGCATAGTTTTCATCAAAATTCAATAGTTAATATACATAGTAAGTATACATATATTAACTATTGAATTTTAAAATATATATATTACTAGCTGTCCCGACAGACGTTGTCCTGTACAAAAGAGGAAAAAAAAAATAGCATATCTGAACCATCCTCGAATCCACTGAACACACACAAAAAGTTTCATTCAAATCGGTCCAGCCGTTTAGGAGGAGTTCACTGTCAACACACGTACAGAAGAATTATATAATATAAAGATAAAATATATATATTATATACATTTTAAATACAAGTGTAAACAAATCCAACCTTGTTTAATCTAATATGGGCAAAGGACATTTTTGTGTACCTAAGAGTTATTGTAAGCACAAACATTGTTAAACAAATCTGTTTCATATAGGTAATGCTACAATAATAATTATAGTTATTTAATTATGTTATTGCAGGTATTTGTTGTGGAATATTTTTACTTTCACTAAGCAAGTGCTTTATGTATTTATGAGTCATGGGGTATTACTCATAAAATGTTGCTGATTAGCAATCTTGCACAATTTGTATAAGAAACTTTAAATACATCAGTCATGATTTCCTATTTACCAGTAGAAATCTTAACTAATATTATAAAATGAGTTTGTTTGTTTGTTACGCTTTCACGCCTTAACTTACTCCACCGATCAACATGAAATTTTGCATACACATTGTCAGGGGTGCAGAATAGGACATAGGGTACCTTTCATCCAGAAAAAATAACTGTTGCAAACTTAACCTACATTTACGCGAGCGAAGCCGCGGGTGAATACTAGTAGTATTATATTTCTAATAGCAAATACCTTTATTTAAAAATAAACTGGTCAACTGCAAGTCTCGGACTGGCAAATGAAGGGTTCCATACCATCATACAATATATAACACTATAGCACTATTACATCCTACATTGTACCTACTGAATCACAGCCAGCCTGTTGTATTTAGAAGTAGGTACCAATTTATGTTTTCTTTCTTTATATTTAAGAAGCTGATCTACACACATAATACTCTACTTTAAGGCGGCGTATCAAGATGAAATAAGCGCCATATTTTAGGTTAGACTGACAGCAATATTATTTTGAAAACCACAGTTAATTTTATGCAGTAGTTTATGCATCATGTGTGTACAAATAGACAGACAGAAAAAGTAACTGTACTAAAAAAGGAATATATCAGACAAATCCTACTATTATTCATGGTAAAGTGAAGAACGCTCCAGTAAAATGCATGATCACAAAGTGGTTACCTATTTAAATCAAAGACTACAATATAATATACTTAAATTATAAGCTATTAAATAATTTTCCTGTTTGTATGACGTAAATTCATATCAAATGACATCACCACATAATTGCAACATTTGAAGAGTAATGGGTCTGTAAACTTTCTGCTATCTCCATTGAAACGATTCAGTTCATTTATCACATCGACAATATTTTATGTATTAGTCTACTATATTCATAAGTTTGCTTGTTTGTAAGTTTGTGTAGATTATGAATACTGTCATATAAGCTATGAAGTTGTTGTTTATGTCCTACATCCAATTTTGTAGTTTCTACAAAATGCAATTTAAAATAATTCATTTATATTTCTAGAATAGACTATATTAATATCTATTACTAATAACTTCTTATGATTTGTATTTAAAGTTATGTTAAAGTATATTGCTTAGTGTCTGTCCATTTTCATTGTTTCAATTAAATTTAAACCTGTAAGCATTATTAGTTGAGCATGTTTATAAATTTGCTTATTTGTAAGTTTGTACAAATTACAATTTTATTAATACTATTATATGGAACTGCCATCAATGTCATAACCTAAACAAATAAAAGTGCTAGATTGCAATATTTTACCTCACTTTGTATGACCCATTTGTTCTTATGTAACATATACACCTAGTACTAAGTATATTGCCTGCAAATCTATATACCAATAGACCAACATTGAATTTCTACTTTGCAACTATACTCAATTTGGTTAGGTATTTAACAAAGGTAAACAATCTTGATGTGACAAATGGAGTATAGGGAAAATCTTATCAAATATTTGTTTGCCAGACAAATCAAGAGTAAGTAATATATATATTTTCATAAAATAACTTAATTTAAAGTTATGAACAATAGATTTAAAATTAAAATATAGTTTTATTAATATTGATTGTCAGCTGTGAAGGACCTAAATGAAATAAATAAAAAATAAATATAATATTGGGATTACAAAGTAGACATTTTCTTGATAGATACATTTATTGTTATTTTTTTATTGTCATAACTGCCAACCCTATGCTGCCATTTGATTTTTGTTATATAAAATTACAGCATTGTATTTTTCTAGAAATGTATCTTTAAAGATAGTATTGTTTATCAATCTGGATCAGCTTTGTATAAGAGATATATTTTTCTCTTATCAATGATACAAAAATCCAAACTTCATAATAATTCTGCTAGACATAAGTATATTAATAGTAACACACTAATAATGTGTTGTTTTAACTCAAAATTGATGAAATTCTATTGAATGCAATTAATATCATAACTATTCATTAATTACTATGGAGAACATAAATAGTCCTGATATAATAGCACCAGAGTGTAAAATTCTCTTTTAATCTTATGAAGTTTACTTTGAGTTACTCAATTGAGGAAAGAAGAGACTATCATGAAAAACAATCCAAATTATAGAGGAAGTGTGAATATAATAATAATTTTAAATTAAGTAAATTTATGATGGCATGCTCAGACTCCAGGGTCCAGACACAATACCTTTGTATTATGTCTGGATTCCAGCCATTAAAATATTAATATTATTATGTATAAATTCTAGCTATTGAAGTATTAATATTCATAGACACATTGTAATTACAACAGGATGCAGGCATTTTAGGACATACTAATTTGTTAACATGGTCTGTATTCAACATAAATGTATTGCTTTGTTATGAAATTTAGGTCATTAACAAATTAATGGTCAACATAACATCAACTTAGTTACATAAAGCTGTATAGTAGAAGCAGCCATTGTAAGCAAAATATTTTTGTCTGTCGGATATGAAGCTAATCTGACAATGAGATGGATATGTTGACAAACCCAACCAACCATTACAAAATAATTAATGGCTATCTTATTAGGTACATAATTTGTTGATTATGAGTATTATGACTGTTTTCACTGATGAACTTACATATAAGAAACTAAAAGAAGCAGATTCTAATAAATTTTATTTGACTAGATCAGGTATAGGGAAAAAGAAACAGGTAAGAATACTCTAAAATAAGGTAGCATTGTCTTAATTACCAATTTGTCTTGCCTGCCTATCCCTTTGGGAAGAAAGATTGCTTGCACAAAAATTGTATCTGGTTTCAGCTAATTGATGCATTAATTGCAAGCATGATAACCAAAATGCCTGAAACTAGGGATTGACTCATACCTATAAAGTTATTGTTTATAGATTGTTATCATCTATTTTAACAATTATCATGTCCTTAAGTTTGGTTCTAATTGTTGAAAGTTTTATTAATTTGTAACTATAAAAGATATGCACTTCAGCAAAGACTTCTGCTATGGCATTGAATTTTAAAGGGTTTCCTCTGAGGAAATTGGAATTCAATACATCTTACAATGAAGAAACTCATTAACACCGAAATTCTACACATCTGAATAGTTAGTGAGGCCAAATAGTAGTCTATGGAGGTCACGGTCCTGACATTGACAATGTTTCAACATACATAATGCAAGGCTGGCTTACAATAGAGAGATTGCAAAAAATTGCATTAAAATAACTGTATTTCATTCATTTTGGAAGGTCAGAGTGCCTTTACTGATTACTGAGAGATTATACTTGACTGGTTTACTCAATAGGTTTGATATTTTAGAGCATGAACATAAATTTCATCAGGGTAAGTAAATATTAATAGGGAACAATTCCCAAAGGAACCAAGTACTTTATTTATTATTCCATTTAGCATCAGAGCTACAATTTAATAGAATATTATTATTATTATATCTGCTGCATGCACTCAGGTAAGCGGGTACAAATTGTGACCAATTGGGTGCCACAAGGCAGTTGATAGTAATGGGCAGATCTAAATGCCTGGTTGACTTGGATGTTTTCGAAAGGGATATCTTCAAAAAGAGTGATTTGGAAGTTTAAGGTAGAGGCAAGCAGTAGGACATAACAAAAGACAAAGAAAATTTAAAAAATCCAAAACTTGAAAACATACACATAATATATAGACACTGACTAAACAAATTGCCACATGCAATGGTCAGGGGCACAAGACAGATGAATCAAGCAAGGAAAATGTGTTCTTTCTCTGTTGAGGAAAAATCTCATACTAGGAATAACTCATGTGTTGGGCATGCAAACCCATAAACAGACATAAAATCACATTTCTAATTCACATGAAGCAAGAAAAGTGTGTCTGATTTAATTACATTCTTTATGTATACTTTTCAGTGTAGCATGCTCTTGGGACATTGTCCAAAATGTTTTCAATTATGTTATTTTTCTTTTTAATAAATTTAGAACTATATCAAGAAACTGGTCATGAATCCTTATTAGGGATCAATTCACTAATGGCAGACTTAAATACACACCATGAATTATTAGGTATTCAATTAACATTTCCAGCATGTATACTTGTTATACAATATTTGCAAATTTTGGCTTACTTAAGTACTTGCAGAGCAATTTATTAAGGGAAAACTTCAATAAGATTGACAGTAGCTAGTTTTTGTTAATATCATATTCAATACTAAGTAGCTACATGCAGATTTACATGTTTACTAAGATTTACACCACAATACTATAAGAGTAAGAAGAGAAATCCTTTAATTGCAATGAGAAAGTAAGATTGAGAACCAGTTTCTGATGTGTCAGTTGTTGAGATTTGAAAGTTGCAGTGTTCATTGTACTTAAACCATACAGATGTATAAATATTGTTTTAACATGTTACAGAATCATTGTGTAACTATAATCAGGCTGATGTTAGACATTGTTAATGAAAATATGTCATTAAAAAAAGCATGTTAGATGTTATTAGTGTCATTTATGACTTCCCCATATTTCATAGTTTAGTGAAACATACAGATAACTATCATCAGACCTATTTACCCAGTTATATCCCAGTGCTGGGCATCAGCCACCTCTTAAAAGAAGAGTTATGATGTAGTAAAAACTACAAAAGATACCAGTCAATTGCAACCAAGTATTGCATGTTTATTACATGAGTGAGTCACAAATGAACTGGACCTGTTTAGTATTATAATTTGTAGCAGGCCTAACAGGAAAACTGCGACTAAAACTTGTTGCTGTGTCTCACCATACAAAAATAAATAAGGAACCAATGCAAGCCAGAGTTCTTGGAAGTCCAATGTTTTCCTCTGGCAGCTACAATTTATCGTAATTTGAAGTGATTATCATAAATATGTTATTTAGTAGCCTACACGTGTGCTTTGGGCACATAAGTATGTGAAATTACATTAGTTATCTATGTTTATATCGTATGAGTACCAAGAAAATATGATAAGGTGAAGATCACGAACGTTTTACGTAGAAATACGCGCGTCGCGCGTGTTCAATATTAAAATCATTTGTATCGAGTAAAATTAGCTCGGGCATGCAGGTCGATCACTCGCAGACCCTACGTCACGCGCGCAGGCGTCCCGTCGATACACAGCTGTAAGATCAGTGACCTCGAGAAAAACCACGCTATCACGCGTGACCCTAACCTAAATACAAACATTTCAGGCCCTTTTCAGCACTGTCTTATTTAATATGATCGTCTTACCTCTAGGAAACGGGGCGTAACTCACTGACAGGCGGGAAATCCCACACGACCGAGCGAAAGTGGCCGCGATGACGCCTCGGGCCACAGTTGAAGTTTCGTCATCATTTCACTATTTTACACTACCACAACACACATTTTATACTTCTATATGCATTTCAATGCATGTGAACTATAATTTCATAAATAAAAACACGTTTTTAAACCGTGTTATACGCACTGTAACCACATGACTCGACAAAAACATTGAACTGAAAACACCACATTTTGAAAAAGGATACACTTGAAGCCTCTGTCCCATGTCCTGTATTAAATTCGCGGCCTGCTGCCGATATGCTAATTCTTTATCTGCATCTAAACCGCATTTTCTGCTTGGAGAATTCAGTAAGTGATCTTTTGTAAAATACCATTTTTCTTGCCCTCCAGCCATTGAACGGATGTCCCGACTGCGCGCGAGAAAGCACGACGGAGAGCAGAGCTCCGTCTAAGTGCGTGAGTGGAAAAGGGATAGCGCTATGACAGCGGCGACCGGACGTAGACCACGTTAACATTTGAGAGATTTAAAACTAATAATTTAACATTTTGAATGTACAACACAGTTTGTTACTACTAATTAAAAACTAAAAAATAATAAGGGATTTTGAAAGTAATCAATCAACTGTAAAACAATTGCCAAATTTACGTTTCAACTTGTAATCTTGATAGGTATTCTCAAGCGGACGCCATTGTAAAACTTGGTGGTTAACGTAGTAAGGTCTCCGGTGACAGAATGTGGATCTGGAACAATCACAGGTATTTTTCACTTTATCACTATGTTTCAATGAGTAGTACAGACATTTCTTTTTCATTTGCGCATGTTTTTATAGTGTTTCATTGTATTTATAACGACATTACAGGACTTTAAAATTACGGACCTAAAGACTCTGTCACACCGTGCAAATGGCTGACCCACCACTGTTTACAATACACTTTACTATTAATATTGTGGAAATACATTAGTGTATGAAGTAAGTTATAATTAATTACTCCATAATTATTATATTATTTTTATTAACAATGTAGTGCCATTACTATCGTTAAATATATTGGGTATAACTAATGAGACCGATTGTTGACTACTCTAGTGAAGCGAAAATTTTCGCGGCTACGTGGATTTGTACTACCGTGACGAAAACAACAGAAAAAAGATTTTGTTGTACGTAATTACGCAATAGAAAGTGATTGATAACTACTAAATACCTACGTGCATTTTTGAAATTGTAATTAATTGTTTGATTTGTCAATATTTGCTGGTGGATAAATATAAAAATATGTTTTCCTTCAATCAAAGTGAAAATGTTAATCAGCTGCATGCTCATAATATAAGGATTACGGAACGTAAGCTTTTTTGTGTGATCTTTTCTTCTTTTTTAACTGAGTTCATTTTTATATCTTTTTGTCTTTTTTTTATGAAATAATTATGATGTGTCTTATTATTTACTAAGCAAGACTTATACACTAACTTGTTTATAGAATTCTACCAGCCAAAATTTTAGTGTATATAGTGGGTTTTTAGTACATATTGTATATAGGTATCTCCAGCATTTGGTTTACTAATTATTAAAGATATATTTTAGTTTTAAAAATTAAATCATCATTGAATTACTTAGATCTAAATAATATATAATAATAATAATATTCTATCATATAGATACACACAACATCATCTAGCCCAAACTAAGCAGAGCTTGTACTATGGGTACCTACTAGAGTTTACTAGACAATGGATAAACATACATAATATGTATATACTTTATTTTTTGTAAATACATACATATTATGTATTATACTTATATAGAAACACCCAGACCAAGACAAACATCCATGTTCATGCACACAAATGTTTGACCTGTGCGGGAATCGAACCCGCGACCTCAGGAGTGGCAGTCGGTTAACCAACCACTACGCCAACGAGGCCGTCTTAATTAAAAACATATGAGTACTTACATAATAATATGTACATTCATTGACTAAAATCAAAATTGACTGCTTTCGAGGAATCAATATGTTTCATGGTTGTTATTTTTGCAGTTAATCCAACATCGTCAAGGATGTCTCAATCGCAGCCACATGTGGTCCACTTGCCTAAGGTACGGATGCTGAGTCGTGGAGGCCGGTCCGGCCCTGGAGTGCGTATCAATAATGTCAAGACCATTAAACCACCAGACCCGGAAGTAGTGAAGAAGCTGGAGGAAGAAAAACTTAGGGCTCAGGTACATATTTTGCAATATTTACCATTTCATTTTGGTAATTGAGAATACTGGGGAGTTGGTATCACAATTATTATATCATTCTTTAATTACTGGGTTATTAGTTAATTGCTCACCAATTGTGATGATCCATACTTAATAATAGAAACATGTGTTCTCTCTCTCTCTTTGTTTAAATTTGATTATATTTTTGCTTTAATATGTTATATTTAGGTGATTGCTAGAAGTAACACATACCAGTATAAAAATTAATAATTGAAATAACTGGAGTCCTAAATTAAATGTAAATCATGCAATGCGAAAGTTTAAAAGTTATAAATGTAAAATGTAATGATAATAAGCTCTTTGTGGGAATGTTCCTGTTATAACTAGATGATAACATTTCTAGATCCTCTAGAAATTGTGCAGACAAGACCAAATCAGAAGCCACTGATTGCTATAAATATAAGGTTGAAATATAATCACAAAAAGTCATGCATCTCACAACTCTTGCAAATTGCAGATAGAAAAGTGGCCTTATTGATTCATGTAAAATGCTCACTATCGTGATGTCAATAATATTGAAGATGAATATACACAAAACAGTTATAATATACGTTTTACAGGGCATCCATTACGGCTGCATCAGATACTGTCTAAGCTCAAATCCTTAAAATATTTTTGTATTAAATTGTATTCATACAGAGAGAAAAGCTTGCTAAAAATATTGATATGACACTGTTTTCATCCAAAACTTTGTGTTTTCATTGATATATTGAGAAAACATCATAGATTGGATAATTGCCATTAATATGTCAATCATAATTACAAAGCTATTGTATTTGGCCCTCAGTGTGCCGCTACATCTCAATTGGTTAAAAAATAATATTTACAGTTATATACATAGACACCTATTTAAATATTTAAGAAAATTAATAATGTCACATGAGCATACTTTGTGGCTACAGATGGAGGAACCAACCTTAAGAGTGAATGGTGATCACATGCTTATGTTTCAGAACTCGAAACCAGCTGTCATCATTTCAGTTCAACGTCAGGTGCAGGCTATCCAGCATTATCGCTTGCTGGATGGAGCTGCACTTGAGAAGCTGCACTGTGAGATACTGGGTAGCCTTTCTATCCCTTCTTCTGCACAAATTGTGGCGCTGGAGCCAATTCAGCCATACCTTATCAGTGCTGAAGGAGAGGAGAGTAAGGATACACATGTAAGTGCTCAGTGCATAGGTAAAATAAGGCGTAGTTTGGAGTGCATGGTTCAATATGTGAATTTAGAATACAGACCTTGTGTGATACATAAAAGAGTATATTCACTATTGCTTGTTTACTTAGACAGTAGATAAGGCATTGGTGATATATACTCACTTCTTTGTGTAGTTGGTGTTGTTTCTTGGTAACAATAAGTCAGCTAGTCAACCTAAATCTGGTGTGCCGCTCTGGCAGTGCAAAATTAAGCGTCGTATTGATCTAGAGCACGCTTTGGCTTGCTTAGGCTTCAGGTCACGCAACACTTGCCTGAGAGTGATCAACTTGTAATTTTCGCTTTTGTAGGGACCAATATTAGCCCACAAGAATATGCTTCATGATCCACTGAACCATCAAATTCCTTATGCAGAAAGGAAGAAAGGTTTATGAGTGGACAAATTAGACTGTACAAAAGAAAAGTAGACCAATTTACCAAGAATCGTGCATTCCAAAGGGATAATTGGTGGGTTTGTAGAAAATGGGAGCAACCTGATCTAGATTTACGTATCGAGACTAGTTGTTTTTTACGTAATAATGTTCTTGAATTTTTTTCAAAAAATTTAATGCTCTTCATCGCTTCGCCTCCAAAAATATGACATGTAATAATAATATATTATTATTACACTTTTTATTATTATTATTAGAAATGTGGCTTGTGATACCAAGGACCTACTCCTTATTGATATAATTATTAGCCAAACTGTATTCCTTTTCCGAAAGGATCTGGCGTTAGGTTGAGTAGATTATTAGAAAGTGACTCTGCCTCGTCATACATGGCTCGTCAGACTGCTAGAGTTATATAAAGTTGATATAACTCTATGCGCCTTCCTGAAGGTATCTGGCAATGGAGGTCGGTTTTTCGCTATCCAGGATCTAGACAGCCAAGGTAACGAGGTACTCCCAAGAATTGAGCGAGGTATATTCCAGAGTGATAGTTTGAGTCCATTACGGCTTTGTCTAGCACTGAACACTCTCAGTAGGTACTATACTGAAGACTTCAGGGCTACGCAATCTACTGCATAGCGGAGGTCAAGTTATATCCCTCCTTCTTGAATAGATGACCTGAAACTATTTATCCTCCTTACTTCCAACTGAGAACACTATTCAATTGAATCTTTTAGTACCTAACTCTATAAGGATGGAATTTGGTGTAGGTTGAGGATAGAACTCAAGGATTCAACACAACTTAGATCTCTGCTAACGAAACTTAAAAGTATCTGTGTATGTCGCATTGGGCATTGCAGAGGCTTGAATTAGATAGACGTTATAGAAGCGCTTCTTTGGCCGCCTGAAAATGTCAAGCGACAACAGGGTGCGTGCCTGTAACGGCTGGGCCAAGCTAGTCTTAATATTCGGCATATTCAGATAAATTCAAACAAAATTGGACGCGTTGGATAGATAAATCAATACACTGCTGACCGCATGCTGAATGCATTACGCACGTTCTTCGGCAATGAGTTTATACATCTCGTTGAAGTGTATGGCTCGTGCCTTAAGCGTCAAAACTCTATACAAGCGTGAGTACAATCTCGGAAAATAATTTCCCTTGACTTACGTGGGTATACCGTGATGTGGTCGCAGCGGATTTTCCCCGCTTGGTCTGATTAAATAGAACTGGCACAAATCTGTTGCAGTAAGTACTGACGAACGCAAGTTAGTATAGAGAGCTACGTGTACGATTTTACCGGATTTTAAATAGGCCCGATATTGGCCACGTGTCATCTGTGACCTGGCTACGATTTGGTGTTTTCGCCGTAATCGAAGGTTTTGCCTATACAATTATAAACGAAGTTGTCATGACGAACAACTACCGTAGCTATATCCTAAAGGATGATGCAGTTGACATATGTCGGACATTTATATGTCCGTGGTTATCCAACCCGTAGAATCTCTCGGCCACATAGTCTTCTGTACTTCTCGTTTTGCCAACGGCGAGTATTTGCATAGACAACCAAGTGGCTAGGATTATACACCAGCAAGTTACCTTAAAGTACAATCTTGTGGATTTTGAAGTGCTGTAATATAAGTACACCCCGGCCCAGTAGACCTACCATGACATGTAAATGCCGATATTTTGGACCGACTATGCATACCGTAAAACGTATTTACTACGAAATTCGTCCTGAATTTCGGTACGTAACCTCTTGATTGTCCTAAACCCTTTCATAAAGTAGGTAGTACTAAAACAATGTCATTTTGAAAGAAAGAAATCCGAAAAGACTTTATTGAAAGGTGTTTTCGTTCGACCTTAAGATTCGGATAAACTTAATAATGAAAGACCTTCAGTTCTCAAATGGTCGTGCCACGAAACGATCTATTGTCACATAGGACTATCGTAGCCAATCAGCTCGATATAGTGGTGACAAATCAATTAGATCGCATCGCTGTGATAATCGATACACTTCCCTTACCATCTTGTGAAAGCTGAAAAAGAAAACAATTAACTAATATTGTTATTTTTTTCAAAGATTTGTTTCAGCCGTTCAACGTGAGACTCTTGGTGTGGTGTGGTGGTCCACAAGAGGCTCGCGTGGAATTAATAAATCAAATCTTTGATATAAAAGTCTGTATTGTTCGAATTGGCACGGTACGAGGGATCCAGTAACTCGATCCTTAACCATCAGTAGCTTTTGGTCTCTTTGCTCGATACCGCAGGGTCTCCAAATATTTAATTTAAAAAATATATATGGGAAATAATAATAATAGAAAAAACGGCAAGCATTATGAGTAGGTTTCTGTCTCAGAAGTCCTACCTAATCACCGGCAGCTTAGACCCTGTTCCCGATGCCGGTGTGGCATTTTTCCTTACACAATTTCTACCATAACTACCTCATTCGTCTGCATGGTTTATGTAGTCGCCTCAACACTGTCTCTGTCTTGCAGGTTCGATCCTCACCAGGGACGAACATTTTAATATCCATAATTAATAGTTATTTTAAGTCTGGATGTTCTTTGTGTTGTTTTAATTAAAGACCACCGCGTCGTAAATAAAAAATAAGGTAGCTGACACACAAGCTTTTATTATTTAACTCGAATAGGTACATTACCTAAACTCTAAAATACACATAATATTTTTGTTTTGAAATTTTTAAGATATACTGTCCGACACAGTGTAGGTCGATTTCACAGACAAAAAGATTTAAGTAAAACAGATAGGATCTATTTTACTTAAATCTTTTCGTGCAAAATCTATCGAAATGAAAGAGTGGTGTAGTGGAGATATATTGCTATCTCCCTCGGACAGCAGCGTTTAAATATATATTTTTTTTTTAATTTTCGATCCACATTATGTCGGACAATATGTCTCGCGATATTCAAAAACCATAATTTTTATTTGTATTTTAGAATTCAGGTACCTAATGTAACTATTTGAATTTAATAATAAATAATACCCTATTATTTTTACTAGTTATTTAAATCGGATTAATATTTAATTGTGCCACAGGTCGAGGAGGAAATAGTCAACCGTTCTCAGAACTGTGCCCACACAAGCTATGATTGCTCCCTGCCCGTGCTCTCCGGCTATCAGTACTGCCATAGACACATCCTAGACGACCCCGCCGCTCCTTTCAGACAGTGTGCGCATTTGTACAGTAATGGAGAAAGGTGTCCTATACCTACTCCTAGTGAACTACGAGATCTTAGGGATCCAGGGTGAGTTTATTGTGTATTACTTTTAAAGTTTTTAGATTTCACAGATGACATAATGGTAGACTCGCCTTTCTCACTGCGCTGAGTCTTGAGGGTCCGATCACACGATGCAAAAATTTGTGTGTTCTATTCATTGATATATAAAAACCCTAGATACACAATCCCGTACAAAACTTACACTTAAAACTGTCCTCAGTTGCTTATAAGTAGTTAATTAACTACATAAACCTTAATTAATGCAAATTAAACCTTAACACCTTAACTTTAAGTTGAATATACAAGGCTATCTAAAAAAGGTAATAAAATTTTACGAGCAGGGTTCGCGAGAATTGAAACACTGTCCTTTTTTAGTGTCCTGGAAGTGTGATTTTACAAGTTTTAAACGAGCTCTGCGACATGTTTACTCTCGGAGCGATCGAACGGTACTAAATTAAATGAGCACCCAAATGTTAAAGTGGGTGCTCATTTGGTGAGGACGTTTTTTGACGCTGATTGTGTGTTGTGCCGGAGTAAGCAAGCGCGGAGCCCGTAGCAAATTCTTTCGGGTAAGAGTGCTTGCATACGTCAGATTTTTTGTAGAGCTGATTAGTGGGCCGACTGAAATTCTACACATTTATACTTAATTAAATAAAATCTTACACATATTGCTGAATATCTGCAAGATTGATAGATTGCAATAATGACATTATAAAAAAAAAAATATACGAGCGACCTTTTGTAGAACTTGTGCGTTTACCGTATGAAATTTTTATTTACGCCAAGGAAACAGTCGGTTACCGATTGTCTGACGTGGATTGTCTTAGTAGGAAAAGTTGTAACATTTCACGTTTTTATGACATCAAGTAAATTCAATATACGACATCTTATCACACAAGTTTCACTCAAAAAATTACGCTCAGGCAGAAATGAGTGGGTTTAAATATGCGGGGCCCCCTTTCGCGCGGGGCCCGTAGCAATTGCTACTCTTGCTACGTGGTTAATCCGGCACTGGTCTAGGTTTTTTATACATCAATGGTTCTACTGCACGGATGGCGTAGTGGCTTATGTGGTTACCTCGCTTTTGACACTGCGCCAAGTGTGGTCACCAAATGCTACAAAAATTTGTGTTCCACAAATAGTTGTTCCGTATCTGGGTGTTTTAAAAAATTAATAAGAATGTTTAGAACAAGGGTACGTATTACAATACCGAAATTTCATAATAACTATGACTGAAATACCGACGTCCAAAACAACGAAATTCAAAATACCGAATTTTTAAATGCCGAATGCCGTTATAGCGAAACATAAAGTACCGATGTCCAAATGCCCGAAAGGATGAAACCCCGAATGGACGAAATCCCGAACGGAACTAACGTGAAATAACCTACGTTCACCACTTCCACTTGTTCTATTCCTCAGTTCTATAGTAGAACTAATGGGAGTTTTGGGCGTACGTACAAACATATAGCTCTTTTAAATATTCATTTTCTTAAATCTTTCCTTTACGGACGTTACTTACCTACTTACTTCGCTGGCTCAGCGACCCATAGTGGATCTTAACCTCTGGAAATTAAGTACGCTATTCCTTCGTATTTTGTACCAAGTCAGACCAATCGAGCACATACGTCTTTTTCAATTCTTTCACAGACGTTGACCAGATATAATTAAATTTATTGTATGTAATAAACGTATTAATGTTGCAGGCTATGCTTCGAGCACGCGCGTGCAGTCCTCTGCATGCGACAGCGGAGTGCGGCGCCGCCCCCGCCCGTCGCCAGTACTGAGACCCTGCTCAACCAGCTCCAGCATTATGTCAAGTGAGTATACCACACCCCATACCTTCCTACACTTCGTAAATTTAACTTAACTGCCTCCGTGGCGCAATGCTTGTGAATGCAACTGCCGTGCTTGAGGTCTCCCGAAGCCCGGGTCGGGCCAACAAAAAGTTATTTGGTTTTTGGTTGTAAATGCGAATACTATGTGTACATGAGGTCTATAGTTCGACACCCGGGTCGAGTAAGATGTCGTTGGGTTTTACTGTCAAGAAATTATCAGTAGAAAAACTAGCCTAGAACAGTGCTCGGTAGACTGTGCCTCTTGTATGGTATGATGCACTATGTGTGGATGCACAAACTCGTAACCATAGTATAGCTTTATATCTATACTAATATTAAAGGTGAAGAGTTTGTTTGTTTGAACACGCTAATCTCAGGAACTACTGGTTCAATTTGAAAAATTATTTTGTGTTGGATAACCTATTTATCGAGGAAGGCTATATAACATCACGCTACGACCCACGGGGTCGGCGCAGTAACTATAAACGCGCGTGAAACCGTGGGAACACCTAGTATATTATATGTCGATAAGCTTGAGATTGTGTATGTACTATCCTACGCTATTTCCCTTGATTAAAAGTAGATCACCATATGAAACATCAAAGTCTGCGCTATCTGTAATATTAATAGAATAAGTATACCTACATGTTAATGTTTTAAATTAATTTAGACCGGAGCGTCCACGCACCACGTCGTGCGCGTCGTCAGTATCAGTGGTCAGCGACCCCGCCGAGCAGGAACAGATCACGCCGCAAGCCGTCGATCCTTTCAGTAAGAAACCTAGAATTCCCTTTTTTTACTTACCATACAAACAGTAAACAGCAGCGATAGCCTAGTGGGAAACCGTTGGACTGCCACGCAGAGGTCCTGAGTTCGAACCCAAGGCGCGCATCTCTGACTTTTCGAAGTTATATGCGTATTAAATAGTTGATTATCGCTTGCTTTAACGGTGAAGGAAAACATCGTGAGGAAACCTGCATGTCTGAGAGTTCTCCATAATGTTCTCGAAGATATGTGAAGTCTGCCGACCCGCACTAGGCCAGCGTGGTGGACTATGGCCTAACCCTTCTCATAGTGAGAAGAGGCCCATGCCCAGCAGTGGGACACTTTAATACAGGGCTGATATTATTATTTATTATATATAAATACAAACATTAAATATCATCATCATCGTAATTAACTAATAGTATGAGTATGTATGTGAGTAGTGAGAGTTAATAATATCACTCTAACAAAACCTAGAACATTTTTTTTTCTAGTAAGACTTGGCTGTTTTGACGACCTCGATGGCGTAGTGGTTAGTGTAACCGACTGCGACGCCTGAGGTCGCGGGTTCGATTCCCGCACAAGTCAAACATTTATGTGCATGAACATTGATGTTTGTCTTGGTCTGGGTGTTTCTATGTATAATACATATGTATGTATTTACAAAAAAAGTATATATGTATGTTTATCCATTGTCTAGTACCCATAGTACAGCTCTGCTTAGTTTGGGCTAGATGGTGTTGTGTGTATGTGGTAGAATATTATAATAAAAAGCTTAAAGACTAAAATATTTCAAAATCGTAGCACAATAAGATGAACGCATTATATTTACTCCTCTAATAAGGTTACATGAAAAGAACTAGCATTAGATGCCAAAGGTTTTTTAGGGTTTTAGTCATAATATAGTCATGAAAATAGGCGAACCTTAAGGGGACACCGCGAAACGCGACGCCCGTACTCATTGACACTCATTGTGTATCAATCGTTAAAGAGGGGTGATAAGGTCTAAAATTGCGATGCGCCGGCAATGATCGAGAGCGCTTAGAAATTGTTTGTAATCTTAAAATATTATTAAAAAATTATTGGTTTTAGTTACGGAAATAATGAGCTAGCAAATTACTAATATTGATGTTACGAATATATTTGAGTAATTCCTAAGCATAATGATAGTGTAACTTCCTTGTAATTTCAAAAATAGTAATTTTTCAGAGTTGTTTTCGAAAATAATTATGATCGAGCCAAAATCACAATATCGTGTTTTTGAGCTAGGAAATTCTAGTTAAAGACATCAGTTTACCTATATCAAAATTCTAGATTAATTGGTCTTCTCATAGTCCTATACTATTCGATGGAAGTTAGTGCATTTTTTCAGTGTATCCTCTTAAGAAAATGGTTACAAGACTCGTGTCTTTTGGAACAGTACCTTCGAGGGATATATCCTTGAGACTATATGTGTATAATATATTTCCAGAACAAATCAACGCTACGGCGGTAAACGCGGCATACTCCGCGTCTATAATGGAGTACGCGAGCTGTAGCGACAGCGACGGTGACAGTGTGACGCTGGGCCCGGGCGGGGACTGCCGCGCCGGCGGACACGAGGACCTCTCTGATGCTGAAGATGCCCCCTGTGAGGAGCTGCCCCTGTGGTCAGTGAACATGTATTTGTCTTCATTGCTGAAGAAAAGGCTTTTTAATTTGTCCAAGATTTGAAAGTAAAGTCTATATACAGGTTGAATAAATCACCTAAGAAGATTAACAAGGCTTTGTAATTGTTGAAATGATGGATGTAAAATAACTTAGGCCAGTAGTCATAGTTAATATTACGTTTATTACTTGCAAAATATCTTTAACAAACAATACGGAGATAAATCAAGCGACGCCATGACAGACATATTTTTTGTAATATAAAAAAACTTACAGAGGGCGGCAGTGTTGCCATAATGTAAGTCAAGATTATAACATTTACCACAGATTACAACAGTAATGTCATTTTAGATGTAACGATGTAGCGATTTCTAATATTTATATAAAATATACATTAGAAATACATTAAATTAATGAAATAACACTACACGCACACAACCATGCATTTGACACACGCAGTCGAATCGCGTTCGTAGTATTTTGGCATTGTTCGGTTGATGTCGTATAATTCTTTGTAACTATGTACCTATTGCAATTGCGCTGTATTGGTCATAACAATAAAACCTAATGATCAAACTTAAATCAATTATCTTACAAACATTCAAATAACAAATCAATAAATGTCTTCAATAATAATGGATTGAATTTCGACCACTCAGCGACCGCTAGTATTAATTATTTCTTCATTTTATAACCAATTTGGACACTGCTCGCATATTGCTATTTGCTTTTGTGCGTAAAATTATGTACAAAATCAATCATAGGCATCTACCCTATTGAACTTTCCACGTACAGGCGTGAGTTTCTTTTCTTTTTTTTTTTAAATAGAATAATAATAATAATAATTTATTTCCAAAATCAATGGTTACAAATATTGTGTAAAGGTATACATATTTAAATTATAAGTACAAAGGATTAAACTAGTAGAAAGGTCACCCATCATATATCATAATCTTTCGAACTAGGAATAATTCTTGTGTGGGATTTTACAATAATTCAAACAACGGACACAAAGAACACCGAGTCGCGAAACAACCATTTGTGGTTCACACAAATTTTTGACCCGTGTGGGATTTGAACCCACAACATTCGGCGCAGTGGCAGTGGAGAGGCGACCACCTAAACCAATAAGCCATCCCTGCAGTCGGATGTTTATGTATGAATAATTGTATACTGAATCCAATTTGTATATATTCAGGCGAGCGGGCGTATATACGGTGGAGGAGGCAGTAAGCGAGGCCAACAACATGCTGCACCTTCTGCAGTCGGCCTACCTGCGACAGATGGACCGCATGCGAGTGTTGCTCCGCACGTCCAGGTTGCAGTACCTGAGGAAATTGAAGGCGGAGAAGGAACAGTATTGTATGTAGTCTTTTTGTCTGTTCAACTATTGACAAGCTCACAATAATCAATCCTAACTAATATTATAAAAGCAAAAATGAGTTTGTTTGTTTGTTTCCTTTTCACGCCTAAACCACTGAACCGATCATCCTGAAATTTTGCATATACTTCGACAGTTGTACAGAAACGGACATAGGCTACCTTTCATCCCGAAAAAAATATTTGTTCCCGAGGAAAACAATGATAACGTTCTTATGATAATAGATGGCGCCACGTGTCTTTCGAATCATGATTGAATTATATTATTACAAGCAGAGTACAACCCGAATTGATTGTCAAATTCTAAATTAACGCTAGCGAAGCCGCGGGCAAAAGCTAGAAACAAAAAAATAAAAAAAATTTCATCATCTTACCACATTACATTTCATTAGTTTAGTCTATCGTTACAAATACAAAAGTAATGAATGTGGGCGATTGGTGCCTAATCTAAGCTTACGCCTATCTTAGGACACCAGCTCTCCACCCCTAGTGTATCATATCATGTTTGTATGTATAGGTTTACTAACTTTTGCACGCGGCATCGCTCGCTCGAGAACAGTACTTTCTTACGGGATGATAGGTACTCTATGTATTTTTCTGTTCCCCTGACAAAGTGGATGCGAAATTTCATGATGATCGATCGAATAGTTAAGGCGTAATCGCGTAACAAACAAAGGAACAACCACACATTCGCATTTACAATATTAGTTAGGACTAGCTGTTACCTGCGACTTCGTCCGCGTAGATTTTCACTAAAAAGTGTTTGTCTCCGCGTAAAACTATTTTTTTTCTAAAATCAATGTAGCCTATGTTACTCCTTATAACATCAGCTATCTGCCATTGAAAGTCCCGTCAAAATCGGTTCAGCCGTTTCGGTGATTACCCGGAACAAACAGACAGATACACAAAAATTAAAAAAATTGATGTTTTCGTATAGGTACCTTATATACTTTCATATGCATTAGATAAAAAGCTGTTATTTTGACATTACAAACACACACTTCAATTTTATTTATTTGTATAACTAACTCACTATACAAATCTAAATAAGAATAACAATAATACTTACTAATTTCCAAACACTATTTACATTTACAGGCAGTATAAACTCTCAAGCTCGCAGCGGTCCGCTAACAGCCCGCGAGAGGCGACAGCTTCGCAAGCTGAAGGCGTTCGCCAGCTACCACAGGAGGCATGGCGTTGATGCTGTACTGGCGAGGAAACTGCACCACAAACGGGCTAAGGTATGTATTATATACTGAAATTAATACGTCTATACATATATCCTATACAAAGGATTATGTAGAAAACTAACCACCCACCCCGGCTTCGCATGGGTAGTACAAAACCTAAACAAATTATACATCTGCACTTTCCTCGTGAGTCTGTCTATTGGGGTAAACTGCATGAAAATCCGTTCTGTAGTTTTTGAGTTACAACTAAGGTGGCAAAGAAACATCCGTATGTTGCCCACCTGATGGTAAGTGGTCACCGTAGCCTATGGACGCCTGCAATACCAGAGGCATCACTTGCGCGTTGCCGACCCTTTAGGAAAGGAAGTGGAAAGGAGAAGGAGCGGGAAGGGGGTAAGGGGATGATTGGGCCTCCGGTACTCTCACTCACCGAACGAAACACAACAGTAGGCATACTGCTATTTCACGTCGATATTCTGTGAGAGGGTAGTTCTTCCCTAGTCAAGCCGGGTCCATTCATGCTGAAATCAACGAGGCTCTCTCCTCTAGAACTTAAAGCGAACAGACGCGACGGAGGTGTAGTGTAGTGATAATGATAACCCTCCTACAAAATTGTGAGGCCAACCAAATAAACTGGTGTTAAATATCACATGTACTCAAGCTATATCTATCTTTCTCAATCCTATAGCAAAACCTTTAAGATTTCCTTCTTAACACTTTTCTTTAATTCTCATTTGATCTGTTTACTTTGTCTTGTTCTCTTTGCCGTAGGCTCAAAGGAATATCAATCTATTATGTTGGTAATTACAATGATTAACATAATATATGAGCTCAATTTAATTTAAATGACAACTTAAAAAAGTAAATGTTCCTGGATTATTAAATTTTAAACCGACCCGCAATGCAAACATAGCATCTGAATGTTGTCTTAGACATTGTTTACAATGTTTCCTCCTGCGCTAAATTGCTCACGGTTCGTACTTGGAAACGCGTTCTACTTTTTTATATTATTATTTCATTTTGGCTTCCTGTAGATCTTTTTTTAGAACTAGTTTGTCATTAGAACAGAATAGTTGGCCTACAGAAATTCATACCCGGAGACTGCATACAAGCATTAAGTACCGGCGTACCTAATGCTAAATCCGTGGCTGAGTAGATACTACCACTAGTCAAGCAGAAAATTGACAAAGTGGCCAATTAATATAATCAAATGCTATTGTTTAGTGCAGAGGTTGCCAGACTTTTTCTCATAGACCCACAGAAATAAATAGTAGTAGAATGATGAAGAGGGCGTGGCGCGCGTGCCAAGCTATTGCACTATAGTGCATATGCTTCTAAACGCATTCGCATTACGCAACGCGTCTCCCGTCCGCGCGCTCCGGAGGTAAAAAAACATTAAATTCGTTACAAATTGGCCATATTGTGCAGTTTCCAATTGTAAAAATAAAAGTGATGCAATAAATATGGAAAAAGGAGGCATTTCACATCACCAGTAAGTATTTAAATTGAGTAAAAGTTAAGATTATTATTCAAAATAAGTGTTCTACTTTTACCATGTTTGTCTAACAAGAACATCATCGTTCATTTCTTCGTTATGTTAAATATCCATTGCTTGAATTATGCGATACTTGTTCACATAAATATGAAACCCACATGCAATGTACGTCGAGATAAGCGATATTCACAAGAAGCCAAAAACAATAACAAATCAGGGGCGTCGGGTCAAATAAATAGTTGTGATTGGTCAGCGATTGCGCTAGTGATTGACGTTCGGTTTATGATGACGTCTTAAATTTATCGATAAATAAAATGAATATTAATTCGAAGGACACTCTTGAATTAATTATTATGTCGATATCAATACGTTTGTTAATATTAATCAACTGTTTCTTTGATCTGTAGGTTTAGTTTAATGGTAGTGTGTATACGATTGCTGATTAAGTCAGGCAGAATAAAGTTGTTAAGAATTTTTTCATAATTAACAATTTATTTAAACGAATGTTTGTTAGTACCCTACACCCTTGCTTTGCTGAACGTGGCAGTAAATGTAAATTCACAGACAGAATTTAGTGTAACTTTGACATTCATAAGTGTTACCTTGTAACCTAACTTGAATAAATTTATTTTTGATATAATAATATACATTATATAAAGTATATTCTATAATATAGTCAAAAGTTTTGTAAGGTTTCAATACAGATTTTTAACTAAATAAATACGTTTTATTTAAATAACATTATACTTTAATCAAAGTTTACATAGTACCTAATATGTTATCATCACTATTCATAATAAAACATTTTACATAAAAACAATAACATAATTTCATCTTCCACAGCTCTCAACATATTGATAATAATTCCATAGGGTCCACTCACTATTTATACGTCACTGTAGGCGGGGCTTGCCGAAATCTGGCACGCGCGAAATGTACGCGAAGACGTGACATTCACCATTCTACTACTATTTATTTCTGTGCATAGACCACTTTCAAAGTTAAGCTGGTTCCGGTGGACCCCCTGCAGCTACATTTCTACCATATTCCTTGGCATTCGTATTTATATTGGTGAAGAATCAAACAAGTTCATGCAATTAAATTTTTTTATCAAATCTCTACGGGCTGACCTTTTTTTTAAATAATTCACTTCCGGAAATTCGGTAGGTTCGAGACCAGTGGTACTGAATATGGAATATGCAAGTTTTTACAATGAGCTTAGCTTCTTAAAGTATTATCTGCCTACATTGATAGGTGAAGTCAAGCCAACATTTTAGTCCTTCACTATCTTATCTTATGTGGGGGCCAGTTAGTGCAGACCGGGACACTTCGACCAAGTAGGATCTTTTGTGTCGACACTCTCCCAATAACGACTGCTATAGATGTTCATGGCAGCCGGGACCAAAGGCTTAACGTGCTCTCCGAGGCACGGAGCAGGCGATAATTGTCAATCAATACGCACATAATTTCGAAAAGTCATATAACTTCCGAAAGTCAGAGGTGCGCGACGTGGGTTCGAACCCGAGACCCTCTGCATTGCAGTCTGTAATTGGTCTCCCCACTGGGCTATCGCTGCTCTTCTTCACTATCGAAAGCAAATAAATTTTCGTAGATCCCCGCTTACGAATTGTGAACCACCATTTTTTTGTCAAGCGAACGAAGAACCCCATCAAGTCTCCCGTGGGCCTCTGCGGGTCCGCCTGGACCACTTTGGGAAGCGCGCGTTTAATGTATAATTTAGTTATCTAGTGACAATTCAAACTATATAATAACTATGATACTAATATATTTTTTTCTAATCCATGCTTGTCCAATAGTATATATGGAGAAAACAGGTATGTACTACAGTGCCATGTAATAAACAATATACTTTATTCAATTGAACTAAATTTATATTTTGTATTTCATGCATACCTGCTATTGATTTAAAAGGTAGTGTATGTTCCTAAATAAGCTGATTTATTATGTTTAAGATACGTCATTACTTATTTGTTATTGTTTACAATACTTGTCGCATTGGCAGTGTCGTGACCACTGCGCCATCGCAATGATGTAGTTTTGTCACGAGTACTGAACCAAAAACTATCCCTGGATCACTAAAGATTTAATCAAGATTGGAACAACAGATATACAATAGGTAAAAAGTATCAAGGCGCGGAAGAAGTATCTATACATATAATAAAATCGTAGGAAAGTCAAAACTGTAATTTGAATATTTTTTTAAAAGAATACTTGGGTCGTGATCTACAATCGATATCGAAGCCAAAAATATAGATTTAAGAATTTTTGTCTGTTTGTCTGTATGTATGTCCGGGCTAAACTCAAAAAGTACTGCATGGATTTACTTCAAATTTTGCATGAATATTACTAACAGGTCGGGTCAACATATAGGCTACATATTATCACGCTGTCACCTACGGGGGAGGAGCTGTGAATCTTTATTTTTCTTACGCATTCTGTGACAGACAGCATGTAATCTAACGACGCATATTAAAATGTTGTTTTTGAGTAAGCCATGCTATTATCTAGCTTTACACTATAAAAACTACGTCATTTAAGTAACTTGGGCAGAGAAATATACATAGTTGGGTTCCGCGGCGACAAACACTTTTTAGTTAAAATCTACGCGGACGAAGTCGCAGGTAACAGCTAGTCTGTAATAAAACGTTTCAATAGAAGACGACAGGCGCATAGAGCTATAGGCGATTTGCTGATGTAGTTACAGTTTCAGCGATGATCCCACCAGCAAGGCAGTGGAGTTGGCACTCCGTGATATGTTAAGTCGTTAGTACCTGGGGCTTCTCAGGGTGAGCTTTCTGCTCCCCTTTACCACAAACAGATAATTATGCGTAAATACAATATCACAAGATCAACCATCTTGTGATATGTCAACTAATACTAATCAAATGCCAGTACTTAATATTAATAGTTATTTGTAGATCTGTCGGATATATAACACCCCAAATCTTTATTTTCAGATGTATGATCCATGTCCGAATCGTCCGATACCTTCGCAGGGTCGCTGCACGTTCACGGAGGGCGGCGTGCGGTGCCCGCAGCATGTGTTGCCGGCCTCCAAACTCTGTCTCAAACACATACTCCATGATAGACATCAGGTAATTTACTTATGCTACTATACACAGTTAAGCGCATTCAAAAGATCATCTTCATACTGCTGATAAGTAAATGCTTGCTTATTTGACCCAATATCCAAAAAAAATATAAGCAAACCTTATCATACATACATAGATACACGCCTGTTTCCCAGAGGGGTAGGCAGAGACTACGGATTTCCATTTGCTACGATCCTGACACACTTCTCTGGCTTCATTCACTTTCATCACATTCCTCATACACGCCCGTCGGTTTAAGGTGCTCTTAACCTGGCCTTTGTCCAGAACGCCTCCGATCTGATCGAGAAACGATCGCCTAGGTTTTCCTCTTGCGACTGTTCCATTCATACTAGCCTTATAAACTTTCTTAGTCAGTCTTTCCTCGTCCATTCTTTCTACATGTCCAAATCAGCTTAACATACCCTTTTGTATTCTTGTCACTATATACACTTTCATACCGCATCTCTCTCTAGTCACACCACATATGCGTCTCAGCGCTCTCATTTCTACAGCATTTATTCTGCTCTCATGTTTCTTTTGCCATACCCAACTTTCACTTCCATACATAAGTGTAATAATAATAAACTAATAGTCCTATGAACAGCCAAACGTGCCTTTTCGGATACATTTCGACTGTTCATAAAAGCACGTAGAGCTCCATTCACTTTGTTGCCAGCAATCGTTCTCCTTTCAATATCTCCGTCATGTTTACCATCCCTTGTAAACAAAGTACCCAAATATACAAACTCTTTCACTTGCTCCACTTTTTCTCCATCAATCATAATATTACAAATCGTCACGCACTCTTCCTTTTCAAATACCATTACTTTCGTCTTGCTTACATTTAGTTTTCATTAATTATTAGCTGTAATTTAATGATCTTGGCTGCCGAAAAGATGGGTTTCTTTTTTAAGGACAACTCTGCATTTAGGCACCAGGCGAAGTTTTATGCCTGTCGCTTAGAAATCTGACCTATTAGTCTTGCGCATGATCTCTTGAGTTGTGTAAGATTACTATGCCTTCGAACTATTAGAGTAAGAGAATAGAGCTCAAGTTAGTGCACTTGTGAGTGTGCATACATTTCAGTATTGTTATACCTGCTACCTGCGATGGCTAGTCTGCGTTATTGATTGATGGTTTTGGGCGAAATCTGATTTTGAAGAACACTTTATATTTTAACATAATGTTCTAGGTCTTGTTTGCGCCGTGCGGCGACATTCGTGGCGTGACGTCATGCCGCGAGCCTATCCCGAAACTCCCACTGCCGTCTTCTGCTTGCCGCTATCACACCGATCCACCGGTGTACACCGTGTTTACGCTTAAAGTACGCATTATATTTTCTATTTAGTACTACAATGGCCATACGACGCGCGACGGTTTGCTCAACTGCTATTGTAGTATGTATAGTTACCGTAGCCTATGGATAGTTGCAATATAGAGGATTAGTTTTTGCCCGCGGCTTCGCTTGCGTTAATTTAGAATTTGACAATCTATTCGGGTTGTACTGTGCTTGTAATAATATAATTCAATCATGATACGAAAGACACGTGGCGCCATCTATTATCATAAGAACGTTATTATTGTTTTCCGCGGGAACAGTAATTTTTTCGGGATGAAAGGAAGCCTATGTCCGTTTCTGTACACCTGTCAACGTATATGCAAAATTTCAGGATGATCGGTTCAGTAGTTTAAGCGTGAAAAGGTAACAAACAAACAAACTCATTTTCGCTTTTATAATATTAGTTAGGATTAGGATATCACTGATGACTGACGCGTAAACATCTGTGGTGCCAGCTAATACATTCAATCAGAAGAAACCACGCACAATGACTCACTTACGAGGGTAAGTGCAGGACCACCCAATTAGAATGTCTGTTAAGTGTTAGCATAGGGCTATTTTGTTGTCTTATTCAATTATTTTTGTTTGTGGTTAAGATATACTGTACTTGGAGAAATTGAACCATCTTAAAACAAGATTACTTTTAAGATCTCGCCCCATTATAACCATAGCTGGTTTTATTCACAACTCTGTCATATATCAGTGTATTAGTATATGTCTTCGGGGATATAGTAGTGATGACGAAAGGTCCCACGACACTATACTATGGTCCGAATTTAGATTACCAGTTCTAACGACAAAAACAAGCAATACATAGGACAATATCTGGTCAAGCTTTCAAATCAAGCTAATAAACGCTTATAAATGATATAAAAATCTAATTTCCCAATGTCAATTCTGCTTACAGAAAGACGAATCGGACAGTGACTCTGATTCCCACTCAACATCAGACCCAGAATCTCCCCATACAGAGGTGACTGAAGATGTAGCCCTGAACACTGACAACTCTGCTGACGATCGACAGGACATTGGCGAGGTGATGCTACCACCTGACAATGCATTTGAATGACATATGGCCGAGCTAGACCCAGCCGATGTGCTGTGGCTGCTCTCACAAGACGATTAAACTGAAGAACAACGAGTACTGGACATACTTCGTGCAGAAGACGGGATATTCAAACAAAGTGTGCTCTTGACAAGTAACTGTGAACGTGTTGTGGTGTGGTTACAGAGCAATGATGTGTGGTGAACGTATTCTAAGTGGATTCTGTTGATGTTAAGCTGTGCTAATTTGTGAACTTACACTAAGTAGGGTATAAAGTGGAATTTAAACATAGTGTGAAGTTAGATGCGATAAACTCACTGCTGTGCAGAATTCGTCACTGATGTAGCATGACGGTATGTAATGTTGATATTTTGATCTAACCTTAGCCAGTTATTTTGTGGCCGCTGCATAGGTATGGTGGTAGATTAGTTACACTTACCACTAATTAAGTAACCATAGCTTCAAATTTTGAACTAGTTAATTAAATATGTGTAGAAGGATGTAGAATGTTACCTGGTATACTTGTCCCTCATTACATGGCACCTAAACACAGTTGAGTTTAAGACAATATAATAATATCAGTCTTGTGACACTGAATAGTTCAGTAGCACTTGTCCAACCAGGAAAATGAAACTAAGATCAGTGAACATATGAGGCAGCCATCAAACAACACACCTAAACTTAGCTCAGCACAGCCTAATCTTGATCAATCAACTTTTGAACAAAATAAGACTGTTTTATGTAGATGTTTAAATGTGCCAATGTCATGATACTTGGGGTTATTGTTGAGTTTAATTATAGTTTTTCGCGCTAGGCAGCGTTGCTAGCGCATTCAGTAAATACAAAAAGGAAAAGAGGCCCAGTAAACCCAGTATTATTAATTAGGAAATCTCATTTCATTCAGTGATAGAAGAGAAAGAAAAAGTATAGGAGCCTTATACTGCACATGACATGTAGTAAAACATACATAATGCAACAATTCAAGAACTCAGGATCACCTTTAACCTTTTGACCGCCACAGCATAAAAGTAGCGTCGGGTCCCCTACGCCAGGCGATGATTAATGTAGTTTTAAATAATAGGTAAAAGGAACACAACAAACATATTTTTTATGTTTATTTTGAACTGTAAAATAGTCGTATTTTCGACGTGCCATGCCGTCGGGGGCGTCGTGAGCACGGCTTAATTTGACGTGAATGGACGTCCGTGGCGGTCAAAAGGTTAAGTTATTGTCAATTGCAGCACTTGTACTAGAGGAAGATTGACGATACCTAACTACTAGGAGAGTGAAGGTTTTCTCTTTTGAGCTAGTTTTGGTTTTTACAATGCAGAATTCCATCATTGTCACTACTATCTACAGTGTTTAAAGTTGGTTCCCGTGCCGATACTATGCTACCGATCGTTAATAAATTCGTCTGCCTATCGATTAGTTTCCGTGCATTTAAATCTACTAACAACTTATGATATTGTAAAAAGTCTGCACCTAAAATGGGTTGATTCACATTAGCTGCAATAAAATTCCATTTAAACGGTCGCCTTAATCTAAGATTTAATTCTAAAGTCTTTGTACCATATGTATGAATTTCAGCTATGTTTTGCGAGATGACGCAATATTTATGCTTTAAATACACGTGTCACTTAGTTTGGGGTCACCACTTTAACGCAATTTAGTTTTTATTTTAATTTAAAAACATTATCAAATACCTGTTTTACAAAAAAAAAATCTGACATACACACATTCAGAAAAGTACAAATTATAGTGTATAATCGCGTTGGGTATGGTATTTTTTAAAACAGGGATGGATACAGAGAGGTACTTTGCAGACCTCACATTGGAACATGGTCTCTTTCCTCCCCCTGGCCCCCGTTCTGGCCTTGCCAATATCTGCACAAAGTTTGCACACTCTGAACGGCTTTCCTTTTGTTGAAGTCGGCGGAATCTACTCAATAAAATGACGCCCCGTTAGTCTCTCGAAAAGATATTCCTTCCAAAATCTCGGTGTTACGGAGGTTATTTGCACAATTTTTGAACGCACACTGCGGCATTTTGACGTCTTAATGTTGGCTATGATTGGATCATACTAATTTGAAATAAGAGCACAACCGTATTTGTGCTCTTATTTTTGGCTCGTTTTTGAAGCACTTACCGGACATCTAGTGTATTATTGATCGAAAGTAACAACATTAACTTTTGCATGTTGTCCGAGTAAACATTGAAATCGACATTATGAAAACTAATACTGAAGGTACTTCAGAAATAGTACCTGACTGAGTTATTGTGATTGTAAATCCTTATTTTATAATATTGCGGCCTATTATAGCGTCATGTTTTACAGCATAGTCGGGTAGTATATGAAACACAATTGAAAAATCACAAGTGTGAGTAATCGTAATGTTGTGTAAAATTGCGAATGTGATTTATAGTATTACTTAGGTTGCAGTGTTTTCTGGACTTAGCATCTGAGTTGAACCATTACACTTATGTAACCTTAATAAATGTTAGTTCTCCACACAGCCTCAGCTCTGTCCAGAAAGTAAGAAAGAGACTAATGGTTTGCTAGTATCTCCTTCATTATCTTGTTGTAGCTTTGTCCACTACTTGTTCACATTTTTGCAGTGTAAGGATACATGAGCCGGTATTACCTCGGTCTTTATGCAACATATGTAGTTTTCATTTGCATGCAGGTCTGTTTGTGAATTCGACATTAAGAATTGTTTGTTGAGTCGTTATTGGTCAGTTATTGTGTATACTCTAATAATGCTAGTATAAAGCACACTTTTATAATGTCGCAAATTAGATTAGAGGCGATGTTTACACAAATGTGGCATGTATATGTATATATTGAATTTTTCATACGCCATAACCGGTTATAACGTAAAGGATTCTGATTCTAGTATTAAAAATAGCATGTACCTATATTATAAACATCCAATTAAACATATTTAATTGGATGTAAAGTAATAATTGTTCTTTTAGATTAAGACAGTTTTAATTCTCATTAAGCCCTTGAGAAGTTGTATCATAGTACTAAATTACAATTTCAACTCCATCTAAAACATTTTACCTATACTTAATAAATAAGACATTAGCTACAAAGTTTTGAATTTATATTCTAATTATACATAATATATGTAAAAGTATAATTACCAATGTTCTCATAAAAAGTGCCCATCAAGTAAAAAAAAGTTAAAAGATTAAAGTTTGTATACAGTTTTACCAGAAACTGGAATTAATTTGAAGCTGAAAGTCTGTTAAACACCTGTTTGTAATTGTCTGTCCCTATTGAACATGTCAAATAAGCCACAGCATCATTAATCAGTGTCTAAGCTAATACAAAATGCACAATTTTGTAGTATCAAGTGTTAAAACTGAATCTCCAAGCTGCATGGAGCCTAAACATATCTACCAAAAAGGGTGAATGTTAAAAGTTGCCTAGTGTGTGAAGATAAGCATAACGAATATTTTATTTTAAACATTGTGATAATAATAATCCAAAGGTTTCCTTACAATTGCATAGTATAAGTTGACCCACGGGATAATGCGTAAAAATGATTTTAATTATAGAAGGTACCTACCTAGTTGAATAATTTTGTATATGACAGTATTTAGTGAAACCAAATTACTTTCATTTGTTGTTAAGGTTTAAGTTTGTATTGAGATCTGAATTATGTACATTATTAAATGCTATGTAATAAAATCAGTAAGTACATGTAATTAATTTTTTTCATTTTCCTTGATACCTGTCGAGAAATATGTTCCTTGGACGATGAAATCAGCATCTTGAGTTTTTTTTTTAGTACGAGTAAAGTGCTCTCGAACTCACTTAGTTGATTATTGCAATAACACAATTAAGTGGAAAATGTTAATATCATGTGCATTATGCTATATTGCATTCAAACATGTTGTTACAGTAATCGTCAAGCTCAGATTGAGTGAGTTAGAAAATACCTATGCACCCTCAATCATGTTACAAAAAAATTACTTGCATTCTACTGGTGATATAGAATAACCCTGACCATATATTTTTTTATTAGAATTATTGTTTTGGAAAATTTATTGTACCGTTTTTTTCGGGAAATGGTTTCAGATAGTCATATATACACTCCACTGGTAATACGTGACAGCCTCTCCATCTTAGGTATGGATCTTTGCCGCTCCCTTAATCCCAAAACCTACATCGAGAGCGTCATTAAACAAGCTTCGCGAAAACTCGGAGTTCTGAACAGGGTGAGGCGGTTCTTCGCGCCTGGGCAACTGTGCCTATTGTATAAGGCACAAGTGCGCCCTTGCGTGGAGTACTGTTCTCATCTTTGGGATGGCTCCGCGCAGTACTTGCTGGACGCTCTCGACCGGTTACAGCGGCGGGCTGTCCGTATTATCGGAGATCCAGAGGTCACGAGTTCACTGGAACCTCTGCAACTCCGTAGGGACATTGCCTCATTGGCATGTTTTTACAGAATATACCACGGGCAGTGCTCTGAAGAGTTATTCCACCTTATCCCGCCCTCCCCTTTCCTATCCAGAACAACGCGTGCTGGGCTTAGATGCCATCCTTACACGGTAGAGTCGATTAGAGCGCGTACCAAAAAGTTTGGGTCCTCATACCTCTGCCGAACGACCAAGGCATGGAATTCTCTGCCAAGGCACGTGTTTCCTTCTTCCTTCAATCCTGGGTCCTTTAAGCGGGGCGTGAAAAAGCACCTTCTCAGGCCGTCAAAATAGAGACCTCAACATCGCCTCGGCTACTATGAGGGCGGTGTGGAGGCCACTGCTCTTAGACCACACGACTGCTTACCATCAGGTGGAGTGTGGTCATTTTGACAAGCACGATAAAAAAATATATATATATATGTTAACCACCCGACACACAACATTTATCAGTATGTAGTAGGAAAGTACCTACTTAATAACAATAATAACCCAATGAAGATCAGATTAATTCTGAAGAAAGGTAAGCGCAAATGAATGGAATAGTACGTAGTCATCAGTAGCAAAGCAAACTGATCTACGCGCGAGCTTGCACGAGTTGTACATATTGAAAGACACTAGGCCTCCAAGCACCTACTCAACCGGCTCTCAAAGATGGGACTATGGGATGTGATGCTGATCGCTTTGCTTGTTTGTAATTTAATTGTAATGACAAATATCTTCGATCAAATATACCATAGATGCACATTCTCATACAAAAACCGCGTCAATATGTGGTACTGACCAGTACTACTTACTTATAAGTGTCTGCATTTATTATGTAATCCAGGAAATAAACCGGTATAACCATTGAACGCCCACTGAGAAACATTTTATAATAGTTTAGTTAAAACGCGTCAATGTAAAGCGTCCTAAGTGTGTTAATCGCGATACGCAAACGTACTAAGTATATGGTACGGTCTCCACCCGCTAACCGACACAACTACGGTGTCGATTCGCTCTCGCTTACGGGCAGCGCACGCAAGAGTGAGTGGGACAGCTGGTGCGTAATACATGCATTTAAATTGAAACAAAAATATCTTCAAGTATATTATTTAAAGCGCCATATTCAACAAAATATAATAAATATTTCATAACAAAACTATACTTACCGAAAGTACGACATTCCATTCTTTTTTTGCACTTTTAGAGTATAGTTTCTGCATTTTTTCACTACACACTTTGGCATCGTGAAACGTGTGACTGCTAGCGCGGTCGTAAAGTGGCTGCAAGCGAAATTGCGCATACGACTGATTTATGCACAATTTTGTTGGGGCCGTATTTGGAGCGACGATAGTGCATCTATTGTATATTTGATCGATGACAAATATGAAAGAAGAATAAGTTTCAGTTTAACCCTTAATCCACCATTCAATTAAAAACACACTTATACCACCACCACGAGTCCCAGGGAATCACATTTTGACTTTTGAAATAAACACGTAAAATTTTTATTTATTTTTAATGTTACTATTAGTCTAATTGTTATATACAAAGTAACATTTTATAATAAACTTAAATAAAAATGCCCCTTTTTTAAGTTTACTAACACCTTATAATGTCCAGTCTATGAAAATCAAGTAGGTATAAGGTTTTACCTAAAAAACAATTATGATTGTGATAAAACTAAAAAGGTAATATTTTCTTGGGGAAAAACATAATAAAGAATATAATAAAAAGAACTTAAACTAACAATGGCTCAATATAACATTTTAAAACGTGCAACAAGTAAACACTAAACATTTACATATATTTACTCTCTAGCTCTGATTATTTCCTCTTCTCATGCCATCAATGGTGAATAGGGACAAAATACTTTCGCGGCTAGATTAAAAAGTAATATATTGGCCCGCAGATTTGCACGATGTACGCATGAAGTCAAAATGACTCTTTCGAGCCTACTGCCAAAACTTCTACACTTGCAGTCTGTGGGTCAAATATACACAGAGGGCATACAACGCTCTGCGCATACAGTATAACAATGCTTTCAGGATGCTTGTGGGGCTGCCACGATTTTGTAGCGCATCAGGCATGTTTGCCAACGCCAGGGTTAACGACTTCTATGCCATAATCCGGAAGCGATGCGCCTCGCTCCGACACAGAACATGCGCCAGCTCCCACAGCATGCTGAGAGCATTGACAAAACGATGAGACTGTCAGATGCTCGGCCGATGGGTGAGACTGCACACTCAATTAGGAAATGAATAACTAATATTGTTTGTCATGTCTGTCTGAGTGTCCAGTGATTTGTGTTTATCTGTGTTTTATTGTCATTTGTATTTATTGTATGTATGTTCACTAACAATAGTTAATAAGTTGCTTTGTAATACTAATCCTATGGATCTAACAGTCTGCAAATAAATAATTATTATTATATAGGTAGGTATTGCCTTTCAACAATGACATTGTATACAGAACAAAAGCAGATATGTCACTACCGCCAGCAATGGCTTTAAAACGTCCTAAATAGGTAGTTTTTCCTTGGTCTCAAAACAAAACTCTCGGGTTCGATTCCCGGGTCGGGCTTGGAAAACGTTAGGTACTAAGATTTCCGACAAGAATTTCTTAGTAGCAATTTATTAAGAATTTCTGTCAAGAAGTTCTTAATAATTAATTAGGAAGTTAGCGGTGTTTCACCCCCGTGCGTCGGCAAGCACGAGTGGCTCCCGTCTGTCATGAACATCTATGGCAGTCGTTATTGGGAAGTCAGCGCCCTCAAAACATCCTGACGACTGGTCTAACCATAGAATGATATTACTCCGTGTAAAAACTGATATTCAGCTAAATCTCGTTAGACCAGAAATAAGCGGACCCTTATTATTTTTATTTTTTGCTTGTGGACATGCGCCTGATGTATCCCCTCTCGCCACAAGGGGAGGTGAGAGGGTTATGTCCGGCTCTCCCGTATTTCGGGACTACGGGCATAAGCTGGGATTAATAATCGCTAGGAAGAAGAAGACTACGTAAGCGCTTTCCTTATCTATCGCTCTAGTTATTAGATAATATTATCAACACATCTTAGTTAATCGAAACAAAAACGTTTGTACAGCAGATTGTCGTCTATTAGGTACTGTAAGACATATCAAGTACAAAATATAATCGCCTCTCAACATTTAATTGATCTCCGCGAAAGCCGAAATCAACGTGCAGCTCTGTGGATTTGGCTACATCAGGACTGAATTTAGGAGATTACAATTGGGTTTTCAATACCGAGTCTGTATAAAAAGGGCCTGTAGGTACTGAGAATTTAATTGAAAATACTTCAACAGCTGCATTATTTTTAGTTTGGTTCAAAAAAAAATCGGTCGGTAAATTCACATATTCTTTAACCCAAGCGTCTAAATCATTAAATACGGCCCCTATGAGCATGTAATCAATCGAACATGAATAAAATTATAGTACCTACATAGCTGGTATACACTAAACGCATTTTATTCAATTCATCAAAATTGAAGGGAGTACCTATAGGAAACTCGTGGATTTAGTTTGATTTATAAGTATTTAGGTATTTACGTACACGAGTGCATATTTTTCCATGATCAAAATCAATAAGGGCCAAAATCACTATGTTAAAAATATTACTAGCAATTTGGATTACAAATGGATTAGAACTCTTGTCATTTCTCGTTAACCCTATTAGTTATGCAATTGGTCGGATTTGGTCCACAACCCCTAGATCACAAGTCTGATGCTTAGCCATTAGGTTGAAGCTGTTTAAAAACTAGAATTATTTAAAATTACAAAGGCCAATAAAATTTCTTTGTCTTGTTGGTGCAAATATAGCAATTTACCAGATCAGGGAAGTTACAATATCACAATAGCTAACTTTAAACATGGGGTGGTATTTCTTTTAAATAACTATGGTTTTTGGTAGACCTCGTAATTTAAAATTTTACTATTATTAGCATAATAGTATTATTGCCCGACGTTAACATTATTTACGATACTGGCCAATATTCAGCTATTCAAAATCGCTAGCTAAAAGACTGGTATCCAAACATATGAAGATATGTGAAGAATATAGGTAATAAATAATATAATGGCAACTTGTTGTCGTTTGCGTCTTTCAGAATTCCGTGCGGGCGGAATAAATTGTTATATTTGCCAAGGAAATTAGTTTTCACTTGATAAAAATGGTATTTTGCATATTCTGAATTAGTGAATGGACATTCCTGCTGCAGTTAAGAGGCGACATCTCAGTATTATACAAAAATGGTGGATCTAAGCGGTGGTTCTGAAGGCCCGATCGAACATGGATTTTCCAACAGTGTTTTTATTATTCCCGGCATTGTTGTCATTAGTTTATCAGGTAATATATTAGACTTATTGCTTATTTATTTGGTTAATCAATTGCAATGGCACTAAGAAGAATAGATTACATAGTTTTTGCTTAAAATATGTTCTATAATAATGAGCGCAGTAGTATGTAGCGGTTTTCAGGCAATATAATTATAATATTCTTTCTTCAGTTTATTACGAAAATCATTGTATGTATATTATTGTAGGCGGTTAAAAACGTATTAAAACTATTTGAGACCAAACGAGAGGCGACGATATAACACTACTTAAAGATGTATAACAATATAGGTATTTCAAAATTATTTTATATCGTCATATCTTATCATTAGAAAATCAATATCCGATGTTTAAGAGTAACGCTACATAGGTTTAAACAATATGGTGTAGTTACATATCTGAATACTGGACACATTATAATATTATGATGAGTTTACATAACTGCCTACTGAAGTGCCTGATGTATTTTAATCTAAACGCGTACGTTTACATAAAATTTAGCAATGAGCTACTAAAATACATGCAGTGTTCACCTGTAGATTTATTCCTGTGTTATAATAGCTTATAATGTTTATTATTACTGCTTTGATCCCTTTGGTCTTAGGTTGATGTTGTACATGCATATAACCCTCTTCAAGTGGTGGACTGCCTAAAGTCTAATTAAATATATGTTTTCCAAATATAAAAACTTTTCCGATTAATCACATCACTACATATTATAAAATAAAAACCCCTGCTGCGTCTGTCTGTTCATGATAAACTCAAAAACTATTGAATGGATTTTGCATGCGGTTTCCACCGATAGACAAAGTGATTTATGAAGAAGGTTTAGGTGTATAATTTGTTAAGGTTACCCGTGCGTAGCCGGGGCGGGTTGTTAGTTAGTATTATAAATAAATGTGAATGTTTGTGAACATGTTTGTCAATCAGTTCATGCAACCATTGACTGTGGATAAAACTTGGCATCCAGGTAGAGCATGTCTAGGCTTAACACATTGGATACTTTAAGAGATATACTTTTATCAGAAACTAGTACATTATTGTACGGGTTACGTCACTTCTTGGTAAGTGATAGAAATGATAGATAATATAAATAATTGCACTATTTATTGATTACACTCAAGATACGTACGTTCCCTTGCAATCGAAACGAGATCTACAGAAACTGCAGTTGCGCAACGCTTTCACGTGTAGCCTGTATAAAATACCTGGGAGTAATGTTGGATGAACATCTTAAATGGAATATGCACCTCACGTCGATAATAGCTAGGACTAGAAAGCTCGTTTATGTTTTTAAAAACTTGCGCTCAGTAGCTAATAATGTATTACTTGTACAGACGTACCGTGCATTGTGTGAGTGCATTATTAGATATTGCATTTGTGCGTAATGTATTACTTGTACAGACGTACCGTGCATTGTGTGAGTGCATTATTAGATATTGCATTTGTGCGTGGGGAGGTGCGGCAAAATCCCACATGATTGGAATCGAGCGCGCACAGCGTATGGTACTCAAAGTAATCCTATATTTACCTTATCGTTATCCAACCTCTGCCGTATACGACTTGTCTGGAGTATTATCTGTTAGGAAGATATTTGTGTATGAAGCGTTAAGAAGATACCATAAAAAAGTTGTTCCTAGCCTGCTTATTCTACAAAGGCGCGTAGAACGCTTTCCTGTGCCAAGCGTTAAATCAACTTTTGCACAAAGACATTATAACTTTTTGGCTCCCTACATATATAACATTTATAACAAAAGTCATAAAGTGCGTTCACTAAATAATAGTAATTTCAAAAATGCCACATTGATCTGGTTGAAATCAATGGACTGTGATGCAGTAGAAAACTTTTTAAGAATATCATAAACATATACCAGTGGCTCTCAAGCACATACATTCACACATATAAAGACACCCTCACGCAATTATACACACATACACACAGACACACACACACACATCCTCACACACATACACACACACGCACATATACCACATGCGTGCATGCTTTGTTAGAAATAATTAAATTAAATTAAAATATGTAAACAAATCTTTGTTACATCCTTAGTTTACATTTACAATTTTTATCTTCTGCTTGTTTATTTTTTTTTTCTGTCTATCTTTGTTGATTTAATAAACAATATTGTCACTAGGAAGACGCTGGCACCTGCAACACAGTGTTTACTAGTGCATGTGTTAGGGAATTCTGTTTTAAACTGTATGAAACATGTCAATAAAGATTATTATTATTATTATTGAAATAATACGACAAATTTGATAATTATGCTAAATTATGATAAATGATTGATACTATGTTAATGAGTACACGATACGCTTGCTGAAGGTGAACTGATTTATTGATGGTTACAAAATCGTCACGTTGGACGTTAAATGCTGACCGCAGCATATGTACGGTCGTTGGCCCGTACAATGATAAAGCTCAAATTATGACATTAGTATTGATATAGTATTTGAAATGTTGGTTTAGTAAGAATTAGTGACCATTTACTATTAACATAGTAAGATTTATCAATATATTTGGTAACATTATCAATAAAAATATTGCGACTGTATCCTAACTAATATTGTAAATGTAAATGCTCACACCTTATCTACTTAACCAAACATCATAAAATCTTGCATACACATTATCAGGAGTACAGAAAAGGACACAGTACTTTTTTCTGGACGCAAGGTACTAGGTATCTTTCGTCCAGAAAAAAAGGACTGTCCGAGGAATATCAATTTATAGCCAAAACTACTATAATGTGAGCAAGGCCACAGACAAGAACTAGTATTTTATAAAAGAAAACAACTTATAGTGAATATACCACATAATGTTAGATTATCTAGCCACAGTTATGGCCAAGGCAAAACATCCTTCCTGTGTCAAAATTTAATTTAAGATATGAACGATGATATCTAACTATCCTCATTCATAATAATTTTAGGGCGACCTAATGACACTTGTATATCTACAATAATAAATATAGGTATATTATTTTTAAAACTCTTTTTATGACAAAGCAATTTACTAAGTAACATATAATATCTATACTAATATTATAAAGCTGAAGAGTTTGTTTGTTTGTTTGTTTACTTGAACGCGCTAATCTCAGGAACTACTGGTCCGATTTGAAAAATTCTTTCAGTGTTAGATAGCCCATTTATCGAGGAAGGCTATGGGCTATATATCATCACGCTAAGATCAATAGGAGCGGAGCACCAATGAAGAATGTTTCAAAATCGGAGAGTATTTTTTCCTTTTGAGAGCTTCCGCTGCGTGCGCTGCGTAAACAGTTAAAGTTTTGCAAAAATCATGTATGACAGAATTGTTCCCCTTTAAAAGTTCTAAAAATAAGTCCGCGACAGCATATGTCTATCTTTTAAGGTTGGCTCACTATAACCATTTTTATGCTAACGAAATTTGTTCTAAAATAATGCATTACTTGCGAAGGTATTTTTATAAACATGATATTAATCCTTATCCAAATAAATACGTTATTCATCACAAGTTTTTAATTTAAAACAAAATTGCCCTTTACACCATTCGATTTCAATGAATATCTTAGGAGATATAGCAGTTTTAAAATAACATCGCAGCAAAATAATTACCCATTAGTATACATACCTACCCATAGTACAAACGATGTTTCTCCTGGTTTATTCTGCGTGATTACTACTGGTTCGATTTGAAAAATTATTTTAGTGTTGGATAGCCTATTTATCGAGGAAGGCTATATAACATCACGCTACGACCCACGGGGGCGGCGCAGTAACGATAAACGCGGGTGAAACCGCGGGAACATCTAGTACTTACATAAATATGCTCACATCTGTACATGTAAGGCAGAAATGCATTACACTGACTTTTTGCTAGTCAAATTTTCAGATCCCACATTACGTCAATAACGTACTAATATGCTCAAATCTGTACATGTAAGGCAGAAATGCATTACACTGACTTTTTGCTAGTCAAATTTTCAGATCCCACATTACGTCAATAACGTACTAATATGGGAAAGCAATTCTTATTTCCTATTTGTTTCTGAAAAAAGTGGTGGCCTAGTGGATATACATATCTCTCTATCTCGCTCGCATTTCTTTCTGTTTTACAATATTGTGTTATCAGATATTCCTTACATAATTAATATATACCTACATAATTTATCACTCGCCTACGAAATTACCACTTTAGAGAGTAGCATGCACAGTAAAACTGAGTACTGATGTGTCAACTTTTAAAATGCCATACATAATTAAAAATCTATTGAGTCTGGCCGCCGGTGTGCGATACGATTCAATATGTTAAGCAATGTGTAGAACATTGTTGTGACCAAGCGGAAACACCAGCGAAGCGCGACAAGTCTTGCGACCGGCTTAATGTGTTACTAACTCAAATACAGTGTACCGCGGATGCAATGGTTCAGTGCAACAGTGTTCGTGATGCAATATAAATCGGCTTATGTTTAACTTATCACCAGATATAGTAAAATATAACAGTCAAAAATAGTAAATGATCACTAAATTGCACAGAAAATATATTTAAAGAGATCAAAATAAGTCGACGGAGCCCCGCTTCGCGGGACAGCTATTTTTGGGTGGCTTTTAGAAGGAACCTAACATAACCTAACCCTTCCGAGACGGAATGCAGTGATTTGAGGCGTATAGGTGGTCGTTATGATATATTTTAGTAAGCATATTTTGTTGCGTAATTAGTATTTTTGGTGGTTATTATATTTAATCCCATATAAATCTATACTAATATTATAAAGCTGAAGAGTTTGTTTGTTTGTTTGGTTGGTTGAACGCACTAATCTGAGCAACAACTGATCCGAATTGAAAATTTCTTTTAATGTTGGATAGCTCATTTATCGAGGAATGTTATAGGCTATATAACATCACGCTACGACCCACAGGGGAGGCGCAGTAATCATAAACGCGGGTGAAATCGCGGGCACATCTAGTGAACTTATATACAGGGTGTAAGGGACGGTGTACCGAAAACGTTGCACAATCGTTTGTCCATAAGTACACAACTGAATGGAAATGTCAATTCAAAAATGAAACGTACGATTAAAGTTTTATGCTAGTACATTGTAATTTACACTACGCAATGTATCGCTACCAATGCAATGTGTCCGCCCGCGCTATCGTATCGCGCTTCCCGCGCACCAACGCTACGCGCGCTCACATTATCTGACGGAGCCCGGATCACCTATTTTAGTGATCTACTACAATAATAATGTAAACGTTGTGACTAACAATCGGATTGTACAATTTTATTATTGTACTTACAAAAAATTTGAATAAACTGAATAACGTCTTATAAAATTATTCTTATACGCACATTTCGTTAATGTTTGTGTAGGTAAAAACAGAAAGCCAAATGTGTTTATAAAATAAAAAGGTAGTGTGATTTACGATAAATTCTTTGAATTAACAGTAAATTGTAAAAGTAATTAAACCTTACCTTAAGATCTCGCGGGCCTCATAAGATATGGTTCAAAATGGCTGCCTCCAACTTGTTCACAAACTTGCGCACGATTGAGTGTTTCGGCGTGAAGGCGAGGCATCATGGAGGGGTCTGCGATAATGTCAGCTTTCAACTTTACAAATGCTGCCGTTATACGATTCCGCATTTCGTCCGCAGTAGTGCACTCACTGACGAACACTTTTTCCTTGATATAGCCCCACAAAAAAAAATCCAGCGGTGTTGTGAGCGGGCTGGCCACGAGTGGCGCCCGAATCGCCCAATCAAGTCAAGATATTGGCGCACTCTGAGCAAGATATGCGGTGGCGCACCGTCGTGTTGAAACCAAATTTGAGGTAATTGAGCAAGCGGCAAATCTTCCATTTGATCCCATTCTGCGGCAAGGTCGGAACGTAACTCATCTAGGACAGTTGTCAGGTCTTGCTGTAGAAAATCCAAGTATCGGGGTCCGTTCAAGCGCTCCGGTAAAAAGTAAGGCCCTAAAATTTTGTTGTTATAGACCCCCGCCCATACGTTTACTGACCAACGCGTTTGGTGACCCGTTTGTTGGGATGCATGTGGATTACTTCGCGCCCAAACGTGCGAGTTACGTCGATTCCACATGCCATTCCGAGTAAACGTGGATTCGTCAGTCCAGATTATGTGGGATATAAAACTTGGATGTTGCCGCTGCTGATTCATCAACCACCTGCAGTATGCAATACGCCGAACTTGATCGCCAGGCACGAGAGCTTGCACTTTATGAATACGGTACGGCCGTTGTCGATCTCTGCGTAAAATTTTATGCACAGTCCAGTGCGATAGGCGAGTTCCGTGGTTACGGCGCAGAAGTTTAGCGGTGGTTCGCGTACCAAGGTGTGGATTACGGTGAACGGCATCGAGAATTATCCGCTCAGTGGAAACTCTAATCGGCCTGCTGGAACCCTCCTGATGCGGTACTATGGGTAAATTATCCAGTACTCGTTGATACGTACGAGAAATCACACGACTGTCCATAGGGTGACGAGCGTCAGGATACCGCTGGATGTAAATGCGAAGTGCCAACGAAGCATTGCCTCGTGCCTCCCCGTATGCCATGAGCATTTGTCCATATTCACGTGCACTAAATGGCTGACTCATTATTTATTAGGTACAAACACAACTTTGTAGTTACACAAAAAAGTTATAAACAAAACAAAAACGTTAACAAAATGTTATGAACACAGTAAATAAACACAATTTAGTACACAAAATAGTAAACACTCGCGAATACGAGAGATTACGTCAAGTACTTCCGATTCCTGACAGTAGCGCGACCGAACTAAAGAATTCAAAAATAAATTTCTTTTGCAGTTGTAGTCATATTAGATAGGGATGAGATACATCTATCTAATTAAATAAATCCATAGTCGATAACTCTCATAAAATATTTTTATGAGAGTTATCGGCTATCGATTAATTTTATACTTATACATAGTAATAAACTGTTTATGGCTAATTCTATTAACAAATTTTTGTTACAGTTTTGTATTTTAACAGTTAAGTAAAGATTTACTAGATTACATTACATTGTATGAATCGCTGTGTACAAAAAGCTTTGTTTTAAAACAATTAGCTGGTCTTTTACATTAATTATTATTAAAAGTGATTAAATAAACTCATACATGTACATTTACGATACGAAATATCAAAACAATTAATATTTTTTTACATTTAAAATGCAAGTGGGTATTGTAAAGTGATAGTAGTATAACATTTAATTACAGGCTACTTTAATCCTTACAATCTTTTCAATCTACGTGACTAATTTAATAATAAATAGTGCTAACACGTTCATGTAACCTTTGCTTTTAAAAGGAAAACAACTATTTTATTTATTAACCTATACCGCTTTGTTTAATACACTTTTTTCGATATCGATCATTGATCATAGATCTTCCCTAGTTCAGTGGTAGTAGGTACGATGCGGGCGGGTTTTTACACAGCACACTATTGCCGGTGCGTAAAAATACTTTTTTGCGTTGGTCATTGCCTTGTCCGCGCAAGATCAGCTGATTAGTTCAACTGTGTTTATTTTGTATGTTTGGATTACATAGCTGTTTTTCGGTATTATGTAGTTTTTATTGATATTATTTAGTATAATGGGTCGTTTACTCATTATGCAATCATAATCAGTTAGAAAAATGTGAAATTTTGAAAGAAAATTCGATAATTTTCCGCTGGAAAATTCCTACGTTTTCCAACTCAGAATGATGGTCCGAAGCTAGTATTTCAGTTTTCGGTGAACCGTCACTTACACCCTGTATATGCACATTGCTTTTTAGTTGCATCACAAAGACTAATAATAGAGCATACCGCGCGCTTTTATTAATACTAGATTTTGCCCTCGGCTTCGCTCGCGTTAATGTTCATTTATGTTAAAATGGATTTTTTAGTAGCCTATAAGTATATTATTCTTATGACAATAATACTGTAAAGTTTCATTAAAATCCGTTCAGTAGTTTTATGTGAAAGAGTAACAAACATCCATCCATCCATCCATCTATCTATCTATCTATCTATCTATCTATCTATCTATCTATCCATCCATCCATCCATCCATCCATCCATCCATCCATCCATCCATCCATCCATCCATCCATCCATCCATTCATCCATCCATCCATCCATCCATCCATCCATCCTCACAAACTATCACATTTATAATATTAGTAGGAAGTAGGATTATTTCTGTCAAGTGAAGAACAGCGTAGAGCACAGCCGGCCGTCATCAGTTCAACAGTATAAAGGCTCATTTACTAGGTCGTTAGGATTCGATGGCTTGTCGAACCCGTCCAATGTTGCAATGTAAACGTTTCTTGTTTATAATGTGAACCCAAAAATCATGATTTTAAAATTCATTTTGCCGTTAGAAAGCTCCTTTATTCAAAAGTAACACAGGCTAGATAACTTTACGATATGAGCCATGGGAGAGGCGCAGTAATCATAAACGTGGGTGAAGCCGTGCGGGATAGCTAGAATATTATCTATACTAATATTATAAAGAAGAAAGATTTGATATTTAATAATATTCTATCACATAAGCACAACACCATCTAGCCCAAACTAAGCAGAGCTTGTACTATGGGTACTAGACAATATATATACTTCTTTTTTGTAAATACATACATATTATACATAGAAACACTCAGACCAAGACAAACATCCATGTCCATGCATACAAATGTTTGACTTGTGCGGGAATTGAACCCGCGACCTCAGACGTAGCAGTCGGTTACACTAACCACTACGCCATCAAGGTCGTTGTTTGTTTGTAAAAATTTAACTTAAAAACATTAAACCGATTTTAAAAACCACCATTAGAAAGCTATATTATTATCATCACCGAGTAACATAGGCTATATTTTATTTTAAAAATGTAGTGTTACATCTAACCTAACCTAACCTGCTTTTATGCGAACGAAATCGCGGTCGCAAAAGATAGTAAATGTAATAAGTTTGTGAAGATTTTGACATGTTATTTACTCAAGTGCGTGAAATCCGTTATACACATAACACAGATAAAAAATGTCCATACACGTTTTTATTCCGGTATGCATTCCCACGATACAAATATACATTTTTTTTATACTACTAAAGTGGCAAACTTTCATACGGCCCAGTTGATGGTAAGTGGTCCGTAGCCTATGGACGCCTGCAACACCAGAGGCATCACTCTCACAGTTTCGACGATATGATTGTTTTTTTATTTTAAAATAAATGGTCGGAGATTTGGACTAAAACTGTAAAAATGTTAAACGAATATAGGTTTAGCTGTCATAATGATATTTTTTATTTTAGTTAACTATTGCTACATTTCATTAAAATTATTATTTCCTATAGACACCTTGTAAAAAAATTATAACAAGCTGTCAAAGTTTCGGAAAGAGCTAAAAACAGAACATAGTTCGACTTAGCATAATTAAAAAAATAATATTAATATTTAATTTGCCCGAGTCCAACACGTTGGCAATAGCCCAAAACAGATCTCTATTTCATTTGGACAACCATGTGCCTAACACCTGTATAACTTTAATAAAGTTATTTCTATAGAGGGGGTCGGTGCTGGGTCTGCGGTACCAATCGATAGAAAGCCCGCGCTAATTCTGATGCAGGCTCACTTAGCACACTCTGAATAAGTCCTACGTTATTCCGCTCCAGGCGATGGCTATTATTATACAAGCACGTTTGCTAATTTGCTAAGTTTTACATAGGTACATATTTCTTGAGTTCAGGCCAAATGCCATTATCTTCTAAATCCAGGCAGCTAGGTACTGAAAATTTCTTGACAGATGTAACCTTTATTAACTTGAACCGGTATTCAAATTCGAGACTTGACCTTCAGTCGCGTACATTAACTACAGACTATCAAGACGTAATTAAAATATGAAAGACTAAATTTTGCCCGCAGCTTCGCTCGCGTAAGTATAGGTTAGGTAAGAACTGTTGCTTACTTAAGTAACAGTTCTTTTTTCTGGATAAAAGGTACTCTTATGTCCTTTTCTGTTACCCTGATAACCTGTATGTGAAATTTCATGATGATTGGTCAAGTATAAATAGTAAAAGCAGGTGTCCATGGGTGGCGGTAATCGCTTACCATCAGGCGATCCGTCTGCTCGTTTGCCCCCTAATCCATAAAAAAAAGCGTAACTAACAAACAAACTCACATTCGCATTTATAATATTGATGATGATTAGGATTAAAATATGTAACTATTTACAGTAAATTAACGGCAATAAAACCTAGGTACCTATAGATTCCAGACAAAGTTACCCAAGTCTACCAGCTGTGTAATTAACATAGGTACACAAATGGAACAAAAGCACATGAAATACTTAGGTAATACAAGTCTGAATAAATAAATTACTGAAACACTTGTGTAAATGTTATGTATTTAAAAAGACTTTAATACATAATAATTACGTGGATCGTTACATAAGCGATCGCGAGCGCGCGCGATTATAAACATTGTATATTTCACTATGATATGTAGAAAATTTTAAAATATATGTTGCAGTTACATAATTATTATGACAAATAGGTCACAAAATCAGGACGAACGGGCAGAAAAATCGCGGCCAACCTAACTTAGTCAGTTATCTATTCGTTTATAATTATAAAATACTACATGTTCCCGCGGTTTCACTCGCGTTAATCGTTACTGCGCCGCCCCCGTGGGCCGTAGCGTGATGTTATATAGCCTTCCTCGATAAATAGGCTATCCAACACTAAAAGTTTTTTTTATTTTGAACCAGTAGTTCCTGAGATTAACGCGTTTAAACAAACAAACTCTTCAGCTTTATAATATTAGTATAGATGATGTGATTAAACGTTTTTACAATTCACTACTTCTACTTTCTGATTTCTGACTACTTACTTAATCTAACAACTGATCCATTTGTTAAAACCGTATTGAATAAATGATTATTATATTTTGCTAAGTCTCATCATACAAATGGTAGACAAATTACAGTTTTAACAGCCACCGCTACTGTAAACATTCACGAAGTGATCAGTAAGATCGCATCAAAAAGACGTTATTTGGTTTCATTTTAAATACTTTTTCTGTTACTTGACTTTTCAGATCGCGAGAAATGATAAAAAAAATAGTTTACGTACATTACGTACATATACTGGGTGTAAGGGACGGTGTACCGAAAACTGAAATAGTAGATTCAGACCATTATACTGAGTTAAAAATCGTTGGAATTTTTTTCAACAATCATATTTGCTTTTCTGCAATTTTTCATTTTTCTGACTGTGAATCATAACATAATAAAATGCCACATTTTTCTACAATACAGCAATGTAATTAAATGGTCGTGATTTAAATAGATCAGCTGTTTTTATGCGCGCAGAACGCAGAGTTCATTCGTCGAGTGCGATGTATTGGTAGCAATCCATTGCGTACCGCGTAATAATGTTAATCTACATAACATTTTAATTTTGCGTTTTTTTATTAATAGAAGTTTGCGTCGTGATACTTATAGAAAGACGTCTTGCTAAAGTTTTCGGTACGCCGTCCCTTACACGCAGTATAATATCAAAAATTCATCGGCCAATTGAAACCGCGGTTTCAGTTGCTGAACTATATCTATTTTGGGTAGTTCAATCTTATTTCTATTCTTATTTTATATATTGTTGTTTGATTCCAGTGTCTCCTGTACTTTATGTGTATCATAACATATTACTGTGTCAAATTTAATATTCGTGGCACGTGGCAGTAAAATAATGTCTTTTTTCTAGATTCCTTTATAAAGGAAACGAAAATTGTCAATTGCTAGAAAGGTAGCAACAATAAAACTTATGACGTAGCTGCTATTAAAATACATACATAGATTCACGCCTGTTTCCCAGAGGGGTAGGTTTCCATTTACTACGATCCTGACACACTTCTCTGGCTTCATTCACTTTTATCACATTCCTCATACACGCTCGCCGGTTTAAGGTGCTCTTAACCTGGCCTTTATCCAGAACGTCTCCGATCTTATCCAGAAATGTTCGCCTAGGTCTTCCCCTTGCGACTGTTCCATTCATACTAGCCTTATAAACTTTCTTAGTCAGTCTTTTCTCGTCCATTCTTTCTAAATGCCCAAACAAGCTTAACCCTTTTCTATTCTTGTCACTACATCCACTTTCATGCCACATCTCTTTCTAATCACACTATTCGTTGTTCTATCTTTCGGAGACCACCACATATGTTTCTCAGCGCTCTCATTTCTATAGCATTTATTCTGCTTTCATGCTTCTTTTGCCATACCCAACTTTCATTTCCATGTATAAGTTTAGGCTCTATGCTATTAAAATGCTTCACATAATAAGATATCGCCACTTCATTACCATATTTCTGCTAACCAAATATAAACAAGTGAGAAACGGCAATGAATTGCCGTAAATCTTAGAGTTTGAAAAAATGGTTCAAGTAATATGCAGTCTTGTCAACCCAGGTCCCAATGCATAGAACCAAATGACAAGGAGAGCAAACCACCAGGTCCCCCAGACTAGCAAAGAGTACCCACAGTTAGAAATCCAAAACGAAAGAAGGTATCTGATAGTCCATCAGCTATAGCCACCTCCAACAGGTACAAAGAACTTCCTGTAGATCTAACTGAAAAATAAGAACTGCCCCAGCATAAAAAGCTAGCTAAACCTCCACCTATTGTTCTTTATGGGGTAGAAAATGTAAACAAATTAACTGAACTATTAAAGACTGTTGTTGCTCATAGTGATTTCAGTTATAAGATTTTAATAGAAATCAGTTAAGAGTTAGTAGTACTACAATTGAAACCTATTAAAATATTATTGGGTTAGTACGGGAACATGACCTTATCAGTCATACATTTAAGAAGAAGGACGAAAGGTGCTACAGACTCGTGATTAGAAACCTGCACCTATCCACACCGCTTAGCGCTATAAAAGAAGACATCGAAGAAACAGGTAATACTGTTATAGGAGAGATATAAATGCAAAATATGGACCAGGTAAAAAGCCAACATCTACCTTTTTTGTCAACCTTATGCCAGGAGAAAACAACAAAGCCGCTAAGGAGCTTAAATATATTTACCACCAAGCCATCGTCATGGAGGATCCCAAAAAAAATTAAATATCTCACACAGCTACTATACTTTCCTAACATCATACCTCTCAAATAGATGGTATCAGATAAAAGAAGGCACATCAACTCTCCAGAAGATCAAAGCAGGTGTACCCCAGGGTTCGGTTCTTGGCCCAGTATTATACACCGTGTATACAGCAGACTTGCTGAAGTCCCAGGTACAACCACAGCCACCTACGCCGATGATACTGCCATCCTCGCTAGTAACAAAGACCCCGTTATTGCATCAGCAAAGTTACAAAAAGGCCTAGATGAGATTGGTAAATGGTTGAGCTGGTGGCGTATAAAAGCAATTGCCAACAAATCTGTACAGGTTACATTTACATTAAGGCGGGAGAACTGTCCACCAGTTAGACTTGATAGCAACTTATTACAACACAGTGATAGTGTACGATACCTCGGCATGCACCTGGATCGACGCCTAACCTGGCAAGAGCATATAAGAAGAAAAAGAGATGAACTCAACATCCGTTACAAAAACCTTTATTGGCTATTGAGACGAAACTCAAAACTCTCTACAGATAACAAGCTCTTGATTTATAAAAGCATTCTGAAACCAAGTTGGCTGTACGGAGTTCAGCTGTGGGGAAGTGCTAGTGATTCAAATCTTAACTTATTGCAACGACTACATCATACTAAGAACCTTGTCAAACATGCCATGGTTTGTTACTAATGCTGAAATACAAGGAAACCTGCAAATAAGTACAATAAAAGAAGAAATTCGAAATTGTACTACAAGCTACAAAAAGAGGCTAGCTAAACACCCAAATGACCTAGCGGCCCAATTAATGGAAACAGAAAGTGAACCACGCCTAAGGCGGCGTGTTATCTTAGAACTCGATCAAATACAATAAAAATAAATACACAATGAGTAGCTGACTCCGCTGGGAGACACGCTCGACATGCTATAACTATGCACTCAACCGATTTGCTCGTAGTACACGACTGATCGCAGATAATAAGAAAAAAAAAGTAATATGCAAATGTCACGTGATACGTGATAGTCATTTCGGGGTATATCGACTATGCTGAGTCGAATGGCGTTGACGCGAGTCTCTAGCTCTTACGGTTCTTGAGTTGAAAATTGTATAACAGACAGACGGACGGACAAAGCTGTTGTATAAGAGTTTTTTCGAACTCTAAAAACTAATTACTACCTAATTTTGCAACAAATTTATTCTGTTTTCACACAAAGGTTTATTTTAAATTTAATGATGTGTCGATAATATCTACACACTACATAATCGTTTATAACGCACAACACCATTTGCACAAACACACGTTAGTAACGTTCGCAATATTGTTTTCGTTATCGCCTCCCGCTTTACGCTCGTGCATCAAACCTCCGGCTTTTAATTGACGTGTAATCCACGTTACACCGCCGCGCCGTCAGATAACTACATTCACATACGATAAGGAATTCATTCCACGTAACACTTAATCAAGCATGGACGCGATCGATCCCGAAGTTTTGGGCAAACTTCAAGAACTTGTCAAAGATGCCGACCCTAACAAACCACCTTCGAGGAAGGCATTATTGGATATGCTGGATACTGTAGACCTAGCTGATGATGTGAAGGAAAATCTGAAGGCTATGTTGACCGGTGGAGTGCCCAAGGTCTTCGGTAGCTACGGCGGAGGTTCCATAATGGCTGTTCTGTTTATCTTGTTGGTGTTTACGTTGCTATGTAAGTTGTTTTACTTTTTTTTTGTGTGTGTGCGCATTGGAATTTTTGTGTGCCAGTAATTATGCGCGGGAAAAGTGCTGCAGTGCATATATTAGTTATATTATGCAATTTGTGTGGATATGATTATTTTATGGAGGTTTTGTTCAATAGTTAGATTCGTTACGCGTTAGCAATTTTGTGTAGGTTATTTTACATACATACATATATAGATTCACGCCTGTTTCCCAGAGGGGTAGGCAGAGACTACGGATTTCCATTTGCTACGATCCTGATACACTTCTCTGGTTTCATTCATTAGGTTATTTTAGTATTATCATAAATGTCAAGGTTACAGTTGCAGCTACGTTTTTAAATGTTTACAATGTCAACGACATTTTTTATATTGCAGGATGTTTATTTGTACTCTCGATAGTGAATGTGTTAGCTTTTGTCCCGCGGGTTTAGACTTGTCTTTCTAGGGGAAAATACTAAACAAAAATTGTGCATTTGCCAGCGTTAAAAGCCCATTGCTTATCTCTACACAATTTATCACATCGATGTGTTCGTTTGTTGCTATGTGAACGAAGGACAAACCAACGTGAGAGTTTTATGAACATGAACATCCATTTGTTGACTTGATAGTCAAGAGGTTAATTAATGATATAATACACTAACAGAATGATTACAGAAAAGAGTGGTTACTTTTTAAAGGTTTAACGTCTCTTAATACCAAAGGTTTATTTTATTTACTAATCCTCCTAACTTATCCAAAGTTGATTATTTAATGTAAATAATTAACACAAACAGGTCTTACATAGTTTTTTACGTGTTGCCGAAACATGTCGACAGACAGTTCGAACGAAAGACTGGCGAAAGATCTAAAAACCCATAAAAAGTATGATTATGTTATCCGATCCTGATTATGTTTACAAAAATATATTTTCTATTTGTCTTGTGTGTGTTTATTTAGACGGGCAAAAATTCTTCTTACTTGGTTTTAATTCGATTAATTATAAAGAAGTCGGAAAGGTTTTTAAATATTTTTGTCTGTGTTTCTTTCTGATTGCCTATTTACGTACAAATAATGTCTTCCGGACGAATTTCGGTCACAGCGGCCAGTCTTAACGGAGACTGACCATCTGCGCAGGAGATTATAGTGCACAAGTGTGTGCGCAAACACAAGTGCACTCTCTGTTCATTAACTCTCATGATCCGATTGGACGGTAATCCGACACGACCGGAGAGAAATCAGGCGCACGACCAACGGCTTTACATGCTTTCCGAGGCACGGGGGTGTCTAACACCGCCAACTTCCTAACTCCGGGATGCTATTGAGATTTCTTAACAAAAAAACCCAATAACTTTTTCTTGGCCCGAGCCGAGATTCGAACCCGAGACCTCGTGCACAGCAGTCGCATTCACTACCGCTCCTACAAATAATATACATGTAGTAATAATATATAGTTAGTAGTTTGTCGGCCTCGATGGCGTAGTGGTTAGTGTAACCGACTGCCACGCCTGAGGTCGCGGGTTCGATTCCCGCACAAGTCAAATATTTGTGTGCATGAACATTGATGTTTGTCTTGGTCTGGGTGTTTCTATGTATAATATATATGTATTTCCAAAAAAAAATGTATGTAAGTATGTTTATCCATTGTCTAGTACTCATAGTACAAGCTCTGCTTAGTTTGGGCTAGATGGTGTTATTATAGTAATAGCAAGGGACGTTATCTACAGAAACATATCTATACTAATAAAACACTATAACTTATAGCGTTACAGTTTTTATTAGTACAGATATGTTGTATAGATTACGGGTGTTACTTTTATAAAAATACTAGCTTTTGCGCGCGGTTCCGCCCGCGTAGTACCTACATCAATAAAAAGTAGGCTATGTCCTTCTCTAGGTTTTAAACTATATCTGTACCAAATTTCATCTAAATCGGTTGAGAGGTTTAGCCGTGAAAGGATAACAGACGGACAGAGTTACTTTCGAATTTATAATATTAGTAAGGATTAGATTATGTCCGCGGCTTTCAATAAATGTAGGTTAGATTAGTAACAGTGTTTTTTCTGGATGATACGTACCCTATGCTCTTTTCTGTTCCCCTGACATTCTGTATGCGAAATTTCATGATGATCGGTCGAGTAGTTAGGCGTGAAAGCGTAATAAACAAACTCACACTCGCATTTATAATATTAGTTTGGATTTTAACTTTGTCGGCCTCGATGGCGTAGTAGTTAGTGTAAACGACTGCCACGCCTGAGGTCGCGGGTTCGATTCCCGCACAAGTCAAACATTTGTGTGCATGAACATGGATGTTTGTCTTGGTCTGGGTGTTTCTATGTATAATACATACATATTATACATAGAAACACCCAAACCTAATTTAAACATACATATATACTTTTTTTGTAAATACATACATATGTATTTACAAAAAAAGTATATATGTATGTTTAAATATCTATGGTCTAGTACCCATAGTACAAGCTCTGCTTAGTTTGGGCTAGATGGTGTTGTGTGTATGTGATAGAATATTATTATTATTATTATATTATAACAATTGAAACACGTTATAGTTGTCTTGAAACGTTTGTTTCAGAAGTCAAACAAATTATTATTCGCAAGATTAACTTGTTAATTATTAGTTGTGTTTAATTACTTATCAGTTAATATTAACTTTCTCAACTGACATGTAGGTCAAGCAATATTTATCAGTTTTTATGTTTTCTTTGAACGATAAACCAGAGATATACAATTAAATACTTAGTATTGCAATCATATATTGTATGTTATAATTACTAATATTAGGTATAACTAGAAGCGTTTATTACGTATCGCGATAATTGCTATTGTATATTAGTGTATGAAGTTTACGTTGGTGTTTGTATGTTCCTTTCTCTATCACGTGTGAACTGTTTAAGGTATTTGGATGAAACTTTGCAAATGGATGATGATGGATTATTACATAAGATTTATATCTTGGTTAGTGCGGTTTTGGAGGTGGCCCGTTAGTTATATTTGTTTCTTTTTAAAAAGATGATTCCCGCACTAAGAATAATTCCTGTGTCGCGGGGGACTTAACAAACATTCAAACAACGGGCACACAGTACACCCAGACACGGAACAAACATTTGTGGATCACATACATTTTAGTCCCGTGTGGGAATCGAACTCACAACACTTGGCGCAGCGGCAGCGAGTCGACCATTTAAACCACTACGCCATCCGTGCAGTCACTTGTATTTGTGCATGCATTTGTGCACTATAATATCTCCTACGCAAAAAGCCAGTCTCCGTAAATATTGGTCGCCGTAACAGAAATTATTTCTGGAGGATCTTATTAATTTATATAAAAAAACCTGGCCTGTGCTATTCTAAAAACAGTTGGTCTAATGCTGACTAGGTCAGTGCTCAGTTTATAATCAGATTTATTAAAATAAAAGTCAAATTTACAAATAATACCAATAGGGTTTGATGTGGTTATCTCACAAGATCGATATTTTTAAATATCCATCCATTATTCTGTAACATACTGCTTCACGGATGTTTTTGATAATTTACGTCGTAACGAATACTTTTATTTATATGACAGTCTTTAAATATTATTTTTTCCTTAGCCTTTTGTTATGTCCCAATGCTGAGCAAAAGCCTCTCCCTTGCACTTACAAACCCCTCTGTTCGAAGATATTCCTTGCCAGCATCTTTCGAAGACGTCCAAGTCATCTCGCCATCTCCGTTTAGAACTACCGTGTCGGCGTCATCTGTCTTTTAGCACTCAATTTGTGCCCACCTCTCTGGGTGCTTGCGGTAGACGTGTCCGGCCCAGGTCCACTTCAGCCTGCTGGATTTAATATTTTAAATATAATAAGGAAATATATACAAGCTTATTCCATGACACGTATTAATACACACAAACATAGTCTCACGGTTGTATTCCTGAAGAGGTAGCCAGAGGAGGATTACACTCACATTTCGCCAGCCAAGGTTTTAGGTCTCATGGGCCAGCTTTTTGTACTATACCGGACACAGTTCGAGACATCGCGCTGCTATAGACAATTCCTTGACAGAAATATCCAATAGCAATTTGACTGATCCGGGAATTGAGTCCGGGGCCTTATGCATAGCAGTCGCATGCACTCCAGCTATGCCACCAAGGCAGACACATTCTAATAAATATGATTGTTTTAATATCATCTACATTAGATCTTCGTTGCACTTTATAGAATTAATGGTATTGGAATATAGATTGTATGTGTGAGCACGTGAACCTATCCACTCTTCCAATTGCCCACTCACAAACACATGTATGTATGTGTGTATAGAAAACGTAACGCGTCACCGTAACCAATTTCATTATCTGCCTCATAAAAAAGTTTAATTTCAAAAGTCAAATACCTCTTTAGCAATTAGGATTACCTAATGCCGTAGTATTATTATTCTTATCTATTTATGAATATAAAAAAGTAAAAGTCTTCTCTTTTCAAATCCTATGAACGAGTTGCCAGCCCTCAAATATCGTAGCGCCATCGCCAGTACGAATTGATCCAAGTGACCCATATCTTCAGATAAACAGTATTTAGATGATTATCTTATTTTCGTTTTTGTTTCGAAATTGTCGATAATAATATATTTATCAGTGTCGATAAATATATCATTCGAATTACATATGAACACGTAATTGTGGCTGGGCGACGATAAATCTGCGTCCTTAGATAACTTAGTTTATCTGTACGTGTCAGGCCGAGCGGTGAGTGCCTATGCTTTTTGTTTTTAATTATTCTATGACATACAGACGAAACGATATGGGGTAGAGGGTCTGCATATATTTATTGGGAGTTCATTCAATTTATTTCTATGCTAAACTCAAATTAGTGTAAATATTTGTATATTGGCCAAACTTACCTGTAGTGTCAGGGAAAAATCTACACGTTTGTTCGATTTTCTTTATTTATATTGTGAAAATGATTAAATTAAGTATAAAATAATATTTGTTTTGAAACCATTACTAGTTATTATAAATGTTTATAGATGGTAGATAGTGCTAATCTAAAAATAGTCTATTTGACCGCATTTCGTAGCTGCACTCACCAGGATTCTTAATATAGACATGCTTGAGGTTCACTGTTCAGTTTAAATAGAATTTGAATAAAAAACAATAAGCAGTCAAAATACTGTTCTTACTTTCAATTCAAACTCGCAAAAAAAACAACAAAAACATTATTTATAAATGAAATCTTTCCCGCGCAACAGAAATAATATGGAGGACGCTGACATCACATTAAACGTCCCCATCGGGGGAGGGGATGGGGAAGGCATGGGTCTCGGTGCTGCGATTACAGAAAGACTAACGGAATCCATCCAAAACATGGACTTGCTAAACGTGCTTCAAAAGATGGTAGCGACAACACCAGAAGACGAGGAATCGGAAGAAATCCGTGATAAACTAAGAGGGGTACTGGCACAGTTCAAGGACATGAGTGATGACGATAAAGCCACGTTCACTAAGCAGATCAAGGAAGGTTTGGCTAACAAACTGAGCTCGAAGCTCAAAGACACCGTTGTGTTCGGCAATATTGAGGAGGCGATGAGAAGCGCCATCATGACTAAACTGTATATGGTGGCTGCTGTAGTTCTGCTACTCATTTTCTTATTTGGTATGTTCTATCCTGTAAAACTTCTAACTCGTTGCTATGACAACCGTTACTAGATACTAATTTAGAAGTATATTGTATTCGTCGTTGACGATTGACTCATGTCGATACAAATAAACCGGTGCCGGAATAATCGCTCTTTTAGATAAAAACTAAAGTTTAAAATAATAACACTGTTACTGTATTTCTCCCAGTGCATAAGAGAGTTTTACCAGGCTCTCCCACTGTTTTCCTCTCGTACCATTTTTATTTTCTCTCTTTCGGGTTGGCAATGCGCGAATCATATCGTTAGTATTACAAACGATTGCAGGCTAAAAGACAGTGTGTATCTGGAAACTTATGATGATTAAGTGGAGATGCACTGGAAGTATACAACCTATTCAAATCTGGTTTAGTGTGTGTCAAGGTACGTGTGTTCGCAAATCTCTAGGAGTATATTTAAATTTTCGTTTAGGGGAGGTATGGGTATGCAGTTAGCAATTTAAATGGATAAACTTAATTACTGTCTAAACTCTTGTTTTGCCCCTGTTGCCTTTTTTATAAACTATTAAACTGCTGGATACAGGCCTCTTTTCAGTATTAGAATAGTTAGGCCATACATAGTTCACCACACTGGTCTAGTCCGGGTTGACAGACTTCACTTCAAGAATATTATTTAGATGTCTCGGGTTACCTCTGGGTGTTTTCCTTCAGCGTAAAAGCGAGCGATGATTAACTATTTATGATAGGTACATTACTTTGAAAAGTCAGAGGTGTTTGGGTCGAACTCGAGTCTGCGTGGAAGCTCAACGGTTTCGCACTAGGCTATGCGTGCTTCATCCTAAATTCCTAATTTAATTATTTTTCCAATTGCATAAGACTATTATGTTTCCAGATATTCTTATATTGTGCCAATGTAACATAGATTTTTTAAGATATGGGCATCTCTGTCTTCTGCGATTCGACCTCTTTAGGCTCTTGAGACTCAATCTAGCAGTCTTAATTTAGGCATTTGTGTATCTGGGCAATAACGCAAACATTGTTTTTAATTGCTGCCTGTCCTAGTTAGGCAAGTAATCTGCTTAAAACGATTACGATCTTAATTATTGATATGATGTGTCAACCATTATTAATTACTGTTTGTTTGGATTTATGATTAAGTCCGAGTGATTTGTTTGAATTTATTTATCTAGACTAGAGTAATATTTAGATAAACATGTTTTTGGCTGAAGAAATAATAAATGTGACACTAACACTTGCATGCAATATTTTTTTTTTCTCTAGCTGTACTAAATGATTGCATTCAAGCTGAATTTTATCATCAACTAGCTTTTGCCTGCGGCTTCACTCGCGTAAGATTAGGATAGGTTAGTAACAGTACTTTTTTCTAGATGAAAGGTACCCTATGTTCTATTCTGTACCCCTGACAACGTGTATGCAAAATTTCATGATGATGGAGGAGTTAAGGTGTAAAAGCGTAACAAACAAACTCACTTTTGCTCGCACTTTCATTCATTTTATAATATTAGTTAGTATGTCGATATATTATTGTATTGGCATTAATGAGGGTATATCTGTCTATATATCTCACTTTATCCACGTTTATCCCGGGGCAACGTATTGTCCGGCTAAAAAGAGTTAATTTAGGACATAGTCTAACCGTGTGCCAAATGTCATCCAAATCCGTTTGAACGGTTAACATGCGATAGGGTTAAACATCTTAACAAGCTTTCACATTTATAATATTAGTAGGATTACTATAGGTATGGAAACTAAGAGAGATGGGTCTATAGCAATGGATAATATGCCCATTATTATCTCTATTGCTGTTAGTAGTGATCCAGAAACAGCGTCGGATTGGAAAGATTAAATATTTGTGAGAATGCAAATTAACCCATTGTATGAAAAATAAAATTATTTGACGAAGAATTTAAAAAATTAGAAGTCTTATTATCCAAAAACCTATTATATTGACACTTATACATTAATACAAAAAAACTGAAACGTTACGCGTTACTTTTACTGTTTTTTTTAAAGAGTAAATATGGAGCAGGCTCTCTATTCGATGACAACCTACGTTAATTTTATCCTGTCGTGTCCAAATAGGTTGTAATTCAACAACATAAGCTTTCAATTCGTTTAATTATTCCTAGGTTATCAGTAAGCTGACCTAACCTAGTCGGTGAGAATCGGCACGTATTCTAGATAAGTATTGTTGCATAATGTACACAGAAAGTTTATTGTAAAACGCATAAATAAGATATGGAATTGACAGACAAACCCGGTTATTGCAAATTATTGTTGTTAACAGTAATTAAATCCAATATTTGAATGTAATAAACAAATAAATTATATAAAACTAGACTTTGCCTGCGTTATGTCAATTTTCTATCTCTCGAGAACAGTACTTTTCCTAGATAATAGGAACCCTCTCTTCTTTTCTGTACCCTTGACAATATGTATGCGAAACTTTATGAAGATCGGTCGAGTAGTTAAGGCGTGAAAGCGCAATGAAGAAACAAACTCACACACATTCACATTCACATTTATAATATTAGTAAGGATAGCTTCGGCCCACGGCTTTGCCTGCTTGATGGCGACGGTATCGCATTTTTCAGGATGGTCTATCAGTGTACTAAGTTTTATTTAAATTAATTCTACGGTTGACGCATGCTTGACTAACAAATAACCATACCTCTTTATGAACTCTCACATTTATAATTGTACTTGATTTTTAATATTAGATTTTTTTTTTCATGTAGCCTAATAATTCCCGAATACATTATCCGCCTGATTCTAAACGGATCGATTAGATACACTAAGGGACGCAGACATAACAATAGTGTGAACCCAAATTATTGAGATTGGATTAAAATAATCCAAAACAAATTTTTACATCAATTAGAATGCAAATTATTATGTTTGTAAACTTAATTATACTAGTAAAGCCCTTTTAGCCCTCAAACCACGACGGAATATTTTTTGTCTAATAAATATTTAGTTTCTCAGGCCTTAGAAACTCAGAGAAATGTTCTTTGCGCTCGACTACACAGACGGCAATTCTAATGTATAATTTTCCTCTGTTACAGTTTTCTTTGGCTACAAGCTATACAAATCGATAAAGGACAAAGAAAAGAAGAGAGAAGAGAAGAAAAAGGCCAAACAAATGAAGAAGAAGAAGTGATGCAACAACTAAACGTAACGGCGAGAGGCAAAATGGTGTCGTGTGTGGAAAATTATGTATTTTACTATAATTTAATTACTTATTTTATTTATTTTAAATATAGCTATTACTGACATAAATTATTCCATTATCATATTTATAGGAAAATTTTGTCAATTTTAACCTATATATAAATGGGTACTATAAGAAAGCGTTTAGTTCCTGCGCTGTAGTTAGAAAAATATAGATAAATACGTAACTACTACATACTTCTAATATCTAAATATAATATAATTATTATAATTATATTGTTTTAAATATCCATTCAACATATATATACATAATTTTCTATACACTACTCTTAATGACTGATTAAGAAATACTTAAGGTTTAAAGCTTTTTCGTGTAGGAGCGATATACCGCCATTTTGTGTATTATTATCGATATTACGATAATAAACTTACCGCTGTAAACGTATCGCATCTTTACGGTAAAGTCTTTAACATGTCTATTTATTTTCTGTTGTATTAGTGACAATTCAAAGATGTTTGACATTGTATTTCACGCCAAAATATCGTTTGTTAAGAATGTATGCTGTTTGATTTACATAAAAAGACTTGAAACCTAGTAATTTGCTCAAGAGAAAAATGTTTTCCTTATGGTTTGTTATCGTCATATCTCTGTTTCTATCGACTGCATTTAAAAAACAAATATTTTTATACATTCCTTTATTAGTTAAACTTGATTAAGTGAATATTTTTATAATTTTGTTAATGATTTGTCCGATAGAACAATTTATGTGAGCTCAGTTAATGTTCTGTTAATAAAACAGTTTATTTTTACATGACTCGTGTGTTTTATTTAACAATGTTTTTGCTTAGCTATGTAGAGTGTTTTAGAGTAGTAGAACCTCGCTGATTTCAACATGAATGGGCCGGCTCGACCGGGGAAAAGCTACCCTCTTACAGAATATCGACGTGAAATAGCAGCTGTTGTTTCGTTCGGTGAGCGAGAGTGCTGGAGGCCCAATCACCCCCTTTACCTCTTCCCACTTCCTTTCCTAAAAGGTCGGCAACGCGCAAGTGATGCCTCTGGTGTTGCAGGCGTCCATAGGCTACGGTGACCACTTACCATCAGGTTAGCCGTATGCTTGTTTGCCACCTTAGTCGTATAAAAAAAAAGGTTTAGGTGTATGATTTGTTAAGGTTTTGTACTACCCGTGAGAAACCGGGACGGATCGCTAGTAAATAATAAAACGAAGGCTTTTATAAATATAAATTTATTATTGAAAATACACAATTATGTATATCTTTTGGCCTTAAAGTAACATTAGTGTACACAATACTAAAAACAATATTCCACTAATGACACATACCGATACAACAGTTCTAAGGACACTATCATACACAACTAAAAATAAAACATTTTATTTATAATAATCACGAGTAAAAATAGTTCATTTTATAATAGGTATGTTCGTGGAATGTTGGCCCTACTGCTGCAATGTCATCCGTATTACTACGACATTTTTTTTATTTGGAGCTGGCAACATTGAATTCTTTTGACAGATAAAATAGCGGGATTACCGCGTTAACATGGCGCTTATATAAATCTACAAAATAATCACATGGATTATATACTTAATAATGATATTGGATAATAAAAATAAGTAATATACGTATTAACGAATAAACATTTTCTTTCTATTTACAATATCGACATATTAGTCTAAATAGGTAATTAAAGTTACAATAGTACATAGCGTCAATGTTGCCAGCTCCAATGTGACATACATGACCTTGTTAAGTTAGTTTAAACACATCCTGTTAGACGATTCTAATCATTTTCGATTCAGTCGAATTCTGGACGTATGTATACAATTTGAAGAACCTCAACTTGAAAAGAATTATCACAGAATATTATGAGGCCACCTTCAAATTTCAAATTCGATTTGTAAACAATTTTGGTCCTTACATACCTAAAAAATAACATTTTGTCAATTTCTACCAAAATACATTTTTTGTCCTACAAAAATCTACTGGAGAAATGTAAATTTTTCATTTAAAATTGTAAAATGTTTTTAATATTTAAGGCACTTTTGGAATGACATTGAGCGTATACGTTTTCGCATAAAATCTATGATATATCACCAAAAAATGTTTTAATTTTTCTCATTACAATTTAAATGTTTTGTCATATTACTGGTTAAAATTTCAAGTTTCAAGATGGAGTAAAGAAACGTAGTAGTGATATTTTATATTTATAATCTACTATCACGAACGCATCAAATATACATATTTGCAACCAATAACATGGCAACACATACTTTAATAAAACCGTTATTTCAGTTCAAACATCGCTTAAATACTAAATTTTGAATTCGCAAATACATTATTTTCTCGAAAAATTATAACTTTTTTTGCATTTGTCTATACTATATGATGTATGGGCTCAAACAAAGGTTTTGATTTACCTACATTTTTAACTATTCAATGTTTTACTTTATGAAAAACGTTGCTTTTATTTTTTTAATTTAATTTTTCTTCAGAGGATCCAGGTTGTCTATTGAAAAATCATCATTTCCAAAGGCGATCCCTCGGCTGAATCCGTCCTGTGGAGGAAAAGTATTATTATTGTACAGTCAACTTCGTTCTATAATATGACGCGAAAACCGAACTGCATCATTCTGTGAATCTACGCGCAACTGAAAAGTTTGTAATGTACCTAAGTCTTGGTCTTTTTATTGCTTTATATATAACTAGATGTTCCCGCGGTTTCACCTGCGTTTATCTTTACTGCGCCGCCCCCGTGAGTCGTAGCGTGATGTTATTTAGCCTATAGCCTTCCTCAATAAATAGGCTATCCAACACTAAAATATTTTTTCAAATCGAACCAGTAATTCCTGAGATTAGCGCATTCAAGCAAACGAACAAACTCTTTAGCTTTATAATATTAGTATAGATTATCTTTTCTCAAAGTATCTGTTTACTACTTTGAGACGTTACTCTAAAGTCTATCTGTATATCTAAAGAACTTAAGAAGCGATAGCCTAGTGAACGACCGGTGGACTGCCACGTAGAGGTCTCGAGTTCGATTACAAAGCGCACCTCAGACTTTTCTAAGTTATGTGCGAATTAAATAAATAATTATCGCTCGCTTTAACGGTGAAGGAAAACATCGTGAGGAACCCTGCGTGTCTGACAGTTCATTAGTGTTCTCGAAGATATGCGAAGTCTGTCAGTCTGTGTTGCCAGCGTGGCGAACTATGGCCTAACCTTTCCCACACTGAGAAGAGGTCCGTGTCCAGCAGTGGGACAGTTAAATACAGGGCTGATATTATTATTATATATAATTTATATAAAGAACTAGAATAACGTGAACCGTTCGTAAAATTGCTTAAATATCACAATTATTTATCCTAGTAAGTGTTACATATATGTGGACATAAAATTATAGACTTATTTAACTCATTCAATGCGGCGGACGCCGATCGGCGTCTTATTTTTTCATACTCAGATTCGGAGGACGGCTGTATAGTTGTTTTATATTTTACCCAAATTTAAAGATATTATATTAATAAAACAACAAATGTGTTTGGAATTTACTAACGAAATGCCTGATATGAGTAGTTTTTAGATATTTAGTTTTTTTTTATTTCATCAAGTGCGGCTGACGCCATCGGCGTTTACGTTAAATATGAGCCGATTCTGGCTAGTGAAAGCAAAATTTGTTGCCGCATTGAATGGGTTAATTCTCATCTTTCGATATCGCACTGTCATAATCAGTAAGGTATGACACTTGCTCAAACTATCACCAGATTCAATATAAATAAGCCTGAATTTGGATATTTTAAAATAAATATGGAAGTTATTACCTACAAATCCACATGTAAATAAACGATTTCAATATTTATAATAATTTGAAATACTCTAATTTAATTGATAATGAGTATCTGTAGGCTAATTCACGTAATTTCTTGACGCGCCGATCGAGTTGCGGTGCAGTTGCAATTAAGTTGGCGTCTTAGTGCAAAATGGTATTCTTGTAATTGTTTAGCTGCGCGTGAGCTGCACGTAAGCTATGCGTAAACTGCGCGTGTGCTGCGCGTCAACTGTACGTCATCGTATGTAATACTTTTGACAAATGAATAGGTGAATACCGATCAAGTTGCGATCTGAATCACGCACATAAAACGCGCAGCAGTAGAATACTCTAAACGCGAACTTGACGCGAGTGTATCTGACAGTGGATGTCAAAATTACGAGAATACGAAAAGGGCTGTTTTGATGGAAACTTAACTGCAACTGAACTTATTTAATTACGTGAATTAGCCTACTGGTTTAATTATTAAATTCAAAATATGCATTGATCTTTTCAGTTGCGCTATAGTCAACATTAGAATGCAGTAGAATGTTTGCGGGAGTTTCAGCATCAGGATGAGATGACCACAACACATGAATGAGATGTACTCAACAAGTCAGCACAACTTGGATTGTTAAAGTGGTAAGCGAACACAAACATACTTATTAAGTTATAGACTTGTTGTATTTGAACACCACCATTTTAGTTAGCGTATAGCAATATTAACTTTTTGATTGTAAAATGAACATATTATGGTGTTTATAAAATTGTCAATCGTTGAATGTCAGTTGAAAACACAGGGCAACTCAGTGAGTTATTTAGTGACTTAGATTTTAAACTGCCAGTTTTTTTTATATGAACCACTCCAGGTAAAAGCTCGTGTTAAAAGGTTCACATCAGTAGAAGTGGGATTCGAACCCATGATCTTTTAATCGCAATTTGCGATGGCAAGGGGAAGTGGCCCCTAAGGCGAACAGCGTAGGTTTTTAAATATACACGAACGATTAGCGCACACACACACCAGCCTTCAACAAATATTACGAACACGATGGCCAACATATTGGCTAACATGTTGATGAACATGTTAGCTAACATGTTCGAGAATTTGACCTAACATGACCATTAATCGATCTTGCACAAATTTTCATGTTTCCTTTCTATCGATATGTAAATCGCGAAATATTTTCTAACTCGAATATTTGATTTTCTATCACCAGATAAGCTTTTAGTATGGAATAAAGCTCGAATCAGACAATGACAGAGACCATCTTTATTCCATAGATAAGCTAAGGCCACACATAACACGTTCAGAAACTTACCCCTCGTTATGCTGTTAAAAATTAAGAAAAGTTTTTTAAATTTAGTTGTTTTGAATCTTTTACAAGAACTTATCTGCTTATGCTTAGTTAAAAGCGTGTGTCAAAAAGCCGTGGTCATATACTAGTATATCATTTTAACATAATTATGTCCCGTCTATTTCCTGGCATAGTCCGTAGCCTTGGGCTGGATTCATGGTTCGAGCAATATTTTTGGTATTTCGTTTAGGAAATGCTGAATAGCAGGTTGATGGAATACCGCTCTGCCTATCCTATTTAGGATACTAGTGTGGGTGTTTATGTATGTTAAATAGAATATATATTATGTATAAAAATATGTTATACTGACTAAAACATTGCCACCAAAGTAATACTCTACTATAATACTTGTAACTTTTATTTTAAGCCTGAGCTGAGGTGGTGTCAGTATCCGACCACCCTCGCGTCGGTCAATTACGCATAATAACGCATCTGCCATAGCATAGCTGGTGGGACGTGAGCGTAACGCAAGCGTGACGTGACCGTGACGTTTTGTAAGGTGCTAACCTATGTACGAGCATTGCCACAGCAGCTGTACGCAGCCATCGCACTGAGTAAGTGAGAAAAGCACACGCTCAACTAACTACACATACTTGTAATATGTATCCAAATACTAATGCAAACCCACCTTCATTTCAGAAATAGTTTTATCTAAGAATCCGTTGAAACTGCTGTCCAATTCCACAGTTTGTTTCTCGCTGAGGTTGCCGAACCCATTGAACGTATTGTTGAAGCCATTGCCGAAGATATTGCCGCTCTTCTGCGTATCGAAGGGATCGTAGCCACTCAGGCCGTTCGTGAACGATGTATTTGTGTTGAAGACGGATGGCGTATGGAGGTTGAAATCGGAGATATCATAGTTCGGTTTGTTGGGGGTGGAGGCTGGGAATGGTTGCGTGGTTGGTGCGGGTACCGGCGGTTGATGGACGGCGAACGGCGCGGAGCCGAACAGGTCGCTGCCATTTAGTGCGGGCTGCGGCTGGGGGACGGCCGTCGGCTGGCGCTTCGATGCTTTCGGAGGAGGCGCCACTGGAACGGAATATTTTATGAGTATGTTTTATTAAGTAAAGTTATTGTTAAATATTTTGTGACATGATTAACCTGTTAACATCAATATGATTTAGATAGATTTTAAATAGCATTTAGGCTATTTTAATGGTTTTTTCCTGGGTTCCTATCTGTATCCTCCCGTTGTAGAGGAGGAATTAGGAATCGGGCCAACAAAAAGTTATTGGGTTGTCTGTCTGGAAGTAAAACCTCGTGCCTCGTACGTAAAAATATGTTGATCCTGCATCTGTGCTTATGATATGACTCGTACGTAACGTGTCGGTACTTACAGAGAGGCGCGGGCGGGGTGGGCGTGGTGTTGGAGCGCGGGGTGTCGTGCGCCGCGCTGAACCGACTCGCCGGCTCCGACTCGAACGCGCGGGGGTCGAAGTCTGCAACACACATTATGAAATATAACATCAGGTAATAATGAAAAAAGACAGCAGGTAACTTTCGCTACCTGCTGTCTTTCCCTTACTCTTACACCCTTCTCAAACTGAGCAACCAGGGCGCCTCCGCCCCAGAATTCGTGGCCAAGCCCGGTATCTGCACCGTCCGTCACCGCCACTACCATCTCACGGGGCGAGGGCTGGCGAACGGTGCAAAGCCTTGGAAAGGGTCTCCGCAGAAAAGCTCAAAAAACTGCTGCGGCTACCGCTGTGGCTTTGTCTGCCGCTGTGGCCGCGGTTGCTCTGGTTGCAGCGGTAACCGGGCATGCAGGTCAACGTGAGGCTCCTAATGGGCGGAACAAGCTCCGCGCACCGAAGACGGCCACCGTTGTGATAACGGTGGTGCACGAAGCTGCCGAGCGCGGGCTGATTATCAGGCCGTGCTCTCCAGAGCAAAACAGGTAGTTCAAATTGCAACGGACGGCTTAAGGATCGTACGTAGCGCGCACACGAGGGCTCGAGTTCTTGAGTTCACTTGTGCCGACGGTGGCAAGGCGGTGGACTCCGTCGCTGCCGCACTGCGGAGCCTGTTCCGGGAGGCGAATGGCGTCTGAGTCGCCAGGCTCGTGAAAGGCAGACATGCGCATTTCCGGCCTAGACGACTCCGTGTCCGCGGAAGATGTCGGGTCCGCGATTTGCGCGAGGACCGGATGCGCCGCGGACAACGTCAAGGTGGGTGTAATCCGCACCGCGTAGGTTCCGTCTGGCCGCAAAGCCCTGTCACAGCAACCAACCAGCTGGCCGCCGCTGGAAGATTCTCGTGGGTTGGAGCTCGGCCCGGGTTATAATCCTGGCCCCTCATAAAGTGTTTTAAGTGTGGAGGAGCGCTATGCACGTCTGCAGTGCCCGAGCTCCTTTGACCACAGCGACTGCTGTTACCGCTGCGGCCAGCCTGGGCACCTTGGCAGCACATGCGAAGCTCCTCCTCTCTGCCCGGTGTGTGCGGACGCTGGGCGCCTGGCAGACGACCTGGGAGGAGCGGCCTATGGGCCCCACCTCGGAGGGTATAGCCGCCCTTTCAGGTAGATTGTGGATTGGTACCATATCTGTGTCGACATCTCTGGCCATGCTTCGGCTTCCATGATCAGCAAAGTGGGAATTGAGTACAGGTCGCATCCCTCAGCAATGTCATCGCGGAGAAAGAAGACGGCGAAACGGAGCCTTGATTGTTGTGGATCCGGTTCGTCGCCGGCGGACAGGGCTACGCGGGCGAACGGAGTTCGCATACCCACAGGCCATTAGTTGGAGCGATGCCCTTTGTTGTGCCTGGCAGTCCGAGAGGCCGTCGCCCATGAGTCGTCGCCCACAGGCGTCACAGCCTGCATAGGGCACTGCTGGGTGGGCCGCTGCTGATATTATAGTTCTGGCGACCCACCCACCATAAAGGCAACGAGTTGGCACACCGTGGTGGTTTTAGTCGGTAGGCCCTAAGTCAGACATAACCCTCTCGGCTCCACAAGGGGAGGCTGGGTTACGTCGGGCTCTTCCGAGACGTGGTGTAATGTGCCTTTTGCATACGCATTCTTGCCTACCGACTAAAACCACCACGGTGTGCTAACTCGTTGTCTTTATGGAGGGTGGGTCGCCGGAACTATAATTAACTCAGCGACCCAGCAATGGCCAACGCAAAAAAAAGGTCCAACACGCTGGCCTAGCTCGTTATGAAGAACACTCAGGCATGCAGGTTTCCTCACGATGTTTTCCTTCACTGCTAAAGCAGCCGATAATACGCACATAACTCCGAAAAATCAGAGATGAGTTAGACTGCCATGCAGAGGTCTTAAATTAGATCTTAAAGCGAAACATCTCTGATTTTTTGAAGTTATGTGCTAAATAGTAAGAACTTACCATAACCTGCATGTCTGGTAATTTTCCATAATATTCTCGAAGATATAAGAAGTCGGCTAACCCGCATTGGGCCAGCGTGGTACACTATGGGCCTAATCCTTCTCACACTGAGTAGAGGCCCGTGCCCAGCAGTGGAACCGTTTATATAAAGAGCTGGTATTAAATTGTTTTCCAGTCATGTAAGGATACAAATACCACCGCAACCATAGTCGTAAGGCAAGTCATGTGCTACCTTAATAATTAGTGTAATAATTATATATAGTATAAATCTTGTTTGGTTGAAGGTACTCACCGCTGTCTGAGTCCGAATGGAGCAGCAGTCCTTCGAGCTTGGTGCCTACTGAGGGGTTCTTGCTTGACGACAAATCACCGATGAGTTTACTGTAATATATAAATTTAACAATATAAATATAATATAGATGTCTTTTTTTAATGAGATATAAGACTCTCTCAACCTACTGAATCGCAGCAGCATACCAGTACTCACCAGTGCAGCGGTCAGATACAATAGGTTTTCAAAAGGTTCACAATAGGTTTTTTATATTACAAGAATTTATTCATTCATTCCAAAAAATAGGCTGACATTCTGATTTTTTTTATTCTGAAAGTAATAGTTACACTACCCAAATTCTAAAACAATGATTTTCTGAAATCTACTCAAATTAAATAAGATGCATATGTTTCAAATATGGTAGTAACCCCTACTACCATATTTGAAAGTATGATTTGACGACTACCGTGCGTGAGTAACCCCATGGTAGTCGTCAAATGACAGAAGGACGATAAAAACTGTGAAATGAAATGAAAATGGAAATGTAGCTGTCCAAGGGAGATCTTAAAATAATAATTACACCTTTATTTTGTAAGCAACACATTCTTTCGATTGCTTATTACTCGTGTGTACAAAATCGAACTTAGGCAACTGCCCAGTTGACAGATTTGTTAAAGAACCCTCACAGAAAAATCATATTGTTTTTAAAACAATATTTATAACATGTGGTAAACCAATTCGATAATCAGGCCGCGCAAAGATTGACATATTGGTTTTTGTCTGCTAGAAAAATCTCAGTAGCGTATCGTTTACAGGGCATCCAGAATCCGTCTTGCCTGAATGACCGGCGACCGGTTCAATGGCTCCTTATTACTTGGGACATAAAAGCAAGATTTGGTCTACAGTGATATTTGCCCTGCTGCTTAGCCTGTTGTGTTAGTGAGAGTGGTGATCTGTGTCTCACCCGGTGCCGAAGCTGTGCTTGCCGTTGTGTTGCGGCGGCGGCGTGGACAGCAACAGGTTGTTGTCGTTGCTCGAATTGAACGTGTCCGTCGAGTTGTTCGAGAGAGCGTCCGTGCCTACACACAGAAACAAATATATTTATTTATTTTTAAAAAAGCTTACGGAGTAATTACGTTATTGATACGCCATTTAGGCATTAGTATGCCTGATGGCGTAGCGGTAGTGAAGCGATTAGTTATATCAGTGAGCCTTTGGTTACATAGCCGTAGTAAATACGGCTCATGAGCAACCGAACAACAATTTAATTTACATATGTCTGATATGAGCACGAGTGGTTTAGAGAATATTAACATATCCTAATAGAATATTAAATTATAAATTCGGAAGTGACTCTGTCCGTGTGTCTCTCTGTCTGTCTGTCTGTTACCTTTTCACGGCTAAACCACTTAGCCGATTTAAATGAAATTTAGTAAAGTTGTAGTTTCAATCCTGAGGAAGGACATAGGCTACTATTTATTTATGTAGGTACTACGCGAGCGGAGCTGCGCGCAAGAGCTAGTAGACAATAAAAATTGTTTAACATACAATACCCCGTAAATTATAGTATATTTTATAATTTTTCAGCACAACGAACTTTATGGTCTGGTGGTCTGAATAATAAACTTTATTCTAGTGGTTACTTGAAGAAACTAAAAAATATCTTTAATTATATAAATAGTCATATAGTTAACTATATATATTTATAGTATACCTACATATCTTCGGGTGCTATATATTATAAGACATCTATTATAAAAGTATTGATAACACTTGTAACTTACAAACATTGAGGTCATGAAAATGTAATTAAATATTAAATAAATTGCACTGCAGATAAATCAATTTATTTAACTAATGTTGAAATAACTGGCATAAAGGGTTCACCTAGGAACACATTTCGGATTGAACTTTCTGCTTACAACCTCTTCTGGGCTTTACAGACTGACAATGTTTGTCTTGTAAACGAGTCGAAACGAAAAAACGAATATTTTAAATATCTATGGTCTCAGAATGGGCAGAGGTAACTGACCACTGCAGCTTCCGTCAATGCCATGTTATAAATGCGAATGTTAGTTTGTTTGTTACGCTTTCACGCCTTAACTACTTGACCGATCAACATGAAATGCCGATGTTCGTTGCCATGGGTACAGAAAAGGACATAGGGTCCCATCCAGAAAATAGTACCGCTCTTGAGGGATAGCCAGTATGTAATAACGGACGAGGTGGCAAGCGCGCGATTTTTTATCGGACAGTCGAAGTGTGCATACAAAATAATACGTTATCAGTTATATAAGACTGAAGTTTCATTTTTTTTGTAAGATGACTTACCCAAGTCAGGAGTCTTATTGCCGTTCATGGCACTGAACCCGTTGGCCAGCGTGAGCGAGGCGATCTGTTTCTCGAGCTCGGGCGGCGGCTTGAACTCTGTGATATCGGACAACTTGTTGCGCGACAGGTATGAAGACAGGTCGTCCTTGTATGTGATCTTTGATAGCTCCTGGAACATAACAGAAAGGTATCGTCAGAGGTACTAAGGTAGGTAACGCCATTTCTTATACATTTTTATTAGGACGCACTAGGTATAATTCCCGTGTTGTGGAGGACTTACAAACATGATATGTAAGATCTAAGCGGATAGTCTGTCGGTACTTACAAACTTTAAATTATGAGGATACTGAAGATTTGTCGATTGTTATTAAATAAGTTCCATGATAATAAATATAATATTGGCCTATTTTTGCATATATTTATGTAATAAGTATGGCTATTTGTATGTAAGTTAGTTCCTAGTAGTATATCGTAAGTGCCCTTAACGCCTGTGGCGCAGGTTTACCCTAGTACAGGCACTCATATTATATTACCTATATTAAGTACTTTATGGACTGAATTCAATTTTTACCACTGTTATTAATAAATAAATAATAATAATTATTATTATTCAATCAACGGACACAAAGATAGTCAGACCCGTAACAACTATTTATGGATCACATAAATTATTGACCCGCATTAGGGACAGGCCCTGTGTAGTGGGGGACTTTACAAATATAAAATTAAATGACACTTAAGAGCAATTAGGCATGGACGCCGCCAGAATTACTTTCAGGGAGGTGCATCTGCATCTAAACATTACACTATTAACTGATATAAAATATAGAATTATTGATTGAAAATTATTTTAATATCACGGAGTCTATAATAAGCAGGTTAGGTATGTTTACCTGTAAACGATTTTTATACGCATTCATCTGTAGCTCCAGCTTCTTGTTCTGAAGCTGCATCTTCTGCATCTCGATGTACTTGCCGTTGTCGTTCAAGAACCGCCTAGAAACAAATAGAATATAACGTTCAATAGCCCTAAAAAGAGTGACGGCCTAGTGCGAGACTGTTAGAATGCCACACGGAGGTGTCTAGTTCGATCCCAAGACATACACGTCTGAATAGTCGTCGAAGTAATTTGCGTAATAGTTAATTACCGCTCGATTTAAGGCCTAGGCCGCACTACGGTTTTCCCGCAAGCGGTAAACCGCGAAACCGCCCGAAACGCGTACAAAATCAGTCGCGGGAAAAAACCGCCGGTGCGGCCGCTTGCATTAGTTCCATGACTTACAAAATTACGCGGTTAAAAACCGTGGCGGTTTAGCCGTAGTGAGGCCTAGGCCTTAGACCGAAGGAAAACATCGTATGGAAGACTACATGTCTGAGAGTTCTCCATAATGTTCTCAAAGATATCTGAAGTCTGCCAACTCGCACTGGGCTATCGTGGTAGTCTTTGACCTTACGCTTCTCATATTGAGAAGTGGCCCGTGTCCAGTACTGCCTACTGTAATAATATAATATTCTATCACATACACACAACACCATCTAGCCCAAACTAAGCAGAGCTTGTACTATGGGTACTAGACAATGGATAAACATACATATACCTATACTGTTTTTGTAAATACATATTATACATAGAAACACCTAGACCAAGACAAACATCCATGTTCATGCACACAAATGTTTGACTTGTGCGGGAATCGAACCCGCGACCTCAGGCGTGGCAGTCGGTTACACTAACCACTACGCCATCGAGGATTGAAACCACAGACAATTTTTTTTATTTGTTTTAAGAGTATCAACTCCTGCACTAGAAGTAATTCCTGTGTCTCGGAGGACTTCACAAACATTCAAACAACGGACACAAAGAACACCCAAACTCGAAACAACTATTTGTGGATCACCCGAATTTTTGTCCCGTGTGGGATTCGAACCCACAACACTCGGCGCAGCGGCAGTGGCGAGGTGACCACTTACACCACTACGCCATCCGAGCAGTCAAATCTAATTTCTATATAACTATAATATAATAATATCAGCCCTGTATTATACTGTCCCACTGCTGGGCACGGGCCTCTTCTCATTATGAGAAGGGTTAAGCCATAGTCCACCACGCTGGCCTAGTGCGGGTTGGCAGACTTCACATACCTTTGAGAACATTATGGAGAACTCTCAGACATGCAGGTTTCCTGACGATGTTTTCCTTCACCGTTAAAACAAGCGATAATTAACTATATAATACGCATATAACTTCGAAAAGTCAGAGATGCGCGCCTTGGGTTCGAACTCGAGACTTCTGCGTGGCAGTCCAACGGTTTCCCAGTAGGCTATCGCTGCTATATAACTATTTCTTAGTAATAAAAAAATTCTATTTTAAATAACACCTTGACAGGCAACGTCTATTTAGGTATACATCACACAATTGCCCCTGCGCGTGGATTGAACCCCAACACTTGTGGTAATTGAAGTGACCACTTAGACCATCGGAACATCCGTGCAGTATAAAGTTTAAGGTCAACGCCGGTACATCGCGTCAAGGTTATACAAACAATGATTTCTTTCGCCATTGTTTAGTATGTGACATTTTGTGCAAACGTCGTAATGTTAAATTTAGCTGGCATGTTTACAGAGGACATGATGAGACTACTTATTTTCGAGTTTCTGTTTATATTTTTTAAGTTAATGTTTTCTGAGAAATAAACTTTTAAAGTGGTTTTCGAGAATTTAATACGCGGTGACTGCATCGGAGGTGCGCAGTGAATGTAACTGCTATGAATGAGGTATTGGTTTCGATTCCCAGAACAAGTAAAAATTCCAACCAGGCTGCTATAACAGGCAAGCTCCATATCTTTCAGTGACGTAGCGTAGGTGTCAGTCACCAGGAGTGGATTTTTATTTTCCACCTTCTTATTTAGGTATTTCAATTTAAACGACTTTAATATACTTACAGAAATTCTAAAGGACTTTTCGGCAAGAACAATCATCATTATTGTGTATTGTAAATCTGCCCATTCCTCTCGCTCTTCATGAAATGCTTTAAATATTTCCAAGATATTATTATTATTTATTGTGCAATTCTGCCGGCCTCTAAAAATGCCGCTCGGGGCGGGCCGCTACTGCCGCCCCCACTATGCTACGCCACTGATAACTTTTAGTTGATCCGATCCGAGAACTGAACTTGAGACCTCATGCACAGCAGTCGCATTTACTGCTGTGGCACCAAATAACTACTGTCTGTGACCTTAAAATGCAGGTGTAATATACCTCTGCGTTTTCCGTCTGGCATATATATCTGGGTCAGACTGGATGCGGAAGGCGGAAGACCGGATGTTGTGGCGAAAAATGGGAGAGGCCTATGTCCAGCAGTGAACTGCGGTGGGCTGATTGATTGATTGATATATCTCTAAGTATCTACCTTAATATTAAGTATACACAGAAAATATTTGTATTTTGTTCGTAATGAATAAACTCAAAAACTACTGAACCGATTTTAAAAATTCTTTTATCAATAGAAAGCTACTTTATCCAGAAGTAACATAAGCTATGTAACATCACGCTACGAGACACGGTAACGGCTCAGTAATCATAAACGTAGGTGAAACCGCGGAGGACCGCTATGTGAAATAGAAGCTCGGAATCTTACCTGTAGGCCAAATCAAAGGCCTGTCCGATCGTCAGGGTGATCTCCGAAGCGAGCTTCGTAGATATGAAGACGAAGCACTCGTGCTTCTCCAGAGGACCATCGTGACCGTTAACACCGTTGTTAACGGTGCTGCCACCTTTCGCGATGAACGAGAAGTACTTCTTGGCACCCTTGTCGTCCGCGCAGTACGATATCCGGTGTAGGGGGAACTGGTATAAGATATTGTTCGATCTTGGCTCCTGGAATGTGAGAAATATAAAGATTATAAAGGTTCTCCAGATCGAATTTTGATCACAGCGGCCAATGCTGGCCATCTGTGCAGGATATATCATAGTGCACAAGTGTGTGCGCAAACATAAGTGCATTCTCTATTCTCTAACTCTCATAATCCGATGGGACGCCAATCCAACACGACCGGAGAGCAGGCTTTACGTGCTTATCGAGGCATGGAGGTGTGTAACACTGCCAATTTCCTAGCTCCGAGGTGTTACTAAGAATTTCTTATCAGAAAAATCCAATAACCCTTTGTTGGCCCCACAGATGGTTGGTTTGAGCCTGAGCCTTATTATTGTACGTTGTTTGTAAAGTCGCCCGAGATACAGGATTTATTCCAAGAGAAGAATTAGAAAAAGTAATTACACCGATAAGTTTTGCTAACTAGCTAGTTGTTATCAAATATGTCGTGGTTATATTAAAAAGGAAAGGTAGCCCATATTCTTTTACAGGAGCCAACCAATCACCATACCAAATGACACAAAAATCGAAGTATTGATGGTATGATAAATCCTAACAAATAAACGGACAGAGCTACTTTCTTATTCATAATACTAGCTTTTGCCCGCGGCTTCGCTCGCGTTAATTTAGAATTTGACAATCAATTCGGGTTGTACTCTGCTTGTAATAATATAATTCAATCATGATACGAAAGACACGTGGCGCCATCTATTATCATAAGAACGTTATTATTGTTTTCCTCGGGAACAATAATTTTTTTCGGGATAAAAGGTAGCCTATGTCCGTTTCTGTACACCTGTCAACGTATATGCAAAATTTCAGGAAGATCGGTTCAGTGGTTTAGGCGTGAAAAGGTAACAAACAAACAAACTCATTTTCGCTTTTATAATATTATTTAGGATTAGGATTAGCACACAATATAAATATTCATTCACAACTATACTGTGATATTAGTATGCAATACCTAAAGCAAAGTAAACACTACGTAATGTGGTGGACACAAAAGCAATACCATGAACCATATATAAGGCAATGTAGCATACAATTTCGCACAATTAGAAAGGGTAAACTGTATGTAATCAATGGTGGTACGTTCGGGCGCGTTCGGGCACACTCGGGCGTCTCCGTCGCTTTCACGTCACGCTGCGCGCGCGCAAGGTCATGAACGCTCTCTATGTCTCTATTGTCATAGATCGCACCGCTTTGTGTGATTTAGTCAGCTGTTCTTGTTTTTTATAGATTAGCTGAACTTTTGACCGATATGTGACAAGCACTAATGGCTAGAGTATATTCAGATATGTATATATACAAGCATAGTCTCAAACCTATATTTCAAAACGTAACATTAGACGCGAATAACACCACATGTTTTAAGTCCTACATTACAGGGCCTTTGCATAATCATAATCATTTATTCAATCTATACAAATAAATAAAATTGAAGTGTCTGTTTGTAATGTTAAAATAACAGCTTTTTATCTAATGCATATGGAAGTATATAAGGTACCTACCTATACGAAAACATCTACTTTTAAAATTTTTGTGTTTCTGTGTGTTCCGGGTAATCTGAACCGATTTTGACGGGACTTTCACTGGCAGATAGCTGATGTTATAAGGAGTAACATAGGCTACTTTGATTTTAGAAAAAAAGAATAGGGTTCCGCGGAGACAAACACTTTTTAGTTAAAATCTACGCGGACGAAGTTGCAGGTAACAGCTAGTAATATATAAGCTTACAGTATTAACAATCAAATCGCTTGTATCTATACTAAACATACGAAATAAAATACAATCAACGATAATTAAATATTAACATATTCAATTTAAATTACAAACTCAACAACACTTTGTACCGAGATATTTTTCTTTTAACAATCCAAACTTAATTGCCTATACCTTTACTTGTACAGGGTTACTGGTAATTCGACGTATTCCCGGCAATAATAGATAGAGGAGCTAAAATGCAATAAATTTAACCCCCCATATGTATAATAATAATAATAATATTCTATCACATACACACAACACCATCTAGCCCAAACTAAGCAGAGCTTGTACTATGGGTACTAGACAATGGATAAACATACATATTATACTTTTTTTTTTTGTAAATACATACATACATTTGTATGGCGGAAAGTTAACCATTTTCGAGATATTTTTGCCCTTACGACATAATAAAGAAAATTGCCTCATTTGATGTCTTTTTAGATTATTTTAATTTATGAAAAACCGAGTAATAAAGCTTAATAAGTTAAAAAATACCCATAAATGCGTAATAAACAATAACCATGACTAAAAATGTTTTTAATCTATACTAATATTATAAAGCTGAAGAGTTTGTTTGTTTGTTTGTATGTTTGTTTGTTTGTTTGTTTGCTTGAACGCGCTAATCTCAGTAACTACTGGTCCGATTTGAAAAATTCTTTCAGCGTTAGATAGCCTATTTATCGAGGAAGGCTATACGTTATATAACATCACGCTACGACCCACGGGGGCGGCGCAGTAACGATAAACCCGGGTAAAACCGCGGGAACATCTAGTTTAATTGATAATTTTAACGTTGCTCGAGTTAAAGTGCTTCGTAAAATTAAATAAAAATAAATTAAATTATATTGCATTTTAGCTGCTATATCTATTATAATCGGTAATACGTCGGGTTACGAGTCACCCTGTATATGGAGTCCTACTTTACTATGTTATTTAAGAAAAGTAACACATTTTAACGTCTATTGATAAACAGGTCTACGTAACGAGTATTTGACGTCTATTGGACTCTATTCCAGACTCCGATCTACTACTGAGAATATCTTGAAAGATAAACCCAATAACACTATGCCCGTCCTGGAATTAGAACCAGAGACTTCAAGGGCCGCAGTCACATTCACTAAGCCACTGTGTCGGATGACATAATTATGTTCATACTTATAACAGTCTAGTTTTAAATACCGATATCAACCGCGTGAACCGCCCGCAACCTCGTTTACAACTTGACCCCGGATCTATTCAACGGAATTAGATACCAGATCTCTCAGTAGCTTAATAAAGCATTGGACTCGCAATAGTGAGGATATGAGTTCAAATTCCACCTATTACACTATCGACGTGAAGCCATTCCTAACACAAGCATATGGAGAGGTTAAAAAGAAGATTAATAATTTTGTAAACATATTCCACTAAAAGAAATTAAAACGTTAAAGGCACATGCAAAAATACTTGTTAAATAAATAATACATTATAGCACGCATTGCACATACTTTTATACTACAGTAAATTAAAAGTACCTATACTCTATTCAAATAGGCTCGAGACAAAAGGTAAACAAAGAAAGCAATGTTTCTCAATGCTTCTCTTGTTTACGAACAATTAAACACAAACAAATACTTAAAAACTAAACACAACAAATAACTTAACAATTAACAACGAAATAACAGGATAATAACAATAATATTAGAAATGGAATGAAAATGACGGCTATAACCCGACTTATAACAAAATTATACATTTACTACAGAACATTTGTACTAGCCGTACTTTTTGATTTAGCGGTACTATAATGCGTTCTAAGTTTGAGAATCATTACATTTTTAGGTTCTTTTTTATGTCACTTTTTTTAACTAGGGTATTTAAAATTCTCGTAAAATAATTACAAGAATTTAATACATTAAAATGTTATGTATTTTAATAATACATTGAATTTTAGTATATATACGATACAATATATTTATGAATATTATATTTTAGCTAGCTTATTAATTTTTGTCTAACTTTATAATATTCACAATCAAACGTGACGTATTAAATAACCTTTTTATTGTTTGTTTACATTTTGTCTTAAGACGAAACGAATAGAGTATACTTAAAGAAGGAGTGGAGTTATTAGGTGGCAACTGGCAGCCCTGGTTATCTATATACATATTAATACGTGAAGCAAAAACTTTGTACCCCTTTTTACGAAAATTGCGCGGACAGAGGAGTATGAAACTTGGCACAGTTAAAGTTTATATGGAGAAGAAGGGGCGAATGCTAATATTTATATCAAATATGCTTTAGAAATACATTAAATTAATGTAAAAACACTACACGCACACAACCATGCATTTGGCACACGCAGTGGAAGCGCGTAACTATGGTTACATATATCAATATACATATAATGACATATATCAGCAATATCTTCAGACAAACTTTGGTCGAATTTCGAGCACTAGGCGACCTAGTAATGAAATATTCAATGAATGTCAAAATGGATTTAGAAAAAACAAATCAACAATATTAGCCATTTATAAATTTATACAAGAAGCCCAAAACATTATTAACGACAAAAAATACGCGGTTGGAATTCTATTAGACATGACTAAGGCCTATGATAAAGTCCAATACAGCATACTCCTTAGAAAATTACAGGATATAGGAATTCGCGGCAAAGCTCACGAGTGGTTTCAGTCATATTTAAGAAATAGAGAACATCTAGTAGATATAGAATAGTTCAACCATTCCACGAATGAAATACAACACGTTAGATCAAGTAAAAAAATAATCAATGCGTCAATTCCACAAGGTAGCGTAATTGGGTGTCTTTTGTTTCTCATTTATATCAATGACCTGCCCAAAACAATAGATGGACCGTGTGTTCTATTTGCAGACGACATCTCACTCCTAACAACCTGCCAAAATAATAATAAATTAAATGAAAAATTAACAGTAACGCTTGACAAAGCAGTAACCTGGATGGACGAACACAATCTCGAAATTAACTTCTCAAAAACCAAAATAATGTCCTTCCATCCCTACCAAAAACCTCCACTAGAAATAAATTTTATTTACAACAATATAAAAATAGAAACCGTACCAGAATTTACACTACTAGGATTATCCATAGACACTAACATAAACTGGAAATCACACATTAAGAAAATGAGAGCAAAGATTTCAAAATTTACATACGCCCTTAGTGAAGTTAAAAAGACAACAGACCTGCAAACTGCCCTTGCTACATACTATGCATATGCTTATGCATGGTTTAGCTACGGCATAATACTGTGGGGCAATAGCACAGATGCACCAACTCTCTTTACACTTCAAAAAAAGCTGGTTAGAATTTTAGTGAACATCGACGATACAGATAGTTGCAAACCCCATTTTAAAGAACTCAATATCTTAACTTTACCCTCCATATATATCTTGGAAATGTGTAAATTTGTAAGAAAAAATCTAAACATGTTTACTAAGAGAGAAGACACCCAATGTAGGTACGCACTACGCCATAGGGAAAGGCTTAAACTGCCCACCTCACGTTTAAAACAACACACAGACAGCACATATGTGATGTCTATAAAAATTTATAATAAACTGTCGGATGAAATTAAAAACGAACCTAAATTTAACCCATTTATAAATAAATTAAAAACACTACTATTAAACAAATGTTATTACAATTTAAATGATTACTTGACTGACAAATTACAATAATATAAATAATAATAATACCTGCAAAAATAATAATAAAATCACTGACATAACTGACAAATTACATTAATATTAGCAATATAAATAAAGATAAACATATAATTATTGACATAACTCGCAAATTATATTAATATAATAAAAGTATCTTTAAAAATAGTATTAAAACTACAAACATAACCAATAAGTTGCAGACATATTATATACATCATCATCAAATTATGTAATGATATTACATTAATATTATATCCACTATACCTACAAATACACATAGAATAATTATATATAAAGGAATGTTCATTATAATAAAATGAAAAGATGTTAAAAATTAATTAAAATACAGTATATATGCATTGCTATAAGTAATACAACTGTCATGTTATATTAGAAATAATGCAAAATTAATATAATTATAATTAACATGAAACAGAATAAATCTAGAACAATGCAGCTAAAGCCCTCTTCCTCCCTTCTACATTTGCTGTGCCTGACAGGGTCCATGATGATACCATGTATTATTTTTATAACACCAAATTAACATTGTGGAATGCAAATAAAGTATTGAGTATTGAGTATTGAGTATAGTAAGTATTATTCGCACACAATACAGATGGCCGTCTAAACATAACACGCAATAATTTGCGCACTCATACAAAGAAACAAGTATACATAATAGGCATATAATGTTGCTAGTGCATTTAAAATTGCTCATGTGCATTTGGTTCAGTGAGTTGTTTTGAGTCGGCCATCTACGTCTAAGTGTTTTGTGATATCGGTTTCGCATCACACAGAAAGGACCATTTTTATTGACAGTATTGTGGCTTTGTACCTCAAGGACTAATGTGTTTAATTTGTCAAGCAGTGGATCACCGTGCCATATTCCATTATATTTGCTCTACGAACGAGACAGCGAAAGAATGCAATAACAATGCTATGCTTTGAATTTATGAAAGGCCAGGTTGAAAATAACATGACGTAATTAGTATCTATTTCCCAGGCGGCCAGGCCTATGCAGCGATCGTATTACGCATTTGAGAACTATGAAAACAAATATCGGTACACGATTATCGTATAAAAATATCGATAGGTATATACGCATCGATATCGTATTCGTACGTACAATGATCGCGCCAACGACGTATCAAATGTCTATGTTTTGTTTCTAATTATAAAATAGCTATATCATAACCAACACAGTCAAACTAAATGGTAACATTGGATATAATTTAATCCATAATAAGAGATATTATTTTAAACAAACTTACTACCGACTGGATTTATTTAGAATTGAGGGTAGGTTTCAATAAATTATATGTAGAACTCTCGGTTTATAACTGTATGCACACCGAATTTTAGACTACTCATCTGAACATGCACAAGTGCACCCTTAGTTCTTAACTCGTTATCATCCTGTGGGACAGTAATCCGACATAACTAGTCAGAGATTTGGGGACAGGACCAACGGCTTTACGTGCTTGCTTGCAGGGATGGGAAAACACAGCCAACTGTCTAACTCCGAACCGCTACAAAGAATTACTCGACGGTAAAATCCAATAACATAATTCGCACTCTTAATAAAACAGCGACTTAACTCAAAATTTGGAAGTAAAGCAATTTTAACTCTAATTGTGTGTATAAATTGTACTATTATATTTGTATTAAGTCATTGCAACAGAGTTTAAATTTGTTTAATCCATCACACTCAGATAAGTCTCTGCTGTATTATAAGTGCGTTATCTTTCTTTGTAAATTCATACTGGTCACTTTACATCTTAACTAAAGAACTACAAAGGCTACTAAGAAGATAGTAGCCAAAAATAACCTTGTGTTGGGTCTTGCAGTTAATAGGGTTTCTGGATCTCCTTAACCTATTGAGTCGCAGCGGAACACTGGCGGCTAGACACAATAGGTTTTCAATTATGTTTGGCATTCCAACAATAAACATCTTAAGGAGGAGTAGTGCTGTTAGGAAGAGACCATCATATCATCAATACTGTATGTTGACCCTTGCGCTACCAGCACATAATATTTTACATAAATTCTGTTAAACAATGACATTGCTTGGTTTGCGTCCTACATGTTTTGGAGGCGTGCTTTGCAAAAGATTTGAAATATCGCCTCAGCTGCTATGAGGGCGGTGTGGAGGCCACTGCTCTTAGACCACACGACTGCTTACCATCAGGTGGAGTGTGGTCATTTTGACGAGCAAAATAAAAAAATTTAAAAAATATATTTAAAGATGACTAGCTTTTGCGCGTGGCTCCGCCCGCGTGGTACCTACATCAATAAAATGTAGCCCATGTCCTTCCCCAGGTTTTAAACTATATCTGTACCAAATTTCATCCAAATCGGTTGAATGGTTTAGCCGTGAAAAGGTAACAGACAGACAGACAGAGTTACTTTCGAATTTATAATCCTTACTAATATTATAAATGCGAAAATGAGTTTGTTTGTTTGTTTGTTTGTTACGCTTTCACGTCTTAACTACTCAACCGATCAACATGAAATTTTGCATACACGTTGTCAGGTGTACAGAATAGGACATAGGGTACCTTTCATCCAGAAAAAAGAACTGTCGCAAACCTAATCTAACCTACATTTACGCGAGCGAAGCCGCGGGTGAAAACTAGTATTATATAAGTAAGGATTAAATGCGAATTATTTTACTAAGCGATGTAATTTATAATATACAATACAATAATCAAATATTTAAATTTTAGTATAATATGATAAATTTGTTAATAGCAATAATCATGCCGATCGCCATTTATTAACCTGCCAGCTTAAGTATATCATGACATAATGATAAAATCATTGTGTTTGGACACAGACGTCCGTATGATGGCTAATAAGCTACTTCAGATTATAATATTTCTTTACCAGCCAGTCCCATAACTACAAGAGAAGAAACCGGTAGAGGTTCCTACCTGAATATTTCGGATGCAATTAATTAAAAGTAATTAGGTATGAAACGAAATGTCAATGAAAATTACCTACAGCGAATGACCGAATCAATGTTTTTGTTTATCGTTAAACAATCGACGGAGGGAGGCCATTAGAAACCTGAGATGTTAAGCGTTCAAGGTTTATCAGCTTAATACGAGATCTGATATTTATTTATTTGTTATTATTCATATCATTTAATTAATTAATAACATCGTGCCACATACCTACTGTTTTGCCGAAAAAATTATCAAAAGATTAAATAAGTTAGTAATGGTCAAGGAATTCGTCATAGAAACCATTTAATATTATATGGTATCCAACAGGAAGACTGTGAGCCAACATGAGAATTTAAAGGAACAGTACTTAGACTGAAAATATAATGCTTGGTTGGTGGCAATAAACTGTGGAAACGTAACTGCAACCTAAAGATATACATATTATGAAGCTGCCGGTAGGGTTGCCAGGTCTTAAAACTGAAAAGCTGGACAGACCCACCAGTTTAGCCGGACTTTTGGGTAAAATGGCCGGACATTCTTTAATTTAGTTTTAGTATAACAAGACAATTTTTTTAGGGGAGGACTGTACTAGTCTGCTTGCTTGCGCTAGCGATACAAGGTGAGGCGCGCGGAGCGGAAATCATAAATGAGAAATGTAAAACAAAATCAAATTTAAAAATCCTGTCTGTGTCCGGCTTTATCCGGACGCTTGGCAACGCTAGCTGCCGGCATGGCGAAATGTTTTAGTAGAAAAGTCACTATCGCCGTTTTATTTAATGACGGTAAGTATGAACCAATCTGTACACCATTTAGCTGATCTGACTATGAAATTGTATAATCTAACATTTATCAACTATAAGGGTTGACTTGGATTACTACGTTTTGCCGGGTAAGCAAGAGTACCAATGGCTGACATATCTCTCTCTTGCCCTTTCATCTTATCTGTAAATCCTGTTCCCTAAGATCAGCAACGCGCGACTTATACCTCTGGTGCAATTTCATGCATTGGTTGCGGCAACAGCTTTTCATCAACCGTGCCGTGCTTATGGTATTTTATACAAGAAAGATGGCATCTTTCTTGTATAAAATAAGTAGTAATACACTTCTGCCAACACCTTCGCCGCTGTTCAGACGTCAGTCTATAGGTATACTATGTCAATATAGTATTTAGACGTTCGACTTATAGTGATCGACCAATTGATATTCGATTATTTGACTTTCGATTTGGCATAGTACACCCTCAGTCTATGTATCTGTACTTAATAAAATAAAGCTGAATAGTTTGTTTGCTTTTTGCAGCCCAATTCTCGAGGAACACCACACTACGAACCACAGAAGTGAACCATAAATCATAAACGTGGGTAGAACCGCAGCTCAAATAATGCATCTTGTGATTTAAAAGTGAAATCATAGACAATACATCGCGTTCCGTGCGCGCCTCGAGTTATTCCGTCTCGTATCACGATGTTTAAACCGACGTTGAAAGTAAAAGTTAAAACGATATAATTGATTTTATGGTGGATTTGGAGTCATGGGAACGTGTCTGTTTTGCTGGTGAATCATTGTCATGGGAGCCTTTTAGCCGACGAATTAGTTTTTTATAGTCTAATAGATCGCAAATATGCGCCCGCTGTTAGTAAACGGTTACTGTAGTTTGTAATCGATCGCAATATCACGGGCATTAGGGCGTTGCTGATCTTAGAAAAAAGAGATTGAGGTTGAGATGAAAGGAATTAGAGAGGTAGTACATATCTACCTCTCCAATTTCCATCCTTTCAGCCAGCACTTTTAGTAATTAGGCGAAATGTAGTTACAATGATAGTACTCATACAGCTTAGAAACAGCGGACTCTTCCATACAAAATATAGTTCAAAAGTTCTATTACGTGGGTTCCTAAACTCATAGCGGGCGTATGTGGTTGTAACGTAATTCTGCGTAACTCTTCAAGGATACAGGCATGAGACTATGATAAGTAACCAAAATTAAATACCATTTCAGATATTGGCCTCGTTGAGGGTAGATACAAAAATCCTATACACTACTTAAATTACCTCATACCCGCAATTGTATTTTTAATACTTAAAGCAACATTTTAAATTACATATAGTACGTTTCCAATACAGATTTTGAAAATATTGTAGTAAAGTCTTTTATCTTTGAATTTGTTTTTTGTTGGCGTTTAAATTTTGTTTTACCTGATAATCCACCATGATCCTTAATATTTTGCAATATAATATTTTTGAGTGCAATGTTCTTAAAAAAACCAGGCAAAATTATTTTAGGCGAAATGAAAGAAAAGGACAACAAATTAACCTATATCCCTTCATCGTAAAGTGTGAAAGAGAACTAACCTGTATCGCAACTCCGTCCACAGAGATGGTGATTTCGACCTTCTTGCACTTGGCGCCATCTTTGGCCTCCGACTTCTTGAGCTGCTGTGTGAACTGTAGCTTCTTTATCGCATCCTTTACCACTTCGATACCCTTGGGCTGCTCCACTTGCGTGCAGCCAAGGAACTGGAACACATAGAAGAGAATATTACTATTAATTCATTGAAATATGGCCAATTTTTCAGTTGTCAGGTAACTGAGGGTAAATATGGTGGTTTGACCTTTCTCATAGATTTTGACCGAGGCTTCGCTCGCGTAAATGTAGTTTATGTTAATTTTTAATCCCTCGGTAACAGTACTTTCTGCTGGATGGAAGGTACCCTATATCCTTTTCAGTATCCCTGCGATCGTGTATGCGAAATTTCATGATGATCGCTAGAAAAGTTAAGGCGTGAAAGCGTAACAAACGTACAAATTCGGTAATATCTTCTTGAATGTCGAGTGGAAATACATAAAAAATAATTAAAAATTCATTGTGCAAACAATACACAAACGGACAAATGTATGTGCGCTCGACACTTGACTCATTAACGAGTCAAGTGTGCAGCGGACATACATTAGTAGTTTTTTTTTTTTTAATTTTGATGACTCATTTTTGCGGACAGCGTATGTCCGCTCGACACTTGACGGGATATGTAAGTATAAAAATGTAAGTAAGGATATTAATTGAATTTTTATATAATAAATTCCTCTTGAAGATGATTACAAAACAGATGGCTTGTCTATCTCGCGTGCATTTTATACTTAAACTTACCCCATAATTAAATAATAAATCTGATAGAGCATCGTTTTATTATTATTGAAGATAGTTTCGCACGGCCCTCCCTTGACCGTTGTGTCAATATTATCTACATAACCACCACAATTATGAGGAACTCACGGGGCATTAGTGGAGACAGAAACAATGGTCGCCAAAGATAGAATCTTTATTTTCCTCAATGACTTTTGCACTTGGTATTTGTGGTAAAAAATTCTCCGTAACAGCCTAGTATACATAATCAAGATTTTAATAGCTCTCATTTAGTTAATAGAGTTATTTACAGTGTAATCTCTTTCGACAGAGAACGGATTTGGATTCTGACACTGGAATCCGAAAACAGATAAAGTGCGACGTTTTTTTTTTATAGTAGTAGATGTCATTGTCTAGCAAAATTTATAAACAGGCCTGAAGTTATAATCACTATGTATTAAATTGTAACAAATAGCTGTGCATCTGTGGTACGCCCCAAACTTAATGGACGAACGGAGATCTCGAGTTCGATTCCTGAATTCAGGTTAATTATCGCTCGCTTAAACATTCTGAGGAAACCTGCATCTCTGAGAGTGTACTAAAAAGTTCTCGAAGATGTGTGAAGTCTGCCAACCCGCACTAGAACTGCGAGCTAATTGATGTTTGAAGTGTTTTACTGTGAATAACTACTTCTTCTTTTCTTTCAAATATGTCTGGCATTCCATCAACTGACAGGATAACAATCGAGCTTCCAGGGGCCCAAGTCTGCTATTTTGATAAATTCGTCATTCCGACACGACGTAACTGCAGTTCCATTGTCATTTTGCTAAAAGTTCGTAATCTGCTAAATTCATAATGGTCGATCATTGGTCGGTCAATGGATTGTGGTAGAATTACATGTTGTATCGCCATTATTATAAAACCCGTTAGTAGAAGTGATTTTAGAAAGACTACTACTACATTTGGATATTTATTCTTGCCAGATTTCGTTTATATATATTTTTACATTTTATTTATTAGTGTTAAAAGCAATTTGATCAAAGGAACTGTCAAAATTTTAGCAGATGCGTATGCGGTAATACGTCAGTCATTCATTTGTCATTATGTATGAGGTTACCATTCTATGCCATTTATTCAATGGAGGGTCAGTGGTTGACCATCGGAAAGTCATAATGACGCCATTATATTAGTAGATATCAACAATATTATGAAATCAATGATAGACCATTCTGAAACTATTGTAATAGCAGACTTGGGCCCCAGCGCTCGTGTAATAGTTATAATAAAACAGTTGTCCAGCTCTAATACGCCCCCAACACTAGACACATGTTCGCTAGATAGCGGACACGTGTCCTGATACATTATCAGTGCTATCGGCGAAGCTTCAGTATCTGTTTATATACAACACCCTTTATTAAGTGCGTTTGCAATTGCGTATCAGGAGGAAGCTTTATCTATCGATTGTTTCCCTATAGATACATTACATAGCAATAGGTTTTGAATCAGACATGCTTTTGTAAATAACATTACCAGCTAATTGCGTGTCGCAATCACGCACTGAGGATAACGCATAAAAAATTGATTATGCTAATTTAACTAAAACTATAAAATGGTTGCCGATTTTTCTCCTATTTGTAGTAAATTTGGCAAGAGTCTTATAGCACAAATTTACTTTTTGCCAAATTTTATGACTAGGGAACCGGCGATTCCCTATAGGTTTTGATCCCCTTACGAGTGTCAAAATAAATTTGATTGCGTTGACTTAGAAGTTTGATTTTCTCAGCTCCAAGAGCTATTGTGTCTGTTGTTTATAATATCACCCGGGCGATGTATTAAGAAAAGAAAGCGGGCTGTCCGTCCAGTGCTTAAAATTATTGTATTTTAGAAAATGAAACAGAATACTAGTTTTAAAATTTAGGACTCTAATTTGTCGCGCTTTTTGTACAATTTAATAATCTGTTGTCATTTTTGGCTCCGTATCCAGCGATGTTAATTAGACTTTTTGACTAGACTTTTTAGTAGAATAGTAAACAGTATTTTTCTAGCAAAAATAAGTATAATGCTGTTAACAATAGGTATGGTTGTGTGTGAGGTTACCTTAACGAGATATGCGACGTGTCCCTTGACGAGGGCGTCAGGCGCGTGTAGCCAGTTCCTGCCGTTGGGCGCGCCGTTCGCTTTGCCCTTACCCTGCCAGAACAGCAGGGTCGACATCCTGCAACAAACAAACACACGGTTAATACATATACACATACATAACATAACTTTATTCTCGAAGATGTGTAAAGTCTGCTAAACCGCACAGGGCCAGCGTGGTGGACTATGGCCTAACCCTTCTCACAGTGAGAAGAGGGCCGTGTCTAGTCGGGCAGTTTAATACAGGCCTGATATTATATATACTTAATATAATACCTCTATATGGTTTCCTCTGGCGTTGCTTCTATACATAGTTCATACCGGCGCGGGCGCGGCGCAGCTAACCATAGGCAAGAGAAAGCTTTTTGGATTGAATAAAACAGGAAGAGTATTACTTGTAAAATATACTGCTTTAGTGACGCAGTAGTAGTGATTGTGACTACTGTGTATTGCAACAAGATATTGGGTTCGATTCCAGACCCACATACTTACCATTACACTTAACATTTTGTCAGTCTGTTTAAGTGAGTTAAAAATATAATTTTAATCATTGTTGACAATTACCGCTATGTTGGAAACTAAAATTTAATATGATTAATTGGCTTTTTCTGGATGAAAAGTACCCTGTGTCCTTTTCTGTTCCCGTGAGAACGTGTTTGCCAAAGTTCACAATGATCGGTCGAGTAGTTAGAGCGTTAAAGCGTAACTAACAAACAAACTCATATTAGCATTTATAATATTAGTTAGGACTGTTTAATACTTTAATTTAAATTAAACTAACGTTATTTTTATTTTCGCTACAACCAATAACTAAACAATTCTAAAGTTATTCGAAGTTAATAAAAAGCTTTGTTTGTTTAAACAGTAAATAATTGTAATACAATCATAAAACGCAAGTATTTCTATAAATATGTTATGTCATTCTTCCATGTAACATTATATCTTGTGGAATTCTCAGTTATATAAATGAAATGGAAAATATTTAATAAAAATTCTATGCTAACATCCTTAGTATACGTTAAGACAATATGGCGGAATTCCATGGCATCTGTCATTAAATATATCTGTCTTTTTTACTGGCTATATATTCTACACGGTGATGAAGTCAGTCGTACTGCTCTTGCTCTGCCCCTTCGCTTTATTCTCGACATCATCTTCAAATAGCTTGTAGTCCCTCATATTGTATCGATGCACTACAGCCTTCCATCTTCTTGCCTCTAAATCTATGACCAAGGATGGAAAGTTCCACTGCCAAGTATCCATACCATTACATACTACTTCCAGGCTTCCTCTTACATACTCGTTACGGATTTTATGAAGACTGTTACTAACTAGATATATATCAAAGATCACTGCTGAACGTCATGACATTTAAACCATACCGTTTCCCTACTAAAAGCTTTTACGAAAATTGTGGTGTCTTAACTGTTAGACAATTGTACCTATTTAATATAATATCGAAAAAACATCGTGTCACTCCGATTGATCATGCACACTTAATGAAGCGAACTGCTACTAATGTTTGCACACCCGTAAATTGTAGGACCACAGCAGCTAGACATCAAAATGTCTACCTGGCCACTTATATTTCTAATAAAGTGAATAAAATTTTTATGATTAACCCAACAACTACAAATGAAGCACAAAAGAAGATTAAGAAGTGGCTTCTATCACTAGATTACACATAAACAGAAAATATTTTACTTTAAATTATTATTAACAGTCATTTACTCATAATTTAAGATTGGCAGGGCACACATGTTACTTAAACCACATACACACTTAGATGCTTATACGTTAACATACACATGCACACACCACACACACATGCATACAACACACCACACATACACATACATCACATATACACATACACTTACACAGCATGCACTAACATATTATTTTATTTTATTGATAGTTACGTAATTATGATTTTCCTGGAGAAGACACTGTCTCCTGTAACACAGGCCTCGGCCTAGCTCAGGAGTCAGGGCTCCAATTTTTTTGTACTGTACTATTGTTATCAATAAAAATTTATTAATATTATTATTTTGTGTACTTTTATTTTTCTCAGCTCAGGGCTGGTTTTGACTACATTTACGGGCCGAAACCAAGTAAATGTAGCGTGTGGTGTGTTTAAAGTCATGTAGATGATGTGTTCTGTGTAACCTCGTTTTCATCTAATAACATGAACTTTCTAACTATTCTGCAGGTGTTCAGAATGGCGGCTTTTTGGAGCATAATGTATAGGGAATCTTTAAGGTCTATTAATTTCAGGCTATGGTGAAGATGTTTAGGAATGACACCGGGGTGGTGGAAAGAACTATGGACACTATGTAAACTTTGTCTTGTTTCCATATTCTTGTTACTTCATCCTTCAGTTCTGTATATTTACCTATTTTTTCACTGATTGTCTTTTGTAAGTTATGCGTATTGGGGACTGCAATATCTATTAGGTATGTGGTTTTATTGATTTTATCTTGTAGTGTTATATCCGGTCTGTTATAATGGATGGTTCTGTCTGTAAGAATGGCGCGATCATAATAAAGCTTGTGTGTGGTATTTTCAAGTATAGTTTGAGGCGTGTATTTGTAATAGGGCGTATTATCTTCTTGTGTGAGTTTATGTTTATGTGCTAGTCTTTGATGGATTATGTTAGCTATTTGGTTATGGTGGTGTGTGTAGTCCGTCTGTGTGAGAGTTGTGCATGCTCCTGTTATATGTTGGATGGTTTCGGGCTGAGTGTGACATTTTCGGCATTTATCATTTGTTATGGTAACGTCTTTTATTATGTATTTTCTGTAATTTTTAGTATTTATTACTTGATCTTGAATTGCTATCATAAATCCTTCTGTTTCTAGAAACAATGTGCCCAATTTCAACCATTTATTTGATGCTATTCAATCTATATGAGGCTGCTCCAAATCATTGTGGTGTCGTCCATGAAGAATTTTCTTTTTCCAATTGTCAATTTTATGTGTTTGTGGGTTATTAGTGTTAGGTGCTTGTATATTTAACTGATTGCTAAGATTAAGGGCAGTGTAGTTAATGTCATTTTGGACAATGGCTGCATGTATCTTACTTGTGTGAGATTTAGTAATGACAAATGTTTGTAGGTTGTGGATTTGTTTTTGCTAAAGGTGGTGAATATCTATGAAGCCTCTGCCACCGTCTTGTCTTTTGATGGTGAGTCTTTCTATTGCGGATTTAGGATGTAGATGATTATGTTTAGTTAATGTGGTTCGTGTGATTCGTTCTATTTGTTCCAGGTCAGTTTTAGTCCATTTTTTTACTCCAAACGAATAAGTTAATATTGGAACAGCGTAGGTATTTAATGCCTTTATGAGGTGTTTGCCAGATAGTTAGGATTTGCAGATAGCGTTTGTTCTCTTTTTAAATTCTGTTGTTAGTGTATGTTTGATTGTTGTGGTCTAGCCCTTTTAGTTGCTTATATCCTAAATATTTGTAAAGATCATTCGGTTGCATCGCTGTGATAGTATTAGAATCATCAACTACATAATCACCGGGTCGAATTTTACCATTTATAATGTGAAGTGATTTTATAATTATTATTATTATTTATATGGAGTTTTTTTTCTCAGCTTGCGCTGGTAGTTTTATTATTATTATTATATATTTTATTATATTGAGTTTTTATTTTGTGATCCAATGGTACTATAGACTTTACACAGATTTATAATAGTTCTATCCAGCGTATTACGTATCCGACTGCTGGTCACAGACAGTTTCTTCTTAGTATGAGAAGTAAATCTATTTATACGTATTCAATTATAACACCAGTCTGTAATATGAGTAACCGTTGATATAGCTAAGCATTTATTAAACTAAGGCGGACACGTTTAATGATCTGTTCACCTGTATAAACTTATCTATACTAATATAATAAAGCTGAAGAGTTTGTTTGTTTGTTTGAACGCGCTAATCTCAGGAACTACTGGTTCGATTTGAAAAATTATTTTAGTGTTGGATAGCCTATTTGTCGAGGAAGGCTATAGGCTATATAACATCACGCTACGACTCATGGGGGCGGCGCAGTAACTATAAACGCGGGTGAAACCGCGGGAACATCTAGTCTATGATATAGCTGAACGGGGATTCAAAATCTATTCTCTGTTAACGTCAATGACGTAATATATTAAACGCCAAACAGATTGCCATTGCAACTGAAGAAACAAAAATGTGTGTGATCCACAAATGTGTGTGATCCACAAATGGTTATTCAGAGTGTAGATGTTCTTTGTGGCCGTTGTTTAAATGTTTGATAAGTACCCTGCGACACAAGAATTAATTAAAATGTGCGAGTTATCATAATCAATCAATTAGTATCATAATTTAAAGAAAGAACCTCATTTATTTCTCACAGATTTATAATATTTCTGCTTCTCTTCTGTTTTAACAGTGAGAGTACCAGTGACAGATGGATACCGCCATCGTCTGCCGCCAAAGCATTAGAAAACCCTCTTGACGTCGCGTAACCTAAGTATAAAACAAATATCTATACATATAATAGGTATATCACGTCGTTTTCTATTATGCTTCACGTGGAATATCGATAAGATGATATTATGTTTTTATTGCGCATGTCTGTAATTATTTATTATAATTAAATGAGATCGTGTGAAGACGCCAGTTCTTTGTAATGAAGATTTCCACGTTTTATAGGATATAGGAAAACAACATAATACTTATGTTATCTATATTATTTAATTAAACATTATTATGGTGGGATGTGGGTTTTCCTTTATTTACGTTTGGTCGTATCATCGTTTCTTAAAAAAAAGGCTCGATTATAAGGCTGAGGCTACAGTAGGCAGCGATTCGCGATGCGACTGTGAAAGCGAAACGATAAAACATGGAATGGCTACATTATAAGCGAAAATGTTTAATGAATTCGCTTCAATTTCACTGACAAATTGATGTAGCCGATGCCGTGATTACACTAATGTTGTTTCTATCGCATAAACAAATCAAAGATTAATAGCGATATATGGCGTACGGTGTAGCCATAAACGTGAATATGAACTATTTGTTTTTATCGCTTCCGTATCGCAGGTCATGTCGCGGACTAATGTAGCCTCAGCCTAAAAGTTTTGCATTTATATCAGCTTGTGATAGTAAAGATTTCTTTATGACCATTTATATCTTGGCCCAAGACCAGTCTGTGTCAAAAACCTTGGGGCAGGCTTTGTCCAGCAGTGGACGTCTTCCGGCTGAGATGATGATGATGATAACTTATAAAGAAGCTGCACGCTGTCTTTATCATTCTAGAAAATCGTACTAATATTATAAATGTCGGCCTCGATGGCGTAGTGATTAGTGTAACTGACTGCCACGCCTGAGGCCGCGGGTTCGATTCCCGCACAAGTGAAACATTTGTGTGCATGAATTCATGTTTGTCTTGTATATTGTTAATATGTACATATGTATTTAAAAAAAACAGTATTATACCTATGTATGTTTATCCATTGTCTAGTGCCCATAGTACAAGCTCTGCTTAGTTTATGCTAGATGGTGTTGTGTGTATGTGATAGAATATTATAAAATGTGAAAGTTTGTAAAGTTTTTTGGATGTTTGTTATTCATTTATGTTAAAACCATTAAATGTAGGTATTTGAATGAAACTTAACACATATAGACCATGTATCACGGTATGCGTTCATGTGACCAAAACCGCAATTAGAAACTAATAATACAATAATAACACTTGCCGATAAACGATTCGACTGCTTGGCAACGTAACACAACGCTTTGTGGTCTTATTCAGGCTGATTGGTAAAAAAACTGGACATAATGAAGGAGGGTATTTAGTACTCGATTCTGAAGCCGAATATCTAATAAAAATAGGTAGATGCTTAAAATGTTACCTAGTTATCCAATAAAAACTTAATGTGCGGACACTTTTGCGCATATACTAAAGCTAAACAAAACCCCAGATACCGCACCCCGCACTCTCCCGAATTTGCACCCCCGCCCGTCCTTTTTTTATCAAAGGTCATTAGCCTCGACACCTGTGTGCGCAGTGTCCACATTTTATGGATATTTCATACAAATTTTCATAAAGGATTTCTTTTCAGGTTATACAGATTTTATTTTTATTTCTTAACTAAAAAACCCAATAACTTTTTGTTGGCCCGACCCGGGATTCGAACCCGAGACCTCATGCACAGCAATCACTGCCGCTGCGCTACGGAGGCCAGATTTCAGATTATCTACGTCCTACTAAAGAAATTTTGTTTGACACAAAATATAATCACACTTTGCTCTACCCGGGCATCTAAACCGAGACATATTTACACCATTCACACCAAGAACAATAAAAAACATCAACATCCTACTAGAATCAAAGAGGATGTAGATCAAATATAACAATGATGTTTTTATTTCCACACGAAAATAAAATATGACATGTTGTTTAATGAAACCTGGCTTCTCCCGTCGTGATTGTGGCACACGACCGCGTACTTATATTAATTGCTTGTGTCGTGTATCGGATGATCAAGCACGAAGGCCCAAGGTCGGTGCCGGACCATGTAATTATGGAAGCTTGGATTCTGAATACCTACTTAAATTGCCAAGTGGGTGGGTATTTGTAGCAGACATAGTATGTGTTGACAATAAATGTAAAAATGTCAGGTAAAGCGTAAACTTAAACATACATACATAGAGTCACGCCTGTTTCCCAGAGGGGTAGGCAGCGACTACGGATTTCCATTTGCTACGATCCTGACACACTTCTCTGGCTTCATTCACTTCCATCAGATTCCTCATATACGCTCGCTGGTTTAAGGTGCTCCTAACATGGGCTTTTATCCAGAACGTCTTCAATCTGATCAAGAAACGTTTGCTTAAATTTAAATCTAAAAAGTTTTAATAATTTAATTTTAAATTGTTTCGAGGTTATTTGCGTATCAGTCGGTTCCCATTTAGTTAAGCGGAAGATGTGGTGTTGCCAGTGAGCAGAAATGATAAATTTCTTATTTTGGTTTTGGTTTTATTATTCTAGTTTTTACTATTATTTGCGTTTTTCTTTTTATTGTCATGTTTTAAGTGTGTCCCCTATAGTGTGCCAAATTAATAATTTTTCTTTAATCTGTTCGTTTCTATTACATAGTTCATTATCGCTTGTTTTAACAGTGAAGGAAAACATCGTGAGAAAACCTGCATGTTGAGAATTCTCCAACATGTTCTCGGAGATATGTGAAGTCTGTCATCCCGCACTGGGCTACCGTGCGTGGTGGACTATGGCCTAACCCGTGTGGACAGTTTAATATAGGGCTGATATAATTATTAGTAGTAGTATAATAGTTTCGAAATCCTAACTAATATTATAAAAGCGAAAATGAGTTTGTTTATTTGTTACCTATTCACGCCTAAACCACTGAACCAATCATCCTGAAATTTTGCATATACGTTGACAGGTGTACAAAACGGACATAGGCTACCTTTCATCCCGAAAAGAATACTGTTCCCGAGGAAAACAATAATAACGTTCTTATGATACTAAATGGCGCCACGTGTCTTTCGAATCATGATTGAATTATATTATTACACTACATAAACAACGCAATAAAATCCATATCAAATAGTTTAATTTCAATATATAACATTTGCGTAAATGTAAGACAATATACGGTCAAAGTTATTGTCAATAGGTAGGCTGGATGTTAGTTTACCATTTTAATAGAAAATAGCAAAGTGCGAGTCGGACTTATGTACGGAGGGTTTCGTACTGCGATTGTTATTAGTAATTTTTAGTTTGAACTAGGGTTACCAGGTCAATACATCTAGTCGGCCTCGATGGCGTAGTGGTTAGTGTAACCGAGTGCCACGCCTGAGGTCGCGGGTTCGATTCCCGCACAAGTCAAACATTTGTGTGCATGAACATGGATGTTTGTCTTGGTCTGGGTGTTTCTATGTATAATATGTATGTATTTACGAAAAAAAAGTATATATGTATGTTTATCCATTGTCTAGTACCCATAGTACAAGCTCTGCTTAGTTTGGGCTAGATGGGGTTGTGTGTATATGTTAGAATAGAATATTATATTATTATTTAAACATAAGTATATAATTAAATTTACAACAGTAATAATAAACAAAAAGATCATCTATCATATTGGAACTGTGAATAATCTGAGAAAAGGTCCTTCCCCGGTTGACATCGGCACGGCTCTACTACTCAATGAATCAGTGAGTTTGAAAGTGAGATGTTACAGAACTGCTAAATTATTTATTGACAAAAAGCTTTCTCGTGACAACCGAGATCCTAACTACCAAATCATGGGTTTCACATGCCACGAAATTCTTCACGCCACTAAAGACGAAAATAATTATTACGGACATAACTTCGAAAAGTCGCACTTGGGATCGAACTCGAGACCTCTGCGTAGCAGTTCAGCGGTTTCCCACTAGGCTATCGTTGCGGGAACGAATAGGTCTAAAGATATTGTATGAACATTGAACCTTTCGTCCGGTGACGAATAAATTTCGTTTGTATGTATGTTTGTATGTTGCTCAACGGTGTCTTAACTAAGTCGCGGACGTGTCGCAATGTTTAAGAGGAAGCTTACACAAAATGTTGTCTCACATAGTTCCACTTATTTCGAAATGTTTTTTGCGTAGATACTCGCAGGTACACAAAAAATAGCGGACGGAATAGCGGATTCTATTTGACGAAAGCGGATGGCTCAGTCATTTTAATTGACGTCAATGCAATGTCTTTTGGACGAATAGCGGTCGCAGCAAGTTCAGAATGGCTCTTAGCAGAGACTAGGCATCTGTGCAGGAGATGTTATACCGGACACGTGTAGTGTATAATACATACACAATAAATAAATTAAAAAAACAATAATATGTGAGCGAAGGAACAGAGAGCTATATCTACTCCTTAGCTCCAATATCTTTTTTTTTATTTATAAAAAGACATTTACCGCACTAGGAATAATACCTGTATCGCGGGGGACTTTACAAACATTCAAACAACGGGCACAAAAAACACCCACTCGTAACAAAAGTTTGTGGATCACACAAATGTTTGTCTCCCGTGCGGGGATCGAACCCACAACACTCGGCGCGGCGGCAGTGACGAGGCGACCACTTAAACCACTACGCCATCCGTGCAGAGATTACAAGTGAACTCTCTTTTCCATCACTCTCAAAGAACGATGGTACGACAATCCGTCACGCCCATATAGATTAGACACAGGCAGATTCAGTTGTATAATCCGAGTGATATACATAGTATATTTACTCCGCCCGCGTGGTAACTACATCAATCATCAAGTTTTAAAGTATCTCTGTACCAAAGTTCCTCCATATCGGTCGAGTGGTTTAGCTGTGAAGAGGTAACAGACAGACAGACAGAGTTACTTTCGAATTTATAATATTAAAGTAATTATAAGGATGTAACATATCTCTGAAGGAGGCAGATATGTATTACAATCACATTTCGTCAGCTGCTCTATGTTTTAAGTCCAATGTATAAAAAGGAAGTGAGACTTTTGCCGAGTACCAGGCACATTTTTCCAAACACCATACTAAGAATTCTATTACAGAAATCCATTAATAATAATAATAATAATAATAATGGTTTATTCATCTCCACAAATTACATACATTTACAGTTAAAAGGTACACTGTGAAAGTTATATGGTTTACAATATTGTAGTTTGTGGGAGATCTGGAGTCTAAACTAAGCCAAGGCCTGTATTTTAGAACTCCATTAACATGGCATGATCTGGGATTCAAAACCGGCACTTCGCACGCTAACATAAACCTAATTTTAAGCTACATAATCAACCGAATCGGTAAAGTCTGAACACCAGGCTGATAGACTCCGCGGCACGTTAAAACGTAGTCACGCCTAGGGTTGCCAGATCTTAAAACCGAAAAGCCGTTTCGAAAGATCAGCCAGCTTAGCCGAAAATTTAATCTTAGACAATTTTTAGAAGAGGTCAGTGCTAGTCCGTTTATCTAAGCTAGCGATACAAGGTGAGGCGGGTGGAGCACAAAGCAACACTTGACAAATGTTGAAAAAAAGATGGTCAAAAAGCATAACAAAAGCTGGCTTGGCTGACCATCAATTTTGCCACACTCGCAACCAAAAAGCCCGCCTGTAGCCAGATAAAGATCATAAGGATCTTTATCCGGTCTAGCAACGACCTTGATGGCGTAGTGGTTAGTGTAACCAACTGCCACGCCTGAGGTTGCGGGTTCGATTCCCGCACAAGTCAAACATTTGTGTGCATGAACATGGATGTTTGTCTTGGTCTGGGTGTTTCTATGTATAATATGTATTTATTTACAAAAAAGGTATACATATATATGTATGTTTATCCATTGTCTAGTACCCATAGTACAAACTCTGCTAAGTTTGGGCTAAATGGTGTTGTGTGTATGTGATAGAATATTATATTATAACGCTAGTTTCACCTGTGCTTACCCCTTAAGGAATACACAGACGCATCTCCGTCTAGACGGAAAAAACAATATACTAGTCACATAAAGATTTACGAGCTAACGGAACTATCAGATATCGGAACACAACGGCCATCGACTACGTGGCGTCGATTAAGTGATGACCTTAAGCATTTGGTATGTATGACACTAACAAGTCAAGGTTAGTGATGTTGTCTCAACGGAGCATCGAACTTTGATCAGCGTGATGTTGCAAAAAATATAAGGACATTTTAATATGTATGACGTTAAGAAATGCTGTTAAGGTCAAATGTTTATGATGGAAACATCTGGGCCGTATTGGTGTTTTTAAAAGTATTGTTGTTGTGTGCGAATGAGATGAAGCTGTAATGCGCTGTCTCGTTTTCGCGCATGCAATAGAAAAGTTGGATTTCCACTGCAAATGGATAGTTGGGTAATGAGCGAGAAATAGTCAAGTGGAAATGTGATGGAACGGACTCTAACTAGCTAAAACATAAGTCGCCAGCCACTAATTAAATAGTTAACTCCATTGATCAAATATACCATAAATGCACGATCGTCGCTCAAAAAACGGCCCCAACAAAACTGTGCATAAATCAGTCTTATGCGCTATATTATGCACCTGTCCCACTCACTCTTGCGTGCGCTGCCCGTAAGCGAGAGCGACTCGACACCACTACTACGGTGGAGACCCTATCATATACTTAGTACACTTGCGAATCGTGATTAACACACTTAGGACGCTTTACATTGACGCGTTTTAACTAAACTATTACAAAATGTTTCTCAGTGGGCGTTCAATGGTTATTCCGGTTATTTCCTGGATTGCATAATAAATGCAGACACTTATAAGTAGTACTGGTCAGTGCCACATATTGACGCGGTTTTTGTATGAGAATGTGCATCTATGGTATATTTGATCGAAGGTTAAAACTAACTTATTCCTAACTATTTTTACTTGTTCAGTACTATAGGGTTGTAGTACTCGGTTGATGGATATACTTGTATGATGTTTGACATAAGTTGAAGAGATAGCAGGGCCCTTGTTCTTATTATAAGATTCGGTAAATAATTCGTAGAGGCTAAGCTGTCATTGATATTTTTTATGGTTCTAATTGGCAGACGAGTTAGCGCCCCAACTTATAGTAAGGTGCTCAATCAGAAATAAGCGGACATTGTTGTTTTCTTAACGTCACGAGATCAGTTCCAGAGAAAGACAGCTAAGCAGTTAGCTAAAGCTAAAGTAACATACGGTCAACTTGACAGTAAGCAGTTATCGTAGCCTATGTGAAAGGGACGGGTAGTAGAAGACAAACGAAAGGAAAAGGGGATTGATTGTACCACCGACCGACATTGCCCCAAATGTTGGTCGATCCCCACACGTACACAAATTTGTGAGATCTATAAATGGTTGTTCTAGGTCTGGGTGTTCAATGTGTCTGTTGTCACCCTAGACCAGAGGTTACCAGACATTTTTCCTCATAGACCACTTTCAAAATTTAGCTGGTTCCGGTCGACCCCCTGCAGCTACATTTCTACCATATTCCTTGGCATTCGTATTTAAATTGTTGAAGAATCAAACAAGTTCATGAAATTAAAAAAATTATCAAATCTCTACGGGCTGACCTTAATTTTTTTTTTTTGTATTTCTGTACCGAATAAGTTTTTACAAGTAACAGTCGCTGAGCTTCTTAAAATATTATCTGTCTACATTGATAGGTGAAGTCAAGCCAACATATTAGTTCTTCACTATCGAAAGCAAATAAATTTTCGTGGACGCCCCCTTATGAATTGTGAACCCTCATTTTTTTGTCACGCCAACGTAGACCTGCGTCGAGTCTCCCGTGGATCCCTAGGGGTCCACCTGGACCACTTTGGGAACTACTGCCCTAGACCAAGGATTTGTTCCGTGTGCAGTTCTGCACTAGTTGTAGGTATTTAAAAAACAGCTTAAGATTTACTTTGAGATATTTTGTGAGCGAGTTCGTACTATTCTCTCACAGAATATTTTGTAAAGATTTTTTCGTCGGTCGAACCGGCATTTTATGCTGAAATCAGCAAGGTTTTACTACTCATTAACTCATCAAAATAATAAAATGTAATAAGGTTAAAGACGTGAAATATGCTTACCACACATGTAATACAACACAATGATGTCATGTTTCCGTGTCTGTAACTTATAAACGGGGTTGCCACGTCTAAAATTACATTTAATTATTGTGACGCCAACACTGACAATAAAAGATTTTGAGATAATAATAAAAAATGAACGGAAAATACACCAATTACTTGTAATTAAATGAAATTAATGTTGTTTTAGTGCAAAAGTAATTATATGTTACAGCTGTTTTTAGACGGGTGTATCAAGGTGACAAAAAGTGAGCATTGTGTGCTCACTGGTATAGAAATCGACGGCAAATGTAAAGATGTGACCTTTACGATATCTTTACCTACTAAAGGTGAAACTGAGAGCAGCGATTGCTCAGTGGGGAGACCAACAGACTGCAATGCAGAGGGTCTCGGTTTCGAAGCCACGTGGCACACCTCTGACTTTCGGAAGTAATATGACTTTTCGAAATTATGTGCGTATTGATTGACAATTATCGCCTGCTCCGTGCCTCGGAAAGCACGTTAAGCCGTTGGTTTCGTCTGCCATGAACATCTATGGCAGTCGTTATTGGGAGGGTGTCGACACAAAAGATCCCACTGGGTCGAAGTGTCGCCGGTCTGAACTGACTGGCCCCCACATAAGATAAGATAAAGGTGAAACTGACTTGTTAAATGGCTGACTGATGTATTAACACACGGCTCAATCCGCAGAGACTAGAAACTTCAATTTAGTTTATAGAATTGTTAGGACATGCACAAAGAGACTGTTTTTAAGTTGTCCTATAGGGATACAAAAAGTTTCTACATAAGCTGAAATTTAGGGATACTAAAAGATTCTACATAAGATGAGAAAGGACCTTAAAGCATTTTGTCATGATATTTTAATGCTAGGCGAACGTTTGTAGATTTTGACTGATTTGTTTGTACTTTTAAGGTTATTTTAAGTCTTATTTATAGGTAAAATATACGCAATTGTCTAAAAGAAATTGATTTATGTCAAATTATTAATAAAATAAATAAAATGGTTCATACGCAATTAATAAATTACCCTAACCGCATGACATGATATCAGGCAGATTGCTGATTTTTACCTAATTTATATGAAATACATAATTTTGTATTTGGAAATTTCGATATGTCAAAATTGAATAGGTACGCCAAAGTTATCCTTATTTCGAACTTGTCGCAAGTTGTTTTTATTCTTTTGTATAAAATAAATATAAATGGGGATTTTGCTTTTCCATTGGCGGATAAACCATATAAAGTTTTGGTTTATTTTTATTATTTATTGTTCGAGTGTATTCGGTGGTGGCTGCGCCTACGCACTTACTTACAAAAGACTCCTAAGAACTACTAGGTACTTACTTACTAATAAGTTTTGAATTAAACATACATTTATTGCAGGCATATATTTGGGATGGCGTATTGGTTAGTGTAACCGACTGCCACGCCTGAGGTCGCGGGTTCGATTTCCGCACAAGTCAAACATTTGTGTGCATAAACATGGATGTTTGTCTTGGTCTGGATGTTTCTATGTATAATATGTACGTATTTACAAAAAAAAAGTACCTATATATGTATGTTTATCCATTGTCCAGTACCCATAGTACAAGCTCTGCTTAGTTTGGGCTAGGTGGTGTTGTGTGTATGTGATAGAATATTATATTATATTATTATTAAAAAAAGGATGGCCGTGAGTTTTTTGGTAGTTCCTCTTATAACATTTATAAGTTACATTGTTTCTTATTAATAGGATTATATTATATGGCAAAATTGTACTTATATATAAAGAGTAGCCGAAAGCTATTTGCCAGTTCCCGTTATAGACTTTATACCTTGCTTTTTTATAAGATAACTTCTGCAAAATTAATTATTTTTGTGTCGCGGGGAACTTTACAAACATTACAGGAACAGACAATGAACTCTCTGACATGGAACAACTCTTTGTGAAACTCCAATAATCGGAGAGGCGTAGTTGCGTACAACTTTAAACGTACCGTGTCTAGAGTCAACTTTGAACTTGTCAACTAAAATAGATGAATAAGACTAAAATAAGCGGCGATGAAATCGTACGTGTATAAACTACAGCTGTCGCCCGCTGTTTCATCCATTTATGTATATATTTATTGATTTACCAACAATTGTTACACTTATATTAATTAGGATTTCAAAAAAAAAGGAAAATACTTTTCAATTTTGACTGGTAATTCCAGAGATAAGCGCGTTCAAACAAACAAACTTTTCAGCTTTATACAGATTTCAATGTGAATATTCCTATTAATGTACAACAATACTTATTAGATACAACTTTGACATTCATAAGTGTATCCTTTTATATAAAACTTATTTAATTAACAAATTAAAAAGTTTATTTAATTATATAGACGAAATTCCATGGGGCATTGTAAATCTTATTTATGCCATACTTGATTTAAAAGTCTTTTAATATTAAAGACATAATTTTTTTTAGATTATATTTAATTGTGTTCATTGTTGGGTACCTATGTAATAATGTAAAATTTGATTGTGTCATGTCATAAGTCATAACTGTCATAAGTGTCATAACCAATTATTTTGAATATACCTATATTTTATACGTTTATTGTGTGTAAAATTAGTAAGACTTATACTTTTAAATGTACTCAACCCATTATCTGTATTGTAAAGTTTATATAATTGTTTAATAAAATAAATTAATAAATTTATCCGTAAGCAAAAAACTAATCTATACCAGATTAGTTACCTTAGACTATCATTATCCCTTTGAACTGCAGATGTCGGATAGCATATACCAAGTCAAACCTGATCAAGTCAGCCGTATCTGGTTAGCCTAAGAACGGTTCCATTACATTTTTCCATTTATTTAGTACTGGTAGACAGTCTTAGAGTCATACAGTCTGATCCAATTTTATCTGAATCTCAAATAAGCATAATAAGTTAATAACTCAGGTATAAGTTATCTTACGAGTATGAGTCTACTGTTACCAGCCTAACTAAATACTAAGATAATTAACACAGTTACTGCGTCACAGTAAGAACGCCTGAGTCTCACACACTTCTCCGTCTTCTCCCATGTATTTCCATTTTCCTCTAGAGTCAATAACGTGATACCTCTTACATTACAACTTATATATCTTTTCAGTAAATTTAGTCGTGAAGCCAATTTATTATTTTCCACTGTAGTAATAAAAAAGACAAGGCTGGAATTAATACAAAAAATAACTTAATAACTAACAGCATTATTTTTCTTTTCAAACAATCATGAAGTGTCTGTTTTAACAAGAAACCTTCTTGCTATTAACCTCACTCATTTTAAAATCTTCGTACAGATAAACAAGCGAATACTATTCTAAGTTTAAAAGTTAAAACAAGTCAGCGACATTCAAGCATTGTTCTCTCAAATGAGACAAGTTAGAAACAGCTTTATTGTAAAGAGATAGGGGATGTATTAGCTTGTGATGTGTTTGGCGGTTGTTACGTTACGTGATCGCGGATGGCCGCCGAGTTCCGTACTAAGTACAGAGTGATACGGCGCGTCGCACACAGAGGCACGCAGACGCACACACGCGCAACACACGTTCATTCACACTTGTTTAGTGTAGTGATGGGGCCTCGGCGATGTGGGTGAATGAAAATAAAAACAAACTTGTGATGTCGCTCGATATAATAGTCTACACAATCGAGATACGTACCATATGATACCAGGTATACTTCTTCTCATTTTATACTACACTAAGTATTATACTTTAATCTAGTTTACGTTAAACTCCATATCAATACGTCAAAATTGGTTAAGTAGTTTTAATTTTTATAATATTAGTATGGATTGTTAATTCTTTTGGAGATGCATACATTTACATTATGTTATTTCAAAAAGGCTGTTTTTATAAAATAGATACGACAAAGTGATGAGCTTTTGTCATATCTACTTTATTAAAATTGCCTTTTAAGTATAGATCATTGAGATGTAAAACATCTGAGTTAGTGTCGATAAGATTTTGTAAACAAAATAAACTGCGATGAAATCAGTAAAATTACGTTTTATCATAATATGTTATTTGCGTAACGTAGATGAAACGTAAGTGTTTACATTTAAAAGGTGTAGGTACTAGACTATAACTAATGCTATTGAGAGCGCTGGCGAAGAAAAAGGTTAATTTTATAAAAGAAGAATATTGCCTTATTAGGAAGAAATAAGAACTTTAAAGGTCGATTTTGCCTTCAGAGTATAGTTATACTTCTAGAAAATTCTACATGGCATATGTACAACTATAATAAACTAACAATAGGCCGCGATTTCACTACTGATTTAGGTATCCTCTTCACACACAAATAGTTTAGCTGTTTAGCAGTGCAAACTAAACAAACATACAGAATGACTCTCATATTATATCAATATGGAGTAACACTAATTCAAATGTTTTTCTCGCACACATATACGTAACGCTTCTAAGAGCCTTGAAATTACACGTGCTCTAAATATTGGATAAGTTATACAAATATGTAGAGATATTTATAGGTACAATTATGTTGACAAACAAGCATACGATATAACTGATAGTAAGCGGTAACGTTAACAAGCTTTGCTTCGCTTTGTGAGGTATAGTATAACTCAGAAAAAGGAGTAAAACTTTACTAATACAAAGGATTATGCGATCTGCCTAGGAGAGCCTGAAGAAATTGCTTATTTTTTGCCCGATGAACGCAAACGCACTCAGTGCAGGACATCAACCGAAGGTCTGATATTATTGAAAAGATATTGGGTGGCAGCATGCACCGTGCATCTCACACCATCTCATATGCATTCGCAATCCTTGCGATAAAGGACCCATGACGACAAATAATGCTTGGGATTTAGACCGCTGGTGGCTGGGTAATAGCTACCTATTTTTGGTACTTTGGACTGCTCTCATCACAGTAACACAACATAAGGTTATTGGGTGACGATCTTTTATAGGGTAGAAGTATATACCTACTTCCGCAATCAAATCTAATTTTAAACAGAGAGATTGTTTATCTCATAAAATGCCTAGTAAAACCTTTTCAGTGGATAATTATTCTGAGGCCTTGTCCGTAAAAGAACGTTATATTGACTAATTAGGTATGTCGTAATAAATATTGAGTATATTTGCTTACGCGGCTAGCATTTAGTATATATTTTTAATGCGAAATTCTTGTATTAAAGCAAATAAATTATACTAAAAATAAACTTCAAATACGAGTTTTTGTCGTCCAGTTTTGATTCCATTAACTTGTATTTATGTAGAATTATTGAATCTTATGCATTTTAGGTCATTAACCTTGTATTTATTTTATTTTTTAGTATTTATGTTCACTTAAGCTAATATCATATATAAGACGATAAGGCAAGCCTTGCCTCTATGAATTGAATCCTAAGATAATTCTATTTGGACAATATTGGGTCATTTTGTCGTCTAGTTTCTGTCTGCCACGTAACAGACCCATAGGGAATCGTCGAGATGTGCTTACTGTGTTTCAATTTTATTTCTACACAAGCAGAAATAAGTTGAGGACGTGTTAAAAACAGACAATACAAAGCAAAAATAACATGACGCACAAAGTATCAATAACATAAAACAATCAATAAAGCATTATTATTTATTGCTACATCTTGAAAAAACCTCTAAGAGCAGATTAATCAAAACATTAATTACTATATTATATAAAAACAAAGCAATTATTTCCATATCGAGTCATCGATTGGCAGTTTCTCCCCATCACTATTGCTTGCATAACGCACACACACTTGTGCACACACACAGACACCGGACGCGGCTGAGACTAGGTGATTGCGAACTGTCCTGGGCCAGGAAAACTAGAGATAAGTAGTTTGTGTGAGATACAACTCATACAAGTGCGCTTTTCAAGCCGTTCTTAGAATAAAACGATGTTGACACGCTCGGTAAGCGGATTGGCTACTCCATTTTGTTTTTAGAACACGATGGTGGGTTCCTCGTTTGAAATTTAATTTTGGAATCTTAAGCTTTTTGTTAAGTTGTTTGACACAGATGCAATAATATAAAAGCACTTTAGCTTTTTACCGAACATGTAGGTTTGTGCGTTATAAAATCGTTTATTTAATGGAATCGTTTCGATGTTTAAACAAAAAAACAACTCTTATGATCTATATTAAGTATATTCGACTGCCTTGTTGCTATAGCTTACATTGGTGTTATGTTTGCGATCTATCTTGAAATATTGGCTGGATTTCCAGGTCATACAATGTGTTATTGGGTTTTCCTGTTAAGAAATTCTTAATAATATCATGGAGTCATAAACTTAATGCTTGTGTAAGGAGTGGATTCAATTCGGTAGTAAAATGGATGGAATTTGCTACCGGATCTCTCTGTATCACAAGTCTAAAGCCTAATCTATTGGGCTAACGCCCCTTATGATCATCACTTTTGAGCCATAATAATATAATAATATTCTACACACAACACCATCTAGCCCAAACTAAGCAGAGCTTGTAATATGGGTACTAGACTACGGATAAACATACATATATACCTTTTTTTTTGTAAATACATACATATTATACATAGAAACACCCAGACCAAGACAAACATCCATGTTCATGCACACAAATGTTTGACTTGTGCGGGAATCGAACCCGCGACCTCAGGCGTGGCAGTCGGTTACACTAACCACTACGCCATCGAGGCCGTCATAGAAAGAAGAAGAAAGAAAAATAGTTTGTTTGCTACAGATAAGAAAAGCATACATAGATTACATAGCGGAGCGTGGTCGGGTTTAACTAATTTTTGTAAGTATAAGTTCTCCATAGCTCCGATCTTAACAGATCCGATGCTAATTTAGCTAATTATAGTAATTATACACAAACCAACAAATATTATAAATGGGATACTTGTACAAAAACAGATTTGGATGTTTCAGTAAAGTTATCGAGTATTTTAGTAAAAATTACATCGGGGGCGTAGCTCAGATGGTAGAGCGCTCGCTTAGCATGCGAGAGGTACCGGGATCGATACCCGGCGCCTCCAAATTGACTTTTTGGTTTTGAAGGTTTGTTAGTTGATCACGCCTAAACCCTTAAACTGATTTCGATAAAATTTATGCACACAAATAGATGAGATATTATAATTATTAAATATAACATATTTTTTATACCGCTATGCGTGTAATTTACGCATGTTACATGAGCTGTGTTTATTCTAGAAATCCATGATATAAGGTTTTAATTCCACATTCTAGACCGATATGATCATCACCGTTTAGGAACCGGGTACCTCCTTGCAAAATACAGAAGCCATTGAATTCATGCGACCGGAGCCGCGGGCAGAAGTTATATAGCGAATGCTTATCAATAGTCAGACTATAATCAAAAATACATAACAGACAAGGAAAGGTTACCTAATAATTAAATTTTATTATTTAATATCCTAATGATTATTGCCATTAATTTACCTATACCGCTTCCAATTAATTGAGACAAAAACTGATGAAAATATAAAGATCCTAAACTAATTTTCCTGTAGTTCTCTCGAACTGTACGAAACGATAAAAAAATACTGTTCTTTGTTCGTTTGTTTCAAATTATTAATAGGGCAGTTGTCTATCTTTGATTTTGTACATCATTTTATACACAAGAGCAAATAGCAATCAAAAGCAATCGTATTTTTCGATAACACTATTTTCTTTTACTAAATAAAAGGTACTCTGACAACGTGTAGGTATGCGCAATTTCATGATGATCGGTCACGTATTTAAGGCGTGAAAGCTTAACGAACAAATAAACAAACAAACTCTTATTCGCATTTATTATTTTAAAGAATCGTAACTAATATTAGAAGATTCTTTGTTGACCCATAGACTATAGTATATCCAGGTATCTTTTTACTAACAATGTTGCCAGTCATACCTTACGAAATACGTGTAGAATCATAATAAAACGTTTGGAATTCCAATTACAATCACCTATTAATAATGTAAAATAAAATATGTTTATACTCAGAATTATGCAAACGGTATTTAAGAATGTTTGTTATTGTTGCTATCCGAATAACTTTAAGGTAAGCAGGGCAGGATGAATTCTGGTATGCGCTCCCCACTACACTGTTTGTTAGATACTTATAACATGAACTTTACTGACATGATATACTACAACTCAATAAGCCTGGATTTAAAAGTAGCATCATTAAAATGGAATGGCAGTAGTTCCACGAGCCATATATTAGATAAGATATTATTAACTTCTATTTATATATTTTTTTTTGTAATTTTTCCGAACAGCTATAATTACTACTTTATACTGTCCGTAAAGCACGCACTTAATTAATTCTAGTTAACTTGCTTATGTACCATAGCCCGTTATTATAATTTCTTACTTATTTTTTTCTCTTTTAATTATGTCACTAAGTTAACCTTTGCTACTCTTAGTTAATTCGAAATGACAGCTATTGTCTGCTTACAGATTTGTAATTTGTGGAAAATGTAGTGGATAGTATATTTGTTAAGTTTAGTGTTAAGTACTCAATGTATCCTCTTAATATACTACTGTTTTCCCATGTTCAATAAATAAATAAAAGCAGATGTATATTAAACACCTATTATTTGTCATCTATGTCTTTATGTTCCACGTAATAGGGAACGATCCTACTGCCATCTACCGAACACAATTCCGAACCGTATTTTACTACTGAGAAACTTTGACAAAAAAACTGACTTACACTCTACCCAACTCGGTAAACACACTCGAGACCACAAGCACAGAAGTAGGTTCACTACCGCTGTGCCAAATATATATCGTAACTAGCTAACCTGCGCAACTTCGTCTGCTTCACATATGAGAATTTGCCCCGTTTTTGCAACATTTTTCATTAATGCTCCGCTCCTATTGGTCGTAGCGTGATGTTATATAGCCTATAGCCTTCCCCGATAGATGGGCTATCCAAAACTAAAATAATTTTTCAATCGGAATCAGTAGTTCCTGAGATTAGCGCGTTCAACCAAACAAACTCTTCAGCTTTATAATATCAGTATAGATTATACGTACAAAGTTACGTTGTACTACAACTTAATGTGCACCATGAAGTCAAACTAAAATCCATTTATAATCCTACACATTATATCTAGCCATTATTTGCATTTATTCCACAAGCTGAACAGCACACAAGCCACACATCGTTTTATCTCACAAAGCGTTCCGTACATATTTTACTTGTGACGCATAATGTCAACACACCTTACTTCTACCAACATACATAAACCCGCAATGCATAATATGCACTGCTCGTTCAATACTCAATAGAGTGCATAGAACCCTTTACTATCGCGTAATGGTTAACGAACACTTACAACGATTGGATATGTAGATTTAGTTTGGCGCGCAAATTGTGCATTTGAATTTAGAATTTGAATAAACGTTTCGTTTATGCAATTGTTTCGAGTTGGAGTTTTCGTAATTTAAATCGGTTTGTTTTGTTTGGTTGCTAGCGAGTCGAGTAAAATTGGCCGTTGATAGTTATTTTGTTCTCAGAACACCATGGCTAACATTGTCTTCTTATTAAAATGTTTTAGTATTGGCGTTGTTATTTGGGTAAACTGCAAGATAACCAGAACTGTCTGATACACATATAATAGCGCAGCTTTTCCTTTTATAACGTGGTACAAAACACAGAAGGCATAGATTCTATAGATTAGCTTATTTAACAATTTTTAAAGATATACACATATACAGTCACGCTTGTATGTCCCCGAAGAGGTAGCTACAGGTGTATAAGCAAGCGAATTTTGCGAGGTATAGATATAGTTTGAGATCTTACGGAAAAGGGGGCGAGCCTATTGACCTCGCCCAGGCACAGTTCCACATAATACTACAGAGAATTTCTCAATAAAAAAAAACAATAGCACTATGCCTGACCTGTAGGTCCAACCCAAAACCTCATACAAGTTAGTCATATTTAACATTAACGTAGTTTTAAAGATATACAGACTTACTTCATGACTATAGTTTATGTACCTAATATAAGGATAAGAAAATGCAGGAAAGGGTGCAGTGAACTTGTTTACTTTTTCACATTTCACAGAAATCATATTTATTTGCAAAAACAAAACCAAAGCGTTTGAGATACAATGTTACTTTCAAGTTACTTTTGAAAACCGGTCCGTTTAGTGTTTGCTTCTGTAAAGAGTTCTCACCGATGGTTGACGTGATAATGCCAATTTGTGTTTTGAATAACAATGGAGTATAGATAATATTTATTCAAAATCTATTGACGAGCCAAGTAATGAAGTCATAGATGCATTGCAATGGCTATTGTTTTCTTTAAACCTGGGTTTCCGTAGAAAAGAAAGGTCTTTAAGCAGTCATACTAAACGCCATGATGTACGCTCATGCCAATTTCGCGGTCACTGTAGGATGGTAGTTTTTATGAATTATCGTAGTTTTAGCAGGCCATCATCGAGTTAAATTAATGTTGACTATTTATTTAACGTTATTAACCGATGGCCTGATACCTATATATATACACACCATGGAATACAAATATGCTGTTTTATTCAAGAACCCTATAGGTTTAACATATTTTAAGTCGTAGTAGCTGACAGACCAAACTTTTTCATAGTTCTAGACGATATCTTTGATAAAATCTCCTGTGCAGATGGATAGATACCGTTAAAATTGGCCGACATGGCCGAAAAATAGGTCTAGAGGACCTTAAGATGAGGTATTTGACTTTTAGCAGCGCTTTTCAAAATAATTTACAAAGACATGCATGCGAGCAAACCAGTTGAGGTCCGTCGAGAGCTATAATCTCGATTCTATGGACTACTTATTAGGCAGCAATCAACTATATTTTCGAGGACCAACAAGACTAAAATTTCTTACGTCGATCTATACACAACATATTGCTTCTAGAACCATCTATCGCCATCAAAAAAGAAATAAATCTAACCAGCTGAGATCATAGATCATGTCAATGACGTTATTCGAGCATTTTTTATATCGCCAGTTTAAAATATTCATCGTTTAAGATGATGTGGCAGCAATCAAGATGTTAGTGGAATTTCTTATATGTAGTTACAATATTATCCTTATTTTTTTCCTGACACATCTTGAATAATAATATAATAATAAAAATAGAGTTAGGTTGGCATCACCTATTAATATTAAGATGCAAAGAGAAAACTGTACTTTTTAAGTCGCAGCGGTACACCGGCGCGGCGGCCAGACACAATAGGTTCTAATTATGCCTTGCATTTTAAGTATTGACCCGTTAATAGACTAAGGTAAACCGTAATAGTTAATTTTGAGTTTCTATTTATTTACAATGCCTACAATATATAACAAATATTTGATAACAGAACGAAAAGGCGGACCCGCCTAGGGAAAGTACTCGTACTATCTATCGTAAGAGAAGAAACTTTCCACCAATTATAAATTATCTTCGTAGGTTTATTATTCCTTAATTATCTATAATGGAAGAATCCACTGTTGACAATGTCCTGTGATCGTACAAATAACTCACAAATCTTCAAAGGTATACGCAAAGACGCTGCATAGACCCCTATACCCTTCCCCCAAGGTTTAGTCATAGTTGTATTGCATCCACAATTCGTCAGCTATTGAATACTCTATGTATATAAGGTACAAACCTATTTTCTCTACGTAGCACAGTTGCAGGCTCTGTAATATTATCAAGAGAAATTCTGGATCGAAAAACCCATTTACCAGACCCGAGACCTCATGCACTCGTTATTGCGGCAACAATGCACTCAGACAGACGTTTTCGTCTTGAACACACTTCGTTCAAAATATAAATAAACTACATTTGATCCGAAGCGCGGTTCAGTTTAAGTATTATAATACTAAAATCAGATGTAAGCTCCCAACTATAAATAGAACTCGTTGGGCAAGTTATTCGCACGTAGGTACATGTGACTATAACTTTAGTTTTGTGTACAAGATGCACTGACATTCGGGTTTTATAGATATTCCTGGAGATACACCTTGTCTTTTTTTAATTTTTTAATTTTATTGATTGGTAAACAAGCATACGGCCCATCGGATGGTAAGTGGTCACCGTAGCCTATGGCCGTCTGCAATACTAGAGGCATCACTTGCGCGTTGCCGACCCTTTAGGAAAAAAAGGACGTGGGAAAGAGAAAGAGCGGGAAGGGGGAAAGAGGGTGATTGGGTCTGCGGTACCCTCACTCACCAAACGAAACACAACAGTAGGAATACTGCTATTTCACGTCGATATTCTGTGAGAGGGTAGTCCTTCCCCGGTCGAGCCGGCCCATTCATACTGACTATAACTCTAGTTTTGTGTACAAGATGTACTGACATTCGGGTTTTATAGATATACCTGGAGGTACGCCTTGATGAAGTACTTAATAAACCCAATGACACTATCTCATACAGATAGATTATGGCCTGGTATAACACAAAATATACTTTTTATCCCGGTATGCGGCAAGTACAGCCAAAGCCGCGGGCATTAGCTAGCAAGGTATATATAAAGAATGCCTTTTCCCACAGTGTTTCACTTTTAGCCAGTGCGCATGCTCAATGGAGCCTGAATGATCTTATAATACCGTTGTAGTTTTGCGTGATGCATCAATCAGATATTCCGATTTTCCCTCTTAGAAATAATACACGAACTTTTAAGAATATCGTCGATACGTACCAATGAATAGTTATTATGTTTCTGTCTTTATATACATACGTGTTAATGAAATAAGATATTTGTAGCCTGGTGAAGGTTTTGAATGGTAGCTTCCTAGCATAATTATTACTTAGAGATTTTGAGAGGAAATGTCAGTTGTAGCCTATATTTGGGACAGTACGAATGAATCAGCTCGCTTGGAGAAATACCACCCTTACAGGAAACTAGCGTTAGATTAATACTGTTAAGGTTTTCATCGTTACATATGGTAAGTGAGGATTCTCACGACTTACATATTGGAGATATTGTGATGCTTATAATAAGTTACGGTAATCCCTTAAAATACACCCTTACTTGTACGATGGTGCAGAGTTAACGTCACGTTAGACCCTTGAAATCTCTGAAGACGACATTGCAGCCATGCGAATGAATATCCAAAATATAGTTTTCATTACCTGTAACAAGAAAAATAATAAATAAATAAAAAGTAAAATCCTGTTTTCTAACTTATAACTAGCATATTTCTATAGTTTTGTTTATATCTGGGAAAAATAATTTGCCAACAGGAACCGTATATTTTGTTAGGATAATATTATTTAGCTGCCTAATAAGAACCTTAATGATGAAAACGTATGTATATAATTTAAAAAATATAATTAATATTACAAATTTTTTTTGTTGGCTCTATATCTCGTCAGTTGCTACTAATCAAAACATTCAAAGAAAATCGGTTGACAAACTGAGGAATAAAAGGTACTGAACTGTTAAAACAGTTCAGCACCTTTTATTCCCCTGTTTGTTCCTTATATTCCTCAGTTTGTACCTTTTATTCCTACTCGTATGTATAAGTAGGAAAAGACAAATCTTTTCCTACTTATACATACGACTATCTTGCACTCTTTTTTTTTTGCTTGAATAACTTGATTACTTTGCAAAAAAAATTACTTATTCTATGTAACTTTTCGGCTCACCAAGTATCCCTATGCGTAGTGATACCCGTTGCTGAGCAAAGATCTTTGTACGTAACTCCCGCACTAGAAATTTATCCTATACTGTGACGTTGCCCAGTACACAAGAAAAAAACAAAAAAAAACATCTAAACCCTTCTCGAATCCACTTTAAAAAACACAAAAAATCGGTCCAGCCGTATTACAAACACACACAGAAGATTTATACATAATTATATAATTATAAAGATGTCTGGTATAGCTTTAGGCTATCGTTAGCCTTCGGGTTACGGAGGTCAGATGGCAGTCGCTCCGTGTAAAAACTGATATCCAGTCAAATCCGGTTAGACTAGAAAGCCGACCCCAAGTGATTGGCTAAGGAGAAGAATATAAAGATGACTAACATGAATTTTTGTTCCGTAAGGGGATCGAACCTACAACACACGGCGCAGTGACAACGGCAAGGCGATCACTTACACCACTACGCCATCGCCGCAGTCCGTTCAGTCCAGCTGTCTGCCATGACTAAAATTCGGTAAATTAAGGACCTTTCCTTTACGTATTCTAGTTAAAGACACCACGAAAACCATAATTAAAACTTAACTTAACATATCTAGTAACTGCGTGACGCGTACAAATCAGTTATAAACGTTCAAGTTGCCCAGTTGGCTGGTTACGTACGCTTACGTAATAGTTAAGTTACGTTAAGTGGGGGTTAAGTTATACGTAACTAGTCGTTCGTACTTCCGTTATTTGAGGAAATACTTTATATGGTATCATGTGATGCAGTTTATAAGTGACAAAAGTATATTATCATATTACTATGCGTGTATTTAATAAATATAGAATGAGGTGTCAACACTACACAATAATAAACTCTTTATGCTTTATCCTAATCCTAACTCCTAACTAATATTATAAAAGCGAAAATGAGTTTGTTTGTTACCTTTTCACGCCTAAACCACTGAACCGATCATCCTGAAATTTTGCATATACGTTGTCAGGTGTACAGAAACGGACATAGGCTACCTTTCATCCCGAAAAAATTACTGTTCCCGATGAAAATAATAATAACGTTCTTATGATAATAGATGGCGCCACGTGTCTTTCAAATCATGATTGAATTATATTATTATATATTACTAGCTTTTGAATTATTATATATTACTAGAATTTGACAATCAATTCGGGTTGTACTCTGCTTGTATTTTATAATCTACTAATGCTGGGAACGGACTAACTCAATATGAGAAGGCTTAGACCATAGTCCACCACGCTGGCCCAGTACGGGATGGCAGGCTTCATATAGCTTCGAGAACATTACGGAGAACTTTCAAACATGCAGGTTTCCTCACGATGTTTTTCTTCACCGTTAAAGCGAGCGATAATTTACGCATATAACTTGGAAAAGTCAGTGATGCGCTCCTTTGGATCAAACTAGGAATCATTTCTACATCGACGACACTCGGCACAGCCGTTTGTGGTTCACACATACATAAAAAAGAGGTTATGACTTTATTGAATAATATGTATTATAGCAGGCTTCATATATCTTCGAGAACATTACGGAGAACTTTCAGACATGCAGGTTTTCCTAAACTGTTTAAACAATTAATACACACATAACTTCGAAAAGTCAGAGTTGTGTGTCTTAGTATCAAACTCGAGACGAACTCTGCGTGGCAGAGATGCGGTCTTCCACTAGACTATCACTGTGTATTACTATTTAGAAAAAAGGTTGTTGTCCTCTCTCCTACTTTCCTGTCTCCGACAGGGTTCATAATGATACCTAATTTTAAGCTCACCTAAGAAAACATTGTAATGCAATGAATAAGTAGGAATTAATTAAAGGTCGAGTAATAAAGGCGTGAATACATAACAAACAAAGTTACATTCACATTTGTATTATTAGTTAGGCTTCTAAATACAAAACATATTTTGCCTTTAACGTCATAACAATCAAGCCTTGCGGCTAGTGCACAGATAATAATAGCATATATTATGATGTATTAGGTCATGTTTCTATAAAAGATAATTACTTCATAGCGTCGAACACCGTGGGAGTATCACCTCTGTTGTATTAGATTTCACGTTCAACATTCTATAAGTATTTGTTGCGTCTTAGTAACTCTGCTGACTACCTCAATGGAACTATGACGTAAGCATACAACTACCATTTTCTTTTTTTTATACAAAGCATACTAAATGGTAGCGTTTGTTGTGACGCTTGCAATACTGCGATAGAGCTGGCAAGTTATTTTCGTTTAGACTTTATATTTTCTTTATCTGATGGCGGCCTCGATGGCGTAGAGGTTAGTGTAATTGCCACGACTGTGGTCGCGGATTCGATTCCCGCACAAATCAAACATTTGTGTGCATGGACATGGATGTTTGTCTTAGTCTGAGTGTTTCTATGTATAAAATATATAAAGTATATATTATGTATGTTTATCCATTGTTTAGTACCCATGGTACAAGCTCTGCTTAGTTTGGGCTAGATGGTGTTGTGTGTATGTGATAGAATATTATTTTTCTTACTAAAGTATAAAAAATACTCTTTGTGTAAGAGTAATCTAATCAACGATATGTCAACGATGTGTCAAGTGATCAGCGTGGCTGTTGCGAATTCTGACAGCCAATCCTATCTCTGCAACTCCGTAGGAACATCGCCTCTTTGGCATGTTTCTACAGAATATACCACAAGTAGTGCTCTAAAGAGTTATTCCACCTTATCCCGCCCTCCCCTTTCCTATCCAGAACAACACGTGCTGGGCTCAGATGCCATCCTTACACGGTACAGTCGATTAGAGCGCGCACCAACAAGTTTAGGTCCTCATACCTCTACCGAACGATCAAGGCATGGAATTCTCTGCCAAGGCAAGTGTTTCCTTCGTCCTTCAATCCTGGGTCCTTTAAGCGGGGCGTGAAAAGCACCTTCTTAGGCCGTCAAGGTGGGGATCTCAACATCGCCTCAACAAAGGATGGTGTGGAGGCCACTGCTCTTAGACCACATGATCGCTTACCATCAGGTGGAGAGTGGTCATTTGAGCAAAAAAAAATATCACGTCAGTTGATATATGTTTGTCTGTCTTAGTAAATTTTTGTGTTGATCTACTGCTGACTGCACGGAAGGTGTAGTGGTTTAAGTGATCGTCTCGCCACTACCGCCGCGCCGAGTGTTGTGGGTTCGATCGCCACACGGGACAAATATTTAATCCATAAATATTTGTTCGAGTCTCGGTGTTCTGTGTGTGTGTTGTTTGAATGTTTGTTAAGTCCTCCGCGATACAGGAATAATTCCTAGTACAGAGTTGTCTTTCTTAAAAGAAAAAAAAAGAAAAAGAAAAGAAAGAAAAAGAAATTCTACATCTCAGAATCCGTTGGTAAGAAATACTAAATCCTTACTTCCTTATAATATAATTTCGAAAGTAATCTATATATATAAAACTCTTCCGTTACTGAGTGACTGACAGGCAACGCACAGCCGAAACTATTGGGCGCAAGAAGCTGAAATTTGACATGATGTTCCTTGGGTACTGTAGCGGTGCACTAAGAAGGGATTTCCCGAAATTCCCACGGGATTGGGAAGAAATGGATAAATAAAAAAACATGTGCGGGCAAAACTGCGGGCATCCTCTAGTCCATACTAATATAAATTCGAGGGTAACTCTGTCTGTTACGTTTTCACGGCTGAACCACCTAACCGATTTAGATGAAATTTGGTATAGATATAGTTTAAAACATGGGGAAGGACATAGGCTATTTTTTATTGATGTAGGTACCACGCGGGCGGAGCCGCGCGTAAAAGCTAGTTAAATATATTTTGCATCGTATCGTAAACGCAAGCCTGGCTTATGACCTCATAATTATGTATATAGGTACCGGTAGTGTTATCTCGGTAGTTTAGATAAATGATGAAAGGTCAATTATCTAGTCCAGACATTTGCGCGTATTTTTTTATCAGTAATCCAAAGGTCGACTTTTAATTAATACAACGTAATTTTTTATCCTCGTCTTATTATTTCTAATTGTATTGGGGTCAGGTTTCTAATCTTGTGACCACGTGGTGTAGTGGTTAAAATGGTCGCCTCGTTAGTGCAACTACGCCGAGTACTCCGGGTTCAATCCCTACACGGGTCATCAGTTTGCGTGATCCAGAAATAGTTGTACCGAGTCAGAGTGTACTTTGTGTCTGTTTTGAATGGTTGTAAAGTCCTCGCGACATAGGAATTAAGTTTGTCACGCTTGCAGCGACCCTTCATCAGTCCCTCCTCCCCAGCGGCGGCCCTATATAAGCGGACGGCGGCGGCGCCCTGGTTCCTGCCTGCTTCCGCTGTGCCGCGCTAACCAAGTGGTGCTTACTTACAAGAACCACGTAGCAAGTCCTTTTTACAAAGAACCACGCCCTGGCTACTGTTCGCGTAGAATTTATTATAGTGTAACACATATATATCTATATTGTTGTTAATTAAAAGTGTTAATTGTTGTACTATCTTTAAATAATCTCTGCTTAACTTAAGCTCAAGACACCACGCGACTACAGAGTGGTTCGTCCTATTTCTAGATCAATCTGATCTACAGTAAATAACTACATAAAAGGTCACAAGTTAAGAGCGGGAGTAGTCTTTCTTAACACGTTCCCTGTCCGATGAACCACATATGGTACATAACAATTGATTTTCTATTGTGTCTATCACGGGACTGTGAATGGGTTAAAAAAGAAATCTAACCAGTTTAGACTGAATATTAGTTTTTGCTGCTTGAGAGGGCACGATGCACCCTCTCACTCGCTTCATTGCATTTCTGGAATGTTATTGTTTATCGCAAGAGATTCCACGTGGCATTTTTATGTTGTGTTGTTTGAATTATTTCTTTAAAGTATTTGAATGATCTTCTTTGATTGTCACCGACACAAACTTAGTTATTTACCTTAGGATGCTAAGAGCACATTAAGATGAATAGTCTAACTCATATATGTACCTACTACACTCAAATATTTAAGAGGCAGCTAAGTATTAACTAGTGGAGAGTCAAAAACATCACCTATAAACATTACTTAAAGTTGAGTTAAAGTTGAATAATAAGTGTAGTTAAGTAACAGCGATGGGCCGTTAAACATAAGTTAATCATTGATCAAGGTCTTAAGAGCTATGCAGCTAAGACTTAGCTAAGTATTAGTCATTTTTATTAGATATTTTTATAAGCTTTATTTATAGATTTTTCATATACTTATTGAATTTTTGTTAATAAGTTAACTTATGGTTTATTTTTACACGTCCGCTTTTTATCAGCTACAAATCTAGGATCTCCTGAGTGGAAGGCCAGTCTATTGTATATTTTCATAACCGAATAACCAATAAAAAAATTACCCAACCCGAGCATCAAGACCTCTAACCAATCGCTAACATAAGTAGAAACTTTATACCACTGAACGAGCAAGGCAATCCAAGTTCCCTTAATCGGTAACTATGAGTCATACACCATTTGCGAAACGATCCGACTATATGAGATATAACTTCAAATTGCCGACAACCGCGAAAATACACATTATTGCAAAACTAAATTACTAGGCCAGTTAGCCTCACAACTGAAACGCACCTTATTGCCAAGGTTTAGAGTTTAAATTTGTATACAAATGTGGACAATGAGTTGAGATTTGAAAAGTAGTACAATTTTTATATTTCCCTCTTATGTTGGATAACCGACACGGTTTGCTTTCACGATTATATTATACTCATTATATAGTATTACGCTTTATCCCTAAAGGGGTAAGCACAGTTGTATAACACTTTTTTTTTAACGTTGTGTAATACTTTGGCGCATTCCCTTCTGCGGGGTGGGCGGAGAGGTTATGTCGGACGCACCCGGGAAAAGATGGAGATATCCCGGTAATACCGACTAAACCTCCCACGGTGTTCCTTCTCACAATCTATGGCCGGGGCGCAGGGACCACTCGCGCATTCATACTGCAGCAAGAGTTGTATAACACCTACATATTAATCAATCAGTCCACCGCAGTCCACTGCTGGACATAGGCTTCTCCCATTTTACGCCACAACATCCGGTCTTCCGCCTTCCGCATCCAGCCTGACCCAGCAACCTTTTTCGGGTCATCGGTCCACCTGGCCGGGGGGCATCCTACCTTACGTTTACCAAGTCGCGGTCTCCACTCTAGGACTCGCTTGCTCCAACGGCCATCGGTCCTTCTTCAGATATGGGCAGCCCATTGCCACTTTAGTTTGCTTATTCTGCGAGCTATGATTTTTAGATCCCACGTAATAAGAAACAAATCTTTTGCCACAGTTCCAAACTCCGTCCTGGGAATTTCTTGACAAAGAAAACCAATTACTACAGTGATCGATTTAGCTATCGAAGTCGAGACTTCATACATAGCAATTTCATTCACTACTAGCTTTTGCGCGCGGCTCCGCCCGCGTGGTACCTAAATCAATAAAAAGTAGCCTATGTCCTTTCCTAGGTTTTTAACTATATCTGTACCAAATTTCATCTAAATCGGATTGAGTGGTTTAGCCGTGAAAAGGTAACAGACAGACGAATTCGAATTTATAATATTAGTAACGATAGTAAGGATTGCTGTACCGCAGAGGCAGAAAATACGAGGACATACTAGTTTTTACTCAAGGCTTTGCCTACGTAGTTATATTATATACTTATCTCACAAGACATATACATAGATAAATTTATTTCTATGTATAATGTATATAAAAAAAAAGAAGTATATATGTATGTTTATCCATTGTCTAGTACTCATAGTACAAGCTCTGCTTAGTTTGGGCTAGATGGTGTTGTGTGTATGTGATAGAATATTATTATTATTATTGATAAAATACATAGTCTTTTTAAATCCGGCCTTGTGAATCCTTCGGGAACGCATTACAGGGATAAAAGCCCTATGTGTTTGTCCAGGACATGGTCTATTTATGTGCAAGTTTAACCCAAATCCGTTCAACGGTTTACGATTTTACGAGTGATTGAATAACATGCATCCCAACATATGTACATATGTATGTAGAACTTTCTAATTTATAATATTAATAGGATGTAGGATGTCAATTTCCGACCCATAAACTAACTCTATGCAAAAAATCATGTAGATCGGTTTCTCCGTTTCTGCGTAAAGGAAGGACAAACCAACAAACGCATATTTATGTAATATTAGTGAGATTGTGATTGTCTCGTTGAACCTGTGGCGTTAGTTCGTGCAGAGTCCCAAATTTCAGTTTCGGATCGCGTTTTGTGGTTACATGATACTAGCAAAGCAGAGTTCAGAAATCTGATGATCGATATGCTTGCATCCTATTATATGGGTCCTGAAACTGCTGGTGTATTGTATATGCTCAAATCAGGATTCAAACCCATAATATCAAAATAGGTAGTTACGAATACACGCTTTTGGCAATCGACTAACAAAATATTCGTTTTGCCTTTTGTATATCTATCCTAAACATCTATTAATAGAAATGTTTGATGATAATCGGTCAAGCACTATAAACGATGTCAACAAACACATACGAACAGATGCTGCGCAATATTGATGTACATTGTTCTCATAATCGATATATCGTAATATGAATACCAAATCGAGACACGTGTTGACTCTTAATGAGAGTATTATAATTACACCGCATAGTTTGATGTATGAACATTGCATATTACATACAATAAGGACAGTTATTATATATTGCTAATAATTAAAATCTAAGTATACTAATATTATAAAGCTGAAGAGTTTGTTTGTTTGGTTAAACGTGCTAATCTCAGGTACTACTGATTGGAATTGAAAAATTCTTTCAGTGTTGGATAGCCCATTTATTGAGGAAAGCTATAGGCTATATACATCACGCTGCGACCAATAGGAGCAGAACATAAATGGAAAATGTTGCAAAAACAGGGCAAATTCTGAATGTGAAGCAGACGAAGTTCATCACGCTACGACCAATAGGAGCGGAGGCTACAGCCTATAACCTTCCTCGATAAATAAGCTATCCAACACTAAAACAATTTTTCAATTTAAACCAGTAGTTCCTGAGATTAGCGCGTTCAACCAAACAAACAAACTCTTCAGCTTTATAATATCAGTATAGGTTCTAAGACTTGACTGCTAAAGCAAGAGATTTATTGCTTAAAACTGGGCTTTATATTAAAATCATAAGTATACGCATGCCCAGATGCTGATCTGATCACTAATGCCTTAAATCGATGCCTGGAGTGACTGTAACTAAGCCCACAATCTCATTCGAATATTAGACTCTAGTTAAGCAATGGCCTATTATTTTCCTACTTATATTTATGGTGTAAGACCATATTGTATTAAAATAAAGTCTATTTTAGCAGACGGCTTGAGAAGCCGTCTGCATAGTTTATTAAACACCCAAGTTAAGTCTCGATCGCCTTGCCTTTCACTTTTGTATTGTGTTTTCGCGCCGTTTCGTCATGCTATCGACAAAAGAAATGTTTTTTAAAAATGCTGCTGTTCTGACTGTCTATGGTGTATTTTTGTGGTAGCTGTCAAAATTGTCTTGATTTATACGAGTTGGATACGGAACTACTCTGAATGAGGTTTCATTCGTATTTTACTTTAAGTATAGTATTTGTACAAGATGCAAGTAACTATACCAATAGTATAGTGTATATTTTATGTAGTCGTTTTGCCAATGCCACATTGTGGGTCTAATACCACACGAGGCCAAAATTTGTGTAATCCTCAAATAGCTGTTCCGAGTTTAGGCGTTCTTTGTGTTCGTTGTTTGAATGTTAGTAAAGTCCCTTGCAATACATGAATTATTTCTTAATGTTGCCTTACTAATATTATAAAAAAGAAGGTTTTTTTTACTTTTTTTTTAATTCTTTCATCTTTAGTAAGCTATATTATCACCGAGTGAGTAACGTAGGACGTACTCTATTTAAAAAAAAAGTACTATTAGCTATTACTAACATAACTTAACCTACGTTTACGCGAGCAAAGCCGCGGGTACAAGCTAGTCTTATATTATAAAGGAAACGAAGTCAAGAAACTACATGCGCAAATTAATCCTACTATTCAACGAAAGTGCGTCAACTTGCGTATATCCACGTCATGTACAAAAGCCATAAACGGCGTAATACATAATTTTAACATAAATAAGATTAGTAAACTCATCGGTTAGTAAACACAACATTGTAAGTTTATGATGAAGCTAAAACAGTAGTTGTGAGATTGTACCCAGTTCATCTCAAGCTTTCCTTTGAAAGAGATTTAGGTATAATAGTAAGCCTCGCAACTACATGCATAAGAGTCCTTAACAGCGTGGCCAGATTTTTTTTTGCCAAATCGGGATAATGGAACTTTTTGAGTAAAAAAAGCGGGATTCTTTCGCCGAAAGCGGGACATAGTAAAACAACGTATATAATCAGAAGTTTTTAAATATTTATCTTTTTATTTGAGTTCAAATTACGTTTACGTGACAATAGATAGCAAAAATAGCCATAGAAAACGTATTTTAATAAAAATATGATATTTTAAATCAGATTTACCCTATCGTTAAATAGTTGAGTCTTATTCGTCTTCTGAATAAAAAAATAAAAAATACAGAAATAAAATCAAAAAAGTTTTATTCATTAGAAAAATATGGCGTTGCAAACAATAGTCTGAGGAGTGAGTGAGTTACAAATTGCAACTTACACGCCACACGCTTCCTCAGCACGCTGCACGCACGGCGAGTTATCCCCGAAAAGCGGGACTGAGGGCCACTTGCACAACAACCCACAAAATACGTTAAGCACTAAATAGATTTAAAACATCGTGGCATCTCAGTCACCTATACAAGGATGACAGACGACAGCATGATTATGTAAATGAGTTTAGCGCTAAACGTATTAAGCAAGTTGTCGTGCAAGTAGCCCTTAGCCTGTCCTGCGCGGGATATTTAATTTTGATTTAAAATTCGGGACGTCCCACCAAAATCGGGACGTCTGGTAACGCTGGTCCTTAATGTCCTTATATTCTAGAAAAGTACATTTTACGTATTACGATCTACGTAATAGGGACAAGTGATATTTATGTAGTAAGTAAGATATCTAGTATACTCTTCAGTATAATAATACATATGTTTAGTATATGTAAATGTATATTTCATCCTAATGTGTGCACCTATTACCTTTTATCTCTGCATCGCCCCACGGTTGACTGGTAAATAATGCCCGTGGCGATGTAAGTACTATTTTGTGCATAAAACTTTAAATAAATAAATATACTAGAAAACTGAGCTGACAACAGTGGGACAAACCATTCTGGAATAAGCATTCCAGAATATTTTATTCATTATTTATTTAGAACATTTTTATCCTATACATATAGGTAAGTACATATATAGAAAAATGATCGTTGAAATTGAAAATGATTTGATATTTAACTTTGATTCATTACGACATTATGCTAGTATTCTTTGTAATTTTTAATTTTATAATAAGTACATTTACCGTAACGTCATCACAAAATTAGTAAAAAATTTGTTAAAAAGCAGTGACTTTTCTCACAAATATTTATATTTACTTATATAGTTTACATAATATGATCTTATGTTAACGCAAATATGAAATTAAATTACCTCGTACAGATTGACGATGTGATTTTTAGCTATAGGGAAGCTCTGTCAGTGTCTATTGCTGCCGAAAAACAACAGAAATGTCGGGAAAAGTATATTTAAAAAGTTTTACATACATACATACATAGATTCACGCCTGTTTCCCAGAGGGGTAGGCAGAGACTACGGATTTCCATTTGCTACGATCCTGACACACTTCTCTGGCTTCATTCACTTTTATCACATTCCTCATACACTCCCGTCGGTTCAAGGAGCTCTTAACCTGGCCTTTGTCCAGGACGCCTCCGATCTGGTCGAGAAACGTTCGCCTAGGTTTTCCTCTTGCGACTGTTCCATTCACACTAGCCTTATAAACTTTCTTAGTCAGTCTTTCCTCGTCCATTCTTTCTACATGTCCAAACCAGCTTAACATACCCTTTTCTATTCTTGTAACTATATCCACTTTCATGCCGCATCACTCTCTAATCACACTATTTCTTATTCTATCTTTCAGAGTCACACCACATATGCTTCTCAACGCTCTCATTTCTACAGCATTTATTCTGCTCTCATGCTTCTTTTGCCATACCCAACTTTCACTTCCATACATAAGTGTGGGCACTAATAGTCCTCTATGAACAGCCAAACGTGCCTTTTCTGATACATTTCGACTGTTCATAAAAGCGCGTAGGGCTCCATTCACTTTATTGCCAGCAATCGTTCTCCTTTCAATATCTCCGTCATGTTTACCATCCCTTGTAAACAAAGTACCCAAATATACAAACTCTTTCACTTGCTCCACTTTTTCTCCATCAATCATAACATTACACATCGTCACGCACTCTTCCTTTTCAAATACCATTACTTTCGTCTTGCTTACATTTATTTTCATTCCTTTACTCTCAAAAGCACCATGCATAATAGTTACCATCGCCTGCAACTCTTCCGCCGATGACGCAAGTATTACTTGGTCATCGGCATAAAGAAGACATTTGACAAGTAACTCATTCATTCTTAATCCCCATTCACAATCTTTTAAATCTTTCAAACAATTGTCCATGTATAGGTTAAACAGCCAAGGTGACGCTACACATCCTTGTCTAACACCTTTATCGATGCTAAACCACTCTGTGTAGGAAAGTTTTACATTCGTCTAAATGTACTTATTTGGTAAACTAGAGTAAAATCATTTCAATTAATAATTTTTAGAGGATAACATGACTAGTTATCATGATTATTCACGACTGTTTTGATAGACGCTACACATACATGATAATACTTACTTCCAGAGTTCAAGTAATTAATACCAAAAAGATACAAAAACAATTAAATTAGCTACAGAAAAAATCCAAATATAAAATACAAAAATTAATACCACAGACAATAGATGTTAGCGCCAATTAAAATGCACAGATAACAAACCGCATTCTCACGTTGTCTGTGACTTGTATAGACAATGGTTCCCATATGACGGAGGTATTTACGCAATGTCTTTGTGGAGTCATGTCATACAAGTTTGGATTTCGGTCGCAATGTATTAGATGTTGAATTAGAATACCTGCTTATTTCGCAATTACCTAAACATAGGTTAACTACTTCTTGGTTTTTAAATAAGTGGTTATGTAAGGTTAAATTGTTGTCTTTTTTATTCTGCTAAGAAGTCGACAAGCATACGGCCTAACTGATGCTAAGCGGTTACATTAGCTTATAATAACTTGATAGGCAGCTTACTAGATGTATCACTATCGTGTTGTCGACTATAGAAAATCTAATTAAAAATGTGATGAAAACTTTCTGGAACTTTAAAAACTCTTCTGGTTGAAAGTACTCCCACGTCGGTTGCCTGTAAGGGAATGGTATTTTTCGATTTGACTCATTTGTACAGTTATAAATTTTTTGCCTATATTGATTATTTCCACAGTAAATTGGTAATTAGGTATGGCCTCCCACACGGTGGACCGACGACCTGGTAAAGGTCGCGGGAAACGGTTGGATGCGGGTGGCCCAAGACCGGTCTGTGTGGAAAACCTTGGGGGAGGCCTATGTCCAGCAGTTGACGTCTTTTGGCTGACATGATGATGATGATGATAATATGGGATAAAAGAATAAGTGAGGTTATGCTTCTGGAACTTTTTTCACTGGAAGGAAGTACTGTTACGCTGGATGCCTGTAAGAGCAGTAGATTGTACTTCTCAGGCGATTTAACTCATTTTTGCTGTCATCAAATATTTGGCATCAGTGGGCTTTTCAAAAGTAAGCTAACATGTAAATAAACATCCTGTCTGACGATGATACCACAGTCTATGGAAGCGAAAAAGAGGATGCGCTGTTATCGCAATTAATAACCACAACTGAATTCCCTCTGAACATCCCAGTGACACCTTTAGAAGTTCTGTCAATCGCTTGTCAAGACATTGGACTTGAGATAGTGACTTTGAATCCCACTCATTGCACAACTGACGTGAACCCATTGCTAACGCACGCATATTAGCATAGTCAATGGTGAAATAGAATACTAGACATTTGTAGCCAAAATCTTTTTAAAATAATCTTCTGAAGATTGGAGGTATACTTCACTGCTACAGTTTTGAACAAAGATGATGCTATCAGGTTCTTTAATATACCTACGTCGCATGTCGCTAATACGTTCCGGCCCTGAGTCAGCTCCAAATCTTAGTACAATTGGGTCCCCTCCAGAAAGGACGTGTCGTAACAATGGGTCAGAGCTCACGGGTCAATCTCCAAACATTGAGAGATAATTCGTTGATCGCTTCGTCCTCTCCACACGTCACAGGGTCGGAGGTCCCCGGTACTTATGACCTTGTATTACATTGGGAGCTACCACGTGATTTAGTTAAATTGATGTAGGTTCACAGAGGCTCAATCCTATTATCGAACTGAGCAAAGAAAATAAATGTAAATTGAGTTACTCACTAAGAAATAAACTTGTGTTACTTTATGACCTACATCCTCCAAATTTATAGACTTGCCTAGTTTGGGGCCAATGTAACACTGCAGGTATTTATTCTATCACATTTTCTATTTTTCTTTTGTAAATTAATACAATACATGTTATACATAGAAACACCCAGATCATTCGAAATAAACTAAACATAACTATAAAATCTACTATAAATCAATTACGCTGATACGTACTAAATCAACCAAACACTACGGGCACAGTACATAATATATTTATGTATGTGCTACGGGGCTTGCTGTTATTATCAACATTATTACCTATTGTATCGTGTATATGTTAATATAGGTTTTTTTCTTCAATATCATATTTTTTATGTCCTCTTTAACACCGTCTTATTTTTAAGACTAATTAAATAATATATAATATGCGAAAACGTATGACCAGCAAAGTAGAACTACGCTTTTTATTGAAACTAATACTGCAGAGAGGTCAAGCTATATCATTGAGTCTACTTGTCCGATTTTTATGGAACGAAGATCATAATAGGATTGCTGATTTAGCTTTATATGTATTTGACTAATGTTAAATGCCATAAGTATGTATACCTATACAATATTTCTTGTACAAACAAATTTACAATGTCTTTATAAAACAGTGGTCGCTCAGTAATCAACATTTGACTATAATTGGTATATTTTTTTATAAATTTATATTGTAAAGATATAAATCTCTATATAACTATGCTCTTAATCTATCATGTCTTTATTAATTAGTGGTCGCCCAGTAATCGAAATTCTTTTTAATTTAATCTTTTTGCACACTTTCGTCATATTATAAACTTTAAGTATACCGAATTTCAAACTCCTCCGTGCGCACAATGTGCTTAAAAAGGAAAGCAAAGTTTTGCTCTTTACGTATTGATATTATTAAACTAAAGGTTTACCTTTGTTTATCGACAAACGTTTTTTACCGTACGATTAAAAGGAATACCTAATGCATTATTTCGCAAGTGATAGGTCGCTTATTCCGAAAGGATAAAATATATAGAATATCAAGCTACGAGCCACGAGTGGCTGAAATGACAGTTATTATATAAATACCTAAAAAAAAGAAATTAACAATCTTTTATCTACACAAAAGATTCCCCCAGCTATTTAATTGTTAATTGAAGGCGCTTAGGTTATTTAACTTCGGATATGGGTAATGTTATACTAACGATATTAAAATACGCGTGTTTACTAATTCAATTCCAGATCTCGTGACACCCATATTTGTAATTGCGGATGAGGAAAAATCAAGGCAAACTTAATTAATTATCCATGCATTAATTAAGTAATTGTTAATACTGTATATAGTCTCTGTCTATCTTTATGGAAACAAAAGTAAATATTTCAGGTTGTTTGTCATGAATACGACTGCATAATGAGGTCTCGACTTCAATTGCCGAACAAAGTGTTTTTGGCGTTTTCTGCCAAGAAATCTTTAGTACAGCAAGCAGTCTTGAATTTAGAGTTACCATCAGTACTTGATACTATCAAGTCTTGAATTTAGAGTTACTATCAGTACTTGATAGTATCAAGTACTGATGGTAACTCTAAATTCAAGACTGCTTGCTGTACTAAAGATTTCTTGGCAGAAAACGCCAAAAACACTTTGTTCGGCAATTGAAGTCGAGACCTCATTAAGCAGTCGCATTCATGACAAACAACCTGAAATATTTACTTTTGTTTCCATAAAGATAGACAGAGACTATATACAGTATTAACAATTACTTAATTAATGCATGGAGTTGATAGTAAACTATTGTACGTTATTTCGGGTAAACGTACTTTATATAATACTTTATTACGAAAACAAAGTACGTGAAAATACATACTTCATTTTAACTATGTCGACTTTCAAAGATTTTAGTTAATTGTTTACTAAAAGAAACAAAAAGCAACGCTATAAAGATAGATTGTAAAAAGAGACGATTAAGACGTCCCTTGAAAATAAATATTTGTTAGATGTTGCTTTTAAAAATATGAAACTAAATAGCAAGTTAAAAATATTATTAATTAACTTGCTTCTGAGACTAAATATACTAGATTTATTCAAAATAAAGGTAGCAACTCCACTTGAAATATGGTTGCACTTGAAATATGGTCGCACTTGAAATATGGTCGCACTTATTAAAATCAAAGTTGGCGAAATGTATGAAAATAACACATCTCTGCCTACCTTTCGGGGATATCTTAAACGTCATTATACCTTGAGAGATACCACAAGGAGTGAATGCCTCTATAAATCAGTGTTAAACAAAACTACATCACTTGCGGCAGTATCAGTTTATTTATACAAACATGAAACGATACGAGAGTACAGCCGGTTCAAGGTCCCGGGTTCACGACCTTCCGCGTGCTATTATCAATTAGCCAGATGCACATTCATAACGCTTTATGCCGCATACGGAGTTTTCAAGGCTATTCGATTTGGGTATTGGATATGAGTTTGTTCTGATAATTATGTTTACGGCAAGCGAGGACTTGGTATAAAGATGACTTCTTTGTAAGGTATTATTTTAATATGACTATTTGTATTTATTATTTATTTTAGCATACAGTAACTGTCGCTTATGGATACGACTCAGGCTTTTACAAATGCAATGCAATTTTATGAAACTACAAGGCACTGCTGCTCTTTGCTAAAGAATCATACGGCCCTGCAAGTAATTACCGTAGCCATCATGAAGTGGATGTCTGCAAGAAGTATACTAAGGCTAAATCTTTTGAATTAAGCTATCGAGATATTATGACATAAACAAAATTTTAACAAAAAAGAAAACCGACTTTTAGAAAGAATGTTCTAAAACTTAAAATGCACTAAAAAGTTAATAAATAATTGCATATTCTTGTGATTAATTAAATTATTGTTATTTTTGGGGTCGGTGTCACAATCGGTTCACCCAGTTGAAAGTAACGAGGTAGCAAACATAAAAAAAATGAATACTGACGAATTGAGTACCTCATCCTTTTTTTGAAGTCGGTTAAAAAGCACTCTGAATAGATGTCGGCCTCAGTTCCAAGAATGCTGAATTAAACTTATCATATTTTTTTTGTCATTAGACGGTTTTGCTAGTGACTGGCTGGAGACTACAAAAGATGTTTTTGGAAATTCAAGGATATACATCCTTATTTATGTTATCGTCTGCCTTTTACTCTACTTTTACTAGTTCTAGTTATCCGAGTCTAGTCCATTAATTACAACTTCTCCTGTTTAAAGCGAAGAGACTTTTACTTCTAGTTTTGCGAGGCATCTGAAAGGCAGAATAGCCTATTTATTTTTGCTTTACGGTAAGTAGATTTGTTAGTTATCCCTTGGTCTGCATCACTCATGGAACACAGCCATGTCAAGAGGTTACCGCTAAAAACAGATCGCTCTATAACGTATAACCAAAATGTGGGTGTAATTTCCTGTCAATCTATTAGGAGATGTACCAGCGTTAGTATGCTAGTAATATATTCTTGGAAAACTCCACTTATCCATTATCAAGTTGGTTCAAAAGCTATTCATGAGCTAAACAGATGATCGCAAAAAATAAACGACATTATACCCATTTGACAATGGATCAAATGGGCAACACAAGGTCGCCAGCAAAAAACAGTTCAACGACAAAAACAAGATAAATTTTGTGTGTTTAGCAGATTAATCTTTGTTATTTTATGGGTTTTTTTTCTAGAATATTATTGGGAATTCGTCCTTATGGACTAAGGTTCATCCGATTTGATTTTAAATTCTTTTTGTTATACATATACGAATGAAGTAACCATACACAACAGCTCATAAGAAAAAGAAATAAATTGATATTTATCGTAAATAATACAATCAGTCAAATCAATATGGAAACACATAAAACCTGACTTAGATTTTAAATTAAACCCGAAGCTATTAAGATGTGAAAACCGTTTTAAAATCTGGTTTCTGCGTGAAACTCGAAAAAGCCACCTTTTTAATACCAAACTGCGGGTTATGAAAAGAAATATCCTTGGAGGCTCTGTAAACAACTCCTAATGTGGTTACACTGTTCTTTGATATACACATAAGAATAAACTTAAATGGAGAAAACCATCCAATTGTAGGGGTCAACAAGATTAGAATAGGACCCCATAAAAACGAGCGTACATTTTGAACCGACTGTTGGCGCTATTCGTACTATGAAACGCATGAAGTAGGTGACGTTTTGATCGACCTAGACACTACCATAAAGTGGTTCGAACATCGAAGTAATGTCACTTTCAGAGAATGAAATTCGAAGAAACATTATGACCCTTTTTTTTTTTTTTTTTTTTGTGTGTGCTAGTTGTTGGCCTCAGATGGCCTTTACAACTTTACGCGGACTGTGGGTGAGCGCAGAAGGCTCCCAACCCGTTATAAAATAAACTAGACAACGTTGGTCCCCAAGGGTGGACTACCACGGACCTCGGCTTGGGGCGTTGTCGGCAACGTGGATCTAAGGTGATCCACGGAATTAACATTAGCGCGACGCGTATTCCGGCCTCTGCGGCGAGGGCGGAACCGCGGACGACTTTGTATGGCTTCGCGAGCCGTGTATGCTTTGTCTTGTGCGAGTGTGATGCTATCATCTGGTTCGTCTAATATGAGCCTAGGTCTCCTAATTTTGGATATCCTAGATTGAGTGTAGTTTATCGCCGCAATTGAATTTTCGAAGTTATGTTCGTATACAACTTCTAATTATCGCTCGCTTTAACGGTGGGCGAAAACATCGTAAGAAAAACTGCATTACAGTTTCTTTCAAAAACGACTTCTGCTGTTAAATGCTAGACAAATAAATGCCAAGAAAATATAAATAAACAATCTTAACAGTCATACACTTTTGCGTTTATGGTTGTTTAGCAGCAGAACAGTACTTAATTTTTTTATAAGTTACTAAGTAGCATAACATAACATTTTTTATAAAGGTCGGTCGGCATTGGCATGTGCGTTAAATGCATTGTAAAGCGAGATACAGACTATAACTGTGTCTAGGTCACCGCATAGTGTTCGCTAACCGAGCAGACGCGCTAATTATGTATATGTATATAACACATTACTATAATAATGTGAGATGTCATTTGATTTGCACTATGTTTGTACCTTATAATAAAGCAAGTCGAGTCAAAGTCAAAAACCTGTATTTGAATAATAACGTGTAAACATTAATGGTCAATTAACTAATAAAATAAAAATAACTGATATAAAAATGCTGCATTGAAAAAAGCCGGTTCAAGGAGTAGAGCTCTCACGATCATGAGAAGCAGGCAAGAAACTCATGGCCACTCTTTTTTTAACCGCCAAATGTTTACAATTTGTTTCCAACAAGACAGGTTCGGCCGACCCGAGAACAATTAATCCTGGAACTTCATGCTTAGGCACAGGCACAGCAGTCACTCTCACTACCGCTACACCGTCGAGAGATGAAGATAGCTATACAAACTCATAGTAGACCCTCTGATAATAATAAGTCAGGCTTGCAAACTACTGAGAAAGAAGTCTCACTAATTCCATGACACAAAAAATCAATAGAACTAATGAGAATGACCCACATTTAGTTGCAGTCAGTCCAATAAGACATTCAGCTTTTATCAAATCGTGAAATATCAGTTACTTGCTCTAAATTAAAAGATATATATCACACGAAACGTAATCCCTAAACACGGCAAAAAGGTCACCGGATTCAAAATGGCGGCGTGTAGCGCGCGAAAATGGCAAACGTTTGAGGTTAAAAGTGAAAGAGCTCACGCCCTCTATTGTGATTTGTCTATGGAACATTCCAATTACAATGTGGGACCTAGATAAAAACCTTTAATAAGCTACACGTTTACTTTTACTTTTAGTAATGTAATTAAAACTGTTGTGTATTGGATTTATAATAGACTAGCTGTGCTCCGCAGTTTTACCCGCTTTTTTATTTTGAAGTATCTATTGTAACTTAACATCATTGTGGTAGACTGTTGTGGGTTCAAACCAACACGGGACGAAAATTTGAGTGATTTACAAATAGTTGAACCGAGTAGGGGTGTTCTTTATGACCGTTGTTTAAATGTTTGTAAAGCCTCAACAATTATTATTTTTATAAAAAGCTTGATAGTAACCGATTTAAGTGGCCTAAGGAAGCTTGCAACACGCACACGAATTAACAATTCTAAAATAAAACAAAAATTAGCGTTATGCTCTTCTTATACCTATTCGGGAATACATTAATAGCCTGATAGCAATCGATTTCTGTACCTACCCTCCTCTAGAGTATAGACGCTTGCAACACACGACGTACCACGAATTGCCAGCCAAAAAAATCAAAATACCGAACCAGGCAACACTGGCCACAGGGTTACCTGCACACAAACGGATATAAGTCAGTTTTCTAAGAGAAATCCGTAGTATCAGTATCATATTACGGTGAATGAAAGCAGCTTAGTGCTGTTAATGATATCGAGTGTCTTCATGATCGAGTAAGCAGGAATATTACTCCAGGCGCAAAGGAATTTGAACCTTTAAGTGTATGAGTTAAGGTTGAAATTTAACAATAGATTAGAGGTTCAGTTTCGTGGCGTTTTATTCAATTTTCGCTCGTTATAGTATTAGTTTACTCTTGAGCTGGTTTTGTGTCAGTCCTTTGTGAGGATTTGTGTGATTGGTTTTAGGTTCAGCTGGCCAGAGATTGCTTGAGAACTAATAAGCCGGTTTTTACTGTGGACATGAAATGTAATTAATTTCACCATAAATGTGACACAAGCATATAGCTTTACTGATGATGCTAATTATTAATACTTACCATCATAGTGATTCTTACCGTAGTCAAAGCTCACTTGCAATATGAAGGATTTGATTCGCGTTTGCCTACCCCAAAAAATACAATAAAAGTTAGGAAACTGCGGCTTTAGGATGTACCTAAAGCCGCAGTTTCCTAACTTTTATGTGAGTATGGAACTCTTCATTTAATATTCTATCATATATAATATATTCTATCACATACACACAACACCATCTAGCCCAAACTAAGATGAGCTTGTACTATGGGTACTAGACAATGGATAAACATACTTATATACTTTTTTTTTTCAAAGTCAAAAATCGTTTATTCACTTAGGTCACAAAGTAACACTTATGGACGTCAAATATAATAGATATGTTTGTAAATACAGACATATCTATTATACATAGAAACACCCAGACCAAGACAAAAATCCATGTCCATGCAAACAATTTTTGACTTGTGCGGGAATCGAACCCGCGACCTCAGGCCTGGCAGTCGGTTACACTAACCATTACGCCATCGAGATTTAGATTTAAAAATCGTATCTTTCATCAGAAGGAGTAAACAAGGCTGTGTTACACATTCGCATTCGACAACTAGGTATTATCCCACGTAATTATAGCCGAGACGTTTACCGGTTAGAGTGCCTAAGGAGGTCTCTACTCCTTAATAGAGACCTCCTTATGCACTGTAACCGGTCCTCACGTGTTTAGACTTTAGAAGTTGACTAGAAAACCCAATACCACTACAATTTACCAATGCGGTCTATGGGACACGTAAATCTATACTTTGACTATATTTTGGCTGTAGCCATTACACCGAAAGATATGGCATTGTCTTTTCCTTAAAAATTACAACTAAACGGACTAAACGCGTCACTTACGAAGTATTTATTTCCATTGTCTAGTACCCATAGTACAAGCTCTGCTTAGTTTAGGCTAGATGGTGTTGTGTGTATGTGATAGAATATTACTATTATTTATTATTATTTACATTTAAAATTCCAGATATTTTAATTGTTATTTACATTAGAATTTCTTTGAAATTAAACAAATTTACTTACTTTACTGTTTACTTCTATTTAAAAGTTATTTAAATTATAAAACTATTCGCGTAAACGTAAGACAATATTATTGGAATTTCTTTTTCTAAGTAGTGTTACTTCCATTGAATGTGTCTACGTATATTGATACAATTACGCAATAAACATATTACACGAAATAATCATGTCTATCCGACCACATATATTTTTTACCTGTGCTGTATAAGATAAAAACCATCATGTAGAGAATCGCGAACTGACCTCTTCAACAATTAATGTGTATTCCGAATATTAAATATAAATAATTACATCAACATATGAAATAAAATAATTATTACAGGTATAATAGATAATTAAAACAACTAACTATAAACCATAGAGAATGAAAAACACAGAAGTTTTTGTCATAACTTTTTGCCGCAATTAGGTAATTTTAAATATAGAATGTTTTATTTTTAAATGTTACGATAGATAATGACTTCTGTGTAACGATTGGGTTTTGCCCAGACAGAAGTTCAAAAGGATACTTAAGATAAATATCTTCTATCTTCATAATCTTGGTAAATTCGTTGTTTTTGGTTAATAACGTTGGTTATTATTTTTTATAAGGGTGGAATTATTGTAATGTGAGAAAATTCATTTTCTTAACATTTGACTACTAACTTAGGAAACAAGCATATCTGATGCTTAGCAGTTGCCATTCGCTTGTTAAGTTTAAGATCTCCTGGCAGCGCTAACACTTTTCCATTGCTGATTGCATAGCTACTCTTTAAAGAAGTTGTGTGAACCACATACCTACCTACAGGGACCTAGATAATAGGAAATGAGCCTATCGCCGTTAATTATACCCCACGTAGTACGAAGTAAATATTTCGTTATCTACTGAACCCACGCCCAACTCCGTGCAATTACTTAGAAGTTTCTTTCAGCAAAATCCATTCACGCTCTACCAGAATCGGAGAGCAAATCCAATATTTTCTTAAAATTGCTGATCTTTCGGATAATTTTATAATTACTATCTATTGTTAACTTTACTACTCAAGATCTTTGTAAACCTATCGCATGTACAACCGAATCAACGATTGAGTATGTTGACCAATTAGCCCAAATATGAAGGCACGCGTAAATTGCCGACCTTGTCTTGTGTTCTTGCTGTGAATAGGGTTGCCAGGGCTCTATAAGATAGAGACAGTATCTTCATTTAAGCGTAAAATCCCGGCTGCCATAACGTTTTGGGCTGCAGCGGTCCACCGGCGGCTGGACATAATTGTTTTTTTAATTGTTTGACATTTTAACATTTGAGAGATTATCTTGAATTTTATTATTATTACGTGTTTCTCTTTCACGGGTGTTTTCCTAATGCGTTTAACTTTGGGAGGCTTACACGGGGACATGGGTGCAACATGTAGAGGCCCTTCGAGAGTTAGTACTGTTTTTGGCTTGAACAATAGATTTTTGTATTTATTTATGGATGGTCCCAGTCGACGGAAGAAAAATATTAAAATTAAATGGATCCGGCAACTGGGACCGCGGTCCGAGTTAATTGCGGTCCCAGTCGCCGGAATCCTCACTTTGCCAACCATGTATAGTCTGTGCGAGTCCACAGATTATATAAATTGAGCGAAACCATAAAGCGTACTAGCGCATAATTGAATGCAAATAACGCGACGACAGAATAGAAATTGTTTATCACGTAATCATTGAGCAACGTTGCTTTCTAGGGACACACGGACGGACAACTGGGACAATATGTTGTAGTTTTTAATAAATGTGTGGCAAACTAATAATAAATATTGTAGTTTTAGCCTAATACGAACAAATATATCTACACTAATATTGGGGCAGCTAGTTATGAATATTTGCTATTAAAATTATTATGTTCGGGTACTTTGAAATAACTACACTGGAGCATTGAGACAACTACCATCTTAGTCTCCCCGTGACCATGGCTGCTGAAAAGCAACCGAAACGTCGGGGAAAGTGTAAACACAAATATAAATAGTATAATAGTATAGTAATAGTTTTAATAGTTTCAATAATTGAATTAGCTTAAAAATTTGTAAAGTTTAGTAGTAATAGTAGTGTAACAGTTTTCAAAATTTTGTAATAAAGTGTCAAATAAACAACGCGGTAAAATCCGTATATAGTAGTTTAATTTCAATGAATAACATTCGCGTAAACAGAAGACAACATTATTAAAATTACATTAAAGCTGTGCTCGCAATTTTTAAGCGTGTAAATGTAACGCGCCTAAGGCAGGTTTGGTTAAATTTAAATTCCGTTCTTTTCTTTCCCAGGCATTCTCGGATCATTTCTCGTGAAGACGCGATGCTCGTTTTGTCTTGTGTCTAAAAAGCATGCATACTTATTGAGGACTATATGTGTTCGCGGTTTCACCCGCGTTTATGATTACTGCGCCGCCTCCGTGGGTCATAGCGTGATGTTATTTAGCCTATAGCCTTCCTCGATAAATGGGCTATTCAACACTAAAAGATTTTTTCAATTCGAATCAGTAGTTCTTGAGATTAGCGCGTTCAACCAACCAAACAAACAAACTCTTCAGCTTTATAATATTAGTATAGATAAAAGTGAAAATTATAATTATTATATGCTTTAATTAACATTGGCCTAGACGGATTACGGTCAAATATTTTTAATACATAGTTGTAGAATTGTAAATATATAATTCTACAACTATGTATAAAAAATATTTGACCGTTTCCCTTCTAAAATACCCGGTTTGTAGAATGCACTATATGTTAGCACAGACTAACATAATTACAGAAAGTCATAATAAGAGAATAAATATTGTTATTGTGTAAACAATAGAATATAAGTTTATATTTTACATAGAATGACAACTTTAATTTGGGATAATACCTATCTAAAAGACAAGACAAGATAAAATAAAAATAATACATTTATAGCGCGCACTCAAGCAATAAGAGCAATTACAGATATTTTCAAACGGATAGAAAGCCTCTGACCATAGAAAAGCTATGAAGAGTTATTAACAACAATGAAATTGTGATTAGTATCACATCACTATCATTACAATATTATAACACAGTCCTTCGCCGCGTATATCTGTCTGTTCGTGATAAACTCTAACACTATTGAACAGATTTTCATACAGTTTTCACCAATAGTCAGAGTGATTCATGAGGTAGGTTTAGGTGTATAATTTGTTAAGGTTTGGTACTACTCGTGCGAAACCCGGGCGGGTCACTAATATTATAATAATTACGGGTGCATTATTATGTTTACATCACTCAACGTACAAAGTAATGTAAAAATAAACAGGCAAATATATTGTTTTCATAATGTAATCCATGACATGCCACAACAGCATCGATTACAATGAAATGTTTCGTATCGATTCGTCATACCAATGAAACAATATCGTTGTCGTTAATCGACGTGGTCGACCGCGATGCGCGCTGGCTGAATGACTGTTTCAGTGCGTCGAACGTGCTCATAAAAAAGTAAAACGCGTTCGATTTTAATTTATTTGACATATTTGTTTTTTAATAAGCAGTGATAAATGTAGATCGAATGTAATATTTAGTATATGGAAGTACTAAAGAGTATTCTGTGATACCTAAATAGTATTGGATCTACTTGATTCTGAATAGCTATACGGTAGTGTCTGTCTGTTTACACATTGACCCCTGGCTTGAATTTGAGTTGAACTTTAAACTGCTAAGGCTAGACTTCTATATTTAAAAAACGAGCCGTTTTAGCTACGAACAGATAAATTTTGACATACTTTTCATATAACATATTGTATCAAAAATTTACTGCTCGCAGCCAAAACCACTCGATTTTTTTATAACAGAACTGAGCCTTAGTCAACTGTCAGGCATTTGATTCACCCCCATAGTGCGCCAGGCTTTTACTAGAGTCGAAATTAAGAAAAATATTATTGTGTATTGACGGACGGCGCGATATCTGATCAAAATATTTTACTAACACGTGGATAACGTTGTGAGGTACATACTTACCACCATCTTTATTTGTAAATTATTTAATTTAAGAATTGTATGTATCTGTTTGTTTTCCCAAATAAATAAATAAAATTAATAATACTAGCGGTCGCCTAGTGGGCAAAATTCGACATAATTCCTAAGCTTGCTACTTTGTTTTCTGTTTTTAGAGTTCGAAAAAACTCTTATACAACAGCTTTGTCCGTCCGTCTGTCTGGTATACAACTTTCAACTCAAGAACCGTAAGAGCTAGAGACTCGCGGTCAACGCCATTCGACTCAGCATAGTCGATATACACCCGAAATTACTATGACCTTTGACCTCTGACCTCAAGTTTTGCCGTTTGCCGTTTCTCACTTGTTCTCTATTACATATAAAGGTATAGGTAACCATAGTTACAAAGAATTGTACGACGCGCGACGTCAGACGAACAATGTCGAAATACTACGAACACAATGCGACTGCGTATGTCAAATGCATGGTTGTGTGCGTGTAGTGTTTTTTAATGTATTTCTCATAGACTTAGAATTTTTCGCTACAGTTCTAATGCATATTTTATATAAATATTAGGATTCGCCCCTCCTTCTCCATATAAACTTTAACTGTGCCAAATTTCATACTGCTCCGTCCGCGTAATTTTCGTAAAAAGGGGTACAAAGTTTTCGCTCCACGTATTAATATATAGATATCGCCTGTATTTTCTCTGACACAATTACATCACATAGAATATAATTATATTGACTGCGCGGATGACGTAGTGGTTTAAGTGGTCGCCTCGCCACTGTCCCTGCGTCGAGTGCTGTGGGTTCGAATCCCACACGGGACAAAAAATTGTGTGATCCACCGAATCTGGGTGTACTTTGTGTCCGTTGTTTGAGTGTTTTTTAATATTTAATAATATTCTATCACATACACACAACACTATCTAGCCCAAACTAAGCAGAGCTTGTACTATAGGTACTAGACAATGGATAAGTATGTCAAAATATATCACATACACACAACACTATCTAGCCCAAACTAAGCAGAGCTTGTACTATAGGTACTAGACAATGGATAAACATACTTATATACTTTTTTTTGTAAATACATACATATAAACACCCAGACCAAGACAAACGTCCATGTTCATGCACACAAATGTTTGACTTGTGCGGGAATCGAACCCGCGACCCCAGGCGTGGCAATCGGTTACACTAACCACTACGCCACGAGGCCGACAAATGTTTGTAAAGTACCCCGCGACACAGGAAATATTTTGTGGAGTTACCTCTAATCCTTTGTAATCACCGACAAATCGTAAATAGTTGAATTACCTGTAAACAAATAAAAAACATTATTAGTACATTTCATTCACTATATAGAAGTATAGTTTGAGGTTATGTTAGTTAAGGAAAAACGTATTTTATTTAAACTATTTGCTCATAAAATTACGAAGGTATTTAGTGCTTCCTCATCCGAGACAGGATAAATATACACTGTTTGTATTTGTAACATAATAATATGACAATCGCTTTCTTAAATAAAAGTAATTGCCCTAATTATAACGTTATATTTTTCGAATATCGTAGGTAGTAGCATTAGGGGAGACCAACAGACTGCAATGCAGAGGGTCTCGGGTTCGAACCCACGTCGCGCACCTCTGACTTTCGGAAGTTATAATTATGACTTTTCGAAATTATGTGCGTATTGATTGACAATTATCGCCTGCTCCGTGCCTCGGAGAGCACGTTAAGCCATCGGTCCCGGCTGCCTTGAACATCTATGGCAGTCGTTATTGGGAGAGTGTCGACACAAAAGATCCCACTGGGTCGAAGTGTCGCCGGTCTGCACTGACTGGCACCCACATAATATAAGATAAGATAAGATACGTATATAGTCAGACCAATATATTATCCTAATCCTAACTAATATTATAAAAGCGAAAATGAGTTTGTTTGTTTGTTACCTTTTCACGCCTAAACCACTGAACCGATCATCCTGAAATTTTGCATATACGTTGTCAGGTGTACAGAAACGGACACAGGCTACCTTTCATCCCGAAAAAAATTACTGTTCCCGAGGAAAACAATAATAACGTTCTTATGATAATAGATGGCGCCACGTGTCTTTCGAATCATGATTGAATTATATTATTACAAGCAGAGTACAACCCGAATTGATTGTCAAATTCTAAATTAACGCGAGCGAAGCCACGGGCAAAAGCTAGTACACTATAGTTAAAATATTACAGTGAAATATTGCCCATTTACAAACACCTTTTAATACATACTTTCAACAAATAAGATTTTATTGACAACTACAAACAATAAAACGGACACAACACCTACACTTTCACATCGCAAATTTTGGTTCCGCATCGAACCGAACATATTCAATGACAAGCTAACCTATCATACCATTGCACCATCGTTCAATTCATAAAGTATAAACTCTACAACTGAAACACCAATAGTTCTTTCCTGTTTCGTAAGCGCGAACGTACGGCCACTGCGTAATAAGCTTAAGGCATAAATCAGTTAAGTACATGATTTCGTACATATGTATGTAATACGTTACATTAGAACTATGTACTACGGATTGGCGCACGATAGATTCCGTTACAATAATTCGCGTTTAGTATTGAATGGATTGATCTTCGGTAGCGTGTCTGGTTTTGCTAGGGTTTGGGCTGGAGATACTTGTAAGTGTAGTAATATCCATATTAGAATATATAATATGGCAGTTTATTTCAAAACTCATAGTATATAATACAACTTGATTAATATTAATACATTGATATATAAAAACCTTTTATACATCAATGTATTAATATAATTAATTTATCCTAACTCTTTCTAGGCTGGATCGATTTTGATAATATTATCAAATTCTAGAAGGAGTTCTTTTCGTTCTTCTCTCATACGAGAGACCTACTAAAACACACACAATACATATTATACTAGCTGTTTCCTGCGACTTCGTCCGCGTAGGTTTTAACTAAAAAGTGTTTGTCTCTTCTGTGCCTATTTTTTTTCTAAAATCAATATAGCCTAAGTTACTCCTTATAACATCAGCTCTGCCAGTGAAAGTCCCGTCAAAATCGGTTCAGCCGTTTCGGAGATTAGCCGGAACAAACAGACAGACAAACAAAAATTTAAAAAATATATGTTTTCGTATAGGTACCTTATATACTTTCATATGCATTAGATAAAAAGCTGTTATTTTGACATTACAAACAGACACTTCAATTTTATTTATTTGTATAGATTGTGTGTGTTTTAGTGGGTTTCTGGGTGGTTTAGATTCACAATCAGACTCTGTTTCTGGCGCTGCGATTGGGTTCTACGCATATTATTTTAAAATTTACTGTCATTCGGGTAGAACAACGTTTGTCGGTTCCGCTAGTATAAAATATAGGTAATATAAAAGAAAGTAAGCAATCAAAAAGTTGGACTAAAAAAGTAAAAGTAAACCCTCTAATAGGCGTCACAGAATTCCTCCGCATCACAGTTGACTGGTAGTGTGCCTAGAAGACAGACAGTATTAAGGTAGCCTTTCTTCAAAGTAGTCTGTATGTCCTTCCCCTTCCTTCCTTCCTTTCGTGTGGTTAGTGGCCAACCTGTTGTCAAGAGTTGTTCAAGCCGCCCCATAGGCCTCTGACATGGCTTAACGACTGCTGTCAATTTGACAACAACCGGGACCGAATTTTTACGTGCCCTTCGAAGCACGGAGACGCTCAGATGAAATACCACTAAGCGGTCACCCATCTATAGACTGACCGCACCCAACCTTGCTTAACCTCGCTAATCGTTTACCGATCAGTGAGTGCAACTGGCTATGAGCGCCTGTATGTAAGATATAGACAACTTTTAATGAAAGATTTACTCAGGTTTTAACTGTCTCCACCATCAAAATAGAACAGCAGTTTAGCCGTAAAAAAATAACAAACAGTCATCATTCTTGAATATTGATTACTTGGCGACAAATTCAATTATAATTTAAATCACAACGGACGAATGAATTCACATTTGGAGTTGATAGTCATCAAATCCGAAAAGTAAACCAACAGATGGTTTTCACCTAAACATAACGAAGGAAATCAAGTTGCTGCATTCCTTTTCGAGTCGCGTATGTGTTTGCAGGTCGAAAGAGCTACATTCAAGATCATTGTCAGTACTTTAAGCAGATGTAGCGGACACCAGAACCAATTCATCTTCGTCAAAAAATCGTCCCAGTATCCGCACGTGTGATTAGCATGACGGCTCCACCGTCAGAAATTAACTGGACGACTTGATTAGAAGCGTCGAGAACTTCCTTATAACCGTACCGCCGTGTGTCATACTCAAACAACGACGGACAAAGTACCAGCAGACAGGTAATTACTTTACGAAATAAGATCTGGAAGCGTGAAAAAAATTGCCGAAGTTTCGGGCCGAATGTTCGTGGTATTCGTGCACAGACCATGGAGCGCGTAAATGCGCAAGTTTTGAGACGATTTTAGGGCTATTCGTACCACGACACATATGAAGCATTTTAATTTTTTTGGAAGTTTATTGGTACGCATAATTCATGCGTGGCGTGGAACTTTACAAACATTCAAACAACGATCAGAAATAACACCCAGACTCTGAGCAACCATTTGTGGATCACACAAATTTTAGAAAAAAATCGGCGCGTTGGTGCAAGCGATCACTTAAACCACTATGCCATTCGTGCAGTTTACGGACTTAGCATTAAACGAAAATGCTGAATTTTCGGGCTGAATGTTTATGTTATTTGTACTATGATACATACGAAGTATTAGAGCTACCATGGAACGAAAACCCGAAGTTTCGGGGCAATGTTCTTGCTATTCGTACGTTACACACGAAGTGCAGGCCTGCCATGGAGCGCGTGAATACCCGTTTCGAGATGATTTGACTGCTATTCATATTATGATAATATGAAAGCGGCTTCGCTCAGTCAGGAGCAGTAATTACTTCTGGGTGAAAGGTACCCCATGTCCTTTTCTGTACACTGACAACGTGTATGCGAAATTTCATGATGGTCGATCGAGTAGTTACGGCGTGAAAGCATAACAAACAAATAAACTGACATTCGCATTTATAATATTAGTTAGAAATATGTGTAAAACTGCATTGATTTATTTGTCAACTAAAATTATTGGTCGGGGTATTTGACATTTTAATCTTTAAGTGGGATCAGACATAATAGGTACAAGATAGGTTACGACGTGATGACCTCAGCGATACATTGAGGTAAGCGCAAACGCGACTACCGATAGTGACGTCAATACCGATGCCGTGGCGGCACTATTATTTATTTAATTTATTTCACAAACAATATAACATTGTGTTGACATTGAATATAATAATAATGTAGGTTTATATACTTAGATATTAATTTAAAAATAATTAAAGTAAAACTAAAACATAGTGTAATAAATTGAATAATATTATTAATATTAACAAATTAAGTCAGTGTAATAATTTAAGTAAACATTTAATAATTAATATGAGTCGTATAATTATTTAGGAATAATATAATAGTATACGTATAAGAATTAATTATTATTATATGCAGGCCGCATATATTAATAATTAATTCCTCAAGACCGAATTTCGGTCACGGTTACCTATTAAAAAGCTAGTCATTTGCGCAAACACAAGTGCACTCAATATTCTCTCACTCTCGTAGTTCGATGTGACAACAATCTGACGCGACCAGACAAAGATCAGACGCAGAACAAATGTCCTAACGCCTAGCTGCTATTGAGAATTTCTGGATATAAAATATCGATAACATTTAACAGATAAGTAGAAAACTGTCAGATAATAAGTGCCTAAAGCCTAAAAATGCCTTAAGATTTGCTTAAATGGCTACCTAGCCAGTTTAGCCACAGCCTAAATTGAGCGTTGCGAGTTCTCTAACCGACCCATAACGATTAACCGATGTGAATACTTATTGCTTGTCTCGTTTTTTCAATACTTGTTAATTCTAATTGCTTTAAAAAACATGGCACTAAGTTTGAGATGGCAAGCACCGCATTTGGGTACGTGGATATGAAGTAATATATTACAAAAAAAAAAGATGTCACAACATCTATTCGAAATACGAATACAGCTGTTCAAGATGGCGTCTCAGCACGGGGTCAACGCACGCATGACAGAACAATACCTGGCCGAGTTGGGATTGTAACGCAAATTCGCACATTTGCTAACAGCTAACGGTCTTCTTAAATAGGTCACGTTGCTTTATTGCATTCTGTTTTTACAGCTTTTTGTTTTCGCGGTATAAGATTATATATTCATCTGATTAGTGTGAATGATAAGAAATACGTATGAAAACAGTCACCTGTGAATGCATTGTTAAAAGTAAAGCCAGTTTTAACGGGTCATTTATGTTTATTTTTGTCAACATGTTTTTAGTGCTGTTATTCCAATGTTTCTGCTTCAACATACATCGTTAGTTGTTAGTTAGTAACTGTTTCTAATAGTAAGCTGTCATAAATATTATCATTTTATTATTGGCGTCTGTCTCGAAAATAAACTGTCTCTAGACTTAATCCTAATTTGTTGTTTATTTTGTATTGTAAGGTTATCTATTTTGAGTTAATTGTATGTTTTTAAAATTCTTTGTAGTTACTGTGCGATTCATCTCTGAATGTTTTTAAAATTCATGTTCATATTTAATATGTTTAGTATGTAAGTTCAAAACTCTACACAAAGTTCTTTGTATTGAATAAATGACCAATGGCAATGCTTTTTAGTACCTAATTTATTTATTAATTTCAATAATGTAATACAATATAATATTTGACCTGTTCTCGTTGTGGCCCAAAGAATAACTATAACGACTGTAAAATAAAGAATAGTAAAATTAAGTAATTTCATGAATAGATAGAGGCCTATTCATTAAATTACTTAATTTTATTTTTCCTTTGTATTTCTCTTCACTATTGGCAGAATCATCGATAATCGCAGAAACCAATTGAGAAAGGATGAAATATTTCATCAATCAATTTATTGCAGTCCAGAGCCCACTGTTGGACATTGGTCTCCAGAATAGCGCCACTTTATTATCTTAGTCACAATGACAGGCACTTATTTACGCACTAAAACTGTTTGTGGAATAGTTTTCGGTTTATTACTGCCTATCGTAATATTACGAATTCTATTTAGTATTGCATAGTGTTATTGGATTTTTCTGTTAGGAAATACCCAATAATATAGCATAGACACTGAACCTGTTAGGACTATATGACGTAGGAGCTACACATGCAAAATGTAAGCTTGATACACGTATGAATATTATAAACACTCCAACACTCCACTGTAGTAGAGCCTTGCTGATTTCAGCATGAATAGGCCAGCTCGACCGGGGAAGGGCTGGTCTCACAGAATATCGACGTGAAATAGCAGTATAGTTGTTTCGTTCGGTAAGTGAGAGTGCCGGAGGCCCAATCACCCTCTTTCCCCCTTCCCACTTCCTTTCCTAAAGGGTCAGCAACGCGCAAGTGATGCCTCTGGTGTTGCAGGCGGCCATAGGCTACGGTGACCACTTACCATCAGGTGGACCGTATGCTTATTTGCCACCTTAGTTGTATAAAAAAAAGACACTTTCGTGCGATCTCATCGTGGTGAGGGCGCATCTATAATATAAATCTTTGTTTATTTCCATTTGTGTCATATGAGACAAGAAACTAAACAAACAGAATCTGTATTTTAAAAGCAATAATTAATTTAATTTCCTTCTTCCTTAAATCCGACATCATCCGCGCTTATATTTAATTCCTGTACCGCAGATCACCCACCGCGTCTGTCTGTTCGCGATAAACTCAAAAACTACTGAACGGATTTTCATGCAGTTTTCACCAACAGACAGGGTGATTCATGAGTAAGGTTTAGGTGTATAATTTGTTAAGATTTTGTACTACCCTTGCGAAGCCGGGCGGATCGCTAGTAATGCTATACTTAAAGTAAGTAATCTACAGAAAGCAGGAGTACTCTAGTCTAGTGGTTAATCATTGATATGCCTCGTAGAGGTCTCGAGTACGATCATCACGCATTTCTGACTTTACAAAATTATGTGCGCGTCAACAGGTAAATGTAAATTCATATTAATAGGTATAACTTACTACCAGCAGCGTTAGTCTAGTGGGAAACCGTTAGACTGCCACGCAGAAGTCTCGAGTTCAATATCAAGGCGCGCATCTCTGATTTTTCGAAGTTATGTGCGTATTAAATAGTTAATTACGCTAAAGCTGCTTTAACAGTGCAGGAAAACATCGTGAAGAAACCTGCATGTCTAAGAGTTCTCAATAATGTTCTCGAAGATATGTGAAGTCTGCCAATCCGCACTGGGCCAATGTGGTGGACTGTGGCCTAACCCTTCTAACACTGAGAAGAGGCCCGTGCCCAGCAGTGGGACAGTTTAATACAGGGCTGATATTATAAGTGTAAATTTTAAGTTCGTAAGTGTTACTGTGTACATGACTAAACATATTTTTATTTACGCTCGCTTTAACGGTGAAGGAAAACATCGTGAAGAATACTGCTAGTCTAAGTTCTACATAATGTTCTAGAAGATATGTGATCTGCCAAACTGCACTGGGTCAGTGTGATGGACTATAAGTCTAACCCTTTTTACATCATAATGTTCAAATTAAATTTAAATAATTTATTGTCAACTAAGTGTACCATGGTATATAGTAGTACTTATAACTTAGTTCCCTATTCAAGTATTACAATATTGAAGGCCAAAATTGTTAAGAAGAAAATTAAATGCTCTTTTAAAGAAAATTTTTTGAAATATTGTGCTCTATTTCTTCTTTCTTTTTTATTCTTATTTTACCATTGTTTACCTTAGATCACTAAAGTTTTAAATATTAACTGAATGATGTGTATAGTTTTAATTGGATTTCAGGTTGACAACTATATGTTCAGTTCAGTAATGTGTAAATATTTAATCTGTTGTCTGTTACTATACCTATTTAATAAAAATAAAATATGTTCTGCGAACCTGCACAGTGCACTGGGCCAGCGTGGTAGACTATGGCCTTTTGAACTGAGAAGAGGACCGTGCTCAGCAGTGGGGCAAGTAATACACAGTTCTAATATCATAATAAAGTACAAATGTATGTATGTTCAGAGATGTAGATAATCAATTTCGCACTATTGTGTAGTACATACGTTTTATTGAATCAGAATCTAGGACAAAGGCATAAAATAGGTCGTATAATCGCACCGCTGCGCGCTGATAACAACCACGTACTCAGCTGCTGCGTTTGATAGCTAAAACTCATTGTTTTATACGATGCCGATGTTTCTAGCTTTGCGGCAGATTTTATGGTCCTAGGTTCAATGAACATATGGTTATTATTGAGCTTACACAATATACGGTCTTATTCATTTATTTATTTACATCAAATAGAACGACTTGCGCCAATTACACTATTTAATAATATAATATATAAATTTAAAATTTCATAAAAGGCAGGAGGCTTATAATGGCGTTATAAGAAGAAAATCGAAGAAGTATTCTGCATAAAAATGGTATCTTGTTTAAAGAAAGTTAATGAATAATTATTTTACAATTAAATAAAATTATGTGCGTATTGATTGACAATTATCGCCTGCTCCGTGCCTCGGAGAGCACGTTAAGCCGTCGGTACCGGCTGCCATGAACATCTATGGCAGTCGTTAGTGGGAAGTCAGTGCCCTCTAATATCCTGACACTAGTCTAGCCTTAGGGTATCGTTAGCCTTCGGGTTGCGGAGGACAGGTGGCAGCAGCTCCGTGTAAAAACTGATATCCAGTCAAATCCGGTTAAACTAGAAAGCCGACCCGAAGTGACTTAGGAATAATAAAGGCTAGGGAGAACACAGACTAAATATTTTAGCCACCCAACATATTGAGCCTTTAGTAAGGTTTTTGGGAGTAATACATGTAAGGCATAGTCTCAAGCCGTTATACCAAAAAGAGTTAGATAAAGTGTACTTATTACACCCACATTGGCTCGCGAGCCAGCCTCGCTAGCCAATGCCTCGGCTGGTGTGGACGTGGCTCGGGCTGCCTCGGGCCCACGTTGCCTTGGCCGAGCGTGCCTCGGGGTCGAGCCGTCGGTAAACGGGACGCGCTCAAAGGTGCCTCAGTGTGCGCTGTGCGTTCGGTGTGGACGGTGGTTTTGGCTCGCGAGCGCTATTTCCACAAGTTGTTTGTTACAATTTGTGTCGCACTTATATCTTTCTCAGATAACAATGAGCATTCATTTTCAAATTCTTGTTGGGACATAGTACGCATAAAATTATGTACGGTTTTATCATGTTTCAAATCCTGAAATAATCTATTTCCATATTGATTGTGACGCTCATAAAGTTTTCACTCTTCAAACACAAACGTCTTTTCTTTTCTTCTTTTTATTTTGCTCGTCGAAATGACCACACTCTACTTAAACTCCAATACACTTCCGTCTTGGTCTTTTCTTAAAATGTAGCTGCTTCCTTTTCTTTAAATAAGCTACTAGACAAATAGCTGCAGCAGAAATTACACAGCTGTCCATTTTGAATGCTCCGGGACTTTTGATGGATCGGCCTGCCTCGCGAAGCTCGCCTGTGTGATTCCGGGGTGCATCTTGAGGCTACCTCGCGAGGCCAAGCTCGCGAGCCACTACATCGAGGCTGCCGTGCGAGCCCATGCGCCCAGTGTGAACGCGGCTATCACGTATGATGGAACGCGACGAATTCCGCGTAGCGCAGCCAACAAAGGCTATTTGTCTTGCGCTTATGTCACTCTTTGTTTTCACAGCGAAATTTTTGTTATCTGTTTATCACAGCTTATGATATAGGAATGCTAATAAAAACATCGACGCGTGTCTCCGTGGCATAAATGGGTATTAAAGATTTTTCCACATTATTACGTCTTTGTCTAACTTGGCGCAGCGGTAGTGAATGCGACTGCTGTGCGTGAGGTCTCGGTTGCTATGCTTCGGTTGGACAAAGTTTTATTGGGTTTAGCCATCATGAAATGCACGGAGTTCCACTCTGGGTTTTCTATCGGATACATTTCGGAGTGCGCAGAGGAACTGCATAATTTGATTCCTCCTTCCCCATTCTACCATCGAACGACCAGACGATCAGTCCAGCGACACAGGTACATGATGGATATACGACATTTACGCACGAAGCGCTTTGCTTCCACTTTTATAATGCGTACCGCTAAGTAGTGGAATTCGCTACCTAAGTCTGTGTTTCCCGAGCCCAATCTGGGTGTATTGAAGTCGCGAGTGAAGAGGTATATTATAGGCAAGCGTGCTCCATCGTCGACTGCATCTTCACTTAAGATCAGGTGAGATCGTGGTCAAACGCAAGCCTATAATAGTATAAAAAAAAGTTGAAGTCTGTGTCCGATAGACGATACAGCCAAAAAGCATACATGGTCGCCTCGCCACTGCCACTGCGCCGAGTGTCGTGGGTTCATATCCCACACGGGACAAAATTTGAGTGATCCACAAATGGTTGTCCGACTCTGATTGTTCTTCGTGTTTGTTCCCCGCGATACAGGAATTATTCTTAGTGCGGGAGTTATCTATACAAATAAATAAAATTTAAGTGTCTGTTTGTAATGTCAAAATAACAGCTTTTTATCTAATGCATATGAAAGTATATAAGGTACCTATACGAAAATATCTATTTTAAAATTTTTGTCTGTCTGTCTGTTTGTTTGTTCTGGTTAATTTCCGAAACGGCTGAACCGATTTTGACGGGACTTTCACTGGCAGATAGCTGATGTTATAAGGAGTAACTTAGGCTACTTTGATTTTAGAAAAAAAATAGGGTTCCGCGGAGACAAACACTTTTTAGTTAAAAGCTACGCGGACGAAGTCGCAGGTAACAGCTAGTCTTTATCTAAATATAAATATAAAAAATATATCTAATGCACGGAGTCTGGTATTGTGCCCGGTAGATGGTACAGCAAACACCCATTCATATATTGCCTCGTGCCTATATGTACATATATCAGAAAGTGTAGGCATACACTATTTGTCGGCCTCGATGGCGTAGTGGTTAGTGTAACCGACTGCCACGCATGAGGTCGCGGGTTCGATTCCCACACAAGTCAAACATTTGTGTGCATGAACATGGATGTTTGTCTTGGTCTAGGTGTTTCTATGTATAATATGTATGTTTTTACAAAAAAAAAAGTATATATGTATGTTTATCCAATGTCTAGTACCCATAGTACAAGCTCTGCTTAGTTTGGACTAGATGGTGTTGTGTGTATGTGATAGAATATTATTATTATTATTATACATGCATGCTAGTGTTTGCTATGGTTTTAAGCGCCACGTGATAGGCGACGAGCTTATTGCCTTGTAACGGGCATAGTGCCAAGCTATGCTACTACTGAGCATATCTTAGAATACTGTGTTGCTACTGACGCATTCGTGATATTTCGGCCATTCTCGAAAGCCTACTAACATTTTGTCTGACTCAGGCATCGAACCCTTATGAGCTGACGCATACACGACCGCTGCTCCACCTATGCAGTGGTTTCTTAACCGCAATATTATATAACTAGGTAACATCCATATTGCGCGCATGTCATAGCACAGTCATAAATATATGTAGCTTCATTCCTATATATCTGAGGGTAATGGCAGAGGTGTATAATCTTGTGACCGCCACGGACGTCCATTCACGTCAAATTAAACCGTGCTTACGACGCCCCCGACGGCATGGCACGTCGAAAATACGACTATTTTACAGTTCAAAATAAACATAAAAAATATGTTTGTTGTTCCTTTTACCTATTATTTAAAACTACATTAATCATCTCCTGGCGTAGGGGGCACGACGCTACTTTTATGCTGTGGCGGTCAAAAGGATAATACACACATTTTGTTAACTATTGTTTAAGTCACACGTAATAAGCAGCGAGCCTACAGGCATCTATCAGACACAGTGCCAAACTAAGTCCTGCTACAAAGAAATTCCAAACAAAAACTCATAATAACATTTTGTCACACTCGGGAATCGAATCCAAAACCTCACGCTAAACTGTCGCTGCTACTAAAAATTTCAAACAGAAAAACCCAAAAAAACACTTTGGACATCGAATCCTCATGCACTGTGGAGAAATTCTTTACAGAAAATCCTAAAAATCACTTTGTTCTACTCGAACATCGAACCTTTACGCACAGCAGAATTCATAACCACTGCACCACCGACTATAACCACAATATTACATAACTAACTAACATCCATATTGCATACACTTACAATCATTAAAAATCCTGAAAATCACTTTGTTCTACTCGAACATCGAACCTTTACGCACAGCAGAATTCATAACCACTGCACCACCGACTATAACCACAATATTACATAACTAACTAACATCCATATTGCATACACTTACAATCATTATAGCGCTCATGCGCACAATTATCTTCTACTCGTCTCACAAACTCGATAAATACATTTAATATTACAACATTTATATGCAGGCTCTTCTTTGTTCAACCAATATTATATAAACATCAATGCGTGAATTAATTACGTCATCTCAATAATTAGTTTTTAACAAAGCTGGTGGACTTACAATCCTACCGATCGTGACTTTTTGCATACGTATCAATCAATATAATAAAAAACGAGTCGTCTTAGGTACGGACTGTTTAAGGGTTAGCGCCGACGGACGGAGTGGCGGCGAAGAGTAACAATTTAAATTCAACCTAAAGTGCTTCATATATAACGAATGTATTTGGTACAACGAAATAAAATGACGGCGAGCGACTCAAAGCGCGGTCATTTTATTTCGTTGTGCTAAATACAATCGTATTCTGAAGCAATTTAGGTTGAATTTAAATTGTTACTGAATTAGTCTTTTCGCCACCACTCCGTCCGTCGGCGCTGACCCTTATTTTGACATATTGTTCATAAGGTAAAAAGGTTATCGACGGTAGGTAAAATGATTATCGCTAACGATCGTTTGCAATACAGGAATTAAAATTGGGAATGTCTTGAGAATACTTTTGACTTATTAAATGACAGAAACTGTAAGTAAGTGTGTGCCGCTGGCTAAATCAAAAACCAAAGAATTGCAGTCTCCCAAACACATTGACCTAAACCCTAATATTACTTGGCATATATTTTTTGTTAGTAGATAAATAGCCTGAAACACAGGTCTAATCCTAGTTCAGGCAATCACTTAATAAAACGTAGAGCTTGAAATTAAATTAGAATGCACAATGTCGGCCGATTAAAGTATACCTATCTTATCTTATCTTGTGTATGGGGGCCAGTCAGTACAGACCGGCGACACTTCGACCCAGTGGGATCTTTTGTGTCAGCCCCAAGATTTATCTCTTAGCTATCTCCTTATGAATGTACTGCATTAGCTGCAGTGTACAATTCAGAAGGAGAAGCCTGAAGTCTTCAGGGTTTGGATATACCAATCCCATCAGACCCATCCTAAGTCCAGCCAACCTAAAGTATACCTAAGTAAAACATGTACCAGATTAAGGATAATTATAATTTATTGTAGTACCTATAATATTATTTTAGACTAATGACAAAAATGTATACTCATGTATTATTTTTATTGTTGAATAAATTATTAGGTATTGTTAAATAAAATTAAACAAAATATTAATCAACGAGCTATACCTACTTTGGACATGAACGGCTAAGAGCATATTTCATTACATTTTATATTTCGTTTATATCGTACAAAAAAGTCTATGATCGTTTATTAGACTATAATATCTTAGTATATAGATTAAATAAGTAATTAAGAAGAGGAAATTAATAAGGGTGGGTATAAAAGCCTTCGAAATTCTTAATCATAGGGATAAAAATAATGATAATACCAGCTCTGTATTAAACTGTCGATAAGCGCGTCTTCTCAGTGTGATAATGGTTAGGCCATAGTCCACCAAGCTGGCCCAGTGAGGGTCGGCAGACTTCACATATCTTCGAGAAAATTATGGAGAACTCTCAGACATGCAGGTTTCCTCACGATGTTTTCCTTCACCGTTACAAAGCGAGCGATAATTTACGCATATAACTTCAAAAAGTCAGTGATGCGCTCCTTTGCATCAAACTAGGAATCATTTCTACATCGACGGCACAAAGAACACCTAGACTCGGTACAACCATTTGTGGATCACACATACATAAAAAAGAGGTTATGACTTTATTGAATAATACGTAGATATTATATGCATTACATAACTGACTTGCATAAGCAACAATTTGTTCTAAAACCAGGTACATTCGTCTCGTCAAATGCTTGCATTCAAACTGTGCTTATGTGGAGAATTAACCTTGCTAGTCGTTTTAGTCAATAGTTCAATGTCAAGTTTGCCGTTTCTACAATAAATGTTTAGTAACTACATGCTGTACAGTAATAGAACGAACAAATAAAATGGCTAAACAAACATGTTTTGCATCTTCGTAACATTACGTTTTTATGACTAAGGTCGAAGTCCCCGCTGGTGATAAATGGTCAAGTAACTTATAGACGCTTGTAGCTAGATACCCTATTATAGGAAAACGACCAAAGGTATAATAATATGAGTCTTGTATTAAATCGTCCCACAGCTGGGCACGGCCCTCATCTCAGTGTAAGAAAGGTTAGGCCATAGTCCACCACGCTGGCCCAGTGCGGGTTAGCAGACTTCACATTCCTTCGAGAATATTGAGGAGAACTTTCAGACATGCAGGTGTCCTCACAATGTTTTTGCTTCACCGTTAAAGCGAACGATAATTCACTTTTTAATAGGTACACACATCATTTCGTAAAGTCAGAAGTGTGCCGGCTTGCAATCGATCTCGACACCTCTGCATGACAGTCCAACTGTATCCCATTAGGCTATCGCTGAATAAATATAAAGATATTGCCACAGGTATACCTAACTCATATATAAGGCATACGTATAGTACCGTATCAATAGCGTTGATTTGCACGTAAAAAATTTTTTTCTTTTTCTACAGCTTATGTGCTTGAAATATTATCGGTATCGCGGGCGACTTTTTTTAATGTGAATACTCCTGCACTGAGAATCATTCCTGTGTCGTTGGACTTTGCAAACAACAAAGAACACCCAGACTAAGAACAAACATTTGTATATCACATAATTTTTTGTCCCGCGTGGGATTCGAACCTACAACAATCGACGCAGTGCTGCCACTATGCCGAGTGTACCTACTGCATCGATGTAATCGGGCGATTAGTTAAGGCATGAAAACGTAACAAACTAACAATCGCATTTATTTTATAATATTACTTAGGATTAGCTAGGCTGCACTAAAGCTATTGTGTAGTACTAGAACATCAGAACATTTGAGACGAAACATTATGAAGTCACATTCGTTCCAGTTACGAAACGCTGCTTTAGATCGCAATCGCTCACGATGCAACGACATCGCCTGCAATTGTTATTAGTATTAATAACTCGGCTAGTTTCGTAACACAGTTTTATATCTTACTGCAGACATTCCACTATTACTAACAATTCTTATATACATACATAGACAATGACAGAAGAGGGTAGTTGACTAACATTTTTTTATTATTAAAGTCATATTCAAATAGGTACATTACTTAAACTAGGTATAATGACTAAAATGTAATCCTTACTAATATTATAAATTCGAAAGTAACTCTGTTTGTCAAGCTGCCTTTTCACGGCTAAACCATTCAATCGATTTATATGAAATTTGGTACACATATAGTTTAAAACCTGGGGAAGGACATAGGCTACTTTTTATTGATGTAGGTACCTCACGGGCGGAGCCGCGCGTAAAAGCTAGTCAAAAATAAATAAGACACATTCAAATCTGGTAGTAGGGATAAATTTCAAATAACAGAAAAAGGATGCACGATAGAAACTATGACGTAACCGCTATTTAAGTAGTCTGAGGGAGATAGCAAAATATCTCTTCTATTTCTCATATCCAAATTTAAGATACTAATTACTAGTATTTGCAATAAAATTTGACGCTTTTTTACTAAAAGATTTCTTTTAATTGCTTTTTGAATGTGTGAAAATAATGTAAAAAATTAAACATAGGCAGCTACCCTATTCTGTTACCAAAGTTGCATCCTTGTCGGTGTTATAATTAGTGTTTTTAAAGTAACCATGGCAATAACAGTTGGTAACTATGGTTACTTTTGGGGCGTTAATCGAGGTCTTCATGAGATCATTTTGAGTATAATAGCATGCCTGTTTTACGGAGGAAAAGGCAGAGACCAAGTCTTTCTCCTTTTATATACTACCAAGATGGCAAACAAGCATACGGAGCGCTGGTAAGCGATTACGATAGGCCACGATTGCTTGCAATATCCGGATATTACTCACCCGTTGCCGTTTCTGGGAAAAAGCAATTGAAGGAAAGGTATGTGAGTCTCCCGAACTCTGATTCACCGGACGAAATAAAGTATCAATGCACTATACGAATGGCGTGTTGACTTAAGTTGTCGTTTCGCCACTCCGCCGAGAATTTCGACCGACCAAAAATTATGTGATTTCTTAAGGATATTTCCGAATCTAGGTCGTCGGTGGTCTGTGGTATGTGGTCGTGTGGTCGCTGTTTAAATGCACTGGACGGATGGAGTAGTGGTTGGTCGTCTTGAACTGTGCGTTTGTCATAAAATTTCGCATACACGTTGGCCGGAAAACAAAAAAAGGACATAGGGTACGTCTTATCAGTCAGAAAATAAGTAGTATTCCAGACTGAAACCGCGGCCATAAATAGTGTAGTAATATAATCCATTGCTTTCAAAATATAAAAAAAGTGAACGGTTGAAGTTGAATACATGGTCAAGGGCGAATCGACCAAGTGCAACGGTAATATTTCAGTATCAGATTTTGGCGAGCAATAATTCTTCAAATAATACGTCTAATTAAAAAATAACATAATAAAGAACGGTAATATACCTTTGTCTTTAACTGTTAGTTTAAGGTCACCAGATTAAATTTAAATTGTGTAAAGAACATGCAGATACTGAGCAAAAAGAAGCATCACAAAAAATTGTCTGGGATCGAATCTGGCACACTCGGCGTACTAATACTGCCGTCATGAGGAAATACATATTGTAAGTATTTTTATCTATACTAATATTATAAAGAGGAAATATTTGTTGTTTTTTCAACTAATTAACTAAAAACTAGTCAACCGATTTAAAGAATCTTTCACCCCTAGTAAGCTATTTTATCAACAAACAACATATGCTTTATCTAGTTTTTAAAAAGTTATGTTGCACTTAACCTACCTAATATCACGCGAGCGAAGCCGCGGGCAAAAGCTAGTATTTAACACAAAAATACTGGCAGAAACGTCTTTTTTAAAACTCAATTTTGACAAGAAGTTTAGATAGGTACACCTTTTTTTGTTTATGACGACAGAATAGTCCTGAGGTGCCCCTTTAAACCACTGCGCTATAGGTACGGATAATGAGTATCCTAGATGTTGATTTGCACAGGCAAATCAACATCTAGGATACTCGTTAAGGTAACAACATAACGACAATTCGTCTCTTTCTCTCCTACATACATACATATATATACATAGAAAAGAGATAAATAGATTAGCAATGTACCGTGTGCTATCAATGACGCAATTTGACACAACACCATTGTGGAGTGAACCACGATTGAGTAACCGGACTTTCACCTTTATCACCATAAACAATATTTGTTCACCATAGCTAAATATATTTATGTATTTGATTTTATTTATTACTAGATGTGCCCGCGGTTTCACCTACGTTAATGATTACTGCGCCGCCCCCGTGGGTCATAGCGTGATGTTATATAGCCTATAACCTTCCTCGATAAATAAGCTATCTAACAATAAAATAATTTTTCAATTCGAACCTGTAGTTCTTGAGATTAGCGCGTTCAAACAAACAAACTCTTCAGCTTTATAATATTAGTATAGATTTTATTCCAGTAGCTAATTCACGTAATTAAATAAGTTCATTTGCAGTGCAGTTGCAGTTAAGTTTCGATCAAAACAGCCCTTCTTGTATTCTCGTAATTTTGACAACCACCGTCAGATACGCTCGCGTCAAGTTCGCGTCACGCGAGCGCTTTAGAGTATTCTACTGCTGCGCATTTTATGTGCGTGATTCAGATCGCAACTTGATCAGTATTCACTTGGTATTCACCTGTCAAAAGTATTACATACGATGACGTACAGTTGACGCGCAGCAGTTTACGCATAGCTTACGTGCAGCTCACGCGCAGCTAAACAATTACAAGAATACCATTTTGCACTAAGACGTCAACTTAATTGCAACTGCATCGCAACTCGATCGGCGCGTCAAGAAATTACGTGAATTAGCCTACAGGACGCGGTCTATCTGTCTGCTAAGTTTTACCTAAATCCGTTTTGTATAACAGACATGCAAACATCTTCACACTTTCACATTCATAATATTAGTAGAATATTATTATTTAGTCTCACGCGCGCATTGTTGAATATTTGGAATAGAAGTGGCTAGATCTTGTCAGTAAAAGTTAAAAGTTTACTGGTATCCTGCTGAGCTCAATGCCTTTTTGTGGAATTTGAAAACCTAGTCATCGCAAAGAAGAAAGAAAGAAAGAAGAAACGTCACGTCGGTAGTGCAATAGGTTGTATACGAATCCGCGGTTTCTCGATCAGCCCAAAAGGATGGAGAGAGGTTTTATTTTCTATATCTTTTCTTTTTGTCTGATCCTATGAACGTTTGGCTGTGATCTTCTATAGGAAGAAAGTAGACCTTTGGCCAAATCTAAAACTTCTCTAACCAGGCTGCTCTAGTTTAAGCCAAATCTCTCCAGTTTTTAAACGACGACCACCTTTGTGTCCCATACGCATAACTGTTGTTTTACCTATATTTAATTTAGCTACTTCTGCCTATGCATTGCAATTTACAACATTACTCGTGTACTAACAAATCACACAAACAGACACAAGTTCTGGCGTCAGCATTGTCTATAATATAATCTATTTAAAGCTACCCACTCACGCCTTTCATTTCTCGTTTAGAATCGATTTGAATTGGATATAGAATGTCTAGACTTACATCCGCGAGCGTTGTCTGACATTTGTAAAAAAGTTATTGGCTGTACCTATGCTGTTCTCGTGCCTTAGTGTTATTGTCTATAGACAATAGAAAATAGTGGAGCTTTTAAAAATAGAATGTATACTAACTAATACGAAATATATGAATAATTTCTGTAATAATACGATACTTCTTTAAATTAAATAAACAAGATAGATTGTTCAATAACACTGCACAAAGCTTTTAGTTGCTTGTCACATTGTTACTAGTTTCAAGTTCAACTAGATTCACGCTAAAACTCACTGGTAACAAAAGTGCCCAATAACAGTACCTACAGATAATAAATACTGAACTTAATTGCCCACCAAAACACTTAAACATATTTTATCTACGTCAAATATGTGTACCTAAATCTAACGCGGAAAACGGTAATATAATCCTGTTATTGTTATGTTTTATTAAACCAGATCATATATTAACACCGTACTGAGTCAGTAAATTAAATTAATACGCAACTTCGTAGTGATTTCATTGAACTAAGTGGAGTAGGTACTAACGGATTTGGAAACAATCCTTATCGTATGTAAAATGGCATACTTATGGCTGTTTAGCTTCCTATTGCCTCAATATAGTATTGTAATTGTATTCTGATCTTACACACTGCTAGCTATACGAAGCTTCAATAAATTAAACAAACTAAACTATATTTTTCTTTCTCAATGAATTAATTGTATTGAGGGTTACTTATAAAAAAATCACATAAAAAGAACACCGAGACTATAAATACTACACTAACTAAAAACTATTTGGCGATCACACAATTTTTTACCCGAGTGGGGATCGAACACAAAATACGCGCCACTTAAACCGCCACATAGATAGGTACATATCCGTGCGTATAATAAAAAAAATATTTTTAAATGTTAACTATCACGGAGATGTTTTATACACTGGAAGATAAATAATACTGATATTATTAAATTATTGAAGCTAGTTAACTAGACATTAAGGAAACGATGTTATGTTAATAAGCGCAAAAATAATTTTATGTTTTAATAGCTATAATTAAATTAAACAAATAATTTCGTATTAACGATGCCTACTTATAATAAAATTAATTAAGTAATTTGTGTTTTAATATTAATAAGTTAAAAAACATTTTAAGCGCAAGTGAGAATAGGTATTTAACTACATTGTCATAGATAAAGAAATACGATTTTTATTATGATCCCTATTTAATGATCTTTTTCATTAGGTTATATAATATTGAAACGAAATAATTTCGAGAATATTCACAAATATCATAAATGCGAATTTGAGTTTATTTATTTGTTTGTTTGTTACGGTTTCACATCTTACACGACTGATCATCATGAAATTTTGTACAAATGTTGTCAGGGGAACAGAAAAGGGCATCTGAGGTATCTTTCATAAAAAGTAGCCATTTTATCAACCTAAGTTTCTTGTCATGCATGCCTGTCATTTGTATGATTACTGTTTTAATGTTATAATACGCACTTTATATATTTAAGAAGCATTTGTAATTGTATAGTTGGTGTGCTTAATTAATAAAATTACATTAAAATGAAATTCAATATTTACGCTCAAATCAATAACATTTACAACAAATCTGATTATGGCTTTCGGGCCGATCGCAGACAGTTAAAAATATTTAAAAAAAAAATATTTACGCGAGCGTAGTCGTGGGCAAAATCTCATAATATACATCGCATAGCTTGCACTACTTACAGCCTTAAATGCAGTATCAAGCACAATGTATAATTGTAGTATTATAAAGTAACAATCAACGGCTGACCACTGACGCACTATTTATCTGTGATGTCCGCTAACGCCCACTGCGTCAGCCGTCACATCCTCGTTCCTTTGTGGGTAGACAGGCATGGCAGATGTCATTAGACGAATAGTGATTTGCTAATAATAATCTTATATGCAATAAACTAATGCTGACAATAAAGAGCTACTACTAATGCATAAAAAACTTTTACTAATGCTGAGAGCCTCGCTGATTTGCATGATTGGGCCGGCTCGACCGGGGAAGGACTACCCTCACACAGAATATCGACGTGAAATAGCAGTTTTCCTACTGTTGTGTTTCGTTCGGTGAGTGAGAGTGCCGGAGGCCCAATCACCCCCTTTCCCCATCCCGCTCCTTCTTCCCACTTCCTTTCCTAAGGGGTCGGCAACGTCCTAAGTGATGCCTCTGGTGCCGCAGGCGTCGATAGGCTACGGTGACCACTTACCATCAGGTGGGTCGTATGCTTGTTTGCCACCTCAGTTGTATAAAAAAAAATCTTTTGTTACTAAAAATGTTCTGTCATCCTACTTCCTACTGATCCTAACTAATATTGTTAATGCGAATATAAGTTTGTTTGTTTGTTACGCTTTCGTGCCTTAACTACACGACCGATCATCATAAAATTGCGCATACACGTTGTCAGGGGTATAAAAAAGGACATAATAAATTTAATCTTTCGCCCAGGAATACAACTCCCGAGCGAAGACACGGACAAGCTTACTACCTTGTCCGCCTCTTCACTCTGGAGTTGTTTAAACAAACAATCTTAGATTAACATTTATAATATTAGTTACAATACTTCCTTACTAATTATATAAATGTAAAAATATAAGTTTGTTTGTTTGGTACGCTTTCACGCCTTAACTACTTGACTGATCCTAATCAAATTTCGCTTATTTTATTTCGTATCAGACTGACAAGTAATCATAAAGGTCATGGTAGTGTAGTAACCTATGGATACTGGCAATACCAGAAACAAAATACGCACGTTGCCAACCTTTTAAAAAAGAAGTTACTGAACACAGTATAACTTTTTTAGGAACTGTTTTAGCACTGGTAACAACCAGTGCTAAAACATTACATATATTGTTACAAAATTATGATATGCGAGAGATATAAAATAAACAGCAGAAATGGAACAGTCTAGTTGAATTTAGTCATATATCCTTGCAGACTAAATACATTCATTGATTGCTTGTTAATACAAAAGATTCCTTAAGACACTTTCATTAAAATTCAAAATCAAATGTTAACTTATAACTAAAATATCTATCCGTTTGCTCAAACATAAGTTTAGGCACTCGACATTGAATGACGTAATTCAATAGGATGTACTTTCAATTTTCAGTAACTGATGACCTTACTAAATACATTGTTTAAAACCTAATTATTATTAATATTAAAGAAATATGGCCGGATTTGGATGGAATGGCTTATTATTTGATTTTATTAGATTATATTTTTTTATAATTGTAGGTTTTCTGATGGAGGTGGATTTAAATTTAGTTTTCTTTTACTGTCTTTTAGTGTTATCGATAATAATGCTGATTATTATTGTTTTAATATTACAGAGGAGTATTGTCATTTGAGTGGAGACCGCGACTCGGCAAACGTAGTGTAGGACGCCCTCTGACCAGGTGGGATGACGATCTCCGAAAGACAGCAGGCAGATGCTGGATGCGGCAAGCTGAAGACAGGGCGCTATGGCGCTCTTTGGGGGAGGGCTATGTCCAGCAGTGGACTATTATAGCCTGATGATGATGATGATGATTGTCATTTAGTATTTAAACCTTCGAGTATTTGCGTCAAAACATCCATGACCTAGGAAAGCGTTTCTTATGTGTATGTGTTATGTTGAGTGTGTTCAGGCGACAATCATCGCTCGAGAATTTAATGAACATCTGTATTTACTAGACAGACAAACGGTTAATAATTAACTACTAAAATATTGTGACAAAATTTTATTAATGACTGCCAATTCTGATACTTATAAAACAATTTTGGCCAATGCTAACGATGGCTAATTAAATTATTATTATAAAATCTAATCAACTGAATCCTAAGAATTCAAATTTTCGTACAAAGCGTAATATTCGAAACAATGATAAACATTCGAATTCATTACAAATGTTATATCTTTTTTGACTACTTGTTGATTATTAGATATTATTGATGCCGCGTAGACATAATTGAGAAATATCAAATCACGTTCGATCGATTGTCCCGTACCTATCAATTGTCTATCATCAAGTCAATATTTGATGTGCACAGTAATTGCATTCGAAATGTATTCGAACGTATTGACTATAAACTATTACTAAACTATGAATATTTACGTGCTCTATGTCCTTACAAGTATTGACTATACTATAAGTGCAAGGGCTGCGTCCAAGATCATGCTAATTATTATTTGCAAACAATTGTGCGCGTTACTAACCTTTACATCCTAATCCGAACTAATATTATAAAAGGGAAAATGAGTTTGTTTGTTTGTTACCTTTTCACGCCTAAACCGCTGAACCGATCATCCAGAAATTTTGCATATACATTGACAGGTGTACAGAAACGTACATAGGCTACCTTTCATCCCGAAAAAAATTACTGTTCCCAAGGAAAACAAGAATAACTTTCTTATGATAATAGATGCCGCCACGTGTCTTTCGAATCATGATTGAATTATATTATTACAAGCAGAGTACAACCCGAATTAATTGTCAAATTCTAAATTAACGCGAGCGAAGCCGCGGGCAAAAGCTAGTATCGAATAAACCCCGATAAGTACTTACTAAATCTATTCAACTGCTACAAACATTATTTGAGTAAGTCTTATCCCAATATGCAAGTATAAATAAAAAAGCATTATTATCTATTCTGTGTATACTGTATTTGTATTGAATCTATTTTAGTGCTATACCATGCAGCTGCACTCAACATGACGAATGCTAGTAATATTGTTTTACATTTACACTTTACTAGCGATCGCCTAGTGCTCGAAATTCGACCAAAGTTTGCCTGTAATATATTGCTGATATATGTCATTATATATTGATATATGTAACCATAGTTACGCGCTTCGACTGCTTACGTGCTTTTCGAGGCACGGAGCAGGCGATTATTGCCAATCAATACGCACATAATTTCGAAAAGTCATATAACTTCCGAAAGTCAGAGGTGCGCGACGTGGGTTCGAACCCGAGACCCTCTGCATTGCAGTCCGTTGGTCTCCCCAATGAGCTATCGCTGCTCTACAGGATATACATAGTCGCACGCCTATATTCTTGAAAGGGGTAGGCAGTCTACTAAAACTACATTACGCCAACTATGTTTTAGGTCCTAAGTAAGAAGGGTCAAGGCTATTGCCGTATATCAGACACAGTTACAGACTCTGTGTTGCTATGAAAAATGTCCTATCAGAAAACGTAATTGGGTTTTCTGTCAAGAAATCCTTTGATACTTTGTTCGAACCCGAGACCTCATACTCAAACCGCTGTGTCAACGAAGCAGTACAAACACATCTGTATTTAGAACTTCCTTTTTTGAAAACGTTCTAAAATATAAAGGCATTTCTTTTGATAGAAGTCTGTCAATAGTTTCCAACACTATAAAAACATGACGTATATAAAACAAAATACTAGTATTATAAAAACAAAACCAATTTCTCGAACTTTGACATTAAATACGTTGAGTCACGAGAGACAAGGTATTTATAACACTTTTAGAATGTAAGACAAAGACTTATGTATATTAGTTTCTTTCTTACATTCTAAAGTCAGGCTATTATTAGATTGTAGACACCTGTCAACTTCTTTGTAGGCCAGATATCCTAATTTTATAGCTTAGGCAGCCATTTTTTATTGAAGAAAATTAAAAGCCAAATATAATTTGAATAACATTGCAATATAAATATATTAATTTTCTCGATCAGATCGGAGGCGTTCTGGACAGAGGACAGGTTAAGAGCTCCTTGAACCGACGGACGTGTATGAGGAATGTGATGAAAGTGAATGAAGCCAGAGAAGTGTGTCAGGATCGTAGCAAATGGAAATCCGTAGTCTCTGCCTACCCCTCTGGGAAATAAGCGTGAATCTATGTATGTATGTAAGATTGCAATAGTATAACTTAGCTATGGTTTTACTACATACATATTATGTTACAATTATAAATAAAATAAAATTACTATATAAAATAAGTTAACACAAAAAATATCCTTCTAGAGAGGTACCAATAATATACCAAACAAGCTGTCTCCAGCAGTTTCACCCACGTTTATGATAACTGGTCTACTTCCGTGGCTAGCAGCGTAATATTATATAACCTAATCTTCGTCTAGAAGATGTTCCCATATAAAACATGTACAGTTCCCAAAACAAGTGCGTTCAACCAAAAAAAAACTAACCAACTCTTTATTTTTATTATAATAGTATAGATAATAAAAAAAACGTTTCAAGGCTTCCTTTTTGTCGTACTAACTTTACAATTTTACCATTTCTCCCAAAAATTGTCATACTAGCAACACGTATTGTATTTAGACAAAGTTCTCAACGCTTTACAATCTCGTCGCTAAGTCTGACTAACGCATTCCCGTGACCATGACTCGGCTGCCCTTTGAAACATTCTGCCTCGCCTTGACAACATTGAGAAGTTATCACAAGAGACGCAGGTCTCAAACACAAAGACACAAAATTATCAGACGACTAACTTTTGATTGCCGATTGCATTGAGGAACAGAAATTCTTGACTAGAGTAGTGCTGTAATCTTCGAAAGTTTATATGAAAGATTGCAAGAACACCGTAGTGGTTTAAGTAGTCACCTTGCCATTGTTACGACCCGGAGTGTTATAGGTTCGAATCCCTCACAGGCCAAAAAATTGTTTAAGCCAGAAATAGTTGTTGCGGTTCTAGATGTTCATTGTGTCCATTGTTTGAATATTTGTAAAGACTCCTGCGAAACAGGTATTATTCCTAGATCGGGAATTATCTTTTACAGAATAAAAATAAGTCCAGATTAAGAATAATAAAGAAAATGGACATGTACCCTGTATTATAATCTTATCTATATAAGGCTAGTGTGAATGGAACAGTGGCAAGAGAAAACCTAGGCGAACGTTTCTCGATCAGAACGGAGGCGTTCTGGACAAAGGCCAGGTAAACAGCTCCTTGAACCGACTGGCATGTATGAGGAATGTGATGAAAGTGAATGAAGCCAGAGAAGTGTGTCAGGATCGTAGCAAATGAAAATCCGTAGTCTCTGCCTATCCGTCTGGGAAACAGGCGTGAATCTATGTATGAATCTATATAATAATATGTATTATAATGACACTGTCATGTCCTATTCAGATTTGTCCGATTGCTGTGACTGGACAAAGCGCTTATGATAAAGAACCTCTATGAGTTCTATAGCCAGGCAAAAAACGAACACTTGTGAGTCTTATCTATTATAGATCATATTATAATGACTACTAACAAACGTTTATACAAGTTACTATATTTTTGCGAAAAGAAAGGTTATATTAGTAACAGTGCTTTTTCCTGGATGAAAGGTACCTTGTGCTTTTCTGTTCCCCTGACAACTTGTATGCGAAATTTCATGATGACTGGTCGAGTAGTTAAAGCGTGAAAGCGTAACAAACAAACTTACATTCGCATTTATAACATTAGTTTGGATTACCTTCAGTGACCTACAAGTTCGATGCTGTATTATCTATGCCAGATTTCCGCACTACTTATTCTGTATAGTGCGTGATTTCGCCCTATCAATCCGTTAAACATTTGACCTAACACTTAAGTTTAACCTTGTATTGATAAATCAAAATTGGCAAGTTTATTTCGTGTGTGCTACTGAAATATATGCAAACACGTAAATTGTTGAAACGCACTCGGTTTTAATTAGCTTATCTGGAGATCTGTATATAAATTACATTAAAAAAATATATAATGTATATTTATCCATTGCCTAGTACCCATAGTACAAGCTCTGCTTAGTTTGGGCCAGATGGCTTTTTAAAATTTTTTTATTGCCATTGGTGGCAGACGGGCAATTGGCCCACCTGATGGAAAGTGGTACCCGTTGCTCATGGACTTCAACAATGTCAGGATATAGCAAAGCCGCTGCCTACCGTGAAAGAAGTACTCTCTTTAAACCTCGTTTGAAGAAGGACATATCATAGCGCTCGGGAAACACCGAAGCAGGCAGTTCATTCCAGAGCTTGCACGTACCTGGGAGAAATGATAATGTATGTGATAAAATATTATTATTATTATTAAGTATTACAAATGTCGTAAATGCGAAGTTATGTTGGTTTGTCTTTCTTTAACGTTGCAACGGATCGACATTATATTTATAGATACTCAGTGTAACAGAAAGGTGTGGTCTTATTTGAGTGTCATATAATATAGCCCCTGAACAATGAAAAACCACGGAAAATATATCCGTACTAGTTTTCACCCGCGGCTTCGCTCGCGTAAATGTAGGTTAATTGAGGTTAGGTTTGCAACAGTTCCTTTTTTCTGGATGAAAGGTACCCTATGTCTTATTCTGTACCCCTGACAACGTGTATGCAAAATTTCATGTTGATCAGTTGAGTAGTTAAGGCGTGAAAGCATAACAAACAAACAAAAACTCATTTTCGCATTTATAATATTAGTAAGGATACACATTATTATCACCAAGATATAATAGCATTTTCATTATATCCACTTATCAATGTCATACATCTTCTTAGTCGATATTGAAACAGCACTAACAGCAACAGAGTTTGCTGGACGGAGATTGACATAAGCTTTTAGAAGTTTAATTTCTAAAAATACACAGTTCCTGTGGCATCTTCTATTTAATTACTAGCTGACCTGCGTAACTTCGTCAGCGTCACATAAGAGAATTTTCCCCGTTTTTTCAACATTGTTATTGATGTTCTGCTCCTATTGGTCGTAGCGTGATGTTATATAGCCTTATAGCCTTTCTTGATAAATGGCCTATCCAACACTAAAATATTTTTTATTCGTTCCAGTAGTTCCTGACATTAGCGCGTTCAACCAAACAAACTCGTCAGCTTTATAATATTAGTATAGATAATATCAAATATATGATTAACGCAGCTTGGTCCCATAGCATAAGTATGCAATTGCTCGTGCCGATCGTGAGATGCAGGTTTCGATTCCCAAATCAGAAAGTATCATGAGAGTTTGTAAAGTTCTTAACTAAGTAAGTACAACACGGAGTTTCCTTTCCTATCCAGAACAATGCGTGCTGGGCTCAGATGCCATCCTTACACGGTAGAGTCGATTAGAGCGTGTATCAACAAGTTTGGGTCCTCATACCTCTGCCGAACGACCAAAGCATGGAATTCTCTGCCAAGGCACGTGTTTCCTTCTTCCATCAATCCTGGGTCCTTTAAGCGGGGCGTGAAAAAGCACCTTCTCAGGCCGTCGAAGTAGAGACCTCACATCGCCTCGGCTGCTATGAGGGCGGTGTGGAGGTCACTGCTCTTAGACTACACGACTGCTTACCATCAGGTGGAGTGTGGTCATTTTGACGAGCAAAATAAAAAGAAAACGTTTGGAAACGTATTCGATAATCATCAATAGTCTCGCTACAACGCTGGATAAAAACCATGGCTGGCCAATTCTAGGTGTAATATATTTATTATATCCCATTAAAAATACAGAGGCATGGACGTTAACAGGTAACTACTACTTACCACTTCAAGAATAACTTAGACTATACGGACGGTGTAGTGGTTTATGGATCGCCATGGTTCGAACCCCACACGGGACTAAAAATTGTGTGGTCCACAAATGGTTGTTCCGAGTTGTTCTTGTGTCCGTTATTTAAATGTCTGTAAAGTCTTCCGCGACACAGAAAATACAGAAAGAGAAAGAGTTTCAATAAAAAAATAATTTGGTGTTTATATAAATGTAAGCTGTCGAAGATTTCGTTAGTATAATTGCCTTATACAGTGAGCCACATAAGTCAATATGTAAAATACATACGGAATCCTTGAGTTATTGTTACAGTCAATTATTAAATATAATACAACCTTCATGTCACGCTAATCGACGTTGTGTGTTACACGCAATATTTTGTTCAAATCACACCAATACGGCATATCTGCTGTGTCTATTATATATAATGAAAAGCTTTTGCCCGGGACTTCTCTTGAAAACAGGATTTTTTCTGGACGAAAGATACCTTTTTTGTATTGGCAACGTGTAGGCGAAATTTGATCATGATAGGTCAAGCAATTAAGGCGTGAAAGCGTCACGAACAAATAAACAAAGTCACTTTTGCATGTATAATATTTTATCTATCCCTCGCGAACAGTACAGTTTCCTGGATGAAGCGTAGCCTATGTCCTTTTCTGTACCCCAAATAACGTGTATATAAAATTTCATGATGATCGGTCGAGTAGTTAAGGCTTGAAAGCGTGACAAACAAATAAACCGACTCTTTTGCATGTAGATATAATAGAACAGTATTTTTCCTGAATGAAACTTAGCTATGTCCTTTTCTGTACCCCCGATGACGTGTATAAGAAATTTCATGATGATAGATCGAGTAGTTAAGGCTTGAAAACGTAAAAAACAAACTCACTTTCCCATCTATAATATTAGTTACGATACTTAGTTGTTTATTAAAATATATAGTATTTATTGATCTAGGCGTTACTAGGTGACAAACTATTATAAAGAAAAGATAAAAGATCTCTTCTCAAAGAGGATTCCCCTAGTGTCCTTTAGATTGCTGGCCTACAAATTCCAATACAAAATAATTAGGTAAGTTTCCAATGATATTATAAAGTATAAATATTTTACGTATATACGAAATGACTCGTAATATAATGTGTATTAATAATACAGCCACAAGTCGTAGACAATACAGATTTTCCTAATTCATTAAAATGCTTGCGGTTGGCAGCCGTCACTTTTAAATATAACAATAACTAAACCTATAAGGAAAATCGTTAAAAACATAAAGGCAAATAATTACATTATAATAAACAATGGGATTAAATATAATGATCATCAAAAATACTAATTGGTCAGCAAATATTGCAAAGCATAACAAGCATCTATACGCCTCAAATCACTACATTCCGTCTCGGAAGTGTAAGGTTATGTTAGGTTCCTTTTTTTAAACCCACCTAAAAATAGGAGCCCCGCGAAGCGGGGCTCCGTCGACTTAGTTTGATCTTTTTAAAAGTTTGCTGGCCATGAGTTGCTGATCAATTAGCTATTTCTGCACACAGATTATATTTTTCTGCTCACAAAAATACCAATACTATGCTAACCATTTAAATAACACCCATAAACAATATACAGAAATTGGTATGTAAAATTATTTCTATAAAAGGACTTTCAAAATCATTTAATAGTATTCAAACATTTATGCGGTAATTCAATTATGTTTACTTACGAAAAACATTTTTGTTTTGTATAAAAGATATTTCGCATATCCAAAGTTATACTTATTTAAATAAAAATTAACTATATATGTATAAAGACGACTGTTTCACATAAGAGAATTTTCTCCGTTTTTGCAACATTCTTTTTTCATGCACCGCTCCTATTGATCGTAGCGTGATGTAACATAGCCTTCCTATATAAATGGGCTCTCCAACACTAAAATATTTTTTAATTCGAAACAGTAGTTCCTGAGATTAGCACGTTCAACCAAACAAAGAAACAATCTCTTCAGCTTTATAATATTAGTATAGAGAAAAAAGATATTTCGTAGAAAACGTATGTTCATTCGTATGAATTCAGATGACACATCAGTTTAAACAAAAATACTAATAGTCGTAAAACTACTCGTTATAACCAGTTTAAACATATTTAGGTATTATATAAAAGAATCATACTAATCAATATTATAAAATATTATGTAATGTTATGACATCTTTTTTAGAATATAATCATAATTATTATTTACTAGATATTGCTCGCGTAATAATTATTGTAGTTTACATTAGGTTAATTTGGTAACAGTAGGTTTTTTTTTATGAAAGGTACCTTATGTCCTTTTCTGTACACCTGACAACGTGTATGCGAAATTTCATGTGGAGCCCACGGGATCGTATACCAGGATAAAAACTATTCTATGTGTTAATCCAGGATATGTTCTATCTATGTGCTTAATTTTATTTTAATCCGTTCAGTAACAAACATACAAACATCGTCACTAACTTTCACATTTATAATATTACTAGATGTGCCCGCGGTTTCACCCGCGTTTATAATTATTGCGCCGTTTTTTTTTATACGTGGGGTAATGCTCCTTATGCATCGGCACAAAGGGAGGCAATATCGGGCTCTCCCGAGACTTCGAGCATACCGATTAAGTGGGATCTAAACAATTCTTGGCGAAAATGGGGAGTTACTCTGCCTATCCTTCGATATAACCGTGAGACTATGTATGCGTGAACAGTTAATACGTTTTAGCAATACAAATAGTCTATGAGACAGGAAAGAAAATCACGGCCACAAGACTGGCCTCAATTGTAAATTCTGGTGATTAATAATGAGCAGAAATTTACAATTGTGGCATTTCGAAGCATATTTACAAGATGTTGTAACTAATACATACCAAATAAGAATATCGAAAGGTTCACGTTAATGATAATAAAATTTAAGCAAAATCATGGCGATGTGATATTTCAAGGAAACACATACACCATGTTAAGTGAATTTGTTTATTTGTTTGTTTTGCTTCCACGCCTTTACTGCTCGATTATCATGAAATTTCGCATACGTGTACCTATGCGAAATTATAATAATAAAAAAAATATTTATTTACAGAAGTTTATTTATTTACAGAAATGAGATTGTAGGTTAACATTGACTTAGGTTATTATGTGTCACAGGTATTCATTTATACTCGTATTTGACAGTATGCGTAATCTACAATAAGTTATGGGTAGGTAATTTCATGACAATCGGTCGGTCGGTCAGGGTGCAGAAAAGGACATTGGGTACCTTTCTTCCAGACAAAAGTACTGCATCCAAGTGAGCGAAGCAGCGGAAAGAAGATAGTACTTAAATAAAGGGCAAGCAAAACCTATGCACTAGTAGTATGCGAAATTTCATGATGATCGGTCGAGAAGTTGAGATGTGAAAGCGTAACAAACAAAAAGCTTAAATACGCATTTATATAAGTATATAAACTCATATAAATTGTAATTTTTTTAGATAACTTTCCTTATCTGAAAACTCTAGCTTACTTAAACTAAAAATAATAAATTGATTACTTTTACCTTAGACCCGACACAGCACAACATCTATGCCTAAACATTTTTATTTCACTTTCAATACATAAGCACAGACAGCACTCGCAAACAGCCACACTAACTCGAATGAAAAAAATATATCACTGCGATAAAAAAATTGCGTGCAATAGACAAAACGACGATTAACATTGATCTAAAGGTTACCGTATTAAAACAATAAAGTAATTACAAGGAAAATCTTTTAAAAGTCAGAAAGGACATGTCGGATAAAGTCATTCGTGTCTAATCACAAAATGATCTTGAAATGCGTTTTAATATTTAATTGGTGTATTTTCTTGTTTTCTTTGGCTTGTTATTATGAATAAAAGGTTTTAATAAATACTTAATAGCTTAACCATTACTCAATCTCCAAGAGATACATAACAATAAATTTTTTATTGTGTCTATAAAATGACAGAGGATGGGTTAATAATTTATGTCTTAGTTTTACACGTCTCATACAAATAAATATATATGTATTTATGTTTATACATTGAAATTAAACTGCTTTATACAGATTTAATGGCGGTTTATATTTAAAACACTACTTTTTATGATATTTCTACTGTATATGGATTTTATCGCAGTTAATGTAAAACCACAAATTTAAGATACTTTTGAAACTATTCAAATTATTAAATGATTCGCATAACTAGAATAGAATAGAATATTTTTATTTGCATAAAATGTAGGTACACAATACTATTTAATATCCAAATAGTTTAATCATTCAAAAAGTTAAATCGTGCCAAATTTCACACAAAATCCATATAGTAAAGTAGTTTAATTTCAATGTATAACATTCGCCTAAACGTAAGACAATATTATAGTTTAAATTGTCTAAATGTGTTTTATAATAAATCGCGATAAAATCAGTAAGCAGTAGTTTAATTTTAATGTATAAACATATTGATTATTCTATGTACATTATGTTTGTATATAATATATTATGTTGTAATCATTTGTGACCGATTGCGTTAGTTCGGCCGCGACCTTCCACCGCCATGCTGATGCCGGACCGGTATCGAGTCGAGAACGCCTTCAGCTTAATATTTTGTCATTAAACATTATAATATGGTGTTGTAAACACGAGCCAAATGTTAAATTCTACTGCTGTTATATATTTGAGAACGACATTATAGTTTTTGCAAAACAAATATGATCTATTCCATTTTTTAGTGTGAGTTTGTTTATTATGCTTTGATGCCTTATGAAATTTTGCATACAGCGTGTCAGGGATACAAAAAAGGACATAGGGTACCCTTTATGCGAAAAAAGCATTGTTCCCGAGCGATGTCGCCTGCAAAATCTAGTTATAAATAATTTGTACGTCGTAAGACAATCTTTTTTTTAATTACTACTTCCGCGCTAAGAATACCTTCTGTATCTATTGCTTATGACTTTACAAACATTCAAACAACGGATACAAAGAGCGCTCAAACTCGCAATAACTATAAATGGATCACACTATTTTTGTTTCGTGTGGGATTCGAACCCACAACACAGCTAGCTGCAGTGTCGAGGCCATCCTTGCAGGCAGAGATACTATCTGTATCTAGTCAAGATACTATCAAATATTTATGTGATGTTGTAAGCTTGAGCCAAATGTTTAATGCTTTTGTTTGGTATTCGTGAACACGAACTTAGTTTTTGCAAAACAAATACGAATTCCTATTTTGTTACAACAATCAATGTAATGTACTGCTTACGACAATATGCACTAGATACTAACTGTTTTTTACATATGACATTTATGACAATTTCACCGTTTTCTACATCTTTATAGATGACTGAATCGTTTAAAGAAAGATATCACCTAGTATTACATCGAGAGATAATTATGATCTCCCTACGAATATTGCAAAGATAGCACTTTATAATATACTAGCTTTTGCCCGCGGCCTCGCTCGCGTTAATTTAGAATTTGACAATCAATTCGAGTCGTACTCTGCTTGTAATAATATAATTTAATCAAGATTCGAAAGACACGTGGCGCCATCTATTATAATAAGAACGTTATTGTTGTTTTCCTGTTTTCCTCGGGAACAGTAATTTTTTTCGGGATGAAAGGTAGCCTATATCCGTTTCTGTACGCCTGGCAACGTATATACAAAATTTCAGGATGATCGGTTCAGTGGTTTAGGCGTGAAAGGTAACAAACAAACAAACTCATTTTCGCTTTTATAATATTAGTTGGGATTGTACAAAATATTTAAGATACATTTATATTACATTTAAATACAAGTCTTATCGCGATACCAGACTGAATTAGATGAGCTGTATTTTGTTTCAGACAATATTAAAACATACTAAGAAAGGATATTACTATTTTAAATTCCAGTACATAACTCTAACTTGAATGTATCTTACTTAAATTTTATTAATTTTATATTTAAGAATTATATATATGTTTACTCCATCTTCTTTCACCAGAGTATTTGGTAAACAAACAATTAATTAAAAAATTTATCAGTTACTGATTTCAGACTATTCTTTTACTAATAAATATTCATTTTCTAATAAATAGAAATAACACGAAAAGAAACCCGTGACCATGGCTGCTGTAAAACAATTGAAACATCGGGGAAAAGAGTAAACTTATATACAGGGTGTAACGGAAAGGTGTGGTCATGTTTTAGGGTCGCTATGTATATCTGATAAATAACCTATGTGCTCTAACCCCATATCAAAATATCGAATTTTAAATTTTATGACAATTTCAATCATTTTATTTATTTGTTATTTTAATATCGATACAAAACGAGTTACAACAACTGTGGGGTCACCGATCTATGTTAGAACGACTAGCTGTATTGTAAACAATGAATAGGTAACAGTATCCACATCTGGGGTAATGGTCAATGGCCCTATTAAGATAGCAAAACTAAACAAAAACATAAAAAAAGTCTTTTGTAATTCTTAGAAACAAATACAATTTATAAGTCGATAAAAAAGAAAATGCAATATGTTCGTGAAAATAATGTATACAAATTTAATTCTCGCGGTTTTCCTTTAAATATGACCACACCTTTCTGTTACAATTAAAACTATACAGGATAGTTTTAATTAATTTAAATAGCTTAATTGATAGAATAGTAGTGTTATAGTTCAAAATTATGTAATAAAAGTTTTTAAAATAATTAACGCGACAAAATCCGTATATAGTAGGTAGTTTAATTTCAATGAAAAGAAATACAGTACATCAGAATGGGTATCTATGTATTGTCTCGAACTACCATTATGCCACATCTGTTTATTAAAGAAGACTGGTAACAAAAATATACACTATTGTCAACTACCTACGAAGGAATCTGTACCTACGGGCAAAAAGGTTTGTAATCTTTCAAACAGCATGCTTGCTTATAATTTAGTGTAAACTATTCAACGATCTCATTATATAAGCGGTCTTGTACCGAACTACGGCATACATAATTTAAAGACATTTATACATCAGGTGCTTCAAGAGAAGTCAGCTCTGAGCCGGCTTTGTATTTGTTTAAACCGATTTAAACTCATTTCAGCTCAGTTAACATAAATAGAGCTGAGTAGACTGTGTATGTGGTCTGGTTACTAAATATAACGCCTACTAACACAGATAACAAAATGAAATGTTTCGTTCTTAACTAATTGTTGCTTTGCACAACATAAATAAAAATAAAACGCAAGATCTCTATCTTATTTTTAAATTGTAATTTGAAAATAGAATGTAAACAAACGAAATATTACAAATTGGATTTCTTTAGACTAATATAATTTGTAAAGGAATCTAAACATTCGTTTATTATCTCAAGATGGACATGTTTTTGAATTAATAATTTGAAAAAGGAATATATTGTTTGTTTGACCAGAAAAACAACACTCATTCTTAACTTATAATTTGGAAAAGGAATCTTAAGATCGTTTTATTGGCTGCTTAAATGTCATAAATTAAAACTATTTCTGTAGGCAATAATTTGCATATTGATTTACTTAATACACCGTTTTTGTTACTTACATATTTTTTCGTTTAAAATGTCTAGAATATTCCGTATCCTATTCCCAGGGCTAGATTAATGTAACTTCCCATTTAAATCGTGATCCAAATTGATTGATGGTACCATTTTAGTTACTATGCGGCCAGGCAATGGGACATAACCATTATTGACCTACTTTTGAACCTATTTTCCAATTCAGTATCTTATTGTTGTTGGACGTATAAAAATATATTGACGCACTTAATTTTTTCGTTTGCCTTGTGAGGGCTGTAGTATATGTTTACTGTTGACTGCGGATTCTATTTTTAGATCGTACACCGTTTTTCACTACCTGTCCGTTTCTTAAACCGCCATCATCGAAGAAAATTTTGTGGCTAAACAGATGCCCTATAGTCAAACTCTTCAACTAAATGGATTCGCATGAAGGGTCTCATGGCAAATCTCTACCTAGCATGATGAGCTGGAGTCCTACCAAAAAAACTCTTTTGATAGCTAGAAGAAAGTGAAAGGGAAGTAGGAAGGCCCATAAAAATATTAACAATAGACGTTGAATAGCTACAAATCCATAAATAGAACGCATTTCAAACACCGAATTCCTTTTTTAAACTTGATGTCACGATTAGCAACTAAACAAAAAAAAACGGTTTTACAACTGTTATAAGTGATAGAATTTCAATAGCAATATTTAAACGTAATTAGTTGGTAAATATAAATATTATATCTTTATTATTATAATACGTAGTGTTAATTATACAAACTGTATGATATCTAGCTGTTTCCGTCATTCTCTCACGCAAAGATCAGCTGATTAAACAGTACAATATTATTAACTCCTTCCACTAGCAAATAATATTCACTTTATATCTAATAATAACTCTACTGTGATATTCGAGTATTTCATTGTTAATTATAAAACACAAGTTGTTGTATAAAATTATTTCTACCCTCAATTTTAGTAATATTAATAGCGATTTTAAAATATTGTTAAAATCGACAACCGTAGAAACTCGTAAAGAATATTCAAACAAAATTTAAATATTGGCATAATAATCAGTTTCAAATTGACATTTAAAAGAAAGAATGGTGTCATTTCAATACGCACGCGTTGTCGACGGAAAAATGAAAGTGGTGATCGTTGTACCAGGTCCTAGGTCGTGGTCTAGTACCATTTATTATTGTGTACATACTAAACAAGTCATTAAAACCTGCTGACTTCTTTCTGATGTGATACACGTCTGCTTAACCCCTTTGGGTATATGCATCAGAGATGCTAAGAAACAATGTCTCTAACATAGTTAAATAATTAATAAATTACAACGCAACGTTTCTAAGTCCCTCTGTTTATTTATTATTATCGTCTAGCTTCATCACGTTCTTTGTTTTGATATCACTACATTGTCCTTTCGTTCTAAAATAATTGTGCACGAACGGACTCCTTATTTATAAAACTTGTAAATAAAATATAAGTTAACTATGTTTTATATTCATTTTTTATGTTTCACAGAAAAATAATACGGATATGTAACATCAGACAAAGGTAAGCACAAAGTTTTGCCAACACAACTTATTATTCAAGGATTCCGCCTTGTTTTTGTTTAATAAAAACATCACACACATGACACAACGAACAAAAACTTGGAAATACCTAGAACAATATTTTCATTTCAAGCGAAAGGTCACAAAAACTGACAGTATAGACAGTAAACAGATTTCCAATGCCAAAAAAAAACAAACCTCGAATTAGCTCTGGTCATTTTGGTTCCATTTGCGCCAAATTCAATTTCACTACCGCTAAAACTTGTAACTAAAGGCACGTCGCCTTCCGCCATTTTTAAATGAAAAATAAACACTTATTAAAACGTGAAATTAGTTTGTTGAAGTAAAAAGTTTGGTTCGCGCGCGAGCGTCCGACGCGGCGTTCGGCGATGCACTGAAGGTTTCTACGATTATTTTATTGATGTTAATATAATGATGGACGGCGTGGACTCTCGTACAAGATAACATGTGATGCCTGGACGTTGTTGTGGCACTGATAATTGGATCGGTTTATGCGAGATTAACTATGCAATCAGTCGACCATGCTAATAAATTAATTCTTATTTGCTTTGTCTTCTATTAATGTACCTAGTACGGTTTTACCATCTGGTCATGTACATAATACTATTTCTTATGTATTTTATTACCTCTGCATGTATATAAGATTTGTTTGGGAAAACAATCTTTTGTTCTATGGTTGCTTTTGGCCTAATCTTGTTAGAAAGATAACAGAAGTAATAGAACAAGGTTTTGGAAGTAATCTCCGTATACCTGCACAAAAAAAACTACCGTCAGTGGTTAGATTTTTTGCCGATGATTTTCGGCAGATAATTTTTTACATACATATTTTGTTTTATAATTTCGTTGATACACTACTTTCTTTTCTACATTTTCTTTTTATTAGTATAGTTATTTATGATATTTATGTGGGTAAATCTGTTATTACAATTTATTTGGCACTACGTCTGTTGCCCAATGTTGCGCAAAACCGAGACTCTGAATAAACATTAGTAGTTTATGTCGTTTGTATACTATTTTGACAATTAGATTTGACCATTTCTACATGCATGGATGCTCAAATGGTTAAATCTAAATATGATCATATTATAAACTGTTATCATACTAAATGTTTAATGATCCGTTCATTATAAGTAATCATGCCATTTTTTAGCAGCAACAGCAAGCTACTAGTAGTAACAAGTAAACCTATAAGAGTAATGTAAGTCTTTAAGCATTTACTGTTCTTAAAACTTCGATCGCCGTGTAAGTTACCAGTGACCCAAGTAAGAAATTCTAATGAGTGTGCTGGAATGCAAAATGATTGGATATATTTAGGAGTTGTAATGGCCAGACCCACAACTAACAAGTAAAAGTTATTCAAAAGACAAATCGCATGCTATCTCACTCTTGTTAGGTTAAAGAAGAGAGATGGCAAGACTTTTATTTTATAGATAAATGCTATTAGGAGATGGTAGGACAAGCCCCAAGAGTACTTTAATACTGTCAGTCAAAGAGACATCGAGTGGTCCTTGTAAGAATTCACACAGTCTACTAACTGTCCCAATAGATGACAGTACTCGCCGTTAACCTAGGACATAAACATAGCAGGCGATATTTGGGCATTCTATCCGTCAATGTAATCCTTGGTTGACACAAGTGCCATAATCAATGCCTTGACTTTACTTCGACTTTGACAGTTAGCGAAATTATGGTAACCACCCACCCCTATCTACACTTTCATATGTGTGTTAAAGTATCTATATATAAGTATCTGCATAATAACGACATAGTAACTGTGCATGTATAGTCACGACCAACATTAAAAAGACAAGTACGATATATTTCCTCACATTATGCAAATATTGTAAGCCATTTTTCTCTCTCCCTGTAACGGTGAAGAAAGCAACAGCGAAGAAAACGTGCATGTCTGAGAATTCTTCATAATGCTCTCGATATGTGACGTCTGCCAACCCTCATTCTGCCAGTGCGGTGCACCAGGCCTAACCTTACTCACATTAAGAAGAGGCCAGCGCCCAGCAGTGGGACAGATTACGCTTTCTTATTCTTCAACGTCACTTGCATAAACTCATTTAAGCAAACTGATGGCACGCTAGAATTAGATTTAGTATAAAGGGCAACTTAAGCAAGTTAAACCGGGCTCTTTGCTTAGTCTATTTCATCTTAAGAGTATAATTAATCGGTCTCATTAACAGTAGGATGTCCTGCTAAGAATCACACACGGTACTCTTAATTTGGCTATAAACAATACAGCTGTGTTATGCAACGAGTAACCGCCCACCCATCTTTGGCCCAGTTAATTATTACTTAACTTCTGACGTATTGGGTGTGTTCGACTAACGCAAACAAGTATCTCGTACGTAGGGTCACCATCCATCCGGATTTATCCGGAAATATCCGGCATTTCGGCCCTTAGTCCGGATGTCGAAAAATTGCAGTGATACTTTGAAATACTTTGACAATTTTAATAAGTACACATTAGTGTACTTATTAAAATTACCAAAGTATTTAATCAGCTTCAAAGCCTCTTACCCGTAGGTAGGAAGCTGATTAAATACTTTTCGTAAAGACGTACGCTGCGCATGGAATTCGTTTTTTACCGACTTCAAAAAAAAGGAGGAGGTATTCAATTCGACTGTATTTTTTTTTTTATGTTTGTTACCTCGTTACTTTCGACTGGGTGGACCGATTTTGATGATTCTTTTTTTATTTGAAAATTGGTGCTTTCCGTGCGGTCCCATTTAATTTTGATCAAGATTTGACCATTCGTTTTCGAGTTATGCTTAATAATGCGTATTTGGCTACATTGATGATGTTCTTATATTTGGCAAGGTTCACTAAAAACCGAGAAATAAACAAAATTTTAACAAAAAAGAAAACCGACTTCAAATAAGAATATTCTAAAACTTAAAATGCACTAAAAAGTTAATAAATAATTGCATATTCTTGTGAATAATTAAATTATTGTTATTATTGGAGTCGGTGTCAAGCCAAGGTAGGTTTGTAACTAATTAAACATGAGATGTCTTACTATAATCATAACATAACATTGGCATGCACAATTACACACATAGACGCAGCACGCGGCGCGGGCGGCTGACACCGACTCCAAAAATAACAATAATTTATTAACTTTTTAGTGCATTTTAAGTTTTAGAATATTCTTATTTGAAGTCGGTTTTCTTTTTTGTTAAAATTTTATTTATTTCATTTAAAATAGGGTACATAGTAAAACAAATTCTATGTAAAATTACTGGCTTATTGTCACTTAAAATTTCGGTATGGTAACCCTAGTGTGCGTTCGTACATACATAATCGTGTTTCCGGAGTGTGAACTAGTTGAAAAGTAGTATAGAGATGAAAACTTGTCGATGTCTCGGCGTAAGTGGGAAATCTAGTAGAGAAACGGTAAATTACGTGAATTGATATGGGATATATTAATCTATACTAATAATATAAAGCTGAAGAGTTTGTTTGTTTGTTTGAACGCGCTAATCTCAGGGACTACTGGTTCGATTTGAAAATTCTTTTAGTGTTGGGTAGCTTATTTATCGAGGAAAGCTATAGGCTATATTATAACATTACGCTACGACCCACGGGGCGGCGCAGTAACGATAAACGCGGGTTAAACCTTGGAAACATTTAGTGACATATAAAATCTGCACATTGACAAACAGTTATATACCATTAAAAATATATTAAAGTTATGTGCTATAAATAATAATCTTACCAAGAATTTGAATTTCGAAATTGATTGTCGACATAACAGACTTTGTGTGACCGTTATTTCAGCATTCAAATTAGAAATTCTTTTTCTGCAGTACAACGCATTGATTTCATATTTTGTACCTGAAAAAGAAGAAAATTGCGTTTTATTTTATTATAAATTACGTTAATCTGTGAAGTCTTAAAATACGAGATATAATCAAAAATCTATTGTGTCTGGCCGACAGTGTGCTGTTGTGACTCATTAAATTAATTAATAAAGCTAAATACTCTTCTCTCTGAGACTGCATTTGAGATATTTAACATTATATACTATTTACGCATTACATATTACACGTAATAGTAAAATGGGCAAGCCACACATTATATGGTAAATTTTATTATAAAATATGTAAGTACATAATAGTATTTTTATAATTTTTTAATTTCTTTCAATAGTAGAATAAACTTTATCTGTTTTGTGCATTGGCGAGCGTAGACCACTGATCGCATTTTAATGAAATATATAGCAGAAAGATAATATGATGCCTTATGGTCCTTTCTTTAGGAGCCAATTTTAGATAACACACCAAAAAGATGTAAACGAAGCCCGGCTGCGAGACTAGATTTTCTTAGTACACTACAGATTACCTATTATATAGGTATACAACTAAGTATAATTTCTAATAATGCTTTTTTTAATATCCATATAATAATTAGGCACTATACAATTTGTCACGTAAATGCGAAATTGGTCTTTCTGCCTTTATCCATAGAGGCTTAATTTGCATTGTTTTCTTAAAGGCCATTGCATGCATAATCATAACATTATATTTATTTATTTTAATTATTAAATTACGCAAATATTTAAACACAACCAAGAATAATTTGTATGCACTAGATACCTTTCACTACTTACGCATGCATTAATACATGCATCGAATGAAAGTTAAAAAAACTATTTTGCATGTGTATGAAACAGCTGATGCGGCAGCATACGGCCTCAATTACTGTTTGTTCATTTGGAATTATTTAATATGCAATGGAATATTCAATATACATTTAATATTGATTTAGTAATCGTCGTGTTTAATGTAGAGAACAGCTGTGCGTGTCGGCACAATAATCGAGGTAAAGTCAATTATATCATGGATCCTGTGTTTTAGCTGGGTTAAAGATGCGTAGAATAGCCAATTTCATCTGCTATGTTGAGATCCAACTTACAGTTTATTCCAGAAATCCCCATAGATATATTTCCGACAGTGGGCAATACAAATTTTTGTCGGCAAAACTACTGGTTAAATAAAAACAATCACAGGGTATTTTTTATGATATCGGTCGAGATTTCTGGAATAATTCCTGCCTACCATGTATTTAACTGCTATTTCTATTCTTTTGCAGACCCGCTGGCGTAAATCCTAAGTAATATTTTTGACGTGACAACGTCTAATAAATCGATGAACACCGGCTGCACGCACGAAAAAGGATAACTCATTGTCCCGTTACGCTCATTGTCCCGTTACGCTCATTGTAACGTTACGGGAAAGAAATGTTGTTATGACGTTGTCACGTTAAACTATCGTCCGTAAACCGACTTTACAGACAACCAATTTTTTATGCAAATAAAAATATTCTATTCTATTCTATTCTAATGCGAATGTGAGTTTGTTTGTTACGATTTTACGCCGATCATTATAAAATTTCGCATATCTGACGTGTATGCGAAATTTTCCAGTCGAAACTATCGACTGGCACGATGCAATCAGGTGTTTGACTCCATCATGCCAGGACGTCGCTCTCATGATTAAATTGACCGATTGATTTAAAAACTAGTCTGGCAAGTCCCAATAATAAGTATAAATTTAACCGTATCATAAAACGGTTATTATTTTTATCGGGTTGGTCGCCATCTTAGAATATCCATACATAAACACAGAGCGTGCAGGTGCAGTTTGCTTGCGGGCTATTGCACTGAACATTGCTAACTTGCTTTGCAAAAACAGTGATTATTTAATTTCTTTCTGAAATACTTTTGTGATACACAATACTTCAAGTCTGGACTCTTGCCTGTAACATGCTAATGGATGATAAATACATTTTGGGCTGATAATGAGTACAAATAAGTTTCCGCCGTTTGACAAATGAATGCGCCACGAGAAGGTGGTGTCATAAGATAACTATGACTTATAGATATATTAAGTACTAGCTGACCCACGCAACGTCGTCTGCTTCACATAAGAGAATTTTCCCTGTATATATAGGTCGTAGCATAATGTAATACAGCCTATAGCCTTCCTCGTTAAATGGGCTATCCAACACAAAATTTTCAATTCGAACTAGTAGTTCCTGAGATTAGCGCATTCAAACAAACAAACTCTTCAGCTTTATAATATTAAAATAGATTTACAAGTTTATCCTTGCGCTTAAGCTACTAATCTTTTTCTCATACCAAAATTTTAACATTAATATCTTTTTTTTTTTGGGAACCAATTTTGACCCTGTTTTCACAAGTTCCCTTTTTATCAATATTTGCTTGTGTTTAATATAACGTACAAATTCAAGCACATGCAACAACCCTATTATGTTACAAGTACAATCTTGAGTATGCGCGTTCTATAGCTTACTCATGTATCCTAAGGTATGTGGTGTGACGTGAAAGTATCCAGTTATTAACGAAAGATATCATTAAACTGCATTAGTATCGCCTAGCTTTTCTATTTGAGCTTTGCATGTCGTATAAAGTTGGCAACGTCGTTTGAAACATTATATGTCTGCCATGTTTCTTTCGCTGAATCGCTTATATAGGTACTTGGTACAGGTACGAGTATAGTGTTATATTATCTGTGGTACATGCAAAGCCTATACAGAAGATCCATGCAAGAAACTCACAGATACTCTTTTAAATCGTCATTAAATAATTTAAGTATTTTACATCTTATATGTCTGTTATTCAGCCACATTCCAAGACTGACGCTATAGAGAATTTCTTAACAATAATACCAGATCTGCCTGTATGCGAAATTGTATGATAATCAGTCGAGTAGTTAAAGCATGAAAGCGTAACAGACAAAAGGCATTCGCATTTATAATATTTGTTAGGATATCACGTAGGTATTATCTTAACTTATGTGGGGGCCAGTCAGTGCAGACCGGCGATCCTTCGACCCAGTGGGATCTTTTGTGTCGACACTTTCTCAATAACGACTGCCATAGATGTTCATGGCAGCCGGGACCAACTGCAACGGCTTAACGTGCTTTCCGAGGCACGGAGGAGGTGACAATTGTCAATCAATACGCACATAATTTCGAAAAGTCATATAACTTTCGAAAGTCAAAGGTGCGCGACGTGGGTTCAACCCGAGACCCTCTGCATTGCAGTCTGTTGGTCTCCTCACTGAGCTATCGCTGCTCTGCACATAGGTATTACACATTCGAGTGATAAATATTTAATTGGTTCGACTATATATCAAATAAAGTCATAAAATAATTATTTAAACATTAGTTGGTTCTGTCCGCCATAGCGCCATCCTAATACGTCACGGCGCAGATAATCTTCAGTTGTACCAAGCGGTGTCATCCGCCATATTTTTGGTAAAGCCCTCGCAAAATAAACACACTTATTGACGCGGGAGGCGTTAGTTCCTACTAAATGGGTGGAAATGGGGCGTATTTCCCGTTACAAAGTTCAAATCAACAACATTTTAAGGCAATTGCACAGCGGTAGTACTGTGCTTGAGGTCTCGGACTCCTTTCCCGGGTTGTGAGGCTTTTCCTGTCGACAAATGCTGAGTAGCGGGGTCTGAGAGTGTCCTCGATAGATGGTAGTAGGGTGGCCACAATTATTTGGAATACATACTTGACCATATAAATGTAACTTATTTGCATTTGGTCATCACATATGTGGCAATAACATACTTGGCGAGACACATGTAAAGACAATTTATTGTCAAAAAATGTCTATATTTTGATGTTATGAAACTTATATTATGTTGTCCCAACATGTTTTGTCCATTTCAAGACATGCATTACATATTATAAAACAAAGTCTTCCGCCGCGTCTGTCTGTCTCGCGATAAACTCAAAAACTACTGAACTGATTTTCATGCGATTTTCAATAAAAAGAGTAATTCATAAAGAAGGTTTAGGTGTATAATTGTTAAGGGTTTTGTACTACCCGTGCCGAGGTCCCTAAGTCAGGGTGGGTCGCTTGTGTTTGTAATATAATGAACGACCTCGATGTCGTAGGGGTTAGTGTAACCGACTGCCACACCTGAAGTCGGGGGTTCGATTCCCGCACAAGTCAAACATTTGTGTGCATGAACATGGATGTTTGCCTTGGTCTGGGTGTTTGTCCCTATGTCCTTTTCTGTACCCCTGACAACGTGGTATATGATGAATGATGATCATGATGATCGGTCAAGTTGTTAAATCGTGAAAACATAACAAACACTCCCATTTATAATATTAGTTATTACTTATTAGTGAATATAAATCTATACTAATATTATAAAGCTGAAGAGTTTGTTTGTTTGAACGCGCTAATCTCAGGAACTACTGGTTCGAATTGAATAATTATTTTATAGTTGGATAGCCTATTTATCGAGGAAGGCTTAGGCTATATAACATCACGCTAAGACCCACGGGGGCGGCGCAGGAACCATAAACGCGAGTGAAATAGCGGGCACATCTAGTATAATAAATATAAATAGATTTAACTTTAAATCATGGGTTGAGGTTTTAAGTCGAGGACAATGTTATTGGGTTTTTCAATATGATATACTTTTAATATAACTAATAAATACAGAACAATAGGCTCGCTACCTATACCTAATATAGGACCTAAATATAGCAAAATATGGGTTTTCTACGCCTCTGAATAAAGATTTGATAACCTTCGAAGCTTTTTAACCAATCACTAAACATTCAAATAAATTAAATCAAAAATAAATTAATTCAAGTTAGGTTACAAGGTAACATAAATAAATAATAAAATAAATAAAAATAAAAAGATTTATTTGACACAAAAGAGAATACATTCACTGTGGGTATATTATTACACTTATGAATGTCAAAGTTACACTATATTTTTTCTGTGAATTTACATTTACTGCCACGTTCAGCAAAGCAAGGGTGTAGGGCTCATGAGAAAAACGGGCAACAGCATTCATAAGTGTATTTGGAAATGAAATCTTATCAGTGCCAGATTAACCACGTAGCAAGAGTAGCAATTGCTACGGGCCCCGCGCGAAAGGGGCCCCGCATATTTAAACCCACTCGTCTCTGCCTGAGCGTAATTTTTTGAGTGAAACTTATAACTTAAGATGTGGTATATTGAATTTACTTGATATCACAAAAACGTGAAATGTTACAACTTTTCCTACTAAGACAATCCACGTCAGACAATCGGTAACCGACTATTTCCTTGGCGTAAATAAAAACACCAAATTTCATACGGTAAACGCACAAGTTCTACAAAAAGTCGCTCGTATAAATGTGTAGAATTTCAGTCGGCCCAATAATCAGCTCTACAAAAAGTCTGTCGTTTGCAAGCACTCTTACCCGAAAGAATTTGCTACGGGCCCCGCGCTTGCTTAATTCGGCACTGAATCTTATCCAAGTTTGTTGACTGCATCGATGGCGTAGTAGTTTAATTGGTCGCCTCGCCGCTGCCACTGCGCAGAGTGTTGTGGGTTCAATGAGTACGATCCCCACACGGGACTTTTGTCCCGTGTCCCCACACGGGACAAAAATTTGTGTGAACCACAAATGGTTGTTCCGAGTCTGGGTGTTTTTGTTTCCGCTGTATAAATCTATATATTAAAATAGCAAAAACTTTGTACCCCTTTTTACGAAAATTGCGCGGACGGAGGAGTATGAAATTTGGCACAGTTAAAGTTTATATGGAGAAGGAGGGGCGAATGCTAATATTTATATAAAATATGCATTAGAAATACATTAAATTAATGAAAAAACACTACAAGCACACAACCATGCGTTTGACACACGCAGTCGAAGCGCGTAACTATGGTTACATATGTCAATATACCTATAATGACATTATAGACAAACTTTGGTCGAATTTCGAGCACTAGGCGACCGCTAGTGCCCGTAAATACGCCCTCGACTCTCTTAAAAAAAGAAAAATATTCTACCGAATTCGCTAAACAGTTTACGCGAGTTTAAAAATCAAACATCCAAACGTAGCAAATGGAAATCCGTAGTCTCTGCCTACCCCTCTAGGAAACAGGCGTGAATCTATGTATGTATGTATGTAAACTTTCACATTTGTAATATCAGTAGGATGTTACTTCATAACATAACATAAATTAACGTAGATAGTCTATCATCGTTTGCCCATTATCTTACGAGATGTAAATTTAAATACATGTTTTTGGGGATTTACACACATGAGCAACACAACACGGAAAGTTTATTTATAGATATTGGGGATTCTTTATATAAACAGATAGCTTTATCTGTTATTACCTCGGATGTTTATGTAAATATAAGTTTTAGCTATCGCCATTTTTTTTATTACTTTTTAATTGTTTACTTCTTGTTATTGCATCATATGAGTAGAATTGTGAAGGAACTTTTTTTAAAGTCTTCTACTTTGGTCTACACTAATATTATAAAGAGAAATGATTTGTGCTTTTGCATTTTTGTTTAAAATTAATAAAATATACTACATTATTATTTGATAACTTAATTAGGTATTTAATTAAATGTAATTGTTTATTAAATATAAACAATAACTAAATAATAAAAACAAAATATATATGTATACGCCGCACCTCGATGGCGTAGTTGTTAGTGTAACCGACTGCCACGCCTGCACACAAGTCAAACATTTGTGTGCATGAACATGGATGTTTGTCTGGGTCTGGGTGTTTCTATGTATAATATACATATCGCTGGCTCACTATTACAAGGTTCTATGTTATTTTTTTAAACTTTGCGGAAATTACGTTTAAAATTTGCATACCAGTAAAAATAACTTAAAAAGTAACTTAGAACTATTTGATATTTAATATGGTGAAGTGGTAAGTGCTTCCATCTATTACTATATTAGTCTAAACAAAAAGGAATGACATATAGAACCATGCAATATGCATGACTCATTTTTTTCAAAAATGTAACGTAGGACCTTATAATATTGGACCAGGGATGTTTACAAAAAAATTTGTACTTATACATATGTATGTTTATCAATTATATAGTACCCATAGTACAAGCTCTGCTTAGTTTGAGCTAGATAGTGTTGTGTGTATGTGATAGAATGTTATTATTAGTATTTTTTTTATTCTGTCATCGGTAAAAAGCTACTGTTTTTATTTATTATAATTTTGAGGTAACATAGGCTCACTTTCGAGCCACAGAAGCGGAGCCATAATCTTTACCATGGGTGAAACCACGGCGGAAATCTAGTAGTTACTACATTATAAAAATTAGACTCCATTTCACCTTCATTTATTTTATAGACCCATTAGAACCACCACCAAAGAAGAGAACGATTTTTAAAAACCCCTTCTTTTTATGATATGTATATAATTATAATATCTGTGCAGCCTGCTTGTTTATGCGAGTACGTCCACAGAACATAGAATAAATCTCTGTTCTGTGAGTACGTCAGTTAGACTTCAATTATAAGATAAAACACAACATCAATAATTCACTCCGTATGAATAGTCTAACGATATCAAAACAAATAACAAAGATAATTCTGATTGACTTTAATGAGATAATTTATAGTATTAAAACTAGCGATCCGCTCCGGTTTCGCACAGATAGTACCTTAACAAATTATACACCTAAACCTTCCTCATGAATCACGCTGTCTATTGGTGAAAACCACACGAAGATCCGTTCAGTAGTTTTTGAGTTTATCGCGAACAGACTGACGCGGTGAGGGACTTAGTTTTATAATATGTAGTGAAATCTGTTTACAACGAACAGTTAAAAGTTCCCCCAGCTGTTATTCTCTCGGTAACGATAATAACGTTAAAATTTACATAATATATTATTCAATAAATGTTTAGTAACTGGTTTTACTGGTTATGCAATATGTGTTGTCGATTGTTATTGATTTGCGAAGAATATTATTATACACGTATAGCTATGGTGCTACTAGCGACACAGCGGACGATAGTGGAATTAATTTTGACGTTAATGACATATAGAGATAATGAATAGCTATTCTCTTATCAAATAACAGTGCGTTCATAAATACGATATCATAAATTGGTTTCCTGGTACAGTTTAGTGTACGGTTAAACATAAGCTTAATGTGTTCGATTTTCACGTATAGTATATTATTACTTTATAAGTTCTTCCAGACCGAATTTCGGTCAGAGTTGCTACTTTTAAGAGAGACATCACAGACAACCGTATGGCGAAATCAATTCATGAAACAGAACGCCGCCGCCGACGTTCAGCACACGTTAAGGGTCATAGAATGGCTTGCTGTTTTGAATACTTTGGACGCGAAGAATATCACTACTGCCGACCATGTGAATAACAAGTCTTTAGACTTGGAAGTGACCCGTACACCAGGTACACCAAAACGCCACTGGATCCTGTAGACGAATGGTATTTGTACTCGGTAAAGACAAACAAAGCGGTACTGCGTTTGCTTGATAGGAATTTCACAGAAGCTGTAAGTATGGAGTCTGGAAATAGACCCGGTGGACAGTAATAACTAATAATATTATGTAGGACTTCAGAATATAGCTAGCGAAATGTAGCTTAAGTAGACCTCTACCCCTTTTAGGGATATAATGACGCGAGTATATGATAAGGGTATGCTATGGTATGGATGGTAGCAGCATACTGTATTCTTGAGGAGAACTTTTTAATCAATAGGGACACAAACAAGGTTTTAAATTGCCATCCTTTGAGTGAAGTTGACCAGCCTGGCTGCCACACATTTGAAAATATACTACGCCGTGCAATACGCCTCTTAAAGGTCTATAAAACAACAGGAATCCAGCTGTAAGTGTTTGATTAAATTAAAATCCAAATCAAATAAGATTACAACACAACAAAACATAACCAAATCGCAAAACACAGACGGCTCAACAAACGGATAAAAATGAACAATACGTTCTCACAATTAACCGTTAAAAAGGAATAGAAATTCAAATTTGAAATGCGCCGTCCAATCACCGCGCGCCGAATTTGGCGGTACTTGCACTACTCACTTTCAACGTACGTGATTGGTTAACAAACTACCTTCTATGACCCGTAATTGGTCAGAAACGTAATTGAGTACGACATCGGTTTGCTTTCTCTAATTGTCTATGACTTTCGCTGGTTTCGTTTTATTTTTCTTATACGTTTTGTTTTCTAAATGGTTTGAAGAAATTGTGGACATGACTGATGGCCTATATTGGGGTGGTCGTGGATTATGACTTGAAGATTAGTAATCGCTATTTGCAAGCTACTTGACCATTATGGTTGAAGATGGTATGGCTCCTTCCCAAATATATTCTTCATATTATACATGTGCCCTTACCGTACCGTAGATTGCATGAAAGACTCCACACTAGGAACAGTGAGCTCACACATTACATTTATATTATAGGGAATACAATGTACAATTTTAATATTTCTGTATTTATAATTCAGGATGCCAAGTAACGGGAAGCGACAACGAGGCCGGCCCAGGAGGAGATGGCGAGACGAGCTCGATGCATTTAAAAGGGATTGGCAACTCAAAACAAGCGATCGAGATAGATGGAAGTCGGAAGGGGAGGCCTTTGCCCAGCAGTGGGACGCCAATTAGGCTTATAATAATAATAATAATTCAGTTGTCATTTTGGGCAGTCTGTGTCAGAAGACAAAGTCCAGAAATGTAACCGTATATAAACGTAATAGGACGCATCTATTATTTAAATCTTTGGCTTCTAAATGTCTCGACCAAAGCTGAAAGCAGTTGAGGGCATATACTTGGAGGTACCTACATATTAAAAAGCTTTTACATATTAACCTGTCAGCTTAACCATATCTAAATTATACTAAAGCATTGTATCTGGACAACGGCGTACAACATGACGTAACATACGCCGTTGCCGATGGAGGAATTACGGTGATCGTCTCGCTGATCCGATGGCTTAAGCTTACTATCTGATCATGAATTTTAGGAAAAGTGTTTTTTTCGATTCTAAAATTGGCTGCAACAGCATGGAGTCTAAAAATATGGTCGGTAGACGGCTACAAGCTGTCCTATCGTATAACCTAAAAACTAGCTCCAGCTCCTAACAGAAATACAACGCTGCCTATCCTCTTTGAGAGTATTCTCTTAAAGGCGTGAATTAATAGGTTATTCATGATGATAAATGATAATATATACCGTAAATTATTTGTAATAGCACGCAAGCTCAAAGTATGGTTGGTAGACCTAAAACGAAATGTAGCTAAAATAGACTTCTGCCCTTCCCCTTTAGAGATAGATAGGCGTAAATCTATAAACATAATCCTAACTAATATTATAAATGCGAATATGAGTTGTTACGCCTTCACGCCTAAATACTCGACCGATCGTCAAAAAATTTCGCAGTCAAGTCAGGGGTACAGGAAAGGACATAGGGTAACTTTGACCCAGGATAAAAATACTGTAACCGAGTGAATGAATCCGTGGGCAAAAGCTAGTAAGTTATATTAAACAATAATAAGACAGGTTAACGTCTCAAGATGTATTATTCTAACTGGGCCAATGTAAACCTGTCAATAACATGCTTGTACGGGTCATGTGTGGGTTATTAGTAATCGATATTTTTGTATTACGTGCCTCCATAACGTACCACTAGTACGTGCCCGAGGCTTCGTATGTTTTATAACGTAACGTATGATATTTTGGTATAGTTTAACTTTCTATTGGTGAAATAATGTTTTGAAACAGAGGAGGACCAGAGATAATCTATACTAATATTATAAAGCTGAAGAGTTTGTTTGTTTCTTTGAACGCGCTAATCTCAGGAACTACTGGTTCGATTTGAAATATTAATAATAAATAATAATAATAATTTATTTACCAAAAAATTACAATTTAGTACATTTACAAATGATATTGGTGAAACAATAATATTTTATAAACAATAAATAATAATAATATTATTTTAGTGTTGGTTAGCCTATTTATCGAGGAAGGCTATAGGCTATATAACATCACGCTACGACCCACAGGGGCGGCGCAGTAATCATAAACTCGGGTGAAACCGCGGGAACATCTAGTCTCATATTATAAACATCTTTCTTTTTAACACTATATTGTACTAATATAGTTTTAAAAAGTAACTAGCAGGTTAAAATGGGTACAGAATTTTATAACTAACATCTATGATCTATTAAATAAATAAAATAAATAAATAAAAACGATTACAAAATTTTGTATCTTTGAAAGTACTAATCTCAGAAATTACTGGTCCGATAAGACAAACAATTCGTCATAATATGTCCCGTTTACTGAGAAAGATTATGAATTAAATAATATTACACTAAAACCCTTAGAAATGGAGTAGTAATCACAAATAAGAGTTATGTCACTGAATACGCATAATCTCAGTAACTAGGTTCCAATAAGGAAATAGAAAGTGTTAGAAATCCTAACTAATATTATAAAAGCGAAAATGAGTTTGTTTGTTTGTTACCTTTTCTAGCCTAAACCACTAAACCGATCGTCCTGAAATTTTGCATATACGTTGTCAGGTGTACATAAACGGTCATAGGCTACCTTACATCCCGAAAAAAATTACTGTTCCCGAGGAAAACAACAATAACGTTCTTATGATAATAGATGGCGCTACGTGTCTTTAGAATCATGATTGAATTATATTATTACAAGCAGAGTACAACCTGAATTGATTGTCAAATTCCAAATTAACGGGAGCGAAGCCGCGGGCAAAAGCTGGTACTTACTGATTATAAATTGTTTATTACTACTACGCTAGAACATCAAGGGAAAACGAAGCAAGGTTTTTAAAAAAATATAAGTAATTTTTGTTGGAGAATTCTATCTCTTGTATTAGATACTAACTAAATGCTTGTTTGGATTGAATTTAGGTTAGTATTGCAATCAGTAGGGATTCATCCTACGATCCTTATATCGTTAGTATGTTGTCTATTCCATTGGGCTCCTTAGTAACTTCACCATTAGTTATTATTACAAAGGCATACGACTTTCCTCATAGTCAGTTACCGAACGAATGACCGAATGACACATCGTATTCGTTCTTTTGTTAGAACAGGTAAAATGGCGGGACAAAGGTAGCTCTGACTCAATGTTTAAATATGGAACTATGTGGGGTGACGTCACCGCGTTGGAACGAGACAACTTATAAGTAGCTTTAGGGCTTTGTAACAGGATAATCATTGAACCGACTTTATTTTAACTAGCTTTTGCCCGCGGCTTTCTACGCGTGGGATTTGGAATTAGTAGATCCATAGTTATCTTTTTTAGCACGTGAGAAAAAGCCGATCTGCATTCATAAAACATACCTAACTATTACTTGTTGTCGTTTCAAAAAAATTTTATCCTTTTTTTTTTGCTCGTCAAAATGTCCACACTCCACCTGATGGTAAGCAGTCGTGTAGTCTAAGAGCAGTGGCCTCCACACCGCCCTCATAGCAGCCGAGGCGATTATTTATTTATTAATAGTTTAATACTTGACTTCTAGAGGCTTATCAAGATAAAACATACATTAGATTTTTTAAACCTCTAGCAATAAACTTTGAAACTGCATAAAATTTCGTTTTTTGCCCAAAAAGGTTTGCCATCAACGTAGGTAACAAAAAATATTGATTTACAAGATTAAAATTACACATCTGTCCATTTGATTATATAATTAAGCGCACCCTATCGCATTAAAAGCAAAACTTTAAAAAAAGAAGTTCATTTGTCAATCAAAATTATCGGTAGATAGCGCTAGTTTCGTAATTCAGTTTTTTTCTACAATTTCGGTATTTCTAGCTGAAACACTAAAGACTAGGCTGATATTTATTGCTTGTTGTGAATTTGTTATTCTCCAGACTTTGCGCTATACGAACCAATATAATTATGTGGACCACATAATTTTTTGACCCGTATGGGGGTCAATCCACGGTGCAGTAACAACTAAGACGAAGTAACCACATAAACCAATACCTTGTGAAAATTTGGGTTGACTAGGGGCCTAGACCTGTTCAGTTTCAAAACATTAAGAGGAGACACGGAGTATCCCGCTTTCGGCACCAATTTTTTCGGCACCTAAGCTATTCCACTTTTAGCACCAATAGGTATTTTATTCTACATTCGGCACCAAGCACAAATACCTATTGGTGCTGAAAGTGGAATAGCTAAGGTGCCAAAACCATAGGTGCCGAAAGCGGAATACTCCGGAAATACTAAGGGCGAGAGAATTGAAAAATAGGTATTTGTAAAAGTGCGCAGTGCCCGCAGAGCGCGATAGAGACAACTGCAGCTTGGACCGAAAATACCTATTAACCTTTTGACCGCCACGGCCGTCCATTCACGTCAAATTAAACCTTGCTCACGACGCCTCCGACGGCATGGCACGTCGAAAATACGACTATTTTACAGTTCAAAATAAACATAAAAAATATGTTTGTTGTTCCTTTTACCTATTATTTAAAACTACATTAATGATCGCCTGGCGTAGGAGGCACGTCGCTACTTTTATGCTGTGGCGGTCAAAAGGTTAAAAGTACACAAAATCAACGTTTTGTAGTCCCCTGATTCCTTCTCCAAAGCTTGACTGATTTAACTACTTTTTCATTAAAAATTAAAGAAAGGCTTTGGCCGTATTCCTAATGTTTTTCTTTTTTTTATATAATCTAGTCAAATTTGTTTTCTGGATGTTTAAACACAGCGGAAAATATAGCCAATTTTTGAAGTTTTTGGAGGCATATCTCTTTTAATAATTAATTTATGAAAAAAATGGAAAACATAGGGACATGCCGATAGAGGCCATACATTTTTTGGAAAAATTATTGCTCTACTGGCATTATCCAGGGAGGAAACAGGGGACTACGTTTGTATGGAAAAACGGCCCTTGTGTTTCCTCTTAACTTTTTAACCAAGCCTACTCTTTAAAGCCGCCGGCGGTCAGACACAATAGGTTTTCAATTATGTCTAACATTCCAACAATTAACAGGTCAGACAGAAAGACAGATGACGTAGACTTAGTAATAGGGTGTCGTTGGTACAGTACAGTGGCTTGCTTTTATTTGCTTTAAATGCCTCCGTGGCGCAGCGTAGTGAATGTGACTGCTATGCATGAGGTCTCGAGTTCGAATCCCGGGTCGAGCCAACAAAAAGATATTGGGTTTTTCTGTTTAGAAATCTCAATACGAGCCCGGTGTTAGGAAGTTGGCGGTGTTAGACGCCTCCGTGCCTCGGAAAGCACGTAAAGCCGTTGGTCCTGCGCCTGATCTCTCTCCTGTCGTGTCGGATTACCGTCCCATCGGATCTTGAGGGTTAGGGAACAGAGACTGCACTTATATTTGCGCACACACTTGTGCACTATAATATCTCCTGCGCAGATGGCCAGTCTCCGTTAAGATTGGCCGCCGTGGCCGAAATTCGGTCTGGAGCAAAATTATTACAGTGACTTGCTTCTTCTTCTTGACTAGATTCTTATTCATCTATACCAGTATTATAAAGCTGAAGAGTTTTTTGTTTGTTTGGTTGAACGCGCTAATCTCAGGAACTACCAGATAGTTCAAATTGAAAAAATATTGTAGTGTTGGATAGCCCATTTATCGAGAAAGGCTATAAGCTATGTAACATCACGCTACGACCAATAGGAGCGGAGCATCAATGAGAAATGTTGCAAAAACGGGAAAATGCTCTTATGTGACGTAGACGAAGTTGCGCGGTTCAGCTAGTTTCTTAATAAAGTTTATAGCATAGCAACAAGCGTTTATGGTAAAACGTTAAAAACTGCTGTTATTGACTAATTCAATAAATAAATAATTGACCATAACCGGGTCAAGCAAAGGTCAGGCTTCCGTAGTAATTAATGGTTTCTATCATTGACCATAGAGTTATACCATACAGCCATATTTTGCTTTCTTATTGTTTCATGAAGAAAATCGTGCTGATCCGAAAGTTGTTATGAAAGACTGTATGAATGTTGTAGTGGTTCAAGTAATCACCACTTGGATTCGATTCCCAAGCAGGACCAAAATTTGTGTGATCCACACATGGTTGTCCTGGCCTGGGTGGTCTTCATGTCCGTTGCTTAGATGTTCTGCCCGCGATACAGGAATACGAAATGCCGTAACAGTGTTTCTACTCTAACGGCGATTTGCTGTAGGGGGTACTAAGGTCATACATGTGAAAGATTGTAAAGATGTTAGGATGATCTTTCCACAGATCACTCACCCGTAAACAGTTCAACGGATTTGGATGAACATTGTCGTAAGCAAATTATTACAAAAAAAAAAAAACTTTGTCAAAAAAGTCAACTTGCGCATTCAAGATAATCCTTACTTTACAAACATTCAAACTACGGACACAAAGAACACCTACAATTGAAACTACTATTTGTCGATTTATTAATTTTACACTATTTGGAGATCAAACCCGCAACACTAAACGCATTGGCAGCGTCGAGTCGAATATCTACTTATTACAATGCAATATTCGTGTAGTCACGGTAATAAAAACATCTGTTGACGACCGCGAAAATTATTTGTGATGAATGTAAAACAATTTATCCTTGCGTGTAGATGGCGCTAGCGTCAATATCACAGATATTATGTTAACACCGAGATGTTGTCTATGTAAATATATAGATGGCAGTAGTTGTATCAACAAGCATTAATTTAATCTTATGTGGACGCATAAACTAAAACTAGTTAAAATTAATAATAATATTCTAATATTCTACCACATACACACAACACCATCTAGCCCAAACTAAGCAGAGCTTGTACTATGAGTACTAGACAATGGATAAACATACATATATACTTTTTTTTGTAAATACATACATATTATACATAGAAACACCTAGACCAAGACAAACATCCATGTTCATGCACAAAAATGTTTGACTTGTGCGGAAATCCAACCCGCGACCTCATGCGTGGCAGTCGGTTACACTAACCACTACGTTATCCAGGCCGACAAATTAATTGATATAGTCTGCTAACGATTGTAGAAAAATAATTGTGTAATAAACAATAAATTGTGTAATAAACAATAAATTGTGTAATGCATAAATCGTTGTGCCGACGATTTTTGTTTGCCAAATAAGATCCATTGGCTGCTAAATGCTGAACTATGTATATACCAGGCTAAGGAAGCCTGCAACGGATGTGTGCTGACAACATGATTACCTAGCTATTATTAAAATTACTAACAAATAGCAATTTGTATACTATCCTATTAAAGTTGAAGAGATTGTTTGTTTTTTTGTTTGAACGCGTTAATCTCTGAAACTACCAGTTGGATTTCTAAAAATATTGTTTCATTCGATAGCCCAATTCTTTAGAAAGGTATATGTCATCACGCTACGAGGTACAGGAGCGAAGCAGTATTTATAAACGTGGGCACAAACGAGCCGTTAGCTTTCTTAGAACATGTTCCTATATCAAGAAAAGAGTTGTTTTAGCTAAGGGCACTTAAATTTTAACACTTAATTCTATGCAAAATATGTCAAAAAACTGTCCGTACTTAAAACGAACGTTTCTTGAATATGGGCAGTGGAATATACTTTTAAAATTTTTAAGAATTCCCAAGTACGAATAAAGCCTAGTTCCTAATCAATAAACCACTCGTTTTAGATAAGGACAGTTTAATTATGACATATTTTTCAAAGAATATGTGTCATAAATTAACTGTCTGTATCTAAAACAACAGGTTTCTTGATATACTAATCAGGCTTTAATAAAGAACTATTATTATTATATTAACACCTTCTTACTAATCAAGCACAACACTTATAATTGAATGAAAACAGCTGTTACACACAAACATGAAAATAACGAGAATTCACTAACGGTAAACTTTACCGCGACCGTGTGAGCGAGAAACGCATCTCACGCACATGCGTGAAAGGGACATCAATCTAAGAATTAGTACAAAACTGTCAAGTCTGTTTTTGCTGATGTCATTAGGGTTATGTGGCAAAAACTTTTGTTTTAAATTACATTCATAGGCTTCCGCTTGTATACATGTATTCGAGGGCAGACACAGATATATATTGTACCCTAATTTCGCAACGAAATAGAGGGCCTTTAACACACCACCACGATTCCACACTCCGTGCTGATATAAACAGCTTTACTGACCGTAGCTTCCGCGGACAAGTGCCACATGAACGCACATAACCAATATACAAGTGAAGCAGTACTAACATAGTTAATAAGTTATGTAAATACCAACACAAATTGTATGTATGTGAGTCTATCCTATTATTATAAAAGCGAAAATAAGTTAGTTTGTTTGTTACCTTTTCACGACTAAACCACTGAACCGATCATCCTGAAATTTTGCATATACGTTGTCAGGTGTACAGAAACGGACATAGGCTACCTTTCACCCCGAAAAAAATTACTGTTGCCGAGGAAAACAATAATAACGTTCTTCTGATAATAGGTGGCGCCACGTGTCTTTTGAATCATGATTGAATTATATTATTACAAGCAGAGTATAACCCGAATTGATTGTCAAATTCTTAATTAACGCGAGCCAAGCCGCGGGCAAAAGCTAGTAGTTAATAAGTTATATAAATACCAACACAAATTGTATGTATGTGAGTCTATAAGTTAGTCGGCTTCGATGGCGTAGTGGTTAGTGTAACCGACTGCCACGCCTGAGGTCGCGGGTTCGATTCCCGCACAAGTCAAACATTTGTGTGCATGAACATGGATGTTTGTCTTGGTCTGGGTGTTTCTATGTATAATATGTATGTATAACATAAATATAAATAGTATAATAGTATAGTAATAGCATAAATAGTTTTAATAGTTTCAATAATTTAATTAGCTTAAAATTAGTAAAGTTTTATAGTAATAGTACCTAGTGTAACAGTTTTCAAAATTTTGTAATAAAGTGTCAAATAAACAACGCGATAAAATCCGTATATAGTAGTTTAATTTCAATTAATAACATTCGCGTAAACAGAAGACAATATTATAAATGTCATAATACAAGCTTTGCTTAGTTTGGGCTAGATGGTGTTGTCTTCTTCTTCTTCTTTTCGTGTGGTTAGTGGTCAACCTGTTATCAAGAGTTGTTCTAGCCGCCCGTAGGCCTCTGACATGGCTTAACGACTGCTATCAATTTGATAACAACCGGGACCGACTTTTACGTGCCCTCCGAAGCACGGAGACGCTCAGATGAAATACCACTAAGCGGTCACCAATCTATAGACTGGCCGCACCCAACGTTGCTTAACCTCGCTAATCGTTTACCGATCAGTGAGTGCAACTGGCTATGAGCGCCTGTGTGTTGTGTGTATGTGATAGAATATTATTATTATTATTTATCTACGCGACTATACCACGCGAAATAAATTCGTTATTATAATAAAAACCCAGTAATACTATAACAGGGAGCCTATGACTGGCTGCAGAAGCGGATACTTTTGACACCCACTTACATTTTGTAACGTAATAGATAGTTAGTCTTTTACGTAACACTACGATTCCACACTCCGTGCTGATATTGACAATTTCCTGACAATAACTCAATAACACTGGTCAACCAGAAATCTCACGATTTACCGCAGAAGCGGATACTTTTGACACCCACTTACATTTTGTAACGTAATAGATGGTAAGTCTTTTACCTAACACCACGACTCCATACTCCGTGCTGATATTGACAACTTCCTGACAATAACTCAATAACACTGGTCAACCAGAGATCTCACGATTTACCGCAGAAGCGGATACTTTTGACACCCACTTACATTTTGTAACGTAATAGATGGTAAGTCTTTTACCTAACACCACGACTCCATACTCCGTGCTGATATTGACAACTTCCTGACAATAACTCAATAACACTGTTCAACCAGAGATCTCACGATTTACCGCAGAAGCGGATACTTTTGACACCCACTTACATTTTGTAACGTAATAGATGGTAAGTCTTTTACCTAACACCACGACTCCATACTCCGTGCTGATATTGACAACTTCCTGACAATAACTCAATAACACTGGTCAACCAGAGATCTCACGATTTACCGCAGAAGCGGATACTTTTGACACCCACTTACATTTTGTAACGTAATAGATGGTAAGTCTTTTACCTAACACCACGACTCCATACTCCGTGCTGATATTGACAACTTCCTGACAATAACTCAATAACACTGGTCAACCAGAGATCTCACGATTTACCGCAGAAGCGGATACTTCTGTCTCGCAATTACATTTTGCCATGTAATTGAGGACAAGTTTGTATCAAACACCACAATTCCACACTCCGTGCTGATATTGAGAATTTCCTAATCAACTGTCCTAACTTGGGAAACAAAACCTAATCAATCTATACTAATAATAGATTTTGTCCGTGGTTTCGCTCGCTTAAATGTATGTTACATTAGTAATAGTACTTACTTTTTTCTGGATGAAAGGTAGCCTGTCTTTTTCTGTAGCCCTGACAACGTATATGTGAAATTTTATGATCAGTCGAGCAGTTCAGGCGTGAAGACGTGACATACAAACAAACTCGCATTCGCATTTATAATATTAGTTAGGATTAAGAGGAAATATTTGTTGAATTGTAAACTTTTATCCATAAGTAACATCACGTGAAGTCTGCCAACCCGCGCTAGGCCAGCGTGGTGGACTATGGCCTAACCCTTCTCACAGTGAGAAGAGGCCCGTGCCCAGCAGTGGAACAGTTTAATACAGGGCTGATATTATTTTTATTATAACATCACGCTGCGATCCACAAGAGCAAAACAGTAATCATAAACGTGAGTAAAACCGCCGGAACAGCTAGTTCAAGATAAACGAGCAGTTTTCTATGTTAGCGGACATGAAGTTTGGATAAATCAGATTTTAGAAATCTGTTTTTGCATAAAACAGATTTATTAAACGAGATTTCGTAATTATGTAAGTAAGATCTATGTTCCAAAGTTGGCCGGACCAGTATCACGAGGTTCAATCAACCGGTCGCTCTCATTAAGGAAACAATAAATTTTAATTACTTCACTTTTATTCGTTGATTGATTAATCCAAGTCCCCTCTAGATAAGTTGAGCAGTTTTGTTAGCAGTGGTTGCAACCATCAAAGCTATCGCCCACGGCTTCACCCGCGTTTATGATTACTGCGCCGCCCCCGTGGGTCGTAGCGTGATGTTATATAGCCTATAGCCTTTCTCGATAAATAGGCTATCCAACACTAAAAGAATTATTCAATTCGAACCAGTAGTTCCTGAGATTATCGCGTTCAACCAAACAAACAAATAAACAAACTCTTCAGCTTTACGAGTATAATATTAGTATAGATTTAGGATACTGGTCTTAGGTTACTCATGTTTAAAAGTGTACGTTTTTATACGTAACAGCGGAAAGCATTTAAAAGAAACGATTTGTCTATAATATTATAGGAGTAATTAATATTTTCAATTTCGTTACGAGAAGAAGTGCCCTCACTCTTTCTGTGAAGGAAATAGTGTTATAGGACCTCTTTATTGCTGTTGCTGCACGCCTGCATTTAAATATCAAGACAATTATTTCTTCTACGAGATTTCAAAAGTTTCATTTATTTTTGACTGGATTTAAAAGTTTTTTGTATTCCAAATTTTGAGGAATGTAACTTTTTATTTAAATTATAAAACAATATTAGTCATATACCCTATAGTTAGTTGTTAATAAAATTGATTCATAGCTGGCATAGTTCGCAGTAAGACAGATAATAAAGAGTTCAAACTTTTTCACTGAGCACAATATTGAATGGAAAGAGGGTTACAAGGTGTGCAACTTTTACCCACAGCATGGAGAGTGATTGCATCGCAACTTGTATTTTATCCTAATAGCAAGCCGTATATTGTGCGTGTTCTTGCGTAAAATAAACAATTATTTGTTTGGAAAGCAATTAATCTAATAATTGTTAGAAAGCAAGACAAAATTATAAACTAATTGTGACTGGTCGCCGGTGTGCCGCTGCCACTCATTAGGGTCAGGGTGTTTTTATTAAATAAAATCTTACTAAGTTCAGTTGTAATCCTTACTAATATTATAAATACGAAAATGAGTTTGTTTGTTTGTTGCGTTTTCACGCCTTAACTACTCAACCGATCAACATGAAATTTTGCATACACGTTGTCAGGGGTACAGAATAGGGCATAGGTACCTTTCATCCAGAAAAAAGAACTGTTGCAAACCTAACCTAACCTACATTTACGCGAGCGAAGCCGCGGGTGAAAACTAGTATTTAAATTAGACGTAGGTACTCTTAATTCATACTTATAACAACTAATACTTATAATAATACAACTAACTTATACCTAACATATTATAGGTACCTATAAGAGAATTAAAAATAATTATGAGTAAAGAAAATATAACCTTTAATTAATTTAATTGTGTGAATTAAATTAATTAAAGGTTATATTTTTCTCTCCAGCTTCGATGGAATAGACAGAGAACAGAGGTCTACATTTCGTCAACTGTTATTTCAGGTCCCACGTAATATTATCACTGCTGGGCATGGACCTCTCCTCAGTGTGAGAAAGGTTAGGCCATAGTCCACCACACTGGCATAGTGCGGGTAAGCAGATTCCACATTTCTTCGAAAACATTAGTTCTCTTAGAATTGCAGGTTTTCTCACGATGTCATGACATCTTTATTATTTTTTTTTTTTTCTCTTTCTGATTTAATAATGTAATATAATATATCCATAATATGAGTAAGTGACTGTTTATCTTAAATAATTTAATGATTTGAATTTATAATGCCATTCTGTAGTTTTTATAATTTTTATGTAATAATTTTCAAACACGATGTAAAAATTGTTATTGAATAAATGAATATGAATATGAATATGATGTTATCCTTCAGCGATAATTACCTATTTAATATGCCCATAACTTTGAAAAGTGAGAGATGCGTGCGTTGGAATTGAAGTCGAGACCTCTACGTGGCAGTCCAACGCACACCCACTAGGCAATCGCTGCGGTTTTTTTTATGTACAACTAAGGTGGCAAACAAGCATACGGCCCACCTGATGGTAAGTGGTCACCGTAGCCTATGGACGCCTGCAACACCAGAGGCATCACTTGCGCGTTGCCGACCCTTTAGGAAAGGACGTGGGAAGGAAAGGGAGCGGGATTGGCGAAAGGGGGTGATTGAGCCTTCGGTACTCTCACTCACCGAACGAAACACAACAGTAGGACTACTGCTATTCCACGTCGATATTCTGTGAGAGGGTAGTTCTTACCCGGTCGAGCGGGTCCAAATCCTATCGAACTTTACAAACAGTGAAACAACATAGAAGTAGATTCGACATTTACCATTTGCAAATCTATACTAATATCATAAAGCTAAAGAGTTTGTTTGGTTGAACGCGCTAATTTCAGAAACTACTGGTCCGAAGTAAAAATTCTTTTAGTGTTGGATAGTCCATTTATCAAGGAACGTTATAGTCTATTTTATAATATTCGCTATGCATCTTCTATCGCTTATACTATGGCAAGTGTTCCGATGAATTGTTCGGAATTATCCCTGCCGCCTCTTTTTGCCAACGTCCTACGTGACAGCATTTTCACTCCCATCATTTAGATGGTTGGCAGTCCACAACTGTGCGTTTCTCCAGGAATTTTCTTCCTCGCACAACAAAACTGTGGAATGAGCTGTCGCCTACGGTATTTCCGGACCAATACGACCTTCAACACTTGAAGAAAAGAGCGTACTCCTTTTTAAAAGGCCGGCAACGCACTTGTAACTCCTCCGGTGTTGCAGGTGTCCATGGGTGGCGGTAATCGCTTACCATCAGGCGATCCGTCTGCTCGTTTGCACCTTACTCCATAAAAAAAAAATCAAGCTACGACCAATAGGAGCGAAGCATCAATGGAAAATGTTGCAAATACGGACAAAATTATCTTATGTGACGCTGACGAAGTTGCGCGGATCAGCTAGTTATCTCCTTCTTTTTTTCTTTTCGTATGGTGAGTGGCCAACCTGTTGTCAAGAGTTGTTCAAGCCGCCCGTAGGCCTCTGATATGGCTTAACGACTGCTGTCAATTTGACAACAACTAAGACCGACTTTTTACATGCCCTCCGAAGCACGGAGACGCTCAGATGAAATACCACTAAGCGGTCACCCATCTATAGACTGACCGCGCCCAACGCTGCTTAACCTCGCTAATCATTTACCGATCAGTGAGTGCAACTGGCTATGAGCGCCTAGTTATGAATATACACCTAAATTTACAATTTGAGCATTCATTGGCAAGCTGAACTTAATCAGCAATCCCAAACAAGTCTCTCATTAGTGTACTTACGTCACAAAGTAACACACGAATGTTGAAAGTTACCATAAGGTATAGGTATAGGCATTTGAATATATGATCTAACCTCTGAACTGAGCTGGGTATTCAAGTTTCTATAGTATAACTAATCGACAAGTCCTCTAAGACAAGTCTAATAGACTAGGCCCAAGTAGAGAAAGTTATGTTGTGAGCAAATAGCTAAGAAAGAAAGAAAGAAAGATAATTTATTAAACACACTAAAACACAATATATTATCATACAAACAAGAAGAAAAAGACCCAAAAAAAAACAAGAATAAAATAAAGAAAATGTTGTGCAGTGTGTCCAAAAGGTTCCAGCTCAGCCTTTGCTGCGGATGACCGCAGCGCTGTTTTTCAGCCGAAACCCAAGGGCTAGCACGGACGATTATTCGGCATACAGTTTATAAACATACTTAATAGATGGAGTAAATATAATATAATGTACAATAGACAGGCAATTACATATATGTGTAGAACAGAAGATCATATTAAGTAAATAAAAATAAAAAAATGGATAAAAATATATATTAATATAATATAATAAACATAAATATATCTAGAAACACAATATAAACAACATACATACTAACATAGTAGGTCGTTTTTTTGGTTACCTGAAGGACGATGTACATCCACATTTTGCCGGTTGCTGTAGGTCCTACCTTCACCGCCGTTCACCGGATACATTGCCAGACCCTGTGTTGCTACTAATAATTTCCTAACAGAGAAACGCAATGGCTGCCGACCGCGACATCGCCGTCGGAAGAAACAGTACGTACCTAATGGTTTAAGTGGTCGCCTCGCCACTCCCGCTGCGCCGGCTGTTGTGGATTCAAATACGGGACAAATTAAAATTCAAAAATATATAAAAATAAGTTTTTTTTTTTTCAAATTATATTATAATTCAAATTCGCTACCTAAGTCTTGTGTTTCGCGATGAATACAATCTGGGTGTCTTCAAGTCGCGAGTGAATATATCGACTGCATCCTCACTTAAAATCAGGTGAGATCGCGGTTAAACGCAAGCCTATTACAGTATAAAAAAATTAAAAAAACTTTTGTGTGATCCACAAAAATGTTAGCGTCAGAATGGCTGGATTGGCTGGTTACGGTACGGCACGGTATGGCGAACGGACCTGAAAGTATATTCAAGAATTGCTATCCAATTGCTTATAATCTATACTAATATTATAAAACTGAAGAGTTTGTTTGTTTGTTTGAACGCGCTAGTCTCAGGTACTAACGGTTCGATTTGAAAAATTATTTTAGTGTTGGATAGCCTATTTATCGAGGAAGGCTGTAGGCTATATAATATCACGTTACTAGCCACGGGGGCGGCGCAGTAACGATAAACGCGGGTGAAACCGCGGGAACATCTAGTTGCTACATAAAACGTATTCAGAGAAATATGAATATTTTTTTAACCAGCCATTCTGACGTCAGGATGGAAGGTTACCTCCGTGTTCAGCATGAAAGACGCATAATTGCTACTTTCACGAAATTAAGTTTGGGCTTCGTACATACATTAGGAAAAAAAATATAGGAGTATTCCGCTTTCGGCACCAATTTTTTCGGCACCTATGGTTTCGGTACCTAAGCTATTCCACTTTCAGCGCCAATAGGTATTTTTTCTTGGTGCCGAAACTGCCGAATGTTAAATAAAATGCCGAAACCATAGGTGCCGAAAAAATTGGTGCCGAAAGCAGAATACTCCAAGATAATATAGCTTTTATTCAAATTTGTACGAAGAAGTGCCTAATAATTTGGAAAGGCAACAGATGTATTTACTACAGCCTCTTGTCTATACAAAAAACAATTTTTGGGACGAATGTGTATTTCTACGTTTGGGGCGGAACATGAGGGACGAATGCGGAACAAACCAAAAAAACCGTGTAATGAAAAGCATAGAATGTTATAGCGATGTGCTCAGTAGCATTTAAATCGCGTCGCTTATTTAGTTACTAGATTTCGCCCGCGGCGGCCCTCGCAATATTTTTTTCGCAATGAAATATATCCTATGTCCTTTTTTGTACCCATGACCATGTATGCGAAATTTTATAATGATGGTCGAATAGTTAAGCCGTAAATTTATTTGGAAAGTATGTACTTGAAGTAGGCACTTGATTTTTTAAGAAACTAGGTATCTTCTTTGTTCTTTAATCTTGGTTTACTTGAATTCCAATATTTCGATTTAATTCCTTGCAAATAATACAAATTGTAAGCATAATCAAAAGCCTTTTTACTGATTTAATTTCGATTCATTACAATATTGTAAAAGCATTCGATCTCTTCACTGTGTGTAATAGAACGTAACTGTATTTATAACGTAAACCAATACTCATTCATTTTGGCAAAATAAATACACATACAATATTACAGACATTAGTCTATAAACTGATATAAAATATTGTAATGAAATGAAAATATTTAAACTACATTTTTATTTTCTAGGCGTCTTAAAGTTAAATTTTACACCAATAAAACAGTTACGTTCTAAGGTAGCTGTCAAAAAAATAATAAACCTATGGACAAACTATAACCTACATTTACGCGAGCGAAGCCGCGGGCTAAATCTAGTTATAATATAAACATAATTAGTAATAATAGGACCTATATAGTAATAACAATGCAAGTATATGGTTATGTTTTTACGAACAGATAGTGATGTTATTATATAAATCGTATATTTCCTTTTAGTCACCATCAGCCGGCTACAAGGAAAACGAACATTGAAATCAAAACAATATTAATTACTGGCTTTTGCCCGCGGCTTCACTCGCTTTAATTTAGAATTTGACAATCAATTCGGGTTGTACTCTGCTTGTAATAATATAATTCAATCATGATTCGAAAGACACGTGGCGCCATCTATTATCATACGAACATTATTATTGTTTTCCTCGGGAACAGTAATTTTTTTCGGGATGAAAGGTAGTCTATGTCTGTTTCTGTACACCTGTCAACGTATATGCAAAATTTCAGGATGATCGGTTTAGTAGTTTAGGTAATTTTCGCTTTTATGATATTAAGTAGTTAGGATACTGTTTTACTATGGAACTGTATCAGCCTAATATTGTATTAAATTCAACAACATACTACCTACATGTATTGTTGGCAGAGACAATATAAATTCGCAATATAATATGTAGGTTACATTATCCAATAAAAAAAAAAATATACTTATTTAAAACCTTTTCAATAAATAAATCGTCGGCCTCGATGGCGTAGTGGTTAGTGTAACCGACTGCAACGCCTGAGGTCGTGAGTTCGATTCCCGCACAAGTCAAACATTTGTGTGCACGAACATTGATGTTTGTCTTGGTCTGGGTGTTTCTATGTATAATATGTATGTATTTACAAAAAAAAAGTATATAATTATGTTTATCCATTGTCTAGTACCCATAGTACAAGCTCTGCTTAGTTTGGGCTAGATGGTGTTGTGTGTATGTGGTAGAATATTATTATTATTAAAATGAATTCTGGTTGTAGGGGTAATTGTTGATAAATAAAAGAACGTGCGTTGAGTACAAACATATATTTTCAACTGTGTCATACAAGTGCGCGCGTAACGGCTAAACTTTGTCGCGAAGGCAGTTACCCTCAAGTATAATTATAATATGTAACAATTATCAAATTACATAAAAAGGAAACTATAACATAACCGCTATTCAGATGCAGCTGTTCGAGAGAGATGAAGACATATTCCTACAACTTTTTCTTATATCGAAATTTAAAATATCAGTTACCTCTTATTTTGCAAGCAATTTTGATACAATCAATCAAATCAATCAATCAGCCCACCGCAGTCCACTGTTGGACATAGGCCTAGAGTATGTCTACCTTGGACAAGTGATTTTGATACAATTCGCACAAAAATATTTCTTTTGATTGATATTTCCTATTACCTTATTGACCAAAATAACAATATTAACACTCATTTTGTATTCACCATAATATAGTCTACTTTTGAGCAGCGATAGCTCAGTGGGGAGACCAACAGACTGCAATGCAGAGGGTCACGGGTTCGAACCCACGTCGCGCGCCTCTAACTTTCGGAAGTGATATGACTTTTCGAAATTATGTGCGTATTGATTGACAATTCTCGCCTGCGCCGTGCCTCGGAAAGCACGTTAAGCCGTTGGTCCCGGCTGCCATGAACATCTATGGCAGTCGTTATTGGGAGACTGTCGACACAAAAGATCCCACTGGGTCGAAGTGTCGCCGGTCTGCACTGACTGGCCCCCATATAAGATAAGATAGTCCACTTTAGTTTTTTAAAGACACTAAGAGTTTGTTGTCGTTTTTATTTTTACTAGTTTTGGTCCAGTATGGGTCCGTAGTGTCCGTACCCAGAATGAGTGCAGTCAAATATATCTAATCTATACTAATATTATAAAGCTGAAGAGTTTGTTTGTTTGAACGCGCTAATCTCAGGAACTACTGGTTCGAATTGAATAATTCTTTTAGAGTTGGATAGCCTATTTATCGAGGAAGGCTATGGGCTATATAACATCACGCTACGACCCATAGGGGCGGTGCAGAAACAATAAACCACGGGTGAAACCGCGGAAACATCTAGTGAATGATATTGTTATTTACTAAGTAACGCCCGCTATCCGCCCGCATGTGCACTGGCCGATGAAAGTACGTAGATACCCATTGTGCTAAAACACCTGTTCAATATTTATTTTAAAGTACTTTCACGTATTTCCAAGTTTCTAGAATTCGATCACATATTGGTGACATTTTACTAGGTACGTAGGGTTGTTCGTAAGGATTTAACTCAAAAACTACTCATCCGATTTAAGACATTCTTTTATCATTGGAAAGCTATATTACCACCGAGTAACATCTATACAAATAAATAAAATTAAAGTGTCTGTTTGCAATGTCATAATAACAGCTTTTTATCTAACGCATATGAAAGTATATAAGGTACCTATACTAAAAAATCTATTTCAAAATTTTTTGTCTGTCTGTTTGTTCCGGCTAATCTCCGAAAGTGCTGAACCGATTTTGACGGGACTTTCACTGGCAGATAACTGATGTTATAAGAAGTAACATAGGCTACTTAGATTTTAGAAAAAAAATAGGATTCCGCGGAGACAAACACTTTTTAGTTAAAATCTACGTGGACGAAGTCGCAGGTAACCGCTAGTCCTAACTAATATTATAAAAGCGAAAATGAGTTTGTTTGTTTGTTACCTTTTCACGCCTAAACCACTGAACCGATCATCCTGAATTTTGCATATACGTTGACAGGTGTACAGAAACGGACATAGCCTATCTTTCATCCCGAAAAAATACTGTTCCCGAGGAAAACAATAATAACGTTCTTATGGTAATAATAGATGGCGCCACGTGTCTTTTGAATCATGATTAAATTATATTATTACAAGCAGAGTACAACCCGAATTGATTGTCAAATTCTAAATTAACGCGAACGAAGCCGCGGGCAAAAGCTAGTAGGCTATATGTTTATTAAATAAATGCACTGTTACTAACGTTTACGCGAGCGAAACCGCGAGTAAAAGTTAGTTACCAATATACCTATAATCTTTAGCTACCTGTTTCGTACCCTTATAGGATTGGTTAGTGCTACAAGTATTATGTGTAGTGTAGTATGTTTGTGTCTTCGTTCCCGAAGAGGTTTACATGTTTGTTTCTTAACCTCTAAACCAACTCAGTTATCAAAAATACAAAATAACTATTTGAAGAAAAGAAGACTATCATAATACAATTTACGTTTTAAATAGTCTCTGATGCCGGCGTCCTAGCGTTGGCTAAGAGCGGCGTCCTAGCGTTGGTTAAGAGTAGGGTTGCCATCCGTCCGGGTTTCCTCGGATTTGTCCTAGTTTAGAGGGCGTCCGGGACACTCCCCGGATGCGGCTTCATTTGTAGTCCGGTTTTAAAAATCTAAAGTCTTGGGCCGCCCGCGACGCACGCACTGTGCCCGCACGCCGCGATCAACCGACGAACCGACTCGCTAAATTTACCGTCCCGTAACGGTTTTTTTATTACACTGAATATATTTAAAAATACCTGTTGACATGTCCGGGTTCTGGGCTCTAAAATCCGGGGTTTTCACGCGTCTTGTCCTGGTTGCCAAATTTTAGAGATGGCAACCCTAGTTAAGAGGTTCACACGTAAAGCCTTTAACTATTTAAATCAAATTTGTAACATAGATAGGTTCCGCATTAAAACACGTAGGACATTTTTATCACATTTATATATATGTGACCCGTGAAAATGCGCGGGCGACGTTGCGCGTCGCAGGCATTTACTTAACAGTAATATAATATGTATCATATAAAAATAAAATTGAATAGAACGTTATTGTACATTTTTCTTTAAGTGGACTATTCTCACACTAGGAATAAATTCTGGATCGCAGAGGACTTAAGAGACACTAACACAACTGACACATAAAACACAGAAACTCCGTACAACTAAATGTGAATCACACACTTTGCCCGGAGTGGGGATCGAGCTGACAACACTCAACTCAGCATGGCAGTTGCGAGGCGACCAATTAAACCACTACGTCATCCGTGCATTCAATCTCCAATCCTATCTCAGTAAGTGCCTAGTGAGCTTATGTTATACCTATGGAACTTGTATTCATGTTTCTAGGCCATACGGTTTAAACTGTAAGTTGATGCATCAGTCAGACAGCTCCTTGTTTTATAATTAGGAATGATAATTATACTTATGTACATCATCGGTAGTAGGCAGAAGTGTAAGTATATGTAAGGAACAAAATAGGCAAAGTGAATGAACAGTCAGCAATACATTAGAAGCTAAACATTAAAAAAAATTGTTAAAATAACTTATAAATCCTAATTATTATTTTGTATCTTTGAACGACGATTAAATCAACTAATTTAACTATTACAAAAGAACTATAATCCCAACAAATATTATAAAATAAATGTGAATGTGTGTTTGTTTGTTACGCTTTCACGCCTTAACTACTCGACCGATCACCATGAAATTTCGCATACACGTCGTCATGGGTATAGAATAGGACATAGGGTTAATTACTGCTCTCGATGGATAACATTTATTGACAAAATCTAAAATAACGCCAGCGATGCCACGGTAAATATTTAGTTTGTCATAATTTCGAAAGATTTTGCAAATCAAAATCTCGAAAGTGTATATCGATTTATGTTGTTGACTGTAGCACGGTAATGTTATCTAACAGTATTCTATCTTCATACAAACGTTCGGAACGCGAGACATCTACGCGCCTCGAAGTTGGTATGCAGTATGCACTCAGTACGCAACAAGTCCCGAATGCGCCGTAACGCTGAACGGACGGTGCGATGGTTTTTGTAAGCAGTAACCGTGCTATTTGTTAATATGTATTTAATTGAAATAAGTTTGTACTTATTTCAATTAAATACATATTAACAAATAGCACGGTTACTGCTTACAAAACCATCTTACATAATAATTACGGCAAAGTGCAATTATTATTGTAAACAAAAGTATTTTTTATCCGAATGCGGATATTTTTATACTATTAAATCCTAATCCTAACTAATATTATAAATGTGAAAATGAGTTTGTTTGTTTGTTACGCTTTCACGCCATAACTACTCAACCGATCAACATGAAATTTTGCATACACGTTGTCAGGGGTACAGAATAGGACATAGGGTACCTTTCATCCAGAAAAAATAACTGTTTTAAACCTAACCTAACCTACACTTACGCGAGCGAAGCCGCGGGTAAAAACTAGTTTAACAATAAAGCTTTTCGTATGTCTCAGTCGAGACGAAAATATTTTTCAGTCTCAAATATTATAATGTGGTTGTTTTATTAAATCTACTAATCAAAAAACATACATGATTTTTATTGAACACTAATTCCTATTTCATTCACAACAAATTGCACTTGTTTGAATGAAACATAATATTTACAATCACTAAACTAGAAATAAACTCAAGTAGGTAGATGAAATTAAAATACTGTAGGTAGACAGCTCTCTTGCGCGTTCGCGGACCGCGCGGCTGTAGGTAATTATTTCAAGGACAGAGCCGAGATACAATACTGTTAGATAACATTACCGTGACTGTAGTTACACGGATCGATATATTTTTGCTTCTTCGTTTGACGTAATCCATTTAATTATAACTTGATAGAGTTCGTTACCTTACATTCTCTGCTTATCTACAAAGCATGGGCAACATGAAGTTTATGTTGTAACTGATAAACTATATTTTCGAACAAAATTCAATACTAGCTTTTGCCCGTGGTTTCGCTCGGGAATAGTACTTTCTTATCTAGACGAAAAAAATCATGTTCTTTCATATACAAAGGGGAGGATTGCGAAATATCATGATTATCTGTTGAGTAATAAACAAACGAACTTACATTCGCATTTATAATATTAGTCTTCTTCTTTTCGTGTGGTTAGTGGCCAACCTGTTGTAAGAGTTGTTCAAGCCGCCCGTAGGCCTCTGACATGGCTTAACGACTGCTGTCAATTTGACAACAACCGAGACCGACTTTTTACGTGCCCTCCGAAGCACGGAGACGCTCAGATCAAAAACCACTAAGCGGTCACCCATCTATAGACTGACCGCACCCAACGTTGCTTAACCTCGTTAATCGTTTACCGATCACTGAGTACAACTGACTATGAGCGCCTCAATAATATTAGTTAGGAAGTTAGAATAAGATCGAAGAATATTTTATTAATATTTATATTTTTGTTTCTTTTTCTTTATATTTTAATTTCGTTTTTTTTATTGTATAAGATGTCTACAACTTTAGCTACCTACTTACCTAAATGTTTAGTCGAAATCTCGGTGCATAGTTTTCACTCATCTTAGTGTAGGTATATATAAGAACTAGTTTTAAGGTACTGTATTATGTGTTATGTTGTATATACAAATATACTGTAGGCGTGTCTAAAATAAATAAATAAACTGAATGTAAGTAAAACCAAATAAATCGCAGTTAAAGCCGGTTTAAGTACTTAGTTGAATGCCAATAATTTAGGAACTAACATAAAAATAGGTTGTTAGGCAGATTTTAAAGTAATTAACGATGTAAATAATATCTAAGCACCTTTATTTACATTACTCTACGCGTGATTTTGAAGTAAATTCAGAACTCAAAATTTTGTTGTTGTAAGTATGTAACTTATGAGTAAACTTCCTATTATGAGAGCAAGACGAACAAGAGGGAACGAAGAGAAGTGAATTGCCACAAAAACTGTTCTAATAGGGTTATTATTAAAATGTGGGTAATTAATTAATTAAGTGGTAATTAATTGCGTAAGTAGGTATTTCACTTAGTAATAGTGTTAACACATAATATTATATTCAATCCTACCTATGAAAGGTAGAAATAAAATAAGTTTTCTTATCGTACCCACAAAACACTAGATATTTTTTTAAATGTTGCCTTATCCACTTGATATAATTATTAAAAACGTATTTTGTCAGTCGCGAATTATTTAAAACACGTATGTAAATAAAACATGTGTTCAGCAACATAAGTTTTTGAAATAGATCTGTATTACACGCTTGTTAGATTTTCAAATAGATCTATTTCCAAATTATGACATACTAGCTTTTGGGGACCTCCATAAAAATAGCCTATGTCCTTCCTTCAGATTTTAATCTATGTATCTAGGGTTGCCAACCATACTATATAATAACGTATCCAACTTTATTTTTGGTAATTATACTTTATACTTTTGCATACAAATAAAGTATATGAAAATACTTTATTTTCAACCTTTCTGTGATGCTTTTACTTACTTTTTTCAGTTATGAATCTAAAGTGGCGAGAAGAAAGAAATAAGAGCGTCAATAAGGGAGACCGACCACCTTGTATGGGATCCTGGCCTGGGCGTGAACAATTTTATATTGTAATAACAATATTAATTAGAAACTTTAAACTAAGTAGAAAACATTATTCTTGGAAGTTTAGTATCAAGTTGGTTAAATAATAAAATAAAACACATTGTTTAAAATAAATATTTATTTTCATGTGTCACCATCACCTTTATAAGATATTAAAATATTTTCCAAAAACTGGGCTGGTGGAGTGACATTTTCATATCTTGCCCAGCTTAGGTACCATATTACAGACATTATGTGAGCACAGCAACCAACATTACTTCGGCCGACTATGCAGTTGCAGTAATACTGCCGTATTGCTTCCAGGCTGTGTGCTTTATTTTGATATAATATATAAATAAAATAAGTCAATTTCATACAACTGGATGGTAACCAATATTTATTATATATTAAAACAACACTTTTAATATTTTACTTTGTTTATAAAACGATTGTCCACGTGCAAGCCGAATATGGACGGTCTCCTTTAATTAAAAACGAATTGTTTATTTATTTAAATTTTGTTTGTCAAATACGCTTTGAAAAATTTAAAGATAGCAAAAAGTTGTAAGCATGTGCTAAAAGCACACAAAATACGTTTTCAACGAATAAAAACATAAAATTTAAAATATACTTTTTTCTCCCAAATACTTAATTTTTTTCCTATTCAAACCATTTTATACGTTTCTTTTTGGCAAAAAAAGTTGGCAACCCTATACATATATGTATCTCTGTACCAAATGGCATCCAAATCGGTTGAGTGATTCAGCCGTTGAGAGGTAATTGACAAAAAGACTCGCTGCTTTTGAATTATGTTGCTGGCTATACCTATATATATATATATATATATATATATATATATATATATATATATATATATATATATATATATATATATATATATATATATATATATATATATATATATATATATATATATATATATATATATATATATATATATATATATATATATATATATACAGTGGCGACTAACAAGACAGGTAACAAAAATTATGTCTCCGTGCAAAAATAACCAATTTCTTAGAATGCAACATCTATTTATATTGGTCAACGAATCGCAAAACCGTCTGATACAACATAACCAGTAACCACAGAGTCATAGGCAACAGGTTACTAACCCCTCATTATTTAGCCCAATAGTAAGTTTTCACCGCAAATGACGGTATGACTCACGACTCCTTCGGCAAGCCTAGCCTAACTAAAAAGTTTGTATTACAACAGTCATTATACAAAAAGAACACGATTGTCTATTCGAATTCTCTAGAACCGCTTAAGTATTTGTTTTTAAACAATGGCAGCATAATGTTGCAGAAATGCGCGGGTATTTTAATGAAATTGCCTCTGCCGTTCACTTTTATTGTAAATTAAGATGTATGTTCGTATTAATAATTTACAGATTTAGATAACTGTTCATAAAATACAGTTAGCATCCTATCGAAAGCCCGTTTCATATAATCATTTAGTTTTATTTGTGGATTTCATTTTATGATTAAACAGATTTTGCCGCCATATTCTATTCTTGGTTCAGTAGGTACGCTTATTATTTTTCAATGTGAAGTAGAATAATCTCATGTTCATCATTACTTTATTCATTATCGCTGTAACAAACATTGCCTATAGCTAATTGTAATGTGGATAGAGTTATACAATGGTATAACGTATAGACTGATATATAATGTAATATTTTAAATATAACCCAACAATAGCAAGGCAAGGCTTTTTTATTCATCTTGTCGATTGTTTGTTTATATGGGCCCCTCTACCCGGAAGTTCAGACCTCTAGTTGTAAATTATAATTACCGCCTGTTGAAGTGGCACTTGGTATTTGATTTCAATTATAAACCGGTAAATTACGCGAATACCGGCGATAAACCGTATTTACTTAACACAACTACACTAGTATAAACATTGAGAACGTTAGTCTTATAACTCTGTGAAGTATTCATGGAACATACAAAAGTAAGCCAAAATTATTCAACCCTGTAATGCGAGAGAAAGCGTTCTTTAAAACTGCTCTAGATTTAAAAACACTCACCTGTATCAGTTGTCGTTGATTTCACAGAGTAAACGTCTCAAAACACTTGACAACAACAAAAAATAAAACTTAAGTATAAAATCACAAAACAAAAACTTGTATCTGCAAAAGAAAACCGACTTTATATAACTGTTAACTTCCTACAACCGACCGGTTCTAGAGTTTGTTATACAATTATATGTTTGGGAAACTCACAGATGCGATTGTTCAACTTTTGTAATTAGGTAGTATATCAATAATATTTATTTGTTTTTTTTAACAAGATTACTTGCTGGCGTGTGCAATTGAAACAGAGAAGTAACGTAACATGCGAACGCGACGACCCCCCGCTCTCAACTGGCTCATAAGCTCGGATAGTGTTACCAGCGCGCGAAGAAGGTTTTGCTTCGAAACCAACTTAAGTTTTCTTTTAATGAAGTCATAATTATGTCTTATCGTAATGCCATAAGACTCGATATGTAGTGTAATCTAATTTAACATCTGATATTGTCGGTTTGGTTTTGAAATATAATCGTGATAGAACGCGTACAAAGAGTAATTTATCGTTTTGAAAACGAATAAAAAATACATAATTGAATGACATTGTATAGAAGAAAAAATATGATGATTTCGCACGTTCAGTGGCCGCTTCTATGTGTCGATAAGTTAATTATTCATTATTTTTGTTGCTAATTTCCTAGAATTGACAGTCATAGTTGATAAATAAATCTTACAATAGGTACTATTGATTACTAACTCAATAACAGTTATAATTTAAAACCATTCAGAGGTCCTTCTCTTAGTTATAGTTTCTTTCTATTTAGGTACTATATTTGAGCTATAATAACGGTTACTTATGTAAACGCTTTATAATATCATATTTATATTAAATACAACGTAATAAATTATAAAAATTACCAATAATATTTTTTTTATAATTTCAGCTGCTTTAAGGGATTGTTTCAGATACTTATGTTCTCTTATTACTATAGTACATACGTAACTCTTTTGTAATATCAACTAGTTGCAAGAGCAAGTTAAAGTAATTTTGATTTAATTTTACGTTAATTTTAATTGATTTCTAACAATTTTCTTACATAGTCAACAAATTGATGAATGTCATGGACGCTACGTCTGTTTAAGGGGAAATGTTAATACTACAGAAATTCAAAGTATCTAATTTATAACAACTTATAGTAGTCAAAGTCAAAAACCTTATTCTCATAAAAAATCTTCTATTCTATCTTCCTAATTCTTAAACACAACAATTTAAAATACAATTATAATTAAAAAATATATTTAGTATTAAAAAAGAGAGTACGAAGTATCATGAGAAGAAGCTGGCAAGACTCATATCCACTCTTTTCAATCAAAGACTACAATATAATATATGTTTTCAATCACCAATCATTATTTACAATATTTCTATAGCAAACAAACTAGACTAAGTACGGAGACAAAATGTTAACAATATAACTCAAATTTTTCAACACTGTAACGTATCGCCACACATATTCTGGCCCAATATAATCAACTTATCAGACGCTGTATTCGAGAATATTAAACAACCACTGGCACATTAATTTCCTTTCTCCAAATCTTTTATTAAAACAAACAAACCGCCAGCTATACTACAATAATATATCATACTTACGCACTTTACAAACGTAAACATAAAGGACGTATCACTGTTTTATTTTTACTGTATTCTATCTTCTAATTTAGACTCATTTTAGAAATATAGGGCAAGTGTCACTTTAAGTTAATCAGAGATTGAGACAATCATTTCATTATTGTCTGTTGTCACTGCGATGTTAAAAAGCAAGGAACTTGCATAACAGCTACTTACGGATTCATTTCTTTTATTTAAATTCCCTCTAGAATTGAATAAAATATCATCAACCACCATATTTTATTATAGAGGCTTATATTTTTATAACAAACTAGCTGCTGCTGTCCCGACGGACGTTGTCACACTGTTGTACATACGACAAAAACATTTAAAAAAATCAAATCTAAACCATTCTCGAGTCCACTTGAAAACACACAAAAATTTCATCAAAATCGGTCCAGCCGTTTAGGAGAAGTTTAATTACAAACACACGCACAGAAGATTTATATAAACATATATAGATTAAGTCTGTGTTCTGTTAAAACAAAAATGATGTGGAAAATCACCACACTAGTAGTAGATTCAAAAAGGATATTTGATTTGAGCGTTGGTCGTCGTTTACTCTAAGACCATTTACAAGAATTCTTTTATAATGTTGTCATAAATTAAAAACAATGAACAATCAAACAAACAATGCCTAATATTCCATAGTGAAAAAATGTTGCGTCTGAATTGTATAGATTGCAGCATTGGTGAAAAGAATAGAACATTATATTGTTACAGCTATAGCTGCATCTAATTATTTATTTACATATATCGATAAAATATCATTAAACATCATAATAATTATCTATCTAACAAATACCTTAAACGGAATCATAATCTTTTTCAAGACTACTACTTAGATCTTAATGTCTAACTCAGTTATCATTACATTTAATCATTATTTAATGTTTTTATTAGCTTGGTATGTATGTATCTATGTGTCTATGTATCTATGAATCTATGTAACAGAATCTTTAAACGTGATTTTCACCCCTTTTAAACCAACCGACGGATTGATTTGATACTTTGCACATTTATCGAGGACCGATGACAATACAATTATTTAGAAAAATAAATAATAGTTAAAAAAAACTAAAATACACGCTTTATTAAAAAAAACAAACTAAAAAGTAGAAAATAATTTCATAATTTTAACGTAAAAAAGCGTGGGGTGGTTTTTTAAACTATTATTGATTTTTATATTTTAAACTATTATTTTTTTTTAGTCTTTGTTTCTCAGAGCTGTAAAGAAACACCCACAATGTTAGCGAATTAACAATAAGTGGCAACACTGGAGACAGGTGGTAGGTAAATGGTGACCCGCGCAGGCGGCGCAGGTACCTCGAATACGTTCCTGTTACATTGCAGAAATGGCTAAATACTTGTAACGGATATACAACGAGAAATACTCTGCTGACCGACAGTTATAATTGTATTTCTTGATGATTTATGTTATAAAAAATATTTTATGCGTGTCTACATGCTATTTGTAATAAAACACGTATGTTATGTATTGCATCTTTTTTTAGTTTTATGACCAATACAGTATACGGTGGTGGACTATTTTTTAATATTAGTTATAATGTTACTACAACCAAAATATAAATTAAACGACTTCAAAAAAGGAGAAGGTTCTCAATTCGTCGAAATCTTTTTTTTTAACACTTATGGAATGCCTTTCAAATCTATTGTCAAATGACAGTAAAATGGTGCACGATTCACTTTGTGACGCGGTTAGGCTATACTTTATGATCAGTCTTGTGAGGGATATAGCAAGATATGCTTATTACACTTTTACTTATATTCAATTTAAACAAATATTTGCCAGCCACCACCATTTGCAACCGCGCTAATCTCAGGAACTACTGGTTCGAATTGAAAAATTCTTTTAGTGTTGGATAGCCTATTTATCGAGGAAGGCTATAGGCTATATAACATCTCGCTACGACCCACGGGGACGACGCAGTAACCATAAACACGAATGAAGCCCACATCTAATTACAAATATGCACAGCACAGCACTGGCTGGTAGACAACATGCAAAAAGGAAAACTTAATTATGACGAATTGTTTCTTCAAAGGCCGCTTACAGACTATATTTTATAAGATGTCTCTTAGAGTACTTTATACCACAATGGCTTAAGGACGTATGTTTGGAAAACTGTACTTGTACTTTATTTATATTTTTAGGTTACTCTACCGTGGCGCAGCGGTAGTGAATGCGACTGCTGTGCGTGAGGTCTCGGGTTCGAATCCCGGGTCGGGCCAACAAAAAGTTACTTATAGGGTTTTTCTGTTAAGAAATTTCAATAGCAGCCCGGAGTTAGGAAGTTGGCGGTGTTAGACACCCCCGTGCCTCGGAAAGCACGTAAAGCCGTTGGTCCTGCGCCCGATCTTTCTCCGTTCGTGTCGGATTACCGTCCCATCGGATCATGAGAGTTAGGGAACAGAGAGTGCACTTGTGTTTGCGCACACACTTGTGCACTATAATATCTTCTGCGCAGATGGCTAGTCTTCGTTAAGACTGGCCGCCGCCCGTGGCGAAAATTCGGTTTGGAGGATATTATTATTCTTTATTATCCAGACTTTGGGTTCCCGATACCGGGTGTATCGGCAAGAGTAATGGCAGAATTTTCGAAAGCCTTTCTTTGTTTGATGTCTACTTACAAAAGGTCAATGGAAATCTACGTTATAAAAGGACTTGCAACTGCTATGCATAAGGTCTCGGATTCGAATCCAAGCTAACAAAAAGGTATTATATAGGTGTTCCTAATACGAAATCTCAATAGCTGCCCGGAGTTAGGAAGCTGGCGGTGTGATGATGAGAATTAGGGAACAGAGAATGCTCTTGTATTTATCTCCTGCGCAGGTCTAGGTAATCTTTGTTAAGATTGGCCGCGGTGACCGAAATTCAATCTGGATAACATTATTATTGTTTAAGAAACCTACGTGCAAGAAAAACGGGTTGCAGCCGGCACTCCCGGAGGGAGTGCCGGCTGAAGTGAAAACTTGAATATTAACGTTGTGCATTTTTGATATTTTGGAATGGTTAGGGAATAATTTTGCAAGAATTGCTTTAATTATCAGTATGAAAGTACTATCATTTATGTGGTAAAATACAATATTCATTTATTGCGCTATCATACACAAACATGACAATTCTCGCTCCGTTTTACGAATTTTCGATCAGGTCACGTGTCCTGACGCGAGTTTAACATTTTTTATCCATCACAAAAAAAGTTCACAACGCCGCCAAAGAAGTTTTCACTTCAATTACTAGTTTTCAGACATTGCGATTAGAGCTAAGCTGAAGATTGATGAATCTTTGTCTGCATTAATGAAAATAAATATATAGTACAGACAGCTGAGTAGCAAATCAATAAATAAAACTTTATTTATTGTTATTTCACGCAGTAATAATTAAAAGTTATCAGCGGCTAGTTAAAGCCAAGGTCATGTTACCCGCGATTTTATATTTTGAGGTTTCGTACCTCAAAATAAAGAAAGTCTAATAGGATCACTTTCTTGTCCGTCTGTCTGTCAAGACCTTTTTCCTTAGGTACGCGTGAAGGTATCAAGTTGAAATTAGTCAGATCTGCAATCCAAAAGCAACAATTTGTCTTTACAGCTCTCGGAGCGGGCAAACAAACTTTTTCTTTTGGATTTAACGTCTAAGTCAACGCAATTAAATATTTTCCGTTGATGAAATATATGACAAGAAGCAATGGCACAAAAATTTAGTTTAGTCCTGTCCGTTTGACAGGACTAAACTAAATTTTTGTGATTTTTAGTTAAGTTTAGAGAATTTTGTGACAACAGAATTGGCACCAATATTTTATAACACATGTAACAGTTAATAGTTATCAGTTAGGCCAGGTTAAGAGCTCCTTGAACCGACCGGCGGCGTGTATAAGGAATGTGATGAAAGTGAATGAAGCCAGAGAAGTGTGTCAGGATCGTAGCAAATAGAAATTCGTAGTCTCTGCCTATCCCTCTGGGAAGCAGGCGTGAATCTATGTATGTAACAGTTAATTCCGAAGATTACACAATAAAAATTACTTTGTACGGCACCCTCGGTGCGCGAGTCCAACTCGCATTTAGCAGATTTATATTATTAGCCTATGTATTTTCACAGGAGTCTGGCTGTATCCGTTACGAAATTTAATCAAATCGGTTTAGTGATTTAATGTTAAAAATGTAACAAACAATATATTTTCGCAGAATATTAGTGTTATTGATAATAATATGAGTACTATGTTCATAATTATATAGAGTTAGACTGACTATAATAAAATAATATTTTTATAATCTCTCCACAGCTTGGCAGGGTTCCTTTTCTCAGTGTAAATGCTTTTTTTATATTTAAAAAGTAGACAGTCTTGCCAGGCAGAGTTCTCGAGTTCGATTCAACGCACGCAGCTCTGACTCTTCAAAGTTAAGTATGGACGTAATATTTTTTTAGTTTTATACAGTACTCTCGCGTTTATTGTAAGGAAAACATTGTGAGGAATGCATGTCTGAGAGTTCACCACAGTGTTGTATGTGTTTTTCAGTAGTAGAGCCTCGCTGATATCAGCATGAGTGGGCCGGCTCGACCGGGGAAGGACTACCCTCTCTGTGAGAGGGTAGTAATATCGACGTGAAATAGCAGTATTCCTACTGTTGTTTCGTTCGGTGAGAGAGAGTGCTGGAGGCCCAATCACCCTCTTTCCCCCTTCCCGATCCTTCTCCTTCCTACTTCTTTTCCTAAAGGGTCGGCAACGCGCAAGTGATGCCTCTGGTGTTGCATGCGTCCATAGACTACGGTGACCACTTACCATCAGGTATGCTTGTGTGCCACTTTTTTTTCTATATTTTTTAAAATTTTGTTTTTATTTAATAAATAAATGTCTTTATAAAACACATTATTGTATTCAATTCACATTAAAACTATATTTAATCTAAAGGTACAGGCAGAGGTATAAAGCACTCATATTTCGCTGCTATCTGTTTAGGTTTAGGTTCCTCTTAATTGTAAAATGTCCGTCAACCGGACACGATGCCAAAAACTGTGCTGTTACCAACAATTCCATAAACGAAAAATCCATTAATGTTTGTCGGCCTCGATGGTGTAGTGGTTAGTGTAACCGACTGCCACGCCTGAGGTAGCGGGTTCAATTCCCGCACAAGTCAAACATTTGTGTGCATGAACATGGATGTTTGTTTTGGTCTCAGTGTTTCTATGTATTATGTATGTATTTACAAACTACACGTTTTGCCTACCCAGTCATTCTGCAATCTAGTCATTTTGTTTACTCAGACTTTTTACTATCTTATCTTATGTGGAGGCCAGTCAGTACAGACCGGCGACACTTCGACCCAGTGGGATCTTTTGTGTCGACACTCTCCCAATAACGAGTGCCATAGATGTTCATGGCAGCCGGGCCAACGGCTTAACGTGCTTTCCGAGGCACGGAGCAGGCGATAATTGTCAATCAATACGCACATAATTTCGAAAGGTCATATAACTTCCGAAAGTCAGAGGTGCGCGTCGTGGGTTCGAATCCGAGACCCTCTGCATTGCAGTCTGTTGGTCTCCCCACTGAGCTATCGCTGCTCGACTTTTTACTATCCAGACTATCTGACCCTAACCCCGTGTTGCGTGTATTTGATAGAATAGAATATTATTATATTAATATTTGCACAAGCCGGGATCGAATCCAAACTTATGCCTCGGGACTAAAGACGGCTTTTAAGTACTCACTTAAAAGCCGTCTTTCAGCTAATAATGTCAACGAACCCAATATTGACGTAGTTTATGAAACAAGTCTTTGTAACTAAGAGCGGAGATAAGGTAGCGCCTACCTAATCTTCGTAAGCTTAAATTATAACGTAGCTTTTATTATTTCACAACGTTCTTACATCTTGCACGAATTTACAAAGGGATATCGATGCGCTCCATCAATGGAGTAATGCAAATAAGCTACTCTTTACCGACGAGAAGTGCTATGTCAAGACCTATAGTCGAAAGTTGCAACCAATACATTATAAATATACGCTGGATGGTAAAGACATAACACGAGTAGACAAAATCAAGGATTTAGGAGTGACCTTCGATTGTGATCTTACATTCAAGGATCATATATCCATTCTTGTTAAGGAATCTTTTAAGCGGCTAGGTTTTCTTTTACGTAATGCTAGCGACTTTCAAAATCCACGAGTTATAAGGCTTCTTTATACCACCCTCGTCAGAAGTAAGCTTGAGACTAGTTGCTGTGTCTGGAATCCTTTTACAGCCTCCCAGACTCTAATGCTTGAAAAGGTGCAAAAGACTTTTCTCAGATTCCTATATAAAAGGCTTTACTCTTTGTATCCATACATGTATCCAACTAACTACCTTTTAGGGATGTTGGGTTTTAATTCGTTGGAGGTGAGAAGAGGCCTAGATCAGCTCCTAATAGCGTGTAAAATCTTACACGGGCGAATCAAGTGCCCTGAACTCCATCAGCTATTCTGTAGATTGTATGTGCCTAACAAATACCTTCGACTCCGTCAGAGTCACCGGCATAGATTGTTCGCACGGCCGACATGCCATACTCTCGCCAGAGCCAAGTCCCCTGTGTGCCGCACCTTAGAGGTGCTCAACGCTCTTCTGTACGCCAGCCCTAATAGTGATTTGTTTGCGGATGAATGGAAGAAGATCATGCGAGAATGTCTGTTATTTTGTGAAAACATGTATTATAGGGAATCTACAGTTCCATGATAATTTGTAATTATTGGTTCGTTTATATTATTATTTTTTTTTTTTTCATTATTGTCATTATTTGTTATACATTTCATTACTATATTTAATTTATATTTTTATTATTTTTTAAATCTTTACTATTATAATTTTGTAATTAATGTGTCAGTGTTTCTAAGTTAATTAATGTAAATGGTTTTGTATCGTTTTAATTAACTATAAATAAATAAATCTTTAAATAGGAGGACTCTTTACTTTATTTAAAACATTATAAGATAAACTAACGATAATAAGTCTTGTACGCTGTATAAGGTGCTGTATCTAACACGAAAATGTTCTACCAGCTTATAATGCATCGTTTTCCTGATACCTATGTTACTATGTCACTTTTCGAACCTAAAACTACCTCTATCCAAAAAATCTCATTAAGACTTCGCCGACCGAAATGTGCCAAATCAGGCGGTCACAGTTAAGTTGATAAAATCAACACTTAATACAAATATAAAATATACATTTACCATAACAATGAATGTGTTTACAATTACTCTGTGTTAAAAACTTTAAATAATTAATAATTTCGCCTACAAAATTACGCAAATTTGCACGAAAAATGCAAAAACGTAAGCTCGTATTAAGTGATCCTGTCCCGGCAAGTTTCATTACACCTTCAGAAAACCTGCCACCTGGACACCAACTGCAATGGCCAACCTGGAAATCACTGAATCGCTTGCACACCCAGGTTGGTCGTTGCAAGAACAATATGACAAATTAGGGCTATACGGACCAGTCGCAAACGCGCTGTGACTGTCGAGCTCCACTGCAAACTATGCCACATTTGCTCTCTTGTCCAATGTGCCCCTCCAGCTGCACTATGGAGGATCTGTGGAGAGCAACGGACGATGCCGTCGCTGTGGCGGGATTTTGGGCAGACCAAATTTAAGGGTGTTCATACATTGACACGAAGAAGAAGAAGTTATTTTTAGATTATAACAGTAGAAATCTATCCTATTTTACAGCTTAAACGAAACATAAATAGTTATATTACAATTTGTCCGTCCCAAATATTTAAGTTATTGGTTGACAATAAAGATACATTTTTATCAAAAAAGCACTTCAAATTCTCCACACAATTTTACTATGGCGGCCGCGCGCCGATTTGGATATCGAGCTCTGTCATTCAGTCCAACCGCGTCTTACGCTTGACGCAGTCTTAATCTGTTGCCTCGATGTCGCGTGAAAAGACAAACCAACAAACGCATTGTTGTATCCTAATCTCAACTAATGTCATAAATGTAAATGTGAGTGAATAGGAAAGGATATAGGGTACCTTTCATCATGAAAAAAGTACTGTTATTAGCTTTTTTACGCGAGCGGAGCCGCAAGCAACATCTAGTATGTACTAATAAATATTTTATAAAGAGGAAAGATTTGATTCTTTGTTTGTTTGTTGGGATTTAACTCAACAACTAATTAACCGATTTAAAAAATTATTTCTTCATCACCGAGTAACATAGTCTATACTTTATTTAAAAAAAAGTATTGTTACTAACATAATATAACCTACTTTTACGCGAGCGAAGCCGCGGGTAAAAGCTAGTAACATTATAAATGCGAATGTGAGTTTGTTTGTTTGTTACGCTTTCACACTTTGACTACTCGACCAATCATCATAAAATTTTGCATACATGCTGCCATGGATACAGAGAAGGATATAGTGTACATTTCAGTTTCCCGAGAAAATAAATTGATTGAAAATGTACACTAACGTGAGCAAAGTCGCGGAGAAAATTTAGTTTATAATATTGCTAGATATTGCTTTAAATGAAATGGATAAAGGATTAAAGCTGCAATGGGTTTTAGCATATATTCTGAACAGTCGTTTTAGAGATTAGCGGGTTCAAACAACTGTTGTATAGTCCCAGGTTCGATTCTTAGGCTGGGCAATGATTTATTGTGTTTTTCTGACAAGGAACGCTGGGTAGCGGCATATAGTCTAGCACTGTGCCTGGTAACCGACAAAGCTCTTCTATTATATATATACAGTACTTAACATTATAGCTGGCAAAAATGTTTAAATTTTACATCTGTCTGCAGTCTGAGAATATAGGCATGACTATGTATGTATGTAAGAAACTGGCATATGGCTTGTCAGTAACATAATATATGAAAACGTACGTACTGTGGGAGGGGTGATCAGCTGACAGCTTGTTCAAACCTAGTGACGCCCTTGATACGGTCTGCTAACCAAGTGACGCAACTACCGTTTAATCAAGCAGTTAGTTAGCACATGCAGCGTTTGTTTGGCCTTTTAGCCCCTCGTGATTTAATGCTTTCGTGGGAGCCACCGAGGTTGATGATTATAATACTAAACACAATAATCCTAAGCGTAATCCTAACTTCCTAATCCTAATCTTACTCTTAACTAATATTATAAAAGCGAAAATGGCGACGACACTCCGCCTGATGGTAAGTAGTTCACGATCAAAGCCCTGTACACCACGTCCTCACTTGAAGTGGTGCCGAGTTCTCAGTTCTGGCATAGTAGGCCATAGTCGTTTAGGATCCGGTACCTCCTTGGAATAATTCGATTCAAATGGCGCGTGGCGTATGGGTGTGTGCGTTTGTATGTGTGTGTGCGTTGGTACGTGTGTGTGCGTTTGTATCTGTGTGTGAGTTTTTATGTGTGTCTGCGTTTGTATGGGTGTGTGCGTTTGTATGTGTTTGTGCCTTTGTATGTGTTTGTGCGTTTGTATCTGTGTGTGCGTTTGTATGTGTGTGTGCGTTTGTTACGACGCGTTGTATTGAGCGTTCTGTATCTACATAATTTGTGGTAAGGATTAGCTTATTATATTATCTGTGGCTTTGGTTATGCGCTATTTCCAAACCTCTTTGGTATTCTTTTTCTTTGACTAGTTGACAGTTGTCATTGTAGTCCAAATTAATAGTGACAGGCGCCATGGAAAACAGCGGTTTTATTTAGAAGAATTTTATTATTGTTATTTATTATTTGATTATGACACATTGGTGAGTAGTTATAGGAATATTTACGAATAAATACCTTGTCGGTATAGTGATTGTGGATGATAAGGGTTCGAATCCCGGGTCAGACTAACAAAAAGTAGCATTGTACTGTTAATGTTTAAAAAATATTCAATATCCTATAAGACATTGGCGGTATTTGATCCTTGTGTCTCGAAAAGTATGTATAACGTTGATTCTGCGCCTAATCTCTCTGCAGTCGTGTCCTATTGCCGTCCTATCGATAGATGAGACTGTAAGGACACAATGTGTGCTTGTGTTTGCGCTTAAACTAGTGCACTATAATGTATCTTGCACAGATGGCTAGTCTTCACCACAGGGGAACTTTATTCAGCTGATGAAAGAACAAAGGCTCCTGTTGTTGACAGCACAAGGCTTTCGTAAGCAGTTCTGGAGACAGCACTTACCACAACAGAAGGTTATTTGACTGCAATCTTCTTTGAGAAGGAACTAAAGAAACTGCATAGGATTTGAACCGGATTAGCCCGTTATACGTCTCATGCGATAAGGCCTTGGCTTCTTTATGTGATAAATCAGACTGCATGGATAGCGTGATGGTTCAAATGATCTTCTCCACACGAAAGAAAATTTTGTATATTTACATATAGTTGAAAGACTGCAGGCAGATGCTGGATGCGGCAAGCTGAAGACAAGGCGCCATGGCGCTCTTTGGGGGAGGGCTATGTCTAGCAGTGGACTATTATAGCCTGATGATGATGATGATGATGATATATAGTTGGGCCGAGTCTAGATGTTCTTTGTCTCCATTGTATGAATGTTTGTATAGCAATACAAGAATACCTAAAGCGGTAGAAGAAGACTAAATTAAAAAAGAAATCGTCTATTCCAGTTGCTCCCAGTGCAATTTCACGTCACAGTTCGAGAGTGCGCTTTTGATGCATCACCAGCTTCACCATGAGACTTCAGGCAGTAAACCGTTGACTGGGAACAGTCGCAATGGCAGTCCGGTATGAGTCACTATCTTTACTAGTCCCTTATATATATATATATATATATGTATATAGTGTAGCTATCCGTCCATCTATCTTTCGTACTTGACAGGTAATAAAAAAACCCGCTGGTCATGCTATTATACCGTACTTTTTTTTGGCAGACCATTATCTGAGTAGCCACTCGCGGTACGTATTATTTGCTAGGTATATAACAATAGACTTACATCGTCAGTGAGCAGCGATAGCTCAGTGGGGAGACCAACAGACTGCAATGCAAAGGATCTCGGGTACGAATCCACTTCGCGCACCTCTGACTTTCGGAAGTTATATGACTTTTCGAAATTATGTGCTTATTGATTAACAATTATCATGGCAGTCGCTCCGTGTAAAAACTGATATCCAGTCAAATCCGGTTAGACTGGAAAGCCGACCCCAAGTGACTTGGGAATAATAAAGGCTAAGGGAGAAGAAGAAGATTGATTAACAATTATCGCCTGCTCCGTGCCTCGGAGAGCACGTTAAGCCGTTGGTCCCGGCTGCCATGAACATCTATGGCAGTCGTTATTGGGAGAGTGTCGACATAAAAGATCACACTGGGTCGAAGTGTCGCCAGTCTGCACTGACTGGCCCCCACATAAGATAAGATACATCGTCAGTACATGGGGATAAAAGCAATGCTTTTTATTATAACCAAAATTCAGTAGGACTTGCGGCTGAAACTTTGTTCTGCAGAGGTATTGATCAAGCGCAAACGGCCTGCTCGATTGTACAGTCAACGACATTCGAAACAAAATTAAAAAAAAACATTGCCTTTATCTTACTAAATTACAATTACAACATAATTATGTTACTTTTTTCTTTAAGGGATCACAAATCAAAAATACTTACTTATTCACTTAGCTGGCTCAGCGACCCAAAATATATCTTAACCTCGGATATTAAAGTGCGCCATTCCTTCCTGTTTTGTGCCAAGTCAGACCAATCGAGCACATTCATCTCTTTCAGCTCTTTAGCAATTTTACCTTTCCACCGGTACAAAGATCAAAATACATTTTATATTAATTATTTTTTATTTATAAAATAAAGAAAGAAAACATTTAGCTAGTTATGTTGTTGAATGTAGTAGTAAGAGATTATGGATGCTTCTAATACCAACCCTTACGATGCCAATCCTCCAAGAAGAAGATCGCTAAGCTGCCAACATAAAGCACAACCTGCAACCTGCCGACAGCAAAGCATTATCTTTTAAAGTCAAAGTCAAAGTCAAAAATCATTTATTCATTTAGGTCACAAAGTAACACTTATGAACGTCAAAGTATATAGGTTAGTGAGTTTACTAAGTTACTGAAGCTACATTTAGGTTAGTTGCTAGGTTCAGGCAATGGGTAGAGCCTATGAGAAGAAACCTGCAAGAAACTCACGGCCACTCTTTTAAATCGCCAGTTAAATATAATTTCAGTATTTTACAACTCAGATTAACAAGGTGTTACAGCCATTATGCCATATACTACTGACTATAAAAAACTAAAGATAATAACAATAATAACTTAATAATATTATAGAGAGGAAATAATTTGAGCTAAGATATATTATTTAATATAAATCTAAAATAGACAGTAAGATGGCATGATGGCGCATACACTTACACTTTGTGACTATGCAAAGGCTTAAATTGACTTATAAGTAATACAGATCTTTGAATCCTGTATGCAACAAGCAACTAGCTCCATGAGTTTTTGTCATTTAAGTAGTCGTTGACTGAATAATAACCCTTCCGAATAAGTTGTTTTTTAACGGCGTTTTTAAATTTAAACAATGGTAAATTAATTATAGTAATAGGTAATTTATTAAAAAAACGTATACCGAGTCCCGCAAATGTATTGTGAACTTTATGTAAACGATGATATGGGCCTACTAACTTATGCTTATTTCTAGTGTTTACGTTATGGATATCACTATTCTTATTATATAAGTAAATGTTATGTTTAATAAACATAATGTTAGCAAATATATATTGCGACGCAACAGTAAGTATGCCAATTTCTTTAAATCGATCTTTCAGGGAAACTCGTGGTCCTAAATTATAAATGCTACGTACTGCACGCTTTTGAAGAATAAAAATTGTCTCAATATCAGCTGCCTTGCCCCACAATAATATACCGTAGGACATGACACTATGAAAGTAACTGAAATATACTAGTCTTGCAGTATCTATATCAGTAAGCTGTCTTACTTTCCGAATTGCGTATGCGGCTGAGCTAAGTTTCCCTACAAGACACGATATTTGAGCGCCCCACTGAACTTTATGATCTAAAGTTAATCCTAAAAAGACTGTTGATTGAACTAAAGTAATAATTTCATCATTTAAAATTATATTCACGTTAGGACTCTTTACGTTTGGCAATGTAAACTTGATACATTTAGTTTTTGTAGAGTTAAGTAGTAAATTATTCGCCGTAAACCAGTCCAGGACTTCCGCGAGTGAATCATTAACAGCACGTAAATTTGGTGCTTTTCGGTCTACCTTAAAAATAAGGGATGTGTCATCCGCGAATAAAACAATGTCACACAAATGCTGAACAAAGAACGGCAAATCATTTACGTACACTAAAAACAGAAAGGGTCCCAAAATCGAGCCCTGTGGCACGCCCATTGTGACTGGTAATCCAGAAGATCTACTTCCGTTGATATCAACGTGTTGTAGTCTATCGCTTAGGTAGGAATCAACTAGGTCAAGTGCAGTATCTCGGATGCCATAATGCCTGAGTTTTCGCAACAGCGTTTGATGGTCAACGCAGTCAAAGGCTTTAGAGAGATCACAGAATACGCCAATGACATCATGCGAATTCTCCCAGGCACTGAATATATGTTTTAAAAGCGTAACACCCGCATCTATCGTAGAACGGCCCTTCCTAAAACCATATTGATCTGCATGAAATAAATTGTTTACACTGAAGTGGCTCTCTAATTGCTGTAATATAATCTTCTCAAATATTTTACTAATAGCAGGTAATATTGAAATCGGCCTAAAATTACTGGGGTCACTTTTGCAACCATTTTTAAATAAAGGTATTATTTTACTACATTTCATTAAGTTTGGAAAAATGCCCACATCAATGCATCCGTTGAATATTGCGGCTAGGTGTGGCGCTATATTAACAATAATACTTTCAACTAATTTTACCGAAATACCCCAGAAGTCAGCTGATTTTTTTGAATTAAGCGACTTAAATACTTTAATTATATCATACGGATGTACACGCTCAAAACTAAATAGTATCTTGCACTCTTCCACGTTGCACCTAACTAAGTATTCTGCTCGAGCTGGGCAAGACCTAAGGGTACTAGTTATGTTTAAAGGTATTTTTGCGAAGTAGTTATTGAATGTATCGGCTACTTCCAAATTATTTGAAATTACGCTATTATTTATATTCAGTTCAAATTTATTATCACGCACCTTGCTGCGACCTGTTTCATTGTTAATAATGTTCCATGTAGTTTTAATTTTATTCTTAGATTTTTGAATTTTAGTTTTTAGGTAAAGGGACTTGGCAGTGGCACAAGTCTTTTTAAATAAATTTGAATAATTTTTAACATATTGAATAAAATTTGGATCGAAATTGTATTGTTTCATACCATATAATTCATATAGCTTTGCTCTACTTTTATATATCCCAGATGTTGCCCAGTCACAAAACTTAATCCTATTATTCTGACTAAAGGTCTTACATTTAAAAATATTATTATATTCTAAAGTAATTATGTTAAGTAAAGACTCATATAGTTCGTCTGGATTATCCAGAGAAAGGTCCATATTGACAACTTTGAGACTTATGTTATCATTAAATTCCTTTAAGCGATTAGATGTCATCGGTCTACATGTGACCTTATTCTCTTTATGAATTGTACTCACAGGAAATACTACCTTTTGCCCACAGTGGTCAGATGTAAGTTCACTCAATATGGCCCTATTTAGAAATTGGCAGTCGCAAAATACATTATCTAAGCAGGTAGCAGAATGTGAAGTGATCCTAGTGGGTTCAGAAAATAAATGCTGTAAATTAAATGATCTAAATAAACTAATAAGTCTTAAAGAGACAGCTGACTGCTCAAGTAAATTAACATTAAAATCACCACACACTACTATATGCCTATTACTAGAACTCAAGCGTTTTAAAATATCCTCTATTACGGTTTCAAATACACTAAAATCACTTTGCGGTGGTCGGTATACACAAACTATGACATGTTGCTCTAATTCCACACAGGATAGTTCAACAGTGCGCTCGATAGAAAGATTTACTATATCTTTACGTTCTTTACATTTTAGATTGTTACATACATATATTAGAGAGCCACCATGTATAGAATTCTTTCTTACAAACGCACTTACAATTGAATAATATTCGTTATTAAATATTAATTGATTAGTTCTTAACCAATGTTCCGTTATGCAACATATTTGAATATTATGTTGTTTAAAAAATAAATCTAATTCTAACTCCTTGCCGGATAGACCCTGAATATTCTGATGAATTAGTCTAATACTGTGTGTATGCCTATCCTTTGTCTCATCTAACAGTTTAAACTACTAGAAGTGTCAATATTTGAATTTGTAGTAGAAATACTACTATGTCCTAAAACCTTAATTACCCTACTGGTACCTGAGTCGCTACATATTATATTAAATGCTAATAATTTAGCAAGTTGCTTTTTATAAAAAGAAGATAGATACATTGTATCTTTAGTCAATAAAAATTTACTAATAAACTTATTAGTGTCAAAAAATAAACTATAATTGTTGTAACATGTACTGTTATAAAAAAGTAAATTAAGTTTTTCAATATTCCTATTTTGTTCATTTGTTAGTACATAGGAATATGGTAATGCACAAAGAATAAAGTTACACCCTACTTTATAATGTAATGATTCTATTACCTCTGTCAAATGGATTGCCTCTTTTTTAGTGACAGATAAGCTGTCACCATAAAGAAATATTACTGTTGATTCTGCATTTAATTTTGTAGTTTTTAACTTATCAATTATAGAACCTAACCTAGCCCCAGGGGAACAAATATTTATGCAAGGCGTCTCTGTATGAGAATTAATTAGTCCACTAAAACCTACTCCTATTTGGTCAGAAAACATGAATATATTTTTGTTAATGTTATTCATCAAAGAAGTAGAAGACACAGCCATATTTTCATGATCAGAAAAGGAGGTGGTACCACTGTTTACTGAATCCAAATCACAAACAGCTGACAGGTTATTATAAGGTGTAGCCTGTAAGCACTTACCGCAAAGATTGTTATTAGTTAGTGAGAGAACATGTTCCATGTTCTCCCTACCAACTCTGGCAATTTCCTCATACTTCAAAATATATTCGGATGTTTCTTTATGGTGATTAAGGCTCATTCTTGTAAGTTGTTCTTCTAAGTTGTTAATTTGATGATTTAATTCGGCTGTATGTGCTTCATACTGTAACCTACTGGCAACTACTTGATCATTGCTTTTTTCTAAATTTATTAATAAAGCATCATGCTCCTTCACCAATTCACTGTTATGCTGTGTCACCTTCCTAACCTTGTTTAACTTATTAAGATTAATATTTAACTTTTTAATTAATTTATTTAACTTAAAGTATTTTCTCAATTTCCTAGTACTTTTAATAAATACATTACTAAGTTTATTTTTATTACTATCCAATATACTAGTTTTGTCCCCCAGGAGTTCTGAGTAGAGGTTCTGAGTCGCAGTACTGTTGAGCATCTGAATAGTTTGTTCTAATGTAATAATTTTAGTATGAGCTTCATTCAGGTTTGCTTCAAGCTCAGTACTGCGGCTCAGTGACCTAGAAAAAATATCACTACAATTACTGAAGGATCTAACTTCATCTTCTAATCGATCCCGCTGGTCCAAGACATCCATATATTCTATATGGAGTTCTGTCAGTTGCCTTTTAAGCTCCAATACCTTATTATTAACTGCTTGCATTTCATCTTCACAGTCGCTACGTTCTTTCAACAACATATGGTTGTCATCCTTATATTTCTTCAATTCTTGTAGAGCTAACTTTAACTTATTTTCAGTATCCTTGGCTGTCGCTTTACGGGTCATCATTTGTGTGCTCATTGTTGGTCCAGTGGATGTATAAATCACCAAGCACCTGAAAATTAGAGAAAGAAACAACTGAGGGATAAAAAAAGAAATGTGGGATGGGATAGTTAGCTACATATATCTAAATTGTTGAAAATTTACTATAAACATACAGTATTGTAAAAAAGAGAAAAGCTTTAACTAGTATTAGTTGAGAAATTGATAAGAAATGTTAATTTTTTATGTTGTAAAAGATAATTATTTGAAGAAGTTTTTTTTTTTATTTTAATATGGAGGGTCAGACTAAAAAATAAATTTAAGGGAAAAGGCGAAATTATAATGAAAATTTACATAAGAATGCACACTAAAGCACTAAAGTAGTATTAGTAGTTAGATGTGAAGTAGAAATGTGAGTGTATGCGTGCGTGAGGCGAGTGTTTAGTCGTCAATTTTGCTTCCACCTATTGTCAAGCAAAAGGAGACAAAACTGTGCCAGTGTGTGGTGGACGGAGCTCATAGTACAATGAGCAGAGTAAACAAGTGTCGTGGAGTGTCTGTTAGGGCTTTAAAAAGTAGAATACTCCCCAGGTTTACACGATGAATGTTCAAATTTCGTCCGTTGTCACAGTGATGAACTCCTACGACCAGTAATTTATGTATGTAGATTCGTGGATCCGACTTAACACAGCATGAAACACTTCTTTGGTCACAAATATACTATTTTATTGTACTAAATATATTTATTATTGAATAAAACTAATTTAAAATTAAAATAAGTTCCTAAGGCACGATTTTGACGTCCGACGTATGTACGTAAAAAGCTTGGAATCTCATCACACGTAAAGATTCATTTGGAAACGATCTTTTGTAGGCTATACTTCCACAGACGACCTCCAATTTAACCGATTATTCAGATTTGAGCTAGTATAGATACTGTGATTCAGCTATCTTGTTATGTTATAAGAAATAAATAATAATAATAAATAAAATACTTTATTTCTTTATCAACAGGTTAAAACACAAACGTTGTAGAGGCCTTCTTTTAAGTATATGAATACTTGTGTCAGAAAACCCCACTATTCCATATCTTTAAAAATTTGGACATAGCCTGTGGCTAAAATAAAAATAACAATAACAATATGAAAATTTAGTATTTAAAAAGGGAAAACATAAAGAAAAACGAGAATATTTAAAATAAATAATATAAAAGTATGTTAGTGTTTGTGTGTGTGTGTGTGCGTGTGTGTGTGGCTGTTGTGTGGATGTGGTTTAAAAGGATGAACATTATTACATTTATGAATTTTTACGCTATACCTAGTTTTTGTCGGGTTGAGAAGAAAAAGATATATAGTTTGTCTTTTCGGTATCAAGTTTTAAAAAATTATTTCTGAGCCAAAGGCTTACTTTAGACATTCCTAACTCAGTGTTTTTTTAAACATCTGCCCAATTATCACCGATAAAAACAATTGCAGTATCATCTGCATAGGAAAATATCTCGGGCACCACCTGACTCTAGCTTACATAGATTATTAATGTAAATCAGAAACAGTGTGGGCCCACTAAGTGTTATGTATAAATACTTCTACGGTCATGTAACGTTGCCATTTATTTAGCAGACGACAAAGAGTCCTCGTTATTCGCCGCCCGACTCCATATTCAGCAAATACAGCAAAGGTATTAAACGTAAGTAGAATTTATTACATTTCCATAGCATAGACGAAAAGCTTTCTTGAAATAATCTGTAGTATTATAAAACTATATTGAAGATAATATATATGGAAATCTAATTGGATAATATTGTCTTCTGTTTACGCGAATGTTATTCATTGAAATTAAACTACTATATACGGATTTTATCGCGTTGTTTATTTGACACTTTATTACAAAATGTTGAAAACTGTTACACTACTATTACTATTAAACTTTACTAATTATTAAGCTAATTAAATTATTTAAACCATTAAAACTATTTATATTATTACTATACTATTATACTATTTATATTTATGTTTACACTTTCCCCGACGTTTCGGTTGCTTTTCAGCAGCCATGGTCACGGGGAGACTACAGTAGTCTCCCCGTGACCATCACCAACAACGCGATAAAATCCGTATATAGTAGTTTAATTTCAATCTAATTGGAATCGAGTACTTGGCAGAGTCTAAACCTAAAACTATATATTTGAACTTCTGTGCACTACTTATTTTTTAAAAATACATCTTCTGCGCTATGTACTAATCCTGTGTCGCGCGGAACTACAAACATACAAATAACGGACACAAGGAACGTTCAGATGCGGAGCAACTATTTGTATATACATGCGAAATTTCATGATTATCAGACGAGTAGTTATGGCGTGAAATCGTACTAAATAAATACACATTCGCATTTATAATATTTTGACAAAAGCTTATGGTACGTTGTATAACTTGCACAGTGCCTCACCGCTCGTCGTCGGCGACACGTCTGTTCGAAAAGCTGCGTACGCGCATATGTCGCAGCAAGACGCTGTTTGCTCACCCAGAAGAGTCCACGGACACTTCCATTAATACAACCTATTGTGATTTAAATGCTAACGTGAGTATTATCTATATATTAATACGTGAAGCAAAAACTTTGTACCCCTTTTTACGAAAATTTCGCGGACGGAGGAGTATGAAATTTGGCACAGTTAAAGTTTATATGGTGAAGGAGGGGCGAATCCTAATATTTTTTATAAAATATGCATTAGAAATACATTAAATTAATGAAAAAACACTACTCGCACACAACCATTCATTTGACACACGCAGTTGAATCGCGTTCGTAGTATTTCGGTATTGTTCGTCTGACGTCGCGTCGTACGATTCTTCATAACTATGGATACATATACCTTATTTATAATGTAATAAAGAAAAAAGAAAACAAAGTAGCAAGCTTAGGAAATGAAATGTGATTATGAGTAAAGTTATAGACAATAAAACATTAATAACGATTAAACTTAAATTTTATTCAATTATGGTCGAATTTTGACGACTAGGTGACCGCTAGTACATTTTTAATACAACAAGGAAAAATGTCGTACGGCTCGGATGATGACAAGCGGTATAACATGACGTGTCTTTTACTTCAAGTGTTCATTTGAAACAACACATTTATTAATAAAGGGATTTTACATCTAATAGTAAGCCTGGTGTATTAGCGTATGCAACACATTTGGTATAAATCGCGGGTATCTTTTTGGTAGTGCTAAAATAAATTGGTTGGATACACACACACACACACATGCACACACAAACACAGAATCTCATAGCCAGTTGCACTCACTGATCGGTAAACGATTAGCGAGGTTAAGCAACGTTGGGTGCAGTCAGTCTATAGATGGGTGACCGCTTAGTGGTATTCCATCTGAGCGTCTCCGTGCTTCGGAGGGCACGTAAAAAGTCGGTCCCGGTTGTTAAATTGACAGCAGTCGGTAAGCCATGTCAGAGGCCTACGGGCGGCTTGAACAACTCTTGACAACAGGTTGGCCACTAACCACACGAAAAAGAAAGAAAGAAAGAAAAAAGAAAGACAAACACAGACACGCACACAGACACACACACACACACACGCACGCACGCACGCACGCACGCACGCACGCACGCACGCACGCACGCACGCACGCACGCACGCACGCACGCACGCACGCACGCACGCACGCACGCACGCACGCACGCACGCACGCACGCACGCACGCACGCACGCACGCACGCACGCACGCACGCACGCACGCACACACACACACACACACACACACACACACACACACACACACCAATAATCATAGATAATAATCATAGATAATAATTTTAAGATCTATTCTAAATATAAGTAGGTACAGTTTTTATATTGTCTTTGTAACTTCAAAATTTTTATTATTATCATTTTTCATTTAAGTTCCTAAATAAATTGAACACAATCATGTACCAACTATGTAACAAGCATACTATGGAAGAGCGAAGCCTCCTAATACAGGCATTGCTCGCCTAAAAGGAAGCTCCATTCACAAACATTGTTATAAACATTTTTGATAACGAAATAAAACATTTTGTATTTTTTTGTATTGGTTGCTCTAAGAAATATGTTATGATTATAAAACATTGAAGTTCTCTTTTTCATAACACCACTTTTAGATATCCAACTCCAGACACCTGAGCATAATACACGGCCACTCGGAGTAAACTATTGTCAAACCTTTTTCGTTTACATAATACTTATTTATTAACACTACTTAATCAAAACAGATTAAGTAGTCAGTTTGCGTTTCAAAACCTTACTTCCGATCGTGAGGGCCCAGATAAATTCTTTGATCGGGCAAATTGTTATGAAATATTTTTGTTGAAAATTCTCAATAGTATTACGAAAACTGGAACTATGCTTACACCTTACAAATAGTCTCACATTCTATTCTTCAAGGGACTAAAGTAACCGATGTAGGTTTATTATATATCTCTACCTACCTTTACACAGGCGTGATGCAATGTTTTCTTTTTACCAGGATACGTCGGTGGATATAACAAGCGACTGCACATCAAAAGCTCTGAAAATGGAACCTTCCAGAATAAGTACCGTCACTTTGGTTAAAGAGGTCAAAGAGACATTCTCGTGTCATCTGTGCAATTTTGATGCTGACCGGTAGGTATTAATTAAATTTAATCATTTAAGCAATGCGCTCTAGATAGCTGACCGTGGCATAAAAGCCTTAAAAACGAAAATATCGACGTCTTATGATCGTTCGTTTCGAGCGGTATAGACGTAGAAGATATTATAATTGATCTTATTTTGTCTCGTATGTAACGTAAATTTTATTGTTGAATGTTTCGAGTGGATCTATTCTCTTTATGAGCATGTAGCACCTAGCTTTCCCATCTTCATATTAAAGGTAAGGGAAACCGGTTAATATCCAACCCATAATAATCATATTAAACCTATTTCCAGAATAACAGCACTAGACAGACATTTACTAAACGACCACAAGATCGGCCTAGAAAATCTTCTACAGCTGGTCATGACTAAAACGAAACAAGGTCTAGTGGATTCTCCAGGACGAGCAGTCACCGGTACCAGACAATCTTACTACAAGAACTCGCATGAAGTTATAGAAGAGGGTGAATTCATACTCGAAACTGGGTCTCCTAAAGTAAAGATCTTGAAGCATGCCTCGACAAATACGGATTTAAAATGGACAGATATACCGAATTTGAAGGATAATTGTCGTATGATATCTGAAGAGCTACAGAAACTAATAAGCGACTCGACTGAGAATTATAATAAGGATGATTTTCTGGACAAGATGCAGACTCTAAATGAGTGTATGTGTAAATTTATGGACTCGTCCAAAACTTTGAAGAAGACGTTGACGAAAGAGTTTGCTTCTAAGAATTCGGCGCGAAATCGCTTTTGTTCAGATCACCCGTTCTTTAATTTAAATTTTGGAGGGTAAGTGCATGTCATTTATTGGTCTTTATCTTGACGCTGTGCATAAGGGTTTCAATATCGGTCGGACATAGTGTTACTGGGTTTTTCTATTAAGTAATTTTCAGTCTCAGCACAGTTTCTCGGCAATAGGCAATTTATTACATGGAATCTAAAATCATATCTGTCGTAATGCGGATATCATACCTTTCGGAGATTTAGGCATGAGATTAACAATGTATGTATGTATGTCTTTTGTTTAGTTTTTTAGTCTTTTTAAGGTGGCAAGCTAGCATACGATCAGCTTTTTATAAAGTATAGAAGCCACTGCAGGTTTGCAACTACAGATGGTGTAACTATTACGCTAAGTAGACAAGGCAAAATACGAGACATTGCAATATAGGTCCAAGAAACTAAAATCATTGCTATTACTGGCGTTACTAAAGCATAAATAAATATAATAGGCACTGTTTTCCCTCATCTAGTTTTTAATATAGCCATTGATACGCAAATGGCTTCCTTAATTGTTCTTGAATGTTATGTAGTCGAGACACGGCCCGGCAATGGGAGCGGGCCCACAGCGAGAAAATGGAAAGACACAAAAGCAAATATGGCAATAATAGTAGGTAAGATATCTATATCTATACATACTAACATTCTAAATAAGAAAGATTTGATTTTTTGTATGTTTGTTTGTAAGGATTTAAAATAAAAACATTCAACCTTTCTCCATTAGAAAGCTATAATATTATCACCGAGTAACATATGTTTTCGTAGCCTATTATCGATTCTCGCGAGTTGTTGCTCATAGGAAAACGTATTTAGCATAGGGTGAATTTCCATTAGCATCATTGCTTTCCCGCAATGAGCGGGGTTGATATGTGAGCTGCCAGCATTCTTAGTCATCGTGTAACCGTAATAACAGTGCTGCTACCCTTACGCCGATTTCTTGTATGAAGATAGACTTAGATACACTTACCCGGACAAGCTAACTCATTTGTACCGTCACTAATTTACTGGTACTAGCAGTTTATTTCACTTTTATCTAGCCTGCCAAATGGTTTTTATTTAAAATATTTACGCTATATTATAATGCTAACACAAATTCTATTATTTGTTTCAGAGGAGATAAGAAATTAGTAGCGGAGAGTTTTTACTTCTAATGTTAACTTTTGAGCTTTTAATAATTTTTAATAAATATTTGTTTATCATGTTGCTTTGTTAAATATTCAACCACAGACTACTGCTTACAGCTACTACGTGTAAGGTTAATTACTAATTACGTACGTATTTCTAGATAATTCTACCAATACTTAATTATAGAGTAGTACTAGTATTATATAATTATTATTTATCGTTATTCTCTATTAATGTAAAATCTACTAACCAATTCTACCGATATTTTTTCTTTACACCGAATTATCAATTTGCGTGTGGAAACACTACAACGAATGTATCATTGTAAAATGTAGAAGAGACATTATATTTCGAACCGTTGAAATGAGTGGTTGTTTTATTAATCCGTTAATATCAGCCGAATCTTCGTTACTTTTCTGGGATAAGGAGTTGATCCTTTATCTCAGAAGTGTGATATATCAAGTACGCCCACGATTTTGAAGAAATAGTAGAAAATGCGGACACGTGGTTGCGCCACGTGTTTTGTTGGAATTATATTATCGAGAAAGAAGAAATTTTTTAAAATGGGTTCATGCAGTGGTGAAGAAGGCGAAAGAAGGAGTCACAATCAAGTACGAACTCCGTGTCGGCGGAGTAGCAAACAAAGACGCCGTCGTGATCGAAGGAGAAGCAATTCTAGCAGTTTGTACGAGCAACGTCGTCGAAAGCAGCGGGTACTAGTGAGTTCTTCGGAGTCCCGAAGAGGAAGTGGCAGCCGTTCTCGTGAAAAGTACACAAGTCGTTGTCGCAAGAGAGACTGCAGCAGTGGACTTCGTCAAGAACATCGATCGAGCCGCAGCAGGGGGATGGAGCGAAGCAGGGCGAAACACTGTAGGCGAGATGGCAGTGCGAGGTCGACGGTTAGGGGTGGGTGTAAAACACCTGAGTGAGTATTTCTAACGTTCTTAACAATGACATGCAGGCATTTTTATCGACGCTTTCATTTTTATGGAAGCTTTAACTAGTAACCGACAACAAGGAAATAAATTTCCGATGCTAGGGAACGTTATCCCTGAATTTGACCCCATGGTTAAGGGTCAGACTATTCACATGTGGATAAATAAAGTTGATGAATGTGTGAGGCTTTATAACTGGGGAGACGATCAAATTATTTACTATGCATTACCAAAGCTCGCGGGTGTCGCGAAGACGTGGTATCAGGCTCTGCCAACCATGTCGTTTTCGTGGCCTGAGTAGAAACTCAAATTAGAGGACTCATTCCCGAGTAGTGACGACTATGCTGAGCTACTAACCGAGATGCTGTCAAAACGTGCAAGGTTCAATGAATCACTAAAACATTATTACTATGGAAAAATTAATAATATAAGACTTGAAATATCTAAGTTTACCTTTATTATTTACGTAATTTTACATTAATAAAACAACAATCATAATTTACAACTTAACTAATATTAACAAACCTAACCACTTATAAATAAAACAAAATTAAAAGTAACAAAATATGGGACTGTAAAATTTTATAAAAAGAATAGAAATGGCTGGTTTAGGCAGCGTCGTAAAATTCCTTAGCATCGCTGTCGACAGGGAAAGTGCCCAGAAGACTGGCAGCATTGCCACGTTGAATGGCAATGCTTAAGAACTATACAGAGAAGATCTCTGTATAGTTCTAAAATTCCGACAATGTTGCACGCTCGCTCACCATTTCGCGTCCACTTCGCACAACGCCTCGATCAAAATGAATACGCGCGGTCGGGCAACAAGCTTCCACACCTTTGGTTTGCCAACTCAACGCCTTCTATTCGCTCTTTGTTGCGAGCGCAGCGCTGGCAATCAAGGTCGCTTGGATGTCAACACAATTTGGTTCTCCGACCAACGACCACACGATCAATTTTGGCTTAAACTCAACCAAGTTCGAAATGACCTTAATTAAGTTGGGCGGTTGACCCGACCGTGTAGAATAGGTTTAAAAAACCCGTTCGACCTTCACAAGTTTAGCGGTCAGCGCACGAATCACCAATTCGGACATATGTTTGAGACAATTGACACGTACCTCGTAGATCGTCGCAAAGGCTTTATTGTCATTATATCATTATCATATCGAGCTCATAGCTTATATGTGCTTATTTATTGTGCCTTCTTATACTGTGTTCTTAAAACTTTACATTATAAACTGTAATCTTTGAACTTCTATCTTTCTCACTCTTAAATCTTTCGTATCTTCATACCACTTATGCTTGTGTGCTTGTGCTTATAACTCATTCTCCTCCTGAATCTAGTATACGTGTATAAGTGTATTGTGTGTGACAGACATTAAACCATAACATAATCGTAAGTTGGACAGTTTTATTTTAGTCACCCAATACTTCAGACTTTAGTATACACCCCATTACCACAAATAAAAGAAATACACGACATTTGTATAACAGAATAGTGTTAATAGTAAATATCGTGTTCTGTCTGTTGTGACAGGAAATGGCGCTCAGCACATTACCTTGGCAGTTACCTAAATGCCACTACGGCGAATATTAATTCTGTTGGTCTCGGGACATTGTCCCATTAGTCTTGTCACTATAACAGCACAAAACTATTCGTTCGCTGGGTTCCCTGCAGAATATTTGTAACATATAGGAGTCGTTCGAACTATTAGTAGTACAAATACAGTATTTGATACATAGGTCGACCTTTTTTTGGACCTGGTTAAACTACTAAACCTTTTGTGACCAGTTTGTGCTACGACTGAGCAGAAGAAGCACGGCAAAAGACGTTACTATGGCCTCATTGAAAATTCGGAATATTTTCGCTCATTGTAAACAGTGATATCATGGTAGGAACCAGTGAATAATAAGGCCATCTGGTAGAGACTATTGAAATAGACCACAAATTCGAAGATAAATGTCAAAAAAATTTACTGGTCTTATTAAGATAGGATTTGTTTACATAACCAAATAGCGCAAGCGTAGATCAGACTGAAGATTTTTCACTTTTCACACAATAACAATTGTAAACTACTGTCTATCCCACATCCCAGGGTCTTATCCCATTATGGAACAATTAACAGTTTGTTCCAGTAGTCCCACGGGACTAATGACACCAGTATTTTAATGCCTGAAGATCTCATTACCATCAACGCTATGACGATAGTAGGATAGACGGCTTTCGTTTATCTTAAATCACGAAATTCTATCTTAAATCACGAAATGCCATTTAGGTACCTAGTAAAAATTATTATTATTAATTATAGATATTAAAATAACTTTTTACTGGAAAACAAAACTTTATTGTTGTAAATAATATAAAGTACAAAAATAAATCAGTACAAAACTAATAATTAGTCGCCTTTCAAACTTTCCTGGTCACAGTGATAGTCATCTTTTACATTCTTACAATGATCGCAGATCATCAGGCCAGCCGACGTTTTCTTTTTATTTTGATAATGGCAACACATCATATACATACATTTTTTACCGCACAACTCGTAATCCATATCCTGGCAACACTCAGGCTTCACACACGAGTCGCCGCTAGACATGCAAGTCCGGCAACACCTGCATCTCAATTTTTCCGAGCTATCAACGTTTACATTATTAGTTTCTTGGCGAACCAGGTTTCTTACAACTGGCAATACCCTTGGTCCATTCCTTACCATTGGCCTGTTTGTATTCTCAGCAGACTTACCCGACTTCCGAACTGTAGCGAACATTCTATTTACTTCTTCAATCGCATCTTTCGATCGTGATTTCTCTTTCAATGAATATTTCAATTCTTCCAACTTCATTTGCGGTATTGAGGATGACTTGTGTTTAATCAAATCTATTGAATATTGAGATTTTCTTACGAAATCTGGTTGGCAGCTGCTCACGACTGTAAACTTACCATTCTGATCTTTTTTCGTTTCGTCAATCGAGTATTGAAATTTACATACAGTCAGTTTGGATGGTTGCTTCTTGTTTGTATCTTCTGTGGACACAGCTACGTCCTTAAATATGCCTGGTTTATCTTTATATTTATTTACATCGACCCGTTTATTTTGGAATACGGTCAAGACTTCATTCAAAAGGTTCAAGCCCTGGCTTACGTTAGTATCTGAAGTTTGCACGTTCTTCACATTAGGATCTAACTCTGATTCATTGTGGCAACGTTCCTTATCTCTTTTGGACGTATTCTGGCAATAATCGCAACTTTTTTTACAAATAGGACATGATTTGGTTATTTTATTATCATACTCATTTCGCTCATTGACTCTTGCGTTCAAACAGATCGCGCAAACAAATTTGTTTGATTTGCAACCTCTTCTGTTACCTTTTTCTTCCATCTTGGGATTGTGTTGATCGTTGCAGTTTCGTTTAAACGTAGTTATGTGAATACAGATTGTGTCGCTTGATATCATGTGATTCTGCAACAAAATACCTTCGGATTACTTACTGGTTTCTTTGAGCAACTTTCAGACAATCCGAGAATGAAGCAGTGTTATTGATAGAAATCGTTAAAGGAGCTGAAGTGGCAATACGCAGGTCTTAATTACACATACAAAGCGATTATGATATAACCAGCAGTAAATTATAATAGGCTGACAGATTGAATACAATTTACAATACGAAGAGATACATACAAAGATAAAACACAAATATACATAACCTCAAGCCTGAATACTGCCATAGAGATACGAGTAGGTATACCACCAGCCTTTTATCAGATAATTATGGTTAAAGGTGCCAAGTTATAAATATTGGGCAAGCGTATTGCTGTCTACCGAACACCTTGTCCAGAGAATTGATCTAAAGACCCCGTAGCACAATTACTAAATCTATTAAAATATTTATAATAAACATTTGTATTAATAAAAATATTTCTTCGGCAGTTGAACGAATTCGTGTTGGCTTTAAGTTAGATGTGGAAGTTATTTAATTTACAAATTTGATTTCCACTTATCTATATACTTACTCTGCTTTTGTGTCCAATGTTTATCTTTCACATATTTCTTGCCCCATATTAATGAAATCACATCAGTAGTGAAATTAAATAAATAAATAAGTAAAGGCTATAAAAATGTGGGGTTAGTTATCTCAAATTGACATGTATTTGAAATTTAAAAGCAGAATAATGTCAAAAACAACGGACACCTACAGCAAATTCATCAAAAAGGTATTATAGTTAAATGTTAAAACATTTTTACCTGAATATAATCCATGGTCTCTCCAGGGTTATGAATCTCACAAACTATTTATGTTTACCCAGTTTTTCTAGAGGCTAGTGCATAAAGCTATGGATCATAAAGTTTCGGGTTCGAATACAGGAGCGGGTCGACAAAATGTTTAAATATTTATGTCCATGCCTTCTCTTAATTTTTGCGTTGTTTCATCTCTTGGCTTCTAAAGGCACAAAGCTGTTGGTTCTGCTCCCTCTCTCTGGTCGTGTCCGATTGCTATCCCATCAGATTATGAAAGTGAGGGAGCGCACACACTTGTGCATTATAACTTCTTCTACGCAGCCATGAGATTCGCAAACCCGACGAAAATCTGGACGACACTACTATGTATCTTTGCATTTGAAATAAACCTATAGTATTCTGAGCATATGCTTACAAAGGTGGCCTTCGTAAGCATATACTCGAAATACGCAAATGACAAATAAGGCTTCTCTTAAAAGTAAGTTAGCACCGTATTGTGTATCATACCGTGACTATAAGATACGTGATATACCAGAAAGTGTCTGACCAAACCCTTACTCCACACGGTTTATCCAACCGACTCTATACTCTATCCACTAAACATTTAATACCTTTGTTGTGTAGACGCGATGCCATTTCGCAATGCTTTACTCAAGCTAAGGATTGGCAACGTCGATACTTTTCTGGAAGCTGTGTACTGTAAAGTACATTTGTAAGACGTCAACACTGAAGATCTAAATTTCAGAACTACTAGCAAAGTGCGCTTAAAGTTACCTAATATATATTTTCCAAGCTTAAAGTTACCTAATATATATCTACCTACCTTTTCTGGGCATTACTAAGAATGGTTGGAATTCTATGATACTTATGTTTCGTTAATTCATACAAATAATAGCATACGGAAAATAAACAAATTTCATTATCTAAGATCAGCATTCAAATATAGTGCAGAACTATATCGGTTCTTTGGATTTCTCCGCTAGTAATTATGACGTGGCATGGCAGTTATTGTGCGAATGATATCATAATGAGAAGCTATTAATTAGTAGGTAACCATATACAAGCATTGTTTCAAATTGAATTCATTCCTAATCCATTTCCTCTGTTGCCTTGCGAAGTTTAATCGATACAATTAATAAAAATGTACGTGTCTTAAACTCATTAAACATAAAAACAGATAACTGGGATTTTTTAATCATAGGTACATATGGTAGCTAATAAATTAGATACTAATACAGTCGAAAGTGGAAAGAACACATTAATTTACGAAAGATCTTTCTACATTAGACACATTTATTAAGTTCTTGACCAGTTACGCTGAGTTGCTAGAAACAGTTGAACATAACAATGTGAAACGGAGACATAGTGAGCCTAATCATACACGTCCTAGGTCATTCATTAGTAATGGGGTAAAGGGAACATCGTCATATAAATGTCCATATTGTAAACAAGATCACCCAATCTACAATTGAATAAAATTTTAATCATTATCGCAGCAGGCTTCTACATTGTTTTAAATTATGTCCGTGTCGCAAGCAATTCATATAAAGGTTCATTTCTTTAATCCTTTTCAATTTGGACTGCTGCGATAATGATTAAAATTTTATGCAATTATTGATTTTGCTCTTATAAATTTGTGCTCAGTGGCATAACACTATGTTGCATACAGAAGAACCTCAAGCTTCAACGTCATCATCAAAGCTTGAGCGCGTGACACTAGCTGCTAACAAAGCTATCGAGCAGGTATGCGCTCCCGACCATTCGGATGAGGGTGACGAGACATCTGACAACGACGTTGTCTTGTCTTCTACTTCACACCATAGCTGTGTACTCCTTTCAACCGCACTCATTGATGTTTTCGATCGTAATGGTTGCGTGCATTACTCGATAATTGTAGCACCACAAATTTTATCACTGAAAGATTGAGTAAAAAGCTAAATCTAGGAATTCAGTCAGCTTCAGTTACTGTTGAGGATCTAGTTCGTAATACCGTGTTTCTAAAAAAGCGATCCTTAAATACATTAAGTTCTCGTACACAACCTTATGTTAAAAATATTGACTGTTTTATCGTACCACAAAAAACACAGTTATTGCCTCACCGCGCTCATTGACATTTCGCCCTTATACATCCCGTATGACGATCTGCGAAAGACTGCAGGCAGATGCTGGATGCGGTAAGCTGAAGACGGCGCTATGGCGCTCTTTGGGGGAGGGCTATGTCCAGCAGTGGACTATTATAGCCTGATGATGATGATGATGATGACATCCCGTCTACGATTAAATTAGCTGATCCAAATTTTAATAATCGCATTATTTTAGGTAAAAGCCAACATATTCTTAATGAGATAAAATTCGGTTGGCTGGTATCAGCTACTGTGCCAATGAATAACAATAATATCAAACTAAAAAACTATAATACAGTCCATTGCCATTTTTCAAATGATATTCAGATCGAAAACCAGTTTAATAAGTTTTTTGAATAATTAGAATCGATTTCTTCTTCTCGAAAAACAACAAAGGAAGAAGATGAATGTGAACATTTTAACAAAACTACTAAACGCCAAAAAGATGGATGTTTTATTGTAAGCATTCCTTTAAAAAAATCACTGTTGGTCTTAGGTGATTTTTATCAGCAGGCCTTAAATAGATTTTTTGCATTGGAAAGGCGTTTTTTGCGTGACGCATCTTTCAAAGAAAACTATCTATTGTAAAATGCAAGGGTACATAGACTTGGATCACATGTTTCGAAATACAGATAATAACGACAATTTTACGTACATATTACCTCATCATGGCATTTTAAAAGAGTCAAATCTCACTTCAAAATTGCGTACTGTTTTTAATGGGTCAGCAGCTATATCTTCAGGTATTTCATTTAATGACATACAGTATGTAGGTCTTGTTGTACAAGATGAATTGATTAACATTTTAATAAAATTTAGGCAACACAAATACGCAGTTACTTCTGATTGCGAGAAGATGTACCGCTGTGTGTCTGTCTGAGGAACAGCGCTGTTTACAACAAATCTTTTGGCGTTTTGATTCTTCGCAGGAAATTCAACGTTATAAACTAAACACTGTGAGGTACGGTACAGTCTCTGCTCCATACTTAGAACACGATGTTTGACACAGTTAGGACATGAGTGCACAGATCTGTCTGTCCGTGAAACAATCCTTATGGACACGTATGTCGATGAATACTGTAGCGGCCACGATGACGAGCATGATCTTCTGCGTATCAGTCAAGGTGTCATTAATCAGCTCACGCAAGGTCAATTCCGACTGAGGAAATGGTGCTCTAACAGTCAACTACTTTTGCAAAAGTACAAGGTGACGATCAGTATGATTTATTAAAAATCATTAATGACGATGGTTCTAAAACCCTGGGCCTTAGGTGGTTGTGCAGATCAGATTCATTATTATTCTTAGTAAATTTAGATAGCAACGTTAAATATATTAGTATACGATCTATTCTGTCAACCATAGGTCAAGTATTTGATCCATTAGGTCTCATTAATCCATTCATTCTTCAATCTAAGCTTATTATGCAGAAGCTATGGGCTTCAGGGCTGTCCTGGGACGAAAAACTTCCACTTGAGACAGAAGCAGAGTGGTTGTCATTTCTAAAATCCATTCCTTTTCTAAACGAAATTGTCGTTCCTCGACGTGTGTTGTGCGATTCATAGACTTATGTGGAAATCCATGCATTTAGCGATGCTTCAATGCAAGTTTACAGCACTTGTATTTATTTACGTTCAGTCTCATCTGATGGAAGTATCACAGTGTGTTTAATTGCAGCTTAAAGCCGAGTAGCCCTATAAAAGGCATTACAATACCACGTCTTGAGCTTTGTGGAGTTCTGTTAGATGTATGACTGGCTAAGAAGGTTAAACAAGCATTACGATTACACATAAATAATTGTCATTTTTGGTGTGATTCAATGGTAATTTTGGGATGGATTAGGACGCCTAAATCAAGTCTTAAAGTATTTGTATTAAATAGAATTAACGAAATAACAGAAAATACACATTCAAAAGAATGGAATTACGTACCTACCAACCTAAATCCTACGGACATTGGCTCTCGTGGTTGTAACGCCAAACAACTTAAAGGTTTACATATCTGGTGGTCCTGTCCTTCATTCCTGTCGAGAGACCACTGGCTTAAACAACCAAATACAATTATTAAGGAACTGCCTGAAATTAAATTGCAGTGCAATCTTGCATCTGACTTCAATGATTTTGTATTAAAATATTCTAATTACGATAAACTACAACGGATAGTCGCATATATGCTCCGTTTTATTAATAATTGTAGACTGCCTAGTAAACAGCTTACTCGATATTTACAGGTAAAATAATTAGTATCAGCAAATCTGATTTTATGTAAAATTGTACAAATAGATAAATTTTCCAAGGAAAAGTCAACTTCAGAGCAAATCTCCTTTACTTAATTTTAACCCATTTATGTCTAAAGAAAATGTTATCAGAGTTGGTGGTCGATTATGTAATTCAAATTATGATTATGATACAAAGTACCCCATAATACGGCATTCATCTAACCATATTACATTATTATTGTTTAGACAATATCATAAAATTCTCATGCATGCCGGACCTCAGCTACTGTTATCGATTACACGTCATAAATACTGGATAATAGAAGGTAGAAATCTAGCTAGCAAGGTGACTCACGAATGTCTAACATGTTGTAGATTTTCTGGAAAGTCTGTTCAGCCAATAATGAGTAGTCTGCCTAAAGAACGTCTTCATGCTGAATATCCATTTAACAACGTAGCAGTAGATTATGCATGTCCAATCATACTTGCTGACAGAAAATTAAATCTTATATTTGTATATTTGTAGGCCTGGCTGTAAGAGCGGTGCACCTCGAACTTGTCACTGAATTAAGTACTGAGGCCTTTATTGCCGCTTTAAACCGTCTTATAGTCCGTAGAGGTAAACCTCTCAACATTGTTTCTGACAATGGCACAAATTTTGTTGGTACATAAAACGAATTTTCAAAATTTCTTAATTCTAAATCTAATCATATAAGTGCATATGCGTCAGTTCAACTCATTAATTTTAAATTTGTCCTGGCATATAGCCTTCACTTTAATGGTCTTGCCGAAGGTTAAACCAGCTAAATTTCATTTAAAGAGAATTCTGTCTCTGACTCATTTAACTTACGAGGAAATGAATACAGTTCTAATTCAAATAGAAGGAATACTGAATTATAGACCTCTAACTCCTCTATCATCAGAGCCGAATGATTTGATGTGTCTCACACCATCGAACTTTCTTTTAGGACGAACTCTGATCATGTTGCCATCTACAAATGATGACCTGGACGAACGCTGGCCAATTCGCTCATTACCACGATACCTAAGAGCTTTTCATTATTGGCTAGTTATTTCTGGAACCGTTTTTATCATGAATACGTTTCAGAACTTCAAAAACGTGTCAAATGGCAGAAAGGAGTTGGCCGACAACTGCGTGTGGGAGACATGGTGGTTGTGAAGAATGACCGCCTTTCACCCAATCGATGGCTGCTTGGACGAGTCACACATCTATATCCTGGAGCCGATGGTTGCATCCGTGTCGTTGACGACATAACCTCTGCTGGTATTCTGAAACGGGCCTACAATCGTTTATACCCACTGCCGACTGATCCTGTGGAACAGACTGTTCCACCTGGGGGAGCCTGTTAACGCACATAAGCATACGAGACGCACACGGGCGCATCGTCGCCTCACCTCTCGCGGCTCATTTCCTTTGCGGCTCACTTCACTCGCTGACCGGCCTAGCTACGCGCATCACACATTTTAAGCTAACAATATCTGTATCATTAGTTTTGTAATAAATAGTATTATAAGTTATTTGGTATGAGTTATTGAAGAAACTATCCTGCGTCACATTAGCGTGTTCTTAACACAGGGATATAGGATGTAGGTATAATACCTCCTGCCTAAGCTACAGACGGCGACTCGTATATGCAACCTACATTGTAAACTATATAAATGCCTAAGATTATGTCACTGGTGAAAAATAAAACGTGTCAAAAAATTGAAAGTCTGAAAACATTTTGTAAAAAATTTGTATGTAATTAAATTTAGAATTCAACAAGTGCTATTATTAATATTTCTAAAATAAAATCAGAAGAATCATTATCATTTTTATGACCTAACACAAATATTCCTCGTTGGATAAGACAAGATACCGGTACTTTTGGCTGACACTTCATCTTTGTGGATCAGGCGCATAAAATTTGTATACCAAGTCCAGGTCCGTACGGTTCATTTGTATTTATACTTACACTGAGAAACTTTAACATATTTATAAACAACCTCCAATATTCGTTATCAAAATCCAAAAACAAAATATAATTCGACACTATATTTGGTAATTAACCATAAATTATGACGATCTGCACAATTGCATTCGGCAATAATGAGAACATTATTCTTGTATTGTAAATTAGGTTTCGAGAATCATTCAAATGACTATATGGCAATCATTACCCCACCGTTATAACCATTATCATATTTACATTAAAAGATTCTTTGATTGCAGATTGAAATTTCAAATATTCCTACATTAAATTGGATACCGAGAAATGCAAGCCTTGAAAACAAATGATGATATTTAAGAAGAAATGAAAGAGAGCAAAGCTTTAGTGTATGTGACCCGACGTAACATACAAATTGATTTAGACAGAGATTACAACTTATCCACCAACGAGGTTATAAGAGACCGGCACCACAATATAAAGACCAATGACGTGGGCTCTCAGTACGATTATAAGAGGGACAATTTAACCTGCACTTGTAGGAATATAGGCTCTCTCAGAAGGAGGAGGGACGTGAGATATTTTAGTTCGCCGAAACAGGTGTATGCTTACCACGAGAGGTCGAGGAGTTTTACCGACATTGGTATTGGCAGTGTCAAGGCTCTCCTCAAAAAGAAAGTTCAGAGGATTTACTTGCCGGAGACTGACGACAGAGGTTGTGGAAGCTGTGACTTGTCTTCAGATCTCCGTAAGTTACAATGTATTGTTCAAACTTATTCAGAGTTTCAACAAAATGTTGTGGAATAAATTGTTAGAACAGTAACACTCTTAGGCTCCTGTACTTCGTATTCAGTATCACAGATATCGCTCGAATTTCTCTTTCGTCTGTATTCAGAGACAATTTAATGTCCTGGTAGTGAGAGCACCTATTTTTATATTTACACAAAAATCGTTTTGGTGAACGCGCAACCGCCCTTCAAACAAGCAACGCTGAACACACTCTTAGCAAGCTTGATAACCCTAATATGGCAAGCTGCCACAGGCTACGATAACAAATTACCATGAGGCAGGCAGTATGCTAGGTTACTACCTATACAAGATTATAAAAATGTTCTTTGTAAACTATGTTAAAAGGTGACACGTTTTTCAAATATATTATTATTTATCTAACAAATATATTATTATTTATCTAACAAATTTCACAGAAAACGAATGGTCCAAGACACATTTTTTATTACAATAATCGCATAGGAAACTTATTGGCCTCTATGGCGTAGTGGTTAGTGTAACCTACTGCCACGCCTGAAGTCGCGGGTTCGATTCCTGCAAAAGTCAAACATTTATGTGAATGAAAATGGATGTTTGTCTTGGTCTAGGCGTTTCTATGTATAATATGTATGCATTTACAAAAAAAGTATATAAGTATGTTTATCCATTGTCTAGTACCCATAGTACAAGCTCTGCTTAGTTTGGGCTAGATGGTGTTGTGTGTATGTGATGGAATATTATTGTTTCTCTTATCACATGTATTTTCTAATATATTATATTAGAAAATACCCGGCCCTTTGGGAGGCTTACACGAAGACATGGGTCCAACGTGAAAAGGCCCTTCGAGAGTTTTAATCAAAGGTGGGATGGAACACCGACAGCGGCACTAGCCGCAGCAGGCGTAAGACTATTGCTACGTATGGATTCTAATATATGGGTTATGGGTATGGGTGTTTGGTGGACTGGTATATTGGTAACTATGGATGAAAAACGGCGTCTGCCCTGAATACTCTAATAGCATCAATCGAATGGACAGACGGTGACTCGCCAACTCACTAGATGGGCCCCCTAAATAGCCACCATAGGCATACAAGCCAGCAGCAGAGGGCAACACCAGTGCGAGCGGCTAGGGTTGTCGAGCGGTGCGGCGCCGGTTTCGCCATCACGGCTCTCGTGAAAACGGAGACCCGGAGCGGGTTTTCCCGTAGTTATGCCCTTGAAAATGACACTTCCACCCCAAAGCATGTAGCTCTAGCGGCTCCCCTCTGACCGGCCGATCAAGGCAAGCCAGAGTTGAGAGTCCTACGGGCGCTCTTGAAGTTCCACCCCAGCCAACCAGTAACGGCAAACTGGGGACGAGGCCCTCACCGACTCTCTGAGGCATTCAGGACCGCAGTGTCGCCACTCACATTCAGCTCGCCACAAGCTGCCCTGCGGTTTGTGCGCTTTTATTTAACCTGGTGATACATTTTTTGTTTATATCACAAGGCGAGGTTTTAGTTTAAAAGCTAGTATACTATGCCCTCCGGTATCGCGTTAGTCTCATGAGGAGATAACGACTGTTATAGAGGGGTTTATTATTATTAATCAATAAAAAATAATTTTTAAATATATTTATAAAAAACACATTTAAAATATATTAATTTATTATTATTATTGATCTTTTAAAATTTTCCTAAGAATCCTTGCTAATATTATAAATTCGAAAGTAAGTCTGTCTGTCTGTTACCTTTTCACGGCTAAAGCACTCAACCGATTTAGATGAAATTTGGTACAGATATAGTTTAAGACCTGGGAAAGAACATAGGCAATTTTTTATTGATGTAGGTACCACGCGGGCGGAGCCGCGCGCAAAAGCTAGTACTATATATGCCACAATTATTTGATTAATTTGTAGTTCAAGCTATTGGATCGTTACATTTGGCGGCAAAATATTTCAATAGAATGTCTAGCCGTTAGAAACACATCCTCTTTGTGAAAATATTTTATTGATATTATAAGTTGAAAGCATCTTTTACACACTTTTTTACAAGATGCAATGAATTTTAAACAAATCCCTCGATGTATATTAAATTACTATATTGTAATTGACCGTACTTTTTTCCTTTTTTAAAGAGAGATCTAAACAACAAAGGACAAACAGTTATTATGAAAGTAAAAGGACTTCGTCGAAGTGTGTCGGAGGTATTTTGGCGTACAACAAAGGCAGCGTCATGAGCGAGAAGCTGTCACCCATCATACAAACAGTTTCAGGATCTACGAGTCCACAGGAATCCGAAAATAGAAATATAGAAATTGGAAGCAACACAGTTACCAAAGTCCTAACTAACACTACTACGCAAGTTGATCATCTCATTGATAAAGAAATAGACAATCAAATAGATAGTAAAGATAGTCCCACACTAGATGAAGAACAGTCCCAAGAGGACAAAGGCAAGGTAACAATAGTAAACTCAAGAGAAATAAGAAGTCCAAACACAATGAAGGAGAGAAAATGCAAAGATCTGGAAAGATTTTCCTCGGATTCTTTGATACAGCATGTTCATGATTTAGAAAATCCTAGCGATGACGTTGAAAATCAGAACATAGGTTCTAAGGACTTAATAGAAAATAAACTAGAAAGAGAATACCGAAGAATATTTTCAACGAAATCTAAAGATTGTAAAAAACCAAGCACTGATAGACGATTACCAGATAACAAGAGTGCATCAATTTTAAAACGTAGGTTTGAAGCTTTAAGACGTGGTTTGGCCAGAAGAGATGATTCAAAAAAAAGTGCTATAATTTCTCCTAAAATGTCAAGTCAAGTAAGCATTATTGCTACTAGTCATCGAGACGTATCAATAAATTCCGACCCTCCGTCCTTAGAAGCCAGATCTTTCTCTAATACGAAGATGTACAGCCCTCATGCGTTCCCTTCAATCGTAGAACGTGATAAATCGAACATTTACAATCCTCAATCTTCGTATAAAAGAGCTGTTAAAAGACCGCAGGGGGCAAGCGTCTCATGGTCAAAAACCGATGAAGAGGATAGCGAGTGCCAAGGCGTAAAAGGTATGTTCAAATTATGGGGCAAAAAATTCAACTTTGAGGAAGACAATTTCAAAACTACTATATCGAAACCTTCTTTCGACGTCCCTAAGAAAACCAGTGAAAAGAAAGAAGAATTACACGAAAGACCAAAAGTAGCAAAGGCTAATGCGGAAGAGAAAGAAAAGAAAAAGTTCTTTTTCTTTAAGAAGAAAACTAAAGATGAAAAGAAGAAAAAGCCGTTTCAACCTAAGAAAGATGTTACTGCAGGACGTTGTGAAGTGAAAGAAGGTTTGATGATAAAAATAGGTAATGTAGAGCAAGTTTACAAAACGGAAGAGAAATTAAAATCACCAAAACCGGCAAGAAAAGTATATGATGAAGAAACAGGCCTAGCAGCATGGCTTCAGAGATATCTTTCACACGGAATAGAATCACGAAACAGCGTCAAAGTTAGATGGAACAATAAAGTGTATGGTACAAGTAGTAGCACAGTTTTTGAACTAATGGACAATGTTTACAGAGACACTGGTATTATTTTCAGATCGAAAAGTGAAATGACAATTCAGTCATCATACTACAAACCATACTCAAGGCGACAAAACGTAAACTTTGCACAAAAAAACATAGAAGCCTGGATGATACCAAAGACCGTAACTAACCATCCACAGAAGCTGCCAGGCAAAGTCAAACGCGAGTCAAACAAAACAAGAAATGAGAGCATGGAAGTCAGAATTTCTGACCAAAAGTGGTTCATAGATAAATCAAAAGCGTTTTCACATAAAATAGAAGTTGTTTTGCTTTCGAAAAATCTTGTAAGATGTAATAAAAAGGAAAGCTCAGAGTATTTAAGAATTGATATACCTAAAGGGTTCTTTGTAAATTCTAGTGAAGTTAGTGATGATAATAATATTATTAAACAAAATCAATCTAGCGATGAAGAAGTATATAAAATTGTTGAGTATGAAACGGGGAGTGATTTGAAAAAAGAGAGAACTTTTTATAAGCCTGATAATAAATCGAATAATATTAAAGTTACAGTAAGTGTAAAGAGCCATAGAAATTTCGAGCCGAATATTTTAGAGACGGTCATCAAAACTCCACCGATACATCGAGACGTTATCATTCAGGACAGCAAAGTTTATATACCGAAAAGATGTGACCTAGTTGGAGTAGGTATTATCACTCAGAGAGAGATGAAAAAACCTATGTAAGTGTTTTTATGTATTTTAAATTAATTTAATGTAAATATTTTTTGTACAATTGTGTAGTTTCTATATCGATTTAGTTGTGGTATTGATATGTAAAGATTTATATACATTTTATTTCTACAGTATGACGATTCATCAAGATGGCCTCTCTGATGACGATTCCGAACACGACTTAAGGCTTCACCTGAATAAATGCAACTTCGCTGAAAGTTACCTACAAGAGTACTATCGCCACTGGGCACCGACCACGGGCATGGAACTGTTCTCATGGTGTGTCAGCGATTCTCACTTACGATGCTGTTCCGAACCGTCTAAGTCAAGTTTCCTGAACCAAGGAGACGGTACCAAATCTTGTCCGAATATCTTTGAAGACTATCAAGCAATTGTTTCCTCTTGCGAAACTTCACAGTCAAGCTGTCGCAAAAGCTCTTACGGGGACAATCCTTATGAACCTGAGCCTTGCGCTAATAACCCGCGTTGGTACCACAAACTGAAAAAATTTGAAAAGCTTTCACCGAAGGTTGAATCTGGCAGTAGTAAGAATGTTAAAGAAGATCCAAATAAAAGGGTGGCCCCGAAAGATTCCATTGAAGTTTTTAGAAGAAGAAAGATTTACGCGGCCAGTATGAAGTCGCAGTGGAACACCTGCCCTTATGGAGTCCCGTGCTCGGTGCCTAGCACGGATAGTAAGGCCGCCGGCCTTGATTGTACTAGTCCAAAGGTTGATTGTGGCCCTGCAAAAAAGCCTTGTTGGAAGCCATCTGAAAGAAATCCCAAGAGGGCTGACTATAATAAAAAGCATGTTTCCTTGCCAAACTGTGAAGAAATTAAAAACATGTTAAAAGATCAGGCAAATAAAGGAGGTATTCTTGCATTTAAAGGCGCGATGGAAAATGAACCGAAGAAAAAACCTACGTTAACATTAAGCCCAGAACTTCCAAGTGAGATACCACCAGTTAGCTGTCAACCAGAATGTGAGAAAATGAAAAAGCCTATCTGCCGAAATTCTAAAGTATCTTGTGATGAGTTGGCAAGACAAAAACTTTGCAAGCCACCGTCGCCCCCCAAGCCGAGCTCACCATCGCCGAAGTCGTCAAGTTCGTCGCCACCCAGGTCACCGTGCCCAACGCCACCCAAGCCGCCATGCCCCCCGCGACCCAAGCCACCAAGCTCCCCGCCACGCAAACCGCCATGCTCCCCGCGACCCAAGCCACCATGCTCCCCGCCACCCAAGCCGCCAATCTGCCCGCCACCCAAGCCGCCAATCTGCCCGCCACCCAAGCCGCCAATCTGCCCGCCACCCAAGCCGCCAGTCTGCCCACCCCCGAAGCCGACATATTCACCCCCACGTTCGCCTCCATCGTGCCCAAGTATGCCATCGAAATCTTCTTCATCAAAATCGTCGTATCCACCCTCACCGCCTGTATGCCCAAATTCACCGATTCAAATACCAAATCCACCATGTTCATGTCCTTGTTCAGGCCCAAAGCCCCCATCGTGCCCAAGTTCACCCCCAAGTTGTCCCTCTGCACCCTTAATCTGTCCACATACTCCACAGTGCATGCCTCCACCATGCCAAAGAACTCCTCGTAAACCCCGACCCAGTTCTAGTTCTTCGCGAAAATGTGTACGTACACCTCCAATATGCCCCAATTCACCTCCAACATGCAGCTGTACGCATACAAAACGCCCAAAATGCCCTCCTTCACCTTTAAATTGTCCTAATACACCTACATATTGTCCTCCTGAGCCATGTTGCGTTCAAGATCCTTTGCGATGTCCCCTAAGTCCCCCACCTTGTAAAAAATCAAGAAAGAAGAAAAAAAAGCCTTGTTCATCTTGTTGTTCTTCTTCCAGTTCGCCATTAATACCAAAATTCTTCAAATCACGTACGTCACCCTGCAAACCAATTCCTAAGACCTGCTCACCAACATATTCAGTCGTAACTGGTGTCTCTTACAGCTCTGTAAATCAAAACGATGATCCGGCAGTACCCTATCAATACGCAAAAGTACACCCTTGTCCACCGGATTATTGTAACCACGTTGAAAAACCAAAACACAAAAAAATCCCATCCTCTGTCGCGATGCATCCCTGCGCACAGTGCCGTGCCAGCTACGAGGAGATCCATCCGCCAAACCAGAACCAACAACCCAATGAGGAGGCAGGAGCAGCCTACCAGCATCCTGAAATTTCAGTGAATAGATCTAGATGTTCAGATAGCTGCCATGGCTCGCGAGGCAACATGCTGTCAACGGCAGCAGCAAAAAAATGTCAAAAGTTAAGTTGTCCCAATCACCCCTCTAATATTCTACCACCGTGCCAGCAAAAACTGCAATGTCCACCTATTTCAAAGCCTCGCTCCCCTCCAAAAACACCACCACCAAAACCGAAATCTCCACCGCCTCCATGTCCACCGCCTCCATGTCCACCGCCTCCATGTCCACCGCCTCCATGTCCATTGACACCATGTCCAAATCCTGCTAGCGGAACTAAACCAAAATTAACCGGAGTTCATCTTAGAATTACACCGTCTCGTAAGGATACCTGCAATCCAGATTGTCCTGGTGTACCCCCAAAGCATGAAGATTCATGTTTTAACCTCAGCTCCGAAGACAAAATAACTATACGGCTCAAAAAAGAAACACCTAGTACAGAAGAAATTAGGGAAGGATTAAACATAAAGGTGCAAGATGAAGATGGCGTCACCCTTTTTGAACGGAAAGATTATGTGAAAAACTCCCCAGATACTTGTGATATGCCTAAAACTGTATTAGGGGATTTTTATAAAAATTCCTATGTGCAGAGGATAGCAACACCTATGACCGGTCATACAGACTCTAATAAAGAAATTTCTGAAGACAGAAGTAATACTAGCATAGCGAATACAATAGAAATACAATTCAAAGTTAAAGTCACACAGGGTGATAAAAGTACAGAGATTAACATAGCAAACGATGATATAAACAAGAGCGACATTGTTATGAAGGATCAGCACCCAGGCAAATCGCCTCAAGACGTATTTGTATTAAAGAATGAAGGTGCACCACCTAATGACAAATCAGATGGCAAAAATGATATCAACATACGCATAGTCATTAAAAACTTTAAGCCAAAATCAGATAAAAGCAAATATGAAAAACGTGGTGATTATTGTAATAATTTTTCTAAACAGATCTCAGCCAAATTTCACTCAGTTTCAACTGGATACAGTGATATAGAGCCAAATAAAGTTGAGCATGTATTCTCGATACACAAAGCAACAGTAGATTTGACATCTTCAGTAGAAAAGTCAAAGGCACAAAGTAGACAAAGTGAGGATATAATGAGCGAACCAGCAACTGAACAGGAACCCGATAAAATAGTTGTATCATCACGCGTCACTGATGAATCTATTTGTGTATGCATGACTGGAGATAGGCAACCTAGAATTGGCCATGGCGAATTGCAAATACTACATGATAAAGTACGTAAAATGAAAAGTTACCCACACGATATGCAAGAGGAATCGGACGCAGAAAAACCAGAAACAGACACTGAGAAACCAGAAACAGACACTGAGAAACCAGAAACAGACACTGAGAAACCAGAAACCGACTTTGAAAAACCAGAAACAGATAACGAAAAACCGGAAACTGATACAGAAAAGCCAGAGACGGACGTAGATAAACTGGAAACTGATACAGATAAACCAGAAACTGATGCAGAAAAACTCGAAACCGACATTGAGAAGTTAGATACTGATACCGAGAAACCAGAAACCGACGCTGAGAAACCAGAAACAGATGTTGAAAAACCAGAAACTGATGCTGAAAAACTAGACATCGATAACGAAAAACCAGAAACCGATAACGATAAACCAGGAACTGATACTGAAAAACCAGAAACTGACGCTGATAAACCAGAAACTGACACAGAGAAACCAGAAACTGATACGGATAAACTAGAAACAGACACGGAAAAACACTCTGAAAGAAAATTTGATACTATCGTTTCCACTGATACCGACGAACAAGAAAGATATGAAGAACGGAATACGGGTAGCCTGGAAATTATCAAAAAACCACGAACAAAAGAAGAGAAAAAAGAAATAATGAAACACGTGTTCGAGAAATCACACGACGTAAAAAAGAATAAATATCGTATGAAGAAATTGCGTGACATGCTCAAAGTGATATTGACGTCAGACAGCAGTGAGGCTGAAGAAGTAAAGATGCCGAGCACAACAAGCATTAATCTAGCAGCCGATGTCACATACGCGTCTTTGATACCTAATTATTTCAGAAACAGTGACAGTATGAATAATTATTACAGTGTTGAGAACGACACGGTTATATCAGACAGAGAAATAAATAAACCGATTGTTTATCCCACAAAAGATAATAATAGTAACTGCAGTAAGTCAAGCAGTGTTACTTCGGATAATTACACTCCACCGCTGGCCGGCGGCGGCTGCATGTGTAGTACTGTAGCTGAAAGACTTAAAATGGCATCACGCATGTGCAGCGGGGGAGGCGGTTGTTGTTGCAGTAAACCCAAACCTTTAGTCATTAAGAGTGAAGAAACCTGTTGCGATATGAAACAGGACTTCGATGAATATCAGGACGAGGAAGACAAGGAACCCGAATATGTTGATGTAGAAACGCAGAATTCAAGATATTTGGCTAGTAAAGTCACTAGCACTGACATGTTAGTGGAAAACTCAATTAAATCCAATTTAGTGAGATTGCCTATTGATCTACAAGAACAAGCTATACCAGATTCATTCTTGAAATACCAGAAGACAAGTAGCAAATATTTGAAGCCGTTTCAAAGAAGTTTGCCGGCGTATATGAATCACGTGAAACAGTGTGAAACGAGAAAACTTAACAGAAACACGATTTTGAGCATATCTGGCGAAGACAAGATTGTTGTTGTTAGTGCTAAACCAACAAAAATTTGTAGCGAAGAGAGCAAGGTCAAACATTATAAGAAGAAAAATGAAAACAATGACGCGGTCAAGCCGGCAGAGATTTTACAATCCTACGAAACTAAAAAAGCTGTACTTGAAATTTATACTGAAAGAAACGTGACTAATAACGGGGAAAGTTTGGTGGCTAAATTACCAAAATTTGTGTATGACACTGAGAGCGAGATATATAATGCGATATCTACTAACAGTTATGTGTGCAAGAATAACACTATAATGATGACGATTAACAGATAAGCTTTCGTTTTACTTTATGTTTATTTGGATGTGTTGTTTTTGGTTGAAATTATATTAAATAAACGTTTTTTTGTTTTTTGATTTATCCTTTTATTGACTTTTTTGTCGCTGTTGGAAACAATGCAGGCTGGCTGCGGCCTACCTTATGGCAATCGGTCGCCACTGCTCATGGCTGTGTTTTCTTGGTATAATTTCAAAGAAACAACCAAGCTGCAGCCTACTTTATAACCAAATAGCTGGCAAAAGACTCAACCTGCTTGATCCTAAGCAGTTACGTTTGTTAGTTAGATGCAGACGGTATCAATGCCTTCTGCGTCTAATTATTAATTAGGGTCGATTTTAATGTACTAAAACTAGCAAACATTGAAGTAGGCAGACAATTCTCGCTGCAACATAACCTGATTTGATCTGAAATTAATAAATATGGGGACGTAGGTACTGGTACCGTAGGCGTCATAAACGTTGCTGAATCACCGAGCCCATCGTTTCAATTTATTTCGTCTGTGGTTTGATGAGTCCCTTCATTTGAAGTAGACATCTGAATAAGGGCCAATTTTTCAATCATCAGATAAACAGACCAATAACTACTCTACGAATAAATTTGTTCGACTGTTTATTATTCTGATAAAGGTGCCCGGATTTTTCAATATTAATTTATTCCCTGGATAGCTATTCGACCGAATAGTGAACCCAAATCGTCACTAAATTCAGAGAGGTGAAACCGTAGACGGAGAAAACCCGTCTACGGGTGAAACAGATAAATCCTCGGACCAATTACGAGGATAAATCGGTTAAACAAACGTTAAAAGAGGACAGAATATTTCATTTTGTCAAACAAGTGTCATTGCTGTCATTGGTAGTATACTCGCATCTGTTTGTTATTCGAACGTGGTCTTTTTGAATTTTGTGAGATGTTTTGTGCACGATGAGCGTTTGTATATCGTTCTTGTGTTTGTTCCTGAGTACTTTGTATTTCGTTGCGGTTTCTAGGGCGCCAACATCAACAAGGCGAGCGTCAAGGTCAAACACATTTATATACAAAAACCTCGGGACATGTACGCATGTGGTGTGTGCGCAACGACATCGCGCACAGACCTCTCGTACCACCATACGACGGACCATATTAAATACTTCAACGCAGTACCGACGGCAAGCACTTCACCCTACAACTTCCGCTTCACACCGCAGTAATTTCAATCGATAGGTTGAAAGCCAGCCCATCTACTCAACGAGGAAGACTCGCTAGAAAACACAACATCAACAAAGACGCCAGCCCCGGACACATCACCCACACCAATGCGGACGGACAGCTTCATCGCCTTCACCGCGAAATTCCTACGTCACCAGATCCGGCCGCGCGGTGAAACAAAACGTACGCTTACCGTGCGGGGGCTACGTATAAAAACAGGGGGCACCTTTGCGCGTCGCTCACGGGTTGGGAGCCTTCTGCGCTCACGCACAGTCCGCGTAAGATTGTAAAGGCCATCTGAGTCCAACAACTAGCACACAAAAAAAATGCGCGTCGCTCAGTTCGTAAGTTGGTTTCGTTGCAGCTAGATGTATGATCTTCCGTTCGATTCCAGGTTCCTCATAAACTTATATGTTGCCTGTGCGTATATACCTGTGCGTACAATTTAAATTATAAAGCAACATTTTAGCCCTTTTATTGCAAAATGTCGATAATTACTTAACTACCCTCATTAGAGATTTAAAAGATGTGCTAATGAAAATTTATAATCGTCAAAAACATTTCTTAGAACTCATAGCACAACTAATTAACAAATTACCTTAGTTATTAGAAAAAAGTGGCTTGTTGCGAGATATTGCAAATTATTTAATCACCTATTCAGACTTATTTAGACTAAATAATTGTAATTACTTAATCACTTCTTTTCAGACTTATTAGGTATTTTGGTTGTATCCAAAGTTTTAAAACTCATTTTGCGTTGATAAATATCTAACTCTAACATAGTTGTCTAAAAAAAAAGTCTGTGTTCCTCAATTTAAACACTAAAAGGAACCGTTTGATATGTAAAAATAAATAAAAATATTTTGAAGATTTCTAAAAAAAAAACGGCATCGGTAACCGTTATGTGGAATATGACAAAAAATCATAAATAATTAGTACTATAACCAACTGTAAGGATATTACGGTTTTCCTTGCCGTTTAAGAGATAATTAGATTTTTCATACCAACTTCATACAAATTTTTCGTAAAAAATTTATAATTCCTTCGTTTTTGTGCAGAATTAACTCGGGTGTCATTTTTGTATATAGTAATAAATAATAGAAGCGATATCCGACAAAAATCCGGCAGTTGCAAGTTGAAATCCCTAAGTCTATGAAAGCCGTTTTTCAGCCTACCGTGCGCCGCGCCGCACGCACACACGCTCAAGAGTTCTCTCGTAAAATTGTAGAATTTTGTTTACAACAATAAATGGAATATAAGAAGGCTTAAAAATTGTAAATACTCTGGACCGCAAAGAAAAAGGGTCGGTTAGAAAATCTTCAATATCTGCAAAAGCACCTGACCTAGCTTTATGAAATAAAGAATATTTTAATGTGCTTAAAAGAAAATAAAAAAAATGAATTCAGGCGTTTTATTTTTAATAAATGTAAAATAAATAAAAATGCGTAGTTTTCCAGTATTTTCGTAAATGTAGATTGGTCACAGATGTGCCGTTTTCACGCATTTTAGTACTTTATGTTGCCTTCGCGAGCTCGCAACACTGCTGTTATGCGATTTGGCATACTTTCTACTACGTTTTTGAGGCGATGCTGCGGAATATTTTGCCATTCCCCTAATAGAGCTTCTTCCATTTCACGTAGCGTGATTGGCGGTGGATTCCGCTGACGTACACATCGTCCCAGTTCGTCCCATGCATGCTCAATGGGGTTTAAGTCGGGGCTGCGTGCTGGCCACTCCATGTGTGTGATACAGACTTTTTGAAAATAGGCAAACACTATCTGAGCTGTATGCGGGCGGGCATTGTCTTGCATAAAAACGGCATTCTCGCCCATTTCCACTAAAAATGGACCAACGTGACTATTCAGAATTTCAGTGACATATCTTTCTGCATTTAAAGTGCCATTTTCTATCACCACTAGCTCAGTGCGGCTTTCGAAAGAAATCCCAGCCCATACGTGAACAGAGCCTGCGCCGTATGGTACTTTTTCTTCTATACAGACTTGGTTATAGCGCTCTCCCGGTCTTCTGTACACTCTTTTCCTCCCGTCGTGCTTGTATAAACAGAATCTAGACTCGTCTGAAAACATAACTCTTGACCAGTCATTCAGAGTCCAATTCTCGTGTTCTCTGCCATAACTCAACCTTGAGTTTCTGTGGTGTCTTTCTAGTTTTGGGGTTTGCAGGTCTTAATCGCTTTAAATTTGCTTCAGCCAGACGCCGCCTTACTGTATCCGTACTCAGATTGTTTTCTGCAGCTCGTAAATGATGATTCTTTACTTCAACATCCGTAAGAAACCGATTTCTCAAAATTGTTGACATCATATAGCTATCCTCCCGCGCCATCGTGCACCTTGTTCGGCCTGTTCTTGGTTTTCGAAGATTGCATCCAGTTACATGGAACTTGTATTGTATTAAGTGACTAATTACACTAGATACAGAATTATGCGATTTTCCTTTATTTGTACGGGTTAGGTTTGCGGTTAGGTTTTAAAACACTTTTTACTTACTAATAAACCAAACACACGCCTGTTCTGGAGCACAGTTATGGACGGAAGGGTAATAATAGGTATATAGTTAGGTATATTACATAGACATTCGACGTGAAACAACAGTGTTTCACTGCTGTGTTTCGTTCGGTGAATGAGAGCGCCGGAGGCCTAAGCATTAGGTGACGATTCTCGAAGCTTATGAGGGACCTGCAGAGTATCCGTAGAGTCATTGTGTGGGTGGCGCGAGTCGACCCGGCGGTCAGGGAGAGCCGTAGAAACGGTGCTCTGCTGGCCGCCCGCGGTATAGTCCAGAGGCCCAACCGAGTCTAACCAACTAGGTTGGCTGCCTTATCATGCCGCGCATAATCTCGAGGTGGCTCGTCGTGCCGGATGGTGACCGGAGGGTGGGTCCCGGCGACCACTTTCGGGAGGGTACGGGGGTCCTTCCGTCCGTCGGATCGGCTATCGCCATACCATACAGTTATATGACAAAACTTGCTCTGCGCCTTGCCCCACTTTGCTGCGAGAATAGCCGCCTCTTTTTTTTCACGCTTCCCCTTCCTTTCACTCTATGGCAGTACGAACAAAGCATTGTCGTTCAACAGCAGCCAATCGCCGTAACCCCACTGCTGCTTCCTGTGTCGTGGGGTTTATTAACATCAGAGGACTCCACGCTAACCTTAATGCCGTCCATCACCACCTGGAGACGGCTCGGCCGGCAATGCTTTTTCTAACGGAGACACAAATACGCCGTCCTGCAGACACGAACTACCTGCAATATCCCGGCTACGTGCTAGAGGAGTGTTTCCTCGCGAAAGCCGGGGTATGCTTGTTTGTTAGGGCGGATATTTGCTGTCGCCGTCTACAATGCCTAGAGGACCCTTCCTTCTCTGTCCTTTGGGTACACGTAGATCATGGCTCTTTCAGCCAAATCTACATGTGCCTCTACCGATCCCATTCAGGAGGCGCTGAGACAACTCGACTCTTCAATTACCTGAGTCAGGCGGCAGACGACGCGCAGGAGCGGTTTCCGAACGTTGAGTTGGTGTTCTTGGGAGATTTCAATGCCCACCATGAGACCTGGTTGGGTTCTCCCAAAACAGACCACGCGGGACGAACTGCCCATGCGTTCGCTCTCACGCATGACCTGTCTCAACTGGTACTCCAGCCCACCCGGATACCAGATATTGCAGGTCAGGCGCCCTCTCTGCTCGATCTGCTGCTGACGAGTAACCCGAACCTGTACAGTGTGTCGATTCGTGCTCCTTTGGGCACCTCAGACCACTGTCTGGTTTGTGCCACAGCTGTTGTTGTTACGCCCCCACGACCCGAGGAGGCAAGACGACGACTGTGGCACTACTCGTCAGCAGACTGGGATGGAATGCGGGAATACTTCGCATCCATCCCTTGGGCTCAACGCTGCTTTGAGAACAGGGATCCATCAGAGAGCGCTACTGCTGTCGCTGGTGAAATCATCCTGGGTATGGAATATTATATTCCATACAGTGATGTCACGAGCGGCGGCAGGAAAAGGCCCTGGTTCGGGCGTGAATGCGCCGATGCTGTTGAACGCAAACAGACAGCATATCGCGCTTGGACCAGGGCTCGCACTCTCCACGACCCTAACGTGGATCACCTGAAGGCAGCGTTCAACCAAGCCACAAAGGTCTGCAAGAGGGCATACTTAAGAGCGGATGCCCAGCGCGTCGCACGGTTCGGCCAGGAACTAATGGCGCATCCTACGGGCAGTCGTAGCTATTGGCGCCTGGCCAAAGCCGTGCAGTCCAACTTCTGCCAGACCATGCTGCCCCCTCTGAGGTATCCGAATGGATCACTGGCTCATCGGCCGCAGGAGAAAGCAGATCTGCTTGCAAATCTCTTTGCGGCCAACTCCCGAATCGATGACTGCGGTTCGCAGCCGCCTAACATTGCCAACTGCGGCTACACCATGCCTGATATACGTATCAGGCAACGAACCGTTCGTGCGATACTGCAGTCTCTCGATGTTCGGAAAGCCAGTGGACCTGACGGCATCCCAGCTGTGGTTCTTAAAAAATGTGCAGCGGAGTTGTCTCCCACACTTACGCGCCTATACCGGACGTCTTACGTCGCAGGCATTGTGCCTGAGGCTTGGAAGGAAGCGAACGTTCAACCGATTCCCAAAAAGGGGGACCTTTCCGAGCCAAGCAACTATCGACCCATAGCTATCACCTCGGTGCTTTCCAAGGTGTTCGAGCGGATTATAAACACCCAAATTGTCCGCTACCTGGAGGATCAATCGTTGATCAATGATCGCCAATACGGCTTTCGGTTTAAACGATCAACGGGTGATCTTCTAGCGTTCGTCACGCACCTCTGGGGTGAGGCTATGGACAAGCACGGCGAGTCTTTGGCTATCAGCCTTGACATAGCCAAAGCTTTCGACAGAGTCTGGCACAGGTCTCATCTTTCCAAGCTTCCGGCCTATGGCTTGCCCCCTCAACTGTGCACCTGGATTGCAAGTTTCCTGCAGAAGCGTCGTATTCGGGTCCTTTGCGACGGTCGCGCTTCCAAATTTATGCAGGTCAATGCAGGAGTGCCTCAGGGTTCTGTCTTATCCCCTACGCTCTTTCTTCTGCATATCAATGATATGTTGAATCTCGGCAACATACATTGTTATGCGGACGACAGTACCGTGCATGGGCGATATCTCGGACATCCTGGGGCCAAACAGGCTGAGGTTGAGGGGAAAAGGCAGAATCTTGTCGTTGAACTTGACCGGACCTTGGACCGCATCTATGAATGGGGTGCCAAGAACTTGGTCGAGTTCAACGCCAAGAAGACCCAGGCATGCGCGTTCTCAACAAAAAAGTCTTCGTTCCTTCCCCTCCCTTCTCTGAAGAACACTCCACTGGTGATACGTGACAGTCTCTCCATCTTAGGTATGGATCTTTGCCGCTCCCTTAATCAGAAAACCTATATCGAGAGCGTCATTAAGCAAGCTTCGCGAAAACTCGGAGTTCTGAACAGGGTGAGGCGGTTCTTCACGCCTGGGCAACTGTGCCTATTGTATAAGGCACAAGTGCGCCCTTGCGTGGAGTACTGTTCTCATCTTTGGGATGGCTCCGCGCAGTACTTGCTGGACGCTCTCGACCGGTTACAGCGGCGGGCTGTCCGTATCATCGGAGATCCAGAGGTCACGAGTTCACTGGAACCTCTGCAACTCCGTAGAGACATTGCCTCATTGGCATGTTTCTACAGAATATACCACGGGGAGTGCTCTGAAGAGTTATTCCACCTTATCCCGCCCTCCCCTTTCCTATCCAGAACAACGCGTGCTGGGCTCGGATGCCATCCTTACACGGTAGAGTCGATTAGAGCGCGGACCAAAAAGTTTGGGTCCTCATATCTCTGCCGAACGACCAAGGCATGGAATTCTCTGCCAAGGCACGTGTTTCCTTCTTCCTTCAATCCTGGGTTCTTTAAGCGGGGCGTGAAAAAGCATCTTCTCAGGCCGTCAAAGTAGAGACCTCAACATCGCCTCGGCTACTGTGGGGGCGATGTGGAGGCCACTGCTCTTAGACCGCACGACTGCTTACCATCAGGTGGAGTGTGGTCATTTTGACGAGCAAAATAAAAAAATAAAAAAAAATAATAAAAAAAAATTATTAAACCAAGTAAAAATAAGCTTATGGTAGTTACTGATCTTATAACTAATGTTAGATGCGTATTTATTAATACTAGCGGTCGCCTAGTGCTCGAAATTCGTCCAAAGTTTGCCTGTAAGATATTGCTGATATAATAATATATATTGACATTATTATGTCATATATGTAACCATAGTTACGCGCTTCGACTGCGTGTGTCAAATGCATGGTTGTGTGCGTGTAGTGTTATTTTATTAATTTAATGTATTACTAATGCATATTTTAAAAAAATATTAGCATTCGTAACTTCTTCTCTGTATAAACTATAAGTGTGCGAAATTTCATACTCCTCCGTCCGCCCAATTTTCGTAAAAAGGGATCCAAAGTTTTCGCTTCATGTATATATAGATTACCAAAAATCGATAAATAGGTTTTTAATAACTATGAACTTTGGCTCCGTGGCGCAGATCCACAGTACATTAATAGACATAAACAAAATTTTAACAAAAAGAAAACCGACTTCAAATAAGAACATTCTAAAACTTAAAATGCACTAAAAAGTTAATAAATAATTGCATATTCTTGTGAATAATTCAATTATTGTTATTTTTGGAGTTGGTGTCAGCCGCCCGCGCCGCGTGCTGCGTCTATGTGTGTAATTGTGCATGCCAATGTTATGTTATGATTATAGTAAGACATCTCATGTTTAATTAGTTACAAACCTACCTTGGCTGACACCGACACCAATAATAACAATAATTTAATTATTCACAAGAATATGCAATTATTTATTAACTTTTTAGTGCATTTTAAGTTTTAGAATATTCTTATTTGAAGTCGGTTTTCTTTTTTGTTAAAATTTTGTTTATTTCTCGGTTTTTAGTGAACCTTGCCAAATATGAGAACATCATCAATGTAGCCAAATACGCATTATTAAGTATAACTCGAAAACGAATGGTCAAATCTTGATCAAAATTAAATGGGACCGCACGGGAAGCACCAGCTTTCAAATAAAAAAAGAATCATCAAAATCGGTTCACCCAGTCGAAAGAAAAGAGGTAACAAACTTAAAGAAAAAAAAATACAGACGAATTGAATACCTCCTCCTTTTTTTGAAGTCGGTAAATACAGAATTAAGGGATTTGATGATTTTTCCCTTCCAGAAAAGAGGCCACTCCTTCGGGTCGACAACATAACTGACATAACTGTCATTATAACTGCAGGGATGGCGTAGTGGCTTAAGTGGTCGCCTCGCCACTGCCGCTGCGCCGAGTGTTGTGGGTTCGAATCCCACACGGTACAATGGTTGGTCCAGATATGGTTGTAATTTGTGTACCTAATGCCGTTATTTTACCTAAGTCCATACTGAACCTAAACTTCCGATTAAACAAACATAAAAATAGAGGTAGTACCCGAATCAACTTTACTCAGTTTAAATAAAGATAGGTACCATTAATAATTATTAATTATAATTGGCAATATTTAGGTAGAATATTTAGTTCTCTCTAATGTTCTTGAAGATATACATATAAAGCCTGCCAACCCGCACTGGGCCAGCGTAGTAGATTATGACCTTATCCTTTTCACATTGAGGAGAGACCCTTGTCCAGCAGTGTGAAAGCTTATATTATTAGGTATATTGTCATGATTTCTTATTTTGTTAATAATTCTGTTCGGGAATTTTTATTTATTCAATTGGCAACACAGCCAACTATCATTTTTAAATAGTGGGGTTATTTTATTGTGGAGGAAAAAAATAATTCGTTCTCTCTGCGAAAGATCGCTCAGCAGTAAGGAACTAGCATTCAACTGAGTAAGACGTTCTCAATAGTCCGTGTATTTGCTGTGAGTTTGGTTATATAGTCACATAATATTTTAGACGATTGAGTTTCATTATATTTCAGAAGTGGGATTCGTAAGTATCTTTTTGTAATGGCGTTATTTCTTTCTTGTTTTTAAAAGTTTAATTAGTAGATACTTATTTCGATTGTTTAACTGTGAACAAAGTGATAAGTATAATACTTTAGTATAACCTATTGTCATTTGCCATCATAATGTGTCGACTTTTACAGTACACTTTACAATACACTACACAAATGTAATAAACTACCCACATAATTACACACAATGACATTATATACATACGCGATTCCTAATATAGTCACATAATATTTTAAACTCAATCGTTTAAAATATTATGTGACTATATTACCAAACTCACAGCAATTACACGGACTATTGAGAACGTCTTACTCAGTTGAATGCTAGTTCCTTACTGCTGAGCGATCTTTCGCCGAGAGAACGAGTTATTTTTCCCCTCTACAATAACCCCACTATTTAAAAATGATAGTTGGCTGTGTTGCCAATTGAATAAATAAAAACTCCCGAACAGAATTATTAACAAAAATAAGAAATCATGACATTCGGCCATCCGATACCATGCTACTCCTGGAGCACAACCTCAACTAAAATCACTCAGTTTTCATTATCACACGATCAAGATATGGTGTTAGCAAGAATGAAAAGTATATATCCACTTCCCTATGCATAACAGAGAAACATCCCGATCATCGAATTTGAAACAAAATTAAAAAAAATGATTATTGAAGAATTGCTTTTATACATTAAATGAATATTGTTATTTCACACATACTGTAAACGAAATGTCTATTAGCAATATAATATTAAGTACTGTATAAAATTATACGATGTATTTATTTTTAATTTATCTTGATTGACTTATGCAATTATTAAATGGAAATTGACATCGTTTATACTATTTATTCAAAATTTTGTAATAGTGTCAAACAAACAACGCGATAAAATCCGTATATAGTAGTTTAATTTCAATAAATCGTTTATACTATTTTTTTTTTTACAGTTACGATATTATTTATTTTCTTCGCATATTTATAATTATTATTCCTATTGATAATGAATATTATGTCTATTAATTATTGTTATTTTATTTATACTATCTAATAACACAATTTCAGGGCAACACTTATATGAATGTCAAATTCACAATAAAAAAAATTGTGTAATTTTTTTTTATTGTGAATTTACATTTACTGCCACGTTCAGCAAGGCAAGGGTGTAGGGCTCATGAGAAGAACGGGCAAGAAACTCATGGCCACTCTTTTGTTCAAATCATGACTGTACGCCTTCTATCTTATCCTATCTTACGTGGGGGCCAGTCAGTGCAGACCGGTGACACTTCAACCCAGTGTGATCGTTTGTGTCGACACTCTCCCAATAACGACTGCCATAGATGTTCATGGCAGCCGGGACCGACGGCTTAACGTGCTCTCCGAGGCACGGAGCAGGCGATAATTGTCAATCAATACGCAACTTAACTTCGAAAAGTCATATAAATTCCGAAAGTCAGAGGTGCGCGACGTGGGTTCGAACCCGAGACCCTCTGCATTGCAGTCTGTTGGTCTCCCAACTGAGCTATCGCTGCGTACGCCTACTAAAGGCGAGGTATGATGTACCTTAACCTTTGTAACATCCTCTGTAATTATGTCTCATATGCATACGAATAAACTTCTACTTCAATGTAATCATATCACTTCAATCAAATCACTTCAACGTCATCAAACCATCTCAATGTCATCAAACCATCTCAATGTCATCAAACCATCTCAATGTCATCAAACCATCTCCATGTCATCAAACCATCTCCATATCATCAAACCATCTCAATGTCATCAAACCATCTCAATGTCATCAAACCATCTCAATGTCATCAAACCATCTCAATGTCATCAAACCATCTCAATGTCATCAAACCATCTCAATGTCATCAAACCATCTCAATGTCATCAAACCATCTCAATGTCATCAAACCATCTCCATGTCATCAAACCATCTCAATGTCATCAAACCATCTCAATGTCATCAAACCATCTCAATGTCATCAAACCATCTCAATGTCATCAAACCATCTCAATGTCATCAAACCATCTCAATGTCATCAAACCATCTCAATGTCATCAAACCATCCCAATGTCATCAAACCATCTCAATGTCATCAAACCATCCCAATGTCATCTAACCATTCCATCAAATTTCAACAAATCATTTCAACAAATCATTTCAATAAATCATTTCATCAAACCGTTCTATCAAACCGTTTCACCAAACAGTTCCATCAAACCGTTCCATCAAAGCACTTCATCAAAGCACTTCATCAAACCGCTCCATCAAACCGTTCCATCAAACCACTTCATCAAACCATTCCATTGTTCCATCAAACCGTTCCATCAAACCGTTCCATCAAACCGTTCCATCAAACCGTTCCATCAAACCGTTCCATTAAGGCATTTCATCAAGCCATCATAAAATCATTTCACCAAATAATTTCACTAAATCATATCACCAATTCATGGGTCTTTATTTAAGGCTACTTTGACCTCTAACAATTCTCACAGAAATTTCGTTTGCACCATGATCAAATTGAAGGAACAGAACTCTTATTATCACTTGTGTGTACCTATATAAATTCACTTCTAACCTCACAATGAAACCTCATACATAATCAAAACATACATGTACATTATTTAAACAAATCCAAATACCAATATGGTCTTTACGAATCCAACATCGTCATTGGGTCAAATAGCTGTCAAAAACGTATCAACCAAATATTTCTATCTGTATTTCACATTTCCTAGCATTCATATCAATCATAATATAATAATATACTCATACCCATACCTCACTCTTATTATCACATCTCTACAAACCAATATACAATCTTATTTTAAATCATTGACTTATTAATATCATTCAAAAATTATGTCAAAATTCTGAGAACTCCTTCAAACAAATTCAATCACATGATTTAGTGTAAAATTTCATTACCTCTATTGTTTACATAAGTTACCGATGTCATGCCTGATGCCTCCCTCCGATAGCATTACGTTCTCATGCATTCATTTCTAATAACGGTGTCAAATTTTTAAACGATACCTTTGTAAGAAAAGTGGACTTGATTATGCAGCTATAGTCAACAAATGCTCTTATACAAAATAAAATGGCTTCATAATGATTAGCAAATTATAATAGAATTATTAAATTTACAATCCAAATAACAATGAACATGTCTCTTTGATCATACTATAATTTAGGGAGATATTTCATTGGAAAGATGACAATTTTAATCTACTATTAACCGAATAATTATAATGTGTACTATAAAATTAAGAGTGAAACCGCGCGCATCTATAGTATGCGTAACGGGTCAGATAACATGACTGTACATCGGACACCTATTGCGACACAATAATGGAATGCACAGTTATAAAAACTATCAGAAATATAACTCAAAATGATAATGGTTTATGTTTTAATTAAGTTTATTAATATGCCTTTAAAATTATTATGATATATGCCAAATTAGAAAAACAAACCGAATTTGTATATATTTCCATGCTATCTTAGAACATAAACATGTTTAAAGACAAACAACATACCTATATGCAAGGCACACATAACCTTTAGTAGCAAACGAGGCACACATAACCTCTCTTAGTAGCAAACGAGGCACACATAACCTCTTAGTAGCAAATGAGGCACACATAACCTCTTAGTAGCAAACGAGGCACACATAACCTCTTAGTAGCAAACGAGGCACACATAACCTCTTAGTAGCACGAAGCGCACATAGCCTCCAAGTCAAGTGGCAATAGCCTCCAACTCAAGTGGCAACAGCCTGCAAGTCAAGTGGCAACAACCTTCAAGTCAAGTAGCTTTATAAACCAGCAGCGCTCGTTTTACAAAGAAATTACCTCAATACTACAAAAGCTATTGCAAGTATTTTACTCGTCAATCTACGTAATAACACTGCATCCCAGCCAAAGACTGCTGAAGAGTATATCACTGTATAATCACTCAGACTAGGTAAGCGTAAGCGTTATACCTAAGCAAACAACGGCACTATGCTCCAGCAAAAACACTGACGAAGAGTAGCCTCGTCCAAGTATTTCACGCAAGAGCACAATGCACTCTTAGAACTAAAAAAAACTATCAGGGAGTACCCTGACCAAGTATTCTCCTGATACAATGTAAATGCTAATGTTTAAAAAAAAATCATAGGTTATATCATTTTATCATCTAAGCGCTGCTAATTTACAAAGCATATTTCAATTATTTACTAAAGAATTATAATGTAGGTACATAATAATATGCAATGAAATAAATTATTTACACTCGTGCGTGTAGAGTTTTCAACCAATAGGCAGGCGGACCTCTGGTTTGTCGGCATGGTTGCCTCCAGAAAGTAAGCCTTACTCATTAGCTGAATATGTAGGATACACTGAGGGTATTCCCCAACAGCACTCCAGTTAAAGAGTTACTAAGTGTATTTCAAGGTAACCGTTCAGTTTTAACACTCGAAAATACACCAAGTTGTGATGATTCCTATGGGAATCGCGTATAATGTCAATGTGTGTAATTATGTGGGTAGTTTATTACATTTGTGTAGTGTATTGTAAAGTGTACTGTAAAAGTCGACCTATCAGTTTGTTCACAGTTAAACAATCGAAATAAGTATCTACTAATTAAACTTTTAAAAACAAGAAAGAAATAACGCCATTACAAAAAGATAATTATCGAAAATGTTTGCGTGTACTTACTCATCCCACTTCTGAAATATAATGAAAACTCAATCGTTTAAAATATTATGTGACTATATTACCAAACTCACAGCAATTACACGGACTATTGAGAACGTCTTACTCAGTTGAATGCTAGTTCCTTATGTCAAATCTTCTAGAGTTTGAAGTATTAAAACAAACCGTTATGTTTCACGACAACTTTTATTTTATCTCACAATCACTATTTAATACTATAAACCAGCTCGACTCGTAGCTCAACAGCGACTGACTGTTCTTACTTACAGAAAATGGGAAGTAAATTAAAATAACAAGCACTCAACTGACTAACAAACGTTATTTTGTAACAACCGCCAGATATGTCAATTGAGTGACCGATAAATATAAAATATTCTAAAAACACAAGTTTAATTCAACACATATATAAATAACTGGATATATTCTAATATATATGTTAAAATCAAGACATATTATAGGATCTACATTATATTATTTTTTTTAAGTACTTCCGTTATATTTCATCGAATCATTAGATTGCCTAATGATTCGCTTTCAAATTCACAACTTATTAATTTTCACATGCGCAATATTGATATAAAATAAAAACATTAATTTCAATAAGCTAACAATTCGTCCATCCTGATAATTTTTCGCGTCCTCGCGAATCACAACTAAACACAAAATCCCATAGGACTTACTGAAATTTAATTTAGCTAATGAATTTCATATGTAACACAAACTTGTCACTATTCCATCAAAACAACACAGTCTTATAATTAACAAATACATATGTGCACATTGCACTTCAAATTAATGTCTGTTCATTACAGAAACATTACTATGTCTACATTGCACTACCTAACATACATATATACCTTCACGCTCATAGCAGGTAAATAACAGGTGCACATTGCACTTAGACTAGTTTTACCTTCACGCTCATAGCAGGTAAACAGCAACACGTGCACATTGCACTTCAAGTGGTTTTACCCTTACGCTCATAGCAGGTAAACGTCAGCATGTGCACATTGCACTTCAAGTAGCTTCACCTTTATGCTCATAGCAGGTAAACATTAACACGTGCACATTGCACTTCAAGTAGCTTTACCTTTACGCTCATAGCAGGTAAACATTAACACGTGCACATTGCACTTCAAGTAGCTTTACCTTTACGTTCATAGCAGGTAAATATTAACACGTGCACATTGCACTTCAAGTATTTATCTACACTCACGCTCATAGCAGTGTAGATTTATAACATAAATGTATACAATAATAAGTTTTAAATTATTGAATCGCTGTTAATTAAGTCATACTTTTTTTTTTAAATGTATATCATGGCAAGGTAAATTATTAAGTTTCTTTTCTTACACGCAAATACACAACCATACATAGAAGGGCAATAACATAGTAAATCATAGCAAATATATTATTTTAGTCATTTTAATCACCACTCTCGCTCTCGATAGTAGACGATGCACTACCTTGATTATCAAAACAAAGCCAAGGGTGTATTTTATCGATAGAGAATATACCCTTATATTTAGACGTTCCTCTTTTAGTAATAGGAGTATCTGTTACCTCATATCTATCATGTTCCAGGACTTTAGTAACCCTATAAGGCCCAGAACACTTCGGTAATAACTTTCTACTTTGACCTACAGTATGCGTTGCTCTTTCAACTCTTACTAAATCCCCAACTTTAAATTCTAACGGTTTCTTTCTCTTCTTATCATATCTATCTTTTTGTTTTTTCTGTGACTTTGTAATGTGTTCATTTACTTCGTCCCTAATCTTAAGTAATCTGTCATCGGTGCTTACTGTATTTTCCTCAAGGCTACTTTCAACTATATCCTCCTCTATTTCTGTAACTAAGTTGCCGTCATTGATACCGGTAAGTCTTAGCCCAAACAAAACCTCCGAGGGAGTTTTACCTGTACCTTTGTTAACAGTGTTGTTTATTCCCCATTGTACTTGTAATAATCGATCATCCCAAAGTTTCTCATCTTTACCGTGGTTTTGTGATGCCAAAGAGTCCAAAATGGTTCGATTATATCGCTCGACCTGGCCATTTGCTCTAGGCGAAGCGACTGCATTTTTTATATGATGTACTCCTAGTTCAGTCATAAAACTTTTGAATTTTGAACTTGTAAACGATGTTCCTCGGTCACTAATAAGTCGCTTTGGTAATCCAAACGTTCCAAAATAATCCCTAAGAACTGCGATAGTGGAAGTTGATTTAGTATTTTTTACTGCCTTTAAAGCTATAAACTTTGTAAACGACTCTACAATCACTAAAATATAGCAATTCTTTCTTTTTGTCTTTACAAACGGACCAACATGATCGATATGTATGGTGTGAAAGGGTGTAGCTTCCTTAGGAATGGGGTGCAAAAAGCCCTGCTTTTTTCATGCTGGTAATTTATTATGTGCACATTCTAAACAAGAATTTACATACTTTTTTATGAACTTTCGCATACGAGGAAACCAATAGTGTTGTTTTATTTTATCTAATGTTTTATCAAATGCGAAATGACCTATTTCATCGTGATTTTTGCGTAGTATCTGCCACCTACAACCCTTCGGCACCACCCATCTCAATCCATCCTCCGTTATTTTATATACCCTATCGCGTTTAAGAGCAAAATTCTTTCGTATCTCTACCAAACCATCAAATTCCTTGTCAGAAAGGATTTTCTTGATGCGTTGTATTTCAGAATCCTCATATTGTACCATTGACAACCAATCATCTGTGACAGTCATAACATCAAAATTATCGATGGCCTGAATGATTCCTGCATTTTCTACAGCTGGATTTCTACTCAACGCGTCAACGTGAATCATACCTCTGCCAGTTCTATAAACTATGTTACAGTCATACTCCTGAATTAAACTCCACCATCGCGCGACTCTTGGTATCATATCTCGTTTTAAAAACGTTGCTCTCAGTGAATTACAGTCTGTTACAATGGTGAAGTTCAAGCCAAGCACGTATGTTCTAAATTTCACTAACGCGGCAATAACTGCTAAAGTCTCCAGCTCATATGATGAAAAATGGGATTCTTCAGGCGATGTATGTCTACTATAATAAGCTACAGGCTTAAAAACCCCATCGGTTTGTCTTTGTAGCAAAACACTCCCTACACCATGTTTGCTAGCGTCGGTATGTATTTGGGTTTCGAATTTAGGGTCATACAATGCTAGTACGGGCCTCGAAATAAGTGCATTTTTTAATTTGTCAAACGCTTCTTCCTGATTTTGTGACCAAACCCAAGCAGAATTTTTCTTTAACAACTTCGTAAGCGGACGAGCTATTTCGCCAAAACCTCGAATAAAACGTCGAAAGAAGCTAGCTAGTCCAATAAACTGTCTAACATTATGTACGTCTTTGGGCTTAGGAAAGTTTTTGACAGCTTCAATTTTAGTCATACCCGGTCTTACGCCTTTGCTAGTAATCTCAAATCCTAAGTAGTCAACGCGATTTTGGAAAAAGTAACATTTTTGTGGTTTTAAAGTCAATCCTGCCTCTCTAAACTTTTGAAGTACGATTCGCAATCTCTCGATGCCTTCTTCAAATGTCCTACTTGGTACTAACACGTCATCCATATAGGCCAACGCAATATTGTAACGTAAATTACCCAAAACCAAATTGATAGTTCGCTGGAAAACAGCTGGTGCATTAGCCAACCCGAATGGCATTCTATTAAACTCAAATTGTCCATCGGGTGTTACAAATGAGCTCTTGCTTTTGCTATCTTCACTCAATGAAATCTGATAATAGCCAGCTGCTAAGTCTAAGGCACAAAAATATTTATTTCCCGCCAAACGATCAATCTGGTCTTCAATACGAGGCAACGGGTAGTGCTGTTTAATCGTTTTCTTATTCAAAGCACGATAATCCACACAAAGCCTTTTATCCCCAGTTTTCTTTTTAACTAACAGAACAGGACTTGCATATGGCGATTGAGACTCTCTAATGATATCATATTTTAAGAGTTCTTCAACCATAGTCCTGACCTCTTCCTTTTCAGAATGACTCAATTTATATGGTCGATAAACGACTGGTTCTGTATTTACTAGTTGAATATTCATTTCGGAAATACTTGTTTGACCTAATTCAGACAAATCTTTAGCAAAACAATCGCGGTACTCGGTCAATGTATCAAATAATTGAAGTTTCTGTTTGTTGTCTAAACTTACGTCAATATTAAGGTTATCCAACGTAAGTGGAGATCTACTCCCACGAGTTTTAATCTCTTGTATTGTATTTACGCCTTTAATGTTATTACTAATATGGAAAATATAAGCACGAGCCAAGACTTGACCCTCTTTAAATTGAATTGATCTGTTATTATAATTTAGAATTGTTAGGTAACCAATACCGTTCTTAATACTATAAGCACCAATCTTCACATCGTAATTTAAACGATGACCATTTTCGACAAGAACAATGCCATCATAATGTGTATCAGTAAATACCTTAATAGAAATACACCCTTCAGTATTAACAGTTTTAAAAGACTTAAAAACCAGTCGTGTATCGTCTCAAAGCTGTCTATCAGTGATCATCAAATATTTATCAGATTTAAACACCCAGATGTTTGGTTGCTCTGTAGCAGTCTGTCCAATCAGTAAATCATAGTTTAAGTAATTATCAGGTACAACAACTACCTCAACATGGATTTTAGCGTCATCAATAATTAGTGAAATTTTAGTTTTACCTAAAGCAGTCACGTACGTATTACCAAAACCTTTAAGTGATGGCAAATCATTAATTTGCCATTTTTCACGTGGTACTATCTCGTTCATAACGGTCTCTTTTATCAAAGTACATTGACTGCCAAAATCTACATAGCCTGTCAACTGCACATTATTAACGTTTACGTGTTTAATGTATTTATTACCTGCTAATTTACTATCATCATCTAGTCATAATGATTTAACTTCGACTTTATCTACCCAAATGCTTCTAACACATTCAGGATTATCATGACCGATGCGTTTACACTTTCTGCACTTAATGATTGATTTTTTACATTCCGACACTACATGACCCGTTTCATGACAATTAAAACACCTCAAGATTCTATTAGGATCATTTTTTAATGATCTACGAGTGGTATCAGTTGCGGAACGTACTGGTTTTTTTGTAAATTTATCTGATCGCTCATGTTTCACACCCCTCAGATAACCCAATAGTTTATCAGCATCCTCAAAACCAACTGCCTCCGCTCCATACCTAACAGATCTATCATCTATTCCATACACAATACAATCGATAGCATTCCTACCTACTATGCCGCACCGATTCAAAGCAATTAATTTTTCGTAATAATACTCTTCTAAATCGTCGCCAAACTTTGCCCTTATAGCTAGCATTTCCGTGAGCAAATGACCATAGTTTTCGTATGTCGGAAAAGCAGATTTAAGTTTTTCAACCCATTCATCCCATGTAAGCAATACTGACGGTTGTCCCTCGTACCATTTTTTTGCAGTGCCGACTAACTTTGGGAGAGCGTAATGAGCGGTCTGCTTATTATCCCAACCATAGATCTCAGAACATTCTTTTACTTTGTTTAACCACGTGAGAATAGTTTGGTTTTTCGATTTAGGGTCAAATTCTGGTACTACATTATTATTAGTAAATTTTTCTTTATATTGTGGATTTACGGCTGAGATAGCTTGCAAAGAATCTTTGATGCATTTAAGTATTTCATAATTAACAGCATTAGTAGATGGAGGTTGTGATGTAACAGACGCAAATCTTTCTCTAGAACAATGGCGTACTGGACTACGTGACCTACTACGACTTTCTTTACGAGGAGTCTGCAATCTATGACGCTTTTGCTTAAAATGATTATGGTTTAAAGTTCTATTTATCGGTTCATGTCTCTGTGCGTCGGCTGACGGCACACGTGACGTGCAGTGCCGCAACGGAGGTGTTACGACTGACCTGCTACGACTTCTTGCCTGCGATTGAACTCCTGCAGGTGATCTACTACATCTGCGCCGCTCGGAGCCACGCCTGTTGGTGCGGAGCACTGGTGATGAGCGACGGCTTTGCCTGGACCCTCCAGTGCGTGTACGTGATCGGCTGCTTCTCGTAGGCCCCTGTAGTACAACGCTGCGGTGCCTCTCCTTGGACCTTGGGCTTCTCTTAGACCGGTCACTGGGCATCTTTAGTACTATATCCAATGATCTGAAATATTTACAACAACGAGTATCTAATTCGTAATAATAAAAAAAAAAGTCGTAAAGACTTAAGCTAAGTAATTTATTTAGTAGGAATAATAAACATGGGTATAAATTTCCAACTATGTTTTATTACATATCTTGTAAACACATACATATCTGCTACCTATTTATGGAATACCTAATAGTTTATTACTATTAACCCCAATTGTTATAAAAAACAAGTCTATGTAACTGCCTTTAGACAATTTAATGTACAAGACTAGCATTGCGATGTCAGAATAGAGGGATTCGTTTATTTAATAAGCACAAAGAAATATTATAAATATTTCAAGGGTAAATTGGTTTCTGTTGTTTTACCACAAGTACTACACTAATAAAACCATACAACATAAGAACTAACATTTTAAAACCGAAAACATACTATTGATAGGTCAATGCATCCTCGAAAAATCACTATAACAACAAAGGGCTAAGCACAATAGATTACTATCGAATCAATATTAACCACTAATTTGTACTTAACAAGAATATACTGGAGACACGAATAAAAAGTAATTGTATGCCTCTTTACGCAAAAAAATCACACCGATTTTTTTTACCCAATTGTAGGAAGGTAATTCAAACTAAAATTCAATACAAATAATCAAACATAATCAAAATCAGTTATTAGGTACTATACCTTATTATATGGGCGTACAATCACACCAGGGTGGTAGCAATGCCCCAGTATTCCTTGGTGTTATCCCACTTCTGAATTGTCAAATCTAGAGTTTGAAGTATTAAAACAAACCGTTATGTTTCACGACAACTTTTATTTTATCTCACAATCACTATTTAATACTATAAACCAGCTCGACTCGTAGCTCAACAGCGACTGACTGTTCTTACTTACAGAAAATGGGAAGTAAATTAAAATAACAAGCACTCAACTGACTAACAAACGTTATTTTGTAACAACCGCCAGATATGTCAATTGAGTGACCGATAAATATAAAATATTCTAAAAACACAAGTTTAATTCAACACATATATAAATAACTGGATATATTCTAATATATATGTTAAAATCAAGACATATTATAGGATCTACATTATATTATTTTTTTTAAGTACTTCCGTTATATTTCATCGAATCATTAGATTGCCTAATGATTCGCTTTCAAATTCACAACTTATTAATTTTCACATGCGCAATATTGATATAAAATAAAAACATTAATTTCAATAAGCTAACACTTACTGGTGAGCCATCTTTCGCCGAGAGAACGAGTTATTTTTCCCCTCTACAATAACCCCACTATTTAAAAATGATAGTTGGCTGTGTTGCCAATTAAATAAATAAAAACTCCCGAACAGAATTATTAACAAAAATAAGAAATCATGACACATAGGAATTATCTCAACTTGGTGTATTTCGAGTGTTAAAACTGAACGGTTACCTTGAAATACACTTAGTAACTCTTTAACTGGAGTGCTGTTGGGAAATACCCTCAGTGTATCCTACATATTCAGCTAATGAGTAAGGTTTACTTTCTGGAGGCAACCATGCCGACAAACCAGAGGTCCGCCTGCCTATTGGTTGAAAACTCTACACGCACGAGTGTAAATAATTTATTTCATTGCATATTATTATGTACCTACATTATAATTCTTTAGTAAATAATTCAAATATGCATTGTAAATTAGCAGCGCTTGGATGATAAAATGATATAACCTATGATTTTTTTATTTTGAAACATTAGCTATTACATTAGATCTGGAGAATACTTGGTGAGGGTACTCCCTGATAGTGTTTTTTTTTAGTTCTAAGAGTGCATTGTGCTCTTGCGTGAAATACTTGGACGAGGCTACTCTTCGTCAGTGTTTTTGCTGGAGCATAATGCCGTTGTTTACTTAGGTGTAACGCTTACGCTTACCTAGTCTGAGTGATTATAGTGATATACTCTTCAGCAGTCTTTGGCTGGGATGCAGTGTTATTACGTAGATTAACGAATAAAATACTTGCAATAGCTTTTGTAGTATTGAGGTAATTTCTTTGTTAAACAAGCGCTGCTGGTTTATAAAGCTACTTGACTTGAAGGCTGTTGCCACTTGACTTGCAGGCTGTTGCCACTTGACTTGGAGGCTATTGCCACTTGACTTGGAGGCTATGTGCGCTTCGTGCTACTAAGAGGTTATGTGTGACTCGTGTGCTGCTAAGAGGTTATGTGTGCCTCGTGTGCTACTAAGAGGTTATGTGTGCCTCGTTTGCTACTAAGAGGTTATGTGTGCCTCGTTTGCTACTAAGAGAGAGGTTGTGTGCCTCGTTTGCTACTAAGAGAGGTTATGTGTGCCTCGTTTGCTACTAAGAGGTTATGTGTGCCTCGTTTGCTACTAAGTGGTTATGTGTGCCTCGTTTGCTACTAAGAGAGGTTATGTGTGCCTGGTTTGCTACTAAGAGGTTATGTGTGCCTAGTTTGCTACTAAGAGGTTATGTGTGCCTCGTTTGCTAGTAAGAGGTTATGTGTGCCTCGTTTGCTACTAAGAGGTTATGTGTGCCTCATTTAATACTAAGAGGTTATGTGTGCCTCGTTTGCTACTAAGAGGTTATGGGTGCCTCGTTTGTTACTAAGAGGTTATGTGTGCCTCGTTTGCTATCAAGAGGTTATGTGTACCTCATTTGCTACTAAGAGGTTATGTGTGCCTCGTGCTACTAAGAGGTTGTGTGCCTCATGCTACTAAGATGTTATGTGTGCCTCGTGCTAATAGGCATGAAAGTGGATATAGTGACAAGAATAGAAAAGGGTATGTTAAGCTGGTTTGGACATGTAGAAAGAATGGACGAGGAAGGACTAAGAAAGTTTATAAGGCTAGTGTGAATAGAACAATCGCAAGAGGAAAACCTAGGTGAACGTTTCTCGATCAGATCGGAGGTGTTCTGGACAAAGGCCAGGTTAAGAGCTCCTTGTACCGACGGGCGTGTATGAGGAATGTGATGAAAGTGAATGAAGCCAGAGAAGTGTGTCAGGATCGTAGCAAATGGAAATCCGTAGTCTCTGCCTACCCCTCTAGGAAACAGGCGTGAATCTATGTATCTATGTGCTAATAGGAGAGGTTGTGTGCCTTATGCTGATAGGAGAGGTTATGTGTACCTCATGCTTTAGCCAAGTATGCTTTGATTAATATGCCTTTTTATATTTGTGTGCCTTTTGCTTTTTTGCAAAGATTGTGTATGCTTCATGATCTAGCTAAATGTGCTTAAATTAAAATGAGGTTAGGTTCGCCTCATACATATGTCATGTATGTGTGTCGACTAGCAAAGATTAGTTGTCTCGTTAGTGAGCCAAGTACATTCAAGTTACATGGTGTACATTATTGAAATGATCAGTGTCATATGTGCGTAGCATAGGTAATTTTTTGAAGTTTAAATATTAGAAGATAACCATACTTTATGTAATAGGCCGTGCTACTATGGTCCATTACTGACTTTTATAATGTTTAGTCATCTAAGCATCATAATATCGATTCAGTCCTAATGATATTATATTTTTATTTTGAGACCATGAAATCGGACGACGCGATGACTCCAGGTCCTGACATTTTTCTATAAATATTGTCGCGGACAATTACTATTATTTTTGTGCACATTAGATATACCTACTTTAAGGTTTTTTTAATTTTAACTGAAACATAATACTAGATAATGAATTAATGATATATAATATAACTATCATAGAAAAGATTTTGGGCAAATATGCCTGTTGACAATAAACAAATACGATTTAAAGAAATTATATTACAATGGGATATATAATAATTTGCCGATTCTTAAAGATCATACGTTTTAATTCCATTATACGTTTTTAGATGCATATAGGTACGTTGTTTGTCTTTGAACATGTTTACGTTCTAAGATAGCATGGAAATATATACAAATTCGGTTTGGTTTTCTAATTTGGCATATATCATAATAATTTTAAAGGCATATTAATTAACTTAATTAAAACATAAACCATTATCATTTTGAGTTATATTTCTGATTGTTTTTATAACTGTGCATTCCATTATTGTGTCGTAATAGGTGTCCGACGACGTGCAGTCATGTTATCTGACCCGTTACGCATACTATAGATGCGCGCGGTTTCACTCTTAATTTTATAGTACACATTATAATTATTATATGGTTAATAGTAGATTCAAATTGTAATCTTTCCAATGAACTATCTCCCTAAATTATAGTATGGTCAAAGAGACAAATATTTGGCAATTATTCTGACTTTTGTAGTAGTTCCTGCGTTGCAGCCTATACGTTTTACTAGTATTATTTATGTTCATTGTTAATTGGATAATAAATTTAATAATTCTATTATAATTTGCTAATCATTATGAAGCCATTTTATTTTGTATAAGAGCATTTATTAACTATAGCTGCATAATCAAGTCTACTTTTCTTACAAAGGTATTGTTTTAAAAATTTGACATCATTATTAGAAATGAATGCATAAGAACGTAATGCTATCGGAGGGACTAGGGAGGCATCAGGCATGACATTGGTAACTTATGTAAACAATAGAGGTAATTAAATTTTACACTAAATCATGTCATTGTGATTGAATTTGATTGAAGTTCTTAGAATTTTGACATAATTTTTGAATGATATTAACAGTCAATGATTTAAAATAAGATTGTATATTGGTTTGGTTTTAGTATAGGTTTTTGAACGATATTAAAAATCTTTTTGTTATCTATTGAATGCATTTAGGTATCGTTCATAAAATAAGATGGATGATATAGGACAGATATAGAGATGTGATAATAAGAGTGAGGTATGGGTATGAGTATTGTATTATGATCGATATAAATGTTAGGAAATGTGAAATACAGATAGAAATATTTGGTTGATATGTTTTTCACAGCTATTTGACCCAATGACGATGTTGGATTCGTAAAGACCATATTGGTATTTGGATTTGTTTAAATAATGTACATGTATGTTTTGATTATTATGTATGAGGTTTCATTGTGAGGTTAGAAGTGAATTTATATAGGTACACACAAGTGATAATAAGAGTTCTGTTCCTTCAATTTGATCATGGTGCAAACGAAATTTCTGTGAGAATTGTTAGAGGTCAAAGTAGCCTTAAATAAAGACCCATGAATTGGTGATATGATTTAGTGAAATTATTTGGTGAAATGATTTTATGATGGCTTGATGAAATGCCTTGATGGAACGGTTTGATGGAACGGTTTGATGGAACGGTTTGATGGAACGGTTTGATGGAACGGTTTGATGGAACGGTTTGATGGAACGGTTTGATGAAACGGTTTGATGGAACGGTTTGGTGGAACGGTTTGATGGAACGGTTTGATGGAATAGTTTGATGGAATGGTTTGATGAAACGCTTTGATGGAACGGTTTGATGAGGTAGTTTGGTGAAACGGTTTGATAAAACGGTTTGATGAAATGATTTATTGAAATTATTTGTTGAAATAATTTGATGGAATGGTTTGATGAAATGGTCTGCTGAAATGGTCTGCTGAAATGGTTTGATGAAATGGTTTGATGAAAAGGATTGATGACATGGTTTGATGAAATGGTTTGATGAAATGGTTTGATGAAATGGTTTGATAAAATAATTTGGTGATGGAATGATTTGGTGGAATGGTTTAATGAAATAAATTTGGTGAAATGATTTGATGAAAAGATTTGAATGGTTTGATGACATTGAGATGGTTTGATGACATTGAGATGGTTTGATGACATTGAGATGGTTTGATGACGTTGACATGGTTTGATGACGTTGAAATGGTTTGATGACGTTGAAGTGATATGATGACATTGAAGTAGAAGTTTATTCGTATGCATATGAGACATAATTACAGAGGATGTTACAAAGGTTAAGGTACATCATACCTCGCCTTTAGTAGGCGTACGCAGCGATAGCTCAGTGGGGAGACCAACAGACTGCAATGCAGAGGGTCTCGGGTTCGAACCCACGTCGCGCACCTCTGACTTTCGGAAGTTACATGACTTTTCGAAATTATGTGCGTATTGATTGACAATTATCGCCTGCTCCGTGCCTCGGAGAGCACGTTAAGCCGTCGGTCCCGGCAGCCATGAACATCTATGGCAGTCGTTATTGGGAGAGTGTCGACACAAACGATCCCACTGGGTCGAAGTGTCGCCAGTTTGTACCGACTGGCCCCTACATAAAATAAGATAAGATAGTCATGATTTGAACAAAATTTTATTGTAAACTTGACGATTGAAAAGAGTGGCCATGAGTTTCTTGCCCGTTCTTCTCATGAGCCCTACACCTTTGCCTTGCTGAACGTGGCAGTAAATGTAAATTCACAAAAAAAGAATTAGTGTAACTTTGACATTCATAAGTGTTGCCCTGAACTTGAATAAATTTATTTTTGATTTCATTTACGAATGTTATTAGATAGTACAAAAAAAAAATAACAATAATTAATAGACATAATATTCATTATCAATAGGAACAATAATTATAAATATGCGAAGGAAATAAATAATATCGTAACTGTATAAAAAAATAAAATAGTATAAACAATGTCAATTTCCAGTTTAATAATTACATAAGTCAAAATAAATTAAATATAAATACATTGTTTAATTTTATACAATACTTATTATTATATTCCTAATAGACATTTCATTTTAAAGTATGTGCGATTACAATATTCATTTAATGTATAAAAGCAATTCTTCAATAGTCATTTTTTTAATTTTGTTTAAAATTCGATGATCGGGATGTTTCTCTGTTATGCATAGGGAAGTGGATATATACTTTTCATTCTTGCTAACACCATATCTTGATCGTGTGATAATGAAAACTGAGTGATTTTAGTTGAGGTTGTGCTCCAGGAGTAGCATGATATCGGATGGCCGAATGTCATGATTTCTTATTTTGTTAATAATTCTGTTCGGGAGTTTTTATTTATTCAATTGGCAACACAGCCAACTATCATTTTTAAATAGTGGGGTTATTTTATTGTGGAGGAAAAAAATAACTCGTTCTCTCTGCGAAAGATCGCTCAGCAGTAAGGAACTAGGATTCAACTGAGTAAGACGTTCTCAATAGTCCGTGTATTTGCTGTGAGTTTGGTAATATAGTCACATAATATTTTAGACGATTGAGTTTCATTATAATATGTAGTTAGTATGTTAGCCATGAGTTCCACTTTGGCTCCACTGGTATCTCATTCTAGGCTCTATTAAATATATTCAAAGATTATAATAATTGAGTGACAAAATAATGAAACTACAAACTAAATTTCAAAGTAAGTATATATTTATTCATATTCATGGTACAAATTGTATAAAAGTATAAAAACAAATACTACTGTGAACATTGAAAATATAAAGTATTCATATGTTGACTGTTTTCTTAAAATATATATTGGTTACCTATTTAATTAGAAAGTGCAATGCACAGTTGCCCAAATTGAATCGTTACATGCAGCATCTCTAAACTAGAATCGATTTCAATCTCAGTAACTAAAAGGAAGTCGTTGGTTCCTTAAAGCAAGTTTTTGATCGTTTAAGCACTCGAGCAGTATGTAATGGAAGAAAATTTTGCCAAGACTATCTCATTTAGCTATTTCAATTTAAAAGACTATAATATACAGTAATTTTAAGAAATTTTCCGCAAGAACAGTCATCATTATTGTGTAGTATAACATCTCTCGTTCTTTCTAAATGGTTCAAATGTTTACAAGATATTATTATTATTTATTGTTCAAACATGCCTTTGTAAATAAATTCTTCTTATTTCTTTTTTTTTTTTTTTTTTTTTTTAATCTTTATTTATTATAGAGGGTTTAATCACAATGATTATGTCACCCTCTTATTTCTTATAAGGACCATTTTTATATAATAGATTATATAGAATTTTAGATAGGTATGTATAGTGAAGTTATAAAACTTATAAACAATGTAACAACGTTATTGTTACCAAACACCTGCAAACATTAACCTACTCCGATACGGAGAATTTGCTTATAGTTGTAAAATAGCCTTATGTCATTCACGCCAATTTGTAATAATATGTAATGTAAGTTATTTTTATTGTATCAATTTACATATTTATTTTAAGTTTATGCACATTGACCTAAACCCTAATATTACTTGGCATATATTTTTTGTAAGTAGATAAATAGCCTGAAACACAGGTCTATGCCTAATTCAGGCAATCGCTTAATAAAACCTAGAGCTTGAAATTAAATTACAATGCACAATGTCGGCTGATAACTATAAGTAAAACATGTACCAGATTAAGGATAATTATAATTTATTGTAGTACCTATAATATTATTTTAGACTAATAACAAAAATGTATAAGTACCCATACCCATGTATTATTATTATCGAATAAATTATTGAAATTGTGAAATTTTGTCGCCTTCTAAAAGTGCCGCCCCTGCCGCTTCCACTACGCTACGCCGCTGGCAGTAGGTACGTCATATCCTAACTAATATTATAAATGTGAACGTGAGTTTGCTTGTTAGTCATCCACGTCTTAACTATTCGACCAATCAGCATGCAATTTCGCATTTACGATGTCAAAGGTATAGAAAAGGACATAGAGTCCTTTTATCCAGGAAAGAAGTACCTACTGTACCTGAGGAACAGAAGTTTATTAACAAAATCTAAACTAATGCGAGCGAAGGCCGCAAGCAAAATCTACTTTAGAATATATTCATCTTCCTAGACTTTATTATTCCCAAGTCACTTGAGGTCGGCTTTCTAGTCTAACCGGATTCGACTGGATATCAGTTTTTACACGGAGCGACTGCCATCTGACCTCCGCAACCCGAAGGCTAACGATACCCTAAGACTAGACCAGTGTCAGGATATTAGAGGGCACTGACTTCCCAATAACAACAGCCATAAATGTTCATGGCAGCCGGGACCGACGGCTTAACGTGCTCTCCGAGGCACGGAGCAGGCGATAATTGTCAATCAATACGCACATCATTTCGAAATCATATAACTTCCGAAAGTCAGAGGTGTGAGACGTGAGTTCGAACCCGAGACCCTCTGCATTGCAGTCTGTTGGTCTCCCCACTGAGCTATCGCTGCTATACTTTAGAATATATTATAACAAGAAATAGATTATCAACCCATTCGGCTTCACGGTACGCGAAGTTGAGCTGTATTTTGGAGTAACGAAAACGTATTGGAAAACACAGGCACACGACGACCTTAAGGACGATGTAGACATTGAAAGGGAACGTAGAGCTCTAGCGGTGCGGAGTAATATGTTGGCTCGTAGATTTGCCCGGTGTACAGGCCTAGTTAAAATTACACTCTTTCAAGCTTACTGCCAGAGTCTGTACACGAGTAATCTATGGGTCAATTGTACTAAGAGATCGCTGGATGCCCTGCGCATCCAATATAATAATGCTTTCAGGATGTTGCTGGGATTGTCTCGTTACTGCAGTGCGTCGGAAATGTTCGCGCAAGCACGAACAGATGGCTTTTACGCAATTGTGCGCAAAAAACGGCCTCGCTACTGAGGAGAGTGAGAGACAGTCCTAACAGCATCCTGAGAACTGTTGCTGAGAATTTCCATTCTCCACTTTTAAAAAAAGTTTGTCTCTAGGTTAATTTATACTAACACTAGGAAATAAGTTAAATTGTATTACTAACAGTCTATGGATTCATTGGTCCGAAATAAAGATATATTATTATTATTATTCTCTTTATTACTTATTTTCTCTAATAATTACATTTTTAAATATAAATATAAAAATTATATATATTTAAAAATATAAAAACTGAAATGACCCACCGATATCGGGTGCAGGGACCAAGCTATCGGTGGTTAGGGCTCCAGAGAAAGGAACCTCCGCACTTTGCGCGCCGTGTCGAGCAATACTGCCTTCTGAATCGAGAACTTGACCCAGCTATTCAACGCGAGCCTCTTAAGATGGTGGTCGAGGCTCTTGGCAATTAACCCGTTTACCGAAACGACTATCGGTACAATGATCGCCGAGCCTACATCCCACATGTCGACAACCTCGCGAGCCAAGTCCAGATATTTAATTTGTTTATCTTTTTCAGCTTTCACGAGGTTCTCGTCATGAGGGATGGTGACATCGATGATCATTGCAAGGCGCTCTAATCAATCTATCACCACAATATCTGGCTTGTTAGCCACAACGGTTCTATCAGTGATGATAGATCGATCCCAGTACATAGTGACACGACCATTCTGGAGAACTGGATCGGGCACATACCTGTAGTACGGTATCTCTGAATCGACAAGATTGTACTTTAAGGCAAGTTGCTGATGGATTATCCTGGCCACTTGGTTGTGTCTGCGCAAATATTCGCCGTTGGCAAGACGGGAACACCCAGAGACAATATGCCTGAGAGATTCACCGGGCTGGTGACACGCCCGACATATGTCGACCGTCCCATCCTTCAGGATATGCCGCCGGTAGTTATTCGTCATAACAACTTCGTCCATTATTGCAAAGACAAAACCTTCTGTTTCGGCAAAAATATCGCCGATACGTAGCCAGGCCACAGAAGATATTAAATCAACATCGGGCCCGTGTAAGGCCCGATAGAAGCGTCCATGCAGCTCTTTACCTTTCCATACATCCCTGCGGTCATCAGTACTGAGTACCACAGGTTTGCGCCAGTTCTCCTTAGCCAGAGCCAGCGGGGTAAGGCCATTGTCCACTGAGACTACAGCCCGATGCACACCCGAGCCGATCTGGAGAAAATATTCTCTAAGACTGCACACCTCACGATTATGGAGGGTCTTGGCACTTAGGAAGCCACGACCCCCGCATTTCCGCGGGATGTACAGCCTCATTACAGACGAGCGCGGGTGATGCATCCGGTATGCGGTCAACAGTGTACGGACCTTTCTATTCAGGGCCTCCAGTTCAGTCTGAGTCCATCTGAGTATGCCGAAGGAGTACATTAAGACCGGCATGGCCCAGCCATTATAAGCACGCACTCTATGACCGCCCGACAAATAACTTTTGAGTATCTTTGTCAGGCGGCCAAAGAAGCGATCCCGCAATGTCTGTTTCATGCCAGTCTCTGAAATGCCCAACGCCTGCGACATACCCAGATATTTGTATGTTTCGTTTGCAGGGAGTCCTAAGTCTTGAGGAATCCGATAGTTCCATCCTATCAGATTCCACAATCCCACCTCGCTTTACATACATTACCGCACACTTGTCCACACCAAACTCCATTCTGATAGAATTACTAAAGTTTTTTCAGTTACCTTTAGTAACTCTGTCAGCTGAAGATGGGTAGTGGCAAATAATTTAAGGTCATCCATGTAAAAAAGGTGAGATATGACCTGGCCTCTACTCTGCAACCGGTAGCCTAGCTCCAAATTCTCCAGTAAAGTACTAAGAGGGTTTAGAGCCAGGCAAAACCACAGTGGACTCAAACTGTCACCCTGGAATATACCCCGCTTGATCATTATAGGCATACCATCACTCTGGATCTGCCGACATCCCCGATAGCGAAGGACAGTCCTCCATTGCCCCATACACGTCTTCAAGAAAGTGCATAAAGTTGTATCTATTTTGTACAACTCCAGCACCTTCAAGAGCCATGTATGGGGCACAGAGTCATAGGCCTTCTTATAATCTATCCAACATGTCGCCAAATCCCTTCGGTGACGACGTACCTGTTGGCAAATGGTCATGTCAATAAGGAGTAGCTCTTTGGTACCACGAGCCCCATTTGTACATCCATTTTGAGATATGGACATGATATGGTTAGTATTTATGTGATGTGATAATTTTGTTCTCAAAATGGATGTAAAAAGTTTGTAAACAGTCGGCAGACACGTAATAGGTCTGTAGTTTTTGGGGTCCGTGGTACACCCTGACTTAAAGAGCAGGTGGGTTATACCAGTGGTTAAAAAGTCTGGCAACGACCCCGATTCCAGAGCCAATTGGAACTGGGACGCCAATCGATCGTGAGTACTGCGTAACCACTTCAGCCAGAAGTTGTGCAATCCGTCCGGTCCCGGTGATTTCCAATTCGGGAGCGAACGGGCCGCACAAGATACATCTTCTGGCCTAATGGTTACAGGCTCCATTTGAGTTATTGCCTCACACGCTCGCTTGACATCCCTGAACCAATCGCCCTCCGTGTGGCTGGTGGGCGCCGACCAAATATTACGCCAAAAATTATTTGTAATTTCAACATCTGGTCGACGTTCATCATCCACACTTGAATTGGATCGTTCCCACACTCTGTACACACACCTCTCGTTTTTTTGGAATGCACGGTTCTGGGTATATCGGTCCACTCTTTTTTTGTATAGTCTAATTCGGTTTGACCACGCATAAACCTTCTGCTTCAGGAAGTCAATGCGTTCTGTGACCCGTGAAGCATATTCGTGAGGCTCAATGCCCGTTCCCACAAATGCCCGGGTCACAAAACGCAACACTCTCGGGCGTGTATTGCCCGACCTGAAGCAGATTAGCTTGCCAATGAGTGCCCTAGATTCGGCGATACGCCGCTCAATCCTACACTGCCAGGCCGGTACGGTATTAGTTCGAGTAGCAGTTTCACTATTGTATGTAAATTTAATACCTGCTACTCGACACACCGCAACAGCCGCACAGTACAAAATTGAGTGTGTATCACCAAGATCTTCACTACTGTCTAAATAAATAGACAGTAGCGAATCCAGGGCACAAACTAGCGCCATATTTTTCTTATGCATGGGCAACCGGGGTAGGCGAGGTCTATTTTCTAAACTTGTGTACCTATATTCCCGAACAGCGCACTCCAAGGCACTCCTTAGTTTATCGATGCACCGGGTACTTACGTGTGTATCCCTACTACCTATCCACTTCTTCAACACCGTTTGTATGTGGTACAGGTGTTATACAGTTTATTTGAGTTATATTTTGTGTGGTAGAAAGGATAGGAGGGTTACCACGTACGTCAGAGCGAAGCCTCTCAAGTGCAGCTTCATCCAACAGGTGACAACGTTGGATAGCCCGCACTTGATCGAACAGTCGTTGTGCCGAAACGTTGACAGCTGGCTCCAAGTCCTGAAACAGAGGCAGCATACGATCACGGTAGGAAGTGAGGTTGATTCCTCCCTCTGTCGCCATAAAATATGCCCGCGTGACATTTTCATTCATTGATTCTGTCCATCTCATGCGGTGCACATTACCACCGATAGCGGGGGCCCGTCCCGGGGCCTGTGGGCCTCTGGGTCCCAGGCGTGTCGGTGGCCGGCCTCTTCCTCGCCAACGTACAGGTGACGGCGACGCCGGCGGAGAGAAATACTCGCCGCTTGATGAGCTCGACGCCTCTGCAGTAGCCACCGCCGCTAATGCGGGACCCGGCGGCTGCGAGGCGGAGCTGAGCGGCAAGTCCGGGGATCTATTTTGTGCTTCTGCTCTGGCTTTTGCTCTAGTCAACATCGTATTAAATCATGATATGGGTGATTTTCATTTTGACATTTGCTGTCATTTTTCTGTTTGCTGATTTCGGGTTAATTTATGGTTTATGTAGATATTTCTTGTGAAAATTATTATTGTTGTGATCTTATGGACTTTTTTAAAGAAACTATATATATTTTGATATTGTAAATTTGCAATTTTAGAAATAATTTTTGTATAAAAACGGACGATAATAATTTTCGATGTTTGACTTCCAGTGTTGCCAGTTTTGACTTATTATTATTATTGTACAACGTGTAACATAAAACCGTGTCCATATTTTAGGGATGTTAAGTATTGGCCGTTATGAAGATACACGTTTTAAACTATTATGACGTAGATATCGTTTACAGCAGACACATCCTATCTCAACTACCCTGGGTACGGACTAGAACACTCCTTTCTGTCTAGGGCCGGAGTGTGCGTGTATGTCAGAGACGATATCAGCTCTTGTCGCCTCAGCAATCTTGAAGGTAGGGACCTCTCTATCTTATGGCTCCGTGTAGACAGCGATGACCATCCCCGCGTCTATGCATGCCTCTATAGGTCCCATATCGGTGACACCGAAACTAACCGACTCATTGAGCACATCCAGATGGCTTCAGACTTTGTGCAGCAGCAAATCCCGTCTGCAGAGATCGTTTTACTTGGCGATTTTAACGCCCACCACGCCGATTGGCTCAGATCCAGTAAGACCGATCATGCGGGGAGATCTGCTGCATATGTCCTGACATAACTGGTTACCACGCCCACGCGAATCCGAGATGTGGAGAGCCAAAATCCTTCACCGTTGGTCCTTCTGCTGATTTCATATGCGGATGGCTACCACGTATCTGTTGGGGCCCCACTTAGTTCCTCAGATCACTGCCTTGTCCGGAGTACAGTGCCTCTCACGTGCCTGCCGCAATCGCGTGTGGCACGCAGCCACCGTGTGTGGCACTACAAGTCAGCAGATTGGGATGGCATGCTGTCCTTCTTTGTGTCCTACCCTTGGGGACAAGAATGCTTCTTGCCGGATGATCCCAATGCCGCTGCTGATTCTATTGTTGATGTGGTGCTACAGAGTATGGAGATTTATATTCCGTCCTTTGGTCCTCATTGGTGGAAAATTTCGTCCTTGGTTTGGTCCGTCTTCCAAAAACGCTTCTCGCAGGAAGCAGGAAGCATACCAAGCCTGGGCTGATGCGGTGATGGCAAGTGATGTAAATACCAGCGCATTAAAAAAGGAGTATAACTTTGCTTCTAGGTCCTTCAAAAGAGACATGCAAGGGCGAAATCGAAGCACATCGGTAGAAATTGGCGAGAGGCTTGAGCGTCTTCCTTCGGGAACTCGTGCATTCTGGTCTCTTGCCAAAGCTATCGAAGGAAATTTCTGCAAGCCATCCTTTCCACCCCTACACATGGGAAATGATTCGTTGACCCACGACGCAAAAGAGAAAGCCGATCTTCTGGGCAAACTCTTCGCGTCCAACTCGGATGACGGTGGACAAAAACTGCCTAACATACCGCGGTGTGACGGTTGTATGCCGGATATCCGGTTCTACCAACGCTCAGTGCGCTTAGTACTTCTATCGCTAGATATCCATAAGTCAAGTGGGCCTGATGGAATACCTCCTATTGTGTTAAAGATCCTGAATTGGCGCCAGTCTTAACACGACTATTTCGGCTCTCTTACTCTTCTGGCGTAGTCCCAACATCATGGAAGTCAGCATTGGTCCACCCGATCCCAAAAAAAGGCGACTGCTCAAATCCGTCCAACTCCGTTTTTCTAGAAGATAATGGAATCCATTATCAACTATCAGCTCTTATGGTACCTAAACGGTCATCAGCTGCTTAGTGACCAGCAGTACGGTTTCCGTAAGGGTCGGTCAGCTGGTGATCTTCTAGTATACCTGACACATCGTTGAGCACAGGCGATCGAGACAAAGGGGGAAGCCTTGGCGGTTAGTTTGGACATAGCGAAGACCTTTGGTCGTGTCTGGCACAAAGCGCATCTTTCAAAGTTCCCATCCTATGGACTTTCCGAGAGATTATGCGAACGGGTCACTAGCTTTTTAGCAGACAGAAGCACTAAGGTTGCAGTCAACGGTGAATGCTCTAACTCCATGCCTGTAAATGCTGGTGTCCCGCAAGGCTGTGTGCTATCGCCTACTCTGTTCCTCCTCCATATCAATGACATGTTGCAAATAAGCAACATTCATTGTTATGCTGACGACAGCACAAGCGATGCTCTCTATACCGGCTGCGCTAACTTCTCTCGGGAAAACGTCATTGAGAGCCGAAACAAACTTGTGTCTGAAATTGAGACCTCTTTGAAGAAAGTCTCGGATTGGGGCAGACTTAATTTGGTCCGATTTAACGCCATAAAGACACAAGTCTGCGCGTTCACCGCTAAAAACTGCCGGTGGTCGTATCTCCTCGTTTTGAGCACATCCCCATAACTGCCTCAGCCAATATTGCAATACTTGGTGTCGAAATACCGAGTGAAGTCCAGTTCCGCGGCCATTTAGAGGGTAAGGCTAAATTAGCTTCGAAAAAGCTTGGCGTGCTCAACAGATTGAGACAGTATTTCACGCCGGCCCACCGCCTACTACATTACAAGGCGCAGGTTCGGCCTCACATGGAATACTGTTCTCATCTTTGGGCAAGGGCACCCCAGTACCAGCTTCTCCCTCTGGATCGCATCCAACGGAAAGCGACTTGAGTCATCGAGTGCCAGGTTGTTTCAAATCGGTTAGATCTTTTGGCGCTGCGAAGAGACGTGGCCTCGCTATGCATCTTCTATCGCTTTTACTATGGGGAGTGCTCCGAGGAGTTGTTCGGACTGATCCCTGCCGCCTCTTTTCGCCATCGTCCTACGCGACAGAATTTCCATCCCCATCATTTAAATGGTTGGCAGTCCACAACTGTGCGTTTTCCCAGAAATTTTCTGCCTCGCACGACTAAACTGTGTAATGAACTGTCGCCTGCGGTATTTCCGGACCAAAACGACCTACAAACCTTCAAGAAAAGAGCGTACTCCTTTTTAAACGGCCGGCAACGCATTTGCGACTACTCTGGTGTTGCGGGTGTCTATGGGCGGCGGCGGTAATCGCTTACTATCAGGCGATCCGTCTGCTCGTTGGCCTCCTATATCATAAAAAGAAAATTATGATAATGACATCATTTTGCTTCTAATTTTAGAGTTCGAAAAAACTCTTATACAACAGCTTTGTCCCTCCGTCCGTCTGTCTGTTATACAACTTTCATCTCAAGAACCGTAAGAGCTAGATACTCGCGGTCAACGCCATTCGACTCAGCATAGTCGATATACCCCCGAAATGACTATGACTTCTGACCTCAAGGTCACATGGTATCACTTGAGCTTTACATATTATTTGAACCATTTTTCGAACTCTAAGATTTACGGCAAATCATTGCCGATTTTCACTTGTTTTTCTTTTCCTTTACAGGCAAATTTGGATGGCAGTAGCAATTTAGAGAATCATTACGTAAAGTTATTTCAATTTACCTTAAAGATAAGCAATTCGCCGTAGGTATAGTATTATTTCATATGTGCAAAATATGCTGTTTTAAATTACATTTTCTGATTTAATACGTAATATGTCTGACCTCACGTTATGTTCACAGTTTACACATTGTACCTTTACTTCGTTTACATTAGAATAGAGAGTATTTTAAGACATATGCTGAAATCCAACCGTGGTAATGGCAGCCTGCCTGTAGGTACTTGTGTTTGTAACTCACTCATACTCTAATAAGCTCTCGTAAGCTATAAATTTGTGTTGGAAATTGATTTACGTTCGTAGTCTTATCTTCAAAAATCCACGACCTCTTCGTCGCAAATCCTATGCAATATCCCATGAGCTGCCAATTAGAAAATGGTTTGTTTTTACTTCTACCCCTGAAATACACAACATGTATAGACTGCTTGCATCGATCATCACGCATATCTAAGAACGATGGGAACAAAATTTAGAAAGTAGACGAAGATATTGCTTTATATCAAGGCCAGTCATTCTGCCTCTAAGAAAGTGGAAGCAAGAGAAAAAGAATGTTGGGACATTTCCTCCCAGTTTTAGAGCAATGAGACAGCAAACTTTACAGAAAACAGCAGCAAAATCTTGTATTGTTTGAAATTAAACAAAGGAGATGGCCAATAAATGTATGAGGCTGATCCCCAGAATGTACAGCGATTAAATATATGATAATTGACAGTTTAGACCTTCTATATAGAGAATTAAAAAGGTTCATCAAGCAAAGCAGATCTGGACAAAAGTTATGAAGGTTGAAAAAATAGATATTTTATCACTCCGATACCCTCATAATTCCATAATGTACCTATTATAGCTATGCATCTTAATCAAAACATATAGATTATGTACCATTTTTGCTAAAAAGACATGACAAGACTAGCAGTTTTTTAGTTGGATAAAACAAAGCTATCCACAGTTACCATAGTTTTGTTTTGTAGGGTTTGTGTTACAATAAAAATATAACAAAGAACATTGTTTATAACTAGCGGAGCACTCGCGTGGGGCTAAGACACTATAAAATAAAGGTGAAACAAAGTAATTGCACAAAAAGCACGAAACAACAGCAACCAATAATCAGCGCGTGAGATAAGTTTTTGTCAATGTCAATTGACAATTTCTTGACTGTTGCCATTAATTAAATCGAAATATGCCTAGGCGTTAATGTTCTTTATGATTTTGGTATAATTAATTATCTAACACTGATTTCGTATAATGGAGAGTATATTATAATTATTATTTGATATTATAATTAAGAAATATTAATATGAAGTAAGTTAGTGATGCAATAAATGTTGGAGTACAATACTGAATGCGCTTACTTATTTCATATTTTACCCTACTTTTAATTATTATTTATATTAGATGGCAATAAAATTCGTTTAAAGCGTATTCGAACTGTTGTCTTCGTTTAAATCCTTTTTTTGTGAACTTTTCTCCATATCTGCTAAGAACTTTAAGAAGATGTTCAATATTTATCATTTATTTTATGTATTTTAATTACAAATCTTTTATCAATGTACAGCTTGGGGAACATATTGGCTAAGTCCTTTATACGGATTTTATCGCGTTGTTTATTTTTTATACATAAAACGTAAAACAATATTATCTTGTATTGTGTTCCTACGATGAGGAATGTTTCGTAAAATGGCTTCTTAACGTCTAAAGCTGCAGCAGGCTTCTGGCTACAACTTCAGCAATTGACAGATTACTAAAGAGTGCCGTCTTATAGTACAGTGATCAGTGATCGTAGCACGACGTACAATTACTACAGTAATAATAAATCGAATTATCGAACAATGTATGATTCACAATCGAATGTTAATTAATACGTTTTTTTATCTTTCTACTAGTTTTATTCTTAGCATGACGATGTTCTAGTACACAGCGGAGGACGGCGATAACTAAGTTACTATTTGGTATTTTTCTTATTTCTTAACTAATCTGACAGGATTTACATTCGTATTTATATACGTGTAAAGGAATACCTAGAGGTGCCTAGGATCCCATACTATTGATATTTGAAAAGGTTTTATCTAATTCTATAGATGGCCAGTTAACGAAGATTCGAAAAACAACATTATGTTTTTTTTTATTCTAGGTAGTTGACATTTCAGTATGTCACTGGAATATTGTAAAAGTAATTTCATTAATTGTTGTTGAATTTTAAAAGAGAAACAAATAAATATAAAAATGTCGTTTCTTTGATGTACAAACCAACACATACTTTTATTTGTTCAAATAATAATTGACTATTTGTCTTATTTTATTTTTATTAATCAATTAATTAATAAAAATAAAAGATTACATTAGATTAGATTTTTGTAATGCATTCAAATGATCATCAATATTTCCATTTGCTGGGTGTTTCGAATAATTCTCACTACACACTGAACGACACGCCGGTCATAAATGACCGCGAACAATACATTTTCTTTTGTGTCTATTATAGGGCATTCAATGTGTTAATCAATAAGCACATCGCTTCTTTGCACACGTTGTGTACACATGTAAATATTTCTTTGGTATGCACCTACCATCAACCATACCTCTAACGCTGCATGAACCGAAATAGTTTAATACCTACTACAAAATAATATTAAATTATAAAATTGAGCTAGTAAATAAATGCAGAAAAAGGAACTACATATTCCAAATACATAGAAATAGGGTTTGAAATTATTTAAAACTATCTTTGACAATGATGATTACTCCTTAATTTTAAATATATTAGAAATGTGATGTCGAAATACCTTAAAACATAAATATATATAAGAATTATTATCACTTAGAACCAGTTGCCGAACCCTTATAACTAAAATTATATAAAGCAGACAGTAATTTCCTTTGGTATAAAGTATAAAGTTGTATAAGCACCCATCTTCTTTACAATCGTGTCTGGAAAAAAAATTACTAAATTAAAAACAATAAAAAAACTTTGTTAAAAAAAGAACTATAGGTATACCACATACCTATTATTGGTTTGTCGGTTGAAGAGTGAACCAGAACAACAACCGACAGAGTAAGATAATGTATAACAGAATTCCATCTTATACCTTGAACTACTCAACTATGCCTGGTGTTTCAAACTAAGAACTGAAAAAGAGAACGGTCTTGCCGGTACTTTGCTTACATAGTCTCTTTCTCAATTCTTAGCTCATCTAACCGCACTGAAGGCATATTAGTGCTAATTCAAATGTAATAAACTATAACATAATTATATTCGATAGAGGATTTTAGATTTTAAGACAAAGCCGACTTTTGGCCTCATATGAGGGTACCATTACTGCAAGCGTAATAATTGACCTCTTCCAATGAATGATCAAGTGATTCGATTGGTCATTACCAATTAAGTCAGCCAATAACAGTCATTGTTTCATTCATGAGTTTGAACGCCTGTTAAGTAATATAATATAGAAACTTCGTTGGTTTGCCTGTTGAGAAACTGGAAGTAATTCTGTCATTTGTTGCCTACGCCTAGATACTCATAATCCTAACTAATATTATAAAAGCGAAAATGAGTTAGTTTGTTACCTTTTCGCGCCTAAACCACTGAACCGATCATTCTGAAATTTTGCATATACGTTGTCAGGTGTACAGAAAGAGACATAGGCTACTTTTAATCCTGAGAAAAATTACTGTTCCCGATGAAAACAACAATACCGTTCTTATGATAATAGATGGCGCCACGTGTCTTTCGAATCATGATTGAATTATATTATTACAAGCAGAGTACAACCCGAATTGATTGTCAAATTCTAAATTAACGCGAGCGAAGCCGCGGGCAAAAGCTAGTATAGTATAAATAGAAAACGCAAAAGCCTTCATTTCTTCATTATCGCTTGCGTTAACGGTGAGGGAAAACATCGTGAGGAAACCTGCATGTCTGAGAGTTCTCCATAATATTCTCGAAGATAATAATATGTGAAGTCTGCCAACCCGCACTAAGCCAGCGTGGTCGTCTATGGCCTAACCCTTCTCATAGTGAGAAGAGTCCCGTACCCAGCAGTGAGACAGTTTAATACAGGACTGATATTATATTATATAACTGGAATGGTTCGGTTAAACCACTTTAACCAGTTCCGGAGCAACACCTCCAACATGGACGCCGGCGCATCTATTGTACTACGCGCCGCCCTCAAAGATGGCAGACACTACATGTTCTCGGTTATAAAAAGTGCCAAATTCGAGTAGTTTCCATAAAAGTGTCAAGCGTGAGCGTTTATCATTATTAATAATATTTATGTATAAAAACCGTAGTCGTTAAGAATGCAAACACATTACGCTCTGTACTTTGTACGCAATACATCTCCGTATAAAATCTATTGCTGTTTTTATTAACTGCGTACTGCAAAATCTATTGCTGTTTTTATTAGCTGCGTACGTTACTGGCCTACGTGGAGAGCCACGTAGGCCAGTCTGAAGTTGTCCAACACATAAGTGGTTTGGAACAGATCGAAGCCACTTCAACATCCTCTCATACGTAAAGGTTACCATATAAAATAACTACAACGCTGAAGACACAGTACTAGCAGATACTTTATATTGTATATAATTAGTAAATAACAAAAATACATGCAACATATAAACACACACACACACATCTTACCTTTGTTGACCGAAACCCAATGGTTAGCACACATAGGTACTTAGTCACAAAATCACACAGGTGCTGTGTAACACGTAGGTAATGACTGATAATGATAATTGTGTAATTTCCACGAAATTGAAGATGGCTCTTGCATTTCACATAAAATTAGCACTAATATAAATAAGTACATTTATATTTACTTATTTAAAAAGATTGCATATTTAATTAATGTAGTTTATCATGACACCGTATTAAAAATAATTTTGCGGGCGGGTCACGTTTTTACATACGTAAGTTAAGCCGAGTATTTTTGCGACATGTATCGATATGACCGCTTATATATAGGTAGGTACCTCTTATTTGCGCCTAAGCGTTGTTTAATTATTTTTTTTGCAGTATGTGCCACAGTAGCGGCTGCCAGAATGCGACGAGCGAGACTTATCTAAGCCTCGCTTGTCGTATTCTGGTAAAGGATATGACAAGCGAGGCTACTCAAACGTGTCAGTGAACACTACATACTCGAAAGAAATCTGACACATATATTGTATTGACGTGTCGGCGTCTTATTGGCACGAATATTATTTAACGTCTGTCTCTAGTAGAAGTGCAACGCTGTCCGTGCTCTATGAAGCAATTAGGACTCAAAACAATTGTGTGTGCATTACACAAATGTTTGTCCTATGTGGGGATTAATCTCCATAATACCCGGTGCACTGGCAGTGACGTGGAGAATGCTCAAACTATTGCACCAACCGTCTAGTCTATAAATTTTATTAAATTATTTATGTAGGTATGGTGATTGTAAATTGGACCATTTACAGCATAATATGTAACCACATTTCAGATCTTGCGACTAACGTCAGTCACTTATTGACGAAACGAAATATATCTCTTAAAAGGTACCTACTAAGTATATTTTATGTGAAAATATTTGTCTCAAAATGTATATAAATAAATAAATATCTATATATTATTTTCACAAAAAATATAGGTAGCATCTTTTAAGACAGATAGTTTAACTGAAAATAAAAAATATGTCGTTACAGTTACTCCTTATACAGGCTAATTGGTAAAAGACTGAACATATTGAAGGAGGGTATTTAATACTCGATGCTGAACCCGAATATCTAAAAAATAGGTACTTAAAATTTGTCCTAGTTATCCAATAAAAACTTAATGTGCGGACACTCTTGCGCCCGCCCGCAGCTACCGCACCCCGCACTCTCCCGAAATTTCACCCCCGCCCGTCCTTTTCTTATCAAAGGTTATTAGCCTCAACAGTTGTGTGCGCAGTGTCCACATTTTATGGATATTTCATACAAATTTTCGTAACGATTTTCTTTGCAGGTTATACAGATTTTATATTTATTTCTTTTTTATACGTTACGTCTGACCATAAATTATCATGTCCTTAATTATGTACAATGTTTAACCAGTCACACTGTATAATATAGTAATAAATAAAACAATAAACTCGAAATACGCATTTAATTCGAATATCTCACGATATACAGATAAGTACATGGTTAATACAAATACAATAAGATACAGCTAGCACAGATCAACAAGATACAAAACTTTTGTACAAGTTATACAAATAACAACAATTCTGTTAATTACATATTTAGCTTATGTCACTACGTTACGTCATAATAGTTACATCCTTTAAAGTTATAGAATGGAAAATTACATAAATAATAAAATATATTATCGCTCATTATTGATTAAAATCTTTTGTTACCTAAAAATTACCGTGTTATAAACATATCACGTAAAAAACGCAAGTCAAGGCCGGTGCGCGGGTTGTATGCAACGTGTAAATGAGAGTGATGTACCTGCTCCAATAATACCAGTGACCCTATTAAACCACATAATATGTAGCTTACTACAATACCTCGCGCATGTAGCATTATTAGACTAGTTTAATAATATAATGTCGTCAAACAGTTACTACTGGCAAGCAGCTTACAATCCCTGTCTTGAGGCGCTCATAGCCAGTTGCACTTACTGATCGGTAAACGATTAGCGAGGTTAAGTAACGTTGGGTGCGGTCAGTCTATAGATGGGTGACCGCTTTGTGGTATTTCATCTGAGTGTCTCCGTGCTTCGGAGGGCACGTAAAAAGTCGGTCTCGGTTGCTGTCAAATTGACAGCGTTAAGCCATGTCAGAGGCCTACGGGCGGCTTGATCAACTCTTGACAACAGGTTGGCCACTATCCACACGAAAAGAAGAAGAAAGAAGAAGACTGTCTTGAAATAGGATATTACATTTACGCGGTAACTAGCCATTATTTTTCTGATACATTTACACATAATCAATGAGACACTGTTGCAGTAGATTTTATATAAAGTTATTGAGTTTCGTGACGTAAGCTAAATATGTTCTCACATTTACTAAACCTACAGAACATGGACTACATCGGTGGAATAAATGAAATTGGCCAAGAGATTATTATCAATAAAATTTATTAAAATATAACTTAATTATATTGAATTTCATTATGCAATGTAAAAAGTCTTAATATAAAATAATAAAATATAACGCGTCTACAAGAAAGTATGTCCTATAACTTCTGAAAGAAATAGCTTTTGCGTTTTTATTTACATTAATACCATCGTATTTGTGAATTACTGGCAATGTTTATCCTCGATTTCCAAACGCCTTATTATTTTATTTCTTTTACGTTCTATTATGTGTCAAAATCAAACTTATGGTCATGTCAAATGATATGATTGAGTGTTCGTAATACAGTCAACCAATCGCAGCAGAAGACTTGCGTTCGATCGTCTAGTAACTAATTGTTGTGTTGATATACCTTTCAGAAACCATGGGTTTAACTACTAATAAAAAGTTGTCTCTTAATAAACACAAACAATTTCAATCATATTGTACGTTCATTTTGAGTAATTAAAATTTAGATTTGTATTCTTTTTCTTGTTCTTTTTAGTGTAACTTCATTTAGATTTCACAAAGCAAGTGATTAAAAAAGTAGAGGTATTGTCTTGTCTTATGCGCTTTTAGTTTATTTCTTATAGACATGTTATATTATAAAATTGTAATAATATTCAATAACATTACAGATTTACATTTTATTAAAAGCAGATAATGTTTGTGTTAATGTAAAATTAATAGAAATTAAATAACACTGAAAGATCTATTGTATATGATGAAGGTTTCTACGGATCGAATTTTAATAATATTTCTAATTTTACCTAATAATAGTTTTTGTTTGGAAGGCTACCAATATTAGCTACAAGCACTCAGATGCCACGATTACAATTTTAACATTAATTTTGTACCATACAGTAATGATTAATTTATGTATAAAATGATAAAAATAAAAATGAGACCGTCCAAACATTTCTAATGGCATTATTACTGCGTGCGCGGGAAAGAGATAGCACGTTAGAGAGTCTATAGCTTTGTCTCGTTCCCGTTCAGGCAATAATTGCTGTAAGAGATGGTGATACAGTCCCAGATGGTTAATAAAATATATTTCCGACTGTAAAATGATTAATAAATGATAAAAATAATAATTAATATAATCAGTAATTACTGTATAATGAAGAAGGAGGCGTATTAAAGGTAAGAATTTACTAAAATAATAAGAGATTGGTCTACTTAAAATTAAAAGATACTCATATTAGTATCAAAAGATTTTGTAAAATGAAATTCTTTTACGTAAATAAAAACCAGATCTAATTTAATCAGTCTATCAAAGAACTAAAACAGAATAGATGGCATTGAAATAAGACAGAATACTGCTCTTGTTTAATTTGTGGCGGATTCTAACTGTGCGAAGAAGTTACAGCTAGTGACGAGAGATGGCGCTGTATTTAATTGCTTACTACTCCATTTAACCTATGGAAATTAAATCGCGCAAACAAAGTTTGCAGTGTGTTACTATATTTACAAATTCATCCTGCCTGTTCGGTGGATCGTGTCGTAAGAGCATCACAACTCATTCCACCGCAAATTAAACAATTATGACATTATTTTTAATTAGTGTGTATGTTTTACAATATATAATTAACCCCTCGTATGCAGATCTACGCAAGACACAATGGTTCTTTTATTTTACTGAGGTTGCTGCAGCCGAGAGGTTAATTAACTCTTAACTCAGTAAACAAATCGAATGTGAAAATCATTACGCTCGGATCATATCTTCAACAATAATGGCAATATAAAGACTATTTCTGCTCTATAAACATTCACTTATGCTAAAATATATTCAGACGATGTTTTATAATAAAATTAAAGCAAGAGCATACAGATGCCTAAAATAAAATAAAAAGGTACTGATATGAGAAGAAAATTAAATAAAACTTATTAAATAACATGATTTTGCACCTTCACAATTCAAATTAATGTTTTACTGATTATTTTATCTTAAAGTAAATAATTAAGATATTTATTTAAGGCGCCTAAAAGAAAGGTATATTCAAATAAAAGTAAATAAAAATTATTTCCAAAGGCAGCACCTTCAACCATAGAAGGCAGATTTTCTAGAAATTATTATTCACAAATGATTAGAATGATGTAATATACATTAGTACTTTTAAGAGCCAAAACTAAATATCTTCAATTTGACAATGGCAGTGAGTAGATACCTATTCTAAAAATAATATATCGAATAATAGTAATAGTATTAGCATTGATGAGAACACTTTTATCAAAGATTTGGCTTGATTTTATCAACATTTTATTTGCCCTATTTATTTATCAGTTAATATAGGCAACTGGAGATCAAGATCATACGGGACATTATATAAGTGCGAACTAGACAAGATATAGACCCCAATAGACCTCTTTATGGAACCCAGGTCATGAAACACCCTAATTCCTATTAGAGACCCCTCTGGCATAATTATTCCATATTTAATAAAATATGACAAGCGAGGCGAAACGTGTAATTGTCAGTGTTGCCTACTCTAGACTCCATCCGTCAGTCGGTTCGAATATAATTATACATTATTGTTGCAGCATATATTTCGTCCTCTAATTAAAAATTATTAACATTTCCAAACTTATTATAATTATACTTAAGTACGCAATTATGGATTAAAATAATATTCAATATTAAAAATAATATTAATATTAAAGAACATACATAATTATATTACTTTCTCTCGCATTTGAGCTCCAGTGTTGCCATTTTTGAAATTGGTATAAGCACCGATTATACAAAATACTTACCGTTGTTTGTTAGCGATTACAATAATTAAGCTATAACAGTTACGTACAATAAATAGTTGGGTTATAGATGTTTGTATTTATTGCAATATATACAACAGAATCAAGTTCATAAACTCACTGACTTGTGATCACGATATGGGCAAACGCGATGAATGGTTTTCGTTTTTTCAGATAAACAAAGATTTAAATAATAGATATACTATCTACGTTTAAATATTATGGTCACGTTTTTAGATCGCGGAGTTGTCACACGACACAGAGTACTAAAATGACACCTGATTTATAAATATAGTATTATCACACTCACTCATATTGAAAATTCGTCACTATCGTTCTCTGCCTTGTACACGCAGCGTCACATCAACCTAGACTGTTTGGACTTTGAACTATTAGAAGTTGAACGCTGCGAATCGTGCGAGATCGTGTGTTATATTTTTGTTACACTCTATCCTTACCATTACATCGACACCACTATGCACTGTCCCTTTCTGACAATTCTCTATTTTGTATGTAGCGTAGTTATGCGTATATAGGGTGTCTAACTTGATGTGTAGTCGTGTGTACATATAATGTAAGAGCTCACTCTTTTAGTGTGGATACTTTTCGTGCGATCTAAGTGAGGGCACATCTGTGATTTAAATCTTTATGTTCAAAGCCATCAAAGTGTGCAAATGCTATAGTATATTTATTATATTCGAGACTTATTGTACAAGTTGGTTAAACTACTTTTTTATTTTTATTTAGCACTAGTATTCTTTCAGTGTGCTTTGTTGTGATCATTCTAGACATGCTTTGGCTAAATTTAAAGATTAAAATAGTAACAAGACGAATTTCACTTTATTTACTTTTAAAACTATTATTAAAAATGTACTTGTAGAAATATAATAAACTAATACATTATGATTTTCACTTACCAAAAAAAAATAGAATCATATTGTAATAATTACTAAGGCTACTTCTCACACAAAGTGGAGGCCTGTGTCGGAAATCATTATTATAAATAATACATTAATATATTTAAAATACATTAATTCATATTACAAATGATTAGCGTGATATCTGACAGATTTATATATCAGACAATTGTCACAGTATGTATAAACTATACTATGTTTATTATATTAGTATTCGAAAAAGTTTACGAAATTGATATTATAAAATTATGTAAGTATTATTTAGGTGTAATGAATACCATTAACGTAAAATCTCCGAACATAGAAATCTTTACACAAAACGATACTGGTTTCATTATAATTCCGTTATTATATTGCAATAAATACTCCAATATATTTATAAGTTGAGGCGCGGCGTACAGTATCACATCGGCAAGTCGTCGCTTAGGGACAGTCAGCGCCATCTATTAACGAGTCCGTGAACTAGGACAGCTCCTCTTCGTTTAGTGCGTCGGAGTGTATCTCGTAACTAGATATCGTTATTCTTGATGTTTCAGATCGTAAGTGGATGATTTCCGCCTGTTTATGGAAAAATATTATGAGTACGCACTTTGTGATATTATTAATTTATATTATGTTTGTCAAGTAACTAAAGATTGCGGCCATATTACAGAAAATAAAATTTGTTAATTTGTGTGTGATAGATTTGTTTAGTGTGGCACGTTTCGTTTTTCTATAAATCTTTATTTAAAGCTTAGCATGAAAAAATACAAAATGGTAATGCTTTTTTATTCTTGTCAGTCTAAAAATTATACATATTTTTATTTTTGTATGTAGCGAAATAAATTCAAACAGAGCAGATACTTTTATATACGCATAAATCTAATTGAATTGCTCTTTTTATTATTTTACATAATCTATATGCCATCTTGTCCGATCAATGTCTTAGGAGTATACTTTGTAAATATATGCAATCATATCCTTGGCACCCTTTGGCGCCCTAGAGCGAAAATTACCCTTAACACTTGATTTCTATCTTTTCTTCATAGCTTTAAGGGCAGTTATTTACTAAAAAATATTGAATACTGGCTGTTATTAACTAAACAAATTTAAAAGTTCTCTAACTTTAGGTTAAATTTATAAAATTTTCCGTTAAAGAATATATTATTATTTTATATTTCTTAAATATGACTGCAACTTTTACTTATTCATTGTAAAATAATTATTATAATTTCGTAATCACTCATATTAAAATATACAGTACCTAAAATAGTGCGTGAAACTCTTTTTATAGTTTATTATTATTACCATATTAATGTTAAAATTTAATTTTATATGTTATTGTAAAGGATCTAAAACTGTTTAATTTATACTAATATTAGTGGTCTGCTAATGTTAAAAATAATAACCCTGTTAGTAATGGCGTAGGTTAACTGTAACAGTGTTTCGTCGCTTATTCATCAAAGGAAGTGATATATTATGTAGATTTAAAATTAAATAACAACTTTATAAACGTTTACTTTTTAAGTCTGATATCGTAATGTTACAATACATATAACCACCTACATGCCACTTGACAAGAATGCGTCAAGTACGCGAAAATACTTAATATCACAGCATACTGATTACCATATCTTTTTAAAGGTAAATTTCTCTCTAACATTGGTGTTTATCGAAGCCTAAATACTTAGATTATCCCATAATTATATTTTTTTAAATAGGTATCATATTATGCACTGTTACAATTTCCTTACAACCTCTTTAATTGCTTAATTATAATTATACAAAATAAAATTCTTACCTTTTAAAAACATGTAATCCAAATTAAACTAATATTACAGGTATCCGCTTTAAGCCAGTCGAAGGTAAGCTTGAAGCATGATTTCTACTAATTTAGTAGTTTTTTAAATAGATGGTAACTCGAATGGAAGAAAACTGAAGAGCAGCAATCTAATGACTGCTATGTATGAGACGCTAATAGTATAAGTATGAGACAGAGTGATAACTACTGTTTTAAGAAACTCATCGAAATTTATGTATTGGAAATTACGACCGTGGCGGGCGTAAGGAACAATTTTAACTGTCACGCAGCCAATGGTATACGTCCTGGGTTTTATTACATTTTACTCGATTTACCTTTTAAAGCAAACCTCATATTATATCATTTACTTTTCTGAGTACAAATAACTAAATAAAAATCTGATGCGCATATAACCTATAATGTATTTATTGTCTTGAACCATAGGATGCAGACGCGATTATAGCAAAAACGTGCACCAAAAATGGAGATATAGGGTACCTATTATGGGTATTTTTTCATTGGCTCAAATTGGCTCAAAAACTGGCTAAGTTGAATGTTACTTCAGCCAACTCAATAATAACTAATATTTGGTACTTTGTGACCTATTTATACGAAGAAATGGATTCTGACTTTGTATTTATGCGGTGATGCCCATTCCATGACCGCCACGGACGTAGTTAAAAATGTATCTATTTTCATGCATTATAAAATATGTCCCTGTTTCTGATGTAAATTTTTTTTTTATGTTTATTTGATGTTTTGTTTTAATTAAAAGGATAATTATCCTACATTTTACTATGTGTATCGATAATGTATAGCGGGTATAGTACTACAGTAGTAAATCAAATTTTATGCCAAAATTATGTCTAGTTCGTAATTTTTTGTTTGCGTGCGTGTATATAGCAATATTAAGTACCATGTACTTAATATTGCTACATACAAATGTCTTACATCTAAGCAATGAATACTCACTGTAATTATTTTTCATACACATTCCTGTCTAACACTATTTTCGATACATAACCATTCAGTGATTTGTGTATCCTTAATCAAGGCTCTGGTAATCTCGTAAACAGATTTCAAACATTTTATAAATGTTTTATAAAAGCAAATAAGTTATAACTCCAAAAAGAACTAAACAGGTATATAAAATAAATAGGTAAATACCAAAACAATGAATGTGCCGATATTTTCTCAAATATTTATTCTACATGTCGGTCGTTTTAAATAGTTAACAACAACAAAATATACATTATTGATATAATAGTAACAACGACGAAACGTAACAGTTTATACACACCTGACTACGTTTTTATAAGGGTGACCAACGAGAAAATGGTTTTGAAATTGGTAGATTTTGAGCCGAATTAGTTTTAGTTTTGAATATTTTTATGGTAAACTCTCGTTACATTTGATCAAGAACCATTTAGGTAGGTTAAATTTAATATTTCATTGTTTTCGATTTATCTTATTTCTTTTGAACTGCAAGCAATTGTTAAGTCACGTGGTTGAACACTGAACTAGTTTTTTATAAACCAACTAACTAAGCAAAATATTAGTTCTATGATTGCATTGGGACTCATAACTTTTGAATTGTAAGCTTGAATTTTAGTACATCGTCGTGATAGACAACATCGATTTTTTCTAATGGCCTATTATAATTTTATACCAGACTGGAAAATAAAATCATTCACGCCAGCTATGAGGCACATAGCTGTTATTGAATTTTATAAATAATAATTATTGTATTTGTCAACACACAATATTGTCGCAATATATTTTCCTGTAACCACTTATTAGTACACTTACTTATTTGTACTAAACTATTATTTAATTTCAATGAACACATTCGATAATATTAATATGCGATTAGGTCACCACTCATAAAAAGGTATAATTTAGTTGATCTGTAAGCATTTTTACAAGATTTTAACGCAGCTGAGAAACGATGTAATATTTAATAAAATATTTTCTAGTTACATAAATTTATTTCGTCTCGCGAATCGAATAACATTGTAACTGAAAAAGTAAGATTTCTAGAGGCATAATAAATAATTTTAGGATATTCCAAAACGAGAACCCCGTTTTTTAAGCATTTAATAAAATATTTTATAGTTACATAAATTTATTTCGTCTCGCGAATCGAATAACATTGTAACTGAAAAAGTAAGATTTCTAGAGGCATAATAAATAATTTTAGGATATTCCAAAACGAGAACCCCGTTTTTTAAGCAGACCTTGAATTTTTTTGTTATGGCATCTTACAACATTTAAATTATATATTATATGGACTTCGATCAAATATACCATAGATGCACATTCTCATACAAAAACCGCGTTAATATGTGGCACTGACCAGTACTACTTACTTATAAGTGTCTGCATTTATTATGCAATCCAAGAAATAAACTGGAATAACCATTGAACGCCCACTGAGAAACATTTTGTAATAGTTTAGTTACAACGCGTCAATGTAAAGCGTCCTAAGTGTGTTACTCGCGATATGCAAGCGTACTAAGTATATGGTACGGCCTCCACCGTAGTAGTGGTATCGATTCGCTCTCGCTTACGGGCAGCGCACGCAAGAATGAGTGGGACAGGTGCATAATATAGCGCATACGACTGATTTATGCACAGTTTTGTTGGGGCCGTTTTTCGAGCGACGATCGTGCATCTATGGTATATTTGATCGATGTATATGGAGAACATAAAATCGTTATTGGTTATAGTGTCTTCAAGAAGTTGTTTTAACTTACAATGTTATTCAATTCGAGTATAAATTTATTGCCATTAAATTTTTTATATTATATTTCTTAATAACAATGGTATGTCACAATGTTGCTTTATTTATATATTTTAATCAATTTATTTCAAAGTAAAAACACTTACAGATCCCTTACTGTTTCATTAATATTATTACACTCACATGAAAGCGGATTATATGTATTTCAAAAGCGAACAACGACTGCTTTTGTTATCTGACAACCTTCATTTTATTAGCGTAATTGCTATTATACAGATTAAATACGAAAAAATTTAGTTTTGGTCGACATTGTGTTGGCAAGACTGGATCCCGTGGCAGTTATTTTTAAAAAAGGAAGGAAAAGGAAGATACTTTTTAACATTTTTTAACTAATTTGTACTAAGTATAGCAAACGAATTGATATGACATATTAAGTACGTAGTCGTTTTATGACTAGTTTAATTTGAAGGTATAACAGAAGAAACAACTTTTAGTACTTATATCTACTAATATCTTTTGTTGATGCAATTACTACTGACAGCTCCGGCTAGGTTTTGTAATTATTTGGGTTTTATATCGTTAAGGTGACAGGCAGGGCCAGCGTAAGGGGAACATTTGCCTAACCCTTCTTATACTGAGAAGAGGCCCATGCCCAGCAGTTGGACAGTTTAATACAGGGCTGATATTATAAAGTGACAGAGAAGCATACGGTATACCTGATGGTAAGTCGGATACCGTGGCTTACAGACGCTTGCAAGTCACTCGCGGGTTACCAACGTTATAAAAAGAATACTCAGCTGCGGTCTACTATACGAAGTGGACAAAGAATTGTGCCTCTTACCTTTTATATTAATTTCTAAGCCGGAACTGATACAGGGTGCGTAAGATTCATATAGTAATATCAACGAGAAGTCACAAGTATACTTTCATTCTGACACCCTGTTCATTAGAGTCTAATTCCACTAAAGTGATCAGATCAGTCGATTGCTGAGTATGATTAGATGAAGTCAGTCGAAACCTTTCTTTTGGGACTTATTTAATAGTTTGTGTCTATTGTGGGTAGTTTTAAATAAGAACAAGCTAGTCTAATTAGGTAAATTAGTACAACTGTCAAGTATTAATAAAAGTAATTTATTGTAAATGTTTGTTTGTTGGATATGTCTACCAGAACGCTATAAAATAAGTCCCAAAGTACAAAAATTTGATAAAATTATTACTTACTACAATAACTAAGTTACATAGTCTAAAACATTTTTGTTATAAAAAAATGGGTCCGTTATTTTTGGCATTTTTAAATATTTAGAAAACTGCGTACTGTAACATACATTATCTAGCGTTTCATTTTACGATATTTTTTTCAACAAGACAATGGCAACACTTATTTTAAGAAAGTTTTATCTGCCAACGTTTATTATTGCTTAATTTTCTTTAATCATAACTTAAATATTCTGCGCCATATTTACGTGAAAGCATTGTTTTCGCATTCCTCAAAATGGAAGCACCCCATCTTTGTGTTTATTTTTTCATAATAATATTGAAATTGCCACGACAAAAAATCCTAATAAGCTAGCGTCGTAAAAACAGACTGTTAAGCGATATAAATATGCTATTGATATTATTTTGATCATTTGTAATCCTTTTCTACTCTTTCTTTTAAATGCAACTATAATCCACCATGGAAGCAGCGTCCAAAGAAAATGAGCATTCATTAATATTATGCGCTATAAAACAAATTATGCATAGATTATGTATAAGTAGAAAGTAATTAGGTATGTAGGCGTGTGCGCATTGTTAGAAATAGATAATGTTACCATTTTAAAAGTCTATAATTTACCAATCCATGCAATAATATTTCTAAATGGAAACATCTTCTATTAGAAATATGTTATAAAAATAAACGGCTAAAACTATTTCTTTTTAAATGTATTTGGATGAGATAGTCTGTGTAACCAGAAACATTCAGAAATATCATATCGCTAATTAATTTGGTCATATGCTGTATGAAGACCAAAGAATGATAAATTACGTATCGCGTATACGTCGTACCAACAACCAATATTCTTTTAGAATGCTTAAGTTACGAAAACTTATTTTAAATAGTAATCAAAATCAATTAATGATTACTTTTAATCATAAAATATTTTATTTATTCTTACAGAGACAGTATTCTAGTAGTTTCATGATGATTCGAAAGAAGTCGAAATTGTCTAGAATGAGGTGTAGTTGGATGAAATATTCGTGTTTTTGCCGTTTATTTTGTAATAATAAGCTGTAGCGTGTACAATGCTTGTTAGTTGTGTTGTTATTGAAATTTTCCACCAAATAATGTAGATTATTCAACAAAATACTTACCCATGCCTGTGTTAGCAAGTTTATTAAAGAGAAAGTTGATACGAAAGTCATTTAAATATCATTTTCAAGAATAATTTCTAATGTCAAACTATTAATGTAACTTTAATAAAATATATTACATTTTCAAATGTGGTATTCATCATTTTCTGCAAGTTTTAATACTACTATGATAGTAATATTTTTTGAAGCTGGTAACATTAACGGCAATTCAGTAGGGTTTTGATTTTCTTATCAACTGTCTCAGTAATAGTGAGCGTAATAACTAGAGTTAAGGTGTGAAACAACTCACCACTTCGGTGGTGAGACAGTTGATGGTGGTCGGGGGGGCGCGCGCGGGCGGAGGCGGGGGGCGCGGGGAGCGGCGCCCGTCGCACGGAGTCGCACCGCGGGCTGGTGTTATTGGGTAGCCTGTCGACACGGGATTAACATCCACATTATACCAAACTAAGATATACAGCCGTCATAATGAACAAATACGTACCTACCAGTATTTCTATATTTAATACAAAAATACTGGCAGATGCGTCTTTTTTTACTTATACCTACCAAATACGTAAAATACGCAATTTGGAAAAAAATTATTGTTAAGTCTTTTTTAATTATGACGGCAGTGTAGTAAAGCCGTGGTATAATTATTATAAATATTTATAGAAATTAAACTGCTTTAAACGGATTTTATCGCGGTATTTTTTTACACTTTATTACATAGTAGGTAGTAGTGTAACAGTTTTCAAAATTATGTAATAAAGTGTTAAATAAACAACGCGATAAAATCCGTATAAAGTAGTTTAATTTCAATGAATAACATTCGCGTAAACAGAAGACAATATTATGTAAATATTTATATTTATTTATATATAAGATACCATAAAGCAATATTAGAAGTAATTCTATAGCCACTTGGTGTCTACAATATTATGAACTTTCAAATGCACGGATGGCGTAGTTTAAATGGTCGTTTAGTCATTGACACCATGCCGAGCCGCCTTGTTATTGCCACTGCGTCAAATCGCTTTGCCATTACCACTACGCCGAGTCTTGAGCGTCCGATCCCCACTCGGTACAAAAATTTGTATGATCCACAAATAGTTGTTCTAAGTCTGGGTCTTATACGTAAAGCCGCCAGCAACAAAATAAGATTTATTGAAAAATATTAAGTTTTGTATAAAAAGTGATAGAACAAATTTTTCAAGTATATTGCAAAGAAGACACGGACTTCCTTGCATCATACTATAATAAAAGATTTCCCTTTAACCCAATACAACGTATAGAGACTCGCGCCTATTGCCTGGAGGAGTAGGCTGGAACTACGGATTTCCAATTACTGAGATCTTTAGCCTAAGCTTTTCTTCCTTTATTTCATAAAAGTAAGAAGCACATATCAAAGCTACCCACCTTGTTCACTACTACTGGACTCGGTGAAGCTAGGCGTGCCCTCCGTCCACGTAGGCGTCGAGCCCTCAACGGATGCAGGCGGCGTCCAACAGACACTGGAATACAGCCTTAATATTCAATGCGATTAGTCTAATATCCTTTTCTATGTTCCAAACTCAAATCGTTCTAGTGCGGACCAATCAAATGCTTTAGACAACTCTTTAAATAAAAATTGACCCCTGAAGTATACCTATACCAGTACTATGGTAAGAGATTTGCAAAGAATCAATTGAATCAATAGTGTTTAACATGAAAATTAGTAGCTATCAATATTACTGAAAAATAAAGTAATTTTAATTATTATCAATTGAATTTTGCTTATTTATCCTGCGTCTAATCTATCTCCAGTCGTGTAGGATCACCATACTACCGGATTATGAGAGTGTGGGTATAGAGAGTGCACTTGTGTCAGAGGACACACTTGTGAACTATAATGTCTACTGCATATGCTAGTCTCCGTTAATTGGCGACCGTTACCGAATTACTGAAATCCGATTAGAGGATATTTTGTATGTTAAAAATAGTTTATAATTAGTACGCAAGAATGATGGTGATGAGAGTAAAATAGAAATTATACTGACATAAGATTCATATAATTCGCCCCTAAAACGATTTGTATTTGGAATATTACAGACAGAGATATAAAGAAAATATTAGATTGTCTTAAAGACCACGGACGTCTTTCTTCATACTTTTCTAATAGTGAGCCAATAACTATCAACTTTACTTATAAACTAATCTCATATATAAGAAGTAGCTAAATATTAACTAGCGACTTATCAGATGTTTTTACCTAAAAACATTACTCAATGTTGACTATTAGTTAAATTATAGGTACTTAAGTAACAGCAGCGAACCGTTGATCCAAAAGTAATCATTGATCTAGGACTTCAGACCTATTTAGTTGACAGGTTGCCAAGAATTAGTTAACTTGGGTTGTATGTGATTTTGCAATAATTTCATCTTAAGTATTCCGCACTGTCCCATCCTAATTCGGAGCAGTAAAACACTGCAACTAGACCCCACACACTGATATAATTGGATGATGATAATTGCGTTTACCTGGCATCATTACTGCGCGCGCTGCTCAACGCAGCTGGCGTCAGCGCTAATGACGATGCAGATGACGTCGTCATCACGCTTGCAGCACTAGACGCCCCTCGACGTCTTCCTGAAGCACTCGAAGACGTTGTCGACGAAGAATTGGTGCGAGATGTTCGCGGAGGTGGCGCTTCTTCGAACGGCGGCGGCGGTGTCGAACAACAGGACAGCGGCGCGCCCGCTGAGGGTGAACTAGCGTTACTACATGGACTAGCCAGGGCTTGGAATTTTCTAGATGCTACGAGAAATATTCGGAAGTTTCTAGAATATTATCTACTAGATAAAAATATTGGAGAATGTTTATTTGGTACGTGTGAAGGTTCTATTTTCTACGGAAAATGTTAAGGTGGTTTCAAGCTGCAAGATGACTAATTCAATTATAGCGCAATATATTAAAAGACAAGCAGGAAAAATCTCAAGAAAGTAAATTTATTGTGTTCATAATTACTTCTGAAGTACATTACTAAATTTATTTTCTTGAAATTAAATAATGGTATTATTAAAATAGCTATATTAAGATATTATATAGTAGTAGTACATACATACACCTATAAAGAACACAACTCTACATTTGGTGTTACCTCAACTTTATTTGTAAAATCTACCACATCAAGTCGATGTATGAAAACAAAGAAGGCAGAATATAAAAGTATTATAATAATTTAAGTATATTAGATTAAAACAAATTATTAAAGTTACAAACATCTCATAAAATCTATCAATTATAATAATGATTTTCTTCCTCGTAGAAAAATTTTAGTTCTATATCTGACTCCTATTTTCAGTTTATTCGTTATAGAAAATGACTTTAAAATAATTCTAAAAACATCTTTAAAAATGCAGAAGTGGTTATTTAAAACTTAAATTAGCACAAACGTGAAGAAATTGAAATATGGCGTAATATGGAAAAGGATGCATAATCTAAGGTATCGGCACAAAGCTGTTAAAAAAACAACAACGACCGAGCAAAACTAAAATAAATTCGCGCTACAAAATACAAAAATGGCAGTCATTTAGGATCACAACACATTCTACAAACAACTAAATACATGCTAAACAATTCAGGCTTTGAGCCCAGGCTTTGAAAATAGTTTCTTCGTCCAAATTTACGTTTTTTATCATCGCATTATGTTTTTGTTTCCATTATACTTGGCAATATTATTTTATATTGGAATTACGTCCAACACAATAATTTACAATACTTCCTCAAGATCTTTTCTCATTTTAATAATCTTTTTCTTATCAGATTTCCTCTTAAAACTGCCTTTCTTTTTCTGTCTCGGTATTTTATTTGGAGTTTTTGTTAATGGTGTTTCAGAAAACTTTTTTATCTTCTCATGAACATTGCCACTGATTGATTTAGATACGACTGGATTTACAGTAGTCGTGGTCAGTGAGAAATGCTTCTTATCAATAGATGTCAAACTCCCATATGTGTATTCTATGGGTTCAAACATTTTCTTAGTCTCTTTAACCAGTACTTGAGTGTCTGATTGTTTTTCCGAACGCTTGCTATCTTGAGACGAGGATATAGAGCTTCGCCTTGAGCTGTCAGAGTCAGTTTGAGCTTTCCAAATATGTTTTTGGAACATATCGATTTTAGATTTCGCTTTCTTATGACAGATTACTTCGTCCTTAGTCATGCCACGAGTCGTGCCGTAGCTTCGAATTTCCACTTTTGGCTTTGCCTTTTTCTCTTGAGAACGATTTTTATCTCTTTTGGACTGATTTAAGTTTAGCTTTTTGGTAATGCCCGATATAATACCAGGTTTGGAACCATTTTTCTCAGCTTTGGTTTCAATATCAGCTTTCGTAACCTGCTCGACTTTTGGTGCATCAATTTGAGATACTTTCTTTAAAGTTTTAGCTGCTGAAATTAAATCTGATGACTTAACGTTGTGTACACTGACTTTCTCTGTCGAAGAATCTAAAGCAGTCGGTGATTTTCTATATAATTTATCTCCAATGTGTGTTACAACACCTTTGACGAATTGCGATGGACTTTTAGTTTGCCTTCCTTTTGGCTCGTCGTTGTATTTTTGAACCACAATCCTTTCCTCACTACTAGATTCAGTAAGTGACGTGTCATCATAATCGCCTGAATCTAAATGTTCCATAAGAGCTTTATCAATATTAAATTTGGCCATCATATTTGTCTGAACGACCAAAGCTTTAGCAGGGTGCGATCTTTCTGTAATACTCTCAGCTTCTTCGACAAAATCAAGGAATGAGTTAGATGCTACCAATTTTGTTATTTTAACAGAACTCTCGGACACAGACGGTGGGATGCGACATGCAATGGGTTCTTTAAATATAAAGTCATGCCCGTAAAAACAGAAATCATCGTCGCTGCTCGTGATAGGTGTTTGTGGAGGAATGTCACTCACAGATATGCTTAAGTTTGGATAATCACCTTTGGTATCGATGCTAGACGCTTGTGAATTGCCTCCTCCTCTTTTAGCTTTTGGAGACCCTCGAGGAGGTACTGGCGGTGGGACTCTCTGCTTTTGAGACCCTTTCAACACAGCTGGGAACGCTATGTCGGGTTCTGACACGGCTGTCGTCGTCTTAGCCGCCGACACAGTGACTTTGGCGGCTGTGGAAACCGGCGAAGTCACTGACGTCGGCGTTATATGCGCTGTCACGTCCGACAAAGAAACTGGTGATCGACAAAAACGCTCAAAATTTTGTATAGGTTTATTAATATCAATTAAAAATACACAATAAAATGTATAAACGAAAATTTGGCACATTAGATAAAATCATCGTAACAATAAAATATTAAAAGATTTGTGTTTAAAATGGAAGCGTAGTTACAGACGGTATAGTTACATATCCAAAATAGCATGTTTGAATTTATATTTTTTAGATGGAGCTTGACCGTTTAAGGTATCGTATTTTTTATTGGTGCATTAAGTTTATGATTTTTGAGTTGATAAAAATAAATTACAGCATGCAGTTTTAGGGAGTATGAAAATAAAAGCCAAGTTGATGGAATACCCAATAAGAAAAAGTTCCAATAGGTCAGCGCAGCGTGAAAAAGGAGAGATAACATGGACATAAGTTTGTTTATTTACGAATGTGTATTTATCTTAACGGCCCATTGGTTTGTGACGCAAAATCCCGCCAGTGGAAAGATAAATATAAATGACACTTTTAGGCAGCTGTCATATTAAATGTTACTGAATGATATCTAGCACTGTTTCTTTCCAGTAACGTGGTTGTACGTCACATGCAGTGTGCATAGGGCTTAATTTATGAAGCAAAAAGCGTAGCAAGGGAGGTCAGACTTTGCTCTTTTTACCATTTATTTAATTCATTCTTTCAAGTATCAGAATGAGAATATATTACATGACGGAAATTAATTTTGGTCGAGTTATGATGATGTTTTAGACGCACGACAGTCAAAGCTTAAGCAACAATGATTTATTTAAGTAATTTTGAAGCCTATAGCATAGGCAAGTACTGCTTTTTACTGTCTTAAATTGCTCAGTTGGAAAAGAAATCTCTTTTCTTCTACATAAGACTAACAACAGACCAAGTACCTAAATGATAATTATACACTATTCATTTTATCATTTAGGTAAACTGCGGCTACAAAAACTTGCTCATGGATGCCTAGTATTGTAGACATCAATGAACCATGGTAACCACACATCATTAGGGGCAAAAGGGTGTTTATTTGGTCGTAAGTCGTATAAAATATGTAAGTATTTCTTTTTCAATGGCGCAATTTTCTGACAGTTAGCGTGTCTGCTTTAGGCATTTGGACTATATCAATCATAGTACAGATGAAAAGCAGCAAATAAATATAATGGTAGCCAATTTTCGTGTTTATAATTTCATATATTTATGAAAAGCAACAGATGGATGACGGGAGAAAGCAGATTATTATGCCAATTATATTTTCTTAATATTCATTATTTATTAGTAGTGTATACTCCTTGCTACACTTCTTGTTATACATAATTTATTTAAATATATTGGCACTTATAATTTAATTAATTATTTATTTTTCTGATACAGTCACCATAGGGTAGTAGTAAGTATATTTCTGTGGTAATTATCAACACTAAAGCAATAAAATAATGCGTGTCTACTACCCTCTGTGTGACTGTAATATGATACAACAACATACTCGCGTAATCAATCATCTTAAAACATTTTATTAAGCATTATATTTTTACAGGTTATTTTTTAAAAGTATTGTGACTTGGTTAGCATCATAATCACAGAACATGGAATACTCTAACATTTTACTTTCCTCACGACAACACACGCGCGTCAGAGACAGTTACTAAATCACTGACTGCAGGCACAGCACTTCGCGCTGTCCGACACCACCATTATTATTATTACTATCTGTAGAAGCATGGCGTTCGTATGATACGCCGTTTTCTGCGATTATGATAATCTGTAACTCCTCAAGGCTAGACTAATATTATACACCAAAATGTTGGTAAAATTTAGTTGTAAAGTTTGTTTAGGTCATAGGTAATTAATTAATTAGTATCCCTATTAAACAATCTGTCTGTCAGATTGAAATAGCTATTGCGAAATTATCGGCAAAATCCTAGCCTTACCACGGGCCTCATAAACTTATATGTATATACATTCGCAGACTCAATATCGACAGAATGTACTAAGTGACTGAAGAAATTCAAGTGAATGAAATAACTGACTGTTGTAATTCGACCGAATGATTGTTTGCAGGCATTCGTACGAACGCAATTACTGACTGCAGTAGATTTGTGTAGTATTTTTTATCGGAGACCTACCTATATACTACCATAAAAAAAACCTAAATAGACTATGTAATCACAAAAATAGTATCCATACTTTTACTCTTAAAATACATTGCACTTTTATGTATGACCTATGGCCGTTGTAATTCAAAACCTGCAAATATCGTTTATTTATATGTATATATAAGATTAAATATAATTTAGTATATTATATTTACTACCAATTCTTTAGATTCCTTTACTCATAGTCTTTAAAGCGAAAGTAAACTATAGGGTCATAGTGTACTAATATAATATATTACTTATACAACTAAGGTAGTATTTCCCTAATATATTATATATTAATATATAAACGTGAATCACATCACAACATTCAGTCTCACCTGCTTTCATGCTGGCGACTCCGCTCGAACTGGCGGCTCCTATCCATTAGACAGCGTGAAAATATTACGTCATACCAATCAGAAATAAGCATACCAACTATAGAATGTCCCAGAAGATGTGAATCAAATTGTAACGGGAGATTCCTTAGGTAAGGACCTTTCAAAAGTGCTAAATAAAAAAAATTAAAAAATATGTTGTGTTGCTGGTCAGACTTACAAAGATTTTCTTTGGTGCAAAAAAAATACACCAAAATAATGCTGCAATTCAAAACTACGTCAGTTTTAAAGAAAATTTGAATTTGATTTGTAGTTAGACGAATCAATTTTTCTCAAATAATAATAGTGGAAAAAATTAAAAATAATAATAATAGTGGAAAAAAAGCACCTGTAGTTGGAAGTCTGAAAAAAGTTTTTTATTTTACATAAAGGTCATAATTTTTATTTATTTTATTTAGCACATTTGATAGGTCCTTACCTAAGGAATCTCCCGTTACAATTTGATTCACATCTTCTGGGACAACCTGTATATACTTATAAATATATTAATTCTTACGAATTTTTTGGGCAATAGGTACGTATAACATTTTATATTATAATAATGTTTTTTCTACACCGTCTGTGGTCAACCCATTGTTTAAACAATAACCAGTTATGGAGAAATCCTTCCAACTTTAGATTAAAAGACTTATATCGAATTTGAAAAATATTCTATTTCTTGTAAGCTACTTAACATTTGTGTAGCTATAAGGGCTATTTAATTTAAAGTTCTATGACAATATCCTCGATTTCTAAAAAGGCAAATCTTCTGCCGTGATTGGCTGACTGAACAGCCAATGACATGAATATGATTTTGGCAAGAAAGTTAATCAAGTACTCCTTTCAAATACCAAATGTTAATCTACCAAGAACAGTGTACGGCTAGACCTTTATGCAAATTTATTATTTAATGTTATTTATGACAATACATTATTCGATTCAGCTCGTTCTTATACCTTATTGTGTTTGAAAGTGTGTGCGTAAACTCCTTAAAAAGGCGAGACTGGACTGAATTAAGTAAATACGTAACAATATGCCACTTCATATATATATATATATATATGACAGCATTTGATAAAAACTACGGTATTGGCTTCTACGCAATATATCAGTCAATTTCACGAACACCAAATGTATCTTAACCCGTCAACTGTCGAGCGGACATACGCTGTCCGCAAAAATGAGTCATCAAAAAAAAAAGGCAAATGTATGTCCGCTGCACACTTGACTCGTTAATGAGTCAAGAGTCGAGTGCACATACATTTGTCCGTTTGTGTATTGTTTGCACAATGAATTTTTAATTATTTTTTACGTATTGCCACTAGACGTTCACGAAGTTCAATAAGGGCAAAATATGATAATTACACAGGATTTGTATTGGAAATCTGCCAAATTTATATATAGATAAGCTACCTAATACTAACAAATCAGCTCTAAAAAGCATTCCTTTTCACACAATGTATTTATTGGCGCACTGTTTTCATCGATAGTATTATTCAAACGAAAATAAAACAAAATTTCATCTAACAAAATCTCATTTATTACCATTTTATATACATAAAAATTTTGGTCAACCAGCACAAGCAATATACAATATACTTAACAGTCTACCACACAATTACGCTACAACCATACACGAGATACGTTTAATACACCACCAACACTTTTGTGGATGACTGTACATGTACATCAGTTAATTATTTTTATATATTTGATCTTTCTCTTTATAAGAGTTATTATTTGTGCCTACCAGAAAACCACTATATATAAAGTAAAACCTATATTATTTAAAATAAAACTTGCCGTGATTGGGCACATGTACAGTCATCAACAAAAGTTTTAGACTACAAGAAACATTTAATCTCATCTTATTGTGAAAGTGTCTATATAAAGTCGATATTAAATTAAAATGGCTTCCAATGAGACATACTGCGGTTAAAATATAGTCTTTTTAAGTAGTTAATATACATTTACTGTTGTTGTGACATACTGACAAAATTGTATTATTTTAAAGCCATAGTAACATATTTTACTGGGGAAGACACAATTAGTAACGTTATATAATTTAAATAAATATGCAATGGATTAAAATTTTAATAAATAATAGTAAAAAAAATCAGTCCCAATATTTTGTGATATCGTTAATTATATTAATTTTCGTGTTAATTGAAAAGAAAGAAATATCAGCTTCTACCCGAAATTTATAATACGATCAACTATAAAAAAAATCTCCACCGTATACGTCCGAAAATTAAAAATACAGACACCACAAGAAAACTAACATAATATATTATTAATAAAAACATTTTTCTAAATACGTAATCACCTAGCGATTCAATCACAAGTAAATACTGATGTATATTAAGAATATATAAAATAATAATTTGCGGGTACATGCAAGTTATTTGTAATTTATTATTTCTTATCTCGAGAGTGAGTTTTATTATTACACTAGATGTGCCCGCGGTTTCACCCACGTTTATAGTTACTGCGCCGCCCCCGTGGGTCGTAGCGTGATGTTGTATAGGCTACAGCCTTCCTTGTTAACTAGGCTATCCAAAACTAAAATAATTTTTCAATTCGAACCAGTAATTCCTGAGATTAGCGCGTTCAAACAAACAAAAAAACTCTTCAGCTTTATAATACTAGTATAGATTTTTTGTTTGTTAATGTTTTTTTATTCCGTAAATTTTTGAATTATAGTAGGGTCTCGCTTAAACCAGTGTATAACAAGGACTTATATGAGTAGCGGGAAAATATTATCAATAGTTATTTGGACTTACTAATTTTGCTATAGTTAATTGAGTACTGGCTCAACTTTTTTTTTTGTAAATACATACATATTATACATAGAAACACCCAGACCAAGACATACATCCATGTTCATGCACACAAATATTTGACTTGTACGGGAATCGAACCCGCGATCTCAGGCGTGGCAGTCGGTTACACTGACCACTACGCCATCGAGGCCGACATTAGTATAGATATAATTAAATCGCCAAGTGTTTATAATTATTTAGAGACAGTCCATATCTAGCATAAAATCCCGTTAACTTTAGCATATAATATGCCTTTCACACTTAACTTATGACAGGACAAGAACCAAACCACACTACAACAGAAACATAACTTCACTCAGCTAGCAGGTTGTATGCTAGATGTAAACTTAAGACTTTTATACACGACGCTGGTAATATGGGCAAATTTAGGCACATGCGCAGGTTGTTTGCAGCGGTAAAAAATCTGCGCGAGTAACCCGCATGATTAACTGGCGCATGTAGCTTGCATGATTAGATTACGCATGATAAATCTCATGACATATTATTATAGAACCAGTTATTTATCGCATAAGGATTAAATTGCATTAGCCATACAAATATAACCATAGTTTTTGAATCCCACTTTAAATAATTTACAGAGACTGTCATTTCGTTTACTTCTTCTTCTTTTATATAGTTCTGAAGCAACATACTAATTTTCTTTTTAACCTTTTAACCGCCCCACTTCATACCAATTGACGTGCCCCCAGCGCCTGGCACAGTGAATCAAAAATAAATACTTACAAAAATAAATACTTATTTTAGGACTTCTAATTATGAGACTAAAGTGTATTAAATTGTAAATGATTACTTAATTATCCATTTACACAATATAAACATTTTTTTGATAGAATACACCGTAATTAAATAAAAAGTAGATTAAGCGAGCTGTGGTATCTGGTCGGAAATATACGACGCTGGCGAAATGGACTCGAAAATATTTGTCGGATTAATCCGACGTAAGCGGTTAAAAGGTTAATGATAACTCACGCAGCTTTACAAGCATTCAAACGGACATAATGGACTCCCAGACTCGGAATATAATGGATCACAAGATTTTTTTGTCCTGTGTGAGGATTCAATCCACTGCATATGTGGTAGCGAGGTGGCCATTTTAATTATTGCACCGTCTGTGCCGTTCAATCGCACAGCTGCTACTTTTTTTATAAAAGGCGTTGCTACGCTGCCAATTTAGGGACAAAGACTACTGCAGGCATTGCTGTCAGTTCAGTGATTGTTTAAAATAGATCTGAATTGAACTAAGCGTTTATTTAATATGGTCGCCTCAAAAACATATAAACAATTGATTAATTATCATATTTGATTAATTTGAAATGATCTCGAATATTAGAAATGAATTATAAATTATTCAGGAATGCGGTTTCACATACGATATTTTTTAGAAATTAATAGTACTGCAGAAATTTGCATGAAATCAATAATAATAAAAAATTACCACAAAGATAATTTGAATTATAATTAGCATTATTGTGAAAATGAATTTAAACATAAACATCACTTATGTGATTTCATTATTCATCATATTTTATTACGATAAATTCCAAAATGTATCATATTCTTCATTCTATTTTTATATATATTTAAGAATATTCTAGAAAATTCTAGATCACATTTAAAAATAACCACATTGTGTATCAAAAAATGGCAACATTTTATTTTATTGCCATATATTTTAAAGGGTTGCTATTGCGAATATTATAAAAAACATATAGACGGTACAGCCAACACAAAAACAACCACGAGAACCTACTTAAAACCTGACAAAGAGCCGAACGCACATTCATAAAAATACTGATTACATTATAATTATAGTAAGTAGTAACATATACATTGGAATCAGTAGCATAGGTAACAAACATAGACTAACAAAACTGACTTGTCGCATTAGCAAAACATTTTCAGCATAAACCCTCATGCTTTGAGCGCTGTTCTGAACGGCAACGTTGCAAATAAATGATATATGTTGACGTTATTAAATGTATTTCGACCTTTTTCAAAATGTTTTTAATACACTCTATAGAAGAAGGTAAAAGTATATTACAGATCGAATGTAATTATATTTGTAATTATTTTACTATGTAAATATTGGATGCGTAACGTGCACTAGAAGAAATACAATTGTTATTATATTCTATTTTCGATACGCTTTTACTTTATTCAATAATGTCCAAATAAACAAATTACATTAAAATAGAGGCGCTCATAGCCAGTTGCACTCACTGATCGGTAAACGATTAGCGAGGTTAAGCAACGTTGGGTGCGGCCAGTCTATAGATGGGTGACCGCTTAGTGGTATTTCATCTGAGCGTCTCCGTGCTTCGGAGGGCATGTAAAAAGTCGGTACCGGTTGTTGTCAAATTGATAGCAGTCGTTAAGCCATGTCAGAGGCCTACGGGCGGCTTGAACAACTCTTGATAACAGGTTGACCACTAACCACACGAAAAGAAATATGACATTTATTTACGAAGTTGCCGTTTGGGACAGAACACAAGACGTAAAGGCTCTTAAAGGCAGATCAACATATAAGCTAATAAACAGTCGTTCAAACACATGTCAACTGCTATGATAGGCTGACTTAGTAGTTACAAGTTAATAATATTATATTTAAGTCTATCTCGTAAAAAATGGCGAGTAACTCACATTATACATAATGATATTATAATGATGAAGTACGTATATTATGTAGAATGCTGTATTTATGCTGAAAATATGCGCTATCTAACAGTCGATATACATGACATAGTATATAGTATATAATAGAGTTATGATCATATCCCATAACTGTTGCAATATACCTTAACTTGACAAATTTAAACTAATATAACGCTAAGATTTAATAAAATCCCTTGTATACTTATTAATAGTAATTTTATAGTTGTATCAATATTTATTGTTTTATACAAGGCACTTAATATATAATAGCGAATTGTTTGACGAAAGACACTGGTGCTACATTATTTTTTACGAATATACGCAATATTTCATAGCGCTGACGTATTCAGAATATCGATGAATTATGACAGTTTTTGAAAAGCTATTTTCTTATCGATGGACATAGTTGAAATCATCGAATATTTTATAGATTATCAAATATGTAGTATATCGCAAGATACTGTATAAGTCACAGAAATGCTATTAAACTATCATTATTGAATGCCGCAGTATAAGCGTACCTTAAGTCTTTCTTGAATTATATTTAAAAAAGCACATTTTCAATATAATGAATGAATCAGTAAACATTTGTCAAGTTAAAGTTGAAGTTAGATTCCATTACCAGCCATTATTATAGTTTTAGCTGATTACGTATCTAACTTATATAATACCAAGTCCATTGACTACAAAGACTTGCAATATAAATAACATCTCACAAGATTTTACCGACAAACATTATCGATATAGAAACGATAGACAAACGTCAACACAACACTAGTTCAACTATCGACTATACATAAACAATTTAGATCGACATATCGATATAGTAATCGATAGACTGACAAACAATTTAGTCGATCGATATCGATAAAACTCATAATAATTTAGTCATCTTCTCAATCGGCTGGTGGTACTATGATTATCGTACTGCCACTGTTCTTCCCAGAGTAGACCTCGGCTTTCTCGATACTTTTGATGTAAACAACTTCTTTTATAATCGTCTCCGATTCTGAATCATTTATATGCTCATTGCCATTCAACTGTACTACGGAAACATGTTCCTTTGTCATAACATTTCCAGACAGTGGGTCTTTAACTAGAAGATTTTGTTCCGATATAGGAGATTCTGGTCTTATATAAACGGTTTGTGTCGATCTGACTTTCCTGAATCGCATGTCTTTAGGAAGAGTCGATGTTTCTCTCGCTTCTAAAGAAGGAGTTGCACTTCGGCGGTAACTAGAATTTAGACTTTTAGGTAAAGTGTTGGTTATTGAGGCTGTTTGTTGTTCGGTAGCACCCGTATTGTTGATAATACTCTCAGATTTCGCCACTAAACCGATGTCTACGAAAAACTTCTTGAATTTCTCAACAAAGGTCGGCGATTTCGCTCTATTCAAGCTGTTTGATAGGCGTTCGTTAGAATGCTCTTTAGAACTAACCTCGTCGATTCTTTCTGGAATATTCGACGTGCTTTTATGTTTCTCTAGAATGTTCGATCGCCTTTTCCATCTAGTGTCTTCGTCCTCATCATCAATGAACGGTATATCTTGGAGATTGTTCTCGTTTCGCGTATCTACCGCCGCGTCTTTTTTCTTGGGGAAGTTGGTATGTGCTTCCACGTATATTTGAGGGACGCTTGTACTTGTGTTGTCTGTTTGGATCCCGCTATCTGCTAGACTTCCATTAATATGGGAGCTGCCTGCGCCAGTACTAAGGACCTTAGTCAGCTGGTCTGATAGAGACTCCATACGGTCTTGTATAGAGCTTCTGTACACATTATTGGCGTATGAAGTGCAAGGGTCTCTGTTTATGTTTGATGTGTCGAACTCTATGCGTCTTGGGTAAGGGCCTAGTCTGTCTCTGTCTATGATCTTCTGTCTGTCTGACAAAACTGAGGGATACTCAGCAGGCAATTGTGGATGCCTCTGGTTCCATGTGGATATAGTGGTGTCAGTGAAATCGCTCATGCTCGATCTTATAGAAGACCTAGGCGATAATTTAGACTGCCTCAACAGATCAGGATTGTAATCTTTAATCGGTCTGCCGATGTAGTTATGTCCTGATAAACAAAGTCCTCGTGTCAATATGGTGAAAGTGTTTGATGACTGTTTTTGGGTGGTACATTTCAGTTTATTTCGCTCCCCCGTTGTCAAACCATGCTTTGCAAAAACATGTTGTAAAACATCGCGAACCAACACCGTTAGCACATTGAAAACATCACATCACAAAAATGTATTTTTTGTCAACAAAAAACGTCAAACGCGGAGAAAAACTTGGAAATTTCTACAAGTAATAAGAAAATTAACAAAAAAAATATAGGACGTATCACAACAGCGGTTGGGTAACAAACACCGGTGGGAAAGGGATGGGGGATAAAAATAAACTGAAATGTATAATAATATATAGGTACCAACATAACTTTGCATTCAATGTTAGGATAAAATTAGGGTTAAACTACTATGTATTGTAAAATATTCTGTTAATAATATACTAATATAAGTTTTATAGTGAGCATTCCGAAGCAAGTTGACGTTGTTTAGAGTCAATCTAACGTTATAAAGCATGCAATATAGTAAATAATACTATTAATGGGACATGAAATCCCAAATTTTCTCTCGTGATTTAAATGTTACCTATTCAATAGATAGATATTTGAATGGGTTTTCTCATTGATACTATCGATTATTTTATGGATTATCGTATTGTTCGATAACCATCAATAAGGAAAATATAAATAAAATCACACGACATTATAAAAATATAACTGACTACAACGTCAACTTGCTTTCTCAAATAATAAAAACACTAACGATGTGCGAATACGAGTGACGAATCAAAATCGAGACATTTCTAAATCGAGAACAATCTAAAGAAATAAATCGAAATGTTTGAATTTCTGATACTCGTATTCGCGCATCGATAAAACACCGATAAATAAACAAATAGTTTCCATACCTGGTGTATCTATATCTTCCTGCGGTCTAGCCGGCTTGGCGATACTCTTCCTCTTCGACGGAGAGTGTTTCAATGCTGCGATTAAATAATTATACATTAGGTTATGTCGTTTCGCCGGTAGGGTGTTGAAGTGCTGTTGTGGATAACTTTATGATATTTTGTAGAATTTTACTAGAAAACTTAACATTTTTAAATATAACAAATATCCAATATCTCATCGATAAAATATGGCGTTATATTAGATACAAATAACATAGGTACTTTCAGAACATGGACATAAAAGTTATGTAAAACATTAAACAATTAATGATATACAACATTAGTAAATTGAATACTTTTCAGTTTAAATATAGAATCCACAAAAACACTCCAATAGTAAAAATAAAAATAAAAAAAAACAAAAATCCCAAATATTCAGCTCACTAACTGAAGAAGCGAATTGTTTGACAAAATAAAAATACATCTCAGCGTGTCGCCGCGCAAAATTTTGCAAATTAATTCATAAAATTTTGTTCAAAAAGCATACACTAGTAGAAAAGTGAGAAATTTAGATAGTTTAGGAAATAGTTATGTCAGAAGATATATTGTTAATTGTTGGATATATTACAACTTTGCCATTCTATTTAAATGTTGACTAAATGGCGCCACAAACATAACAGATACTTTTATAAACCTATATAAAATAGCATTGATGTACAAACCCTTAGGAAATCTCTTTATCTGCTCGTTTATGTGCAATGCGTCAATTTTTGCATTTTGAATTAATCCGATTATCATTATAATTTTTTTATAGTTGTGACTTTAATTAGCCATATATGTACATCAAAGAATCAAATTAAACATTTACAAAACGCTATCTTCTAGCTATCATGTCTGAAACGTAAGCGGCACCAACAGGTTACTCCATTTTATAATACACAACAACAAATAACAACATACTCTGACGTAACTATATCTCAAGTAAAAAGAAAATAAAATATAACAAAAAAAAAGTATTAACATCAAAATAATTTGTCATAAAATTTTCAACGCCATTTCACATATAAAAACCGAAACACACATTTTACAATGTCACTCTTATGAATAAAAATAGACACCACAATGTGAAATCGCGTATTTAAATAAAAGTCATAATGTAAATGAAAAAAAAAAACGAGAATTAAAAAAGAATACGTGCTTTTGTCGTAAGAAACCACAGAGAGGGGATAGCTAACTACAGTAGGGGTGGAATGAGAGGGGTGAGCTCGGTAGATGGAGCCACTTGCGAATGGGCGGAGAGGGGGGGGGGGTGACTACTGTACAAGATCACAACACATCAGTGGGGAATTGTTATAAATAATTGTGTGATTATGTGAAATTATCTATTTGTTAGAAATACGACATGATTTATATGAAGATATGAAGACAAAGTAAGAAGTAAGAAGCATTGACTTAACAGAAGTATACGGCGGCTTGGAGTCAATTTTTACGCCAATATATATTCTTTATCGGCATAAATGTTATATTATAACATAATATGTATATATGGCGCCTATGTTACTAGCCTATTAGAAGCCTATACTGTAGAAGATTAAATGTGTAAATGCAGTATAGTAGAAAATGTTAACTAAAAGTATATATATGACTCAATAATTAATATAACAAACACGTAAAACAAATATATTCCTTATTAATATTATATTAGTAAAATTGCTACGTGCTAATATTTTCATAATTCGTAAAAAAACACCACTTCAATAAAAATAGATATTTATGACAATTCCACACACAAATACTGGTATCAAATATAAATCCAAACATCGAAAGAGGGGGTCATGACAAAAGGGGTCACATGTTCACATTATCATGCTTCTTGGGGGCCCCCCAAAACAAGGACTTACTCAAACCTCCACGGACCCGCGCGATTATCCGATTACGGACAATTGTCGGGAAAAAAAATGGAAAAAAACACAGATATTATTTTCGGCTGGCAACATTGTCATTTAATTTTAAGGGCGTGCATGATTTCCTTTAATCATCATGCTAGATGCATCCAATTATAAAAATAAAATAATAATATTCAAATTAAAAGTGTCTAAAATTACATGCCTGATTATTTTGCTTCGAAAGAAAATTAAATTAAAATAAAAGAAAATTTAGTAAATAAATCACGTTAATTTGCTAACTCCTACAAAAATGGGGTTAAGGTGTTGGTGATATTACCCTAACGCTAATAAGCTGTCTATATATTGACTAGAAAACATTTATAAGAAACCTACTAAATATTAAATTCACATTCACGAATTCTACTCATAAATAAAAATATTTTACGAGTAAGTGTATTGAAAATTAAGAGAATTTAAATTGAAAATAAACTTTTTCGATATACATATTATATCTTTTAGTTCTATCTACATATACCAAAAATATACTGAACAGTACAACATATTATATTATATAAAAGACTCAGCTATACTAAATTCGTCTACTGTAAAATTACTAAGTTTTGTGTAAAATAATATTCAATTCGTGTTGTCTATAGAGAATGCTTTTCCGCTATGTTCAGCGATAGTAAACTTATATCAAGAAAGGAGTTTCAGGCAAAGCTAAGAATAAATGCTTATTAACAGTACTACTCTAAGCAATTTATTAAGTTTATTCGACCATTTTAAGAACTATTATATACAGGTTGTCCAAGAAGTCGACGTCAAGCCGGAATCAGGTAACAGGCTAAGTTATAATAGCTATCTATCAAAAAAATTTAAAAAAGATTCTGACGGTCTTTTCACTCCTGTTACTACAGATAATTTTTGAATTATTATTTTTTTTGTTATGTAATCTCGAATAATGCTTCTTTAAGCTTGTTGGGGAATTTGCATTAAAACTCTCAACTTGATAACTGGTTCATAATATTTAAATTGAGACGCCAATGTTACAATGATTTTTACCACGATCAAACGAAGTTTTTTATAACGCTCTGTTGGGCCGAATGTCGGAGCCGCTCTCCGCTGCCGGCGCCTACGTTCCCCCGCGCGCCCCTCTCGTTTCGGACGCGTCGTTCATAAATAGCGCATGTAGGCGCGTTCAAAGCACTCGATTTTTCCGATTATTCGAGATTACATAACAAAAGAAAAAATAAAAACTCCTATATTTTTTTAAATACGTACTTAACTTAGATTTTTTTATATTTTTCTGATAGCTATTATAACTTAGCCTGTTACCTGATTCCGGCTTGACGACGACTTCTGGGACACCTGTATATGTACTATAACAATAGATTAAAATAATTTAGGGGCTGATTTTTTGTTATAAAATTAGTAGGACAGGGTCACTAACTCCTTAGTTACTTTTTTATTTTACTATGTAGTTATTTATTTAATTGATAACGACTAAGTACGACGATTTCGACGACATCGTAAATTATTCAACACTAAACACAGGTATCATCAAACATTTTAACTCAAAAACAATATTGTAACCTGCTCCACACATTTCATTTTACTACAGATAAATAGTCATGTAAAAACAAGACATTCCAAAAACATTAAATACATTAAAACTTCCTTTTCTAATTAAAATTTTAATAACCTTAATAAGGCAATGCTATTATCAACTTTTTTCTTTTACAATAAGGTGTAATTTAAAAAATAAATATTATATTGCATAATGGCATTGCGCCATGCAATATGTAACTAACTTCAGCCAAAATTCATTAAAACCATATTATACTAACTTTTAATACTAAGTAGTACCTAAAAGCCCCTATATACCTAAGAGGTATATAATCTAATAACACCAACACCCGCCTCCCAGACACTCCACACAGTACAATATATACAACAATACACTTTTAACCCTACGATACCTATATAAGATGTCACTAGCGTCCTGAACTTGCGATGGTTGCCTTTGATCTCGGGAAGGTCCACTGATACAACATATAGATTATGTTACTATGTTATCTGCTGTTATAGGACGGGGCCTCGAGTTATACAAAATGTGGCCTTTGGAAGCCAATTCAGAACTATTCGATAGCTTATCTTACACGATATATCATCGAGTTTAGAATAACCAATTATAGAATTCAGTTACTAATTGATGACGCTGATTCGAGATAAGTAGTTATGTGTGCCTAGTGCGAGTTTGTTTTACGTTAAAGCTATTGACACGTTTATGACGTTCGGCGCTCCGATTGGCCCGCTCGAAGCTCTTAACCAATCAGAAAGCCAAACGTGGTAAACGTTTCGACCGCGAACTCGCACTAGGCACCTTGAATCGAAAACTTATCGACTCAGAGCATCCAACACAATTGTTCGATAATTAAGTTATTTGTAGGCATTTTAAAATTGTACACAAACTTTTCTAAATCATTTGATCAATTATCAAATTATTCGATAACTTATCGAATCATTTAATATGTAACCGAATTATTCGGTAATTAAGTTATCGTTATCGTATAATTCTGAATCGGCCTCTTTATAACAAAAATAATGTATTGAGGTCAATATTGCAATGATTCTGAAGACATAAGTACTGATTTTAAAAGTTGCTAACACAATAAAACAAACAAATATATAAGACGAAACCATTTAAATTGGAAACACATAAACTAAACACTACACGTTGTAAAAGATAGCGTTTTTCCGACTATACGCTCTTTTATATAGAAACATATAATCCCGGAGTTCGTAGAAGGAAATCTAGTTAAAAATAAAACTAAGGCATGTTCTTGTCAAAGACATGTATAGCCTATATACGTCTCGAGGCCACGATCTATATACAACTGTTTTGGACAAAAGACTTGTTTTAAACATGTATATAACGCTACATTATTTTAGTAGCAACCAGTTTAGAAAACATCGTTTTAAAACTCCATATATATTGTCAAATACAATGACTACTTGTGACATAAATAACAATATTACTAAATCCCTTTTTGTTAGAATACATATACATAGACTTGCTCAGAAGGAAGGTGTTTCAACAGCTATGTTTGTTGGTAATAAGACATTGACTGAACTAGAAATCGAGTACAGGATATCACAATCGGAAACAAACTCGGGTGTTGATATAGTGGAATAAACGCTGATACACGAGACTAATGCTTCGAAACAGTACTTTAATATTGAATATTAGACAAAGACTTATTACGATAAATTCATTTATTTTAGTGACATAACAAACTAACAACAAGTTCTTTTCAAAAAACTATATTTCAAGTTGTAGTTACATATTTATATAGATAGTATGTAAATTGGTTAAATTTAAATAAGAATTAAACTCCAAGAAAATTATATTAATTAAATGGTTTTTAAAATTAACCAGAATTTCAACCTCATAAACAAAGATTTTATTTTCATGCCTGTCAGATATATTATGTATACTTTTTAATATTGAAAAGCTCAACAGGACTTGCGCGGTCAACACGAGTTAAGGATACGAATCACTTGCGTAGTTGACTTGCATTAATCTAGCATGCAACTCGCGCAAGTGTCTCAACTTGCACATGCTACTCGCATAGACAAGAGCTGTTATACTAAATGGAGTTTTAAAACAATATTTCCACACTTACAGCGCCCCCTATGGATTAGACAACACTTAGACGTTAAACACAAAGTTAGCTGTATTCGACAACAGGCCTTACCATCTCTTAAAGTTATTTTATTGAATGTGCGAGACTAGGACAGCGCTATACAGAGTATATAACTTTGTCTCGTTCTTGCACAAGCAATAATATTACTTTAAATTATGATGGTAGGATTTCAGGCCATATTATTATACTAAGAAAGTAACGACACAGTATTTTAATATTTATTTGGATTACACATGTATTATTATTGTTAACTTTCCCAACTAAGCTAATATGTTACACGTCACGTCAGTAGTGCACTGTATGGGATCGAACCCAGGATTCTTCGACTGCAAGTCGAAGCCTTAAGTATTATGCTATCGGTGTTGAGAGTATTTTGTGTCCATTACTTTCATAGTAATGTGGAGATACTCTAGGGACCTTTCTATTTTTACTTTTAAATGGAGATAGATAATTAATAGGTCTGTATATAAGGTATTACACGACATATTATTTGTAGTGTTACCATAGAATAAAAATAAATTATACAAAGCTTAGTTGCCAAAGTTAATTTCATACATTACAATGTATTATGAATGAAACCTTATTGTGAAAACATCATCAAAATTGGATGCAAAATAACGCAATTATACGTAGTTTAAATTATGTTTATAAGAAATTAGAGGCGTTACAGAATATCTTGCTATCTCCCTAGCACGCCATTATTTAAACAGCAATTACATCACATATTTTTCTACTTTACCTTTTTTAATATTATATAATAAAAAAGTTTTAGTATTCTTTTACTGAAGAACTCAGTTCAAATAGATTCCTTTCTTTATTCAATAAATAATAATTGTAGGGTACAAATAAATCTATCTCCATTTAAACCTACCAACCATTTTAATTACAAAGATATTAGGACATACTATTTGGCATTATCTATAAGAAATAGCAACATGAGTTTGAGCTTAACTAGTGAAAGGAATTCAGTAGAAGTAAGATATTGAGAATATTTCAAACTGGTAACCCTAATCTTACTATGGCAACACTGGTATTTTTGATAGGGCAACATAGTAACTTGTTTGGAGCATAGAGAAGAGAGTATATTTTTAAAAGCATAGAGTAATACTTACACGAAGGTATCTTCTTGAAAACAGTTTTGGCCATGAAATCTAAAAATCTCTGCGCATAGAAGCTCGGTCTGTGCACTGAAACTGTGTCCTGAAATAATTTAAAGGTTAATATTTATTGTAACTTGTTGATAACTTTTCGAAAACTTGTATATGAGACACTGAACTCAAAACTAGTATACCTATTTTTTCGAACTTACACAGAATTTATATTTTTAATTTATTCCTCTTTTCTTCGCAATATTATGTATGTTTTTTATTTACTCTCTATGTTCGTATTTTTAAGAATTGTCATACATGTATGCTTGCTTTCCTAGCGTCTTATACTCAAATAGTAACCTGTGAATCTTGTAATCAAATGGTAAAATAACAAAATTATCTGACTGTCTCGGTGGCGCAGCGGTTAGTGAATGTCTGAGGATTCAAGTGACGAGTTCAATTTCCAGGTCGGACAGTGTTATTGGGTTTTATTTTCAGTAACAGCATGCTATGGCATGGCTCGCCCCGTATTACGTGGAACCTGAATACTAGGTGAAACGTAGTTGTAATTCACCTGTTCCTACCCTTTTGGAGATATAGATGGATGTATAATTTATAATAGGGATGTTACGAATATTCGCATCCGCATCCGTAATTGCGGAGCTTCCGCATCGATTTGGACATCTGCATCCGCATCCGCATAATCAACGCGGATGTTCATGCAGATCCAGCTATAGCGCAGGTTGCGCAAATGGGTGGGTCGATGAATGCCGCGATGATTCTTCAAGTGATGATAAGAATCAAGAAACACCAGAAAATGGTATAGCTTAATTTATGAACCTTGGCAAAACAGGCTTGATCCTGCAAAGGTTATATGATATTAGATGCTTTTTATTAAATAAGATGCACAATTTTCATCAACATCCGTAATTGCAGAGCTTCCACATCAATTTGGACATCCGCATTCACGGATGTGAGCCTTTATACATCCGTATCCGCATCCGCAAATGTCCAAAACCTGCATCCGTTGTTCAAGTGCTACCGCCGCTTCTATCATATATCACATTTCTCTATCACTTCTATCTTGTCTTAACCAAGACAGATAATTAATGAATAGCGTTGAGAGGTGTGCTTACCCCATCGTGGATCATGCTCTTCCACGTGTGTTCCAGTTTCTTCCGTAGCCGGTAGGACTGCAGGATGTCGATGATACCCAAGAACAGGAGGAGGCGCTCGCCGCGCGCGTTCCGAGCCGGAATGCCGCCAGGACTGGGGACCAACAAACACAACGTTAGCTAAACCAATTACTTAGATACAGAACTAGACTGTCTCGGCCGACAGAGCTACGTTCTGTCAGTCGTTCCAAACATCGTTGGGGTGGTTTAAACTCAGTGCACTATTGAAATGTAATTATAATATGAACCTAATCCCATTAAAATAGAGCTTAAAATCATATCCAATACTTCAATTACTTTAGATTTTCTCTTCTTCTTCATGTCAATGGTTCTTCTTGTATGGACTATATATTATTTGCATAATATTTGACCATTCTAATTTCGTTAGGAGGGGCCGCACAAAGCTCTGATATTTTGCAAGTGCTCGGGCGAGAAGGGCATACCAACAAATGTGCCACCACAGTCACACTGAGCAAGGCTGGGGTCTCTGAAACCCCACCTAAAAAAAATCGTTCTACAGCGGGTGCGAAGTCCCGGCTGATAGGGCGATGTCATGTGGGCCGTTCCAGACATCGCAGGAGAGATATGGTTAAATCAAAGCAATCCTAATTAATATAAAAGCGAAAATGAGTTTGTTTGTTTGTTTGTTACCTTTTCAGGCCTAAACCACTGAACCGATCATCCTGAAATTTTGCATATACGTTGACAGGTGTACAGTAACGGACATAGGCTAACTTTCATCACGAAAAAAAATACTGTTCCCGAGGAAAACAATAATAACGTTCTTATGATAATAGATGGCGCCACATGTCTTTCGAATCATGATTGAATTATATTATTACAAGTAGATTACAAGCCGAATTGATTGTCAAATTCTAAATTAACGCGAGCGAAGCCGCGGGCAAAAGCTAGTTTTAAAATATCCTGACATCAACCATTGGGCCACGGCCCTCTCTCACTCAGTCTAATCGGGATCGTGTTTAGATTTTACCTTTGTGCTGGAGAGACATCACAAAGGGAGAGATCATACCATGTTCCGTCGCACATGAAATCTTGGTTTCCAGGCAAAGTGTCATTGGGTTTGGCAATCAAATGTCAGCAACTGCATGGAGTTTGGAACAGTGCCCAGTTGGTGGCTCGTCTCGTCGTGTATATGGGATAGAAGGGCCTTGAATCTATTAGTCGTCAACCAAAACTTATTAAGTTTTTCTGTTGAGCAATGCCTAGAATTAGCGGTACTTCAAATCATACATAAGTGCTTCGGAATTCGATTCCATTATCGTGCGTCCATTCGGATTATGACAGTGAAGAAATGCGAGTGCACTTGTGTTTGCGCAAGGCGATCAATATTAATAGAGAAGAGACGGACCATCTGCGCAAGAGTTATTATAGTGTGTTCTGGTATAGATTCCATTAAAAATTGACCGAAATTCGGTCCAGAGTACTTTTATGCAGTCAATCTATATAACTATATTATAGTCGGATTGACGTTTTAATCAATATTCTGTTTGCAAGACATATAAACTCACGGCACATCCTCCTCCTCATCAATAGGTTCACTCTCAGCTTGTATGCTCTCCATGGCGGTGGAATGCGCAACCAGCCGCTGCCGGTTAATCGACCTGGAACAGACAACATATAGTTAACCATAACTTACATATAGTTCAATCCTGAAGGAAGTGTAAGCATTAAACCCGTCACATATAGACGGCGGAGGCGGAGCAGTACCGGTGGCGTGGCGGTACCGGAGTTCTACCGGTAGCGGACCAGTATCGGTAGCGGAGCGATACCGGTAGCGGACCGATACCAGTAGCGGAGCGATACCGGTAGCGGAGCGACACGGGTAACAGAATAGGCATGCGGACTAAAAAGTTTTTAGTCTGTCTTTTAGATTAGCAAAAAATATTGGACTTGTTTTTTCTTTTGTTCCACAAACTAATAACATCAAAGATACAACGTGTTTAAATTTCGTATTACGTCACCCTGTAGAAATTATACAAAAGCGTGACGTCACAAGCCCCCACTCCTAAACTTGAATGCATTATATCTTAGCCAAGTTTTAGTTTTGTTGAAAAAAAATAGGTGTCTAATATTTTTTGCTAATCTAAAAGCGAACTAATATTTGTTTTGTTCTCACGCCTATTGTTGTAATGTTTAAATTAGTATAAAAGATTACACACACAATCGTTTCGTATTGTTTCATACTAATTCAAACAATACAACAAAAAACGCTACCGCTCCGCCTCCGCTTTCTATATGTCGCGGGCTTAAGTGTTAGAAGACTAAGATATCATAATTATTTAGAGCGCCATACTACTATCTGTTAAAGTAATATTATCGCATGCGTGCGAATGAGACAAATGTATTTTGTAATGCGCTGTTCCGTTCTTGCGTATGTGATAAGGTAGTTAAGACCCAGATTTAAATATAGGCTACACAGAATAAGATATATTTTAGTGCTTAGGAAAGTAGTCAATATAGCTTGTTGGCACTATACTTAGGCTCAAATCTATCTATAGTTTTGTTGATCAAACTATTGTTAAAGTAAAATTAAATAGGTCAAGTACCTACACTTTATACATTTGTGTGATAAATATGTTAGAGTTATTATTTTTATTCAACAAAGGTGATTAAGCATATGTGCCGTCTAATGGGAATATGTTATTGTAGTATATAATCACTTGCAACATGGGTTTAGTTGTACATAGAAGCACATGTATTCATAGATGTGAATATTGAGTTTTTTTGTAGTAGGAATTTCAGATTTTACCGATAATTGTTATATTAATAGTAATATAGTATGTTTTGTTTGGTAAAAAAATAGTTTTTTTTATATAAAATAAAAATTTCATAAGGTGTGAAGGTTTTTAATACGGTTCTTATGCTTCTCTTTTTTATGTATGTATTTTAAATTATTATATTAGAAAATACAATTTGGTGTCGGTACTTGTATATTTCGTCGGTAATTGTATATTGCCTAGTTTTTTTTTTTTATATTTTATTCAATGTTTAATTTCTAATTCTTGGATCGGCGACATGTTTTATCTTAATTATTGCAAGTGTTATTACTATATATTATGTATTGTTACTAATTATCATACGTTATAATTAGTACGTACTTACCAATAAGCGGCTGGTAAACAGACATAGTCTGTTTATCATTTTTGTTGTATAAAAAATATAGTGTTATTTTATTACCATGTATTTTATGGTAGTACATATGCCTATATTACAGGTTTTAACATGTTAGCTTAGTAAACAAGTCAAACATATAAAAACACATTCAGTGATATGTAAATGCATGCTTTTAGATTGCCATACATATTCGTGTTACGAGGCTCCAATTTTCATGTTTAAATATTCAATATTTTAAAGCATCTGTTATTATGGACTTTGTCCATAATGTTCAATTGAATATATATTTGTTTTTAATGACTATATATATTACTGAAATCTGGACATATAAATATTATAGGGATTTAAATGCAACACGAATTTTAATTTATTGCACTTACTTAAAATTTCGTCTTTCTTCAATGTTTCAGTAACTTACTAATTAAGAACTTTAAATAATTTAACATTAACATTATTTATACACAAGCCTTTTGATAATTAACTTCTTGAATGTCTAGGGGAAATACGGTGGGGGCGATGTGGAGGCCACTGCTCTTAGACCACACGACTGCTTACCATCAGGTGGAGTGTGGTCATTTAGACGAGCAAAATAAAAAAATAAAAAATAATAAAATTCATTGTGCAAACAATACACAAACGGACAAATGTATGTGCGCTCGACTCTTGACTTATTAACGAGTCAAGTGTGCAGCGGACATACATTTGTTTTCTTTTTTTTTATGAATCATTTTTGCGGACAGCGTATGTCCGCTCGACAGTTGACGGGTTAACTGCTCTTTACTACAATACTTGCCATACAACATAAATTAAACATAGTTTGAATATAAAATGTATCTATATCAAAATCCTATCTCTACAAGAAAACTACAAGTAAATTAATTATTAAAAACAGCGCATAACAACTGTTTATACAGACGTTTATTCTTTACTAACGTACTTATCACATGAGAATAAACTATACAGTGTGACTCGTTAAACATTGTACGTACGGACATGATAATTTATGGTCAGACGTAACGTATAAAAGAAATAAATGTAATAAAATCTGTGTAACCTGAAAAGAAAACCTTTATGAAAATTTGTATGAAATATCCATAAAATGTGGACACTGCGCGGTTCGCACACAGTCGTACCGAAGCTAATGACCTTTGATAGGACGGGCGGGGATGCAAATTCGGGAGATTGCGGGGTGCGGTAACGGGAGACGGGGGCGGAGGTTTTGAGTCGTTTCGCGCAATTACATCGTGTCCGCACATTAAGTTTTTATTGGATAACTAGGTAAAATTTTAAGTACCTATTTTTTTAGATATTCGGGTTCAGCATCGAGTACTGAATACCCTCCTTCAATATATCCAGTCTTTTACCAATCACTCTGCATATTAAAACAAATTGGAGCCTCATAACACTTAATGTTAGAACATGCACATAAATGATTAGGTATCTGTTATTTTATTAGAGTTAACATCCTATTAGAACACATGACACAAGTCGAAGTGAGATAATTATATCGATTATGTTTATTCGATTTTGTTCAATTAATTCAAAACTATAGAAATACCACATGGAAGCTGATTTAACTGCGCTATCTCTCTTATGTACCTAATACATAATATCCTTATATCAGTATAATAATATAATATACAACACACAGACAAACACCCACCACCAAAACCCGCACATCTCTACATAAACACACACAAGACCTTACAACACACACATAACACAGACATCTAAATCTCACAATTTACTTGCATCTTATATCAATATAATAAATACAATATTAAATATAAAAGTATGTTTTACAGCACTAAGATAATAATAAGATTACGGTTCGCCTGACGGTAAGCGGTTACCGTAAACCATTATCTCTAGTCGGGCCTTCCCTGTTAGAGCAAAGCCCCAAACTTGAGTGAAAATCTCAGTACCGTACTACTGTTAGTAATACCAGCCCTGTATTAAACTGGCGTACTGCTGGACACAGGCCTTTTCTCAGTATTCGAAAGGTAAGACCACCACGACGGCCCAGTATAGTTTGGCACACTTTACATATCTTCGAAAACACTATGGAGAACTCGCAGGCTTGCAGGTTTCCTTACGAAAAGTCAAAGGTGCTTCCTCCAAATCCATTAATATAGAACTCGAGACCTCTGCGTGGCAGTCCAACGGTCTCCCAGTGGTCTCACTATTATTATTTATAAACAATAGTATCATACTTTATTGGATACTTAAATTAATCGAACAAAATCGAATAATTTTCAAAAATCGACTTTCTCAAACAGAGATAAGTAGATAAACATATAACATTAAATATGTTAATAAAAATTAATAATAAATGCAATAATAATTAAACATTCAAACATATAAACGTATATTACTGTGTCCTTTTCACTTGCGCGCTGAAATCCTCCTTGCCCTCCGACCTGAAATGTTTTCATTAAAAAAACAACTAATACAATACCGCCACCGAGAATTTCGGGTAAACATAATTTACAAAATTGTAAGAAGAAATAATAAGAAATAAAATATAGCTGGAGACCATTGTCACAAATTATATAAACAGAGATGACCAGCTCAATATAACTTGCAGAAACGGACGTAATGAGACACAAACACGTGCGGATGAGTGAAGCTCGAGTCACGCTATTGCCTTTCGGCTTTCTTACTGATTGCAATAAGAACTAATCGCTAAACGCAAAGCACCGTAGTGTCATGCCTTACTAGAGACAATAATAATAATATTGTTGGCGCAAAGCGCCTCAACGCAGCCAGCACCACCAGTTACAATATGACAAGTGCCGAGTCTCTTTAGTAGGACGCTAACCTGGTTTCTTGCCCTGTGGGACGCTTTTATATAAATTTCTATACCCTCGCGTTGCTTTGATCCAATCATCTATTGGCTAATTTCAATATCCTAAAAACTAATAATAAATTTTCTTACTGACAGATAATTTTCTATCTGGAAAATATGTCATGAGCAGAGGTCGGAATAGGTAGAGTTTGTAAGTACCAAATGACGTAAAACTACTTACGAAATCTAACATGGATATGCCTTTTAAACCCGGAATTGGGTATTAAAAAAATTGTTTTCTCAAGCTTCCGGGATTGATATTATTGTCTTATAAAACTCTTTTTTCCTGTGTTAAACAAAAACTAAGTAGCGTTACACATAACACGTCAGTTAATGGCGCTTGACGGAATTTTAGTAATCGCCGCCTGGCGGCTTGATAAATTTTAATTATGTTCTATTTTATGTGCGAAGAGAGTAGATATATGGAAAATGAAACAAACTTGACTCTAAGTATATATTTTTTATTAAACAGTACCTACAAATCAATCAGAATCTATTTCAACTATATTAGAAACACGGGTGAAAGCTAAAGGTTCATCGTCCACATCATTTACTAAAGAATTAAATACTAAATCAATCCCAGGATTAAAAAAGGCATATCCATATTAAGATTTCGTAGTAGCATATTTGACATAATTTGGTACTTAAAAACTCTACCTATTCCGACCCCTGGTCATGAGTGAATGAGAACTCATGGCTCGTGATTCAACTGTCTATAGCTAAAACGACTCGTTTTTTATGTATTGAATCTCAACCACAATCTACGTAATTTGTGATAATGGAATGTCAATCAAGAAAACTAAATTAAAAATAAACAAAAATCTGAAATAAATAAATGAAACTTAATAATATCAAACAAAATGTTGTGTCTGTAATAAAATATTGTTTATAATGCGTAAAACACGACATATACATGACAATATTGAGTGAGAGTAATTAAAAAAAATATTGTTCACAAAACATGCGTACACTGAAAGCATATTGCAGTGACATTTAATTTATATTTATTGCTTTATTCTATATATGTATCATGTATTTTTTTATTATTTTATTATATAAATACACATTTTATTCTATTTTAAGGTGTATTTACTATTTTGATTGCATACTTATGTAATCTATATTATTATTATAAAGCTGAAGAGTTTGTTTGTTTGAACGCGCTAATCTCAGGAACTACTGGTTCGATTTGAAAAATTCTTTGTGTTGGATAGTCTATTTATCGAGGAAGGCTATAGGCTATATAACATCACGCTACGACCCACGGGGCCGGCGCAGTAACGATAAACGCGGGTGAAACCGTGGGCACATCAAGTATTATGATATGTGCAGACATGATGCATTTTTTTTTTAAGAATTATTACATACCAACGACCCGCGCCGCAGCACGGGTTGTACAAAACCTTAACAAATTATACACCTAAACCTTCCTCATGAATCACTCTGTCTATTGATGAAAAACATGAAAATCCGTTCTGTAGTTTTTGAGCTTATCGCGAACAGACAGACAGACACGGCGGGGGACTTAGTTTTATAATAATATGTAGTGATACAAAATCGATATAAAATTACAGACAATAACACAACTATTTTTGTATTAGCCAGCCTATCTTTATTGATAAACTATACGCGACTACTTATAAAGTCGATTTATACATTTCTGTCTCTCTGGAATGATATTTCCTTTATCTAAGATGTAGTGACAGTTACTTCCGGTTTCTAAAACGCAGATCGACACAAGAATAAGACAACTGATAGTCAACTGAGTTATCAACAGCCAATTCTTGGCGTGGGGCTGTACGGGGCATATGAGATATTCATTCGTAGTATTACTAAAGATGTTTAGGATGTGATTTAAAGGAAAAAGTGAGATCTTATTGTATAAACACTAAGATCCCGAACGAATGAACTGCGACCTTATCATTCTACAAGCAATATTAAGCATTATGCTTTAATATTTAGAGCTTAAATCACATTGCAAACATGTTAAGTAATATCTACGAACATATATATATATGTACACGTTTTTCATATATTTTGTACTAATTAGTAAGCCGATGACTTAGAAACCGGATATTATACTGAATCACATATTATATTTATGTATTCCAGTGTGAGGCCCACCTGGTTCTGTTGAGCCCGCTCTTCTTAGGCTCGCCTTCCACATCGTCATCGCTTTGCCCCGAGTCGGTACGTTTGCGCGCCTCGGACTTTTCTCTCTGCGCCTCGTCTAGGTTGTGTATGCCGACTAGTAAGGAGTAATCCATGATCTGGTGAGAGTTAAATATACAAATTAATTAAGCAAATATCATTTTAACATGCAAATCGAGGATATGACCCACTTGATGGTATATGGTTGTCTATGTCGGACTGGCCCAAATCCAGCGACATTCTAAGTTTAATGAGTTGCTGCTGCCTAAAGTCATTTCGTTGAAGATTCTTATAATGTACTAGCTGTCCCGACAGACATTGTCCTGTACAAAAGAGAAGAGAGAGAAAAAAAAGACGTCTACACCATTCTCGAATCCACTTGAACACACACAAAAAGTTTCATCAAAATCGGTCCAGCCGTTTAGGAGGAGTTCAGTGACATACACACGTACAGTAGAATTATATATTTTGTCGGCCTCTATGGCGTAGTGGTCAGTGTAACCGACTGCCACGACTGAGGTCGCGGGTTCGATGCCCGCACAAGTCAAACATTTGTGTGCATGAACATGGATGTTTGTCTTGGTCTGGGTGTTTCTATGTATAATATGTATGTATTTACAAAAAAAAAGTATATATTATGCATGTTATCCATAGTACAAGCTCTGCTTAGTTTGGGCTAGATGGTGTTGTGTGTATGTGATAGAATATTATTATATTATATATATAAAGATAATAAAGATCCCTCCCGCTCTAGGTATAATTCCTGTGTCGCGGTGACTTTACAAACATTCAAATAACGGACACAAAGCACGCGCAGACTTGGAACAACCATTTGTGGATCATACAAAGTTTTGTCCTATATGGGTTTCGAACCCACAACACTCATCGCAATGGCAGTGGCGAGGCGACCACTTAAACCACTACGTCAACCGTGTTTCTGTATGAGAAAATCTAGACTTAAAACATTGATAGGTGGTTCATTCTAATTTTTCTATCCTTTTTTTTTATATGGGATAGGAGGCAAACGAGCAGACGGATCGCCTGATGGTAAGCGATTACCGCCGCCCATGGACACCCGCAACACCAGAGGAGTTACAAATGCGTTGTCGGCCTTTTAAAAAGGAGTACGCTCTTTTCTTGAAGGTTTGTAGGTCGTTTTGGTCCGGAAATACCGCAGGCGACAGTTCATTCCACAGTTTAGTCGTGCGAGGCAAAAAATTTCTGGAAGAAGCCTTCTCACATTGCAGAGTTTTAGTAATGTGCTCCAGACCGAATTTCGGCCTAGGCGACCAATCTTAACGGAGACTGGCCATCTGCGCAGGAGATATTATAGTGCACAAGTGTGTGTGCAAACTCAAGTGCACTCTCTGTTCCCTAACCCTCATGATCCGATGGTACGGTAATCCGACACGACTGGAGAGAGATCAGGCGCAGGACCAACGGCTTTACGTGCTTTCCGAGGCACGGGGTGTCTAACACCGCCAACTTTCTAACTTAACAGATTTCTTAACAGAAAAACCCAACTTCTCAGGCCGTCAAAGTAGAGACCTCAACATCGCCTCGGCTGCTATGAAGGCGGTGTGGAGGCCTCTGCTCTTAGACCACACGACTGTTTAACATCAGGTGGAGTGTGGTCATCTCAACGAGCAAAATAAAAAAATTAATATTTTAACAATTATTGGCCCGATCCGGGATTCGAACCCGAGACCTCACGCACAGCAGTCGCATTCAATACCGCTGCGCCACGAAGGCAGTTTTAGTATAATGTATACCGACATATTGCTTGTATGTGATTAGAAAGTTGTGGGTTTAATGCACAGAAATAAATAGTAGTAGAATGGTGAAGAGGGCGTGGCGCGCGTGCCAAGCTATTGCACTATAGTGCATATGCTTCTAAACGCATTCGCATTACGCAACGCGTCTCCCGTTCGCGCGCTCCGGAGGTAAAAAAACATTAAATTCGTTACAAATATGCCATATTGTGCAGTTTCCAATTGTAAAAATAAAAGTGATGCAATAAATATGGAAAAAGGAGGCATTTCACATCACCAGTAAGTATTTAAATTGAGTAAAAGTTAAGATTATTGAGATCCAAAATAAGTGTTCTATTTTTACCATGTTTGTCTAATAAGAACATCATCGTTCATTTCTTCGTTATGTTAAATATCCATTGCTTGAATTATGCGATACTTGTTCACATAAATATGAAACCCACACGCAATGTACGTCGAAATAAGCGATATTCACAAGAAGCCAAAAACAATAACAAATCAGGGGCGTCGGGTCAAATAAATAGTTGTGATTGGTCAGCGATTGCGCTAGTGATTGACGTTCAGTTTATGGTGACGTCTTAAATTTATCGATAAATAAAATGAATATTAATTCGAAGGACACTCTTGAATTAATTATTATGTCGATATCAATATGTTTGTTAATATTAATCAACTGTTTCTTTGATCTGTAAGTTTAGTCTAATGGTAGTGTGTATACGATTGCTGATTAAGTCAGGCAGAATAATGTTGTTAAGAATTTTTTCATAATTAACAATTTATTTAAACGAATGTTTGTTAGTACCCTACACCCTTGCTTTGCTAAACGTGGCAGTAAATGTAAATTCACAGACAGAATTTAGTGTAACTTTGACATTCATAAGTGTTACTTTGTAACCTAACTTGAATAAATTTATTTTTGATATAATAATATACATTATATAAAGTATATTCTATAATATAGTCAAAAGTTTTGTAAGGTTTCAATACAGATTTTTAACTAAATAAATACGTTTTATTTAAATAAAATTATACTTTAATCAAAGTTTACATAGTACCTAATATGTTATCATCACTATTCATAATAAAACATTTTACATAAAAACAATAACATAATTTCATCTTCCACAGCTCTCAACATATCGATAATAATTCCATAGTGTCCCCTCACTATTTATACGTCACTGTAGGCGGGGCTTGCCGAAATGTGGCACGCGCGAAATGTACGCGAAGACGTGACATTCACCATTCTACTACTATTTATTTCTGTGGTTTAATGCCTAGCATTACGCATATAGTCCTAAAACAAACATTTTATTTTATGTGTTATGGCGGCACTTCACATGGCAGTTTGTATTTGCGTATTTGATAAATTTGCCAAATAATAACCATGTGTAGTAGATGGTTTGTGTGGCAAAGTATTTGCCTTTCTTGCCTATTTGACAAGTACAGCAAATACCAAACAGGCGTTACCGCGTGCTTGTCGGCTTTTCGACGCACATCAAATAGATTATCAAAGACGGCAAATACGCAACTAAACCATCGACACAATGGCCAGCGTTGGCGGTAAGTCATGTCAATTTCAAACGCGCGGGCTGTCAACTTGACATCCCGGGCCGCTGTTTGAAAATATTTTTTTTACGTAGTGATTAATAAAATCCTGCAGCAAGTTTGAAGACATACTGTTGGTAAATAATTGCCTCTGCTCATTCAAAATGTTAGTGTATTTGTTATTTGACGCGTTATTTGGCTCCATGAGTAGACGGTCATAGTTGCCAATATCTGTATGTTTGCCTATTTGTCAAATATTCGCCCAAGTACAGCAAACACCCAATACCAGATACAAATAGCCATGTGAAGTGCCGCCTTTAAGGTTAATAGCAATAGCAAATAACACTAGTCATTTGCTAATACAACATACTAATGCTTGAATGTCAAGTTTTACCTTAAAGCTCTCCAAGACCCGGCAGTCCCGCTGCATGGTTTTAATGAGCGCGTTGTACGTGTCCGCCTCGAGGAACAGCCCCTCCGTGTGGTGCTCCATGAAGTCCAGGTCTTTGTACGTTGGGGAGGTCTTCTGGCGTTCGCCTTTACTCGCCTGGAAGACAAACATACGTTCATTGGAAAATAGCTCTTAAGACAAAGGAGAAAACACGAAAACGAGTTGTCCGCCTGTTAAACCTATGACCGCCACATCAAAAAAGCAAAAGCATGCTCTTGGCGCTAAGTTACTTAATTTACGCAGAATGAGCTCAAAGTATCATGAAGTCTAGCTGTGGTTTGCTTACTTTGAGCTCATTCTGCGTAAATAGAAACACCCATGATTAAATTATGTTCGGGTACTTTGAAATAACTACACTGGAACATTGAGACAACTACCATCTTAGTCTCCCCGTGACCATGGCTGCTGAAAAGCAACCGAAACGTCGGGGAAAGTGTAAAAATAAATCTAAATAGTATAATAGTATAGTAATAGTATAAATAGTTTTAATAGTTTCAATAATTTAATTAGCTTAAAAATTTGTAAACTTTAATAGTGATTATAGTAGTGTAACAGTTTTTCAAAAAATTTTGTAACAGTGTCAAATAAACAACGCGATAAAATCCGTATATAGTAGTTTAATTTCAATGAATAACATTCGCGTAAACAGAAGACAATATTATGATTAATTCAGCTTATGTAACTCATACTGCAATTTCGTTTGCACGATGGAAGAATGTAAGAGATTGTTCGTAATTAAGTAGAGCACCATCTTTTGCTGTAAGCCTTAACTTCTTCGTTTGTGTGAAGTCGTTGTATAGTTACGGATCAAAGGATGCGTGGCATACCTTCCTCTTATACGTGGACCCTTTGAGATCGTACTTCTGGTGCAGTTTGACTGAGGACGGCAGCAGATTGTTCATGGCGACCAGCCGAACGTTCTTGCTGTTACACTGGTAGCAGTACAAACCGAAGAATTTTGGTAGTAATGTGCGTGGGTTCTGGAAATGTAAAGGAGAATATTATGACTCTATAGTTAATTTCTGTATCGCAACTATCCTTTCTACATAGTAAAGTTTTATAAAATATGTGAGCTAGTAGGGAGACCAACAGACTGCAATGGAGAGGGTCTCAGGTTTGAACCCACTTCGCGCACCTCTGACTTTCGGAAGTTATATGACTTTTCGGAATTATGTGCGTATTGATTGACAATTATCTCCAGCTCCGTGCCTCGGAGAGCACGTTAAGCCGTCGGTCCCGGCTGCCATGAACATCTATGGCAGTCGTTATTGGGAAGTCAGTGCACTCTAATATCCTGACACTGCTCTAGCCTAAGGGTATCGTTAACCTTCGGGTTGTGGAGGTCAGATGGCAGTCGCTCCGTGTAAAAACTGATATCCAGTCAAATCTGGTTAGACTAGAAAGCCGACCCCAAGTGACTTGAGGATAATAAAGGCTAGGGAGAAGAAGAAGTGTATTCATAATGAAAGGTAATTCTTGTAAGTCAACATGAGCTGCAATAACGTGCTATATAGACTAGTGACAGAGATACACTAGTGCTGAATTCAACATGCCTTTCCAGAACAGGAATGTTACGTATTGTTTAGAAGATCGAAGCCGACCAAGTTTGCTTGTATTACCTAGGGTACGGACCAATTATGGCAAAAAAAACATAAGTTTTGAAGGAGCACAACTTTACAATAAATTACCGTCCGATATAAAAAATGTGAGCTCATTAAACATATACAAAAGAAAATTATTAGATTATATTCACCAAAATGACTTACCTGTAAACAAAATAAATAACTAAAAAACAACCAAATTACCAAATAAATATAATATGTTAAGTGAGCACCAAAATACCTATCGTGTGACGACCATTTGAAATGTATTTATACATCATGATAAACAATGTTCTCATGTAAGTGACTTTTGTCTTTTTTGAAAATAAATTCTTTAAACCTAAACCTAGATGCATACAAATAATTGCTTCCCCTTATAGAATACCACATTCAGGAAAACTGTGCGATCTAAATAGGCCGTAACCTATCAAGTATTGGAAAGCCAGACAACATTTAAAACCTAATATACCCTAACGACTCAACAGGTAAATGATAAAAAACTTGAGTTCACTCTAACCTGATCCAGGTTCAAGTAGTACCCAGGCAGCAGTTTTTGGAGGAACTCGCCCTCCTTGTGCTGCACCGTCTTAATGATGAACTCGTCATCCATGGTCAGGTAGAAGATGCTACCGGACGCGCCGGGGTTGCTTAGCTCACGGAGTGGCGAGCTACACATCGACATCTGGAACATGAACGATTTATTATAAAGAAAGATGTAGAGGCTTTTGACTGTGGAAAACCAGGACAGCTGGACGTTCTGCTAGAGCCGAGAGCAACCACGTTAGTTCGACAATATAAGGTGCAAGCCACAGTGAAATGGCGTCTGGCTCTGGCGTGGAATAAAGTACGTGGATACACCATATGGGCGCCCGCGTTATAGCATACTAATTCACGTATATTCTTACTCGTCAAAATGTCTACACTCCGCCTGATGGTAAGCAGCCGTCTAGTCCATAAGCCCTTCACACCACGTTCTCATTACAACTGAAGTCACTCTACTTTGACGTCCTTGAGAAGGAGCTTTTTCACGACCCGCTTAAAGTACCCAGTAGGTCTACCATGAAAATGTCTATCCAAAACTTCGGATCGAACAAATAAAACTAACAGTCAAGTTTTCTTTCTTTAAATATGACATTACCCAGTTATTCAGACTACTTTATGAAAGGGTTAAGGACAATCGACAGGATACGTATCAAAATACATTTCGGAATAAATGTACGAGCAGTCGGGTCGAAACTTAGATATTTATTTTTCATGATAGGCCTACAGGATCGAAGAAAGAAAACACGTGGTTTGACTGAGAATTCAATGATTTTACAGGATCGGCTGAAGGGTGTGCCAGTCTTTCATCAGCTGATACACCACTGTATTCTTCAGGTTGCCTATAGCCGGAGTGTATCTACACATTACACATATACTGTAAAATAATCAGCTGTGCTAAAGTGTCGCTGGTCTGTATTCTTTGGGATATTAAACAGCTAGGTTTAAGCGACAATTTTAGTGCGCCCCACCCCCCTAAATATCTTCTATGATACTAAAATGTGAAAACAAAAAACACTAAGAAACTATGCAAAAAAAAATTGCATAAGCTTGCCCTGCCTAATAGTCTCTAAAGTGTTTTAAACATCTACTAGACTTAAATAGTTCTACAAAAAGCCGCGACGTTATATATCTAACATTTATATAATTTTAATCAAATAGTTTGCCTATTATTTATCAAATAATAGATAAGTTATTAAGCGATATTTGAATTACAAAATGTCAATCGTAAAGCCGGCCATACACGCTAGGGTATACCTGACAGGTTTGCCTATACAGTTCAACTGTACAGGTAAACCGGAGGGTGTATGTTGCACAACTGTGCAGGTTTCCACGCCTTACAGGCAACTCGAGAAAATATGAATTTTGATATTTTTTGCCTGTGCAGTTTAACTGTGCAGGCAAAACTGAGCATGTGTAGGGCTCAGTCGCAGAATGACCACTTCTCAAAATGACTACAGGTAGCAAAATGTCCCTTTCGCGAAATGTCCCGTTCGCAAAATGTCCCTTTCGCAAAATGTCCCTTTCGCAACAGTAAAAAAACACTGGTCAAGAGCCAGTAGATCTAGAACACGGAAGGGTACTGTAGTAATGTGTAGGTGTATGCACATAAACTAAAATAAATAACAAAAATCGAACTGTGTGATTTATTGTGATATTGTGTCTCAAAATAACAATTTATACAAAAATAAAATCAAAAAATCATGCTTAACCCACATAAAAACATAAAAAAATGCAATGTCTTAATTACGTCACAAAAAAAACTGTAAAATAGGTTTTTTTCTTTAGAGATTGCAATAGTAATATAATAAAACAAATTATACAAAACTCCAATAAAATCATAAAAAATTTAATGTCTTGATTACGTCACAAAAAAAATTTAATACAGGTTTTTTTTCTTTAGGGATTGCAATTATAAGTAATATAATAAAATCACAAATTATACAAAACTCCAATAAAACATAAATAATTAAATGTCTTGATTACGTAACAAAAAAGGTAATACAGGTTTTTTTCTTTAGGGATTGCAAAAGTAATATAATAAAATCAACAAATTATACAAAACTCCAATAAAACATAAATAATTAAATGTCTTGATTACGTAACAAAAAAGGTAATACAGGTTTTTTTCTTTAGGGATTGCAAAAGTAATATAATAAAATCAACAAATTATACAAAACTCCAATAAAACATAAATAATTAAATGTCTTGATTACGTAATAAAAAAGGTAATACAGGTTTTTTCTTTAGGGTTTGCAAAAGTAATATAATAAAATCAACAAATTATAAAAAATTAAAAATTAAACAAAAAATGAATGTCTTGATTACGTAACAAAAAAGAATGTAATACAGTTTTTTTTCTTTAGGGAATGTAATAGTAATATTTATTTTAATAATTGTAATATTTTTTTTTATGAATTGTGGCAGTGTTAAGTTATTTCTTTCTAATTTAGCCAATAGTACTTTATATTTTTTGTCGAAATTAATGTCTGCCTTTCCTCTATTCTTTTTTACCTTTTTAAATAAATTATCTTTAATTTTCATGTTCCAAAATTAGCTTTCTTTTTTTAATTTGTATACAAATTGCACAATCACAATCCCTAAAGAAAAAAACTGTATTATATTCTTTTTTGTGACGTAATCAAGACATTCATTTTTTTGTTTTTTTATAGTTTTGTATAATTTGTTGATTTTATTATATCACTTTTGCAATTCCTAAAGAAAAAACCTGTATTACCTTTTTTGTTACGTAATCAAGACATTTAATTATTTATGTTTTATTGGAGTGTTGTATAATTTGTTGATTTTATTATATTACTTATAATTGCAATCCCTAAAGAAAAAAAAACCTGTATTACATTTTTCTTGTGACGTAACCAAGACATTTAATTTTTTATGTTTTTATTGGTGTTTTGTATAATTTGTTGATTTTATTATATTACTATTGCAATCCCTAAAGAAAAAAAACCTATTTTACAGTTTTTTTGTGACGTAATTAAGACATTGCATTTTTTATGTTTTTATGTGGGTTTAGCATGATTTTTTGATTTTGTTTTTGTATAAATTGTTATTTTGAGACACAATGTCACAATAAATCACACAAAGTTAGATTTTTGTTATTTATTTTAGTTTATGTGCATACACCTACACATTACTACAGGACCCTTCCGTGTTCAAGAACTACTGGCTCTTGACCAGTGTTTTTTTACTGTTGCGAAAGGGACATTTTGCGAAAGGGACATTTCGCGAAAGGGACATTTTGAGAAAGGGATATTTTGCTATCTGTAGTCATTTTGAGAAGTGGTCATTCTGCGACTGAGCCGCCCTGTATACATATGCTTTACACCACTATTCACGGTGTCTTCGTTTAAATTTCCTTTTCTTTAATAAACAAACAATAAACTTACTACCGCTACTGTGTCGAGATCAAGCGCCGCCGTCGGGGCCATGGTATCTATCAACTGAGAGTTTGTACAGGTCTACCGCTACGTGTATGGTCTCTATGCAGCTCAAGTTTACCTGTACAGTTGAACTGTACAGGCAAACCTGTCAGGTACACCCCAGCGTGTATGGCCGGCTTTAGAAGAAGAAATCAATCCATCATTACATAAGTTTTATGAAGATAAAGTATGTTCCATACGTCATATATTTCGATGGTATAGTTTAGGAAATAATGTAAAATAAATAACGCGCGATAATGAACTAACCGCGCCGCTGTCACGCAGTGGTGCAGTGGGGGAGGCGGGTGCACATCGCGAGCTATGCTTACCCGAACGGGCAGGCACCTGAGGGCAGACGATGTCGTATACATAGTTTTGACCGCATACAGTATACATTAAACAAGTACTTATCTAAGCCTACTAGTCTAAAACTACTAGACGAGATATGGTAGACTAAGTCTGGTAGACTAAGTCTGGTAGACTAAGTCTGGTAGACTAAGTCTGGTAGACTAAGTCTGGTAGACTAAGTCTGGTAGACTAAGTCTGGTAGACTAAGTCTGGTAGACTAAGTCTCGTAGACTAGGTCTAGTAGACTAAGTTTGCGAGACTACGTCTACTAGACTAAGTTCGCTAGGCTAAGTGTACCTAAGTCCGCTAGGCTGTTTACCAGCCTAAGTCCGCTTGGCTAAGCCTAGAAAACTAAGTCTACTAGACTAAGTCTGCTACACAAGAGCTGCTAGACTAGATTTGCTAAGCTAAGGCTAAACACTAAGTCTTCTAAGCTAAATCTTTTAAACTAAGTTGTTTAGGCGAAATCTTCTAAACAAAATTTTCTAGGCTAGGTATTTTAGGTTTTTAAGTCTATTAGGCTAATTTTACTATATCTATACAAATAAATAAAATTGAAGTGTCTGTTTATAATGTCCAAATAACAGCTTTTTATCTAATGGATATGAAATTATATAAGGTACCTATACAAAAACATCTATTTTTTAAATTTTTGTCTGTCTGTCTGTTTGTTCCGGCTAATCTCCGAAACGGCTAAACCGATTTTGACGGGACTTTCACTGGCAGATAGCTGATGTTAGACTACTTCGATTTTAGAAAAAAATAGGGTTCCGCGGAGACAAACACTTTTTAGTTCAAATCTACGCAGACGAAGTCGCAGGTATCAGCTAGTTATGTATAAAACTAAAATCCTAGTGAGTTTATCAGGATGTTAAGTTTTCACTTCTTTTAATTATTATGGTAATACAGGAACAGCTTGCGTAAGAGCGGCTTTTATGCAGTAGATAACAGTCAGATACATGTGTTTATGTTTTTCTTATAATATTTTTGTACGCCGATTGTATTGGCAAGACACAGTTTGTACTTTCATTTGTTTTTTGTAAGATCTTATTTATAAACCTGTCACAACAAATAAAAATAATTTGAATTTGAATTTGAATCGTGTACGCGCATTGGAGTGGCGTAAAGACAGAGGTCTAACGTGTTTACATAATGATACTCCTCAAATGATCTACCAGTACGGAAACCATGAAAGCAGAACCGACAGCTTTAATACCCAAAGTTAGAAGGATTTTGGAAAATGTTCACCTATACCCAAAAATGATCACCCATAGCCACCCAAAAATGGTCACTCATCTGGAACATGATGGTTGCAGCGTTGCTTAACCTCACTGCAAGCTGTGGTAAAAGCTCACCAAGAAATCATCAGGCTGTATCCCGAACAGGTCACGGAAGTATCTGAAGGCGATGGGCGCGTAAGTCTTGAACTTGAACTCGGAGTAGTGGTGTGCGGGTGTGTGGTTCGACCCCTCGTGCGGGAAGTTCGTCGTTTCGACTGTCATAAAGTCTTGCATTAGAAGATCGCGTTCTGGCTTCGAGGCTAGTCCACCGATTGCATGTTGTATACCTGTAAAAAATAAAGTTTAATTAGTTAGGTATTTTAAGGATGGACTTATTAGATGATGCAATGGTAATGCTGTGCAAGAATCTCAGATTTCATTCGCGAGTCGTGTAAAGTACTATCGCTTTGTCAAGATTTTCAATAGCAGCATAGAGCCGACACCCGGTAGGCAGCAAAAGGCTTTCCTCTTTAAACGATGGACAAAAATGAGTGTTTACACCTGTGCCAGTCCCTCTGAGGAGATCCCCCTTCCATTTTTTTAGATCACAGGCCAGGCCAGTGATCTCTGATAGGACTGATGCTACCAGACACCGAAAACATCTGCCCTTACTTAATCAATCGGGTCAAGCTAGTCAATTGCTGTCTATTGGAGTTGTTTCCAGACTCCGTGCTGCTTATAAGAATTTCGTAGTATAGAACCGAGATAAGACATTTCCCGACCTTGTTTAGTCCTACTATTATTATAAATATAAAGTTTGTGGCGACATTGAATGTTTATTACTTATTACGCAATTATGCGCAAATAGTTATACAGGTAGACGAGCAGTGATAGCTCAGTGGGGAGACCAACAGACTGCAATGCAGAGGGTCTCGGGTTCGAACCCACGTCGCGCACCTCTGACTTTCGGAAGTTATATGACTTTTCGAAATTATGTGCGTATTGATTGACAATTATCGCCTGCTCCGTGCCTCGGAAAGCACGTTAAGCCATCGGTCCCGGCTGCCATGAACATCTATGGCAGTCGTTATTGGGAGAGTGTCGACACAAAAGATCCCACTGGGTCGAAGTGTCGCCGGTCTGCACTGACTGGCGCCCACATAAGATAAGATATACAGGTAGACCATACCCTTGCCAGATACTTTTTATCCCGGTATACGTGTCACAGGGAATGACAGCGATAGCTCAGTGGGAAGACCAACAGACTGCAATGCAGAGGGTCTCGGGTTCGAACCCACGTCGCGCACCTCTAACTTTCGGAAGTTATATGACTTTTCGAAATTATGTGCGTATTGATTGACAATTATCGCCTGCTCCGTGCCTCGGAGAGCACGTTAAGCCGTCGGTCCTAGCTGCCATGAACATCTTTGGCAGTCGTTATTGGGAAGTGCCCTGTAATATCCTGACCCTGGTCTAGCCTTAGGGTATCGTTAGCCTTCGGGTTGCGGAGGTCAGATGGCAGTCGCTCCATGTAAAAACTGATATCTAGTCAAATCCGGTTAGACTAGAAAGCCGACCCCAAGCGACTTGGGAATAATAAAGGCTAGGAAGAAGAAGACGTGTCACAGGGATTCTCAAATTAATCGTAATACTAACTAATATTATTAATGCAAATGTGAGTTTGTTACGCTTTTACGCCGTAACTACTCGACTATTCATCATGAAATTTTGCATACACAATGTCAGGGGCACAGAAAAGGACATAGTGTAACTTTCATTCAGAAAAGAAGTACTGTTCCCGAGAGATATAAACTTATTGACAAAATCTACATTAGCTCCGGCAAAGCAGGTAAAATCTAACACAAAATAATTACAAGAAATGATAACGCCATGTATTTCAAAACATGTTTGTGTCGCCACCATCACATAATACCATAATAAATCACAACAAAAGAAAAATAAACAAAAGCCATTACTTATATAAAAACCATCAGGTTTTCTATCATACTTATAACAGTGGTAAAAAGCCTTAACATTCAGTATTTCTTAGAACAAGTCATGTTTAATAGTTGAGATGTTAATCAGTTATCTCATTACCTCAGCCACGGTCAAAGGTTATTGTTGAGAAATAAAATCTGCAAGTATGGAAATTGTCTTCGTAATGCTTGTATTATATAAATAGACTCATGCTTATTTATCTCTGAATGAATAGACAGATGTGTTAGTATTTCACCCACACTCAGCCAGGTATTTAGCTGAACCTTAGTAACAGAACGCATTTTGGTGAATAAACAATATTAATTTGAATATATTAAAATACTGTACAAAGTTTCGTATGACTGTTTGTGTTGACGCACAAGTCAAACATTTGTGTGCATGAACATGGATATTTGTCTTGGTCTGGGTGCTTTTATGTATAATATGCATGAATTTATAAAAAAAAGCATATATGTATGGTTATCCATTGTCTAGTACCCATAGTACAAGCTCTGCTTAGTTTGGGCTAGAGGGTGTTGTGTGTATGTGATAGAATATTATATTATTATTACTGTTAGGAAAGGTTTATACAAGGTTGAGTTCGATTACGCGTAAGACGCATGCGGCAAAAACACTCCCTTTGCTCCGTCTCCTCTGTCTGCGTCATTCAAGATGAACGCGTCTCATGCTGCGATCAACGCAGAAACTATCTTATCTTATGTGGGGGCCAGTCAGTGCAGACCGACGACACTTCGACCCAGTGGGATCTTTTGTGTCAACACTCTCCCAATAACGACTGCCATAGACGTTCATGGCAGCCGGGACCAACGGCTTAACGTGCTCTCCGAGGCACGGAGCAGACGATAATTGTCAATCAATACGCACATAATTTCGAAAAGTCATATAACTTCCGAAAGTCAGAGATGCGCGACGTGAGTTCGAATCCGAGACCCTCTGCATTGCAGTCTGTTGGTCTCCCCACTGAGCTATCGCTGCTCCTAACGCAGAAACTAAAGCTAGGTCATTGCTTTACATGTAATAAAACAGTACGGGGCAATCGCGATGCGTTATGTAACGCATAACGAACCGAGACTTTTAGGGCCCTGTTTCATTTTCTTATACGACGATGTCTAGCGAGGTTTTTGTTATTGTAGCCAAAACATACAGCCTTTTAAAATGACTACACTCTGTCTGTTGGTAAGCTGTCGCATAGTAAACAAACAGAGCCCTTTACATATGCTATATACATAGATGTGCGATAAATAAGAAATAAATAACCAACGATTTCAAAACTTTACGATATATGTACAGTACGTTAACTAACGAAAGGCGTTCCCTTAAACTGGCAATATTATGGCGGGCGTAGATCCTAAAAAAAAGTTCCCATAAATAACAAAAAAAAAATATTTCATTTTAATATAAATAAACAAAATGAAATAAAAGAGTCAATGAAAAAAAATATTGAATAAAAAATAAACAGACAGGAAAAAGAAACACTCATTGCATACGCGCAAAAGTACCAATGCAAAACGGCAACGTCGCTTTTTACTTAGTTATGAATTTTTAATTAAAATGAGTTTTTAATTAGTTTTACATTTAATTTATTTCATGCTTATTTTTCTATGCAAATATGTTCATTTGCATGTATTAATGATGTATAATAACCGCTTTAAGGGAACACCTTTCGTTATTTTACTTACTGTATAACAGTCAATAAATTAATTAACTGACATTAAAATTATTGAAGCCCAAATTTATGGCATTCGGAATTGCATCGACGAACATAAACACCTACAATCCTATGAAACATTTGTATTCAAAGTGCGTATACAAGTTACTGAATAAAGCCGTATAACAATTTTCTACAAATATTACCAAGTTACCAACCTTTGAAGCCTCATTTCACCCCTTTGGGAATTTTAGTAAAGCTTAACTAAGTGGATGACTACATTATACAAGCCTTTTTGCACAATTTCCAGTTGCTACACACTGCGATTTGAGCCGTAAGTTGATATGTCTGTCAATCACTTTTTATTGTTACTAGTCATCGCCCAGTGGTCGATAAACGGACCATAGTCATAACTAAAATTTGAGGAAAACGGTCATTTTGAAGTTATGTGCGTAATCGTAAATGATTACTTGGTTTAACGGTGAAGGAAAATATCGTGAGGAAACCTGCATGTCTAGTCAGGAGTTCTACATAACATAAATGAAGATATTCTGTAAACTCTGCCAACACTGGGCCAGCGTGGTAGAGTATGGCCTTACCCTTCTTACACTGAGAATAGGCCTATACCTACACTGGGCCAGACTATAGTCTAACTCTTCTCAAACTGAGAAGAGGACCTTACCTAGCACAGTTTTTATACAGGGCTGATATAATTATGTATTATGTATTTGTGCACAACTGTATATGAATGTAATATGGTATAAATTTTTCTCGTGACCATTTTTTTTATGCCTTTAAGGTGGCACAAGCATACGGCGCACCTGGTGGTAAGTGGTCACCGTAGCCTATGGACGCCTGCAATACGCCTCAGCTACCCGACCGATCATCATGAAATTTCGCATACACATTGTCAGGAGAACAGAAAAGGTACAGTTTTCGAAGGTTAGAAAATTGATATAGCCTAAGTTTACGCGAGCGAAGCCGCTGGCATAATCCAGTTAGTAAATATTTTTACATTAATAATTACGTATTGGTGGCGGTTCTGTATTTCAGTATTCTGTGGTATACCCCTACTAATGTACCCAATCTCGTCCTATAGGTACCTACGTTAGTTCTAAATTAATAGTGACATTGTGCGATAAGCTGAGACCTTGGCGCATATCGACTATCAGCCTCCTGCCACAGGAAGTTTAGTATTGTTTTCCTCTTGTTATCTATTTTTAGACTTTGTTTATTGATTGTTTGCTTTTGTTTAAATTTAGAAGTACGTATCGGCAGCTGAGACTGCTTCGTTGACCTTGCGGTAAAAGATTGCAAACAATCGTGGGGTTTGTTGTTTAATTACCGTTTTGAGGTTGTTATTGGTTATTGTAAGCTGATACAAAAATTCTCAATATATGGATATTAATCACGGAACTAAGTACACAGACCATGTCCAGGATTAAACATAGGATTTTTATCTCGGTACGCTTACCAGTGCGGTTCATGCAGGCATAGCAAGCTACTATAAAACAGAGCCAAAAATTTTGATTATTTAGTGGAGTCTGTACCGAAATAATCTTGATTGTGCTCATAATTCCTGTGTTGCGAAGGACTTTCACATTCAAGCAACAGACGCAAAGAAAACCCAGAATCGGATTAAATATTTGCGGTGGAACAACCATCTGTTAGACCCCACATTATTCCCCTATCCGTTTTGAGGATCAAAACCACAACACGGTGCCCTGGTGATATGACCACTTAAACCTCTGTACCATACGTGCAGCTATTAAGTTAATTAAAGCGATAAACGTAAAAACTGGTACAACAGTGCGATAATAAGGCCATGAACCGGCGAACGCCGGTAATTGAGTCGTTCGCACTCAATTCGTTTCTCTGTTTGGTGAGTTAACTAAGCAGCATTAAAATAATTTCTTATTGGTCTACTAGGCACAGTTCCAGATACCATGTCACCTCTAAGGATTTCTTAACAGAAAATGTCAATAATGTCGGCCTCGATGGCGTAGTGGTTGGTGTAACCGACTGCCACACATGAGGTCGCGGGCTCGATTCCCGCACAAGTCAAACATTTGTGTGCATGAACATGAATGTTTGTTTTGGTCTGGGTGTTTCTATGTACAATATATATGTATTTCCAAAAAAAAAAAAAAGAAGAAGTATATATGTATGTTTATCCATCGTCTAGTACCCATAGTACAAGCTCTGCTTAGTTTGGGCTAGATGGTGTTGTGTGTATGTGGTAGAATATTATTATTTTCCCGAGCCGAAAATTGAACCCGAGACCTCATGCACAGCAGTTGTATTTACTGCTATTACGTCACTAAGACAGAGGCAACAATGTAATAAAGAGAATCTGTTAAAATCCTACTAATAATAAAAAAGTGTAAGTTTATTAGGATTGATGTTTGTAAATCTTTCACGCAAAAACTACTGAACGGATTTTGATAAAACTTTACAGTATTATTTTTTACACATCAGAATTACATACAGGCTGTTAAAATATAATTAATATTTTAATATAGGTCTACTTTAACGCGAGCGAAGCCGCGATAAAAATCTAGTACCTACTGCATAACCCTAGGCTTGATATTGTGATAAACGCGATTACGAAGTTCCCCAGTACCATTTACGCCGCAATTCGAATGAAAAATTGCTTAACGATAAAATAGTAGTAACACGTGTCGATTCCACATAATTATTATGTATAGATGTTCCCGCGGTCTCACCCGCGTTTGTCGTTACTGCGCCTCCCCCGTGGGTCGCAGCGTGATGTTATATCTATAGCCTTCCTCGATAAATAGGCTATCCAACACTAAAATAATTTTTTCAATTCGAACCAGTAGTTCCTGAGATTAACGCGTTCAAACAAAGAAACAAACTCTTCAGCTTTATAATATTAGTATAGAAGTATAGATTGTGTACATAATATAAACATAGTACCTACACGTGCAAAGTTGTATTGCACACAAATTCCGTGTATGATTTAAGGTCCCATAGGGGCAAGCGTATTGTCATAATCTAGAATTTCTTGAGAAGAAAATCTCAATAACACTTTGTGCAACTTGAGAATTGAACCCGAGACCTAAAGCAGAACAGTTGTATTCTCTGCCGCTACAACACCGAGACAGAGTTAACAATATAATTATTATATTATACAGACGAATTTACTGCACGGATGGCGTACTGGTTTTTAAGTGGTCGCCTCACCACTGCTAAATGAGCCGAGTGTTGTGGGTTCGAATCTCACGCGGGACAAAACTTTGTGTGATCCACAAATGATTGTTCCGAGTTTGGGCTTTCTTTGTGTCCGTTGTTTGAATGTTCGTAAAGTCCTACGCGACACTGTAATCATTCCTAGTGCTGGAGCTATCTTTTTTAAGTCTATTGAAAAATCTGCACGGCCCATCGATCTGTTGATCATCGTAGTATGGTAACGTCCTTATCTTGCGCAGCGAAATTGCCTTGTATGTCACCAAAATACTCGTAGAATATATCTATCCGATTATAAGCAAATCTATAAAGACGATTCTCTTCCCAGCAGCAAGCTGTAATCACTCTGTTTAGAGATAAAAGTTTAAAAACTATAACCCAACTACGTAAAAAAGGGGTCTAAAAAGGACGAAGTTAAAATTTATATAGCCTATGTCACCCGGGCCATTATTACGAATCTATCTCATTCATTAAAATCGGTTCAGTAGTTTAGGCGCTACGAACATACAAACATATATACCCAGACTGCCAAAATCATTACCCTTCCTTTTGGCTTCGCCGTAATCGGGTAAAATGAAGGTGATTCGACGTTCTGATTGACTTGAGCATTCACGTTTAATGAGCAGTCTAGCGAATGTTAATTTACAGAAAAATAAGCGGGAGCGTTTTAGAGAGCTTTCTGCGTAACCATTTCTCAATATTCCCACGAGCACATATTCGTTAGGGGTCAGCTCGTAAAGCCCACCAATTTAAATCATGTTACACCAACAGGCAGACTGTTCGCTAATTGCCACCTTGATGGCATAAAAAAGCCAAGACTACAACCGTGCCAAAAACACGTGCGCATAATAATCTTGAATGAAACACAAGATTTTCCTCTTAACAATCATGAATCAACCAAGAAAGAATTTCTCAATGACCAAATGACTCAAGTTATATGTAAAAACACCAGCGGTAATGCCAGATACGATATTCCTGAGCCAAATTCCTTAAATGCATTACATACCCGTGTTTCTGTTCAAACTTGTAGTAAGCTTTGTTTAAAACGCTTTGTCACCTTTGCACGTGTACTGTGTATATCTTGTGTATACAAGACATATGTGTAACCGACACGTGTCAATAATGTTGTTACTATTTTATCGATTAAGCAATTTTCTATTAGAATTGTTGTATAAATGGTAATGGAGATGACGTAATCGCGATTATCACAAGCTTTTTAAGTTTGTTCCCCATCCGTCCCTCATGTTTCGTCCCAAAGGGAGAAATACGCATTCGTCCCAAAAATGTTACTTATATACATATATGGCGCTAAATTTAAATAAATATTAATTTCTTAATGTAATTCCCATTACGTCTAAATGATGTTCCTTTTTTGTCCTTGTTTTTTTGTATGGCCTTTTTGTTGTAGCGTCAGCCGAAAAATATTTTAAAATACCTCGTTGTTCTCTCGGCAAAACTTTGGGCTTATGATTGCATGACATCATGAACCCGACAACAAAAAGACTAAAAATAATTTTGACCCTGTTTTGTTTTGCGAAACATATGCACAAAAAGGGAATCATTTAAAAAGAGGGGCGAATGAGGAACATTTTGGAATGTGGGACGTAATGTATGGGCAAATGCGAAACAAATCTTTTTAACAGACTTTCTTTAATTATACTGTCGCGTCTATTTCGGTGGTATACCGGTACTAAATACGACTGTTGTGCTTGAGGTCTCGGATTCAATTCCTAGGTCGAACAAAGTGTTATTAAGTTTTTCTGTCAAGAATTCTAGTTATTCGGTAGATGAAGACATTAGGCTTGCTTCTATTATGGGACCTAAAATCATATTTGACGGAATCGGGGTGTAAAACACCTATAAACGTGTAGGTACTATGTTCATCTATTGTACACGTGTCAATAGTGTTATTACTATTTTATCGATTAAACAATTTTCCATTCGAATTGTGGTGCAAATGGTAATTGAGATGCCGTAGTAGCAACTCATAAGTTATTTGGCTGCGGTCTTCTGCAGAATGGAGGCGGTTGCCAGCCGAGCTGCTCCAATTTAAGCAGCAGCTGAATTGTCTGAATCTTAGTTTTACCACTCACACAGGGAGTATGGTGAGATCTGATGTGAAACGTATTGGGATAACAATATTGTAAGTTTAGACCAGAGTCCATACCACTATGCCTTATAAACGGGACAAAGTGCACTCTTTACCGCGCAGTTTCGTTCTCGTCCGTGCAATAACAATGCTTCATGTCAGAATAGGCTATAGATAATAATTAATATTAATAGTATAGAATTCAGTGTTCGGATACTAAGATTTTTATTACTCAATCACGCATAAATGGTTCGATTTTTATTCATTTGTTATTTATACACAAAGCAAACTTTTTATCCCGGTATACGTTTCCTTGCAACTCTCACGAGCCAAGCCACGGGCATAAAGGCTTCCGTATACGGAACGATTCGTCGTAACGATGGATCTGAAGAAAATCTTATACAATCCATCGCGTCGAATAGTCACTCAACACACGAAACGATTGGTCGTTGCGATCGTTCGTTTAGGCAGACTGAGACTGAGGCAAAAATCGAATCGTCGATCGCAAAGAGCCATACACCTTCGATCTATCGTCATGATATTCATGATTGTATTGGTTTCTGATGCGATTACGATATCGTCTTCGATCAAGTAAATCGTTAACGATTTGGACATACACCATCGATTTGTCGTTGCGATCGGTCTGAAACGACGGATCGTAATGACAAATCGTTGTGTATATGGGGGCCTTAAAGCTAGCTATCTATAAGATAATACGAATCTCCCTTTACTCGTTCAAATGATATTGCCACTGCCTCATCAGGCCTGTAGCTGACGTCACAAAACAAACACCTGTCTATGACGTTACCAAGCATCATTATGACGAAATAACATACGAGTATTGTGACGTCAGTATACATGAAGATTATGACTTCATATTGACATAACCTTGAAATCGACAGGTCGAGGTTTTGATATCGATATAGCGTGACGTATGGCAGAGACTATAAATAGATTACTCACCAATATTGTAGGTGTATAATTTACGGTAGCCGCTTTTCTATAGGTCAATGTCAAAATTGAGCTTTAAGCTAGTTATAATGATAACATCAGTCCTGTATATGTAATAGACTGTCCCACTGCTGGGCACGGGCGTATACTCAATATCAGGACTAGGCCATGGTCGACCACGCTGGCCCAATGGAGATTGGTAGACTTCACATATTATGTATCTTCGACTATAGAGAAATTTCAGAGATGCAGGTTACCTCACGATGTTTCCCTTCAGTATATTAAATACTAGATTTTGCCCGCGTCTTCATTCGCGTAAATGTAGTTTATGCTAGGTAACAGTACTCATTTCTGGATGAAATGTACCCTATGTCCTTTTCCGTTCCCCTGAGAACGTGTATGTAAAATTTCATGAAGATCAGTCGAGTAGTTAAGGCGTGAAAGCGTAACAAGTAAACAAACTCACATTCACATTTATAATTTTGGTTAGGATTAAGATTTAAAAAAGTTAGGAAAGTTAGAGGTGCGTGCCTTGGTATGGAACTCGGGTCATCTGCGTGGGAGTCCAACGGTCACTCACTAAGCAATCCCTGTTAACTAAGTAAAATGAGTTCATTTGTCAAACAATAAATATCTTGCTAAATGTTGTATGAATGTTTGTAGAGGCCCGCGTGACACAGGAAATGTTCCTACCAGAGCGATTTATTAAAAATAAAAAAGATCTGATCATATTTTATTACGTACTAGCTGTTACCTGCGACTTCGTCTGCGTAGATTTTAACTAAAAAGTGTTTGTCTCCGAGAACCCTATTTTTTTTCTAAAATCAAAGTAGCCTAAGTTACTCCTTATAACATCAGCTATCTGCCATTGAAAGTCCCGTCAAAATCAGTTCAGCCATTTCAGAGATTACCCGGAACAAACAGACAGAAAAACAAAAATTTTAAAAATAGATGTTTTCGTATAGGTACCTTATATACTTTCATATGCATTAGATAAAAAGCTGTTATTTTGATATTACAAACAGACACTTCAATTTTATTTATTTGTATAGGTTTTTGTGAATAATTGAAGTAAACGGTAAGTGGTTGCAGCTCCTTACAGAGAAGATTTGTAAAATAAACAATACTGTAAACTTGGCGATTAAAAAGAGTGGACGTGAGTTTCTTGCTAATTCTTCTCATTGGTTCAACGCCCTTGCTTTGCTGAACATGGCGACGGGTAAATGTAAATTCACATAATTAAGTGTTACTTTGACGTTCATAAGTGTTACTTTGTGACCTACATGAATAACATATTTTTGATTTTGAAACAACATCCTTAGGGACACTACATTTAATATTGTGATTGCATACTCGAACAATATGCGACAAATATAGGGGAACACGTCATGTGAATATTTGTTGTTTTTCCTGATCTCAAAAGGCAATGACGTTCTTATTTTTACAGACATCGCTGAAGGGATTTGTCTACGTCTACATACGAAGTAACCATGCCTTATAATAAGCACAATATAATCAGCCTTCAATAGCCAAGACGGCATTTAGGTACCCACAAGCCAAAATAAGCTAATATGATCGTTTTAAAAGTGTATTAAATCGGTGCTATAGATAGGATGCGAATTCACGACCTCTCTATTGCAACTTTGCAAGTGCAGTATGTATATGAATGTCAAGGATGTGACTTTGAGAATAACATTCACACATGCAAAACAGCGACAGTTAAGCTATTAACTGAATACGAAGATTTCATTCTTATGTTAATGTATTTAAACCTGAACTTTACAACTAAGAACAAGGTCTTCGTTAATGTTGTATTCAAAGTTATCATATTAAACCAACAAATGATATAAGTGCTAATAAGTATCAAGTGAATACAAATACAACGTTTCTTTTTTAAGCGCTGAGTAAGGATGAGGCGATTTTTTTTAAGCAATTGTCATTTGTCGGCCTCGATGGCGTAGCGGCTAGTGTAACCGACTGCCACGCCTGACGTCGCGGGTTCGATTCCCGCACAAGTCAAACATTTGTGTGCATGAACATGGATGTTTGTCTTGGTCTGGGTGTTTCTATGTATAATATGTATGTATTTACAAAAAGAAAAAAGTATATATGTATGTTTATCCATTGTCTAGTACCCATAGTACAAGCTCTGCTTAGTTTGGGCTAGATTTTGTGTTGTGTGTATGTGGTAGAATATTATATTATATTATATTATATTCTATCCTTGTTATATTCACCAGGTAAGACAAAAGAGCACTATAGTTTTTTACTGCTCCTAATGGCAGACGAGCTAGCGGCCCGCCTGATGGTAGGTGTCAACCACCGCTCATGGATGTCACGGCTAAACACTGCCAAGCCTACCATGACAGCAATAACCAAACCCACATAAGACAAAGAATTGTATGACCCACAAATACAAACACTCACGCCTGTATATTAAGGGGATAAGCAGAATGGTATTAAACAGACACATTTCGCCATTTCGCTAGTCCTTTTTCGCCTACCCGTAGGGTTGCCAACCGTTCTTCATAATAAAGTATTGTACGTTATTTTGGGTCAACGTACTTTATACATTACTAGCTGTTACCTGCGACTTCGTCCGCGTAGATTTTAACTAAAAAGTGTTAGTCTCCGCGGAACCCTATTTTTTTTTCTAAAATCAAACTAGCCTATACTCCTTATAACATCAGCTATCTGCCAGTGAAAGTCCCGTCAAAATAAGTTCAGCCGTTTCGGAGATTACCCGGAACAAACAGACAGACAGACTGACAAAATTTAAAAAATAGATGTTTTTTTATAGGTACCTTACCTATATACTTTCATATTCATTAGATAAAAAGCTGTTATTTTGACATTACAAACAGACACTTCAATTTTATTTATTTGTATAGATTAAGAAAATAAAGTAGGTATATGAGAATGCTTTATTTTCAGTGTCGACTTTTACAGGTTATAGATATTTCCTAAATTTAATAAAAACAATTTTTTATCTATCTAGACATAATATCGTAAAGATCCGATTAAGACGTTCAAGAATTAAATATTTATTAGATGTTAATAGGATCAACAAATTAGGGTTATAAAAAGCAGGTTAAATAAATAATACTTTATTTTTTTTACCTCAAACAGTAAATACTCATTAAATATATCATATTCGTTCAAAAAAAAAGGAGGCAGCCTTACCTACCGGGCACATTTCCGGACTCCGAACTACTACTGATAATTTCCTAACAGAATAAACTCAAACGCACTCACACACACTTACACGGCAGGACTTATTCTACTAAACAGCTATAATCCTAAATAATATTATAAAAGCGAAAATGAGTTTGTTTGTTTGTTTATTACCTTTTCACGCCTAAACCACTGAACCGATCATTCTGAAATTTGGCATATACGTTGTCAGATGTACAGAAACGGACATAGGCTACGTTTCATCCCGAAAAAAATTACTGTTCCCTAGGATAACAACAATAACGTTCTTATGATAATAGATGGCGCCACGTGTCTTTCGAATCATGATTGAATTATATTATTACAAGCAGAGTACAACCCGAATTGATTGTCAAATTCTAAATTAACGCGAGCGAAGCCGCGGGCAGAAGCTACAAGAATATTTCGACGCAAAAATGGCAAAAGATATAGCACTGAGATTTAGGAATAAATTTGGCACACTGGAAATGGTCAGTTAGTAGTGTTTGTGACGGTTGTGTACAACCTGCACTAGACTTAGGATAAAGGCAAAACTGCAGACATGGGACTTTTAGAGGTTCTAATGAGTATATTAAATTCACATACGGCCAAACATTTAAGTCACATGTGATGTATGAATTATCACTTTTACCGTAACATTTTATAATAATTTCATGCTAGCTGCAACATAACTCGAGTCGCATAAAGGATCGCCGAGTAAGATATTTTGTAATTATATAAACTTGTTTTTCAATAAATGTCTCTCTTTTGACTTTACTCGACGAAACACCTGAGTTTTATTTAAACCATCACCACACATTGTACATATGTAGATGTGGTCACTCCTCACTGTAGATACTCAGTAGGCTAATTCACGTAATTAAATAAGTTCAGTTGCAGTGCAGTTGCAGTTAAGTTTCAGTCAAAACAGCCCTTTTCGTATTCTCGTAATTTTTTTTTATTTTGCTCGTCATAATGACCACACTCCACCTGATGGTAAGCAGTCGTGTGGTCTAAGAGCAGTGGCCTCCACATCGCCCTCATAGCAGCCGAGGCGATGTTGAGGTCTCTACTTTGACGGCCTGAGAAGGTGCTTTTTCACGCCCCGCTTAAAGGACCCACGATTGAAGGAAGAAGGAAACACGTGCCTTGGCAGTGAATTCCATGCCTAGGTCGTTCGGCAGAGGTATGAGGACCCAAACTTGTTGGTACGCGCTCTAGTCGACTCTACTGTGTAAGGATGGCATCAGAGCCAATTTTGACAACCACTGTCAGATACGTTCGCGTCAAGTTCGCATCACGCGAGCGCTTTAGAGTATTCTACTGCTGCGCGTTTTATGTGCGTGATTCAGATCGCAACTTGATCGGTATTCACCTATTCATTTGTCAAAAGTATTACATACGACTGACGTACAGTTGACGCGCAGCACACGCGCAGTTTACGCATAGCTTACGTGCAGTTCACGCGCAGCTAAACAATTACAAGAATACCATTTTGCACTAAGACGTCAACTTAATTGCAAGTGCACCGCAACTTAATCGGCGCGTGAAGAAATTACGTGAATTAGCTTACAGATCGTACGAAACAATGTCCACACTAATAAGATAGAACTCACCCACAATATTTAGGTACATGACAGAGCATATGTGTTGTGTTTACATGTTAGCATTGTGTGACAGCACAAGTTAGCACCCAGAAAGGAACCCAGAAAGAACGTAATAGGGTACAATTTGACTTAAATCTTTGCCTAAAAACATGGCGATATTCAATCGTGTATAGTTGTTTCGTATATGAAAACTTACGGTAGACCATTAGACAACAGATGTCCAACTAATATTAGAAACGTGAAAGTTCGGGAAGATGTTTAGTTGTGAGTATGGTAGTCAATCACGCGAAACTGCTCAACGAATTTGTATGAAGCTTGGCACATAGATATACTATATACTGGATTGCAATATTGGATACTTTTATGCCTTGCCCTGCAAGCTTGCAGCTTTTAATCTTGCATGCCTAGCTGCGTCATTCACATAGTCAAAGCCGGGGCAAGAACTTGTGTCATAAATGTGAAACTTTGTATGTTTTTTAAATAAAATTCTTGTCTCGATAGGTACGCATTTTCTGAATAATATCTGCGGGCGAAGCCAAAAGCAAAAACTAATATAACGAGATGGGTGTAAAAACCCAGGATTCAACCTCTTCGTCTTCATGTGACCTTGTGACTCCTATATCTCGGGGGTCTTTTGACTCACAGGGCCCATATTCAAACTCGACCGAGGTATGACCGCAAGGTGTCTGCACACCAAGTTACAAGTAAATATTTTTCCATTTAAAATATGTGACCTAACCACTACGCCATCGAGGCCGACTAAGACTAGATTAATTTTCATCTCGCGTTCTGTGGGATTCACGCAGACAAAACCGCGGTCACAAGCTAGCTCAATTAATACTCATCAATTGTACAAGCAAAACGCAACGCAGATAGTTAGTTAGTTGGACATGTGTTATCCGCACTTAGCCCCACAATTGGGCCATTGTGCGTAAGTAACCGACGCAAAAATTTGTTCGGTTACTCATACCACCTCAGCTCCGTCCAGAAAGACAACAAGGGACCGGTATTGCGCAGCACCTCCTGCATCGTCTCTGGACTGTTCAGCAGTTTCGTTCGTTGGTTGCTCACGCTTTTGCAGTGTAGGATCACGTGAGCCGGTGTCTCTTCGGTCTCCATGCAGCCTCTACATAGGGGACTGTCGGTGATGCCGATGTTGAATAGGTGTTTGTTGAGTGAGCAGTGGCCTGTTATTATACCCACTAGGTGGCGTAGGTTTTTCCTTGTAGTACGTAGGAGTTTGCGCGACAGATATTAATAGCGAGTGTTTTATTTAATATTATCGTTATATAAATGACTCATTAGTATTGTTCAATCGTGCGTACACATTAGTCACATGTATTCCCAACAATCTATACTAAACAATCACGATTGTTTTCCTTTTTTTATTTGATTACTAGCTTTTACCCGCGGCTTAGCTCGCGTAACAGTACCTACTATTTTCTGGGTGAAAGGTACACAATGTCCTTTCCTGTTCCTCTGACGTATGTGCGAAATTTCATGATGATCGGTCGAGTAGTTAAGGCGTGAAAGCTTAACAAACAAATAAACAAACTAAAATTAACATGTATTAATAATACTAGAATATAATAATATAATATAATATTCTACCACATGCACACAACATCATCTAGCCCAAACTTGTCTAGTATCCATAGTACAAGCTCTGCTTAGAGCTTGTACTATGGCTACTAGACAATAGATAAACATACATATACATTTTTTTTTTAACATATACTTACATATTATACATAGAAACACCCAGACCAATATACCCGCGACTTCACACGCGTAAATGTAGGTTAGGTACCTTTCATCAAGGCAAAAGTACTGTTTAGTAACTGTACTTTTTTTCTGGATGAAATAATATCTGACAAAGAAATACTGTAAGGTAACCTAACCTAACAGTATTTTTTCTGGATGAAAGGTATCCTATGCCCTTTTCTGTTCCCCTGACAACGTTTATACGAAATTTCATGATGATCGATCGAGTAGTTAAAGCGTGACAGAGTAACAAACAAACGCACATTCGCATTTATAATATTAGTTAGGATTGGATAAATGTCCGGCTTGTTTATATTGTATTTTAGTATGCACTGCTTTGTTCATTACGTCACATTACTATACGATAACAAGTTAAATTTTCTGTACCGAAAGTGTTTAGATTTAGTGTTTAGATTTTGTGTTGAGATTTTCTGTCATGAACATAAACCGATAAACAACCATGGGCTCGCCGCCATTACGTACGACCTAAAACTATATTATTGGTCAGAAGTGGCCGGTGTAATGCACCTGTGCTTATGACTGGGCAACATAGGCATTCGCTTTTTTTTATACTACTAACGTGGCAAACAAGCATACGATGATGATGGTAAGTCGTCACCGTAGCCTATGGACGCCTGCAACACCAGAGGCAACACTTGCGCGTTGTCGACCCTTTAGGAAAGGGAGCGGGAAGGGGGAAAGGGGGTGCTTGGGCCTCCGGCACTCTCAAAATACTATGATCAATATATATTTTTATGTGTTTCGACCCTACGTGTTGTAGTACTGATTTCAACATAAGCGTTTAGCTGTCCAACCATAGAATTGAAACCGAGACACACACAGCAATCGCTTTTTAACCGACTTCAAAAAAGGACTTCAGAAAAGTAGCAAGTTAAACCCTAACAGCGAACAGTTTAACTAGATATCATCACGGTATACATGTAAATACATATAAACAGCAGTGTTCAATTGAACCGACCTTGTGTTGAGCCGCACCGCTATTCGGGTTAGTGGAGTAGAATTACACACACATCGGAATCGTTAGATGTGGCATTTTAATACATACGTTTCGCTATGTAATATGAAAATTATAGATGCTGTGGGAAGCTATAATGCCCAGTATCCACCAAACCAGAGAGGAGAGAAGACGAGAGAACATGTGTTTTGAATAAACCAATCAGATTTCGTTATTTCCACATCTCTCCGCTTAGCTTCGGTGGAAATGGATCAAACTGAGAGGAGAGATCTCCTTTTTCTATAGAATTTGGTGCGGCGAGCGAGCAATCGGAACAGAGCGGAGACACACAGCTCATATCTCCTCTCCGCTACGCATCTCCTCTCCGCTTTGGTGGAAATAACCTGGCAGCTTCGCAGTTTTTTTCCTCTCGTCTCCTCTCCTCTCGGCTTAGATGGATACCGGGCCTAACTCTTCTAACGTTCGAATGCTACTCCATCCAGAAGTAACGTGCATCCAATAATATAAATGCGAATGTGATATTTTTTTATTTTTTTTATTGCCATTGGTGGCAGACGAGCAAGTGCCCCACCTGATGGAAAGTGGTAACCGCTGCTCATGGACTTCAGCAATGTCAGGACACAGCAAAGCCGCTGCCTACCGTGAAAGAGGTACTCTCTTTAAACCTCGTTTGAAGAAGGACATATCATAGCGCTCGGGAAACACCGAAGCAGTGATTTTGTATGTTACGCTTTCACGCATGAACTATTTGACCCATCATCATGAAATTACGCATACACGTTGTCAAGGGTACAGGATATAGGGTACCTTTCATCCAGAGAATAATACTGTTCCTAACCTAACCTAACCAACATTGACGCGAGCGAATCGAAATAAAGTGAAATACAAACATAGGCAACCAACCTATAGTTAAAGTTGTTTATAACTTGAACATTTTAATTTGCATTGGTGGCAAGAGATTTTACTATGCATGGACATTTAAGGCGCATATTTTGACACACGATGAACCACAGAATTTTACTATTAAAATATTTTTAGCAGTCCGGTGCCTGGTAAATACGCATGACTGACCTTACATGGAACTTAAAACAAATCTGACAAACCCCTGCCTACCCCTACTTCTATATACCCGTAGGGGTAGGCACACATAAGCCTACGCCTACGTATATACGTACGTAATTCATTGTCTACCTATCCAAGGCTTTCCATTGACCGTTTTAAAAGCATGACGGGGTTTACACGCGTACCGCGTGTTTACTTCGCTTAACGTCCTCAAATGCTTGTCGGATGTGACGTTGTTGACACAATGGCTCGTCATTAGTGTCTATTTAGTCATTTAGCTACAGAGGTACAGGGTTGTCACCCGTACGTAGTAAAATACAAAAGCATAATATTGTCTTACGTATACGCGAATGTTATGTCTATGCTAATATAATAAAAGAGGAAATATTTGATTTTTTGTTCGTTTGTTTGTTTGTTAGGATTTAACTCAAAAACTACTCAACCTATTTTATTTAAAACTAGATTTTGCCCGTGGCTTCGCTCGCGTTAATTTAGAATTTGACAATCAATTCGGGTTGTACTCTGATTGTAATAATATAATTCAATCATGATTAGAAAGACACGTGGCGCCATCTATTATCATAAAAACATTATTATTGTTTTCTTCGGGAACAGTAACGTTTTTCGGGATGAAAGGTAGCCTATGTCCGTTTATGTACATCTGTCAAGGTATATGCAAAATTTCAGGATGATCTGTTAAGTGGTTTAGGCGTGAAAAGGTAACAAAGAAACAAACTCATTTCCGCTTTTATAATATTAGTTAGGATTTTCTTTCACCAAATCTATATTATCACTGAGTAACATACGCTACCTATACGTTATTTGAAACGAAAAAGTACTGACACTAATATACCTATTTTATGCGGGCGAAAGGAACTAGTAGTAAAATAGGAAAGCTTAATATTATACATTGAAATTAAACTACTTTATACAGATTTTATCGCGTTGTTTATTTATATAAAACTTGTCCAAATCAAAGTCAAATTAAAAAATCATTAAATTTGTTTATTTACCTCACAGTCATGCTTATGAATGTCAAAGTCTTATTGGTTAGTGGGTTTACTAAGTTAAGGGATTAAATATAATGATCACCAAAAATAGTAATGGCACACCAAAATATGTTTACTAAAATATATCATAACGAGCACCTATACGCCTCAAATCACTTCATTCCGTCTCGGAAGGGTAGGTTATGTTAGGTTCCTTCTTTAACCCACCCAAAAATAGGAGGCCCACCTCGCGGGACTCCGTCGACTTATTTTGATCTCTTTGCTGTGCAATTAATATTAACTTTTAAACTTTCGCGTTGCATGATATATAGTGACGGTACATGGACAAACAAAAATATGCCAAAAGTGAGGGTGAATCAAAATTCTTCTGCCTCAAAATGGTGACATGACATCGCAGCACCAGTCAGCTTGTGACCACAGCCGGTGTAACCTGGTCGAAACGTCAACCCTATAAAAGGTAAACATTATGCATGATCGCGTTAATACCCGTTACATATTATGCAATTAATATTTTTGGTATTAAAATGCAGTTTTAATTTTGGTGAACATTTAATATTTTTGACTATTATATTTTACTATATCTAGTGATAAGTTAAACATAAGCCCTAAGTTAATACATTTAGGTTAGTTGCTAGGTTCAGGTAAAGATGTCTCCATTAAGCGCAATACACACCAAAGCCGCCGACCCGCTGACACAGCCCGCCGACACAACCCGGCGGCCTATATGAAAAGAATAATGTCGGCAACATGCGCCCGCGCATGTCGCAAGCGCTCAGTTGCCCGGCGACATTCGAGCAATAGTGACGTGCTAGTATTTAATAAATTCCTCATGACGGGCCGCCGACATAGTTTTCCGACTTGCAATGAGTGAAGCTGCCAACAAGCCCGCCGACAAAAAGTTGCCGACATATGACGGCGGGTCGGCGACTTTGGTGTTTTGCGCTTTAGAAGACATACTATTAATAGAAGTGCTCGCAATTGTTGAATGACTGCATGAGTGGCGTAGTGATTTCAGAGGTAGAGGCGTAGAGGTTTTGCCTCGCTACTTCCACTGCGCTGAGTTTTACCAACGCAGAACAAAAATTTGTGTGATCCACAAATACCTACGAGTAGTTGTTCCGAATCTTGTGTCCGTTGCCCTGTGTTCATAGACATAGACATATATTTATTGCATAAAACTGTGTGTACAATGGTGTTACATAATTTTCGAATCAACAGTTACCCATTCGGGTATTGCAACTTTACAGTAAACAGTAACTCTAGTAAACATCAAGAAGTACTTGTACTTAAAGTTCTTTGTGTCCGTTGATAGAATGTTAATTAAATCTCCTCGCAACACAGAATATTCCTTGAGCGAGAGTTGTCTTTTTCTAAATAAATAAATATAAATTATTTATTTAGAAAATATTATGCTTCGATGGCGTAGTGGTTACTGTAACCGACTGCCATGCCTGAGGTCGCGGGTTCGATTCCCGCACAAGTCAAACATTTGTGTGCATGAACATGGATGTTTGTCTTGGTCTGGGTGTTTCTATGTATAATATGTATGTATTTACAAAAAAAAAGTGAAATGTGTATATTTATCCATAGTCTAATACCCATAGTACAAGCTCTGCTTAGTTTGGGATAGATCATAGATATAATAAACAAGTAGTATAATAAACAACTCTTTTTTATATTTCTATGGGATAGATGGTGTTGTGTGTATGTGGTAGAATATTATTATTATTGTTTAACATTGCAAATAAGCCAGCTCACCCATAGAAACCTTTAACAAGAAACCGACTTAAGAGGAGTAACACTGTTTACGCTTTACGTTTACGTTACGGAGTAACACTGTGTAACTGGTAAATGAGAGTTCTGGAGGCTTACTGTCCTGTAAAGAATAGATAAGCCTGAAACACCATATAGTAGAGCTATTGGGGTTCCAAAATCAAGTACAATTGGACATACTTTCTGAAAAACGTTCCAACCCACACTCGGGTCAAAATCGAGTTATTATTAGCAAATTAGTCACGGGGTTACTATTTACTAGCTGGACAAATTTGGTAGCTCTACTATCACTCTAAATATGTATGAAGAAGCAATACGGAATTAAACTTCAATCACGATTATGTCAAAATGTTAACTTTGTGGGTTGGAACGTTTTTCAGAAAGTACGTCCAATTATAAATACCTAGATTTTGCCCGCGGCTTCACTCGCATAAATGTAGATTATATTAGATTAGGTTAAGATAACAACAGTAGGTACTTTTTCCTGAATGAAAGTTAGTTCATTAATACTGATAAGATCATTTCCTAAAACGGTTAAATGGCAATCTATTATCCAGCTAAAATCCGTCTTTATTAAACTAGTCTTTGAACAAACAAATACCGCATTATGATCCGATAGCCAGACAAAGGCTTCCAATTTATATCAGCGGTTTTCAACGGGGCTTCAATCTATGTGGGAAGCTATATCCGAGATTATTGCATTGTACTCAATTTTAGTGTCCTATACTCGAAATAAAATAGCAGCAACGACGTAGTGGGAGACTTAGAGTGCCAGGCAGAGACTTCTAGTTTGATTTAGATTGAAGATTCTTTTGTGAATAAGATGTTTACAGCCTTTGTTGGAGATCCTTAACTTCTTGAACGTCTAGGGGAAATACGTAAAAATAAATAAATATTCATTGTGCAAACAATACACAAACGGACAAATGTATGTGCGCTCGACACTTGACTCATTAACGAGTCAAATGTGCAGCGGACATACATTTGTCGTTTTTTTTTTATTACTCTTTTTGCGGACAGCGTATGTCCGCTCGACAGTTGACGGGTTAAAGAAAATAAATAAAAAATAAATAAATAAATCCTGGGGCACGCACTTCTGACTTTTCTAAACTATTTTCCCCGCAGTGTACCAGCGTGTTGGTCTATCGTCTACTTCTGACAAGGCCAAGAGACCCGTGTCCAGAAGTAGGAGAGTGGTACAGGTTTAATACAAAGTTGACATCGTGACTTTGTTTATTTGTTACGCTTTCACTCCTTAACTATTCTGAACTACCGATCATCATGAAATATACACATTATCTGGGGTACAGAAAAAGACCTGAAGTACCTTTTATCTAGCCAAAAATGACTCGATCTAAGACGCGGCAAAAGCTAGTTATTGTAATTTCTATAGTCAAAGCACTATCCTTTTTGTTTTTGTGGGATTGATAATTATCGCCTGCTCCGTGCCTCGGAGAGCACGTTAAGCCGTCGGTCCTGGCTGCCATGAATATCTATGGCAGTCGTTATTGGGAAGTCAGTGCCCTCTAATATCCTGACACTGGTCTAGCCTTAGGGTATCGTTAGCCTTCGGGTTGCGGAGGTCAGGTGGCAGCCGCTCCGTGTAAAAACTGATATCCAGTTAAATCCGGTTAGACTAGAAAGCCGACCCCAAGTGACTTGGGAATAATAAAGGCTAGGGAGATGACGATATCATTTTTGTTTCGTGCGGGGATCGAAAACACAACATTCGTTGTACTAGCGTGGTAGCAATTTGTCGTTTGTATCTTTGTCTCAACATTACACGGAGTTGGCAGCCCTACACACAACTGAGTTTGTTTATTGTCTAGGTAGAACGAATTTCAAATCGTCTATGCCAAAATGTAAGGTAGCGTTAAAAAACTGAATACGTGGAACAGTTGACACGGACAAAACATGAGTCAGGTTTAAAAAATAAACTCAGACACCACCCGCGCATCGAGATAATGATCTTGAAAACGTATTAACCAATTTAACAAATGTTCTGGAAATAAAACCTTCTTAAAATATTAGTGTGTTTCGGTTTTCTTAGCTTTCATAGATGCATCGTACTGCATTTCAATATGATCACCTTAGAGATTGTTAAGTTCTGAACCTGAATTCTAAATATAGTACTATCACGCTCATTCACATTGCAAATTGTACATTATCGTATTCAACTACTCTTTCTACTCCCCTCTTTTGTAATATTTTAAAGATAACTGTGCAGACATATTTTCTTTACAAAGTGTCCGCGGTTTCTTCTGCATTAAATTACGTTTATTGTCTTTGTATCCCTTTCTTATTTTTCAAAGACGCCTATGTCACTAGTAATCTGTTGGTTTCACGGGGGACTTAACAAACATTCAAACAATGGACACAAACAACAACCAGACTCGGTAGAACTAATTGTGCATCACACAATTTTTTGTCCTGCGCGGTGCTGAACCCACAACACTGAGGGCGACGGCAATGGCGAGGCGACCACATAAACCACTTCGCCATCCTTAGTTCATAATGTTGTATAATCAAACCAAATCGTTAATTTGCCAAAATGCGGTTCAAACAAGTTGTTATGGCACAAAAACATTTGCCATTCTAGCATAATGGCATTCATATACATATTCCTAACTAATATTATAAAAGCGAAAATGAGTTTGTATGTTTGTTACCTTTTCACGCCTAAACCACTGAACTGATCATCCTGAAATTTTCCGTATACGTTGTCAAGTGTACAGAAACGGACATAGGCTACCATTCATCCCGAAAAAAACTACTGTTCCCGAGGAAAACAACAATAACGTTCTTATGATAATAGATGGCGCCACGTGTCTTTCGAATCATGATTGAATTATATTATTACAAGCAGAGTACAACCCGAATTGATTGTCAAATTCTAAATTAACGCTAACGAAGCCGCGGGCAAAAGCTAGTTATACAATAATTTACAGATTTATAATTAACATATAAAGATATAACATCAAACTGGCTGTTAGTAAAATAACCACATTTTAACATACAAACTTAAAAGTTTTATATTAGGTATTTAACTACATCTAATTCCGTAGTTTCAGTACAAAGCGCAATGGTTATTTTAAAAATTAATTTTAAATTTCGAAACAAGATTTTATATATTATTAAAAACATGTAATATCAATAATAAATATCAATAACTTTTATACAATTTTTATATAAAGTTATATCGCTTAGTGTCTGCCTGTATTCGTTTATTCAATTGGCCATAATTACATGACGGTTGACGTTTTTGTTAATTTAAGATAATACACGGAAAAAAAATTCGGATTGGCCATTCAAAAAATACATACATAGATTCACGCCTGTTTCCCAGAGGGGTAGGCAGAGACTACGGATTTCCATTTGCTACGATCCTGACACACTTCTCTGGCTTCATTCACTTTCATCACATTCCTCATACACGCCCGTCGGTTCAAGGAGCTCTTAACCTGGCCTTTGTCCAGAACGCCTCCGATCTGGTCGAGAAACGTTCGCCTAGGTTTTCCTCTTGCGACAGTTCCATTCACACTAGCCTTATAAACTTTCTTAGTCAGTCTTTCCTCGTCCATTCTTTCTACATGTCCAAACCAGCATAACATACCCTTTTCTATTCTTGTAACTATATCCACTTTCATGCCGCATCTCTCTCTAATCACACTATTTCTTATTCTATCTTTCAGAGTCACACCACATATGCTTCTCAACGCTCTCATTTCTACAGCATTTATTCTGCTCTCATGCTTCTTTTGCCATACCCAACTTTCACTTCCATACATAAGTGTGGGCACTAATAGTCCTCTATGAACAGCCAAACGTGCCTTTTCGGATACATTTCGACTGTTCATAAAAGCGCGTAGGGCTCCATTCACTTTGTTGCCAGCAATCGTTCTCCTTTCAATATCTCCGTCATGTTTACCATCCCTTGTAAACAAAGTACCCAAATATACAAACTCTTTCACTTGCTCCACTTTTTCTCCATCAATCATAACATTACACATCGTCACGCACTCTTCCTTTTCAAATACCATTACTTTCGTCTTGCTTACATTTATTTTCATTCCTTTACTCTCAAAAGCACCATGCATAATAGTTACCATCGCCTGCAACTCTTCCGCCGATGACGCAAGTATTACTTGGTCATCGGCATAAAGAAGATATTTGACAAGTAACTCATTCATTCTTAATCCCCATTCACAATCTTTTAAATCTTTCAAATAATTGTCCATGTATAGGTTAAACAGCCAAGGTGACGCTACACATCCTTGTCTAACACCTTTATCGATGCTAAACTACTCTGTGTAGGTCCCATTTATCCTAACACAAGCTCTGGAATCATCATAAAGAGATTTCAGAGCTCGCGTGAGGTTGCTATTCACTCCATACATGGACAATGCCGACCAAAGTTCATTCCTCACCACTTTATCATAAGCCTTTTCCAGATCCACGAATGCGCAATAGACCTTTTGACCTTTGGCCAAAACTTTTTCGGCTAAGCTCCGTAAGGAAAAGACCTGATCCGTACATCCCATACCCTTTCGAAATCCCGTTTGTGCATCCCATATTTTCTTGACGGTTACTTTCACAATCCTTTCAATTAACACTTTTGCATACAATTTACCGACGACGCTGAGCAAGCTAATGCCTCTATAGCTTTTGCACTCTTGCTGTGAGCCTTTTCCCTTGTATAAAGGTACTATGACGGCCTTGCACCAATCGCTTGGTACACGGCCGGTATTCCAGCACAAGTTAAAAAGGCGGCACAACTGTTTTTTTTTTTTTTTTGCTCGTCAAAATGACCACACTCCACCTGATGGTAAGCAGTCGTGTGGTCTAAGAGCAGTGGCTTCCACATCACCCCCACAGTAGCCGAGGCGATGTTGAGGTCTCTACTTTGACGGCCTGAGAAGATGCTTTTTCACGCCCCGCTTAAAGAACCCAGGATTGAAGGAAGAAGGAAACACGTGCCTTGGCAGAGAATTCCATGCCTTGGTCGTTCGGCAGAGATATGAGGACCCAAACTTTTTGGTACGCGCTCTAATCGACTCTACCGTGTAAGGATGGCATCTGAGCCCAGCACGCGTTGTTCTGGATAGGAAAGGGGAGGGCGGGATAAGGTGGAATAACTCTTCAGAGCACTCCCCGTGGTATATTCTGTAGAAACATGCCAATGAGGCAATGTCTCTACGGAGTTGCAGAGGTTCCAGTGAACTCGTGACCTCTGGATCTCCGATGATACGGACAGCCCGCCGCTGTAACCGGTCGAGAGCGTCCAGCAAGTACTGCGCGGAGCCATCCCAAAGATGAGAACAGTACTCCACGCAAGGGCGCACTTGTGCCTTATACAATAGGCACAGTTGCCCAGGCGTGAAGAACCGCCTCACCCTGTTCAGAACTCCGAGTTTTCGCGAAGCTTGCTTAACGACGCTCTCGATATAGGTTTTCTGATTAAGGGAGCGGCAAAGATCCATACCTAAGATGGAGAGACTGTCACGTATCACCAGTGGAGTGTTCTTCAGAGAAGGGAGGGGAAGGAACGGAGACTTTTTTGTAGAGAACGCGCATGCCTGGGTCTTCTTGGCGTTGAACTCGACCAAGTTCTTGGCACCCCATTCATAGATGCGGTCCAAGGTCCGGTCAAGTTCAACGACAAGATTCTGCCTTTTCCCCTCAACCTCAGCCTGTTTGGCCCCAGGATGTCCGAGATATCGCCCATGCACGGTACTGTCGTCCGCATAACAATGTATGTTGCCGAGATTCAACATATCATTGATATGCAGAAGAAAGAGCGTAGGGGATAAGACAGAACCCTGAGGCACTCCTGCATTGATCTGCATAAATTTGGAAGCGCGACCGTCGCAAAGGACCCGAATACGACGCTTCTGCAGGAAACTTGCAATCCAGGTGCACAGTTGAGGGGGCAAGCCATAGGCCGGAAGCTTGGAAAGAAGAGACCGGTGCCAGACTCTGTCGAAAGCTTTGGCTATGTCAAGGCTGATAGCCAAAGACTCGCCGTGCTTGTCCATAGCTTCACCCCAGAGGTGCGTGACGAACGCTAGAAGATCACCCGTTGATCGTTTAGACCGAAAGCCGTATTGGCGATCATTGATCAACGATTGATCCTCCAGGTAGCGGACAATTTGGGTGTTTATAATCCGCTCGAACACCTTGGAAAGCACCGAGGTGATAGCTATGGGTCGATAGTTGCTTGGCTCGGAACGGTCCCCCTTTTTGGGAATCGGTTGAACGTTCGGTTCCTTCCAAGCCTCAGGCACAATGCCTGCGACGTAAGACGTCCGGTATAGGCGCGTAAGTGTGGGAGACAACTCCGCTGCACATTTTTTAAGAACCACAGCTGGGATGCCGTCAGGTCCACTGGCTTTCCGAACATCGAGAGACTGCAGTATCGCACGAACGGTTCGTTGCCTGATACATATATCAGGCATGGTGTAGCCGCAGTTGGCAATGTTAGGCGGCTGCGAACCGCAGTCATCGATTCGGGAGTTGGCCGCAAAGAGATTTGCAAGCAGATCTGCTTTCTCCTGCGGCCGATGAGCCAGTGATCCATTCGGATACCTCAGAGGGGGCAGCATGGTCTGGCAGAAGTTGGACTGCACGGCTTTGGCCAGGCGCCAATAGCTACGACTGCGCGTAGGATGCGCCATTAGTTCTTGGCCGAACCGTGCGACGCGCTGGGCATCCGCTCTTAAGTATGCCCTCTTGCAGACCTTTGTGGCTTGGTTGAACGCTGCCTTCAGGTGATCCACGTTAGGGTCGTGGAGAGTGCGAGCCCTGGTCCAAGCGCGATACGCCGTCTGTTTGCGTTCAACAGCATCGGCGCATTCACGCCCGAACCAGGGCCTTTTCCTGCCGCCGCTCGTGACATCACTGTATGGAATATAATATTCCATACCCAGGATGATTTCACCAGCGACAGATTTGCTATTAGACCCTGTCCAGCTGTCAGCATTTCGACTGTAATCCTATCATACCCACCAGCCTTTCCTGATTTCATGCTTTTCAATGCTTTCATTATTTCATCCATACTAATAGAGCTTTCATCACTACTATCATTATCATTCATTTCGAAACTTTGCCCTTGCCATTCCTCTCTTTCAAATAAACTTTCAAAATATTCCTTCCATCTCTTCAGTACGCTCTTTTCTTCATTCAGTAAACTTCCATTCTTATCTCTGATTGATTTCAGCTCTGTGGTTACGGTTTTACCTCGAACCGAGCGAATGGATTTCCAGAAGAACTTCGCGTTGGTCCGGAAATCTTCAGATAATCTTCTATCAAACTCGTCTTTCAATTCCTCTTTTTCCTTTTAATTACATCTTTCACTACCTTATTCATTCTTATAAACTTATTCCTAGCTTCATTCACATCCTCATTCGTTGCTTCTTGCATTCTTTCATTGGCTCTGACAGATAACCAGTCCAGATTTGAGGAAAAGATTTGAAAGATTTTGTGACACTGATGATATAGAAGAAATATGGCAGTCGTTTAAGCATGAAGTGGTTGTTGTAGCGTTAGAAGTATGCGGTGTGAGCAAGAAGAGGAAAGTTATAAAATCGAAGAATGCGTGGTGGGATAAAGATGTGCAAGGGGTAGTACGTGAGAAGAAGCAGGCATGGTAGGACACCGCATACTTCTAACGCTACAACAACCACTTCATGCTTAAACGACTGCCATATTTCTTCTATATCATCAGTGTCACAAAATCTTTCAAATCTTTTCCTCAATTGATTTTTATACTCGTCTTTCAATACTTCATCTTGCAAATTTTCTACTTTTATTCGTTCCTGGACACTTGTTCGGGTAGGTATGAAAAATATTGATGAAATAATTAGCATGAAAGCCACAACGTTACCGATATTCTTCATACAAAGCAGCAACTTCATATTGAAACCCTTTTAATAGTAATTGCTACTAATCACGTTTTTGCTCCGTTTCTTTTTTTTTTTATTTTGCTCGTCAAAATGACCACACTCCATCTGATGGTAAGCAGTCGTGTGGTCTAAGAGCAGTGGCCTCCACATCGCCCCCACAGTAGCCGAGGCGATGTTGAGGTCTCTACTTTGACGGCCTGAGAAGATGCTTTTTCACGCCCCGCTTAAAGAACCCAGGATTGAAGGAAGAAGGAAACACGTGCCTTGGCAGAGAATTCTAAAGATGTATCCCATAGCATCTGTGCATTTTTCTGGATATATCTTATCTTATGTGGGGGCCAGTCAGTGCAGACCGGCGACACTTCGACCCAGTGGGATCTTTTGTGTCGACACTCTCTCAATAACGACTGCCATAGATGTTCATGGCAGCCGGGACCAACGGCTTAACATGCTTTCCGAAGCACGGAGCAGGCGATAATTGTCAATCAATACGCACATCATTTCGAGAAGTCATATAACTTCCGAAAGTCAGAGGTGCGCGACGTAGGTTCGAACCCGAGACTCTGCATTGCAGTCTGTTGGTCTCCCCACTGAGCTATCGCTGCTCTTTTTCTGGATATAAATGCAGTATACCTGTAACCTTTATCACACCAGAGTGTGATAAAGGTTACAGGTTAGTCTATAGGTCAGAACCTATAGACTAACAAAATCACTTGATCTGTTATTCCGATGCAGCATGAAAAGGCAAGACAATGTAATCACACTTCCGCATGTAGTGAATCTGTCAGTCGGGTTCAAAACTACAACGGTTTAGTTATGTATGTACATGGATCGATTCCCAGGTAGTGTTGAACTTTTCTGATTAGAAATTCTCAGTATCAGCAAAGATTCTATAACTGTCCTCGGCAGAAGGCAATAGGCTTGATACCTAAAAATAAAACAGCATACACCGTATCCATTGATTCCGTACTGAATGTAGATCTAAAATTAAACATTGCACATACTGAGCACATCCGATGGGTTTGTTTACAAAACATTAAGCGCGGCGTGCGGTTATGAAAAAGCCGACTATCTTTGACTTGAAATTGTCGTTTTTCTTTTCCGTATCTTATTTCATAATTTCTTTATTAAATATGATGACTAGTTTGTAAATTCATTTTAATTTTGCAGAAATTATTATATACTAGTTTTCACCCGCGGCTTCGCTCCCGTAAATGTAGGTTAGGTTAGGTTTGCAACAGTTATTTTTCTGGATGAAAGGTACCCTATGTCCTATTCTGTACCCCTGACAACGTGTATGCAAAATTTCATGTTGATCGGTTGTGTAGTTAAGGTGTGAAAGCGTAACAAACAAACAAACTCATTTTCGCATTTATAATATTAGTTAGGATTAGGATGTTATAGCGCAACGGTTGTAAATGCGACTGTTATGCATGTGGTATTGGGTTCAATTCTGAAGTCAGGCAGTGTTATTGAGTATTTCTGTGAAGAAATTCGCAGCAGCACAGAGTGTGGGACTATGCCTGGTAGATAGCGAGCTTCGCACCCTAATACATGTTTTAGAGTTCGAAAAATCTCTTATACAACAGCTTTGTCCGTCCGTCCGTCTGTTATACAACTTTCAACTCAAGAACCGTAAGAGCTAGAGACTCGCGGTCAACGCCATTCGACTCAGCATAGTCGACATATCCCCGAATGACAATGACTATGACCTTTGACCTCTGACCTCAAGGTCATGTGGTATCGTGTGACCTTTGCATATTACTTGAACCATTTTTTCGAACTCTAAGATTTACAATTCATTGCCGTTTCTCACTTATTTCTTCATACTTAAGAGCTCTGCACTTGTCTGAGGAGTATACGTCATCTTTCTCGAACTTCGACCAAGACTTTGACCTCCTTATATGACACGCCGTTTGCCTATTTCTTTATTGATGAATAACATTTACTGGCCAATCAGTGAATGTTCTTATGTGCCTGCCCCTTCCATTCACTGTTCCATCTTTTTTTTTATAGCTTTCATCGGTGACAGACGAGCCAGCGGCCCACCTGATAGTAAGCGACAACCGTGGCTCATACACACGGCTGTTTTCTTAGCATTACCGAAGCAATGTCAAAAAAACACAACCAAGTCGTTGCCTACCGGAAGGAAAAGGGAAATGGAGCAGGATTGGGTTTGGGAAGGGAAGGGTGATTGGGCCTCCGGCACTCTCATTCACCGGACGAAACATAACAGTAGGAATACTGCTATTTCACGTCGATATTCTGTGAGAGGGTAGTCCATCCCCGGTCGACCCGGCCCATTCATGCTGAAATCAGCGAGGCTCTACTACTTTTCGAACTTACTAAAGGGTTAGGCCACAGTCCTCCACGCTGGCCAAGTGCGGGTTAAAAGACTTAACATATCTTCAAGAATATTATGGAGAATTCAGACATGCAGGTTTCCTCACGATGATTTCCTTCACCATTAAAGCGAACGATAAAAACAATTTAATATGCACATAACTTCGAACAGTCAGAGATGCGTACCTTGGAATGGAACTGGAGACTTATGCGTGCCAGTCTAACAGTCTACCACTAGCCTATCACTGCTTACATACTCTAGTACAGTTCAGTGTGAAGCCGACCTGATCTCGTTAAGCCCGCTTTTATTAGGCTCGCCTTCTGCCTCCTCCTGAGGCACGCATCCTTGGGATCGAACACGAGACCAAGGCTTTCGTTGGTTGCTAGAGAATACAATCGTGAGACTATGTACCTATGTTGGAATAATATTGATATCTTTTCAAATTCAAATTCAAAATCATTTATTTTGCGATATATGGGTATTACAATAATAGTTGTTACAATTTAAGCAGTGAGTACCACCATATTTCAACCAGGCTGGCATGCAAAATGTTACATAAAATAAGAAGATTTAATAATTCAATTTCAATAGGTATCAGAATAAGTAATAATATTTACGAAGTATAGTCAACATTATATTATACATTTATGTCAATTTATAAATCTCTTTAATTTTAAAGTCGTTTCATTATGCAAATTGCCATAGCACTTCTTTTGTCATTATTTCCAATAGACAGACTACAAAAGTGTCAATGCTGCCTACTATCTCTAAGCCAAATTTTGTATTAACATAGTGACAACTAAAGAGTATTTACGATTACTATACACAAATTAATGATATCAGTGACCTTCACAGCTAGTATTAGTCAAGGGGTGATAGGCGCATCCTGTAAATAAATTGTAGTTTAATAACATGAAAACATGTTTTTGTGGTTAAACTAACGTGTATATAGCATTGAGTATTGCGTGCCATGGTTCTGCTAGATACGAAAGCAATAATAAACGGGATTAAATATGATGACCACCAAAAATAGTAATTGCACACCAAAATATGCTTACTAAAATATATCATAACGAGCACCTATACGACTCAAATCACTGCATTCCGTCTCGGAAGGGTTAGGTTATGTTAGGTTCCTTCTTAAACCCACCCAAAAATAGGAGCCCCGCGAAGCGGGGCACCGTCGACTTATTTTGATCGCTTTGCTGTGCAGTTAATATTTTTGGTATTAAAATGCGGTTTTAATTTTGGTGATCATTTACTATTTTTGGTAATAATTTACTATTTTTGACTGTTATCTTTTACTATATCTGGTGATAAGTTAAACATAAACCATTATAAACATGGTATCGAATAACGGATAAGTTTCTTACAAGTATCTTCTCATAGGCTCAACCCTTTGTCTGAACTTAGCAACTAACCCAAAAGTAGCATCAGTAAAGTCAACTATGTATTTTGACGCTCATATGTTTTACTACGTGACCTAAACTTAACAGTGCGAGCGCAGCCAGCACCGTCAATTCTGCAATATAAGTTTGTTTAAAAAATATCTACCTACTAGGAATAATTCCTATATCGCGGGGTACTTTATAAATATTCAAACAACGGACATAAAACGTTCCAGACTGGGACCAACCATTAGTGGATGACTGAAAATGTTTTTTTTTTTTTTCAGTGGTATTAGAACCCACAACACTCGGCGCAGTGGCAGTGGCGAGGCGACCACTTAAACCACTACGTCATCCGCGCAGTAACATTTTGATGGGCTAATATAAAGCATATATTTTATATATTAACACGATAATTTAATTATCCAGTATAGCGTTCCACCCAGAGGTAACAATATTAAGATGATAATATTCGTACTCATTGAGGAAAAGTCATTGATCAAGTTGAGGATATTAATATTTAACAGCCGCGAGATGAATACTAAACAGTTAATAAACTCAGTAAATATAGTCGCAAATCATTATTATTTACGATCATAACATATTATAGTTTTAAATCATAGATGCTACTACGTTTAATATGGTCAGTTTCTGTACGTTAAGACTGCGCCGAGCGTAAGACGTGGTTGGACTGAATGACAGAGCTCGATATTCAAATCGGCGCGCGGCCGCCATAGTAAAATTGTATGGAGGATTTGAAGTGCTTTTTTAATCATCATCATCATCATCATCAGGCTATAATAGTCCACTGCTGGACATAGCCCTCCCCCCAAAGAGCGCCATAGCGCCCTGTCTTCAGATTGCCGCATACAGCTTTGTAATAAATATGTATATTTATTGTCAACCAATAACTTAAATATTTGGGACGGAAAAAATGTAATATAACTATCTAAGTTTCGTTTAAGCTGTAAAATAGGATAGATTTCTACTGTTATAATCTAAAAAATCACTTAATACGAGCTTAAATTTTTGCATTTTTCGTGCAGATTTGCGTAATTTTGTAGGCGAAAATATTAATTGTTTAAAGTTTTTAACACTGAGTAATTGTAAACACATTCATTGTTATGGTAAATGTTTATTTTATATTTGTATTACACAAAAAAGTGTTGATTTTATCAACTTAACTGTGACCGCCTGTTTTGGCACATTTCGCTCGGCGCAGTCTTAAGTTTTCACCTGACAGACGATTTTAACATGACATCATAATAATAAATATAGTATAATCACGCTCACTCATATTGAAAAGTGCACACTATTGTTCTCTCTCTAATGCGGTAAAGTAAAGTATTGTGTGTAAAATATGGTTAAGATAGGTTTATACTGTTTTAAACTAGTTCGTATTGCAAAAACAATAGTCCATATTCATAATTAAGAGAACCCTGGGACAAAATAGAAGGCTGCTACAGAACATTTGGACTGTTTTGTTTTTACTACCAGAGAATTCAGCAGACGATTTGCTACAGATTCACGTAGATTATTTTCGCTAATAGCAGGCAGATGTAAATTTATACCCAGACTTTGCCAGCCAACAATTTTGGGTTACGTGCAGTATCAGCAGGGCTATTGTCATCTGTCAGACACAGTTACCTTCCCACGCGCGCCTCTGTGTCGTGTCCGTCTCCCCTCTAGGGGAGAGACAGTAGAGATTTCTTTTAGTGGTGACCTTAGGGTAGGTCTTTTCATGTAGTGGCCTGCCGTTTCATACGGCGGGCCGAAACCTCGGCGGGGTCGTGACTGCATGTGCAAGTGATTCGCGCGGCCCCCCAATAATGGAAAAAGAAAAAAAAAGCCTATTGTCGTCTGTCAGGCACAGTTACAGATGCCATCCTGTTACTACGTGGGACATTGAATGGCTGGCAAAATGTGAATCTAATTCTCGTTGGGGGCCCCCTCGACCTCTGAGGATGCGAGCTCTAGTGACACATGTGTATATATTGTTTATTTTATTTTAATTGAATACGTTGCAGTTATAATTTACCAACAATTGTAATCATTGAAATTTTGGCCAATTTAATTCATGTAATTTAAAACTGTCTTAAATTAATATTATTACAATTTTATTGTGGGTGAAACACCAACTATTATACTGATTTTAATTAAAAGTAATTTGCATTCTAGTTTTCTTATTAGTTGACGTTTTAAATGGCATTACATCATGCTACTAATGCACAAAAAAAGAGCTGGAGTTTAAACAGAATACATACATACATAGATTTTCGCCTGTTTCCCACAGGGGTAGGCAGAGACTACGGATTTCCATTTGCTACAATCCTAACACACTTCTCTGGCTTCATTCACATTCATCACATACCTCATACACGCCCGCCCGTCGGTTCAAGGAGCTCTTAACCTAGCCTTTGTCAAGAACGCCTCCGATCTGATCGAGAAACGTTCGTCTAGGTTTTCCTCTTCCTGTTCCATTCACACTAAACAGAAATCTTTAAATAACTATTTCTCTAACGCTAGGTTTATCATATTTATATTATGTGTATGTTATAATTGATTTGGCATTTTAGGAAGTAGATAAGTCTATTACCGGCCATGAAACACGTATTTTCAAATTTCCGTCTAAAGAAAACTATAAAATAATTTCTAAAGAAACCATTTACAGATATAATAATCTAAAAAACATCTCTGGACAAAAGAAAATAATAGTATTCTTGATAAGTGTAACTTTGTGATCAACATCAATAAATTATTTTTTACTTAGACTTTGGCGCTTCCTGATGAATTTGACGCTTCCTGATGAATTTGACGCTTGAGATATTCTATAGAAGTATTCGTCATTTAAAATAGTTAAGGTAAGATACTAAACACTTACATACTTTAATTCTATAATATAGGTACATATAGTAAATTGAAATTAATAGAATATAGAAAGCTTTATTTCTTACTTTACATAAGTTTCAATACCGAATCCTTTTAAGATGTTTCAGCCATTCGCTTTGCCAAGTCCCATGCGACTAAGTGCTTCGAAACTTAGTAACGTGTAAAAAGGTATGCCAATTTGAGTATGATTTAAAGTAGGTACTAACTCAACTTTACGTATTGATGTAAAATCCCGTTAGTACCTAGTATAAATTACATTATACCTGGCGTAATGTGTTGGCATTACACCAGGTAACTTCATAAAACCTCAGATGCCTGGCTTGCCTTACCAAAATACACGCAATGTAATTCAAACCCTATATCTTAGCGCATAGTACTTAATATTGCTTGCACTATAATAGGATCTCATCCGCGCCCTAGCAACTAAACATACGAGTAAAGTTTTCAAACGCTGACCTAGTCATTTATTTGATCGAAGATTGGAACCTTCGAGCATCAGATCACAAATGAATGATCCAACCTAACGCGGTAAACGTAATCCCTTGCGGAGTTTGTCTTGTAGCCCTTGGTTACGCTTGTTGCGTATGCTAGAAAACATAATATACACTATATTTTGTATCTCACTCACCCAGTTGGATAGAGCCCATAATCTGCGAAGACTGTATCTTCTTGTAGGTGATCTCGCCACCCTCGCCGACGCGACGGTGGCCAATCTTCCTGTCTGACTTGTGCACCTTGCTGATGGCGCCCAACGAGGGGCCCACCGCCGGCTGGAATCAGAAACACAATAATAAATATACGTTCACACTATACAAGGACATTAATAAAAGGTAGATTGTGTGAAAATGCAACGTTTAAACCTTATAATGAGTCTTTATAAAGACGGTAGGAAGAAAATACTGCGCCGAGTCCAATTTACTTGTGATTATTACAAAGTACAGAGAACGTTTATTTAGCATAAAAAAAGTGTTTTTCCTATAGTTTCTGTACGGCAAGAAGTGACGCGTAAAAGTTATTTCCAGGATCTTAAGATCATTACAGTTCTAAGTCTATATAATGAGGTTAAGCGACAGAATATACTTTGTATAAAGCTAAGTTGATAAAGAAACATACAGCCCGCCTGCCCAAGCGAGGCTACTGTAATAGAAACCGATTACAGTAACCTTGCTTGTAATACCTAAAATATTACTCGCGCGATGGTGACTATAGGGAAATGAAATAAAATAAATGGAAAGAGCAGTATGTGAGCCTCTAGCTCTCTTACTAACCGAGGGAATCGAAATATATTGCTACTCTTACGCCGGTTTCTTAAAAGAGTTGTATTAATCGATCTAGCTAAATCGTATCGTTACCGAATAATTGGCAAAAAGCGCATCCGCTCAAGAACTAAATAGCCGACCCAAATATACATGAGAATAACAATATACGGGTGACAGAAGACGATGTAAATAATATTCAACAATATTCAGCTAGACATAGGCCAAAATCTGGTAAGCTGCTTTTTAACTGTTGAAAAAGCTTTTGAGCTTATGCACTCAAAAAGTAGAAAGCCGGTTACACATGAGAACAATAAGAACAGGATAAAATAAAAGATGAAAAGGAAGTACAATAATTGAATATGATTAATATTTGAAACGAGAAGGACATGATCTTATGTATGGAGGCAAGTCAGTGCAGACCGGCGACACTTCGACCCAGTGGGATCTTTTGTGTCGGCCCCAAGATTTAACCCTTAGCTATCTCCTTATGAATGTACTGCATTAGCCGCAGTGTACAATTCAGAGGGAGAAGCCTGAAGTCTTCAGGGTTTGGATATGCCAATCCCATCAGACCCATCCTCAGTCAAGCCAATGGACACGATAATATTCCATTATTTACTGCTTGCAGTCTAAACGCTAACCACAAAGTTACCTTCTGTAAGTGTTAAGTTCTGTATGATCTCCGATTACCGGCTTATATTTCTACGTTTGTTTTCAATACGAACAGCGCGGGTATTGTGCGCACTGCTAACGTTTTACATATTAATAACACGTTGGACGTGAAACACCCTAAAAACGCGTTAAATATTTCATGACCCTCAATTTGCTTTTTAGGATGAAAACGTAATGGTTTCGGTCAAGTGTCAAGGTCTATTGTGTTTTATTTTTGTATTAGGTATGTGAACGAATTAATAATGACCTGTGATCGTATATATGTAGGTTGAGAAAAGTAAGGAGTTACATTCGATTTGAAAGGCCAAGCAATGAAGTATCGAAAAATTTAATTGGCTGTTGAATTTAGTCAGCCAATCATAGCACTTGCCATGTGTTTAGACTACATATGACTAATTTTGATGTTAATCTGCCCTCCAGAAACCTGGGGATAGACACAATATGTAAAATATTTTATATCCTACCTAAAATTATATTTGTAAAAGTTAAAAGATGCTTGATGTTTGTTACTCAATAATATCTGAAATGTATAAACATAGCCATTTGACAGTTTCATAATTTATAATGTTTTGAAAGACACCTCTCTGACTGCTCTATGAATAAATATTGTGTCGCGGGGTACTTTACAAACACTCAAACAACAGCCACAAAGAACATCCAGACTCGGAACAACCATTTGTGGATTACCCAAATTTTTGTCCCACGTGGGATTCGAACCCACAGCACTCGGCGTAGCGGCAGTGGCGAGGTGACCACTTAAACCACTACGCCATCCGTGTAGTCAAATAATGGTATAGATTACTAGTTCCTGCCCGCGGCTTTGCTTTTGTCGCCCACGGGAATGCACACTGGGTCAAAAGAGTCCAGTCATGTCCAGTCATGTCAGACTCTAAATCCGTTCTCAAACATACAAACATCTTCAAACCCCGTCATATTTATAACATGAGTAGAATATACTCTTTACGAGTAATTATGTAAGCTGTTTTACGTTACAATTACTCCGAATCCAATCAACAACAACTTATGATTCATAAAGCATACATCAAAAATGTAAACTGTTCATTTCTCACAAACATTTATATTGAAAACCCGTTACGTAAACTTGTAGATAAATAAAAAAATACGTATGTTAGTGAATTGTTTTAGATATTTATCTTAGTAAATAGCTATCTTCTATAAAAAAATCAACGGGTTGCACTCCAGGAGTGCGGCAGAAGTGAAAACTTGAATATTAACGTTGTGCATTTTTGATATTTTGGAATGGTTAGGGAATAATTTTGCACGAATTGCTTTAATTATCAGTATAAAAGTACTATCATTTATGTGGTAAAATACAATATTCATTTATTGCGCTATCGTACACAAACATGACAATTCTCCCTCCGTCTTACGAATTTTCGATCAGGTCACTTGTCCTGACGCGAGTTTAACATTTTTTACCCATCACAAAAAAAGTTCACAACGCCACTAAAGAAGTTTTCACTTAAAAAAATACTAGTTTCTATAATAATAATATCAGCCCTGTATTAAACTGTCCCACTGCTGGGCACAGGCCTCTTCTCAGTGTGAGAAGGTTTAGGCCGTACTCCACCACGCTGGCCCAGTGCGGGTTGGTCTTCACATATCTTCGAGAACATTATGGAGAACTCTCAGATATGCGGGTTGCCTCATGATGTTTTCCTTCACCGTTAAAGCAAGTGATAATTAACTATTACTTAATACGTACATAACTCCGACAAGTCAGAGATGCGCGCCTTAGGATCGAACTCGAGACCTCTGCGTGGCAGTCCAACGGTTTACCACCAGGCTATCGCTGCTTTGAAAACCCGTTATGTAAACATGTAGATAAAACGTAAAGCACTAGTAAATAAAAAGATACGTAACATACGTAACTTTTTATTTGAATTGTTTAAGATATTTATCTAAGTGAATAGTTATGTTCTATAAAAAAACTAGTTTCTTATCTAGTCCAAATTTTACAGTGGCATCGAGTAACGTTAGGTAAAGCTGGATTCGACGTACATTTCGAAAATGGTGACCTTAATCTATCCTAACTAATATTATAAAAGCGAAAATGAGTTTGTTTGTTACCTTTTCACGCCTAAACCACTGAACCGATCATCCTGAAATTTTGCATATACGTTGACAGGCGTACAGAAACGGACATAGGCTACCTTTCATCCCGAAAAAAATTACTGTTCCCGAGGAAAACAATAACAATGTTCTTATGATAATAGATGGCGCCACGTGTCTTTCGAACCATGATTGAATTATATTATTACAAGCAGAGTACAACCCGAATTGATTGTCAAATTCTAAACTAACGCGAGCGAAGCTGCGGGCAAAAACTAGTATACAAATAAATAAAATTTAAGTGTCAGTTTGTAATATCAAACTAACAGCTATTTACTAAATGCTTACGAAAGTACATATATACGATACTAACTTATCAGAAAATAAACTTTTGTCTGTCTGTTCCGGCTTTATGAGAACATTTTAAGACGACACGGAGTATTCTAGCCTAGGTTATCGTATCTAAGTTTCTAAGTAATAAAAATATTAACTTGTGATAAGCGCCGGTCGTGCTCCACATATCCACCTCATATCCTCCACATTTTTCTTAAATCACCACGAACACTATGTCCGTATTGCACACGATTGCGAAGGTGTTGGGACTGCTCAACCTAGACCGCAAGGTCTAGAGAACCGTTCCCCGTACTCCATATATAGCTAATTATAGGGAAAACACTTAATGGCGGCAGTCCGAACGAAAGTAATTTTAGCGCTAGACTGAGTACGAAATTGTGCCACGCGTTAAAGGATACAATAATAATAGCTGGGGATGCAAGCAACGACTTAAATTTTATCGATGTTTTCGATTAATATCGCCAGTCAGTGATAAAATAGAATTGAATTGAAATAATACATCCATGCCTACCCCTTTGGGGATACAGTCGTAAGTCTATGTATGTATTATATTTATTTATTTTAAATCTGAAGAAAACGTATAATTACGTAAAGTTAAAGTTGTGTACGCAAGAGTCTTCATTGCATTTTACAAATAAATTAACTTTCATCCTTAAAATTTTATACCTCGATATTTTTATTTAATCGATAGTTACATCTCTCGCGCGGTACATTTGTGCCTCAGGCGGTGCGATTGACGACATTGTTAAATTTTTTATTACGCGCGACTCATGATCTTTGATAGAAAAGCCGACTAACATTAATAGTGAAATCAATGTATCAAAGAAATCGCCATTTAGTGGAGTGTTGCTAGTCTGCGCGAAATTTCCGAAATTTGAGGGTAAAATGCTGATCAATACTGTACTTAAAAATATTATGTAGACGTTTTACGGTGACATAGATTTTTTTATTATTTTTCTGAGCATGTTTTTAGAGAAACAAGCCCTTAATGGACAGGGTTGTGTATACATACTGTATATAATCTAATAAATTCTATACTGTTTCCGTTTCAGTGCTAGAAGGACCAGCCTTTGTCAATTTAGTAAGAGTACGAATAAGCCGGCTCGATGACGTATCATCCTCTTACAGAAAAACTCAGTAGTCTTACTGCGTTTCGCTTAAGAATATTAATAATATCAGGTCTCCTGTTTGATCCCATTTGACTTTTCGAAGTTAAGTGCGTATTAAATAGTTATTTATAGTTCTATGTAACTATAACGATGAAGGAAAAAGATGCGGAAGCCTGCATGTCTGACAATTCGCCATAATGTTCTCAAAGATATGTGAAGTACCAGCCCGTACTGGGCCAGAGTAGTAGACTATGGCCTAACCCTTCTCACACTGAAGAGAGACCTATGCCCAGCAGTGGGACAGTTAATATACAGGTGTGATATTATTATAATATAACTAGATTTTGCCCACGGCTTCGCTCGCTTAAATATAGGTTAGGTTAGATAAGATAAGTAACAGTACTTATTTTCGGGTGAAAAGTACCCTATGTCCTTTTCTGTTCCCCTGGCAACGTGTATGCGAAATTTCATGATGGTCGGTCGAGTATTTAGACGTGAAAATGTAACAAACTAACTCACATTCGCATTTATAATATTAGTTAAGATTATTGCTATTATGGTACATTTCAGGCAGATGGTATACATGGTATAGTTTCTCTCAAATTCTGCGTTGGCACTTAAGCACTAGATAGTCTACTGTAGTATTAAAAATACGCTCAGATGTATTAGAAAGAGTTCTTGTGTTGTGAGCGCAGAGTTAAAATTGGATACTCAACAAACTGCCAACTCGATCAATCGAAATGCGATATATTTAAACGGTTATTTTTTTCTGTAATAATTATTTTTAGAAATAAGACAAATCGATATACCGAGCTTGTTTGTTTAATCCAATATCATTGAAGCTCAGATCTCCAAAGAGATTGAAAAGCGGAGATCCTATGTTAATGCTGTGGCAATCGACCGGGCGTTTGAACTCACCTATTGCACTACCGACGTGAACTTATCTTATCTTATCTTATGTGGTGGCCAGTCAGTGCAGACCGGCGACACTTCGACCCAGTGGGATCTTTTGTGTCGACACTCTCCCAATAATGATTGCCATAGATGTTCATGGCAGCCGGGACCGTCGGCTTAACGTGCTGTCCGAGGCACGGAGCAGGCGATAATTGTCAATCAATACGCACATAATTTCGAAAAGTCATTATAACTTCTGAAAGTCAGAGGTGCGCGACGTGGGTTTGAACCCGAGACCCTCTGCATTGCAGTCTATTGGTCTCCCCACTGAGCTATCGCTGCTCACGAACGTGAACTTACTCCTAACACTAGCATTTAACTGTTTAGTTATTTATAGACCGCATTGCTGGTATACTTTATCAGAAGGAAGGCAGTTAACAAATGTATTGACCCACATGCAAGGCTATTGCCAGCTACTGGACAGTTTTAGACACCATGCATTTTTCATCAGCATGGCGACAACCAAGCATACCGCTTGCTTAATGGTACATATTAACAGTACTTTATTTTTATAGCATACATACATACATAGATTCACGCCTGTTTCCCAGAGGCGTAGGCAGAGACTACGGATTTCCATTTGCTACGATCCTGACACACTTCTCTGGCTTCATTCACTTTCATCACATTCCTCATACACGCCCGTCGGTTCAAGGAGCTCTTAACCTGGCCTTTGTCCAGAACGCCTCCGATCTGGTCGAGAAACGTTCACCTAGGTTTTCCTCTTGCGACAGTTCCATTCACACTAGCCTTATAAACTTTCTTAGTCAGTCTTAGTATTTTTATAGCAGTATTGTAATAATTCACTAGTGTCTATTGTCGCATTGATTTGTCTAAGCACTGTCTCCCAAAATACAGGCCTAGTTTGGAAATCAGTATTAGTAAGTATTGTGCTAGCTCTAAGTCATAAAATAAGTTTTACACATTGTACCTACTCCATATTTTTAAAATAGAAATACATGCTATAATGTGATTGCTTATAAGACTAAATCTATATCGTCTGTTGTATTAGTTGTGTTAAGTTTATTAGGTATATTAGTTACAAACATGGTCGCAGCGGAACACCAGCGCTAGTTTTATTCAAAACTAGCATTTTGAGTTGCGAGCAATTTGCAGTAAGATTTTTTTTTTTTGTAATTTACTGTGTCTGAAGTAGGTACGTAGTGCATAATCTGCTGCAAATAAATATATTTTCTTTCTTTCCTTCTTAAATTGGTCCTAGACCTGCACACAGACCTCCGCCTCTCTAAGCGTTTATAATTTTCTCACATAAAACCCGTTATACAAAATTAAGTCCTGGACTTTTCGCGCTAGCCTAAAAATACCACTTATCGAAAAAACTGACACAGTGCACACTTACCACATAAAACGCTAACATATCCATAAATACAGTTCCTAGTCCATCCAATAGAATAACTTGCAAAGAGAACCAGCACAAAAGTACACTCAACTAACACCATAACGTCTTCATCTTCTCGATTCTATTGATTTGGTGAGAACATCAGTTCTAATCATCATAAATAAGTCACAGAGTCACTTCAATCTTCTTTACCACACTCAAGAAGAAGAGGTTTAAACTACGCAACTGTCAATATCGAAACTAACACCGCACGGTTCTAAACGATCCAACGATAGTAGACTCCAGTCTAGGAACACTAGTTCTTTGTATCCGGTGTATGTTAAGATCGCCACACGAATACAACCGATCCACTGATATCAGTCAGCAGTCGAAGTCTTCTTTGTATTATGTATTCGAATACAATTGCGCACAACACAAGAACGGTTAGGTCTCTTAATCACGTGTATATCTTCTTTGCCTCGGCAAACACAATAAGCTTGAAGTCCTGTGCTAAATCTCTCTCCGGTCGTGTCGGATTACCGTCTCATCGGAACATGGGAGTTAGGAAAAGTGAGAACACCAGATCACTTGTGTATGCACACACCTGATCACCTGTGCACTATAATATCTCCTGCACAGATAGCTAGTCTATGTTAAGACTAGATGTTCCCGCGGTTTCACCCGCGTTTATCATTACTGCGCCGCTCCTGTGGGTCGTAGCGTGATGTTATATAGGCTATAGCCTTCCTCGATAAATAGGCTATCCAACACAAAGAATTTTTCAAATCAAACCAGTAGTTCCTGAGATTAGCGCGTTTAAACAAACAAACAAACTCTTCAGCTTTATAATATTAGTATAGATTGCCCGCGGTCTTCGGCCTGGAGAACATTATTATAATTATTATTACATTATCTTCTTTAGTGTGGTGAATATATTTTTCGTATATAATTTACTCTATTGCACTTTTTTGCTTTAAATAGACATGTTCTCACTACAGAATACGGAAGTTATCTCATCTCGGTACGGGATGTATGAGTCAAATTTTGTAATCTGTGCCTAGAAAAATGTTATTGTGATAAGTTGATAACAGATAACTGTTATCTTTATACGTAATATGTGTACCATCGCTTTTTGTTTTGATTTATTTTTATTTTTGGGACTGGAAGATCACGTTTGAGTATCATATGTGAATTATGAGACATATATCTTGGCGAACTGCCTCATTGGCGCAGCGGCAGTGAATGCGACTGCTGCGCATGTCGTCTCGGGTTCGATGTCCGGGTTGGACAGTACTATTGTTTTCTTTTAGTCAATAAATTCACAGTTGCAGCACGCAATCAATTTTGTCCGATTGGCGACTCGATTACTGAGGGTCGTGACTCCCCCGCTGAATCACTTTCTCATTGACTATCTCCCTCCATCTGTTCCGGTCTTTTGATCCGTGGAGGGTTTTGTGGAGATTGGTATTAAGCGACGATCGGATTTGGTCCGACCATCTCGTTGGACTGCGGCCTCTTGGTCTTTTGCCGTCAACCTTGCCTGTCACCATCAGCTGTTCGATGTAGCGACCGTCTTAAAAACTGAATTAATAAATAATATGTATAGTATTTTCAATCTATTCGAATACAATAACGCAAAACAGAGCCCGCTTCTTCCTAACTAAAAACTCGAATGTGAGTTTGTTTGTTTCTTTGTAACGCTTTCACGCCGTAACTACTCAACCTATCTTGCTGAAATTTAAGTATACACATTGTCAGGGGTACAGAAAAAGACACAAGGTACCTTTTATCCAAAAAAAGACGAGCGAAGCTGCGGTCAAAAGATAATAATTAAAAAAAGTTTTGGGTCAGGTGGCTGCATCTATTGCCACTTCATTAAAATATCTACATATATCTATACTAATATTATAAAGCTGAAGCTTGTTTGTTTGGTTGAACGCGCTAATCTCAGAAACTACTGGTTCGAATTGAAGGTTATAGGCTATATAACATCACGCTACGACCAATAGGAGCGGAGCATCAATAAAAAATGTTGTAAAACGGAGAAAATTCTCTTATGTGAAGCAGACGAAGTTTTTAATAAATCTAGATCTATAATCTCGCAGGTGTATGCCACTAGGTCGTGTTATAAAAACTTTCATCTCAAATCAATCATCGGTTTATTAGCTCGTTAAATATGAATTTAGCTAACAACACCGTCAGCGTAAACATCTGGTTTCGTTTGTTAATCATGTTATGAATAATTAATTTTAATCGATTTAAAGAATAATATTTAAAACTGACGTAGACTGTCGTTTATCCACATCGCTGAAGGGGCAGGCAGAAATATTGGCAGTAGTACTCTGTCGTCATAAGGTAAAAACGCATCTGCCAAAAAACAATGTTTTATAAATATACTGCCAAAGGGTGCTTTTTTACTGATTCTAAATATGTAAAAATATCAATATCGAAAAAAAATTTAGATACGTCTTTTCCCCTTATGACGGCAGTATTGTGCAGTCATGTTTTGATGACTTTAGATAGATATACAGCATATGTATGCTTGCACAAGCAAAACGGTATCTAAAACTGGTGAGGCCGCGCCGACAGTTGTGGATTCGAATTCCATACGGGACAATTACTTTTATAGAAATACAAGTGTAAGACCATCGTACTGCCATGTAGATGTCACAAGTTCGATTCCAAGGCACGCACTTCTGACTTTATGAAGTTATGTGCATATTAAATAGTTAATTATCTCTCGCTTGAACGATGAAGAAAACCACTAAGTAAAACTGCATGTATGAGAGCTTTCCATAATTTTCTCGAAGATATGAGAGCAGAATGCTATGTGAAGTCTGCTTACCTGTATTGAGCCAGCGTGGAGGACTATGGCCTTACCCTTCTCACGCTGAGAAGAGGCCCTTACCCAACAGTGGGGCAGTTTATATACATTTATAAACGACTAGATTTTGCCCGAGGCTTTAGATATTGTCAATAAATATTTATTCCTCGTGAATATCCCTTTTATCTGGATAAAACTACTGTACCCCCGACAACGTGTACGCCAAATTTCATGATGATCGATCAAGTAGTAAAGGCGTAGAAGCGTAACAAACAAACAAACTCCATTTATAATATTAGTTAGGATTTAATACGCACATAACTTCGTAGTCAGAGGTGCATTAAGATCAAAATCGAGACCTCTGCGTGGCAGATACAATGACTATCAACAGGTTACGCATTGAGTAGTTCTTGATTTTCTTCGCCTCAAAACCTGAACTGGGGAGTGAAACAGACTGACTAAAACCTAGTACCTATAACGATTCATAATATAAATGGCCAGACATTATATTGTTCAAGCCACGAGAGGGCAATGACCCTGCCCAATTTTGATGTTAGGAGCGATGTCGCGTAGGCGTCCATGGCTATAAATAAGATGTAGGGTATACTGCCAAAATTTAGATTTAGTTTGGAGTTTTTGTGTGCTTCAGAGCTTAGGAAAGGTAGCGTTAAACTTAAAAATGCATACACATAGCCACACATCTAGAGTTGCCAGGTTTTAAAACTGGAAAGCCGGACAGACCAGGCAGTTAAGCCGGACATTTGCGTAAAAAGGCCGGATCACCTTAATTATTAGCACTAGGCAGTTAGACTAGCACTATGCTCCCATAAAAAGAATTCTTAGTAACACACAACAATTTTTTTAGGCGAGGACATTGCTAGTCCACTCGCTTGCATTAGCGATACAATGTGAGGCGGGCGAAGCGGAACCAAACACATGACAAATGTAAAAAGAAAATGGTTATATTTAAAAAGCCTGGCAAAGTTAGGACAGTGTATACACCGACATATTACACCGCACACGCAAGCAAAAATCCTGACAGTGTCCGGCTTTATCCGGATGCCTGGCAATGTTAGCACACCTATATCCTTGAACCGACAGGCGTGTATGAGGAAGATGATGAAAGCGAATGAAGCCAGAGAAGTGTGTCAGGATCGTAGCAAATGGAAATCCGTAGTCTCTACCTACCCCTCTGGGAAACAGGCGTGAATCTATGTATGTATGTACGAATATCCTCAAAGAGATCGGTAGGGATAGATTACCTTCACTTTTCTTCTCCTTGCATTTAGATCCTAAGTAGTAGATGGCGAGCCTATTGTCGTCTACTGAGCATAGAACCAGATTACGTGGTACTACTCACGGAAAAAACAATAACACTACGTAACCCGATCATTGTAACCAATATCTCAAGCCCAGAAGTCGTACTGAATACCACTGGGCCGCTCACTTAAATATAACAGTACGATACTGTCTGGAAATATGTCTCACCCACTTATGTAATAACGTCAGCCCTGTAGCAAACTGTCCCACTGCTGGGCTCAGGCCTCTTCTCCGTGTGGGAAGGGTAACGCCATAGTCCACCACGATGGCTCAATGCATGTAGTCATACTTCACATATCTTCGAGAACGTCATAGCGAACTCTGACTTGCCGACTTGGTTTCCTCACCGTTAAAGCAAGCGAAAATTAACTATTTAACTAGCACATCACTTCGAAGAGTCAGAGATGTGCCTTACGATAGAACTCAAGACCTCTGCATCTCCGTTTCCTACTAGGCTATCGCTGCTCACAATAATAAAAGGACTCAAAACATTACTGCCATATGTGGATGTAATACTACCTACCTTTTTATATCTAGGCGTGAGTCTGCTTTGTTATGGTTCCATTACATTCAACACATATATTGATTAAAGCGTGATTATACCATTAATGATTTCTTAATTGGAAAAGCATTTGATTTGTAATTAATTTTAAATTTAATTGCCGATACTATGAATAATTGTTTAATAATTACGACTACTATTAAGCATAACTAATAATTAAAATTCCTGAATTTAATTACATTATCAAAATAATTATTATCATACCTAGGATGTCAAATTAAGAAAAGCCAATGATGTACTTAACGATACGAGGCGCTCATAGCCAGTTGCGCTCATTGATCGGTAAACGATTAGCGAGGTTAAGCAACGTTGGGTGCGGTCTATAGATGGGTGACCGCTTTGTGGTATTTCATCTGAGCGTCTCCGTGCTTCGGAGAGCACGTAAAAAGTCGGTCCCGGTTGTTGTCAAATTGACAGCGGTCATTAAGCCATGTCAGAGGCCTATGGGCAGCTTGTACAACTCTTGACAACAGGTTGGCCACTAACCACACGAAAAGAAAGAAAAAAGATCTACTTAATCAGTGGTAATCGCTATTTAATATTTATTCGTCAGTATCACCTAATCCTAACTAATATTATAAAAGCGAAAATGAGTTTGTTTGTTTGTTACCTTTTCACGCGTAAACCACTAAACCAATCATCCTGAAAATTTTCACATACGTTATCAGATGTACAGAAACGGACATAGACTACCTTTCATCCCGAAAAAAATACTGTTCCCGAGGAAAACAACAATAACGTTCTTATGATAATAGATGGCGCCACGTGTCTTTCAAATCACGATTGAATTATATTATTACAAGCAGAGTACAACCCGAATTGATTGTCAAATTCTAAATTAACGCGAGCGAAGCCGCGGGCAAAAGCTAGTATAACATTATAATATCAGTCCTGTATTAAACTGTCCCATTGCTGGGCACGGACGTCTTCTCAGTGTGAGTAGGATTAGGCCACAGTCCACTACGCTGGTCTAGTGTGTGTTGGCAGATTACACAATATATCATCGAAAAACATTACAATAATATGTATTACAACAACTTCACCTATACGACGTAATAGTCACCGAAACACCACTAAGGCAACCTAGGTTTTCGAAGTAACGCATATTTTGTAACAGTAAATGCAATTTAATTTGTACGTGGCGAGTACACTTGCCAAATCATACCGAAGGCATACTAGTGATTGACTACACTATAATCCTAACTAATATAATAAATGCGAAAATGAGTTTGTTTGTTTGTTTGTTTGTTACGCTTTCACGTCTTAACTACTCAACCGATCAACATGAAATTTTGCATACACGTTGTCAGGGGTACAGAATAGGACATAAGGTACCTTTCATCCAGAAAAAAATACTGTTGCAAACCTAACCTAACCTAACCTACATTTACGCGAGCAAAGCCGCGGGTGAAAACTAGTAAACAATATAGTTAGGCATTTATACTTAGCTTATAATATTGTTTTAGGATATCCTGTAAACATGTTATAAATGTGTTTAAATCAATAAATATCTTTCTCTTAGCATTCTACCCTGGTAGCGTTTCCTTAAAATTATTCTAAAAAGTCAAATACGAATAATTCCTTACTTTACAAACATTTAAACAACAGACGAAAAAGCACCCAGAGTCGTTACAACTATTTGAGGATCACACAATTTTTTGTCCCGTGTAGGGATCAAATCTACAAAATTTTTTGTCCCGTGTAGGGATCAAATCTACAAAATTCGGCGCGGCGGCAGCTATGCGGCGATACGCTTAAACTATTACATAATCCGTAGAGTAAAAATTCTTTGATATTAAGTAAACACAGGGCTGATTTTTCAATCGTTCGAAACTTTTATCTGGGGAATATGTTTGACATTTTGACAGCTTTTGTATAGAAAATATGTCAAACCGCCAAGTTTATTTTTTAGATAAAAATTATCTGACGATTGAAAAATCGGCCCACAATCATGACGATAAGCGTTGGTTACCGCTTACCATCAAATAGGACACCGGCTCGTCGTCTTTCCTTACTATAAAAATGGCAAACAATTATACCTGTCCAAGGGTAAACGTTTACCATAGAATAAACGTAAAACCTGCTTCTGATGTAAGCGTCAGCTTGTCACAGCAAGAGCTAACCCGGCATTTATAGCTTGCAGGCTAGTAGACCTTAAAACAAGATAGAGCCATTTTCTGGTCGGTCATACAGACAGGCAGACTGCGAAAGCTTAGTACTATTACTAATCTCTATTTCTGATATCTATTATGGTGCCGTTGGCATCCCTAGCGTACGGCACCGTAAAAGGGACTCGCTGAGCGAACAAATCATAAAGAATCTTTGAGCAGTTGTCTGAGGTCGAGCTATTGTCAACAGACTTTTTGGCACTGACCGACTCATAGCTTTCTTTGATTGCAGTTATCAAACTTTTCCAGCGAGTTACTTTGAAGAACTTGGCAAGGTGTGCCGTTTCGAATATTGCTGTGGTAGCCGGAAGATGCACAGTTTTGGTATTTTGAGCAAGACTGTCTGTTGCTGCACTGCAGAAATGCAAGGGTTATAAAATTATATCCGACCTATCCTATTTAGAACACCAGTTGGCCCATAAACCCACGCCACACATGGGTTTACGTCCCAGATCCAATTCAAAGAATAGAAGCAGGGTTAGCTCACTGGACACAGTATCGTTTTCCTTTTATTATTCTTTACTAGTATTCTTGGAAACCATTCCAAAATGGTTAAAACGAATACTAGTAATTGAGCACGCAAATTGCCAGTATCCTAACTAATATTATAAATAAAAATGTGAGATTATTTGTTACGCTTTTCACGCCTTATCTACTCGACCGATCACTATAAAATTTAGCACACAGGTTGTCAGAAGTAACGGAAAAGGACATAGGGGACATTTAATCCAGGAAACAGGTACTGTTCCCGAAGGGTAGTTTACTTACAAAATGTACTATACCACGAGCGACGCCGCGGGCGAAATCTAGTACATATAATTAATTTGTAACTGGTAGATGTCTGCACATAGATGATATTTAAGAAAAATTATGTGAGTGGCCCTTTATAAGAACTATACAAAGCGAAAAACCATTTTTAGTACTTTTGTCTGTCTGTACGTTTGTACGCGCATCAAGCAAAAACTATAGCACAAATTTGGATACGATTTTCACAGTTGTATAGTTGAAAGTCTGTCTTAAAATCTGGTGAATGTTTTATCAAGATAAGTCGAGTATGAGAAAGAAAATATAGATAGGTACTCTTCCAAATACAACGCGTACAAAGCCGCGGTCAAAAGCTATACGTTCGATAAAATTAAATTAACTCTTCTATTATATGCCAAGGTAGGTAGACGATGAAGGTATCCAGGCGATAATTTAAATAGGTAATGTTAGGCACCGTACCTTGTAGGCGTGGTTTATATTTAATCATAAAATCTTACCATAAAGTAAGGTGGCTATATTTCATCAGTTTTTATATCCACTGTATTTTATATAAAAATAACGTCTAGATCTAACATTGTTTGTGTATTACGTAACACGAGTATTTTCTTAGACATTATTAAAATTTATTATATAAATATATGTTGTTTTCTAAGTAATACTGTAGGTGATTATAAATGCTCTAAGGACGACTATATATATTTTATCTAGTACTAGCTGATCCGCGCAACTTCATCTGCTTCATATAAGAGAGTTTTCACCGTTTTGCAACATTTTTCATTGCTGCACCGCTCTCATTGGTCGTAGCGTGATGTTATATAGCCTTCCTCAATAAACGGGCTATCCAACACTAAAATAATTTTTCAATTCGAACCAGTAGTTCCTGAGATTAGCGCGTTCAACCAAACAAACAAACTCTTCAGCTTCATAATCCTAACTAATATTATAAAAGCGAAAATGAGTTTGTTTGTTACCTTTTCACGCCTAAACCACTGAGCCGATCACCCTGAAATTTTGCATATACATATGTTGCCAGGTGTACAGAAACGGACATAGGCTACCTTTTATCCCGAAAAATAATATTTTTCCCGAGGAAAACGACAATAACGTTCTTATGATAATAGATAGCGCCACGTGTTTTTCGAATGATGATTGTATTATATTATTACAAGCAGAGTACGACTGTACGTTACGTACGTACGACGAGAGAAGTTGTCAAATTCTAAACAAAACAGTTCAGTATCTGTCTCCGCTGTTTGTAAAGTGATTTCCTCTTTTTTGTTTAGTAGTTATTGATGAACTTTAGTATTATCAATATACTTTTTACTATTTGGTGTATATATATATATATATACACATATATATAAAGGTGTATGTTTTTTTGAGAAGAGAGTAACTGTATAATTCTTATGATAAAGTCAAGTCAAACATGTTTTTAATAAGCAGTAACAAAAGTCTCAGTTCATGGTTAAACTATACTTAATACTTTTGCAGTTTCGACACAATTGTCTGCACAGATAGCATAGTGGTATAAGTGGAACTGCCGCCGCGCTGAGTAATGTTCGATACCGACACATGTCAAAAATGTATGCGTTCCACAAATAGTTGTTTCGTTTTTGGGTGTTGTTTGTGTCCGTTTTTTGAATGTTTGTTATGTCCTCCGCAGGAAATATGCCTAGTATCTTTATTTTTTCAAAACGAATAGGCGATATTCCTTTTCGTTTAGAAAAATACGTGCAGAGGCAGGTACGCATAGCCTAAAGGTATTAAGTAGAACCTTTATAGCATCACTTTGATGTCCATCTGTCACTCAAAACCATTTCTCCAACAATCGCCTTAAGATAACAAGCCGAAATTAATTTCGCCAATTTGTTGTTTTAAACAGCAGCAGCCTAGTACCTGAGAGATCTTTAGATTGCTACGAAGAGGTCTCGAGTTCGAACTCAAGACACGCACCTCTGACTTGTCGAAGCTAAGTGCACAGTAATTAGTTATTTATCACTCGCTTTAACGGTGAAGGAAAATATCACGAGGTAACCTTTATTAAGTATGTCGTTCCACGGAAATCTAGTGTGGTGGAGAATGACCTAACCCTTTCCACTATGAGAAGAGGCCCATCCCCAGTGTATTATGTGGTTGCCTTTCCAATCCTACAGCACCAGGATTTTTTTTCCGGCACGAAACACAAATTCGTGTCATCCACAAATATTTTTACAGAATCTACGTTGTTCTTTTGTCCATTGTTTGAGTGTTTGTAAAGCCTCTCATAACCAAGGGCGTCGCCAGCCGATGGCCCAAGGGTGCCCCCCTTTGGCCATCGGCTTGGCAGTTGATATGGAAAAGTAATGATAAGTTGATATGGATAATGAGAAAAGTATGAATTATGTTGTCCACGGAAGAGCGATCAAAATTTTCAACGCTTTTTCCGTGTCATAACATAGAGCAGAGCGTAGTTGAGCGTACGGAATATTAGGAATGGAATTAGTGAATTCATTCGAGTTTCGACGTACGGGAATGATCGATCAAGCAAATCAAGTTACAGACTTAGGACTATGGTTGCTTTACATTTGGCAACTTTTTAGAATCTCTAGCGGGGGGGAAAGCCCTTTCTCATAACACAGACATTATTCCTAGTGCAGAAGAAGAATTTAAGTTAAAGATAAATAATATTGTAGATGTTTTACTGCCCGAGGCCCTAAGATGTCGTGATGCCTTAAAGGTTCTGTGGTAATGGGATGTATAGTACTTTACACCGTAAGTAGCCTACAAATCCATGTTATCTACTCTGAGGGAGAAGGAAAGCAAAAACGAATAGACAGATTGTAGAACAAGTTATTTTTATAAGGTTCTCCTGACTAAATTTTGGTCACGGCGGCCGATCTTAACGAAGACTGGCCATCTGCGCAAAATATATTGTGTGTGCACAAGTGCACTTCCTATTCCCGAACGCTCGTAATCCGATGGGTCAGCAGTCCGAGACGATCAGAGGAAGATCGGGCGTAGAGCTAACGGCTTCAAGTACTTGCCCGAAGCACGGAGGTGTGTAACATCGCCAACTTCCTAACTTCGGGCAGCTATTGAGAATTTCTTAACAGAAAACTCCAATAACATTTTGTTGCCCGGGTATTTAAACCTTAGAGTGTGTCCTGATCTGGATGCACTCTTAGACCTCGAGCACAGCATTTACTACCGCCGCGCCATCGATGCAGGCTTTTATGTTTCCTGGCGTATTGAAAGACAATTAAAGCCTAAAAGATAGGTGTTTTACTTCCCGATGGCCTAGAATCTCGAAAGTTGGCAAGAAGGTCAAACTCTTTAAAAATCTGTCTGACACATGTAACCCTACATCCTAAAAGTACGAGGCGAGTATCACGAAAATAGGCACAGAGGCAGTACTATATTTGAAACTGGTACTTTTTAATATCCTACTGCCTTGGTAGCGCAGCAGTAGTGAATACGACTGATGTGCAGCATGTAGTCTTGGGTCGACTCCCGGTTCAAGAAAAGCGGCAAAGTATAGTTGTATAATTTTCAATTTGTAAGCCACAGGAGGCAAAATAATGTATGTACTTTATTATCCTACCTATTGAGTCGCATTGGCACACCCGCGGCCAGATTCAATAGGTATACAATTATGTTTGGCATTCCAGCAATTGACAGGGTAATTTGTAAGTAAACGCACATTTGTAAAAATAAACCATTTTTACCTGCTTATCTATATATTAATACGTGAAGCAAAAACTTTGTACACCTTTTTACGAAAGTTGCGCGGACGGAGGAGTATGAAATTTGGCACAGTTAAAGTTTATATGGAGAAGGAGGGGCGAATCCTAATATTTATAAAAAACATGCATTAGAAATACATTAAATTAATGAAAAAGCACTACACGCACACAACCATGCATTTGACACACGCAGTCGAAGCGCGTAACTATGGTTACATATATCAATATATAATGACATACGAGTATATCAGCAATATCTTACAGGCAAACTTTGGTCGAATTTCGAGCACTAGGCGACCGCTAGTATCTAATTATTGCCTCTGCTTACCCCTATCCAGGCATGACCCTAGGCGTCTGATACCATTCATAACACGACTACACATATACACACACCATAGTTTGCTTACAATAAGCTCACGTGAGGTCATTTCCCACAATAGTATCAGCATCATCATGAGTATATCTGAATATCCTTGTATTGTCTAGAATTGTGAATGTGCTAATTGTTTTTCGTGATATTGACATAAAACATACGACGTTTCAATGGTGTTTTATCAGCACATACGATTGTCACCGCATAAGACATTGGACTTGCGAACGAGAGGTCGCAGGTTAGAATCTCACCCATTGCACTACCGACGTGAACCCACTCCTAATAGAAGCATTCTAACTTAACTAGAGGGGTTAACAAGAATACTAGTAATTTAAAACCCATATTGCTAGTATCTTTAAATAAAAAAAAAAATTAAAAACGATGTCTATACTAATATTATAAAAAGAAAAGCCGGATTTGCAAACGAAGGCATACCATCGTACAAGACCCCGACTTGCACTTGGCGGTTTATATATATTTGTTTGACTATAAAGTCGCAATAGAAATACACATTCTGTAAATTTCAACTCTACCTATTACGGTTCCTGAGATACAGCCTACTGACAGACAGACAGAAGGACGAACGCCGAAGGCTTAGTATATGGTCCTATTATCACCCTAAAATGTCCTAAAATGTCGAACAGTGAAAACGAAATTAGAAAGCCTTGTACACGATGGTAGTTATTGTAATTTTAATATTCAAGATAAGACAAAGACAGCGCTACAAACCTGTGACGTCACACGTCAGTAACTAAAAGCAATTCCATAGAGGGTGTCGTTTTGCGTAAAAGCGACAGAGCGTGCGCCCTTACACGAAGTCTTAATACAAAACGTTTGTTTAATTAAATAACGCTTAGAGTGAATAATTAAATGAAAATAGAATGCTGTTTAATTAAACGTTGCTGAGGGATTAATCTTTGTGAGAAGGGGTAAAGCTTAATGTTCCTTTAACTCAAAGGGAAGTTTTTCCGACCAGAGAGATCTTTCTTGGTAGGAAGCCGTTGATGGCTGAAAGTTTTATACATACATAGTCTCACGCCAATATCCAATTTCAATGCTTTATTGCTCTCCATGTGTAATTACATGTTGTTACAAAAAATAATATAAAAGACCAAATATGGACCCTGTCGGGCACGGCAACATAGGTAGAAGAGAAGAAAGGAGGAAGCCACTGGTATAATTTTTAAAATATTGCAACAATAAATAAATTAAAATTAATTAAATGGCAATCCGCGAAGAGATAACCAGAGGGGTACCTCATACATAATTTATTTTTAAATATGCCGTCATTATCAAACACTTGCTTCGATCCTGTCTTAGGGTCTGTTATTTCAATATTTCAACGACGTCGTGTGTTGCACATGGATTATTCCTAGAAAAAGAGTTGCCATTTTAAGAAGAAAAAGATAGTAACTTGTCATATAGGCTTCTCGCTTGAAAAAGAGGTAATTTGAAATATCCGCGCAATAGCGTAGTGGTTTAAATGGTCGCCTTGCCATTGCCAGTGTTCGAGATGCGTTATGCAAAGTTGTTCTCGGCGAATTCGACTTATTTTTATACAACTAAGGTGACAAACAAGCATACGGCCCACCTGATGGTGAGTGGTAACCGTAGCCTATGGACGCCTGCAACACCAGAGGCATCACTTGCGCGTTGCCGACCCTTTAGGAAAGAGAGTGGGAAGGAGAAGGAGCGGGATGGGGAAAAAGGGTGATTGGTCCTCCGGCACTCTCACTCACCGAACGAGAGACAACTGTAGGAATACTGCTATTTCACGTCGATATTTAACTGTTCGCCTCAACACTGCTTGTACACCAAGAATTGTCGGTTTGAAAACAGGGAAAAACAGTTGTAATCCGCAAATAGAAGCTTTTTACGTTTATTGTTTCAAAGTTTATAAAGATCATAGTTTTTTTATATTATATTCTACCACATACACACAAAACCATTTAGCCCAAACTAAGCAGAGCTTGTACTACGGGTACTTGACAATGGATAAACATACATAATTATACACTTTATTTTTGTTAATTCTTACATATATAAACACCCAGACCAAGATAAACATCCATGTCCATGCACACAAATGTTTGACTTGTGCGGGAATCGAACCCGCGACCTTAGGCATGGCAGTCGGTTACACTAACCACTACGCCATCGAGACCGACTGAATTATTCATAGTACAAGACTAGTCTTTTAAAAACGAATCCTAATCCTATCCTAACTTCCTAACTAATATTATAAAAGCGAAAATGAGTTTGTTTGTTTGTTACCTTTTCACGCCTAAACCACTGAACCGATCATCCTGAAATTTTGCATATACCTTGTCAGGTGTACAGAAACGGACATAGGATACCTGTCATCCCGAAAAAAATTACTGTTCCCGAGGAAAACAATAATAACGTTCTTATGATAATAGATGGCGCCACGTGTCTTTCGAATCATGATTGAATTATATTATTACAAGCAGAGTACAACCCGAATTGATTGTCAAATTCTAAATTAACGCGAGCGAAGCCGCGGGCAAAAGCTAGTAAATAAACGGCTGAACATTATGTGTAAGGTATAACGACGATGTTCGTCGACGATGTCTTCCAGCTTATAGCATATGCGTCCCTAAGGAACTCTCAGCTACCTTTCGTAACAGCGAATTTCTTCGTGAATGTCACTGGTGAAAAGCAATCGATACGTCGGGGAAAGTGTAAACCTAAATCCTAATATTAAATAATAAAAGTTTAAACCTAATTTAATTTTTTTTTATATAATATATAATTTTGTGTTGTAAGGTCTTGTATTAGGTATATTATCTGTGTCTGTGTGTAAAGTTGATATTATTCTGTTTATATGTATATTATATACATTTTTTATATTTTCTTTGATTATATTATAGATGGTTTATATCCGTGAGTCACTAAAGGATCCAGTTGAAAACCAGCGTCAGGCTTTCGTCTGACACATGCTGAACTGGGCCCTATTTGACACTATTGTTGACACTTACTTTATATGTATTTTATTTATTTTTCTGTTTTGGTTTCATTTCGCTAAGTTTATGTTTGTATCTAAGTATTTCTTTTTATTTTATACTTGTAATTATGTGTTTGTGGTATGTGTCAAATAAATATTTTTTTCTTTCTTTCTTTCTTTAAATATTATAAATGCGAATTTGAGTTTGTTACTCTTTCACACCTTAACTACTCGACCAATCATAATATAATTTCGTTTACTAGTTGTTAGGGGAACAGGACATAGGGTACCTACATTTACGCGAGCGAAGCCGAGCGAAAATCTAGTACTTACAAAATTTTAATTGCTTAATTATTAGTAAAATTTAACAGTAGTAGTAGTAGTTTAAAAGTTTCAAAATGTTGTAGTAATGTTTTAAAATAAACAACGCGATAAAATCCGTAATAGGTAGTTTAATTTCAAGGGAGACATCCTTTTTGAATACGAATTTATCTGTGTCACATTTTTGCCTAACCATTATAGTTATGCAGGCGTGATATTCCATTACAACAATGGAAACAAGTCCTCATACGCATTCTCACAGTACCTACTGGACGATTGCCAACTTTGTATAACTTTTTCCACATATACTTTTTACATAGGCTGTACACTGGCTGTATGGGAGTCGCCTTGGCCTATTGAGAAAGGGTAATCAAGAAAATGTACTGTCATAAAGTTCTATCATAAATGTAGAATTTATACAAAACTAGCTATCTCTCGAGAAGATAATGTTATAGAAGATTATGTATGGAAACAGTACTACTTTTAGGGATAAAAGTCCTTTTCTGTACCCTTGACAACGTATATGCGAAAGTTCATGATGATCGGTCGAGTAGTTAAGGCGTGAAAGCGAAACAAACAAAGTCACATTCGTATCTATACTAATATTATAAAGCTAAAGAGTTTGTTTGTTTGTTTGAACGCGCTAATCTTAGGAACTACTGGTTCGATTTGAAAAATTATTTTAGTGTTGGATAGCCTATTTGTCGAGTAGTATGTACTGTGTTTATTATTTGTTGTTGTAGCGGCAATAGAAATACACACTGTATGAAAATTTCAACTCTCTATCATTACGGTTCATGATATTCAGCCCGCTGACTGACAGACGGATGGAAAGCGGTGGCTTAGTAATAGTGTAGGCTAGCAACTTTCGGATACAGAACCCAAAAAAACGAATGCAGTCGAGGATCGTAGTTAGTTTGGAAACTAACAACTAAATATAAATAGGAAATGCATATTTAATTGTTGGTTTCGAAACCAAATTAATCTTTTCGAAGGACATTAGTACATTTGTATATTATTACATATATGTAAACTACAAAATAGTCAAATTTCTAATTGAAGCAATACAATTATCCGGAAAATCTCTGTCAATTAATTAGTGACGTCACTCATTGAACATTTGACGGGACTATAATTAAGTTATAAGTACCTATTTTATGTATTGCAAGTCTACATAAAGCACACCCATTCCACATATATCTATCTTTCTCCCACCAGTTCGCAAACAGATTTACAAGTAATAGTGGGAGCGAGACAGCATTCGTTCGATAACATACGAATTTAACAGATCTATGAGTCACTGGGAGACGGTCACCCCTCTCTTTAAACGGAATGATCTTGGGGTGTTGCCATAACCACGGGGCTTACCTACATAATGAGATGCTTTAAAAAAGGGGTTGTCTATGGTCTGTTTGATTGACTACCTTGTATTTTTTTAAATATTTACACGGGCCAATTTTACCTCCGCTGTGAAAGCATGCTGGTTATGTTGACCCGTTTAAATTTAACAACATTGATAAAATATGTTAAGATAAAACCCTACATTAAATTCTAATTTATGAAAGAAGAGATTGAAAGATACGTTTTTGGGTGGCATTTAAATCAATGGGATATTAATATATGTGTTTAATACCTCATTGACTTAAATATAATAATTATACATATAACATATAACAATATGTTTACAGTTAGTTACTCGTTGATTTTCGTAAATTATTATTTTTGGGATTTTCTGTTTACGGTTGTAACGTAGGGTATGTTGTTGTCTGTGTATGGTTATTAGGAGCGCGTCTCCCCGTTAAACAATTACCTTTGGCGAGTATTAAAATGCAAAAAATCTATGTTACCATTGTAAAGAAAATAAATAATTAGAAAATACTTTAGGAACTGTTTTAAAATATGTAGAGTCGCTAAAAGATACTATTAATGTTTTTATTTATATATTTTCCAGAAATATTCAAATTTTCAAATTCAAATTCTAATATTTATTTCGTTTTAACCATACGTATGCTTAAGTGAGTTTGTGAAGTCTTCTTTTAAGCATTTAATGCCTGTGTTAGGAGGCACCGCTCTTCCATACCGTAAAATTACATAGCAAATAAAGTAAGTAGATACAAAATTGATTAAAAATTGTTTTTTTTTTAATATCTTTACAGACTAAACTTAATGCGATGTAGTACTACAGTCACGCCTATATAATATGTTCGAAGGGGTAAGCAGAAGTCTATAATATTAGCATTTCCCCGTCTATGTTTAAGTTAGGACGAAAATAGCTTCATCTGCCGGTTGCGTAGCCAGATCCCTTCGTATTGCTGGGAAAACCAAAAGACAATTTATTTATTTAGATAAATAAATACAGGCTGCTATATTTATTACAAGAAATGGATTTGTATTAATTTATATAAATTATTTGTTTAAATCCCAACTAGTATTATAAATGTGAATGTAAGTTCGTTTGATTCGTTTTCACGCCGTAACTACTCGACAGATCATCATGATATTTCTCATACACGTTTTCAGGCGATCAGGAAAGGAAATATCTTTCATCCAGACAAAAGTAATATTACTAACCTAACCTACATTTACACGAGCGAAGTCGCGAGCAAAAGCTATCTAATATATTTTCCTTTTAAATCCGCGGGTCATTAGATCCTGGCATCCATTAAATGAGCTTATTTGAATAAATATTAACTTTTCCCAACCTGGTCGTCGAACCATACCACCGACCGCAAACCAACAAACCCATAACTCAACTTGACAAGAAAATAATAGATAAGACAAAACAAACATAAAAATAATACAGCCTCCTTGCCCAGTAGCGTGGGCGACAGCGCATGCGTAACTGTCGACCGTGAGGTCCCGGATTCGATTGAGTTTTTCTGCCAACTAAAAGTCTTTAGCCACTCGGCGTCTGGAACTGTGCCCAAGTATGTAATAATTCTACTTCTTATTATATAAAGCTTAACTTTTCATTACATAGGGCTTAGGTCTAGTTTTTACCAAAGCGAAGATGAGAGGACATGTGCGTGAACAGTCAATAGCTTTACGTCAATATAAACATACTCCTAAGTAATATTATAAATGCGAATGTTAGTCTGTTTGTTACGCAATCAAGCTTTAACGTCGTTATCATGAACTTTAGCATACACGTTGTCAGGGGACAGAAAAGGACAATCTGGAATTCTGGACCATTTCATCCAGATATAAAGTACTGTTCCCGAGCGATGTCGCGAGAAAGTATTTTAATAAAGCGGAGAAGTGTTCGAGTTCCACCTATTGCACTACCGACGGGAACCCTCCTAACACAAGCATTCTAGCCTAGCTGGAGCGGTTCACAAGAATACAATGAATGTTATTAACCACTGAGTCTTCTTCAGAGGTTAATGAAAACACTATGTAGGTCTGTGTGGCTCTCTATTAGTGACAGGCATAACTTCGGAACCACTGGACCGATTGACTTGTAACTTGGTGTGCAGACACCTTGGGGAGTTGAGTCGAGTTTGAATATGGGCCCTGTGGGTCAAAAGACTCCCGAGATATAGGAGTCACAAGATCACATGAAGACAAAGAGGTTGAATCCTGGGTTTTTACACTCATCTCGTACAAATTGCTAGTGATCTTTAACCTTTTGGACGCCATTGTCACATATACGTGACAAACGAAATCTTGCCCTCAACGCCAACGTCACATATGTATGACAAAAAATACATACATACATACATAGATTCACGCCTGTTTCCCAGAGGGGTAGGCAGAGACTACGGATTTACATTTGCTACGATCCTGACACACTACGTCGCACCTTAACATAAAAATAAGCAATAAAACGAAATAAAGCATTACTTTTGTGGTTAAATAAATATCAGTGTCATGAGTAGGGTTTATTAGAAAATTTAAAACGAAAATAAAAACACAGTTGATATTCGATAAAGTTTTGGAATCCCTATACTTCTGAAGGTCATTTTACAGAAAAAGTGGCTTGGCGTCGGGTTGTACGGCGATGCGTTTATACTCTGGCGTTTAAAAGGTTAAAACAAAAACACTAAGCAGCACAGCAGCGTTAAACTAGTGGGTGATCATTAGACAGTCAGAGGTCTCGAGTCTGATCCCACGTACGCACCTCCAACTTTCCGAAGTGTGTTTTTGTGTGCGTAGTAAATAGTTAATTATTGCTCGGTTAACCGGTGAAGGAAAACATCGTGAAGAAACTTGCATGCAGTAAGATGTGTGAAGTCTGCGAACCAGCACTGGTCCAGCGTGGTGGACTATGGCCTAACTCTTCTACACTGAGAAGAGGCCCGTGCCCAGCAGTAGGGTGCTGATTTCCTGACAGTAAAATCAGATGATGCCGAAGCTTATTTTACATAAATAAATCTTTTAAAACCTTTAAACGCCAAGTGATTTTTAACGACGTCATAGTACCTTCATCCTTTGCGAGAGTATTTTTGTTTACAGACATTTCACTAAGCAGTATCTTTATCTATTAACTAGCTGACTCACGCAACTTCGTCTGCTTCACATAAGAGAATTTTCCCCGTTTTTGCCACATTTTTCATTGCTGCTCCTCTCCTATTAGTCGTAGCGTGATATTATATAGCCTATATCCTTCCTCGATAAATGGGCTATCCAACACTATAATAATTTTCAATTCGAACCAATAGTTCCTGAGATTAGCACGTTCAAACAAACAAACTCTTTAGCTTTATAATATTAGTATAGATGTAAAATACTTTCATATCATATTTTTTATCTGCTGACGCATTATTACATTAAATATACCAATATGTAATCAAATTAAATTCCAATCAAATCACATTAAAATATGCTCTGTTGAGTCTTGTTTGTTTACAAATCAGTCAAGTCATAAACCAACAAGTAATGATTTGCTTCTTGGGCTGCTAGCACCATAAAAAACTGCAATAAAATCAGCATTGATTAATGCGGATATTGAACACAATGCTAATAATCAGCCGGTGCTGATATTTGCAACAACTCTGCTCATGCTATCTAGTACAAAAACATTGGTCTTCTTCCAATTCCAGCTATTTTTTTCTTCTTTCAACAAGTTTTTGTTGCCAGAATATTTATGACTTTATTAAACATACCAACAACAAACACGAAAACACCCAGACATAGAACAGCTATTTGCGGAATTCAGAAACATTTGTCACGCATAGGGTTCAAACCCACATCACTTATGTACCGGCAGCAGTTAGGCCACCATACAAACAATAATATATTAATTGGATTTATCATTGTGTGATTAGATTACAAATAGTGATAATGAATCATCAAATAATATTGTTAATGTTATAATATGTTACATCAATATTTTTGTAGGTGTTAAAAATCAAAACCCAATTTCCTTTAAGTAGCAAAGACATAGCACAGTAGAACCTTTACTAAAACAAGGGCATTTATTAATTAAAATTTTTTTGAAGACATCCCCGCTTGCTCTTGATATAATTCCTGTGTTGCTGAAAACTTTATGAACATTGAAACAATGATTGCAAAAACCTCCCAGACTAATAAAAACTATTTGTGGATCACCCATATGGGGATTGAACCCATAACCCTCAGCTGTCTGGTAGTGGCGAAGCCATCACTTAAACCTATAGAAAACCAAAGAATCTTGTGATTTGTCTCTGTAATGTTTCTAAGGAGGTACTACTTTGTCAGTAGGTCACCAGTAATCTTTGTCTTTTACATTTAGCACAGTAACACATGTTTACGATCAATAAAAAAAAATTATGTAAACAATGTAACGGGAGAGCCCAAAAGCGGTAATTGGGTAGATGTTGCAATGTTGTCTATACCTTATCATGCTGCATTTCTTATACCAATCATAATCAGCATGGAATACTTAATACTGCACGGAATTGCGTACAATATCGCTTTTTTTATGTGGACTATTATCTAAAGAAGTTTAGTTTGTGTACCTGTGTGTGTATATTAACCTGTCAAGTCTTAGAATGTCAGGCCACCAGAGTGCTGCTGTATCTCAATAGATTAAGATATAATGTTGTTGCATTGTATCTGGCCATTGGCTTCCAAATAATGATTAATGAGTAAACATTAGGATGACTCAGATAAAATTTTATCTGAATCACACCAAAGTTCAACCGTACAAAACGGTTTCAATCTACTGAGCTCAATAGATAAATAATCAACTAAAACATTAGTATGCTTATTATCATATTAAAACAATGTCAAGCCTTTCAAAAAGGTGTGCACTGAACATGTTTATGTTCATACTTGTTTTCTGTGATATAAATCATGTAATGCGAAAGTATAGAAATGATCTTATTCACAGCTTGACGGACAGTATTATTAAATGTTATGCTTTTACAAAAGCATAAACGATAGATGTTTTTAGGACTCCCTAGTAAACAACATTTCATCAGTTATCTGGGAACTAGACAACCAAGTATTGTGGCTGCGCCCTGGACTCTCAAGTGTATACCAAGCAATTATGTGGCGTTTGGTGATACTTGCCTTTGAAGTGTCCAAAAACAACAGTTTTGTTTTCAAAAATATATATGTGCTTATATATTGTATGAGCCATTTGGTATACATTCCTGTTTATTTAGTGATGTCATTTTATTTGACTATAGGTTTAGTTCATCCATATTGTATTGGCAACAATACATTAAAGATTGAAATAGAAAAAAACACTACATTGTTATAATTCAGTGTGCAAAAACTGATAAAAATATATTTTTTATGTTATCTGTTAATAATTGTTACCTATATAATAGATTTTCAAGAGCGAGACAAAAAAATTTAAGATAAAATCATTCAACTAATTATAAAGGTAGACAGCAAAGACACAACAGATTTTATTGTTTTTTCATCAAACTTAGCAACTGAACGATTTTACAATACCAAAATAGCATTAGGTAGTGATGTAATAGTAATATTTACACTATAAACAATAGAAATAAATATGACTGGATTTGTTGTGATAATACACAGAAAATACTTGACGTATTTTCATAAAATTCATACTGTTATGGCAATATACTAGTTACCTGAAACTATATATTTATAAAAAAGTGTCATACAAATAGTATAAGTTGTATTACAAGTGTAGCGTAAGTATGATTTGTGTTACCTAGCAGATTCTCACCGCGTAATTGTTAATGAATCTTGAATACTAATTACTCATAATCATCAGTGTATCTCATCAACACTTTCTCCACAACATTTCTAGCATATAACGCGGTTATGAATGAAATAGTGACGGTAATAACATATAAGAGTTACACTTACATCGTACGGTGCATTTTTCTCAGCGATTGAACTTTTGTCACGATCTGTAAAGAAGGAAGAAAATAGGACGATATGAGCATTGTGGAAATCGTCCCCTATGACAACGTAATTATCTTGTTACAATAGGATTATAACAATGGAATGCGTTGTAGTATTATTAGATTTAGCAATGCACTACCATCGTCCTCCGTGCCCGCTGATCCAGTCGCGTTTTCCGACTTTTTGGATGCCGTACTGTCCATTACTTCGATGTGATCCGTATCTCCTGAAGCCATTTTTTTTCCTGTTACATCCCCTATTTTGAAGTCTCTCGCTCATATGTTTGCACAATATTAATTCGCATGGCTCACATCACACTTGCATCGCTTACACAATGATTCACTATAATTTAATTAGAAGAAATCAATTAGTTTACGCGAAAATGCTCGCCCGTAGCATCCGTCTGACACGACCACTCATAGTAACTGGGTTGCAAACGTAAAAAAGATTACTATCTGCGTATAGACAATAGAGTTAAGTGGGAGGATGGTGAATTGTATTGTCAAAACATAAAGTTAAATGCATAAAACTTGATTTATTTTAGTAATTATTCGTAGCCGAAAGTTGACCCAAGATAAGTGCGAGTAATTTTAAAATCAAAATTTGAAAGCTTGTAATGTTTCTACTGGTTATACTATTATGCATTTCTAAAGGTGCGCTACACGGGCAATGAAAATGTCTCAATTTTGAACAAGATTGGTTGATAGTGACGTGACAAAATATTAAGCAATTTAGGGCTACAGCAGCGAGGATCAATTTGGGAAATTTCTTTGCAACAACAATATTGAGTGATATAGAGCAAATCCTAAAACCTAGGCAATGCTTTTTACTCGCTATGGATGACGTTTTTCCTGCAGCCGTGGCTTGTAGGACTTTTATTCTCATAAGACAAAGGCAAAAAAAAAGACAAGGTGTTGAGCAAAGACGCAAACAACCTAAATTGTGTTTGAATTAGATGATATTTTATTCAAAATCTTTATGAGAATGTGTTTTTTAATTAAATTAGCCCATTACTTGCAAAACAGACAACCAATATGTGAACCAATTTGTGCATCGACAAAAATCGCCTTAACTCTTTAATTTCTTGCTACTGCGGATTCATACAAGAGAATTGTATGTGTTTAAACTTTTTGATTGTATTGCACTATTCACAAATATGAGCATACTATATTTCCTCACTGTGCCAGCGTAGTGCAAACGTGAGATGTAGAAAAAGTTTGTCATAAATTTCGTCAATTTGTGCTAGCCATATACCATATGGAATATATGGAGCAATTATTAATAATATTGCCGAAACAATTGCCGTATTTTATTGAAATTGATTCAGATTGCTAGATTAATTGCTTCAGATTGATCCATACTTATTGCCGAACGATAGAGGCGCGCGTTGAAACGATTGTCGAGTTAAATATAATGCTTATTTATAAAAATTTAGATATCATCAAAAATGGCCAATACCTAATTCAAATTTAAATTCAAATTTTTATTGCTTTGCCACAATGTAGTATATAATAATAGATGGTAGACTTATAGCCCTGTCGGGCACAGCATACTAAATATATTAGGAGATTACTCAATATATTGAGCAAAATACAATTTAGCTTACATTGATTGTTTATATTATAGATTTCATGGCTTTAACGTAACAAGGGCCTAATGATTGACGATACTACCTAAATAGCCATTGATGTCAAACTGTCAATCAATTATTTACTGATTGACCGACAAGACCGACCCCCTATTCGTATATTTTAGAAACCGATATCCGTACCAATCCGTACGTACACCATTTAAATTTCAGATTGTGTAAATAGGTATCTATAATATTTATTTTATTAATTTTTTTATTTATCTATTTATTACATAATAATAATCATAGCATATTTACAAAATTACAAAAGAATTCTTAATTATATTTTGATATAGTAATACATTTTATTTCATACGGAAACACCACCTAACGCCATGTTTATTTCTTTCCCGTCAGTCCGTTGCCGCGGTAAGATTTTTGTAGGTTATTAATTATCTTAGCGTCTATACGAATTTCATAAATAATTACAAACTATCTACAACTAATGTGCTTCTAAATTTATTTCAAGTATCAGTACAATTACATTTTGATTTCAGTTTCTGTTAGGAAGCAATAAGCGATAGAAAATTTCAAGAATACATTATAGCAGCGGCGTTCATTGAAAATGGGCAAAAAAGTGAGAGAATACAAATCTGGCGATTTTATATTTGCTAAAGTTAAAGGATATCCAGCATGGCCGGCTCGGGTAAGTGTTACAACTCATTACTTTGTACTGATTTTGTGTAAAAATACAAACACGGTTGCGTCGCTGTTCTAATAGGATGCAAGCGCGGGAAGACATGTTGTATCGACTCCCCGACGCCTTCGCTCAGGCCCAAGGTCTCAAAAGGCAAATAACGATAATACTGTACGAGTATGGTACGTTTTTTATATTGACATAGCAACAGTTCACTAAATATCCCATAATTTTCTTGAAAACATTTTAGTAGATCATTATCGTGTCTTTTGTCTACTCAGGGCAGTCTCTTGTTATATTTTTATACGATTTTAGACTTCTTTTTACATGAAATTGAGTTATCAAATGACAAACTTATTGTTCTAAATACATTTTTGTCTATAGTCACAGGTCAATGACACTTCTACAGTTTCAAGTTTAGCTCACATATAATCAATAAAACAACATAATGGAATATGCTCTTTTCTAAATCACATGGAAATAATTATAATATTGATAATGATAATGGCTCTACAGTTAAAACACAAAATTAGTTTCTATCAAGCAAAACTAACCATAATACCAAATTTCTTGTATTTTAGCTATATTGTGTAAATACTACATGATTAATGTGGCTTCAACAAAATAATACAGCAATTGAATCCTATTTGATTATTAGCCTTCAAATACATGTACATACATAATATCTAATATCATGAATATTATAACATTCTCTTTAGATAATAAGAATAGACTTCTACTATTTAATTATCTTATGTGGAACTTAGACTGAGCAATAGATGATTATGCAAATAAAGCTGTATTAGTAAACAGAACTGCCTCTAATTATGTGTAAATAATTAAAACACATTTCTAATAATATTTAACTTGTTCCTACTCTATTGTTAAACATGATTGGTCTCTTCTATAGTTATTGATGCTAAATGATGTCTTCATTACACATTTGATTGTTTCAGTCTTTATTGATTTGTATAATCATACATAAACAATTCAGTAAACACAGTATTACCAAACACTATACTCGTAAATAACAGAACATAGAACATACAAAACTACTTAATATTATGCTACCATACTGTGGCAGCAATAGTGTATTATTTTGGTCAGCCATAACTGTCTCCGGCCAACAGGCAGGCACTAACAATTTGAAATGTATGTTATATTTTTACGTTTGTATTTAGTTAAAATGTACAGACAAGCAATATTAGTCAAAATCTATTTGTTACATAAATTTCATAAATTTTTTTATTCATTCAATCCATTTTGGGTATTACATGATTACAAAAATGTTTAATTAGTACTACCAAAATCTGCCTGACGAGGTGTGTGAATGTTTTGAGTATAAAAATTTAATAATACATTAAATTATATAATTAATTCATGCACCTACTTATTTGTTAATCAGTGACAATAACAAAATCATGTTGTACCAGTCAAATCAAGGAAGTCTATAATTTGTAAATGGCTTCATTCAGTTCAGTAAGTTTTCTGGGCTCGGTAAGGCTTGATTGATGCTTCTTGTCTTAGAAATATCTATAATTAAGTTAGTAACTGTTTACCATCAAGGGAAAATTATTTTCGTCTTATTTCAACACTTTATCTATTGAGTCGCAGTAGCACACCGGTGGCTAGACAAGATAATAGGTTTTTAATGATGTCTGGCAAGACTTGACAGGTTAATATAGGTACAAAAGTGAAAGAGAAGTACAATATATGAGAATTTGTATATACAGTACATATGTACATAGTCAAATGTCTATATCTCAATAGGGATAGAAAAGAGGTTTATTAAAATCACATTTTGTCCATATCACTAGGTCCAACATAGCTAGCTTACCATCTCCTAGTAAGTAGGTTGTTCAGTAATCGAAAAATAAATTATCTGTAATAATGTAAACATTAAGCCATAGATTTAATTCTTAACCATCTTAGTAGAACTTAATATTGCACCCCCAGTGCAATCAACACAAGCCCAATAATTTTTTTTGTGGTTTGACAAAAAATAAGCCTACTAAAATACTTAAAATTCGATAAAAATACACCTAATCTTATGTTATGTCTTTGTTCCACTCAATTACAATTGAACAAAAGGTTATAAAAGTACTTTCTATGATAAATATATCAGACCAAACAGTTCTTTTGCTGTCCTCTAAAGTTAGCATATTCTTCTTCTTACACTTTTATTCTACTAGGAGTGCGAATTTATGTTGTAAATTAAGATGAAAATAATCTTCCCCTGATGGTAAACTGTTACTAACATATTAATTATAGATATTTCTTAGACAAGAAGCATCAATCAAATCTTACCGAGCCCAGAAAAGTTACTGAATTGAATAAAGCCATTTACAAATTATAGACTAGCTTGATTTGACTGGTATAACCTACATGATTTTGTTTAAATGTATTTTATACATCTTTACAACTAAACCACTGAACTAATATTTTATTAAAATTATGAAAATATGTAGTTGGAAAACTAAGGCTTAAAAGAGTGCTAGATATTGTATGGGTAAATAATTACTATTTATATGACTATTTGTATGCCACTTGTAAACAATTTACCACCCATATTATGTCACCAGCATTGGAAGGGGCTGGACTAATTTATTCCAAATTAATAAAGTTTATTATAAAATTTTATATCACTACAAATTTTCATAATTTCTGTTGATCCTAAAGTTGTCTGAAAGAGATTAATTTTATTAATTATTAATAATGGTACATTTAAAGTCTATCCTGGTTTTATCTTGCTTGTAAATGCTTAGGTGTACAATAAAGAAACATCTATCTACCTGGCACAGTTCCAAACAAGATATTGTTTCTGGGTTGCCCGACAGGAAAAGCAAAGAAAGCTTTGTTTATGCCAAATATCAAACTATTAATTATCTATATTGATAGGCACTCTGTCGCCCTGTGTGATCCCTGGCTCTAGTTTAGTCTCCTAACAGACTGCTAGTCTAATGGCAACAATGCAATTATAAAGATAAAAAATCAAGTCATATTACTGATAAAATAAAGCTTATCAGCTATTCATTCATATACTTAAAGATGAAATTGCCAGACTAAATCTTATCGTAACAGCAATAGCACCTGATATACTGGGCACTTCTTATTGTAATGATAATCATTCCATAACCAGATTAAAATTAAGTCATCATTAACAGATATTACACACTTTATTCTATTTAAATCTTTTTTGACATTTCAGCCAGTTTTGTTGACTATATCAGCCCCATGGCAACTTACAAAAATACTTTTATACTTCTACACTATTTTTCTTTTATTCATATACAACTTAATAATGCATGTTATTCTCTTGCAATACAAAATTATATTGAGTAGCTTGGTATAATTCAGTGTCAGGGATTACCTATAGCTTAAATCTCAGTACTGATCACACTGGAGAAGATATGTGGTGAACCAAATGGTAAAATAATAATAATATATATTTATTTGCTTAGATGTAGGTGTTTACAATAAGGTTACAAAAGTATGGTTGAATCCTTCTACATTACATTCTGCTGTTTAGACATGCAAACATTAATTTAATGTTTAATATTTATTTGTATCCTAACTAATATTATAAAAGCGAAAATGAGTTTGTTTGTTTGTTATCTTTTCACGCCTAAACCACTGAACCAATCATCCTGAAATTTTGCATATACGTTGACAGGTGTACAGGAACGGACATAGGCTACCTTTCATCCCGAAAAAAATTACTGTTCCCGAGGAAAACAATAATAACGTTCTTATGATAATAGATGGCGCCACGTGTCTTTCGAATCATGATTGAATTATATTATTACAAGCAGAGTACAACCCGAATTGATTGTCAAATTTTAAATTAACGCGAGCAAAGCCGCGGGCAAAAGCTAGTATCTTATAGATTATCATTTACAAACCAATTTAAAATAAACATATAAATTAATAAACTTTGTTACAAAATTCACATAAAATATACAATGTCGCCCACACTTAATCCCATTCAACTAATAGCATTTCTCTAATAAAAACAAACCATGATCCCTATTAAAAATCTCAGAGTTCGTTCTTTAATGATATTAGGGATTTTATTGAAAATTAAAGGTAGTTTAAATGAACCATAACAAGAATTCAACCTTAGTTGGTTTATAAATAAACACGCCTACCTTCCTATCTACAAAATTTAGAACTATTTAAATTTACACCTACTTCACCTGCTTGCTTTTTAGCAACCATTATTACAAGGCACCTAATATGTTACTTGTTTCTTTGTTTTGCATTGTAATTACTTCATAGTGCCTGGTTTTCCTATGTATGTAGAATGAGCATAGAGTATCTTTGTGTAGCTTTTTGAGTTTGAGTAAAGGATCTCAAACTTCTAAGCAATCTAGGAGTAACCTTTTTGGAATTAGTGTTCTTTTGTGAGTAGTTATTGTCTGTTAAATCTCCAAGTAGTCGTTGGTCACATGTTGCATATGTTCACATACAGCAGACTTTATTATAGAGCATTGGTGTTTTACATCACCTAGGAGTACTTTTATTTTGTCCAATGCACATGCTCTTTTGATTGAACTTGATTTAATACATAGTGAGTCCACAGTTAAAGTCTATCTAGACCTCTGTATCTTACAAAAAAAGTTACAGGCAGTTGGGATATGGTAAAATAAATACTATAACTAAATATATATTTTTATTTATTTCAGGTACAAAAGTTGAATGGGAAGAGATATTTCGTATATTTCTATGGCACTGGAGAAACGTAAGATAATATACTTATTTTTTATTATATTCATATACACACAGGTAGTACAAAACCTTAAAATTAAACACCTAAATCTTCCTCATGAATCACGGTCTATTTGTGAAAACTGCATAAGAATCCGTTGAGTAGTTTTTGACTTTGTCGCGAACAGACAGGTGGACGCGGCGTGGGACTTTGTTCTAAATATGTGTGTTGACGTAGGTGTATTACAGCCAGATTTTGCATTATACCATTTACTGGCCACATTTCCAGATTCCATATCGCTATTAAGAATTATTTTTTGTTTTATCAATACATAAAGTATACCTTAGGTGCTACCAGGGTAATTTTGATTTTGTATTTTATTTTAGGTCCCCAACAACTCTACTATAAGCTGTTCCTAGATTAGCCATTTTTAACTGGACATACCAGATTGAAAAAACTTATAGCATCAAAACTTCCATTGTAAAATTGCTTTTTGTTCGGATACTTAAATAAAACATATATTTCAGCGCCAACCTGCCGCCAAACATGATATTTGACTACGCTGAGAACAAAGACAAGTTCCTGACGAAGACTGTGAAACGTCGTGACTTCAACAATGGCGTCAAGCAGATTGAACATGACTTCGCCAACAATGTGCCCCTGGAACAGGTCATAGGAGTACCTATTGAGGTGAAAAATATTTATTTTTTTATATTTTAATAAGGCAACTACAGTAGGAATTAATCCTGTGTCGCGGGGTACTTTACAAACATTCAAATAACGGACACAAAGAACACCGAGACTGGGAACAACCATTTGTGGATCACACTTAATGGTGTAAAGGTACCCAATGTCCTTTTCTGTTCCCCTGACAATGTGTATGCGAAATTTCATGATGATTGGTCGAGTGGTTAAGGCTTAACAAAAACAAAGTAACAAATGACTGCTCGGATGACGTAGTGGCTTTAGTGGTCGCTTCACCATTGCCAATGTGCCAAGTGCTGTGGTTTCGATTCCAAAACGGGACAAATATTTGTGTGTTACAAATACATAGTTGTGTCTAGTGTTGCCAGGCGTCTGGATAAAGCCGGACACAGTCAGGCGTTTTGGTTGCGTATCCGGCCATAAGAGACGGTTGCTGGCCTGTCCAGCTTATTAAATGTGACCATTTTATTTTTTACATTTGTAATTTTTGAGGCATCTTGTAACTAGAGGACTAGCAGTGTCCTTACCTAAAAAAATTGTCGTGTTATACTAAAACTAAAAACTTTAGTGTCCAGCCTTTTTAACCAAATGTCCGGCTAGACCGTTGGGTCTGTCCGGCTTTTCGGTTTTAGGACTTGGCAACCCTAGTTGTGTCGAGTCTGGGTGTTCTTTGTGGCCATTGTTTGAGTGTTTGTAAAGACACACGAATTATTCTTGGTGAGGGACTAGTAAAAAAAATAAAAGTCGAAAATATAAAATATATGGGTACGTAATTAAACAGGCTACAATTCCCCTATGAAAGAAGTATGTCGAACCCTGGCCCGTTCGAAGCTGAGCAGAGTGCTACATACTGTGCGTCAGTCAAACCGAGGCCTACAGTAACGTTTGGCATAAGGTCGCACGCTGCACCCGTGTGTAGACGCGCATTACCCATGTCAAATACATATACAAATAGACTTGCCCGCGTCTTCGCTCGCGTAAATGTAGGTTATGTCAATTTTATATCCCTCGGGGGCAGTACTTTTTCTGGATGAAAGGTACTCTATATCCCCGACAACGTGCTTTATTACATGATGATCGGTCGAGTAATTAAGGCGTGCAAGCGTAACAAACAAACTCGTATCTATACTAATATTATAAAGCTGAAGAGTTTGTTTGTTTGTTTGCTTGAACGCGCTAATCTCAGGAAATACTGGTCCGATTTGAAAAATTCTTTCAGTGTTAGATAGCCCATTTATCGAGGAAGGCTATAGCCTATATATCATCACGCTAAGATCAATAGGAGCTGAGCACCAATGAAGAATGTTTCAAAATCGGATGGAAATTTTGAGAGATTCCGCTGCGTGCGCTGCGTAAACAGTTAAAGTTTCGCAAAAATCATGTATGACAGAATTGTTCCCCTTTAAAAGTTCTAAAAAAAAGTCCGCGACAGCATATGTCTATCTTTTAAGGTTGGCTCTCTATAACCATTTTTATGCTAACCAAATTTGTTCTAAAATAATGCATTATTTGCGAAGGTATTATTATAAACATGATATTATCATATATAATCCTTATCCAAATAAATACGTTATTCATCACAAGTATTTAATTTAAAACAAAATTGCCCTTTACATCATTCGATTTCAATGAATATCTTAGGAGATATCGCAGTTTTAAAATAACATTGCAGCAAAATATTTACCCATTACAGACATAGTACAAACGATGTTTCTCCTGGTTTATTCTGCGTGATTACTACTGGTTCGATTTGAAAAATTCTTTTAGTGTTGGATAGCCTATTTATCGAGGAAGGCTATAGGCTATATAACATCACGCTACGACCCACAGGGGCGGCGCAGTAACGATAAACGCGGGTGAAACCGCGGGAACATCTAGTTTATAATATTAGGATACTAGCTGTTATCAATAGCAGGATTTGCATGTAACTATTTGTGGATCACACAAATACTTGTCTCGTCTGGGGACATAATCCAAAACACTTAGTCTTCTGGCCAACAATATACATTGTTTAATTTTAATGTTAATTTGTTGTGTATTAAATAAATTTTCTTAATATGTCAACTTTTTGAGTCGGAGTGGCACACCGGCGTCAATAGATAATAGGTTTTTAATTATGTCTGGCATTCCAAGACTTGACAGGTTACGCTGGCAAATAAGCTTAGTTGTAGCTTGAACAAAAATAATAATAATAATAATAATTTATTTTCATTATTTGATTTTAACAATTTGTTTCTCTTAATCTAATACATATATTTTATAAAGCGTTTGAAATATGAAAAGAGAATTCGATGACGACCGTACTAGTATAAACTGTGCTACAGTCGCCAGCGCCTTCCACCCTGAGATTGTTACAGAAAATTTAATAGTTTAGGCACATCAAAAGAGAGAAATAATATTAAAATATAAAATTAAATTAAATTAGAATCTAAAATCTAAAATATTTTGGTATTAACTTCACTAGTACATTAACATAGTATAATATTTAAAAAGATATAGTTATAGTTAAAAACTGTTACCACTCGAGTGATCAATCATCATCATCAATAATGTGTGTGATCCACAAATGGTTGTACCTAGACTTGATGTTCTTTGTGTCCGTTGTTTGAATATTAAATGTTTGAACATTATTCTTAGTGTGGGCATTGTCTTTTTTTAGAAGAAAAAGAATGGTAGTTATTTTAATCACAATTTAATACTATAGAATAACATTAATTAAAGATTTGTTCATAAAATGTACATACCCTGTCTCAAATATATACATGTCATATTATTAATTACTTGTATCCTTTCAGGAGTCGGCTGACGCAGCGGCCAATGATACAGTGAACGAATCTGCCGTCGATGATACTATGGACGAGTCCGCTGCTGATACCACTGCTGCCGATGAAACTATGGCTGAAGATGTAAGTACGCCTTTAAATATCAAATGCGATAATCAGGATCGTATTACATGTTACGGTATAAATAATAATATCAGCCCTGTATTAATAAATGCTGGGCATGGGGCTCGCAGAAGTCTCCAGTTCGAATTCAACGCACACATCTCTGTCTTTTCGAAGTTATAGGCAAATTAATTATCATTTGCTTAAACGGTGAAGAAAAAACACCATTAGGCAATCTGCATGTCTAAGAGTTCTCGATAATGTTCTCGAAGATATGTGAAGTCTGACAAGCCACACTGGGTCAGCGTGTTGGACTTTGGCCTAACCCTTCTCACAGTGTGAAGTGGCTCATACTGCAGTGGGACTCATTAAAACTGCCAGCTGTTCTCAAAAATATATTCCTGTTATTCCAGATCCCTGTCAACACAAGTACATACGACACAGCCGTTGAAGACTCAGACGATACAGGCACTCTTGTCATTGACGAAGGAAAGGTGTGTATAGTATTAACTGCTATTTATAATCGCCGGCCCATAATACTACAGTTTACTACAGGGTCGACATCAAGTGTATACCATAGGTGTTACATACAGTTATAACCTTCAGTAACTGCTTAACAGTAGTCTTTAAATTTCAGAATACGCAAACCCATCATATCTTTTTCTATATTTTGCCCACGGTTTCACTCATCTAAACGTGAATTTTACCTATTAATAAATCTCTATCCCTCGCCAAGAATATTTTTGTCTGGATGAAAATTACTATGTCTTTTTCTGTAGCCCCGTAGTGAGTATGCGAAATATCATGATGATCGATGAAGTAGTTAAGGCGTCAAAGCCTTACAAACAAACTCACATTTCCATTTATAATATTATAGTTAGGATAATACCAAGTTTATCAGTGTTTTATAATCAATCATATTTATTCACAGCAAAAGGGCAGAAAGGGCAAGGTTGAAGTGAAAGCTAAGGAGACACCAGCTAAACCAGTGAAGGAGCCTAAAACTCCTCGAGGCAAAGGCAAGAAAGAAGAGGTGGCTAAAGAAGACGATGAGGAAGCCAAGAAAGAAGACGAGATTGTCAGCAGAAGTGGCAGAAAGATACGACCGAAAAGGTAATATAGCATGTTGTTTATGATCTATAAGAAACAAGCCGTTTTACTTACGGACTGTTAATTTTGACACATATTTTATGAAAAATATGTCAAAATTTAACTGTCTGTAGTTAAAACGACTGGTTTTTTTATGTGAAACATCTATAGCCGCACGTAAAACCGATTGCTGGCGTGGTAACGCATGCCGTGGCGACGCGTCGTCACGCTAAATGATAATATTTTATATTATGCCATATTAGTTCCTGTCGTAATCTGTTCTTTTATGCATATTACTTGTACAAAATAATTTCGATGTTTCACATCTGCCAGGCGCCCCGTGATGGCTCACAATTTTTTTTGATATAGGCACCAGATCTTCGTATAGTTAAGCGGTGTTATGGTGGTGACCAATGAATAGGGCATTGTACTTGCGATTGAGAGGTTGTGGGTTTGAATCTCGTGCATTGTACCACTACTGATGTGAACTTACTCTTAACACAAGCATTCTAGCTTAGCGGGAGGTGTTCTCAAGAATTCTAGTAATTTGTAATCCAAATTGCTAGTCATCCTTTAAGGGAAACACACTGCTGCATAGAAGTAGACTCAGACAGAACAACTTTTTTGGGTTTCACTAATGTTTATCCTGTGTCCCCTCACAGGATAAACATCGATCGATTGATCACTCTGTATGTAACTATGTCTCATAGTCACTCGTACTACAAAGTTTGCTAGCGCGATTCAAGCTTCACTACAAGCTAGCTAAATTAATATTTAATTAAGTACACCGCCATCTCTTGTCGCTAGCTGACACTGCATCTCATAATTATAGTAATCATCATCTCAGCCAAAAGACGTCCACTGCTGGACATGGGACTCGCCCAATGTTTTCCACACAGAGCATATAGTAACGTTTTGCTTTAAATAATGCTTGTAGGTCGCATGGTATTGGATTCAAATTAATATGACATTGGTTTTTTTAACCACCCGTCAATATTGAATCCATAGAAGAAATTGTCTCTTGCCGAAATGCAGTTTTGTAGTTCTGAACTGTGTTTGCGATTGAGACATACATTCTGTATTTTAAAAACGATCTGTTTAATTTATAAACGGAAAACGCGATTTATCAATACCGTATCTATTCCATGAGGGCTATCGCGCTTGAATTCACCGACAGAGGTGCTAGTGTATAGTAAGGTCTCAGACATCAAACTCTATAGACACTTCAACAGTAACCATAGAAACGGACAATTATTACCGCCAAATACGGCTTTTGACAGGATTGACAGGACCTTACTTGCTAGTGCCGCCCACTGGTGAGCACAAAAACGATAGCCCCCATTGAGGCGGTGCCGGTGGTAGTTTCTCTATGCAATTTATCGAGTGGTTAGCTTGACTATTTTTAATTTAAAAGCTTGACTCTCACACTAGGCCTTATTCCTTTCGCGGGGACTTTACAAACATTCAAACATCACACAGATTCGCCACAACTATGCGTGGATTACATAATTTTTTGTTTCGTGTGGTTTAACCCAAAATACTCGGCGCAATTGCAGGTAGCCACTGAAACCACTACTCCATTTGGATTTTTGATTTTGATTTGAATTCATAATGTTTATTTTTCTTTCCCCAATTTAAGAGCCAAGCTCTTGTCGGTGGATTCTCTTCCATAATGTCCTATCTTCAGCCAGCGCTTTGACTTCTTGATACGACGTAACTTTAATACTTTAAAACTCATAATCTGTACCTAACACTTAAGAACGCCACTGCCAGTGCGCCGAGTGTTGTGGGTTCAATCCCCACAAGAGACAAAAAAAATGTATGATCTACAGATGGTTGTTCCGTCTGGGTGTTTTTGTGTCTGTTCTTTAAATATTTGTAAAGTCCCTTGCTATACAGGAATTATTTCAAGTGCGGGGTGTTGTCTTTTATAAGAAAGAAAACAAAGAAGAAAGGCCATATACGGGGCTGATATTATTATGTACTATTCTATGCTTCATTTCGCCATAAAATGACCACTAGATGGCGCTGTTATATATTGAGTCGCGATAAACAAGATTTACTTGGGTGGAACCGAACAATAATATAAAAATATCTTAATTCCAGGTATATAGATGAACAGACCGAAGACAACGCCACTCTACCGTCCCCCGCGCCGAAGAAGCGTCGCGGTGCTTCCCCCGCCCCCGCCCCGGACAAGGACAAAGAAAAGGAGAAATCCGCCGAGCCCAAGGACAAAGTGCCAGATAAAAACATCAAACAATTCAACGCTGTGCCACAAGTAAGTCAGTAAAGTCATACCGCGCTTTGAGTCGCTGGCCGTCATTTTATTTCATTGTACCAAATACAGTCGTATTCTGAAGCACTTTAGGTTAAATTTAAATTGTTACTGAATTAGTCTCTTCGCCGGCACTCCGTCCGTCGTCGCTGACCTTAAAACATACTATGCGTATCAAACTTAGTGGTTTAAGTGGGCGCCTCGCCACTGCCACTACGCCGAGTGTAAGTTCGACTCCCACACGGGACAAATATTTGTGTAATCCATAAATGTTTGTTCCGTGTCTGATGTTCTTTGTGTCCGTTGTCTGAATGATTGTAAAGTACCCCGCGACACAGGTATTAACATGCGCTATGTTTAATAACTGTTAAGCATAAGGAGACGACTTTAAAAAAAAGTTAAATTCTTTCTTTCGACTTGCATATATTATAAAAAATGCACACGTGCAAGTGAGAAGGATATACAAACTCAGTAAGGAAACTGAGACAAAGCATCGTATTTTCTATCTCATAGAAATTTTTTTTTTTCTTATACAACTAAGGTGGCAAACAAGCATACCTGTTCGTAAGTGGTCACCGTAGCCTATGGACGCCTGCAACACCAGAGGCATCACTTGCGCGTTGTCGACCCTTTAGGAAAGGAAGTGGGAAGGAGAAGAAGCGGGAATGGGGGAAAGGGTGTGATTGGACCTCCGGCACTCTCACTCACCGAACGAAATACAACAGTAGGAATACTGGTATTTCACGTCGATATTCTGTGAGAGAGTAGTCCTTCCCCGGTCGAGCCGGCGCATTCACTTGTTGTCTTTTAAACTTCGCCAAACACGCGTCGGTTTCCTCGTAAACTTTGATCATTATTATTTTCATTCTTCATATAAAATCGCAATGTAATGAAAATTTAAGTAAATAAATTACTTTATGTAGTTATCATTATTTTAATGACTAATTATCATAATAATATGTTTTTATTTGCAGTCGGAATTGGAAGATATGAAGGAACCATTTAAGCCAGGTAAGTCGGTTTCAATTTAAAATATAAATTTAAAACATTACTAGCTACATTTATACAGTACAGGTTTTTGGTTTACATAGTACTAGTATTCTTGTTAACCCCTTCAGCTAAGAATGCTTGTGATATGTGATTCACGTCCTTAAAGCAATGTGTGCGATTCGATCCCAGAACCTCTCGATCGTAAGTCCAATACCTTATAGAAAGTCGTAGCATTCATACACATACTTGGGTGTAGAATGATTTCAAACCAAGAACGTAGCCCACATTCGTCCGAGAATAACATTACCAGATCCGATACCACGCGTGTTTGCTTATTAGCGCAGTGTATCTATCGGTTAATTTAGCGGAGAGTTGTAGATTCCTATCGTGGGATTCAAAGACACGGCGCAGCTTACTCTTGAGTGCCCAGCCTGGGTAGTAGAGGGCCGTGACCTCGTCACAGCAGTCGGATTGGAGCGTCTCTGGCTACCGGCCATGGTTCAGTCTATGGTGCGTGCGAGAGGGCATGGGTAGCACTCGCCTCCTTATTGCGAGGTAGTTATGCTCGCTAAGGAGGTGGCGGAAAGGGAACGGGAGTAGAACACCAGTCTTCCGGCCCCCATGAGCGCTAGCCTGGGGCGACAGACCTAGGGCGGGCTGTTGATCGTGCAGTACCAGGCCTGAGACGGCGGCGTGTCATGTTCCGCGCGCGCCTTTTCAGAGGAAAGAAAGTTGACTGGACGAAGCCGCCACGATTCAGTGGCGGCCAAGATCTGCCGGGGCTGCAGGATGAATGCGCGAGCGATCCCTGCGCCCGGCCATAGAACGTGTGAAGGAACACCGTGGTAGGTTTAGTCGGTAGGACTCGGGACTTTCTATCTTTCCCCCGGTGAGCCCGACATACCTCTCCGCCCGACCCCACGCAGGGGTATGCGTCACAGCATTCCAACACGTAAAAAAAGCACAATTATTTGTGTGGTCCATAAATAATTTTTCTGAGTCTGGGTGTACTTTATGTCCGTTTGTAAAGTTCCCCGTGTCACAGAGTTTGATAACTAAAGCATGTGTTTTCTTAAAGAAAAATGTGTTATTTGTGCATTATAATTATTACAAAGCAAAAAGCATTGTATCCGATGGAGTATTATGTATACAATAAAATCATCGATCAAAATAAATTTAGATTTTACTGCAGAACAACACGACAAAGAAACACTTGACATTATGACATTATTACGACAAACCTTTTTCCTATATTTACAAAGCAGGTTTCATCCAATACTAAAACACACATCCCAGCATAGATTCAAGAGCTTAATTAAACTGTTATTTTGAACCGCATTACTATAGTTCTACTTTTATGGCACTTCACAATTCTAAAAAACATGATTTTCTTAACCTTTTGACCGCCACGGACGTCCATTCACGTCAAATTAAACCGTGCTCACGACGCCGCCGACGGCATGGCACGTCGAAAATACGACTACTTTACAGTTCAAAATAAACATAAAAAAATATGTTTGTTGTGTTCCTTTTACCTATTATTTAAAACTACATTAATCATCTCCTGGCGTAGGGGGCACGACGCTACTTTTATGCTGTGGCGGTCAAAAGGTTAACAAGTTAACAGAAATGACGATCTCCTAGGTTTAATGCAGGCTAAGTCACAGGCAGTAACAAGTTAAGTTTTAGTATAATAATTATTGCAGTCCAATACCAGAGGCTGTGAAAGTTTAAAACTTTTATTACTTATTAATACAAGAGAAAAGCGAAATCTGTTTAAAAAAAGAACGACAAAGACTTCTATTTTTAAAAATGTTTTTCTTATTGTTATATTTTTTATACACATACTATTATTAGACTGTATGCTAACGTGTCCTTGTGTTCAAAAAAGTAACTGCGTCTTCTAATTTTGAATTTTTATTTACCGCGAAATACGAAAGGAATTCACGAAAATTTTAAGATTCATTTTTTATGGACAAAATAATGGATGTAAATAACCTAATTGACTTTGATCAAGGGATTAAATACGATGATAATTTTGCTACGGCAGACTTATTGAAGGATAAAAATAATATTGAATTCTGTGCAAGCAATGATACTATTGGTGATGGTAGGTAACATTTTAGTTATTTTGTACTTATATTTTGTTTTTCGTAATAAGATTAGTTGTAGCCATATTGCAGCTATAATGTCTTGTTACCTATTAACAGTTTATAGTAATATTTATATGTGTGCACTATTTAAATGTGTATTAATTACAACCGTTTTGACTTACCTACACATTTGACTATTCGCAGTAATATTATACGCTATTATACGCTTATATGTGTCGTTTTAATAGTAATGGACGTTGAAAATCTGAAGCGAATAATTTTGTTTTTAATAACTTTACTAGTGTTAAAATTTTATAAATAAGTTGCGCAATAGCTTACATAAAAAATAGCTATCATTAGGACAATTATTGTGCTTCGACTGTTTTGTTAGGGAATATGTTGAACCGATTTTGTTTCGAGAACAATAGAAAAACGATCCAATTCGGTCGTTACTGAGTCTTCACTTTTCGTGTGATAGTGACATATCTGCTTCTTGCCTGCAAATAATATCGTTGACTGTTCGTAATTTAAAGTATTTGTTTTATAAATATAGGAACGAACATGGTGTTAAAACCTACATTTTTATTTTATTGTAAATACTTACAGATTCGAATTCAAAATGTGACACGAACATTGAAAATAATCAATCGAAAGTTACAAATAAAATAATACCAACTTTCGGCAAGAAGAAGAAACAATTAAAGCAAGGAAATAAACCGAAAAGGTTCGTTCCGCCAACTAAAGTGGCACACAGTACTCAGATGCTTGAAACAGCCAACACACAACCACCAACTTTGTCCCAACATTTGATCCAAAGTTGTAACACGAACAACCAACCATCTAGTTTTGATGACATGTTTAACGCTACGGAAGCGCTCCCAAATAGCTATAACTACCTTCCTGATTCACAAAATGTAACTGAAATAACTCCAACACAAGTTTACCAAGCTATGACTACGTCAAATGTTTTATCAGAAATTGATACCGTAAGCAATGAATTGATGACAATGCAGGCCAACTTCAGCGATACATTCATACAAGAAAACAAACAAACAGATAATAAAAAACAAGTTTCCACAAAGAAATCAATGTCTAATGGACTCGGCAATGTCATTTCAAATTCATTATTTTTACTAAACGACGATGAAATTCTACCCACAGAAAACTTTTCACAGGAATCAGATCATTCTAGTATTACCAACTTATCGCTCAGTCGCAACCAATCTGAGTGTTCCATCGCTTCTTTATCCAAGACTTACAAGAATTTAGACTGCAATAGTTTTAAAGAGAACAACAAAGAACTACATACAGAGCTAAATAGTGAAAAGAAGGAACATATAATACCACAGGGTGATGATTATCTGAACTTATTTAAAATGAGCACTAATAAGGTTAAACCTATTGCTATGACCACGGAGTTCGGTGATATAGGTTTTAATTCTAAGTACTCTGATTTTATTAAAAGTATACGCAAGATTGATGATTTGAATAATGATGAGAAAGATACCCGTCAAATGATTTTAGATATGTATCCTCAAGAGAATGAAGTATTGATTAAATTAAAGAGGTCTAAATAAGTTGATTCGCTTTCAATAAAATGTTAAAATGTGCTGTGTGTTTATTTTGTAGTGTAATACATATATAGATTCACGCCTGTTTCCCAGAGGGGTAGGCAGAGATTACGGACAAGTAAAAATTTTTGTTGTAGTGTAAAAAACTTTTCTCGTTTGCCGCGGCTTCACTCGTTTGGGAACGGTCCTTTTTGTTGTGATTGAACATGTACATATTATATCTAATTTCATGATGGTCGAGTAGTTTAACAACACGATGTAACTGAAAGCGTAGCAAACAAACATACTCACATCTCCATTTTTAATATGAGTTAGGATATAGATTGATTGCACCAATGGTGTAGTGGTTAATGTGATCGCCTCGTCACAGCCAATACGCCGAGTATTTTGGGTTCAAGTACCACAAGGGACAAATATTTCTATTCTATTCTACCACATACACACAACACCATCTAGCCCAAACTAAGCAGAGCTTGTACTATGGGTATTAGACAATGGATAAACATACATATCGCATTCTTAGTACAAAAACGACATAAATCGAACTTTGGAAGTTAGGAAATTTGAACTCTAATTTATTTCGTGACTATAAATTCAAATATTTTGTATGTGTAAAGTAATTGCAACAGAGTTTAAATTTGTATAATCTAAAATACTCAGATAAGTCTTTGTTTTATTAATAGTGCGAGATATACTTTTTTTTTATTTGTTGTGTGATTAGAAATTAGTTGTCCCGAGACTGGGTGTTCCTTGTGTCTGTTGCCGGTACGATAACGAAATCCCGATGACCAGTCGTTTATTTAATTGATGCATAAGACACAGCTATTTCGATTCAAGTCAGATTACCTAGTCTGTCTATCCGATAGGAGAATTTTTAAACACTACTCCGCACCTCGTATAGTCCTTATGTCGTGGGGAACGTTACAAACATTCAAAGAACGGGCACAAAGAACACTTGGTCTAACAACCACTACAAACACACACACATACATACATACATACATACATACATACATACATACATACATACATACATACATACATACATACATACATACATACATACATACATACATACATACATTTTTGTCCCGTGTGGGCATCGACCTCGCAATACTTGCCGCATTGGTAATGGCGAGGCGACCAGTTAAACAACTACGCCATCCGTGTGGTCCGTTATATTAAAGCAAACTCTATCTGTTTCTATTTAATTCATGGCTATGTATGGATTACACAAGTGTGTATCTCGTGCGCCTCTATGGCGTAGTGGTTAGTGTAACCGACTGCCACGCCTGAGGTCGCGGGTTCGATTCCCGCACAAGTCGAACATTTGTGTGCATGGATTCTATGTATAATATGTATGTATTTACAAAAGAAAAAGTATATATGTATGTTTATCCATTGTCTAGTACCCATAGTACAAGCTCTGCTTAATTTGGGCTAGATGGTGTTGTATGTATGTGATAAATATTATTACCTTATACCACTGTGTTATTGCACAATCCTACTATTCATTATAGCTAAGGTAAGGTAGCTAAGATACCAGACTTTCGATTGAAAGGTCGTAGGTTTGAATCCCACCCATTACACTATCGAAGTAACCGCTACTCCTTACACAAGCATATCAGCTTAGCTGTAGGAGTTAAATAGGTACTGGTAATCATTAACACGAATTTAAGGCAATATTAAATAATAAGTTAATTAAAAAATACTTATAAACTTTATACATGTCTTATTGCAACTGTTGACTGCTGTTCTACCAGTTTTACTTATTCATTTTTTTTAGAACTTTTAAAGTGGTACAATTCTGACATACATGATTTTTGCGAAACTTTAACTGTTTACGCAGCGCACGCAGCGGAAGCTCTCAAAAGGAAAAAATATCCTCAGATTTTAAAACATTCTTCATTGGTGCTCAGCTCCTATTGATCTTAGCATGATGATATATAGCCTATAGCCTTCCTCGATAAATGGGCTATCTAACAGTGAAATAATTTTTCAAATCGGACCAGTAGTTCCTGAGATTAGCGCGTTCACGCAAACAAACAAACAAACTCTTCAGCTTTATAATATTAGTATAGATTAAAAAATACTTATAAACTTTATACATGTCTTATGTACCTCCCGGAATACCGACTAAACCTACCACGGTGTTCCTCGACAAACCACTATCGGCGGGGCCGCGCGAATCATTTTCACATGCGGTCGCGACCCCGCCGAGTTTCAACTGTTGATTGTTGTTATACCAGTTTTACTTATTCATTATTTAATTATTTCAAACAAACATACAGATATTGAAATTGGATGCTCTGATCACAATAAGACTACACGCAGTTGCAATACAAAGCAGCGGTTAAAATTTTTTTTTTGCAAAAGTAATGTTTTGTAGAAAAAAAGGTAGAACAAAAGTTGTTAAGAATGCTGTAAAGAATCTTCTTTACATCATACAATACGTGTCAAACGTTATTAGTATTTTTCATGTCACAAGTGAAAAGTCCTAAATAAATAGTCTTTTTTAAGTTATGTGCGTATTAAATACTTAATTATCGCTCGCTTTAACGGTGAAGGATAAACATTGTTAAACCTCAAAGATATATGAAGTCAACCCACACTGACAGACATACAGCGTGGTGGACTATGGCCAAACCCTTCTCACACTGAGAAGAGGCCCGCACCCAGCAGTGATACAGTTATATACGAGCTGATATTATCTATATATTAATACGTGAAGCAAAAACTTTGTACCCCTTTTTACGAAAATTGCGGGAACGGAGGAGTATGAAATTTGGCACAGTTAAAGTTTATATGGAGAAGGAGTTGCGAATCCTAATATTTATATAAAATATGCATTACAAATACATTAAATTAATGAAAAAACACTACACGCACACAACCATGCGTTTAACACACGCAGTCGAAGCGCGTAACTATGGTTACATAATTATATCAATATATAATGACATATATCAGCAATATCTTACAGGCAAACTTTGGTCGAATTTCGAGCACTAGGCGACCGCTAGTTATTATGAATATATAACACTTTAATAGAACAAATTTTCTTGTTGTAACAGAGGACGCAGAAAAAGAAAACATCCTGATCACATACCTACCTTCGGGGCAGTACGTGGGTATCAAGTTGTTCCAGTCAAAGCCGGCCACCTTCAAGAATGAAGCAGCGAGACTCCAGTGGGACAAGCAGGCTGCTTCCAACGCCGTCACACTTAAGATGCAACTCGGTAAGTGGTATGACTCAAATTTATTAATACTACCCTGTATTTTGTAATCTTAAGGGTTTAGATAGGAATACGACAGGCCACGCTGTAGGGGTGTGGTGTCTTGAGGTTATTTTAAGCAGAGAGGATTCAAAGATAGTAACAATTAACACTTTTAATGACAACAAGTAATTAAATATGGATTACACTTTAAGAATGCTACGCGAACAATACTCAGGGTGTGGTTCTATAAGGCTTCCTACGTGGTTCTTTGAGAAAGAACCACTTAACTTAGTAGTGCAGCGCAGCGGAAGGAAGGAGGACACCACCAGGGCGCGCTCCACTTATATAGGCCGCCGCCGCTCGGAGGGGGACTAGTGATGGCACCTCCTCGCTCGCCGCGCACGCAGCCGTGCGCCGCGAGTCGATTACGTGACAAGTTGCATCCACGTTTATTACTGCGCCTACTTGATAGTACCCGCGGCTCCGCTCGCGTAAATGTAGGTTAGTAGCAGTACTTTTTTCTGGATAATAGGTACCCTCTGGGTTTTATATTTATTTATCCACAATCTGTTTAGCTTTAGTTCACTCTGATTGTAAACTTTAATATTTTTATGTAATACCAGCTGTTACCTGCGACTTCGTCCGCGTAGATTTTAACTAAAGAGTGTTTGTCTCCGCGGAACTCTATTTTTTTTTCTAAAATCAAAGTAGCCTAAGTTACTCCTTATAACATCAGCTATCTGCCAGTGAAAGTCCCGTCAAAATCGGTTCAGCCGTTTCGGAGATTAGTCGGAACAAACAGACAGACAGACAAAAATATTTAAAATAGATGTTTTCGTATAGGTACCTTATATACTGTCATATGTATTAGATAAAAAGCTGTTATTTTGACATTACAAACAGACACTTAAATTTTATTTATTTATATAGATTCATAAGTGAATGAATGTAAAATAAATAACACTAAGAAACAAAAAAATATATTTTTTCTGCAGCATTCATTTTGTTACTGGTTTTAATAAACACCTTCATCAGTCATGCCCAAAATGTATTTACTTTGTATAGATTGACTCTGGTTCCTGAGATATTCAAGATAAAGAATGGTTCCATCAGGACATTAGAACAATGAAAGAAAATACCAAGTGTAATCTGTAGTTGCACAGTGCACTATTACTGCTCCACTTCCATGGCTCGTAGTATGATGTTTTATAGCCTATGTAACTTCAGAATAAAGTTTTCTAATTCTGAAAGAATTTTAAGTCCTGTAGTTTTTGAGTGCAGTCATTACAAATATAAAAAAATTCTGTCCCTCGGGAACAGTACTTTTTTGGGTAAAAGATAACCCTATGTTCTTTTCTGTACCCCTGACAACGTGTAGGCGAATTTTTTTTATGATCGATCGAGTAGTTAAGTTATGAAATCGTAACAAACAAACAAACAACTTCACATTCGCATTTATAATATTTATTGTTTTTTTTATTAATATTAGCTAGGACTAACTGTTCCGTGTAGTTTCACTATTGCTCGTAGTGTGATATTATATAGCCTATGTAAATTCAGAAAAAGAAATAGCTTTCCAAAGCAGAAAGAATTTTAAAATTCAGACTTGTAGTTTTTGAGTTTAGTCATTACAAAAATAAAAATTTATTTATTTATTTCAAAAACTATTATCTATCATTACAGGTTCTTAACCTAATGCGATAGTATAGTAACATAACTAAAATGTAACATTTAAAACTGTAATATAATAAACATCTTTAATCTATTATATTAACAATAACTTAATATCCAGTATGTAGCCTTTGTGAATTCGCTCAATGAACCTGAAAATAGATCGATACGATCTGATACCAAATTGAGCGCACGCAGCGCCCGCGTCAACGGCGCGTGCTGTAAGAGATTAGTGCGTGCGCGCGGCACCACTAACAACGCCGGCCGCCGCCGTCGCCCCCTATATTCATCTGGGACAAAAAAAATAATTTCCTGGAGGATGGCTGGGTTATGTATTTTACCTCTTATAAGTTTAACTAAATAGCAGACCAGGGCTGCTTCTCTACGTACTTCTAATTTATAATAGCCTACCATTCCAAGGGTAAATAGAGAAGGATACAGTAGTGGATATCCCGGGTAAACGCCGTACAATTTTAAATATAAAAATCTAATAAATTTATTTTGTATCCGCTCTAACATATATTTGTATTTGGCTTCGTATGGAGACCAAATGACTGCGTTACATTTCAGGTGACTTTTTTCGAGAGCCTCAAATAACGCTTTCAAAGCCTTAATATTTATAAAATAGATTTTTATTTGTGTAATGACTAAACTCAAAAACTACTGTATAGTAATACATATGTTGCGGTTCACTTTACAAACATTCAAACAAATTTGTGTGATCCACAAGTACAGATCGCGCAATCTACGATGGCCGGACTGAACATAGCGTCTCCGAATTGTTGCGCATGTACAGTCGCTAAGAGGCGTCCCGCCCCCGCCCCCTGTCACCAAAGAGACCTAAAACTTGTAACTGCGACGCCACTCGCGCAATGTTCAGGCCGGTCATCATACAGTGCGCGATCTGTAGATGTTTTGGTGGTTCCTTGTAGACACAAAGAACCACCAAATCACCTACTTGGGGATCACAACACTCGGCCCAGTGGCAGTGATGAGGCGACCATTTAAACCACTACGCCATCAGTGCAGTCAATAATAACATATACATATTAATAATTTAGTTTAGTTTATAAGGCTAGTGTGAATGGAACAGTCGCAAGAGGAAAACCTAGGCGAACGTTTCTCGATCAAATCGGAGGCGTCCTGGACAAAGGCCAGGTTAAGAGCTCCTTGAACCGACGGGCGTGTATGAGGAATGTGATGAAAGTGAATGAAGCCAGAGAAGTGTGTCAGGATCGTAGCAAATGGAAATCCGTAGTCTCTGCCCACCCCTCTGGGAAACAGGCGTGAATCTATGTATGTATGTATGTACATATTAATAATAACATATACATATAAACATAAATAAAATATGTATTATTGTCAACAGAAAAAGGTCAGATTACGTCACAGTCGGTGCTGACGCAGCTCGTCACCGATCTGAACCTCACGGATGAAGAAAAAGCGACGCTAGACAAGGAGAGAGAAACTGGTATGTGGTTAATAATTTATCAAACTAGTATTTAACTGGTCATTCGTCTGCGTAAATATGCATAATATGTAATATCACTGATTTTACTGAAACTATTAGAGCACACTTGGCTGTTTGCAGTTGAATTCTAAGTCACCATTGAGCAATTCATATCAAGAACTGCTAAAATTCTGACTTACTATTATAATATTATACTGGGTGTAAGGGACGGTGTACCGAAAACTGAAATAGTACATTCATACCATTATACTGAGTTAAAAATCGTTGGAATTTTTTTCAACAATCACAATTCCATTTCTGCAATTTTTTATTTTTCTGACTGTCACATTTTTCTACAACACAGCAATGTAATTAAATGGTCGTGATTTAAATAGATCAGCTGTTTTTATGCGCGCGGAACGCAGAGTTCATTCGTCGAGTGCGATGTATTGGTAGCAATCCATTGCGTACCGCGTAATAATGTTAATCTACATTAAATTTAAATCTTGCGTTTTTTTATTAATTGAAGTTTGCGTCGCCATAAGTACTTATAGAAAGACGTCTTGCTAAAGTTTTCGGTACGCCGTCCCTTACACCCAGTATGTCAAGGCATGCACCTCCGACTTTGGGAAGGTTTGTGCGTATATCGTTTAACGCCGTATACAGAACTAATCATACCGCTGCAAAAATATGAAAAGTTTATCAAAATAAGAAGAAAGTTGATAGCACAATTTAATTCTTAAATTTGTGTATGAGCTATGGTGTTGTGGAAGCTCATGCTATTTCTGTAACACCTGACTTTGAAACTAATGTTATCTACCTTTTTTGTCATTTGACTTAAGAAAAATGTGTTCTATAGTTATTTTAATAATTATTTTTAATAAATGTTAATTATCTATTATGTTTCAGAGGAGAAAAAATCCCGCGTACAGTTCCTAAAGACAGAAATGAAACTGATCGAGTTGGATGCCAAGATCAAAACATGCTTGTGCCTTGAGAAGGCGGACACGGATATGTGCTTGAAGCTATTGGATGAGCTTATAGGTAAGTGGACGCATATTCTAGTATGCGTATATGTTTGTATACGGTATGGGTTCATATTCTAGTTATCTATTCTTTTTGATAATATCTCTTTATAAGAATATAATTAACTCAATGCGTCACAATTACTAAAAGTTACGAAAGAAATACTTAATAGCAAAATAATAATATTTTGTAAGGATGAAATAATAGCAGCGATAGCTTAGTGGGGAGACCAAAGGACTGCAATGCAGAGGGTCTCGGGTTCGAACCCACGTCGCGCACCTCTGACTTTCGGAAGTTATATGACTTTTCGAAATTATGTGCGTATTGATTGACAATTATCGCCTGCTCCGTGCCTCGGAGAGCACGTTAAGCCGGCGGTCCCGGCTGCCATGAACATCTATGGCAGTCGTTATTGGGAGAGTGTCGACACAAAAGATCCCACTGGGTCGAAGTGTCGCTGACTGGCCCCCCACATAAGATAAGATAAGATAAGGATGAAATAATAACAAGTCTTTAAAGTAAAATTTATTCCTTTATGGTACATAAATAAAATATTAGATCTTAAATATTAAAGAAATATAAGTTAAAATAAATAACACATTTTTGCTATTAAAACGATTCCAGAATAAAATCGATCCGACAAACGGCGATGAGTATTACCTAGATATAAAATTTGTTTTTATACTTATTATTACCTAACTACTTATTCATTTTACTTCAATCTCATAATCTTTTCAGGAGCAAAATAAAAAAAAACCTATTAATTTATTACAATGTACAATTACTAACGATTATATATTGTGCTCTTTTTATACATTCACATGATTGTATATTTAACTCTTTCATTGTGAGTCAATCAATCAGAAAGAGTACAACATATACATATGTATGTATATAGTATAAGCATATTTTTTTTGCCACCGCATATTGGAAGGATTGTAATAAATTAGTTCCTGATTGGCTTTATGTATCGACGTTACGTTCTAACCTTACAAGGCTTTATATCTGTATCTATAGTGTCGTAATACAGTTTGACGTATGTCTGCAGAGCTGGAGATAAAGCCGCTGATGCTGCTGAAGCACCCGACGTGCCTCGAGACCATTAAGCGCATGCGCGCCTACGTCGGCAACACGCCGTCCTGGGAACTCAGCGAAAGCGCCGCGCTCGTGTTCAGCAAGCAGGCGCACCGCATACGCAAGCAGGCCGACGCCATGTACCGGACCATGAAGGTACGTGCCTGCTGCATATACTCACTGTAAAATAAACAAGAATATTAGTTTGTATGCTTTTAATTTGGACGTACTTTCTGAAAAACGTTCCAACCCACACTCGGGTCAAAATCGAGTTATTATTAGCAAATTTGTCACGGGGTTACTATTTACTAGCTGGAAAAATTTGGTAGCTCTACTATCACTCTAAATATGAAATCATGACTTAGTAGCCCAACCCACATGTATGAAGAAGCAATACGGGATTGAACTTCAATCATGATTATCTCAAAATGTTAACTTTGTGGGTTGGAACGTTTTTCAGAAAGTACGTACATTTATAAATGGTAGAGAAAACCTGTTATGAAATTAATCTTCAAAATATTCAATTTTCGAGCGCTTACATGGCTTACGCGCTGGGTAAACCTTATGAGGTACGTAATTTTAGTCTATAAAATTATATTAAAACTATATATAACCTCTACATAACTATTTAAAAATGCCCATACCTCGATTAGAGATGTTTAGAGTAAGTTGTGTGTATATGGCACCACTTATTTTTAACGCGATACCTGAAGATATAGTAAAACTACCGTACAATAAATTTTGCCCTGCACTAAAAAAATGGCTGATTGAAGAAAGTTTTTATTCTGTTAACGAATTTCTAAAAAAAATTTGCCTCACGGTCTTATCATTTTAAAAATACATTATGTTAAGTAATAAATATTAAATTGTGTAAATGAAACCTTACTAGAATTCTATAAATTGTACCCATTCAATATTTGCATGCTATTGTAATATGGCGAAATGTGTTTTGTGCTCTTTGTTATTTTGTCATCTTTGTATCCACCACATTTTATGCAAATAAATTTATTATTATTATTATTATACAGTAATATGAATACATAAGTTCCCTCGTCACACAGGAACGAGATTTGTGTGATCTATAAACAAATTGATTTAAGTCTTAGGTGTCCTTTGTGTCCGTTGTTTGAATATTAGTAGACTTCTCCTCAAATGACTTTAACTAAAACGAGAGCTACCTTTAATTGGAAACAGAAATCATTAGTCACTTGTAATCCTAATGTGAATGTGAGTTTGGTTATTTGTTTCGCTTTCACACCTTAACTACTTGACCGATCATTCTGAAATTTTGCTTGCACATTGTCAGGGATACAGAAAAGAACATAGGATACCTTTCATCCAGAAAGAGTACTGTTCACGAGGGATTGCTATTTATTGACAAAATCTACATTAACGCGAGCGAAGCCGTGGGCAAAATCTAGTAATTTATAATGTTCAAAATTTATTTGTTCCAGGACATGTTCGTTACACCTGAAGGGCTGTCTTTCTGGGAATATTTCACAGAACGCGTGTTACAATTCAAGAAGGTTACAGCGAAACTCAGTGCCGACGAGCTTTTGGAAATGATACACGAACCTATTGGTAAGTCCTTATATCTATACTTATATTATAAAGTAAAATTTATTTGATTTTTGTTTGTAAGGATTTAACTCAAAAACTACGCAACCGATTTAAAAACTTCTTTCACCATTAGAAAGCTACATTATCATCGAGTGACGTAGTCTATAGTTTATTAAAAAACTATGTTACTAGTATGTATATAATACATAAACACAAATAGTATCAGCTGTATATAAACTGTCCCAACACTGGTTACGGTCCTCTTCTCAGTGTGAGAGTGCTCTAAATGGTCAAAATTATTAACGCATGTTACTGATAGGCATAGACAGAGCGACTATATAATTTATACTATAAATACATATTCATATTTAAATTACACGACTTTGGCAGCGATACTGGGCGATCGATAAACTGACGTAGGTCTTGAGTTTGATCTTAGAGCAAGCGCTTCTGAATTTTTGCAGTTTTGCCTATTTTTAATATAATATTAGTGCTGTATATAAACTGTCGTACTGTTGGGCACTGGCCTCTTCTCAACGTCAGGAGAATGAGACCATGGTCTACCACGCTGACCCAGTGCGGATTGCCAGACTTAACATAACATCGAGAATATTGTTTTAAACTATCAGACATGCAGGTTTCCTCACGATGTTTTCCTTTACCGTTAAAGCGAGCTATATTTAACTTATTTTCAAAAAGCCAGAAGCGAGTGCCTTGAGATCGAACTAGTGACCTTTGCGTGGCAGTCCAAAGGTCTTCCACTAGGCTATTGTTGCCAAATATATATTTAATAGATAATTATTTAAAATGCATATTTCATTGATAATTATCGCTCACTTAAACGATGAAAGAAAATTTCGTGAGGAAACCTGCATTTCTTAGAATTCTCCATAATGTTCTCAAAGATATGTGAAATCTGCCAACCCGCACTGGTCCGGCGTGGTGGACTATGGCCCAACCCTTTTCACACTGAGAAGAGGCCCGTGCCCAGTAGGTCGACAGTTTAATACAGGCCTGATATTATTATATATTTTTTGGTAGAAATGACAGCGCCCACATCATATACGATGCAGACGGCCGTAGACGCCGCTAACGAGGACGAACAGCAACCAGAAGACGCGGCAGAAGATACCACACAAAAGAAGAAGAGTACACCAGGTCAGTGATTACTTTATATTGACGATGGGCGCTATCGATTAATATTCGAAGCGAAAAGTAAATAGAATTGTTTAAAACCGTAAAAATTATTCTTATTATTATAATTTAAAAAAGACAACTGCCGCAATAGGAATAAAGCCTTTGTCTGGGTATGTTACAAACATTGAAACCCAGAACAGTCCTTTGAGGATCTTAAAATTTTTTGTGCCGTGTAGGAATAATTCGTTTGTCGCGTGGGACTTAGAAACATTCAAACACCTGACACAAAGAACAACCAATCCCGGAATAGCTGTTTGTAGATCAGAATAATTGTTACTATTAGTGCCCACACTTATGTATGGAAGTGAAAGTTGGGTATGGCAAAAGAAGCATGAGAGCAGAATAAATGCTGTAGAAATGAGAGCGTTGAGAAGCATATGTGGTGTGACTCTGAAAGATAGAATAAGAAATAGTGTGATTAGAGAGAGATGCGGCATGAAAGTGGATATAGTTACAAGAATAGAAAAGGGTATGTTAAGCTGGTTTGGATATGTAGAAAGAATGGACGAGGAAAGACTGATTAAGAAAGTTTATAAGGCTAGTGTGAATGGAACAGTCGCAAGAGGAATACCTAGGCGAACGTTTCTCGATCAGATCGGAGGCGTTCAGGACAAAGGCCAGGTTAAGAGCTCCTTGAACCGACGGGCGTGTATGAGGAATATGATGAAAGTAAATGAAGTCAGAGAAGTGTGTCAGGATTGTAGCAAATGGAAATCCGTAGTCTCTGCCTACCCCTCTGGGAAACAGGCGTGAATCTATGTATGTATGTATTAATTGTTGTCCCGTGTGGGGATGTAACCTTCATCACGTCGCAATGTCAATGGCAAGCCGACCACTTAAACTACAACGCCAATCGCCATACATGCACTTAAATGCTTTAATTGCTGATGTTAGTGCGTGAATGAACCATTAGCAAACACGGACATCGACCTATTACTATAAGCTCCGTAATACTGTGCATGCTGTGTCCACCTTAAAAGGTTATACAATGAAACGAAACCTGGCAAGGCATATTGTATGAAAAAATAACGGTCTTAATCTTCGATCAAATATACCATAGATGCACATTCTCATACAAAAACTGCGTCAATATGTGGCAGTGACCAGTACTACTTACTTATAAGTGTCTGCATTTATTATGCAATACAGGAAATAAACCGGAATAACCATTGAACGCCTATTGAGAAACATTTTGTAATAGTTTAGGTAAAACGCGGCAATATAAAGCGTCCTAAGTGTGTTACTCGCGATATGCAAGCGTACTAAGTATATGGTACGGTCTCCTCCGTAGTAGTGGTGTCGATTCGCTCTCGCTTACGGGCAGCGCACGCAAGAGTGAGTGGGACAGGTGCATAATATAGCGCATACGACTGATTTATGCACAGTTTTGTTGGGGCCGTTTTTCGAGCGACAATCGTGCATCTATGGTATATTTGATCGATGGTCTTAATAATTAAATTTCAAAAATGTCGGTGCACGAGCTGCGTGCGTTACGCGCGGGCGACGGAAGACGGGAAAGGGTCGGGGGTTGACGGCAAAGAACTACTAAAATTGTCTATCAATATTTTCCATTCTAATAAGTCTCTTTATCCAACAGCTAAAACAAAAAAGACAACCAACAGTACACCATCGAAACAGCCGCTAAAGCGACAGTCTTCTAGAAAATTACAACAAGAAGAGAAGGAGAAAGAAACTCAGAAAGAAAAAGAAAAGGAAGCACAGAAAGAGAAAGAAGAGACACCGAAACCAGAACCATCAGAAAACTCAGAAGTAGTCGCGTCTAGCAAAGCGGAGAGCGAAACGCCCGAGACTCCTCAAGAGGAGTCGACAGAAAAGACTGCTGAAAGTACAGAAGAACCAGAAAAAGAAGCAAAAAGTACTTCAGAGGAGAAAAAAGAAGATGGCAAAGAGGAGAGTGATACACAGAGTGAGAAGGAAGCTGAGAAGAGTTCGCAAGAGAGTGATAAAGAAAAAGATGACAAACAAGAAGCTGAGCCCCGTGCGAAGCGATCGAGAGAGGTTAGTTCATTAGCTTTTTATTTAATTAGCGGTTTTTTATGCTGGTGTAATTTTGGAGATTTATTTACGCCCGCGTGGGTACTTACATCAATAAAAAGTAGCCTATGTCCTTCATTAGGTTTTAAACTACTTTAGTACCAAATTAACAGATAGACAGAGTTACTTTCGAATTTATATTATTAGCAAGGACTAGATTTTGCCCGCGTCTTCGCTAGCTTAAATTTAGGCTATGTCAATTTTCTATCCCGCATACATTTTTCTGGATGACAATGAAAAATGAAAATTCATGATGATAGGTCAAGAATTTAAAGCGTAAAAAGAGAAACTTATATTCACATTTATAATATTATAGTTAGAAAGCAACGCGGGCTTTTTACAAATACACAGAGTACACTTAGACTCAGAATAATAATAATGGATCACAAATAATTGGACCATGTTGTGCAGAAATTATGCAATCCACAAAAATAAAAATAAAAGTTTTGCTGATTTGAAACATAAGTAAATTTTTTTTGTGACTGTTATCCTACTACATCATGTTATGCATATAGTTTTATAAAAAAATTAATATAGATTTTGCATTACTTGATGTTTATTCAAAAGACCTTCATATTTATAGATAAATTAAAAAAGAAACTAGACAATTTCTGCACAACACGGTCCAATTGTATTACATATAGGATTTATGATTCAAAGCTACACTTACCACGGCGGCTAAAAGATAAGATAAATACAGTTAATTTTTGACACATTCTATGAAAAATATGTATGTCAAATTTGAACTGCCCTTAGCTAAAACGATTCGTTCCTTGATGTAAGAACCGGGCCTTAACAAAACTGTCAAATACGTGGAATATAAAAATAGTTTAAATCCACAGAAATAAGCCATCATTTAATCAACTATTGATAACATTCTTTGCATTTTTCAGAGCAAGAAGACTGATCAGCCACCGCCACGATCGCCGGCAAAAAGAAAATCAAAATTCTAAAGCTCACATTGTATCAGCATTGGATTTTATTTTTGTACGAGAGGCAGGAGTGGTCGCGTTATATAATGTGGTCGCTTCAATACTGTTAGTCTATATATATAATATATTGCCCATGTTTTGTTTGTGTTATGGGATAATCCCTGTGTCACAGAGACCCCAACAATAAAATCACAAACACAATGCCTCTAGGTTGCGTTGGTTTAGTGATTATGCGTTTTCGTGTAGGTTTGATTGAAATAAATTTAAATAAACATCAGGAAATAGTTCAATGTAGCTATTTTCTTTGACCGAAGAAGGAATTGGATTAAGTAGCTTACGGGTTTCTTAAATTGATATGTGATGTAATTTAATGCATACTACAGTGTGATATGATTAAAAATTATTGTCATCATGGGTGACTGAAATTAGCGTCATGCTCGGTGCATGACACGACTTTCATACTCGGTACATATCGCACGCTTTAAAACAGCGACATAACTTTAAATTCGGAAGTAAGACAATTTGAACTGTATTGTATGACTATAAATTCTAATGTTATACTTGTTTAAAGGAATTACAACAGAGTTCAAATATGTTTGATCCAAAATACTCAGATAGGTCTCTCTTTTATTACGAGTGCGATATGACCGTCATGCTCGGTAACGTTACAGTTAAATCTTGAGATGTGGTATGAAAGTGTGATGAGATTAGTCTCATATTCAATTTAGTTGATATTGAAAATTAACCATTCAGTATTGACAATATTTAAATTTCGACCCTTCGAGGATGAAATGTTATTAAAGCCATTTTAGGGAAATTTACGTATTGATGTAACTTAGTTCTTCGAGCTGCATCGACCTGCGTATTTAAAATGATGACATTCGGAAAAAACTAATGGTTTTACTACCCAGAGAATACCATAGCATAAAACTTTTATTTTAAAATTGATGGTGTAAGTTATACTTTAACTCGCCACAAATGCTGTAAGTAAAATATATAACTTCATAATTATAAAACAAAGAGCTAAAACAATAACTGAGTTTTTTGTTTGTTGGCTCCCTTGGAAAGTAGTATTTTCACGTTCACAACATTTTATCCTTGAAAGGTATAGATTCGAGTATAAACATTAATTGATGATATACACATTTTACACAATGTATGTGCTGGCACCATTAAAATTCTTTACACAACTGAATCGAGTACAGTATTGAAGTGCCACTACGGGACATCCGTTAGATGTAATGTAAAAAAATAGATATAAAACAATCAAATAAATAGCATACCACTGCATGACGTACACAATATTATTACGACTTTGTTTTCAAACGCATGTATTGACTATAATAATAATAACATTTGTCAGTGACAATTGATAAATATCATAATATGACAATTTGTATGGAAAATAATTAAACAGAATGAATCTGAGCAATGAGCGCCCTGCTCATTTATGTTATAAATTATTAAATTCCAGCTAATTTATTTTATAAATTTTCGCTGCACAAAACAAGCTATGAATGAATTATTACAATATATTTTAACTTGACTTGAAAGTTTGCATTGTTTAAAATAGTAGTTTCTTTTTGACTGAACCGTCAAAACTGGTCGTTTTGTTTGACAATAAACCGAGCTACGAAACAGATGAACACATTTTGACGAAATTTTGTATAAAAAGAGCTTTATTTCGTTGAAAATTGTGAATAAAGTGAATGCGATTCGCTCGTAAGATTAGATTGCAAATAGTTTGAAACGTTATGTTTAACCCGTTTCTGTTAATTTCGAAAAATATCTAAATGATAAAAGTACATTTTTATTGTATTAGACTTATAATAAATATAAAATATTAGTTATAATTTACATTGTAAATATTTACAATAAAACATCCTACTTATATGATGCGTTACGTTTTATTTTACCCTTATTTTATCGTTGTCTATGGGACAATTTCGTTAGTACAGATAGAGTATTTTAAGAGATTTCATATATCTTATACAGCGTGTAACAGAAAGGTTTGGTCATGTTTAAGTGTCACTAATATAGACCCTATACAAAACCGTGACAAGTCCGTATAAATTTTTCACCAAGATATAGCATTTTTTTTTTATCCACTTATCAATATCATTTCTAGTCAATACGTAAACAACATTATCAGCTTGGGAGATTTCCATAAACCCTAAGATGACCAGGCGCTATTTTGATAGTGATACAATGCGTTTGTTTGTTTGTTAACTAATAACTTAATATACTTGTTTGTAATTGCCATAAAATTAAAATTAATTGTTTTGGATACCAAAATACCTACGTTACTACCTTTACCTATTAGTTATACATTACGGCCCTGCAATATAACCACACTTTTTTGTTATACGTAGTATACATTGTAAGTAATATAATAAAGGCGAATATGAGTTTGTTTGTTTGTTACGTTTTCACGCCTTAACTACTCGATCGATCATTATGAAATTTCGTGTACACGTTGTCAGACCCACAACACTTGGCGCGGCAGTGGCGAGGCGACCACTCACATTACTACGCCATCTATACAGTCAGTATAATTAAGTATATTATGGCGCTGCAACGCATCATATGACTCTTAAGGCGGCTGTACTCATTGGGCCAAGGTGTAGATCTACTTGGTGGTATCAACATACCGCCAAGTAGATCTCTACACGTTGGCCCAACACGCTGGCCCACTACCTTGGCCCAATGTGTACAGCCGCCTTTAGACTTTGGTCACCCATTTCAAGTGATTACTAAAATCTACCTACTAAATACTAAGATTACTTTATGGCCACGATACAAACTGTAGGCACATTGCTACTGTGTAACCTAAGTAGGTAGTAAAAGGAATCGTAACTATAAGACTGCCTCGGTGGCGTACCCGTAGTCTCAGCGGCTGTTATGCATAAGGTTAAGGTACGATTTCTAGGCCTAGCACAGAGTTATCGCGTTGTTCTATAAAGCAGCACGGAACCGGGCACTGTGCCCGATAAATGGCTCACGTTATGGTTTCATGTATTTATCCTCGAAAGGTTAGATCAGAGGTTCCCAGACTTTTTTTCTCATAGACCACTTTCAAAATTTAACTGGTTCCGGTGGACCCCCATAAGTTCATGCAATTAAATGTTTTTATCAAATCTCTACAGACTGACTCGGGACTGAACCTTCCACGGTAGGTGGGCTGACCATTTGTCTTTTTTAGTAATTCTCTACTGAAAAATCGGTAGGTTCGAGACCACTGGTACTGAATATAGAATATGCAAGTTTTTACAAGTAACAGTCGCTGAGCTTCTTAAAATATTATCTGCCTACATTGATAGGTGAAGTCAAGCCAACATTTTAGTGCTTCGCTATCGAAAGAAAATAAATTTTCGTGGACCCCGCTTACGAATTGTGAATCGCTATTTTTTTGTCACGCCAACGTAGACCCCCGTTGAGTCTCCCGTGGACCCCTGGAGGTCCACCTGGACCACTTTGGGAACTAAGGGGTTAGATAGTAGTTTAATTCTGCAAATAAATAAATCATTCATCATTCATACTATTTAAGTATTCACGATATCCATTTGGTTATGAAATATCAGATAAGCCGTTAATATTTAGCATTTATAAATACTGCCTGGCCAAGATTCGAAAACCTATTCTTTTGGGTTTCGAGGGCTAATTGTGGTAATAAAATCTGAAAATATAGATTCTGATCTAATCTAATAAACATCAAATCTGTCAATCAAATGTGAACTGAAATGTATTATCATTTAAAAGAATAATTGTGTGTTCCTCTGTGGCCGGACCACAGTTTAGTACTCAGATGCTATAGTTCGAAATAATACCTACCTAAAATCTACTTTCATCGGAATATATATATATTTTTAGTACCTCAAGAGATATCTTTTTAATTAACAATTTATGTGGTCCGGCCGCCAGGCAGGGCTCTCTGGCCGCGCCACCTCAAATTAAATAGAGTATAATGAACTATTAATAAATCAATATCCCGAAAAAAACTACATGCTGACTCACTTAATAGGATCAAAAAAATTATTTCAAACTATCATAACGCCTAATTGCTCTCTCTGTATTAGGCTTGGTTGGTTGAATTGTTTGTTTGTTTGTGTATTTATTTATTTTTAATTCTGTCTACATATTTTTTCTTGTATTGATTGATTTGTCTTTGAACTGGTAATTGTAAACTTAAGATATAAAAATTATGTATGCTGTGTTTACCTGTAAGAGATTGTTACGCTAGTAATGAGTTTTATGAATGTATCACATCTTGTAACAGTGTAATCAATTGTTGGTGAACCTTATAAATAAAATAAAAAATAAAATATTCTTAGGTAGATAGGTAAACAAAAACCAAAAAGTGCACCTTTTTCAAAATAATTTTTGTTAATAAAAATAAAAGTTTATAGATGAAGTCCAGGCCTTTTTATAAAGTACTTATTATGCAGTTTTCATTGGCATAAAGAAATAAAGCATATTTTGTTATATTTGCTGAAAGTAATCCTCCCTAGCCGCGCCACATACTTTAAAGATTAATTAATCAAAATGAATAGTTTCTTGAGAGAAAAAGTATCAACGAAGAGTAGAGAAAAGGTACTATTATATAAATTGATTTATGGATAGTTAATATTCAATATTGCAAAATTGACTCGCTGCAGAGTATACCTTCCAGCCGGACCACACCCTACGACCAATAACTCCTTAACTAAAGGGGTTTATTGGACCATATTTGTCTTATGCAAGGTACTCTTTAGGTAGTTTTTTTCGGGATATTGATTTATTAATAGTTCGTTATACTCTATTTAATTTGAGGTGGCGCGGCCAGAGAGCCCTGTCTGGCGGCCGGACCACATAAATTGTTAATTAAAAAGTTATTTCTTGAGGTACTAAAAATATATATATATTCCGATGAAAGTAGACTTTAGGTAGGTATTATTTCGAACTAAAGCATCTGAGTACTAAACTGTGGTCCGGCCACAGAGGAACACACGAATAATTTACGTTTTTGTTTTCAGTACATTATTATTTATTAATATTACTAGTTTTCACCCGCGGCTTCGCTCGCGTAAATGTAGTTTAGGTTAGATTAGGTTTGCAACAGTTATTTTTATTTTTTCTGGATGAAAGGTACCCTATGTCCTATTCTGTACCCCCTGACAACGTGTATGCAAAATTTCATGTTGATCGGTTGAGTAGTTAAGGCGTGAAAACGTAACAAACAAACTCATTTTCGAATTTATAATATTAGTTAGGATTAGGATTATTTTATAAAGTAAACTTTACAAGCATTGGATACAAGAAACGAAACACCCAGACGGGGAACAACAATTTGTAGATCACACACATTTTTCTGCCGTATGGGGATCGAACCTAACACTCGGCACGGCGGCGGCAGTGGCGAGGCGACCACATACCACTATGCCATCCATGCAGTCGTTCAAAGAATCTATTCAAAACAGTTTTTATTCAGATCTCATCTTTTTCTCGCCTACACATAGTTCTAAACCTCATTCATAGCCGACACATTCCCTTACCTCCGCCACCGACGCAAACCTCCAATTTTAAAATAGCATAGTAATATACTTTATCAATATATTTCTTATAATATTATAAAGCTGAAGAGTTTGTTTGTTTGAACGCGCTAATCTCAGGAACTACTGGTTCGATTTGTAAATTATTTTAGTGTAGGATAGCCTATTTATCGAGGAAGGCTATAGGCTACATAACATAACGCTACGACCCACGGGGAACGCGCAGTAACGATAAACGTGGGTGAAACCGCGGGCACATCTAGTTATTTATATAAATGCCCTTTATATAGAAAATAACAATACAACGTTATAACAAGACCTGTAATCAGTGCATCGCAGCGAAGTAAAGATAAGAAAAGTGCTAAAAAGGTTTAAATAAAATAGTTTTTCAGTAATCTTTATAAATAAATAATTAAAATCTCAATATCTTCGCCGCCTTCGTCTCCTGTTTTCTCCGGGATACATCAGTAGTATCTTCTTTATACTTTCCTCGGCTTCATCTGCATCTAAAAATGAATATGTATAAATTAAATAAATAATTAATAAAATAATAACTGGTGTTAAATTTGACTTATTATTGTCGATAGTCAGAAGGAATGAAAATAAAGTCAAATTAAACACCAGTTATAAACTTATTTATTAATTATAAATGTATAACTTATACGCGTACAATGGAAATGGAAATCCGTAGTCTCTGCCTACCCCTCTGGGAAACAGGCGTGAATCTATGTATGTATGTATACGCGTACAATTATAGACGCGGGTCTATTCTGTGCCCTAAGAGTAGCGACTGCTCTTTCTAATCGCAGTGGTTGGCGAAGCGAGCTTGGAATAGGCTCACTCAGAAAATATAACAATGTATCGCCACATTAGCGTCGCCCTCGATGGCGTAGTGGTTAGTGTAACCGATTGCCACGCCTGAGGTCGCGGGTTCGATTCCCGCACAAGTCAAACATTTGTGTGCATAAACATGGATGTTTGTCTTGGTCTGAGTGTTTCTATGTATAATATGTACGTATTTACAAAAAAAAAGTATATATGTATGTTTATCCATTGTCTAGTACCCATAGTACAAGCTCTGCTTAGTTTGGGCTAGATGGTGTTGTGTGTATGTGATAGAAAGAATAGATAATATATATGTCTGAAAACTTTGACTGCATGGATGTTCTAGTGATCTATGTGGTCTTCTCGCCACTGCCAATAGGCGTGAGTGTTGCGGGTACGATCCCCATACGTGTCAAAAAAATTGTTACTACCAATACTTCCCCCCAGTCTGGGTGTTCTTTGTGTTCGTTAGAATCCTATTAAGTCGCAGCGGCACACCGGTGGCCCGGTACAATAGATTTTTAATTATGTGTGTCTAATAGCACACATCATTAGAAGTCTATTGTGTCAAATCACAGGATTTGACACAATAATAATCTCAAATCTACTGAACCAATTCTGAAAATTGAGCATTTGAAAGCTACTTTATACAGAAATAACATAAGTTACAAAACATCACGTTATGAACTACGGCAGCGGAGTAGTGGTCACAGTGGTGTACCTAGGTAATGGCCGCCCGGGGCGGAAGAAAATTATGCCGACCTCTTAGGTATTTCATTTTAAAATACTGTAATATACAGTAATTCTAAATATCTTTTCAGACAGAACACAGACAAAATCATTATTGACTATTGTACAGTTCTAATAATTACAAGATATTATCATTGTGAGATTTATATTATTTGTTATTGTGATATTTTGCCGCCCCCTCAAAGTGCCGCTCGGGCCGGGACATCCCTTGCGCCCCCAGTGCGCGCGCCACTGAGTAATCAAAAACGTGAGAGAAACTGCCGGGAACACCTAGTCTTTAATAAAGAAAGGTAATCTCTAAAGAGTTGATATATTACTTGGACTTACATTCTTCCTCTGAACTGTCTGGCTGGTATCTCCTTCCGATTAATTGCTTATCGAACCCAATACCCTCATACTGCACATTCATGGCCGATGGCCGTATCGACTTATTTTCTAAGATTATGATATCCGACATTGGCATCACAGGGTTATATGGACCTCGGAACAAGTCTAGATAGCCGTCACCTTCTGGTATCACGTGATCTGGTCTGTAGCATCGGTCAGAAGATTTCAAGCCGCTCGGACCTTCGCCAGGATCTGATACGTCACCATTATTGTTTTCTGACTGGCTGCTACCTTCATCAGAATTCATCTGTTCAGTATTCATGGTTTTCTGGTTGGAATTTCCGACTTCAGGGTTATAATTGCATAGTTTGGTATTAGAACTATCGTTTCTTCTAAAATTAATAATGTATCCGTCGATCGCTGCCTCACTTTCTGATATAAACTCAAAATCTGACGAATTGTAACCATCGTCACTTAGTGATTCTTTAAATGATATAGAAATTATCTCTTCGGTATCTTTACAGTTTAGGTCTTTGTTTTCTAAACCTATTGGCTCAATAGATTCAATAAATGTTAGACAAGTATGTGTAGTATTGCTTTCATCTATAAGGACATCTTTCTCTACTGCCTTTAGCGTATTTTCGTCACAGTCATGAGCTTCATTGTTTTCAATATCTGTCGTACTATCGTTATTTTGTATATCTGGTGTTACTTGCAGATCTGAACCATCATTTTCTGTATTAAGTGTGTTAAAGAAATCGTTGATTTCATTTAAACTTAAATCTCTGTGGTTGTTAGTTGTAGAGTTCATGTCAAAACTGTTGAAAACATTTTCAAATTCTTTGCTATTGCCTTGTAAAGTAAGTTTCGTTTTATGTTTAGATATTGAGTCAATCAATTGCTCAAAGTCGATAAATTTTTCACATATTTGCTCAGGGTTGTTATTAATGCTAAATGTATGTGAACTTTGTATTAAACGATCGCCTTCATCAGAAAATATTTTATCATTATGGATGGATGCACAATAATTGCCTGTGTTATTATCATTATTACTGATATCTTTGTTTGAACGCTCATTAGAGTTCGTATCAGTAGTTTGAGAGCTATCATTGATAGACATACTAATAATATTCATATTTGTTGTTTTCTAGTTTTGATTAAACTTTCAATAAGTATATTAGTCCAATCTGAAAAATTCTATTACTTACTGAAAAATTAAACACATACAATTATTATAAATACTTACATCTGTATACCAATGTTTGAAACAATACAGTATTTTCTAATTGTCAATGTTTACTCAGTACCTAGGTAGCTTGGTAATTTGCCTATTTTTTTTATTACGTACGCACCTATATTCTACGATTATGAGAGCTTTACTTTATACTCTATTAAAAACCACTATTGTAAAATTAATTATTACCTACCTTAGATTCCTTATGTAATCAAATTGTACAAAATATAGGTATGTTCAAAACAAATCGCAATTATTATGGAAAACCAGACAAATGACAAATATCAAGTACATACATACATGCCAATTATGGCGGGATTTGGGTATTTAGCATTAGGGCAAAGGTAATAAGTCAAACAGCCACAAATGTTAAGTTATCAAAAGCTTTATTTTCCTTTTATCAAATGCATATTATACAGTTACATGTATTAAATGAGCCAAAGTTCTAGTGGTTTAACAATGTTTATTCTTGAAAAATTATATGATATACCACAGTGTATGCTGCACATTGTTCTCCAAAATAAAACAAAAAGATCTATAATATTGCTTACATTAGAATTTATAACCTATTAATGAAATATAAGTGGGTTAACGATTTTGTGTCACTTTTTACCGGATTTCTTAATACCACCTGATACCAAAGGACCTTTTTGCGAGGCCTTTGCTTTCGCATCCTGAAAAGAAGGATAAATAATATTGAATATTCAATTTCAAGGTAACAATTATTTTTATACATAAGATTATTCTATGGCAAGTTCAATCTTTGTAGATGCTACTACTAGGTTGCACTCATGTTTGCTTCCAATAATAAGATCCTGGGTTTGGAGCCTGCATTTTAGTAAAATTTTACTTTTTCTGATTTCAATGTTCTCAATAGCAGCATAGGGGATTATTATGAAATGGCAGAAAAATAAAAATAATATAACCCTGCCTTCCTTTTTAGAAATGTACAGGCATGACTATAAGTATACAAACAGACACTTTAAATTTACAGGAAATATTTTACTCTTTATACTAAGACAGAGAACACAAAAATTAATAAGACTACAATAACAAAAAGGAACAAGTACAACCAATTTGTGCTTTATTATTATAATTGTACTAAAAGACAATCATTATTTATATGACTGTCAATACAGCAAAAGACAAGAGATTTTAAGTTCAAATTCTATTCACTGTTCTACATTGCACTAATTTATTAATAACTAGCTGTTACCTGCGACTTCGTCCGCGTAGATTTTAACTAAAAAGTGTTGGTCTCCGTGGAACCCTATATTTTTTTCTAAAATCAAAGTAGCCTATGTTACTCCTTATAACATCAGCTATCTGCCAGTGAAAGTCCCGTCAAAATCGGTTCAGCCGTTTCGGAGATTAGCCGGCACAAACAGACAGACAGACAAAAATAAAAAAAAAATATGTTGTCGTATAGGTACCTTATATACTGTCATATGCATTAGATAGAAAGCTGCTGTTATTTTTACATTGCAAACAGACACTTAAATTTTATTTATTTGTATAGATAAACTAAATTTATAGAGGTTCAAAAAGGCTTACGAAATTATTATTTTGTAAAAAACTATATATCTTAATATAAATAAATTATGTGTCACGTTGTTTGTCCGCTATGGACTCCTAAAGTACTGAAATGATTTTGATCAAACTTCGTAACCATCTGTAATTTGGTCCAACTTAAAAGATAGGATTGTTATTTATTTTTTTTAAATGGGCATAAAATGTCTAATCTGTAGCAGACGAAGTTGCGTGGGACAGCTAGTTATTATATATATTTTCAAACTAAGCTAAGCTACCATAGTCTTAAATAAACAATATTTAAATAATTAGCATTATTCAACTATTTAAATAATTAGCAAAGGGAACAAACCTGTAATGCCTTCTGTTGTTCTTTTAACTTCTGTTTTAGTGCTAGGTCATCGTCATCTAATTCCCTTGATTCCTTCTTTGGTGCCTTCAATGGCTTCTTTTTACCACCTTCACGGCCAGACATCTGTAATTTGAAATGTTTGTAAAAAGAATTATACATTATTTGACCAACGTTAGCACCATAGATACTAAGAAATCTAGGTATGATCATATGATGCTGTTTTCTGTGGATTTCATGAATAATTTACATTTCATGCAAATATTACTGTAAATCAAATGTATGATTTCTACTTCTGTTGCTTATCACAAAAACTAGTAATTTCAAAAGTATCAATCTGTATAATTTTGCACTCCGCTTTAAACAACAGACAATACTTAAAGTCTATTGGTCTGAAAGAGTGCTTATGCGAAAAATACAGATAAAATAAAAAATACTCCAATACAATAAATATTATTTTAAATAGGTAGGTATGTGTTCTTTGCTGTCTACTGTATATAAGCATAATATTGCTAAGATAGATACATACAAACAATGTTGATTATAGGCAAAATGTGAAGTTCACAATTTTAATTTCAAGTAGGTATATCCATAAAAAAATACTTTAGAATTTAGTATATCGAAAATTATTCACGTTCTCTATTATAATACCGTGCTTCTAACTATTATAATATAAATCATACAGCTTAAACGATTGAATACGTGTCGTCATTTATACTGTAACGTTATAAATTATTATAAAAACTGTAATTTCACACTAATACAATAGGTACCATACGTCTTTAAGCTGAAACTGCTATTAAAATAAAAATGAGATGTTTTTAATATGTATAATAGAAGATACAGAATTGGATATTGAGAAAACGCCTAGTTAAAGTGTTTTCTCTGTTCATTATGATAACCTCAATGGTGAATAGGTGACTAACAGTTTGGATGAATATAAAAAATATATGTTTAAAGCCCAATATCTACTTAAATGTACAGATGAAACGAAAAAAAAGTAATTACTTACGTTTGGGAATGTTATCAGAGATTAATACAAATAAATGTAGTATGAAATACACGTTATTTCACGGCTAAATGTGACAGACACGATTGACAATTAAAGTCCAGTGTTGCCAACTCTTGTAAAGTCGAGTCGCTAGATTCAATATCAAAAGTCGCCAGAAAGTCGCTAAAACTGATTCTGGTTTGGTTTTTTGACTTTCAGGCAGAAATTCCTAAAAAAAAATTTTTTTTTTTCATTTTCTACCCAAAACCTAGAGATTTTATAATTTTTTGTATAATTCTGTATCCAATTAACAAAAAATGTACTTATTACATGCCCTAAAATTGTTTTCATTTGTACTCCAAAAGTCGCCAGATAAGTCGCTAAAAATTTTTAGCGGCTATTTTTTGTCACTAAGACATACACGAAAGTCGCCATTTCTAGCGACAAAGTCGCTAAATTGGCAACAGTGTTAAAGTCAAATAATGCTGGTTGTCTTTGATTATCTTTGACGTAAAGAGTGCCGGTGTTACAAGCTTAACGCATAATTTTAATTCAGTGTACACAATAGTTTGCCACTAAAGCTTGGTACACACGATCTAGTTATAATCTACTGCATTACACTTATTACTATAGTATACAACTTAAAAAAAAATACATTATAACGGTGTGGACGTATTTGGGAGTCAATTAGTATTGGTGATAAATAGTCTAATGAGCTAAAGAAAGGTTTCCCTGGTATGCCGTTGCCACAACTTCGTCGGAACGTTAAGCTATACTTGGCCCTTCTGGCACCAATGCCAATTGGAATAGTATATAGTTTCGCCATAATATAGTCTTGTTCCATTTTAGACGGCGCGGGCCACAATAGGGTAATTTATTAGACCCTTTTCCACTGGTGAAACCAGTGGAAAAGGGTCTAATAAATTGTATCACTCTCCAATAACATGATTGGTTCAGAACTCAGTACAATATTATTATATTCGATAAGGGTTGGATCCGTGGTATACACTTATAAATCCGAATTGATTCGATAGTCTATTATTGTTGTTAAATAAAAACACTGAATCGGAATTGATCCGACAGTCTTTTATTGTTGTTAAATCAATAAAACCTCTGATTAAAATATAAATCTAGTGTATTTCCATCAACAAATTTTTATTTGCTATGATCCTGGGATATATTATAGTGAGATACATTTTTCGTTTAATCTCTAAATAAAACTCATTAAGACAAATTTATATTTTATTACTATTGATTAAATATCTTACAAACTAATTACTTAATATTAAAAATGACATTTCTGGTAGAGTATTGAAACTATACAGCATAGAACAGATTACAGAAGTTGAGGTCATAAACACAGAGTACCAAAGATTTAACATATACTACCATACATTACAGAGCACGGAACACGCTAGCTGGCTACTAGAGATGCTACCCTGGTCATTCTATACAGTCTTACGTATCAGTAATATACACACTACACGTGATATTCATTTGATTTTATTTTCAAGCTGACAGTACTGGCACTCCATACACAGATAATGGATATAACACAGAGTACAAGATACACCAGTAATAATAATGTTCGTGTCGAATAAAACCAATATCATCAGTGCTACAATATAATATATGTCATATTTGTATCACGTGTAGTTGTCACTGACACGTGTGGATTGTAAACAATATGTCAAGCGGGACGTTTCTAGTAGAAAGCTATTAAGTTCTGTAATGTAGTACTGATCTGTATTCTGTATCTATTGTATTTAAACAAAGATATTGTAGAACTAACAATATCTTTGTATTTAAATGACTAAGTATCAAAAGGATAATAAAAGGAAAATCGCCTAAAGATATACAAGTTTAATTTATGGCATTTAGTATGAATTCCCTGTATTCGGATAACTTAGTCACTATATGATAGTTATAGTCACTGTCTACGCAGCCGTTCCCGCAGACCAGCAGGTTTGACATCACCCCACTGAGATAGAAATACTTCATGTTGGCGTCAGAGTGGGGGTAAACTAACCCGCTGCCAGCAAAAACTGCAAATACTCTCGGATCTGTAACATAAAAAAAAAATTAATGGCATGGTTACTTAGTCGTGTACTATCAGTTATACTATCCTAATTAATATTATAAATAAGAATGTGAGTTTCTTTTTTTGCTATGCCTTATTTATGACCATCATGAAATTTCGTATACATGTGGTCAGGGCTTGTGCTATAGGGTAAAAGGACGCAGGGTACCTTTCATCTAGAAAAAGAAAGTACTGTTCCTGAGGCATGTACATTTATTAACTTGACTTTGTTTTTTTTTTATACAACTAGGGTGGCAAACAAGCATACGGCCTACCTGATGGTAAATGGTCAACGTAGCCTATGGACCGGAGGAATCACTTGCGCTTTGCCGACCATTTAGAAAAGGAAGAAGAGAATAAAGAAGTGGGAAGGAGCGGGAAGGGTAAAGAATGCTGTGAATGACCTTACCTTTGGTATAAGCAGCACACACGTTGATTTCCTGTGCGGCTTTCAAGAAGTTGCCACAAGTGTCCGGATTGTTTGAGAGCTCAAGAGCTACCATAGTCCGCAGTTTGTAAGGAGGCACTTCATCTGCCTCGAAAGGCCATGTAGCCGTCTAGAATAAAATATACTGTTTATTTATAGCCTAGACTCCTAGAGGGAGACCGTTGGACTGACACGTAGAAACCTAAGGCACCTCTGACTTTTCGAAGTCATGTGCGTATTAACCCTTAAGCACTGTTACAGGTCTGACAGACGTAAAAGAAACTATTGCTATCTCTATCTCGTGTGTGAGAATACGTTATATACCTCAGTACGTCTATAGTGACCCTCATGCAGAAAAAGTCAGAGGCTGTTTCACGCGCACTGTAAGGTAATTATTTATATTTGAAATATTTTTATGGGTCTTCCAGACTAGACCAACATGCAGAGGCCCTTCGAGATCTAGAGTGGGACGTCTACCGAGACACTATTCCCGGCAGGTATAGGAGACTATCCCTATACATGGAATCTAATAAATCTGGTCTATGAGGATAGGTCTTTATATATTATTATTATATTATATACGCGCCTTGGCTGCGTAGACTCCAGAAATTGCTAAGTTACCACTTACCACCATAAGCCGCTGTCTCGTTAACCATTCGAAGCATTTACAAAGAAGTACAGCTCACCTTTCCTAACATGTCCTGTACATCCAAGTTAGGGTTCAGGTTGAGACACGCCGCCCTAACGTACGGTGTGTACACGAACGGAGTCTCCAGTACTAAGGCAGCCATTTTGGATTTCGCTGTTTTTGATAGAGTCGAGATCTTAACTTCTTTCACCTGAAAAACACAAACATTAAAGCTAGATTTATACCAGAAACGTAGGTAAGTGTTACACCCACATTTAGCAAGAGAGAGAGATATAGTTGCGGTCTACAAAGAGGCTGCAGCTCTCGTTCTTGTCAGAAGAACCTAATAAACACTTAGAAATGAACTTGAGAGCGAAGTAGATTTCTTAATATCAAATAACTAATTTGGCATAATATTATAAACGCTTTTTGTTTGTTTTCCGCTCTCATACTTAACTACTTGGGCGATCATAATGAAAGGAGACCGACCACCTTGTATGGGATCCTGGCCTGGGCGTGAACAATTTTATATTGTATTTTGAGTAGCCTAAACTAAGTAGAAAACATTATTCTTTCAAGTTTAGTATCAAGTTCATTAAATAATAAAATAAAACACATTGTTTAAAATAAATATTTATTTTCATGTGTCACCATCACCTTCATAAGTTATTAAAATATTTTCCAAAAACTGGGCTGGTGGAGTGACATTTTCATATCTTGCCCAGCTTAGGTACCATATTACAGACATTATGTGAGCACAGCAACCAACATTACTTCGGCCGACTATGCAGTTGCAGTAATACTGCCTTATTGCTTCCAGGCTGTGTGCTTTATTTTGATATAATATATAAATAAAATAAGTCAATTTCATACTACAGGATGGTAACCAATATTTTACTTTGTTTTTAATATTTTACTTTGTTTTTATAACGATTGGCCAGGTGCAAGCCGAATATGGACGGTCTCTTTTCGCATATACATTATGTTGTCAGAGGCCTCGAATCGAATTTGATCTAAACTTCTGACTTTGAACTTCGAAGTTATGTGCATATCAAATTGTTAGTTATCGCTTTTAACGGTGAAGGAAAACGTTGTGAAGAAACCTGCGTGTCTCAGAGTTCTCCATAATGTTCACGAAGATATCTGAAGTCAATCAACCCGTACTGCGCCAGCGCAGTAGACAGCCCGAACCTTCTTTCTTTTAAAAAATGAGACCCGTGACCTGCAGTAGTACAGTTCACGTACAAGGTTGATATTATTATTAATATTATATACTAGTTTTCACCCGCGGCTTCGCTCGCGTAAATGTAGGTTAGGTAAGGTTAGGATTGCAACAGTTATTTTTTCTGGATGAAAGGTACTTTATGTCCTATTCTGTACCCCTGACAACGTGTATGCAAAGCATGTTGATCGGTTGAGTAGTTAAGGCGTGAAACCGTAACAAACAAACAAACTCATTTTCGCATTTATAATATTAGTTAGGATAAGATCAGTAGGTATGTACTTACAGCAGACTTTTGAACACCAGAATCGTTGGAGTCGTCCCACCGACCATAGAGTTTGCCGGCTGCCACGGCATATCTGGAGGGCACTATGCGTTTATCCTCATCGAAGCAAGTGGCAGCTACGGAGACATAATAGGTATTAGGAATATTTCTATCAATATCAATATATTCAAATGAATACAGACACAAGTTATTTTATGGTACTTTAATTAAGATTCAAACCTTTTTTAAATTTTTTTTTGGTATACTTTAAACGAGCAGGCTGATCGCCTGATGGTAAGCGATTACCGACACCCATGGACACCCGCAACCCCAGAGGAGTCACAAGTGCGTTGCCGGCCTTTTAATTTTGCCCTCTATTATTATTATAAGACTAGCTGTTACACGCGACTTCACCCGCGTGGAATTTAACAAAAAAATCTAAAAGATAAGTAGCCTATGTTACTCCTTATAACATCATCAGCTATCTGCTAGCGAAAGTGCCGTCAAAATCGGTCCAGCCGTTTTAGAGATTAGCCGGAATAAACAGAAGCATAAAAAGACAGACAAAAATTTTAAAAATTGATTTTTCGTACGTCGTGTGCCTATAATTTCATATGCATTAAGTAAAAAGCTTTTATTTTGACATTACAAGCAGACACTTCAATTACTATTTATTAGTATGTAGGTATAGACAAGCTCACCAGACAACACGACGTTCTGTGAGACGAGTGTCCCTCCACAGATATGAAGGTAGCTAGTCTGCGCCTTCGCATAGACACCAACATGCCACGGCAGTTCCCGCATCACCCCGCCACCGAAAAACGGTAGCGCGGTCAGTGGGGTCACACGACCACATTCTGGAAATAAAAAAAACCTTAGAAATAATGTCCTCCAGACCCAAGTTCGGTCACGGCGGCCAATCTTCACGGAGACAGCGCAGGAACCTAAATTTAGGTTACAGCGGCCGATTTTAACGGAGGCTGCGCAGGAATCTGAATTTCGGTCACGGCGGCCGATCTCGACGAAGTCTGTGCAGGAACCTGAATTTCGGTTAAGGCGGCCGATCTTAAAAGATACTGGCCATCTGTGCAGGAGATACATACACACATACATAGATTCACGCCTGTTTCCCAGAGGGGTAGGCAGAGACTACGGATTTCCATTTGCTACGATCCTGACACACTTCTCTGGCTTCATTCACTTTCATCACATTCCTCATACACGCCCGTCGGTTCAAGGAGCTCTTAACCTGGCCTTTGTCTAGAACGCCTCCAATCTAATCGAGAAACGTTCGCCTAGGTTTTCCTCTTGCGACTGTTCCATTCACACTAGCCTTATAAACTTTCTTAGTCAGTCTTTCCTCGTCCATCCTTTCTACATGTCCAAACCAGCTTAACATACCCTTTTCTATTCTTGTCACTATATCTACTTTCATGCCGCATCTCTCTAATCACACTATTCCTTATTTTATCTTTCAGAGTCACACCACATATGCTTCTCAACGCTCTCATTTCTACAGCATTTATTCTGCTCTCATAGCAGAATAAATGCTGTAGAAATGAGAGCGTTGATAATCTTCTCTCAAACTCGTCTTTCAATTCCTCTTTTTCCTTTTAATTACATCGTTCACTGCCTTATTCATTCTTATTATTAGAGCATAAGTGTGTTCGCAAACACAAGTGCACTTTTTATACCTTAACTCTTATAGTCCGATGGAACTGCAAGCAGACACGACTGAATACATTTCTTTTTCATTGAAAATATTTATGTGATGTTTCACTCATGTTCATTTTAGTTTACAATTAAGATTACTTGAAGTAAGATGTGGATAACGTCATGTGCTATTCTAATAATAATAATAATATTCTATCACATACACACAATACCATCTAGCGCAAACTAAGCAGAGCTTGTAGTATGGGTACTAGACGATGGATAAACATACATATATACTTTTTTTTGTAAATACATACATATTATACATAGAAACACCCAGACTAAGTCAAACATCCATGTTCATGCACACAAATGTTTGACTTGTGCGGGAATCGAACCCGCGACCTCAGGAGTGGCAGTCAGTTACACTAATCACTACGCCATCGAGGCATTACTAATGTTCCTCACGTTAACATCGTTATAACTAACAAAGTATAACTGTTTGTTTTCCAATAAAAATAAGTTAGTAAATAAAATATAAGCAGCGCGGATTTTAGAACTATGCTAGCAGCAATAGCCTCGCCCCCTATTAAATTCAACGAGATGTGTGTAAAAACCCAGGATTTAACCTCTTCGTCTTCAATGTAAAAGTAATGAAAAGAAATGACCCCTATAATATCTCGGGGGTTTTTTGACCCACAGTGCCCATATTCAAACTCGATCGAGGTATGACCCCAAGGTGTCTGCACACCATGTTACAAGTCAATATTTTCCCATTTAAAATAGATGTGACCTTGTGACCCCTATATCTCAGGAGTCTTTTGATCCACAGGGCCCATATTCAAACTCGACCGAGGTATGATCTCAAGGTGTCTGCACACCAAGTTATAAGTCAATCGGTACCAGTGGTTCCGGAGTTATGCCGTCACTAACAGACAGAAACACAGACCCACATAGTGTTTTCATTAACCTCTTCGAAGAACAGAGGTTAGTGAAACTATGTTTTTAAATATACTCTGTAACATGAGACTTAGTAAATATAAAAACACCGAACCCAAAACACCTAGATTTGGAGCGCGTCAGGAACGCAACTATGCCAACCGTTCAATAGTAGAATCTATATATAACTTAGAGTTCTGGATTCGAATCTCACACAAGATCTAAATCCTCTCAACAAAGAATTGATTTCTAGTGCAGAATAGTCCTGAAAATACCATTTGACGCAAAGCACCTGGTCGGTACAAATATTTATATTCACACAAACTTTTGTCCGTCAGAAGTCACAGAATCAGTAAGACGAACAGTTAGCCACATGAGCATCTGATTGTGGCATTCATAAGAAACTTACTTTTAAGACATTTAGGCATTTCCTGATCCCATACTCCATTAGTGCATTTGAATCGTTTAGTACCATTCTTTTCGAAACCTTTGCTATCCACCATATCGAAACCTTGGTCACAAGTCATCTCCAGCACGAACGAGTCAAAGAATTGTCCAGGTCTTGCGTTTGGATCGTTCGGTACTTTGTATATGCCGTGGCTAGGGATCGGAGGTAATACGCAGCTGGTCTTTGGTGCCCTGGAATTGGTAAGTCAAAGTCAGAAATCTTATATTCATTTAAGTGACCAAGTAACAGTTGTGAAGTATATTCATATTTTATTTTATAAGCATTTATGAATACGGAAGTGGGTTTGTTTGTTTATTATGCTTTTACACTGAAATTACACGACGGATGATTTTGAAATTTCGCATACACGTTGTAAGGGGTACAGAAAAGGACATAGACACACCATTCATGTAAAAATAAAGAACTGTCCCCGAACGAGCGATGCCGCGGGGAAAACACAACAACAACACCAGGAGCATCGCATACGCATTGTCGATCCTTTAAAAACGTATTTACGACGGTGTTAAAGAATCCTATACCCCGGGAAAACCTTAGCTCATTTCACAATCGAAGCATTCGTGGGTGAAAATGACTGTATATTATTAAAATATGTGGTAGCAGCGACAGCCTAGACCTAGGGAGACCGGTGGACTACCACACAGGGGTCTCGAGATCAATCCCAAGGTCAGAAAAGTCAGAGGACCTCTGAATTTTCAAAGCTATGTGCAAATTAAATAGTTATCGTTTACTTTAACGATCAAGGAAAACATCACGAGGAAACTTGCATGTATGAAAGTTCTTCATAATGTCGAAGATATGTGATGTTTGCCAACATAAAATGTGGCGAGGGGTGGATATGGGCCAAACTTTCTCACACTGGGAAGAAGCCCGTGCCCAGAAGTGGAATAGTTTATACAGGACTGGTTTTATTATAATATTAACATATTACTTACTCTGGGGGAGCTTCAAATCCAGGTATACAAAGTGCGTCGGCTTCGTCAGAACCATCCTTACAATCTTTTTTCTGTGGACAAAAATTTAAGTTTTAGTTAATTAGAGCACATCCTGTCTCTGTGATGCAGCGGTAGTCAAAGCGACGGCTGTTCACGAGGCCTCGGGTTCAATTGCCGAGTCTGGCAATTATTTTTGTAGCAATTTATTAAATTTTTTGTATCATCACGGAGTCTGGTACTCTTTCCAAAAGAATGGAACATGAAGCCTAGGTTTGATGCCCGTGTCAGGCAAAATGTTATTGGATTTTCGTGTCAAACAATTCTTAGTAGTAGCTCGGAGTTTAGTAATGTGTCTGGTAGACGGGAAAGATGAACTTTGGGATATTGTACTAATAGGTATTCAATACCTATTCCGTTGGACCTACAACTTTAGGGTGGGGAAATGTCGGTGTAATATATCACTGTCTACCCCGGGCTTTCGGGAATATAGGCGTTGTAATTAGGGTTGCCACCTTTTATTTTAAATGAATAGAGTACACTACATATATGTCGTAAAAAAATAAAGTACAAGATCTGAAAATAAAGTATTATATTTTTCACCTGCTTTTTAGTTACCATATTTTTGTTGGTAGGTAACATCTTACCAAAATTTGCCGGATCCTTACAATATATTTCTGTATTAAAATCGATAAACAATTGTTTTTATTTAATTTAGGTAATCTCTATAACGTTGTTTTAAGTAAACAATTAAATAAAACTTGTAAAAGTCGACATAGGTAAAATAAAATATTTTCACATACTTTAATTTTCTAATCCTAATCCTAACTAATATTATAAATACGAAAATGAGTTTGTTTGTTACGCTTTCACGCCTTAACTACTCAACCGATCAACATGAAATTTTGCATACACGTTGTCAGGGGTACAGGATAGGACATATGATACCTATCATCCACAAAAAATAACTGTTGCAAACCTAACCAAAACTTTTTTTTTTTTAACCTAACCTACATTTACACGAGCGAAGCCGCGGGTGAAAACTAATAAAGTATAAAGTACGTTGACCCGAAATAACGTACAATACTTTATTATAAAGTACGGTTGGTAACCCTAGTTGTAATCCATGGCAAACATCTCTACCCCGTGGTATTTACGCGAGCGAATTTGAGTGTCGAATCAAGTTTATATTATAACTTTGATTGCCCGGATGGCGTAGTGGTTTAAGTGTTCGGCTCGTCACTGCCACTGCGCCGAGTGTTGAGCATTCGATCCCCACACGGGACAATAAGTCAAGGGACCCGAGTCTGGGTGTCGTTTAGGTCCGTTGTTTGAATGTTTGTAAAGGGCTGAGCGATAGGGAAATTAATCCTATGTAGTTCTGGAGTAATGTTTTATTTAAAAGAAAAATGTTTGCGTTGCAAATTATTAGGTAGTAGGTACCTATCCTTGCTTCTTATCTTATGTGGGGGTCAGTCAGTGCAGACCGGCGACACTTCGACCCAGTGGGATCTTTTGTGTCGACAGTCTCCCAATAACGACTGCCAAAGATGTTCATGGCAGCCGGGACCAACGGCTTAACGTGCTCTCCGAGGCACGGAGCAGGCGGTAATTATTGTCAATCAATACGCACATAATTTCGAAAAGTCATATAAATTCCGAAAGTCAGAGGTGCGCGACGTGGGTTCGAACCCGAGACCCTCTGCATTGCAGTCTGTTGGTCTCCCCACTGAGCTATCGCTGCTCACGCCTCGAGCTAAGTTACATTTTATATTTCTAGTTTAACGTTTTTATTTCATTTAATTTTATTTTAATGTATTTAGATATTTTTATTTAATTTTTGAGGCGTATGTTTTATTTTTGTAGGTAGTTAGTTGCCTGTAAGTAAATGAGCAAAATGCATGTATGTAAATTATTATCTAGATGCAAGAAATGCGTATCATTTCATTCAAAAACTTACTCCGTTACAGTCAGCTCCTTGATTCACACAATCTCCGTCGTCACATTGAAACAAGTGTGGCGGGCATTGCTTGTTCGCACGTGCTTGTACACTTAAAGAAAAACACAAAGATATAAGATAAAGAAAGAAATATACAAGAAAAAGTATGTTATTATGAAAACCACTTAGGTAACTGTTATTACATAGTTGAAAGATATCCTTTACTACGGCAGTCATCGGTGTCAGCCTTTTTTTAGCTTATAAACTTCCGCGCACCTCTTTGTAACCTCGCGCCCTTATGCATATGTCTGGAATAATCCGCCACTGGGTATTGCAGTGGTCCGACCGCTGGCGAGAAAACGACTAACTATCGGCGATTTTCTCTCTCAAGAAACGCACAAATAATATACATCCCGTGTAAATTAAAGAGACGCATAATATATTAAAAGTTGCTCGCTGACTGTTCACGCTGCCGGCGACGACTCGCTTTACTAGTTCTGTCGCTGAGCGACAAGAACTTTCAAAAATAAACACGCTCAGCGATACTCGTTCAGCGATGTTCGCTCGTCGCCGCGCGCAGGTTTGCACAGACAGGACTGAACGACCGCGGGCGAGTGGCGCGAGTAATCGCTCGTCGCATTTGCACACTGGCTTATAGCTCGGCGATAAAACTATCGAAACTACACACTCGCTTCCCGCTGATCGTCAACATATAACGTTTATAGCTGTTTCTAGTTTTACTCGTTTCTCGTTCATCGTTGGCGGTCGGACCACTGCCTATTGTCAATATTTTTCTATTGCAATGGTTGATGTGGGCTCTTCCCATTAATTTACTTACTCTTTAATAAGCTCTTCGTGTTTAGTTATTTTCGTGAACGTGCTGTATGTGTTGGCGTTACAAAGGTCTTCGGTAGAGGGCGCTGTTGACACGATCCCTCGGAGGTAGTACCGCTCGATGTCTAGATCCGTCTTTGCGGCGAAGGATAGACCACCACCGCTGTCTCCTCGGCATACAGACGTACCTACAAAAGTTATATATGTAATTACTAGCTTTTACTTGCGGCTTCGCTCGCGTAAAACTAGGTTAGGTTATGTTAGTAATAGTATCTACTTTTTAAAAATAAAATATGGCCTATGTTACCTACTCGATGATAGTGGGTACGTATTACAATACCGAAATTAAAAAGACCGTATTTTAAAATACCTATGGAAGAAATCCCGAAAAATTAAACGCCGAGTGATTGTTTGGCCGAAAGTTTTAAATTCCGAAAGTTCATTTGCCCGAAAGGTTAAAATCCTGAAAATGCTTAGGCCATCCGTACGATTCCGACTCGGAAGCGGTAGGTTGTGTTAGGTTCTCTTTTGTAAACCCACCCAGAAATAGGAGCCTCGCGAAGCGGGGCTCCGTCCAAAACTCCCATTAGTTCTACCATAGAACTGAGGAATATCCATTCAGGATTTCGTCCATTCGGGGTTTCATCCTTTCGGGCATTTGGACATCGGTATTTTATGTTTCGATATAACGGCTATCGGCATTTAAAACTTTCGGTATCTTGAATTTCGTTGTTTTGGACGTCGGTATTTCAGTCATAGTTATTATGAAATTTCGGTATTGTAATACGTACCCGTGATAATATAGCTTTCTAATGGTGAAAGAAATTTATTTAGTAGTCTTGAGTTAAAACCTTACCTACAAAAAAACTAACAAATAATAAAATCTTTCTTATTTATAAGATTAGTATAGATCAGTCCTTTAAGTATGTACCTATACAGTGCGCAACAGACAGGTGTGGTCATACTGAAGCGTTACTTAATTATTTTCACTAAGATAAAGCATTTCCTTTTTTATTAACATATTGATATCAACATATTCTAGTCGATTCTTAAACAGTAGGTACTAATAGCTGATTCGGTGACCTCCATGAATCCAAAAATGACCAGGCGCAAATTTGATAGTAAGTAATATAATTGCCAGTAATTTAAAAAAATAATTGAAATTGTCATCTTATTTAAAATTATTTGTTTAGATCCAGGGATAGAGACTGTCTTACAATTAATTTTTCAGGCATATATTACGATCCTGAAATATGATCATACCTTTCTTTTACACTGTATAGGTATAACTGCCTCCGTGGCGCAGCGGTAGTGAATGCGACGCGACTGCTGTGCTTGAGGTCTCGGGTTCGAATCCCGGGTCGGGCTAACAAAATGGTAGGTATTGGTTTTTTCTGTTAAGAAATCTCAATACGAGCCTGGAGTTGGGAAGTTGGCGGTGTTAGACACCCCCGTGCCTCGAAAGCACGTAAAGCCGTTGGTCCTGCGCCTGATCTCTCTCCCGTTGTGTCGGATTAAGTTTCAAGTTAATCTGTTGTTTGTAATGTTTTTAACATAAGTGGGTGGAAATCTTCCTCATGGCCAGTTGCACTCACTGATTTTTAACAATTAGCGAGGTTAAGCAACGTTGAGTGCGGTCAGTCTATAAATGGGTGACCGCTTAGTGGTATTTCATCTGAGCGTCTCCGTACTTCGGAGGGCACGTAAAATGTCGGTCCCGGTTATTGTCAAATTGACATCAGTCGTTAATCCATGTCAGAGGCCTACGGGCGGCTTGAACAACTCTTGACAACAGGTTGGCCACTAACCACACGAAAAGAAGAAGATAGATAAATACAGATCATACTAAAAAACATGTTAAAAGTCTTACCGTTGGTATATCCAGCGCAGAACTTATCCACTGTGATGTACTCTCTGAATTGCTTGGGAACAGTTCTGAGACATAATGCTGAGCTAATGAAGGGCATTTCGACGACCTTTAACAGATGGGATTCCAAGCCGTTGGCAGCTGTCAGGCCCCAACCAGCCACCTACAATACAAACATATTCGGATGAACAGTCTTTCTCTTTATTTTTATAATGACAACTCCCGTGCTAGGTAAATAAATCTAGTGTCTCGGGGTATTTTACAAACATTCAAACAACGGACACATTGAACACCCAGAATCGGAACAACCATTTGTGGATCACACAAAGGAGACCGTCCATACTCGGCTTGCACGTGGACAATCGTCTTATAAACAAAGTAAACTATTAAAAGCATTGTTTAAGTCGGCCTCGGTAGCGTAGTGGTTAGTGTAACCGACTGCCACGCCTGAGGTCGCGGGTTCGATTCCCGCACAAGTCAAACATTTGTGTACATGAACATGGATGTTTGTCTTGGTCTGGGTGTTTCTATGTATAATATGTATGTATTTACAAAAAAAAAAGTATATATGTATGTTTATCCATTGTCTAGTACCCATAGTATAAGCTCTGCTTAGTTTGGGCTAGATGGTGTTGTGTGTATGTGGTAGAATATTATTATTATTATTATATTATTATTATTATAATAAATATTGGTTATCATCCAGTAGTATGAAATTGACGTATTTTATTTATATATTATATCAAAATAATACACACAGCCTGGAAGCAATAATACACACAGCCTGGAAGCAATAAGGCAGTATTACTGCAACTGCATAGTCGGCCGAAGGACTGTTGGTTGCTGTGCTCACATAATGTCTGTAATATGGTACCTAAGCTGGGCAAGATATGATAATGTCACTTCACCAGCCCAGTTTTTGGAAAATATTTTAATAACTTATGAAGGTGATGGTGACACATGAAAATAAATATTTATTTTAATGAATAATGTTTTCTACTTAGTGTAGGCTACTCAAAATTAATATTGTTATTACAATATAAAATTGTTCACGCCCAGGCCAGGGTCCCATACAAGGTGGTCGGTCTCCTTTTTGTCCCGTATGGGATTCGAACCCAAACACTCGGCGTAGTGGTAGTGGCGAAGCCATCGCTTAAACCACTACGCTATCTGTGCAGATCAGTAGCCCGCGGTTTCGGTCGCGTTAATTTAATATTAGCTTTTGCCCGCGGCTTCACTCGCGTTAATTTAATGTTAGCTTTTGCCCGCGGCTTCACTCGCGTTAATTTAATATTAGCTTTTGCCCGCGGCTTCGCTCGGGTTAATTTAATATTAGCTTTTGCCTGCGGCTTCGCTCGCGTTAATTTAGAATTTGACAATCCATTCGGGTTGTACTCTGCTTGTAATAATATAATTCAATCATGATTCGAAAGACACGTGGCGCTATCTATTATCATAAGAACGTTGTTATTGTTTCCTCGGGATCAGTAATTTTTTCGGGATGATAGGTAGCCTATGTCCGTTTCTGTACACTTGTCAACGTATATGAAAAATTTCAGGATGATCGGTTCAGTGGTTTAGGCGTGAAAAGGTAACAAACCAACAAACTCATTTTCGCTTTTATCATCGGATTAGGATTAGGATAGTTAAGCTAAGTGTATGTAGTTATAAACGAGAGTGTTCCTGCCGACAAACTGTTACGCAGTTTGGTGGAATTTAAATGTTTGTGTTCATATGTTTGATCTGCAAAAGACTGCAGGCAGATGCTGGATGCGGCAAGCTGAAGACAGGGCGCTATGGCGCTCTTTGGGGGAGGGTTATGTCCAGCAGTGGACTATCATAGCCTGATGATGATGATGATGATGAAACGGCTGAACCGAGTTTGATGAAATTTTTGTGTTCAAGTGGATTGGAGAATGGTTTTTTTTATTTTTTTTCGTGTGTACAGTACAACGTCTGTCAGGACAGCTAGTATTTTTATAATTATTAAAAGACCTTACCTTTCCGTATTTGCCGTGTTGCAGCTGTCTTCTTTCAAAGTTCACGTTATAATGGAGACAGACAGGTCTCACGTATGTCCTGTATTCGAACGGAGTCTTCAGAATCATGATGGCTATGTCTTCTTGAAAGTTAGTCGACGCTCCGAAGAACAGTTCCGGGATTTTTATTTCTAGCACCTGGAAAAGAGTATACATTACTACAGCTTCTTGGCTACCGGGTAAAGATTTAAATCATAAAAGTGTGTGCAGACTTTGTGTGATGATGTGTGAGCTCACTCTTTTTAGATGTGCCCACATCATATGAAAGAGTACGATATTATTTTACACATAAGAGCAAACAGCAATTAAAAGAAATCTTTTTGTGCAAACAGTATCGAAATTGATTGCAAAATATATATATTCTATTGTATCACATACACACAACACCATCTAATTCCAACTAAGCAGAGCTTGTACTATGGGTACTAGACAATGGATAAACGTCATACATATATACTTTTTTTTTGTAAATACATACATACTATACATAGAAACACCCAGACCAAGACAAACATCCATGTCCATGCACACAAATGTTTGACTTGTGCGGGAATCGAACCCGCAACCTCAGGCGTATCAGTCGGTTACACTAACCACGGCGCCATCGAGGCCGCCATAATTAAAATTTCAATTTGATATAAAGGAAGTTGGGTGTAGTGGGGATATCTCGTTATCTCCCTCGGATAGCGTTTTAATAGCGGTTACATTGATTTACATCACAGTTTGTATTGCATGTCCCTTTTCTGTCATTTGACAATTGAATATTTGTAGTTATAAATAAATTGATACAGGAATTATTTCTAGTGTTGTCTTTTAAAAAAGAACCGGTTTGGATCAAGTAAATTATTATATGTAAACAAAATTTTATTGTAAACTTGGCGATTAAAAGTGTGGCCATGAGTTTCTTGCCCGGTGTAACTTTGACATTCATAAGTGTTACCTTGTAACTTAACTTGAATAAATTTATTTTTGATTTTGATTTTGATTACGGATAAATGTGTCTACAATTGGCCTGTACATTCGGTGATATTACTAGTGATCGGAATTAGATGATCTAAGTTCCACACAATACATACAGGAATTATAACTATTGTAAAAATTGACTTTATGTAAAAAGAAAAAGAAATGTATGATACAGTCAACGACATGAGTCGGTCAAAATTTGTTAGATATTTAATTGTCTTATTATCTATATATTAATACGTGAAGCGAAAACTTTGGATCCCTTTTTACGAAAATTGGGCGGACGGAGGAGTATGAAATTTCGCACACTTATAGTTTATACAGAGAAGAAGTGACGAATGCTAACATTTATATAAAATATGCATTAGAAATACATTAAATTAATGAAAAAACACTACACGCACACTACCATGCATTTGACACGCGCAGTCGAAGCGCGTAACTATGGTTACATATATCAATATAATATAATGACATAATATCAGCAATATCTTACAGGCAAACTTTGGTCGAATTTCGAGCACTAGGCGACCGCTAGTAACGATAATTACCTATATAAAAATAGTACATTTAGTGATAGTTATTAGGTGGTAGTGAATGCGACTGCTGTGCATGAGGGTTCGGATCCCGGGTCGGGCCAACAAAAAGTTATTGGGTTTTTCTGTTAAGAAGTCTCAATAGCAGCCCGGCGTTAGGAAGTTGGCGGTGTTAGACACCCCCGTGCCTCGGAAAGCACGTAAAGCCGTTGGTGTTGCGCCTGATCTCTCTTCAGTCGTGTCGGATTACCGTCCCATCGGATCATGAGAGGTAGAAAACAGAGAGTGCACTTGTGTTTGCGCACACACTTGTGCACTATAGTATCTCCTGCGCAAATGGCCTGTCCCCGTTAAGTCTGGCTGCCGTGACCGAAATTCGGTCTGGAGGACATTATTATTATTATAATAATCAATGTGTAACTAGTTATGTCGCTGTATATTGTACAACTTACATCAGAAGTCTGGACATCGACGTCATTATTGCTGTCCCACGCACGGTACAGTTTGCCTGCAGCCACCGCGTAGTCTGACGCCAGCCGTTTTCCGGAAACATCGTGCCAGAAGCAGTGAGCAGCTGAACACACAGTTTACGTAAAGATTAGATTTTGCCTGCGCGTAAATGTAGGTTAGATTACGTTAGTAATAATACTTTTTTCTGGATGAAAGGTACCCTATCTCCTTTTTTGAACCCGTGACAACGTGTATACAAAATTTCATGACGATCGGTCGAATGGTTAAGACGTGAAAGGGCAGCGATAGCTCCGTGGGGAGACCAACAGACTGCAATGCAGAAGGTCTCGGTTTCGAATCCACGTTGCGCACCTCTGACTTTCGGAAGTTATATGTTATTTTCGAAATTATGTGCGCATTGATTGACAATGATCGCCTGCTCCGTGCTTCGGAAAGCATGTTAAGCCGTTGGTCCCGGCTGCCATGAACATCTATGGCAGTCGTTATTGGGAGAGTGTCGACACAAAAGATCCCACTGGGTCCACTGGCACGAAGTGTCGCCGGTCTACACTGACTGGCCCCCACATAAGATAAGATATGATAAGACGTGAACGTGTCCTCTTAATACGCATAGGTATAACTTCGAAAAGTCGGTTATGCGCGCCTTAGGATCGAACTAGCGACCTCTGCGTGGCAGTCCAAAATTGTCCGACTAGGCTATCGCTGCTATAAAATCTGTATAAAGTAATTTAATTACTATGTACCTATAACATTCGCTAAAACGTATAAAAATCCTACTAAGATCATAAATGTGAAAGCTTGTGCGGATGGATAAATGTTTGTTACTCTTTTACGCAATAACTACTGAACCGATTGCGATGAAACTTGGTATGTAGATAGCTGGAGACCTGAATTAACACATAAGCAATTTTTATCTCGATATTCCTATATATTACCAGATATGACAACGTTGTTGGACACGATAGATCCGCCACATATCTGCTTGAATGGAATGCTCTTCTTCTCGTAGATGCCCACGTGCCACGGCAGTTCTCCACGTTTGGCCAGCTCGCCGCCTATCACCAGCTGTTCTCCTTCAGGAGTTACTTGACCACACTCTGAAAAGACCATATGGATTTTACTTTAATCTTTTAGTCATCGCTCGGAATCTAGGCTTAGGCAATGCTATTAAGAAAGAAAAAACATTTACTTAAGTCAGTGAGAAATAAAAGAAAATAAAAAAATATATACAAGAAGGACTTAACAATTAAACCAAGATTAAACAAATGACTTTAAAAATGTAATCAAAATATCATTAAGTCTGATTTTTAGTTATTATGTTATAATTCCTGTGTCGCGGCAGACTTTAGAAACATTTAAACGTTCACCAAGAATATTCAGTCTTGGAGCAACTACTGGATCAAACAAGTTTTTGTCACATGTGGGATTCGAACCTACAGCACTCAGTGTAATGACAGAGGCGAGACAACCACTGAGGACAGTGCAGTAGCACTTTTACTTGCAGTTCGTAGGCTCGTATAGAAGATAAAATAAAAGATCAGAATGAGAACCTTGTCGTTGCCTTATGTGACATTTAGTTATGCCAGACCCTTCTTATACAGAGAATAGGCCCTCTTGGTATAGTGAGAAATACCCCTCCTGAACATACATAGCTGGATCTCTAGATTCCAATACTGGTTCCAGCTGGTTTACAATCATAGAAAGCTATTGTAGTGACTGCACAGACGAAGAAGTTTCGACGACTGACAAGAGATGGCGCTGTATACAATACGCGCTCCGCCATACAAATCTAAATAACGCAAGTGCAATTTAGACAGTGGCTAAGTATATATACAAGTTCCCGACATCAACAGCTGGACCGCGGCCCACCAGGCACGGTCATCCAGCCTGAACCTTCATTTGTGTTGGAGGGTCATCAGACCAAGTTACCCCTTACGCCACGTAGCTATGTACACGTTGCCTGCCACGTCTGAGGCACAGATTAAAAACTTTAAAGTCGATTGCGCGTGACGTGCAGTCTCCATGAAGGTATAAATAAACAATGTTTATCTATCAATCTCGTAGTGTAAGCGGGTGACCAAAATTTATTTATATGTACTGGTGGCAGAGCTGTCACTTTTAATTAATGTTTACTAAAAATGTACTTATCTATATATATTGTGTTCTCTTAAAAATTTTACATATTTACATAATATTGTGAAAGCTATCGTGTTTTTAGAAATAAAGTATGTTTTCTTTCTTCTTCTTTCTTTATTATGAAGCGGAAAGTGTTACATACATATATGCCTATTCCTAAATCTGCTGGTGCATATTTCCCTGCTCTACTTTCGTAATAGCCGAATGACGGCAACAGACACAATGTGAGGCCTCGGACACCGGACATCGCGGCCCCTTACACACACCAATTTTGAACTAACTTCGATCGATTGTCGAAATACTATAGTTATAATTAATTGTAATTATTATCTTTAATAAATTTGTACTAAGTAGATTTTGCGTTTTTTTGCATTGTTCGGTTAAAGCCGTCGTAATTTGGCCATGATTATCGATAATTGATACATACCTGCTTGACATTCAGCAACGTAGTCCCAATACCCGGCAACACACTTCATGAGCGGCTGAACCTTGGTACTAGTGTAGATGGGGCTGTTACACTCTGGGTTTACGGCTGTTCCTGGTGGTAGATACCTCTTGCAGGTAGTGAAGCTAAACTCTGACACCTGGCACATGTACCGGACGCTGTGGTGTGGCTTCAGCTTGCAGAAACCTAAAAGAAATTGGTCTGTTTATTGAGATTGCAAAGAGAAGCGTAATCCCTTGCAAAAGGGTCATTGCAAACGGTTGATTGCAAAGGGAAGCGTAATACTTGGCCAACTGTTGAATGCAAAAAGAAACGTAATCCTTTGCAAACGGTGGATTGCAAACGGTGGATTGCAAACGGTGGATTGCAAACGTTTGATTGCAAATGGTTGATTGCAAACGTTGTAATAGAGGCGTGGTACGCAGTAATCCATGCCTTGTAGTCTGCCTACATGAATGTGACATATACAAGGATAGTCTTAACATAAATAAATCCTAACTAATATATTTTTTTTTTCCTTTATTTATTTTGGGATTTTTATCCATAGGGATATGTCAATCCCATTGTACCTTATAGCTAGATACACACATTAAAATTAAAAGTACACTGTTAGATATAACTAGAGATACAACTATAGATTAGATACTTACTAGAGATTACAACTAAGGATAACATAATCATTGCTGAATTATTTTTATCAAATTACATAGCTTTTTGGCAGCTTCTGACTTCGGATAACTTAAAATACTTTGTATCAGGCCTACATCTTGTAAATTTAAATTTAATTCCTTAACCAATGAATCGCGTTCACTCCTATTTCGAGCACACTCCATTAGCAAATGTTGTACATCTTCAATTTTACTGCATATCGAACAATTGGGCGTATCAGATTTTTTCATTAAGAATGCAAACTTTGCTGATGGATAATGACCGGATCTAAGTCTAAAAGCTAGTTTAACATCATTTCTACTTAACCTTGTATCGTCAAACCAGGGAAACTGTGGGGGCTCGCCTTGTATGGTTCTGTACCATATGCCTTTATCTCTAGATTTTTCCTTAAAATGCGTTACCCAGTCCCTAAACGTCGCTCTCTTAAATGTAGGTATAAATTCCCAATGGTCTGGTCTGTACTCTACAACGGTGCCATTAACAGCTGCTAATCTAGCTACACTGTCCGCCTCCTCGTTTCCTTTTAGGCCTATATGTGCCGGAACCCATTGCAATCTTGTATCTTTACCTTGATTATTTAGTAAAATAATTATCTTTAAGATATTGTAGGCTATCGATGCACCTCTGCCGCCAGAGGCGCATCGAGCCAAATGCTGCAAAGCACTCTTACTGTCCGAGAAAATAACAATTTTTGTAAAATTTTGTTTAAACGCGTAAGATAAGGCTTGGTCAATTGCAATTAGTTCCAATGACATTATGCTTGCCTCACAATTAATTTTAAAGTCACTTCGGTGTTGCAAACTTGGACCATAAAATCCAGCACCGAGACCATGAACACCTTTGGATCCATCCGTAAAAATGTTATGCCATCCATTATATGTATTACTTAATTCTATGTTTACATTATTAATAAGGTTATTGGGTTCATAACAAACTTTTGCAAATTGTATGCTATTTAAATTTAAATTAAAATATTTTCGTGTTTCGATAGCTGTAGTCCAAGTGCCTAAATTAAACGCATTAAGTATTTCAGAGGAGTTCATATTACAGTGTTTTACTTCATTATAAGTTTTAATAAGTAAAGGCTTCCTTTTGTTAGCCCAATAACTAGTGTTAGACTAAGTACACAAATCTGAGATCATGTTAACAGTATCATTGTTATACCAAGATGTAATTTTTAAGCTGTATTTGTAGCCTAAGTACTGTCTCCTCAAAAATAAGGGCATTATATTCAACTCACTTTCCATGACGTGGATCGGAGAACTTCTAATAAAACCTCCTATTATTCTTAAGGCTTGATTTTGCAACATGTCTAGTTTTAGTGTATGTGTTTTTTTTACACTACAGTCATATAGAAACGAACCATAATCCATTTGACTTCTTATTAAACTAATATATAATCTACGCATGTGTTTTGTGTGTAATCCCCATGAGCTACCAGCTAGAATTTTTAAAATATTTAGGAATTTAGAACATTTTTCTACAACTTCATTGATATGTTTACCCCAACGTAGACTTCGGTCCAGCCACATACCTAGGTATTTTGCGCAGTCCGCAAATACTAAGTTTTGCTCATTCATTTTTAATGTGGGCAGTATCCTCCTGTGGCCTCTACTAAAAACGCAATAACTTGATGTAGTTGGGGATAACTCTAAGCCAAGTTCACCTAATGAATCTACTATCGAATTGAGGTCATGTTGCATATACATTTCGCATTTTTTTATTTCTCTGTCTCTAATATACAGAACGTAATCGTCTGCATATTGCGACAGTTTGACATTAATTGGCAATCTACAAATCTTATATGTTATTAAATTGAAAATTAAAGGTGACAGGGGGTCTCCTTGCGCTAAGCCTGTGCTCGTCCGTCTAGTTATGGATAAATTGCTATTATAGTCAAGATTAATTTTCAATTGTCTTTCACTTAAGAACGACCAAATGTAAGCACAGATCTTGGATCCTATATTAAGTTGGTCTAAAATTTTAATAGCTGCATCTATTGAGACATTATTATAGGCGTTTTTAATATCTAGAAAACATGCTAAGGATGTCTAGAATGGACATTTTTTGTCTAACACAAAGTGGGCTCCTTTACAATTAAGGCATTTGAAATTAGTATTTTCACAATTTGCGTGATTGTCACCACATTTGGGGCATATTCTTTTCTTAGTGGGGCAAAACTTTAATATATGACCGAACTGCCAACAGCCCGAACATTGAGTGACAGGGAATATGTAAGCTTCTACATTAAATCGACAATCATATGCTATTACAAAGGAAGGCAAAGTATAACTCTTAAAGCAAATCCTTACTGAATCACTGTCAACCCACTTGCCCTCTGCTGACAAACGTTTAAGCCGTTTAATGGAGATAATCTCTGCATCACATTCTATTATTTTCTGTAACTCTTCCTCACTCAGTTCACTGTCTACACCCTTGACCACTCCGTAGGACATTAACATTTCATTTATCTTCTGGCATCTGTAACCCATTTCGTTTAGTTTCTGGCATTCTAATAATTTACCAGCATTTTCATTTTCTTGAAATTGTATTAGCACTTTATTATAACTTTTATTATATTTAATTATGCTTATACCCTTTATATTTTCTGATCTGAGTAATTTTGCTAATGCCATTTGTTTAGGCAATGTGTCCAATGAAGTTATGCATACTTCATATAATGTGGGTTCTTCTGATTGATCATTTGTATGTATTTTTATTTCTTTCTACCCTCCTACTATTTAACATTTCACCAGATTCACTTCGTATCATTCTTTTATTTTTCCTTCTAACAACAGTAATGAAGTCATCTTCTGCGCTATTATCATCCTCCCTCTCTTTTCTTTTCTCTGCACTTCCTCTTGTCGGTCATCGCTTTCCTTCATAAACACATTGTTATCCTTGTCAGCATGTTCATATTCTCGTTGGTAACCGTCCAAGAATATCGAATTACTGGAATCCTCTCCATCACTATTATTTTCTTCCATGTTATAAATACAATAACGCAACTAAATAAATTATTAAAAGCTCAACAAATTATCACTTACTCGGAACAATACTAAGCGCGTGCGCTTCGTACGCGAGTCACCGGGCGAGTAACTAATATTATAAAAGCGAAAATAAGTTTGTTTGTTTGTTACCTTTTCACGCCTAAACCACTGAACCGATCATCCTGAAATTTTGCATATACGTTGTCAGGTGTACAGAAACGGACATAGGCTACCTTTCATCCCGAAAGAAATTACTGTTCCCGAGGAAAATAACAAAAACGTTCTTATGATAATAGATGGCGCCACCTGTCTTTCGAATTATGATTGAATAATATTATTACAAGCACAGTACAACCCGAATTGATTGTCAAATTCTAAATTAACGCGAGTGAAGCCGCGGGCAAAAGCTAGTTATGAATATTTAAAAAATAGAATATAGAATTCCTTCGCATCACAGTCACAACTGGTAGTGTGGCCAAAACACTAGCAGCATTGACAAGGTTTCAGCTGTTGAGGCATTTTACGGAGTATTCCGCTTTCGGTAGCAATTTTTTCGGTGCCTATGGTTTCGGCACCTAAGCTATTCCACCAAGCAAAAATACCTATTGGTGCTGAAAGTGGAATAGCTTAGGTGCCGAAACCATAGGTGCCGAAAAAATTGCTGCCGAAAGCGGAATACTCCCATTTTACAACGCTGCCTTCACCGGCCATGTATTTTATTCTTTGTATAAGTAAACGTATATAAGTATCCCACTTTTTATTATTAAATACTAGATAGATGTGCCCGCGGTTTCACCCGCGTTTATCGTTACTGCGCCGCCCCTGTGAGTCGTAGCGTGATAAATAGGCTATCCAACGCTAAAAGGATTTTTCAAATCGAATCAGTAGTTCCTGAGATTAGCGCGTTCAAACAAACTCTTCAGCTTTATAATATTAGTATAGATTATGTTTTAAATAACTAAACAACGTATATAAAATGTCTGATGAAAGAATAATACTTACGGATACACTGAGGCATGTTTTGAAACCATCTTCCGTTAATACAGTATATCTGTTCAGAACCGAAAGTGTCTGTTCCTTCTGATGACCCCAGAAACCCAAAACCACGGCGACAGACCACCTTTAGCACGAACGACTCGAAGCTCTGACCAGGAGCCGCGTTTGGGACGTTGGATACTATGTATGTTCCATGTTCAGGGTATGGTGGTAGAACGCATTGGCTTGATGAGCTGTAATCCAGAGAAAGATATAGAAGCATGGCAATATTTTGGCGTTGGTACGAATGAGTCGGATAGCCAAGGCATCTTTTCAATTCAGTTCAAAATCTAGCGAATGTTTGGAAGATTTTAAAGGACTGTTGGCGTAATGGTTTAAGTGTAGTTCGCCTTTGCCATTGCGCCGAGTGTTGTGGGTTCGATATCCCGTGTGGGGGACAAAAACTTATGTTCCAGAAATAGTTGTTACGAGTATGGTTGTTCTTTGTGTCCGTCATTTCAATGTTAGTAAAGATCCTCGTGACACTGGATGTATTCTTAGTGCGAAATTGTCGTTTTCTAAAGAAAAAAGCACGGGAAAAGCACAAAACTCCAGAATTGCTTTATCATACATGATAACGGTAATTTCCGTTTTAAACTGCATTATTGGTTAAAAGGTTTATCTTAATCACAGTTTAATACCATAGAAAATATAGTATATTTTCATTCGTAAAATTCTGTTATAAGTCTATTATGTTCAGCTACTTATGTCGCTGATCGTATCACCCGTTTACAGAATAACGGCGTAGAAAACTCTGTAATAGCGTTTCGCCTAATAAGGAAGACTTCTAAACGCTCACATACTTACCACTGTCCGTATATTGTTTTACATTTAGGCAAATTTTGGGATGCTCGAACTTGGGCGTTACACAATGCTATTTTCATTTTGTCAAACTACTTTATCCGAATTTTAACCCAGGACCACTAATCTATCCCCAGTTTCTTATCTTTTGTCCTATCTTTTATGTCATCAAAATTCGTAAAATTGCGAATATTGACTCTGGTATTGTGCAAGCGTCCATAGACTATTAGCCTAACATTAAAGTTAGTTAGCGCTGGTAAACTCGTTCACAAATTGACAAAAAATTGCGTTCGTTAATCCACAAATAGTTGATCCAAGTAGTGGTTTAAGTGGTCGCATCGCCATAGCTGCTGCGCCAAGTTTTGTGGGTTCTATTCCCACACAGAACAAAAATTTGGGTGATCCTAATTAGCTGTTCATATTTTTATTCAAAAAAGGAAAGAGTCTCAGTGTTCTTTGAGTCTAAATGTTTGACGCCATTGCAACACCTATTGCAAGAGTTGTATTTTTCTTTTTATGAAGTTTCTTACCCTGAAGCCTGGCGTCGATGACGATTCAATGATTGTCCCTGTGGTGTAGGCGGAAAGGCCTCATCACTGCCATTGTGATGACTCAGTACTTCATTGCAATCACTATCACGTGATATACAGGAGCCGTCCAGGCATTGTTTCAAGTTCTCCCTGAAACAAAAATATTATAGAATCGCACCTGCTTGTAGGAAGGGAAAACTACTGCTTTTCAACAGGTATGTTGCATGCACCTCAACATGGCTGCTGAAAAGTAACCGAAATGTCGAAGAAAGTGTAAAATTAAACCTTAATCGATTTTATAATTTAAATAACTTAAATAGAAGTAAACTGTAACTAGTAAAAGTGTTTACCTAAAGTAATTTAAAGTTTCAAAATTACGTATGTAATAAATTCGTATAATATCCGTAAGCTTTAATTTTTTTATTTTTTTTGTTTTGCTCGCTAAAATGACCACACTCCACCTGATGGTAAGCAGTCGTGTGGTCTAAGAGCAGTGGCCTCCACACCGCCCTCATAGCAGCCGAGGCGATGTTGAGGACTCTACTTCGACGGCCTGAGAAGGTGCTTTTTCACGCCCCGCTTAAAGGACCCAGGATTGAAGAAGAAGGAAACACGTGCCTTGGCAGAGAATTCCATGCCTTGGTCGTTCGGCAGAGGTATGAGGACCCAAACTTGTTGGTACGCGCTCTAATCGACTCTAACGTGTAAGGATGGCATCTGTGATCTGAGCCCAGCACGCGTTGTTCTGGATAGGAAAGGGGAGGGCGGGATAAGGTGGAATAACTCTTCAGAGCACTCCCCGTGGTATATTCTGTAGAAACATGCCAATGAGGCAATGTCCTTACGGAGTTGCAGAGGTACTTTAATTTCAATAAAGTAGATACAATTTCGTTACAGAATTCACTTGCGCTAGTAAAAAACAGTGTTGTACGTGCAAGTTACTCCTGTTAAATTATTGATTGAATAGTTTTACATCATCAATCAGATCTGAATATAAAGTGCATGGGTGTGCATGTGCATGTGTGTGCATGTGCATGTGTGTGCGTGTGTGCGTTATGCAGGATTTAACACATTTTTAGAAGAGAGTCTGATATACCTGGTATTACATGCTATCACAGGCTACTGTGACGGTTTTTCATATAAGTTTCATGCTTTTTTGCTACCTTGTTGCCAAGAAAAGTGTATAATAATTATAAATCTTTACCTGCAAAGGGAGTCTTCATTTGTGCTCACACTGCATATGACTGGTGATGAGGCTGTAATGAAAAACAATAGTCATTTTAATTGAATTATATTTTAGAGGATCTTCTACAGCGCTAAGTATGAATTTAAGCTATCCACTCAAACACACAAAAAATGACACTAGAATCTTTTGAGCCTTTAGAAGTTTAATGATATAGACATGACATGTTCAAGAGAATGATATACATCACAACGTTTCTTCATTCGGGCAAAATATAATCGAGAATGACTTTTGAAGTAAAAATGTTTTCTCTACAAATATATTAAGGTCTTTTCAACCTATTTGGAAAGTGAATTCAAACAAAGTCTTCTCTTAAAGGTTATTTACATTATATAAATAAATAATATTATATATTATGTAGGCATAGGTTTAATATCATTGTTAGTAATATAACATTTACAATAAATTTACATTATTAATTTTAAAACTAATTAATCTAATATATGTATATTTAAACAATTTTTTAAATCTTTGTCTTATTTATTGCACATCAAAACATAATATCTACGCTACGAACAGTTAATTTTGACAAATATTCTATGATAAATATATCAAAATTTTACAGTTCGTAGCTGAAACGAGTCGTTTCTTGATACGTATAGGAACTGGCTCTCAGGACAATCACCGCAATTCGTTTTGAAACAAATGTCACATTTTTACTTATGGCAAGGCAAATGCATCATTTATAAGTGGTATAGTCGCTAAAGGAAAACATCGTAAGGAAACCTGTTCTCGAAGATATGTGAAGTCTGTCAACTTCCACTGCCAGCGTGGTTGACTACCTGCCTAACCTTTCTCACACACCCTTCTCTCACCACGCTGTGAGTGGAGGTTGGCAGAATTCACATATCTTCGAGAATATTATGGGGAACTCACAGACATGCAGGCTGCACGATATTTTTTTTTACTGTTAAAGCGGGCGATAGTTATCAGACATAAATTTGAGAAGTCAGAAGTGCCTTGGCATGGAACCTGAGACCACATGCATGGCAGTTGCAAACAATAACGACGCGCCACTGGGGCAGTATGTATGTAACCATTCAGCAAAGCTAAAAATTTTCAAAAAAATGGCTCTGATATATTTCTATATTATGCCATACAATATTCAAATTTTGCGTTTAAGTACATAAAAATTTATTATTTGACCTTCAAAATCACTTCTATACAAATCACGTTTTCAAAATTCCTTGTATATAATTATATACAATTATACATATATATTTGTGAGTTTAATGGCACATATTCCGGTTTTCATTTTCCTGTTCGTATTTGTACAAACTGGCATTTCTAAATTTTATTTTGATTTTATGAATACTACTTTCAATATCTGGTATAGCAGTAATAATATCTACACTGCTTATAAACTGTCACACTGCTGGACATGGTCCTCTTCTCTATGTGAGAAGGATTAGGCCATAGTCCACCATGCTGGCCCAGTGCGGATTGGCAGACTACATTTTGAGAACATAGCGTAGGTTTTGTCACGATGTTTTTCTTCACCGTTAAACCTAGTGATAATTAACTATTTAATTCGCAGATAAATTAAAAACATCAGAGGTTTGGGATTAAATTAGAGACATTTGCGTAGCAGTCCAAAGGTCTCTCGTTAAGCTGTCACTGCTATCCAAATTCTATACAATGTAAGATATACCCAAATTAGTGCCGACCAAGACTACTATACGTATTTTTTGGCAATCAATATAATAAACAACAAACAATATGCAGTTGGAATACTCCTAGATATGACTAAAGCATATGACAGAGTTCAATTTAACATTCTACTGGATAAGTTATATCAAACAGTAATTCGTGGAAAAGCGCACAAATGGTTTGAATTATATTTAAAAAATAGAGAGCAATGCAAGCAAAAAAAATGTTTTGGAGCCGCTCGTTAAGTCCATTCACATTTTTGCATGAGGTAAGCAATGATAATATGTCATCTGCGAATAGAACACATGGTTCCTTTGTAATCTTTGGGAGGTCGTTGATGTAAATTAAAAAATTTTAGCCATTAGATCTGACAAAAAATAATAAATTTATCAATATCACAAGGTAGTGTAATCGGTTGCTTACTTCTTCACTATTGACAGGACGAAGGACGAAGCCGAAGAAATTGGTATCATTGATATAAGTAAGAAGTCTACTTAAAAATAGCCCTGGTATTAATCACTAGGTGACAGAAATTGGTTATTAGGGTTATTCTCCCCTCTAAACGTTGCACATCGCTTTTGGTGATTTTAGGTAATTGATTAGATACACTTAATGGATTTTTATGACTCCGTAGCCTTTTTTAAGGCTTACTTACGAGGTAGATAGCCAAAAACATCAAACGCCACGCATAGGGCATATGTTTGGCCTTGTACATTATTTACACACAAGAGCAAATAGCAATTAAAATAACTTTTATTTTCCAAAAACATTAAAGTTGGTGGCAAATTAGGGATTTTAATGTAAGAGAAAGTGGGGATCGGCAGTTGCATTTAAAAAGCGGTTACGTCATGGTCTGTGTCGTGCATACCCTTTCTGTCGTTTGGCAATTACCCTCCCATCAGATTTAAAACGCTTATATCTTATTTATTGCAAAGTAGATTTCAAAAAATATTTGTATATTGTAGTTTGGATAATGTAACTATTTGAAATAAATATAAAAAAAGGTGAGTCATCTACTCTATTGTCTCACTAATTATCTGTCGGTTTATAGCTAAAGTCGACCAAGTTTGGCATTGAGCAATACGGATACTTGCAACAGTTGCAGGCGGCAGTACCTTAATTATGTAAGCAACGCTTAGTCGAGTCGCCTACGCCGAAGTCAGCTATCGTCAAAACGTACATAAATTAAATTGTAGATTTATCATTCTTGTTCAACATAATGAATGGGTCGATTGACATAACGGAGTTTGTGAACGGAATCGGATTGCGTGATCCATCAGCATTTCTACGCAGATCGCACATCGCTACTGTAAGCACAAGGCAAAATTCATATTTAACTAGAGCGAGCCGAATGTACAACATGACGTGCCAGGATGTATGTAGATATCGACCTTTTCACTACCAGTGTTGCGAAAATGATAAGCACCTTCGGTGGTAAATTTTTTCATGACCAACGCGGCAACAATCGCTTGTTATATAATTATATAATATAGTTGCTGTGTATATATAATTATATTTCCTAATTGTTAAGTTACGTTACCGAAAGGTTATATAATTATGTATACATGAAAACCTATGATTGACCATATTTGGCTATTCATGTTCTAAAAGGCTGTAAGTTTTCCAAAAATTATAATATAAAATAAGTTATTGAGGCCATAAAATATAACAATAGTTAGTTAGTTAGTTAGTTGGACGTGTGTTATTCGAACTTAGCCCCACACTTGGGTCATTGTGCGTAAGTGACCGACGCGAAAAGTTGTTCGGTTACTCATACCATCCCAACTCCGTCCAGAAAGACAAAAGGGGACCGGTGTTGCGCAGTACTTCCTTCATCGTTTCTGGACTATTCAGTAGTCTCGCCCGTTGGTCGCTCACGGTTTCGCAATGCAGCAGCACGTGAGCCGGTGTCTCCTCGGTCTCCATGGAACGTCTACATAAGGGGCTGTCAGTGATGCCGATGTTGAATATGTGTTTGTTGAGTGAGCAGTGGCCTGTTATTATACCTACTAGATGTCGCAGATTTTTCTTGAAGAACGTAGCAGTTTGCGTGACAAGATAATAACAACGTATAGGTTGCCGTGTATCCATATCTATTTTCGCTCCCATTGCAGAACTCACCACGACTGTGTGACCATCTGGAGGCGCTGCGGCAATCACCAGAAACAGGCTTTTCACCAGCGGAGTCGGATTGAGGCAAACCGTAATGTTCGGGCTAGATTTAGCCTAACTATTAATATTATAAATACGTAGGTGAGCTTGTTTGTTACGCTTTCACGCCTTAACTACTCGACCTATCATCATGAAAATATATAAATACATGTTGTCAGGGGGAACAGAAAAGGACATGGGGTACCTTTCATTCAGAAAAAAGTATCTACTGTTACTAGCTTATTTTTTAAGTGGGGGAATGCATCGACGCTTACCCCTCTGCGGGGGCGGGCGGTGGGGTTATGTCGCGCTCGCTGGGGTAAAAGAAAGATGTTGAAATGATAATGGACCTCCTGGAATACCGGCTAAACCTACCACGGTGTTCCTCGACAAAACCGCTATCGGCGGGGTCGCGTGAATCACTTGCACATGCTGTCGCGACCCCGCCGAGGTTTCGGCCCGCCCGTATGCAACGGCAGGCCACTACGCGACAAGACCTATCCATTAGGCACTACGCACTTTAAAGCCCTACTGCCCCCCTCCCCCCTCCTAAAACTGTTATTAACTTAACCTAACCTACATTTACGCGAGTGCCAGGCAGAACCTAGTGCTTAACAAAGCCTAGATTTAATTGCGTTATGAAGTTAATATCGCGTTTACATCTGGTTTTTATCACTAACATGAATCTTCATTGTCTACTTTATGTTATGGCGTTGTATAGCATGTTTTTTATTTAATCAAGGAAGCAAGCAAACTGACCGTCTGAAGGTAAGAGTTAGACATTCGTAGTAGCAATTCGGCGTCTGGAAATGTCGCCAGAAAAAGGCAATAGAATGTAAATGAAATATTGTTTATTACTTACTGCTTTTAACAAATTACAAAGTCTTTACAATTTAAAATACTTTATACGGATTTTGTCGCGTTGTTTATTTTAAAACATTTTATTACATAATTTTAAAACTATAACACACTATTATTATAAGCATAACGACTGCAACACCTTGTAAATAAATGAGCTGTAAATTACTTAATTATAATTTGATGACAATTTATAAGAGTGGCCGTGAGTTTCCTGCACGTATCTTTTCATAGGCTCAACCTTTTGCGTGAACCTAGTAACTAACATTAATGTAAATCCAGTAAATTTAGTAAACTCACTAACCCCTTTGACGTTTATAAATATACTCGTAAGTAAATAAATAAATTATGACTGACTTGACTTGGTAAATTTTATGTCGAACTAGTTGTACCCGCGGCTTTGTCCGCGTGGAATTTAACAATAAGTGTTTTTTCAGTTCGCAGAGATTTTTCTAAAATATAACTTAGCTACTCCTTATTTATTACATTAGCTATCTGCCAGTGAAAGTCTCGTCAAAATCGGTTGAGCCGTTTCAGAGATTTGCCACAACAAACAGACAAAAATTTTAAAATAGATTTTTCATATATGTATCGTTTATACTTTCATATGCATTTAGTAAAAAAAAAATATTTTGACATTACAAACGGACACTTTAATTTTATTTATTTATATAGATGTAATGGAAGTCAGTTAAGTCATATTCATATGAAGTAAGTTATCTCTTAAGACAAATAAATTTATAAAGGCCTACATTTTCCAAGCCAAAGAATTATATTTTCGGTTTATTAGAATATTTTCCTGGTCGCGACCTCGATATCTAATGAACTAATGATATTTGTATGGTAGGAAATGTGACCGGTTTAAAGTCTCTTGTTACGAAACGAACCATTTTTGAAGGCTTCGTAAAAATAAAACATAAATATATATATCACGAATGATATTTCGTTTGATTGTAATATAGCACCGATCAACCTAGGTTCCTTCTATATCTAGTATAGCCCCATTTGTCATATTAAGTATATAAAATAAGCGTGTTACCGCAGCAATATCCTTGTAGTAGTTATGTGTGTATTTAGTTATCGCCTGCTTTAACGGTCAAGAAAAACATCGTGTGCATGTCTGAGAATTTCCATAATGTTCTTGAAAATATGTAAAGTCTGCCAACCGGCAGTGGGCCAGCGTTGTAGCTTATCAACCCCAGCAGTGCGACAGTTTATATAAGGCTGATATTATACATATATACATAATATATACAAAGTTCTTGATAAAGGCCAGGTTAAGAGCTCCTTGAACCGTCGGGCGTGTATGAGGAAGGTGATGAAAGTGAATGAAGCCAGAGAAGTGTGTCAGGATCGTAGCAAATGGAAATCCGTAGTCTCTGCCTACCCCTCTGGGAAACAGGCGTGAATCTATGTATGTATGTATGTATATACAATATACATATACAAATAGATAAAATTGAAGTGTCTGTTTGTAATGTCAAAATAACAGCTTTTTACCTAATGCATATGAAAGTATATAAGGTAACTATACGAAAACATCTATTTTTTAAATTTTGTCTGTCTGTCTGTTTGTTCCGGCTAACCTCCGAAACGGCTGAACCGATTTTGACGGGACTTTCACTGGCAGATAGCTGGTAGGGAGTAACTTAGGCTACTTCGATTTTAGAAAAAAAATAGGGTTCCGCGGGGACAAACACTTTTTAGTTAAAATCTACGCGGACGAAGTCGCAGGTAACAGCTAGTATATTATATTATAGGTATATATATATTACCCCAACTCTAAAATACAAAGAATTTTACAAATCTACTAAAATGTAAAGATACAATCGTTTCAAATCTGATAATAATAATAATAATAATAATCGTTTATTTCTCACCAAAACCGAGATACACATAGGAACATAATCAACGTAACATATAGAACATTAACAATAATATTTCGGTAGAGGATCGCTGGTGCCTGTGGTAGGTATAAGAATACCTGTATTACAGGTCACCAGGTCTCCGCATGGAACCACGTTATACAAACATAAACGAAGACAAAACATAAAAAGGGTAACTAAAAGCTAAAACTAAAAAAAATCAAGAAACTAAAAAGACATGGTTTTATGTGTGTGTATGTGTGTGTGTGTGTGTGTGTGTGTGTGTGTGTGTGTGTGTGTGTGTGTGTGTGTGTGTGTGTGTGTGTGTGTGTGTGTGTGTGTGATTGTGTGATTGTGTGTGTGTGATGTGTGTGTTGTGTGTGTGTGATGCGTGTGTTGTGTGTGTGTGTGTGATGTGTGTGTTGTGGTTTTGTGTGTTTGTGTGCTGTGTGTGCATGTGTGTGAATATGCGTGTGTGTACGTGTGCGCGTATGTGTGTGTGTGTCAGAGGCCGACAGCGCCAATGATTATACCAGAACCGTCAAGAGATCTTCAGTTTCATTATAAGATAGCTTTAGGAGCCATTCAAGAACAGTAATGTTGCATTGATAAGTGTTAAGAGGGTAGATACACAGAAATTTATTAACTTTTTTATATATGTAGGGCCCGAGAAAAATAAAGAATTTACGACTAAAAGACGTTCTAATTTGCGATGACATGACAACTGGATTATTGCGGCGTGTATTTATATTTCCTCGCTTGTAAAGAGTTAGTGCATGTTGCTTAAGAATAGTAGCTTGCACAAATAGTTGCCTGACAGTAGGAACTTGACAATATTCATAGAGCTTAGTTGTAGGAAACAAGCGAGGCTTAAAACAGCATACTTTGAGCACCGCTCTTTGGGCGCGCTCAAGACTTATAATGTTTGTTTTAGCCGCACCGCCCCAGGTGGTGACGCAGTAGCTTAAAATGGATTGACACAAAGATTGATAGACCATTTTCATTATTTGAGGATCGGCTGAGTGTCGTAGTTCTCTAAATACATAAATAAGTTTACGTGTTCTACTTGACAAATACTCAATGTGGTCTTTAAAGTTTAAGTTATTGTCGATGACTATACCAAGATACTTTATCGAAGATACTTTTTCAATGCAATAAGACTTGTTACCTATTGCACTGTTTGGTACAGTTGCGGTAATTTGTAGCGAACTGTCTATTTTAATTGGAGCGCGTATATAAAAATCCATTACTTTTGTTTTATTTATATTTATCGTGAGCAGGTTATCAGTAAGCCACTTACTAACCACATCGAATCCCCTTTGAGCTAGATAGTAAGGGTAATTGTTAAACGATAGAAAAGGCATGCACGAGACAAATTATGACGTAACCGCTATTTAAATGCAGCTACCCAAGGGAGATAGCCAGATACTACTATCTCACTTTTTCATATAACCAAAGCCTTAACTACTTAATGTTATAAATGCGAACGTAAGTTTGTTTGACTGTTACACTTTCACGTCTAACTACTCGACCGAACATCACAAAATTTCGCATACAGTTTGTCAGGGGTACAGAGGGCCTTTTATCCAGAAAAATACTGTTCCCGAGTACATTGAGTATTGACAAAATTGAAATAAACGCGACCGAAGCCATGTAATAAATACTAGCTGACCCACGCAACTTCGTTTGCGTCACATAAGAGAATTTACCCCATTTTTGCAACATTTTATATACCTATAGTCTATAGTCTTCCTTAATAAATGGGCTATCCAACACTACAAGAATTTTTCAATTCGAACCAGTAGTTCCTGAGATTATCGCGTTTAACCAAACAAACTCTTCAGCTTTATAATAGATTGGTACTTAATGGTACTCACGAGTTTATACACGTATAATTATTAGTTCATTAAAGGGATGAAACCTATAACATTCCATCTTTGATTTCTTTTGCTTGCTCCACGAGAATATTGTCCCTAGTATCGCTTACCATAAGGCGAGCCTCTTGGACTTGCTTTTAGTCTTTCCTTTTGCCGTTGGGTTTTGTTTGTCCAACTTTTTGTATTTATAAGAGAATTAAAAGATTTTGGATTAAATTATCAAAATAACTATTACAATTTAATAGTAATAAGGATATCAAACCTAGGTAAGAAAACGGCAATTTCATAGAAACCTATTTATTGTAATTATTTCTACGAAATCGTTTGTGTGGCAATTAGTTCAGTAGTCACGAAGACATTGTAGTTTGATAATTACAATTACTTACATAAGCGTATTCCCAGTAATCTATATAAAAAGAAAATATTTGTTTGTTTGTAATCGAAAATCTCTGAAAATACCGAACTGATTTTTATAATTCTCTTACTATTAGAAAGCTACTTTATCCAGAATTAACAATAGCTATATAACATCGTGGTACGAGCCACGGAGCTAGAACACATAAACGTGGTAAAAACCGCGGGAAAAGCTGTGGATATATAATTTTGTAAAATTTGGTTTATCTCGACAGAGAACCAATTAAATGTAATTCTTGACCTTGAATAATAAGTAATGTCGTTCAGAACGTACAATAATTAACCAGCAGTGATGAACGCTGCTTTGTATAAAACTCCTAGCTAATTAGAGGTCAAGTTCTATCTCATAATCTTGTTAAGATTTTGAAACAGGTTATGGGTTATACACATCGCAGAACCAGTGGCCGTTGGGGCAGAAAGGTTCTGGAGTTGAGCCGCGGTCGCGGGAAGCAATTGGATGCGGGTAACCAAAGACCGGTCTGTGTGGAAAACTTTGGGAGAGGACTATGTCCAGCAGTAGACGTCTTTTGGCTGACATGATGTTGATGTCGGTTATGAGTGTATAATGTTTTATTAAATTCGGCCTCGATGGCGTAGTGGTTAGTGTATCCGACTGCCACGCCCGAGGTCGCGGGTTCGATTCCCGCACAAGTCAAACATTTGTGTGCATTAACATGGATGTTTGTCTTGGTCTGGGTGTTTCTATGTATAATATGTATGTATTTACAAAAAATAAAAGTATGTATGTATGTTTATCCATTGTCTAGTACCCATAGCACAAGCTCTGCTTAGTTTGGGCTAGATGGTGTTGTGTGTATGTGGTAGAATATTATTATATTATATTAAATAACTAGGTTTTGCCCGCTTCGCTTATGTTAGTAACAGTATTTGTTCTTTTTAAATAAAATATAGCCTATATTACTCGGTGAGATAATACAGCTTTCTAAAGGTGACAGAATTTCAAAATCAAAATCGGTTGAGTAGTTTTTGAGTTAAATCGCAACAAACAAATTTGCAAAATAACAAATTTTCTCTCTTTTTAACATTAGTATAGATGTGAAGCAGTTTTCATCCGAAGCGGGATTGGACAGACAAAATTCTATGAGTATTTAACTTGGGCGCTTTTCTATACTTAGGTAGTAATATTTAGCATTTTGCCTCAACTAATGTTTACCATATGCATAAATAGGTACCTATTTAAATAATATTTAGTACTAATTACGTCCGCTTACAATTTTATATGAACATATAAATTACATAGTATGCATGGTGTGGGAGATATCATTCTTATGCATAGACAAATGGGTTTTCCTCGCACGCAAGTGTCTACGGTTTAATATACCTAACTAACGTAACTGTTATAAAAATTATCTGCCATTTATATCTTTCATGTTATGTTAATGAGTCATATAAGTATATTTAGATATAATATAAAAACCTTTGTGTAAGGCTCAGCGATAGCCTGTTGGGCCCTCGCATAGTTTTCGGGTTCGATCCCAAGGATAGCTCTGATTTTTCGAAGCTATATCCGTATTAATTAGATGAAGAGGGTCGGTATACACACTAAAAACCTGGGGTGAACGGTCCCTCCGCCGACGGGGTGGGGCGGGATGGGGTCGCGGTAGCAATAACCATCCCGCTCCGGCGGTAACGGTAACGTGGTGGACCTAAACTTAACCCTACTCACACTGAGAACAGGTCCGTACTTCGCAGTGGGATAGTTTCATATACAAGGTTGCTATTTTTAATAAATATGGCCTTGAATTTCAGAATTACGATTAAGGAACTTTCCTCACGACTCGGTGCTGTAACCAGGAGTCAAAGCAGCATCGTAGCTATGACGCAGTGTGATGTCGTCACAGTCAAACGGTACAGCATAGTACTACCGCAATTTGTAATGAGATGCTTCGAGAATTATTCATCAACCGAATACCGCATCGGCTGTGGCATCACCGCCTCCCCACACCGTATGCACCACACGGCAACGTACCTTTTGCGTATTTTATTGTTATTATAAAGACAACTTCGCAGTAAGAATTATTCCTTTGTAGCTGGGGACACTAACATTCAATCAAATGAAACAAAGAACATCTACATTCAGAACAATCATATGAATTATACGAATTCTTGTCCTATTTGGCGAGACAACTACTTACATTATTATGCCATCCGTGTAGGTTATGGCGCCACACTGTCTTTTGGTTACGAGGACGCGTAGTGACGTGGGCAGGATGGTAGCCATTCGGACGCACCTATTTTGCGATAAAAACCAGACAGAGGCTTTAAAGTAACCCAAAGGTCAAGAAGATAGCTGCCAATAAGTGAAGGAAGCGACAGGTGAAGTTTGTCCTATCGCAGCCCGTGGCGTTATTGTCACCTGTTGCTGCGCAAGCAGCTGAGATGGCACTGGAGAGTTCTCGGAGTGGAGAGACTTGAGCAGCCGTCACTGACTGCTCAGAAAACAGGCGACACTACTGGGCCTATCTACCTCGGCTATCACACTCACTCTGCCTTTAGGCTCAGGGACCATACTAGTCGAGGAGATATTGGTCGCGACAGCAAATTGGTTTTACAAGAGGTCGGTATCACCGAAGGTGTCTGCGATAAGAGGGCCATAGGATCTCCCCCGAGGGCTTAAAGAAGGTTCGTCGTAGATGACCAGTCTACGTTAAAATTAGCCGCCATGGTCGAAATTCGGTCTGGAGGATACTAAGTATAGAGAAAAGGTTATGTAATTATTTATTTACAATAGGTACGCGCCATCGCGTGTTGTGATGTCACGTCGCGATAATACACAGTCATATTGCGTATGTGGCTTGCTTATTATGTATGTTTATCTAATACTAGATTTTGCTCACGGCTCCGCTCGATCAGGAACAGTATCTTCCTGGATGAATATCTTTTTCTGTGCCCCTGACAAACTGTATGCGGCATTTCATGATGAACGGTCGCGTAGTTAAGGCATGAAAGCCTAACAAACACACAAATCACATTCGCATTATTGCCGTGGCCTCGCTCGCGTAGATCGTTGTATCAATTTTCTTCCCTTGGTAACAGTACTTTTTCTGGATGAAATATACACTACGTCCTATTTTGTCAGGGGTACAGAAATATGTACGTCTGACAATTTGGGGTTAATCCCATTCGCCACCCCCAGCATTGCCCCATTCGGTGGCGAAAGGGACATTTTCCAAAAAAATATCTCATTCGCCACCGGGGGTGACGCCTCCAGTGGCGATATTTGTTTTGGGTTAGTCCCATTCGCCACCCCCAGCATTGCCCCCTCCGGTGGCGAAAGGAACATTTTCCAAAAAAAAAATATTCCGTTCGCCACCGGGGGTGACGCCTCTAATGATTCGCCTCCAGATTCTTTACATTGAAAATATCCCTTTCGCCACCAGAGGAAGGAATGCTGGGGGTGACGACTGGGATTAAAATCATCTCAGTCGCCACCCCCGGTGGCGAATGGGATATGTTTTTTTTGGAAAATGTCCCATTCGCCACCGGCGGCAATACTGGGAGTGGCGACTGGGACTAATCCGACAATTTGTATACAAGATTTCATAATGATCGATCAAGAAGTTAAGACGTCAAAGCATAGCTAATAAACTCACATCTGCATTTATAATATTAGTTAGGATTCCCGTGGCTGATAATGTGATAATTTATAACCTATGTGTTGACCCGGACATGTGGAGTATAACATAATATAATCATTTTGATGCTATTGTTTGGTAAAGACATCATACGTGAATGACTGTATCGACTTGGCAATGTTCTTTGAATATTCGTAAAAGCCCGAATAAGTTCTTTACGGTAAGAATAGTTGGGAAATTTGCAGGAGGTAAAACCGAAAGTCCTTTTGTCTTAAATTTGAATAAAACATCCTCAGACGGATCAGCTAATGCATCTTAAACATTGTGCAACTGATCCATTCCGAGACCAGGTGATGTCCGTTGTTTGAAAGTTTGTAAGTTCCTCGCGACATAGGATATTTTTAACCGACTTCCAAAAAAGGAGGAGGTTCTCAATTCAGATGTTTGTATGTTTTTTTTTATGTATGTTCGGGCATAACTCCGTCAAATATAGACGGTTTTGCAAAATTATTTTTTTATTCGAAAATGGTTTATTCCGAAATGGTCCCATTTAAGTTTCATATAGATCTGATGATGGGTTTCGGAGACAGACAACGGAACTCTTCAAAAAATGACAGCAAATCAAACGCAATCGCTGCTTTCGCATAAATATGGATTGTTTACGCAATCACACATGATAATATCACGTCTGTATTCTCGAAAGGGTTACGCAAAATGTTTCAGTATATCAGGGTACCACATTTCCTAACAAAGTTAGTAGTAGTTACATATTTTTTCGCGACTAGAAGCTAGTTGTAGCACATAGTACCTACTCGTATTCAAGTTTGATTTATACATAAATGTATTATTTCATTAACTGTCGACACTGGTCGACCGATCAAAGGTTAAGCTACGCTTGGCGCGGTCGGTCCATGGATGACAATACCTACGTATAAAATTTTATCACTAAAAATATAAAAATAAAAAACTTTTTAACAAAAAAGAAACCAACTTCCAAAAACTCCCTATTAGCCCTAAAAAGTATAAAATAATACTAAATCGAATCTACTTAATCTTGAAAAGCTAACCTATATAACCTAACCTACCTAACCTATAACAAAATTTAACAATTTTTGGAGTCGGTGCCAAGCCCAACACGATAGATGACAACAATACTAATACGATAAGTTAAAAGATAGTTATATGTTTTTAATTATGTATTTAATTACATAAGTACACTGTGTAACAAAGTTAGCAGAATGATTTTATGCTCAGATTGGAGATACTTAGCTTGGCACCGACTCCAAAAATTGTTAAATTTTGTTATAGGTTAGGTAGGTTAGGTTATATAGGTTAGATTTTCAAGATTAAGAAGATTTGATTTAGTATTATTTTATACTTTTTAGGGCTAATAGGGAGTTTTTGGAAGTTGGTTTCTTTTTTGTTAAAAAGTTTTTTATTTTTTCTGTGTGGGAATTGTCTTTAAAATACATTCGAATGTTGTAGGTATAGAAACTAAAGTAATAATACTTTAAGTATATTTAGATACTATTATATTATAGCGCAAAAACGCCCTGTAAAAAAATTGTAAATAAATAATTGAATTATTTTGCATACATCGAATTAATCTAATAATAATCGAATTATAGTATTCGAAGTCGAATTTAAATAATTTATAAAATATTTAATATTTATCGGTGATATTGACACATCGAAATGTATCATCGTTTCTACTTTAGAGTAGTGAAAGGTATATCAAGTACTTAAACGTTAATACAAGGTCCCAAAGCCGCTAAACCTACGTCATTCAGCACAGCTATTTTCCTACAGTACCTACATATAATTATATGTAATATATACGTAAGCAACGTATATATACACGCTAGTTTGTAAGTGGGCCATTATTTTTCCTCGGAGGAAACTAGCCTCTAGTTAAAGACAGCTACAGTAGGAGACCGTTGAACAGCCGCGCAGACGTCTCGAGATAGATCTCAAACCTCAAGGTTCTGACTATGCGTATTAAATATTTTACGGCGAAGAAAAACATTTTTTTTTATATACCTACTGCGCTCATACAATGTAATCCTAATCCTAATCCTAACTTCCTAACTAATCCCTACTTAATAATATTATAAATTCGAAAGTAACTCTGTCTGTCTGTCTGTCTGTTACCTTTTCACGACTAAACCACTCAACCAATTTAGATGAAATTTGGTACAGATATAGTTTAAAACCTGGGGAAGGACATAGGCTACTTTTTGTTGATGTAGGTACCACGCGGGTGGAGCCGCGCGCAAAAGCTAGTAATATTATAAATTCGAAAGTAACTCTGTCTGTCTGTCTGTTACCTTTTCACGACTAAACCACTCAACCAATTTAGATGAAATTTGGTACAGATATAGTTTAAAACCTGGGGAAGGACATAGGCTACTTTTTATTGATGTAGGTACCACGCGAGTGGAGCCGCGCGCAAAAGCTAGTAATATTATAAAAGCGAAAATGAGTTTGTTTGTTTGTTACCTTATCACGCCTAAACGACTAAACCGATCATCCTGAAATGTTGCATATATGTTGTCAGGTGTACAGAAACGGACATAGGCTACCTTTCATCCCGAAAAAAATTACTGTTCCCGAGGAAAACAACAATAACGTTCTTATGATAATAGATGGCGCCACGTGTCTTTCGAATCATGATTGAATTATATTATTGAATTATACAATCCCGAATTGATTGTCAAATTCTAAATTAACGCGAGCGAAGCCGCGGGCAAAAGCTACTACAATATAAAACAACAATTACATTTTCTATAAAATTACAAGACTGCTTATTACTCATGTCTAATATATGTAGTTCGTCTGCACAAATCGGCGACTGTCATGTCACTATCTAAACACATATGTACATAATATATTATTATGATCATTGCGAGTAAATCTGTATATCTGAGATGTCAACATAATGTTTTTAAAGATACGAGATATCTGCTTATCCGCACTAGCCGAGCGTGGTGCACGATGGCCTTATACTTCTCACAATAAGAAGAGTTCCTTGTCCAGTGTATGTACAGAGCTGATATTATTATTTAAGCCTATGGTCGATTAGGCTGCTTACAACTCTGCTTAATCACGTAAAATCTAATCCTTCCTAATTAATATTATAAATGTGAACGTAAGTTTGTGTGTTTGTTTATAACACTTTCACGCCTTTACTACTCGACCGATTATCATGAAATTTCGCGTGCACATTGTCAAGGGTACACAAAAGTACATACGAGTAGATTACCTTTCATCTGGCAAAGTACTGTTTTCAAGCGTAGCCACAGGTAAAAGCTAGCAATAAATAATACTTAATTACATATATCTAATCTTGCGTCTCTGAGTTCTAAGTCACTTTTTATCTGGTCAGACGATATCTCAAAGTCAGCTAAAGTCATAGGTTATGAGGAGTTGTAGTTTAGTTATTAATAGTACATATTACATAGTATAAGTAAGTCTAATGTTTACATAAAGATTACATAAAGAAGCATGAGAGCAGAATAAATGCTGTAGAAATGAGAGCGTTGAGAAGCATATGTGGTGTGACTCTGAAAGATAGAATAAGAAATAGTGTGATTAGAGAGAGATGCGGCATGAAAGTGGATATAGTTACAAGAATAGAAAAGGGTATGTTAAGCTGGTTTGGACATGTAGAAAGAATGGACGAGGAAAGACTGACTAAGAAAGTTTATAAGGCTAGTGTGAATGGAACAGTCGCAAGAGGAAAACCTAGGCGAACGTTTCTCGACCAGATCGGAGGCGTTCTGGACAAAGGCCAGGTTAAGAGCTCCTTGAACCGACGGGCGTGTATGAGGAATGTGATGAAAGTGAATGAAGCCAGAGAAGTGTGTCAGGATCGTAGCAAATGGAAATCCGTAGTCTCTGCCTACCCCTCTGGGAAACAGGTGTGAATCTATGTATGTATGTAAAGATTACATGAGGAAATTAAACTATTTTATACGGATTTTATCTCGGCCGACATAGTATCGTCCCCAAATGGTTAGGCAGTAGTGTGTGACTTGTGCGTACGTGCCGGGGCGTCGCCCAGGAGTCGTCGTCCACAGGCATTTCTTGCCTGCGTTCGGCACTGCTGGGTGGCTCGCTGATGTAGTTTCAGTTCCAGCGACTCACCCACCATCCAAATCTGTGAGTTGGCACACCGCGGTTTAGTCGGTAGTACCCGTGACTTTCTCTCTTTTCCCGGGTGAGCCCGACATAACCTCTGCTCCCCTTTTCCGCGGCGAGATATGCGTCAATGCATTCCCACACATTTAAATAAACAAATAGCTTAAAATGTGGCACTCGGAGACTGCCGCGGTAAAGCTATTGCATAGCATTTTTTATCAACTTATGCAATTATAATTATTTATTAAATTATTAAAATGGTCTATAATATAAATTTAAAAAAATATGGATAGAATTACTATATTCGATAAACAAAATGATTAAGTCTGTTTTAAAAAATTATGAGCTCAATAAAAGATACCTAAATTTAATAGGTACTACAATATTTATATTTTAGTTTAAATATTTTAATTCATGAAATTACTATTATTTTTGAAAAAATATTGATTAAAAGAAAATTATTATTAAGTTAAATAAAAACAAAAATATTTAATTGACCATTTTTTTAGAATTGATTATTAATATGAATAATATATTTCATATTAAATGGTATTTCTATCGAATTTGAAAATAACAACGTTTCGTTGGATACTTTGCAACTAGCCTGTATATGAGTTAACTTATAGTCATTTAAAAAAATATATACTTTTAATTCTATTCTGTGGCCAACTTCAACATATAGCATTTGTGTCACAGTGATGCGCGCGCATCTTAAAATTTCACTCTCATCATTTTTTCATAACGCGCCTAAAGAAGTATAACTTCAAAAAGTATCACCGCTGTGCCGGTCGGAGTGGGGGGTGTTAGGTTATTTTCGTTACGGAATTTCTGGATTCGGTCTCCACGCTCAAGGCCCGCGATAGAAGCTATGCAATAGCTTAAAAGAAAAAGCGTATGCATCCACATTTTGCCAGCTTTAGTTTTATGTTGCATGGTGTGCGAGGTGAGATCATTGCCATGTACCGTGTACCAGGCAGAGTTTCAGATTCTGAGTTGTTACGGAGAATTTCCTGATTATAAAATACTAGTTTTCACCCGCGGCTTCGCTCGCGTAAATGTAGGTTAGGTTAAGTTAGGTTTGTAACAGTTATTTTTTCTGGATGAAAGGTACCCTATGTCCTATTCTGTACCCCTGACAACGTGTATGCAAAATTTCATGTTGATCTGTTGAGTAGTTAAGGCGTGAAAGCGTAACAAACAAACAAACTCATTTTCGCATTTATAATATTAGTTAGGATGTAGACTTTCTCCTAACCAAAAATAGAACCCCCTCATGTGAAGTGCTTGGCCATAGTTCACCACCCTGGCCCAGTGTGGATTGGCAGACATCACAAATCTTTAAGAATAATATGGAGAACTCTAAGACATGCAAGTTTCCCACGGTATTGTCCTTCACCGATAAAGCGAACGATAATTTAATTAAATATTTACTATGCACATAACTTTAAAAACTCGACCTCTACGTGGCAGTGGAACGCGAACGGTCTCTCACTAGGCAATCGCTGATATTACTACCAAAACTACACACAACACCATCTAGCCCAAACTAAGCAGAGCTTGTACTATGGGTACTAGACAATGGATAAACATACATATATACTTTTTTTTATTGTAAATACATACATATTATACATAGAAACACCCAGACCAAGACAAACATCAATGTTCGTGCACACAAATGTTTGACTTGTGCGGGAATCGAACCCGCGACCTCAGACGTGGCAGTCGGTTACACTAACCACTACGCCATCGAGGCCGTCACATATACTTCAATATAATTTATTTTCTGTTTTCTGAGTTCAGTGTTACATAATATTGTCTTACGTTTACGTAAATGTTGTAAATTGTAATTAAACTTTACGTTTCGGTTGCTTTTCAGCAGCATTGTTCTTCTCGTGAACATAGGAAGTGAAAAGCAACCGAAACGTCGGAGAAAGTGTAAACTTAACACATTCAATGCGGCAACAAATTTTGCTTTCACTAGCCAGAATCGGCTCATATTTAACGTAAACGCCGATCGGCGTCAGCAGCACTTGATGAAATAAAAAGAACAAAATATCTAAAAACTACTCATATCAGGCATTTCATTAGTAAATTCCAAATACATTTGTTGTTTTATTAATATAATATCTTTAAATTTGGGTAAAATATAAAACAACTATACATGATACCGATCGGCGTCCTCCGAATCTGAGTATGAAAAAATAAGACGCCGATCGGCGTCCGCCGCATTGAATGGGTTAAATCTTAATAATTTAATGATTCAAATAGCTTAAATAGAAGTAAACAAGTAACAATGTTTAGCATAAGTAAGTTTAGAGTTTCAAAATTATGTAAAAATTGTTTTTTAAAAGTAAATAACGCTGTAAAATCCGTATATATAAAGTACATAGCTTAATTTCATTTTTAAATGTCAACTAATATTATTGTTGTTTTTGTGGTAGCAAAAAGAAGAACCATCGCCGAAATTTCCAGTCAATTGCCATTTGGCTGATTGCCCGTCTATTCATTAATTGAGATTTTCTATAAATTAGCGGTCGCCTAGTGCTCGAAATTCGATCAAAGTTTGCCTGTAAGATATTGCTGATATAATATAATATGTCATTATATATTGATATATGTAACCATAGTTACGCGCTTCGACTGCGTGTGTGTAATGCATGGTTGTGTGCGTGTAGTGTTTTTTCATTAATTTAATGTATTTCTAATGCATACTTTATATAAATATTAGGATTCGCCCCTCCTTCTCCATATAAACTTTAACTGAGCCAAATTTCATACTCCTCCGTCCGCGCAACTGTCGTAAAAAGGGGTACAAAGTAATTTGCTTCACGTCAGTGCCGGATTAAGCAAGCGCGGGGCCCGTAGCAAATTCTTTCGGGTAAGAGTGCTTGCATACGTCAGACTTTTTGTAGAGCTGATTATTGGGCCGACTGAAATTCTACACATTTATACGAGCGACATTTTGTAGAACTTGTGCTGGTTGTGCGTTTACCGTATGAAATTCGGTGTTTTATTTACGCTAAGGAAATAGTCGGTTCCCGATTGTCTGACGTGGATTTTCTTAGTAGCAAAAGTTGTAACATTTCACGTTTTTGTGACATCAAGTAAATTCAATATACCACATCTTAAGTAATAAGTTTCACTCAAAAAATTACGCTCAGGCAGAGATGAGTGGGCTTAAATATGCGGGGCCCCCTTTCGCGCGGGGTCCGTAGCAATTACTACTCTTGTTACATGGTTAAGCCGGCACTGCTTCACGTATTAATATTATATAGATTCTCTTTCCACTGATACGCGGCGTTGGCAGATTCGTCGGTAATCCATGATCTGCTAATTGAGAAAAAGGGCAGTTTAGAATTTTTCAATTTATTCAGTCCAACTTATTACTTGGAAAAAGTAAACCAAAGAATTAAGTACCTAAGGTATTTTGGTTTTTAAAATCTACCATAAATCAGCGAAATATGTGAACATCTTTTATCATGTACATTTTGAACAACTTACTAACACGTTTCATGCAAATAAATAAATAATCATTCCATTTCGTTTTATAAAATATATAAATTATTTTAGTATAATAGTGTTTACACAGTGCTCGAAATACGACATTCATTAATCGTTATTGAATACTTGAGGAAAACATATATGAATATATTACATTTCTAACATATATTTTCTACTCTTTTACATTTGTTCGTCAATACTAAACAAAAAAATAAAAGAAAATCAGTAAATAGATATTAAAACCACTGATTTTCTTTTTTAAATTAAAATTAAAAGATAAGACAGTAAGTTCAGTATATTGGTGAAGTGTTTTATTATTACCTATCTATATAAAAAGCTAATTGTTCCCACTTCTTTTTATTCATAACTAGCTTTTGCCCGCGGCTTCGCTCGCGTTAATTTAGAATTTAACAATCAATTCGGGTTGTACTCTCCCTGTTGTAATAATATAATTCAATCATGATTCGAAAGACATGTGGCGCCATCTATTATCATAAGAACGTTATTGTTGTTTTTCTCGGGAACAGTCATTTTTTCGGGATGAAAGGTAGCCTTTGTCCGTTTCTGTACACCTGACAACGTGTATGCCAAATTTCATGTTGATCGGTTGAGTAGTTAAGGCGTGAAATCGTAATAAACAAACAAACAAACTCATTTTCGCATTTATAATATTAGTAAGGATTAGTAAGGATACTAAAGGTTGCAAATAGCTACAAAACAAAATGAAAGAAAATCGGTTGACAAACAAAGGAGAAAATTTTATTGAACTGTTTTGTCTGTATACATAGAACATAGTTATACTTATACATGTTATACGTAGAGCCATGCCTAAAATACTTATCCTAACTAATATTATAAAAGCGAAAATGAGTTTGTTTGTTTGTTACCTTTTCACGCCTAAACCACTGAACCGATCATCCTGAAATTTTGCATATACGTTGACAGGTGTACAGAAACGGACATTGGCTACCTTTCAAAAAATTACTGTTCCCGAGGAAAACAATAATAACGTTCTTATGATAATAGATGGCGCCCTTTCGAATCATGATTGAATTATATTATTATAAGTAGAGTATAACCCGAATTGATTGTCAAATTCTAAATTAACGCGAGCGAAGCCACGGGCAAAAGCTAGTCCTTAATAAAGCTGTTTTTTCGTCTATGATTGATTGATTGTAAAATTAGTTTTAATATTTAATACTGTTTGAAACACTATTTTTTCCTATCAGTTCCTTATTTATTTAGACGAATACATTGACCTCTAAAATGTATAGTGAAGGTACTGTTAAAATCTTTAATCATTTAAATAACGGCATACAGCTGTCATCTGACTTAAAACTACATGTTGATGTATGTATGTATATTTTTTAGCGATTATTAATCAATGAGGATAATATCTCACCTAAAACAGAACTTGGCTGTGCCATATTTTTGTAGAAAAAGTTTTAAAAACATCGGCACAAGTGTATCAAGATACGAATCTTGAGAAGGTGGTTTAGCCTCTTAACAACATCATATTCCATAACCAAGACTGGTCTTTTCAGCAAGACTCACACCGGATCTACCCAAGTGTGGTTGGCAACGAACGTCTCGGATTTCATGTTCTCATGATCTTAATCAGATGGTTTATGATTTATGGTCAGTTTTAGAGAGTATAGCATGCTCTAAACGCCATGATAATTTGGAGTCCCTAAAACAATCCATAAGATTGGTAGTGAAGAATTTTTACATGAAGAGAGTGCGTGTTTCTCTTGATAACTGACCTCAACGTTTAAAAGACTGTATTAAAGCTAATGGAGATCATTTTGAATGAGCTTCATATATATTTAAATTTTATAATAATATTAATATATAAACTGACACACATGACAGTAATAAATGTATATGCAATAGAATAAATAAGATTTTTCCTTGTCATAATATTTATGGCAAGACTTGGTATATTTTACAGTTAGGGGTTATTTTAATAGTAGCCTGTCCGGTTGTTCGTAATTACCAGGTGAAATAAGTATATAAGACTTCTTGAGCTCGGTTTTGTGTTCTTCTTTTGCAAGAAATTATACCTGTTTTGCGGGCGACAATCCTAATTAATATTATAAAAGCGAAAATGAGTTTATTTGTTTGTTACCTTTTCACGCCTAAACCACTGAACCGATCATCCTGAAATTTCGCATATACATTGTCAGGTGTACAGAAATAGATATAGGCTACGTTTCATCCCGAAAAAATTACTGTTCCCAAGGAAAACAATAATAACGTTCTTATGATAATAGATGGCGCCACGTGTCTTTCGAATCATGATTGAATTATATTATTACAAGCACATTATAACCCGAATCGATTGTCAAATTCTAAATTAACGCGAGCGAAGCCGCGGGCAATAGCTAGTATTAAAATAAAGGACACAAATGATCCTGAGTACAGATTTGGTACAATGATTTGTGGATCAGATACATTTAGAAGAAGCCCATCTAACTTATTTTTTTTACTTTACGAACTGAAATCTTTAAATCGTAGAAGCGGTAATAGACAAGTAACAGAAAAACCACTCACGTCATTAGTTGTGACGTAACTCCTAGGCGCGGGCGGGAGTTAGCGAGATACCCCAAATTATTCTCATGGCCAAATTTAAAATATTAATTACTCGTTCATTATGCAACTGATTTAAATGCTGTTTTTGCAGAAAAGTTACGTTAGACAGCAATTTATATTTTAAACTTGGGTATGAAAATGGCTCGTATATCGCTACTCTCACACAGCTGCTAAGTGCAGCAGAATTAAATAGCAGTTAAATATGTCGCAGTTTGTATCACTTCTATAATTTGACAATTATCCTTACTACCCGGTTTGAAAAGGTTTTACCTTATTTATTTTTGACTAGGCTTTAAAATTCTTAGTACCTATATTAAATTAAAAACAATGGGTTTCTTTACTTTCAAGTTTTAACATGTATATACACATTTTTTATTATTTCCTTTATATACAAATGGCTAACTGAAAATAATTTCTACAGTCTCAAAGATTTTTTTGATTTTAAATTGTGATAGTTGCATAATTATCTAAAATTTGCATGCTATGTAACCGTGGCAAAACATGTATGTGCTTTATTAAATTATAAGATCATTGTATACCGTGTTTTTTGGCAAATAAATATATTATTATTATTATTATTATTCCTTTCGATATTGAACTATAACACAAATAGTTTAAGACTTCAATTAAAGTCAGTTTTAAATTTAAATTGCCAAACTACTGAACAAGAATACAACAAGCAGACTTCTGTTTGAGACTTGGTCTTTATTACGCTACAAAATGCATAATAAAAAGCATCGTATGTGTTGCCAGGACACGGGCCACCTGTTTGCCAAGTTTAATTTAAACAAGTATTGAAACATCCACGTTTATAATACTACTTTTCTTGTCGAGGATTCTTGTACCCTTCGTGTATGTATACTAAGACAAACGTATACTAATAGTTAATCAAATACAAGGTCTATCAGTGTGTCAAGTTTCAATCGAATCAGTTCAACAGTTTTTAGTTTGTTGGACATCAAATATTCAAATATCTGTAAAGATAAAAAACCATAAACTATTATTATAAACGTAAATTTATAATAATAGATTTTGACCAAGGATTCGTATATCCCATGGGTCTCGAGACAAAATGTACCCTAATTGTTAATTCAGAAATGCTCTATATATGTACATATGTTTTTTTTTTTTTTTTTTTTTTTTTTTTTTTTTATTTTGCTCGTCAAAATGACCACACTCCACCTGATGGTAAGCAGTCGTGTGGTCTAAGAGCAGTGGCCTCCACATCGCCCCCACAGTAGCCGAGGCGATGTTGAGGTCTCTACTTTGACGGCCTGAGAAGATGCTTTTTCACGCCCCGCTTAAAGAACCCAGGATTGAAGGAAGAAGGAAACACGTGCCTTGGCAGAGAATTCCATGCCTTGGTCGTTCGGCAGAGATATGAGGACCCAAACTTTTTGGTACGCGCTCTAATCGACTCTACCGTGTAAGGATGGCATCTGAGCCCAGCACGCGTTGTTCTGGATAGGAAAGGGGAGGGCGGGATAAGGTGGAATAACTCTTCAGAGCACTCCCCGTGGTATATTCTGTAGAAACATGCCAATGAGGCAATGTCTCTACGGAGTTGCAGAGGTTCCAGTGAACTCGTGACCTCTGGATCTCCGATGATACGGACAGCCCGCCGCTGTAACCGGTCGAGAGCGTCCAGCAAGTACTGTGCGGAGCCATCCCAAAGATGAGAACAGTACTCCACGCAAGGGCGCACTTGTGCCTTATACAATAGGCACAGTTGCCCAGGCGTGAAGAACCGCCTCACCCTGTTCAGAACTCCGAGCTTTCGCGAAGCTTGCTTAATGACGCTCTCGATATAGGTTTTCTGGTTAAGGGAGCGGCAAAGATCCATACCTAAGATGGAGAGACTGTCACGTATCACCAGTGGAGTGTTCTTCAGAGAAGGGAGGGGAAGGAACGGAGACTTTTTTGTTGAGAACGCGCATGCCTGGGTCTTCTTGGCGTTGAACTCGACCAAGTTCTTGGCACCCCATTCGTAGATGCGGTCCAAGGTCCGGTCAAGTTCAACGACAAGATTCTGCCTTTTCCCCTCAACCTCAGCCTGTTTGGCCCCAGGATGTCCGAGATATCGCCCATGCACGGTACTGTCGTCCGCATAACAATGTATGTTGCCGAGATTCAACATATCATTGATATGCAGAAGACCAACTTTCATTCAAATCTGTTTAACGGTTGATACATAATATACCTAATATCATCAGCAGCGATAGCTTAGTGGGGAGACCAACAGACTGCAATGCAGAGGGTCTCGGGTTCGTAACCACGTCGCGCACCTCTGACTTTCGGAAGCTATATGACTTTTTGAAATTATCTGCCTCGGAGAGCACGTTAAGCCGTCGGCCCCGGCTGCCATGAACATCTATGGCAGTCATTATTGGGAAGTTAGTGCCCTGTAATATCCTGACACTGGTCTAGCCTTAAGCTATCGTTAGCCTTCAGGTTGCGGAGGTCAGATGGCAGTCGCTCCGTGGAAAACTCAAATTCAGTAAATCCAGTCAAATCCGGTTAGACTAGAAAGCCGACCTCAAGTGACTTGGGAATAATAAAGGCTAAGGAGAAGAAGAAGACGTAATATAATAATTGTACCACCCCTGTGTTAAATTGCTAGGCATTGGCTTCTTCTGAGTGTGTGAAGGATGAGGTTCAGTGCGGATTTGTGGGCTTCACGAATCTTTGACAACATTAATTACATTGGTGAACTTTCAAACATACAGCTTTGATCTCCATGATTTCCTTCACCGTTCAAATAACTTTAAAGAGTCAGAGATGCGCATCTTGGGATCGAACTCAAGATCTCTGCATGGCACTCGAACGGTTTCCTACAAGGCTATTGTATGCTTCCTATATTTGCATTTATTTTCTTTTAAATTTTTGCAATATGGGTAACAAATGCAAAAAGGCTAAAATGCTAAGCTTGTGTTAGGAGTGGGTTCCCGTCCGTTGGTAGAACTATGAGTGGGATGCGAACTTGCGACCTTTCGATGAGTAGACCAATGTCTTATCCATTAGGTATTAGGCTACCGCCGCTTGTTACAGTATAATTATGACTGTTTAGACTTCAGATGATTCATATGTATTATTGTTTACGTGTAACTTGTGGTGGCATAAATAGGACGTCAGTCTGACACATGACAAGATTATTTATTAGGTTAATGTCATGGACTTTAGAATCCTAACTAATATTATAAATGTGACTTTATAATAATAATATTCTACCACATACACACAGCACCATCTAGCCCAAACTAAACAGAGCTTGTACTATGGGTACTAGACAATGGATAAACATACATACATACTTTGTTTTTGTAAATACATACATATTATAGATAGAAACACCCAGACCAAGACAAACATCCATGTTCATGCACACAAATATTTGACTTGTGCGGGAATCGAATCCGCGACCTCAGGCGTTGCAGTCGGTTATATTAACCACTACGCCATCGAGGCCGACTTTGTTTGTTTGTTACGCTTTCACGCTTTAACTACTCGACCGATCAACATGAAATTTCGCATATACGTTGTCAGGGGTACAGAAAAGGACATAGGGTAACTTGCATTCAGAAAAAGTAACACTAATCTAACCTAACCTACATTTATTCAAGCGAATTTGCGGGGAAAACTAGTAGATAACAATCCATACTAATATTATAAATGAAAAAGTAGTTTGTCTATTTGTCTATTACAATTACACGGCTAAACGACTGAATCCATTTTAATAAAATTTGGCAAGGAGATAGATTGCATCCTGGGGAAGGACGTGGTCTACCTTTTATCTTGATATTTGATTCCGTGGGATTTACGCCGGCAAAGCTTCGGTTAGAAACTATGTAGAAATTATATAATAATAGCATCCTTATAGACTATAAGGATGATATTATTGTGTCCCACTGCTGGGCACAGGTCTTTTCTTAGTGTGAGACGGGTTAGGCCATAGTCCAATACGTTGGCCTAGTGCGATACTTTTTTACATCAGTCATCTTTTCTATTATGATTTTATCGGAAGACTCTGTCTACTGTGAAGCAGTTTTCGACTAGTACAGGAAACAGGTGATCCTTTTTACTTTTTTTAAGAAACCTGTATACCTAAGTTATGTTGTGTATCCATAAGGTGAACATTTGCACGGAACTGTGATTTTTATGAACAATAAAATTTATCTTATCTTCGAGAATTTTATGGACAACTCTCAGACATGTAGATTTCCCCATGATATTTTCCTTCACTGTTAAAGAGAGTATAAATAACTATTTAACACGCACATAACTTCGAAAAGTCGTGCGTGCCTTGCGATCGAACCTCTGCTTGGCAGTATAACTATCTACCAATAGGCTATACATACATACATAGATTCATGCCTGTTTCCCAGAGGGGTAGGCAGAGACTACGGATTTCCATTTGCTACGATCCTGACACACTTCTCTGGCTTCATACACGCTCGCCGGTTTAAGGTGCTCTTAACTAGCCTTTGTCCAGAATGTCTCCGATCTGCATTATAATGTCTTCTGTTTTCTAAATTATGTAATAAAGTGTCAAATAAACAACGTGATAAAATTCGTATAAAGTCGCCTCCGATCTGATCGAGAAACGTTCGCATAGATCTTCCTCTCGCGACTGTTCCATTCACTAGCCTTATAAACATTTTTAGTCAGTCTTTTCTCGTCTTGTTAAAACAATATAACCACATTCTCTGATACATGCTTAACAGTACCTATTAAACTAAGCCTTGGTTCCGCATGGCGTAGTGGTAGAAGGTATCTCTGTATGTTTATTTATATCGGTATCGCACAAAAATCTCTCTTTGCCTAGCCTTATCCCATTTCAATTGGGGTCGGCTCTCCTCGTCATTCTTCGCCAGATGATTCGATTGTGGGTCGTCGAGTCATTCACTTGGGCTTGCTTCAGGTCATTGTTGACTACAGACATCCAAGTAAGAAGGGGTCTGCCTCGCTTCCTTGTACCTGCATCTATGTAGAGGACTTGCTTCGTCATATGTTCGTCGGGCCTTCTCATCACATGCCCATACCACCTCAGACGTGCTTCGGACAGTTTTTCATCGATTGGGCGGATCTAAAAACTTCCTCGAATATGCTCGTTTCTTACTCTGTTTTTAAGAGTGCCAGGTATCGCACAAGAACCGATGAATGGATTTTGATACGTTTCTTATAATTTATAGCATACGACTTAACAACTGAACCAAGTTGCATCTAATTCCACTCAGAATAAGCACAAGCATAATTCTAATCCTAACTAATATTATAAAAGCGAAAATGAATTTGTTTGTTTGTTTGTTTGTTACCTTTTCACGCCTAAACCACTGAACCGATCATCCTGAAATTTTGCATATACGTTGTCAGGTGTACAGAAACGGACATAGGCTACCTTTCATCCCGAAAGAAATTACTGTTCCCGAGGAAAATAACAAAAACGTTTTTATGATAATAGATGGCGCCACGTTTCTTTCAAATCATGATTGAATTATATTATTACAAGCAGAGTACAACCCAAATTGATTGTCAAATTCTAAATTACCGCGAGCGAAGCCGCGGGCAAAAGCTAGTAAATAAATAAAGCATAAATATAGTAGTCGTTATATCTTAACTAATAAATAAATAGTAATTTATGATACTTAAGTAGATATTGTGATTCATAGTGTGTGATTCATTTGAATTACGTCGTGGGCACACTGTTTTTCCATACAATATACAGTAAAAAATACCTCTTAAAGAAACCATAAATTTTATCAAAACAAAGGTATATAAACAATTATAAAATTAAACATACTTAAGTGTAAAAGCCTTGTAAACAAAACAACTTCATACTAAACTAAATCACACAGTAATTTGTTAGTTTATAATAAAGAGCAAAAACTCACCGAAACTAACTAAAATAAATACAGTCAACAGCATGTTGCACATTACTAGACAAACTAAAACACTAAAATACGTGACTAGTTAGTTGAAATATATACATTTAACTAAAATAATACATTTATTTTTCATTTAATTCTGCTTTAAAGTGAACACGTGTGTTTGTCGCTAATATCAAAACACTATGAAGATGGCTGCGAATTGCGAAGCATACAGTGAGACCGGTTTATAAAATCATTTTCCTTAAGTGTTGCATATCGGGGTAATATGTGGTAACATGTTATAACATCACGACAGCTTATTTTAAGAGGTAGGCAAAGCAGACATATTTCGCCAGAATTAATAATAATAATGATAATTGCTAATAGCGAGTGGCCAGGATTATACATCAGCAACTTGCCTTAAAATACGATCTCGTGGACTTAGAAGTACGGTACTACAGGTATGTGCCCGACCCCGTTATCGAAAATGGTCATGCAATATTGTACTTGGATCGGTCCATCATTACTGACAGGACTGTTGTAGCCAATAGACCTGACATTGTGGTGGTGGACCGATTAGAGCGCCGTGTAATGATCGTCGATATTACCATTCCTCATGACGGGAATCTCGTGAAAGCTGAAAAGGATAAACAAGTTAAAAATATCTGGATCTGGCGCACGAGATTGTTGACATGTGGGATGTGGATTCGGCGATCATTGTACCGATAGTCGTATCTGTCCATGGACTGATTGCCAAGAGTCTCGATCACATTCTGAAGAGGCTCGCGTTAGACGGCTGGATTAAGTCTCTGATGCAAAAGGCCGTATTGCTTGACACGGCGCGCATCGTGAGGAGGTTCCTCTCGCTGGAGCCCTAACCACCGGTAGCTTGGACCCAGTTCCTGATGCCGGTGGGTCTTCATAGTTTTTATATTTTTAAATGTGTTTTTTTTTAATATATTTAAAAATGTAATTATTATTGAAAAATGTATAAATAAAGAGAATAATAATAATAAACGACCCTGGACTCTGTTCCCGATGTCGGTGGGTTATTTCAGTTTTAAATTTTAAATATGTATAGTTTTTATATTTATATTTAAAATGTAATTATTAGAAAGAAACAGTAATAAAGAGAATAATAATAATAATATTCTATCACATACACATAACACCATCTAGCCCAAACTAAGCAGAGCTTGTACTATGGGTACTAGACAATAGATAAACATACATATATACTTTTTTTTTGTAAATGTATACATATTATACATAGAAACACCCAGACAAGACAAACATCCAAGTTCACGCACACAAATGTTTGACTTGTGCGGGAATCGAACCCGCGACCTCAGGCGTGGCAGTCGGTTACACTAACCACTACGCCAGGAAAGCGTGTGAAACTGTGGCCGGTAGGAGCCATTATGTAATGTTGTTATTGTTGTATCACGAATGTATGACGATATGTGATGAAAGCTATCAAGTAAATGTATGCATATGAATAAAGTTTTTTATTTCCAAGCCTTTATTATTTCCAAGTCACTTGGGGTCGGCTTTCTAGTCTAACCGGATTTGACTGGATATCAGTTTTTACACGGAGCGACTGCCGTCTGACCACCCGAAGGCTAACAACACTCTAAGGCTAGACCAGTGTCAGGATATTCCAACAACGACTGCCATAGATGGTCATGGCAGCCAGGACCGACGGCTTAACGTGCTTTCCGAGGCACGGAGCAGGCGATAATATTGTCAATCAATACGCACATAATTTCGAAAAGTCATATAAATTCCGAAAGTCAGAGGTGCGGCACGTGGGTTCGAACCCGTGATAGTCTGTTGGTCTCCCCACTGAGCTTAAATAAAGTTTGTATATAGGTATATAATAATGAGTCTCTACTTATAAATTGCTGGTTTGTTTGAAGAAAACCGGTTACTATGTGTTTTTCATACAAATTATTTCATCAATATTTTTTATATGGAAAATCTGTCTTCGATTATATTTTGAATCATGTAATTATGGGGCATTGAAACGACAAAGCCGGGAAAACCGTGAATCAAACTAACGTTGAAAAGGAATTGAACTTATAACTGTACATTTTTATTAATACACTAGTTTTCACCCGCGTTATTTTTTCTGGATGAAAGGTACCCTATGTCCTATTCTGTACCTCTGACAACGTGTATACAAAATTTCATGTTGATCGGTTGAGTAGTTAAGGCGTGAAAGCGTAACAAACAAACAAACAAACAAACTCACTTTCGCATTTATAATATTAGTTAGGGTAACTAATAATAATATGTTATTATACAGTCTTTAATTAAAAAGAAAATATTTTTTTAATAACCATTGTGTTTATACGGCTTATTCCCGTGCGCTCCAAATCTATTGTTGTCTAAAATTCATTTTTCCATACATTAGTTAAAAGGAGCTCCAAAGATTATAATATGAAAATAATAAATGTAGTCACATTTACCAATTTCATTCCCTACAGCTCCAAAACATTCTCTAGGTACTTTGAGATTTTATTTCTTATCAAAAACTAATATTATATTATTACATGTTTTAATTCTGCTAACCATACAGTTTGTTTTGGAGCTGTCGGGAACGCACTAGTAAGTAGGTCTTTATTTAATTATTTGTAATATAATTTGGAGCTTCTAGGAATAAATATACTACTCGAAACAAAATAATTTTTTGCTATACCATGAAAACAATAAAGACATTAAATTGTTTAACTTATGTAACTACAAAATAATGTTATTGGTAAATATAGGCTAACAATTGTTTAAAATAATGATCGTGAATTGTTTTTTTTAAGTTCATAATGAAATTGGCCATTTTGAATTAAAAACATGAACAAAAGAAATCACCGGAGAAAGACAAAATACTGTTCTTGTCACTTTTGTTTCTTCTTTTTAGTAACGAGTATGTCCTCCTCTCTTAGCAATACACTACTGAAGCCTCGTATGCATACTCTGGATCAAATTCCTCACGTTTTCATCTGGAATCTCCTCCCAGGTACGTTTTAAAGCGTCAATCAGCTGCTGTTGGTTGTAGACCCCTTGCTCATTCTCTCTAACCCTTCGTTTCAATTGGTCTCACAATTGTTCGATTGGATTTAAATCCGGACTGTTAGATGGCCATGATAATACCTCAATATGAGACCCTTCTAGGACAGTTTGGGTCGATCGAGCTGTGTGTGCACGGGCATTGTCTTGCATCAGGATGAATCCAGGCCCCACTCGCTGTGCAAGTGGGATCACTTGAGGCCTGATGACGTCCTCGATGTAACGTTCTGCAGTTACGGTACCCGCATTTAAAATGGTGAGCTCGGTTTTACCGTGTAAACTAATCCCACCCCAAACCATTACGTTGGGACCACCGAAACGGTCAACTTCGTGGATGCAGGACTCCGAAAACCGCTCGCCGCGTTGTTTCCAAAACCTAACACGCCGATCATCATTAAAAAATTTTACTTTGCACTCGTCTGTAAAAAGCACCTTGCCCCACTGATTAATCCCCCAGTTCAAATACTGACGGGAGAATCTTGAACGGTTTGCACGTTGAACCTTGGTCAGAGGAATTCGAACAACTCGTCGTCTTGACATTTGCTGGTCTACGTGCAATCGATTACGTATAGTTTGATCACTGACACGGGTACCCGTTGTCAGCCGTAGGTGGTGTTGTAATTTACGGGCCGTTACTGTACGATCACGACGAGCACTTAGTTGGACGTACCGATCCTCGTGCGCCGTTGTTACACGAACTCTTCCTGAACCGGGTCTCCTGGCAACACTGCCGGTCTCTTGGAAGCGATTCCATACATTTTGGACAGCTCTTCGAGAAAAACCCAACTGCAAACCCACGTAACGCTGAGAACGTCCTTCTTGAATCATAGTTATGGCTCTGGTTGCTGTAATTGTATCCATGTGCCTTCGTACTGGTGGCATGATTAACGCGAGATGATAAATGAATCAATTAAAATTGAAAAAGTAAAAGCTTTTTCCTAAAATAACCGAAACAAGTTAAGAAGACAATCGAAGAAAAACATAAGAATAACATCCAATTATTTTTTTTCTTAAAATGATGGCCAATACTTTTCAAATTAGAAACACGAACACCAGCATAAAAGAGATCAAACACCAAAGAGTTCGTAATATCAATATAATGCTACTTATCAGTTACTTTCAGTTCACTAAAGTGCACTTAAATGTAAATAAACTAGTGGCCCTTATTTTGTTTTGAGTAGTATATATGGAGATCACAGGATGTAAAGAAATAATTTTTCATAAGCTTTTGGCGCCCTTTGGAACGATTTTACAAAATAATAATTATATTTTATTTTAGTCTTGGAGCGCTTGGGAGAAAAATAGCGGAGCGGGCGGGAATAAGCCGTTTATTCTAAATATAAAATTATTTTAGTAATATTTTTGGTTTGACGTAAAGACCTATTCGATACAAGGAAAAATTTGTCAGTATTTCGATTTGATTACAGAATCGATGACCGCGGCTGTGCTCGTTCGAGAACAGTTTTTTTCTGAATGTAAGTTACCCTATATCTTTTCCGTACCCCTGATAACGTGTTTGCGAATACCATGATGGTCGGTCGAGTAATAAATGCATTAAGGCGTAACAAACAACCTCATATTCGCATTTATAATATTAGTTAGGATGATGAACAAAACCTTTGTGTGTGTTTATAACAAAGGTTCATAATATATTTATTATCACCAAAGGTTATCACGTTTAAAGCAATTGTCAGAGTGACATTCTCTTATGAAGGCTAAATACACAGATGCGTTATAAGTGCGGTATTGTGCTATTGATATCAAACGAGGCATTGGTATAAAGATTTATTTATTTATTTATATAAACACTTTTACAATATCTTGAGGATTCCGGCGACTGGGATCGCAATTAACTCGGACCGCGGTCCCAGTTGCCGGATCCATTTAATTTTAATATTTTTCTTCCGGTAACTGGGACCACCCATAAATAAATACAAAAATCTATTGTTCAAGTCAAAAACATTACAGTCAAACGAAAAAATGTTCAAAGTAATAATTAAAAAAAAACTCCTTGATTCATTTTGTATTTATTTATGGGTGGTCCCATTTGCCGGAAGAAAAATATTAAAATTAAATGGATCCGGCAACTGGGACCGCGGTCCGAGTTAATTGCGGTCCCAGTCGCCGGAATCCTCAATATCTTGACAGGGTATCCCAAAACGATATTATTAGCATAATATAATTTAATAAACAACGACATCTGAATACATATTTACGCTTGTGTACCCGATGGGGTAGGACCAGGAATATTACACACCCACTTCTTTTAAAAGATTACTAGCAAATACAAGATGGCGCCAAAGTTGTCACCCGATGTGATTGTATTTTTTTAATAAATAAAAACCTTTAGTTTTGCTTTTCGATTGCGTTTATATATAGACTCGTGACAAGACAAGAAATTCCAAAAATAAGTCTAGAACGGTTAAATCGGACGATCTTGCCGACCAGTGCAATTCACCAAAACGAGAGATTGAACGACACGGAAATGCAGCCCTCAGGATTTCGGTTGTGGGTGGAGCAGTATGCGCTGTTGTTCCATTCTGTTGGAACCACATGTTCTCCAGTCCCAATGCGTCCAGTTAATGTAGCAGAAAGGAGTTGAGCATGGCTCTGTAGCGCTCGCCGTTCACAGAAGTCGTTTAGCCCGCGGCGTTTTCGAAAAATAAGGCCCGATGACGCCTCCAGCGTAAACACTACACCATACAGTAACTTTGAGTGGGTGTAATGGCTCTTCATGTGTTATGAGCGGATTTTCGGTGTCCCAGAAGTGATAATTCTGCTTATTCACGTATCCACCGAGATGGAAATGGGCCTCGTCGCTCATGATGATTTACGATAAATAGTTGTCTTCCTCGTGGTCGAGGTTCAGGATGGCTTGAGCGTAGGTTACACGCGCTTGGCGGTCAACGGCTAGCAGCAGATGCACTGACTGCACTGACTTTGTAAGGGAATATCTTCAAGTCTTTCACCAAAATTCTCTGTAAAGACCGCCGATTGATGCCCAATTGCCTGGCACGTTGTCTGGTCGATACACTGAGGTCCTCTGCGACATCTTCAGCCGCAGCTGCGATGTTCTCAGCAGAACGGCTGCTCCGGGGCCGCCCAGACCTGCCAGCATCTTGTGTTGTCCCATACTCTTTTAGGCGAGCAGCGAAACGTCGTAGTATTAGCCCAGTTGGTATCGGACGACCAGGAAATCTACGTCTAAATTCACGCTGCACCAACACCACCGACGAATTATTACGCAAAAAAACAAAAAAAGCATTTATTTTTTATTAAAACTAGCTTTTGCCCGCGGCTTCGCTCGCGTTAATTTAGAATTTGACAATCAATTCGGGTTGTACTCTGCTTGTAATAAAATATAATTCAATCATGACTCGAAAGACACGTGGCGCCATCTATTATCATAAGAACGTTATTATTGTTTTCCTCGGTAACAGTAATTTTTTTCGGGATAAAAGGTATCCTATGTCCGTTTCTGTACATCTGACAACGTGTATGCAAAATTTCAGGATGATCGGTTCAGTGGTTTAGGCGTGAAAAGGTAACAAACAAACAAACTCATTTTCGTTTTTATAATATTAGGATTTCCTTCACAAATGTCAAAGCAGAACTGACGTTTACCGCCATTTGCAAAAATTATAGCATCTTCCGATAGGGTGACAAATTTTTAGCGCCACCTTGTATAAATACAAATGACTAGTATTCTTGTTAATCCCTCCACTCTTCAGCTAAACTAAGCTAATATGCTTGTGCCAGGAGAGGGTTCACGTCGGTAGTACCATAGGCGTTCATGTCGATATTCGAACTCACGTCTTGTTTTTCCTTTTTTTGATAGATTACTAGCAATTATAGTTACAACTAGCTGTTACCTGCGACTTCGTCCGCGTAGATTTTAACTAAAAATTGTTTGTCTCCGCGGAACCCTATTTTTTTCTAAAATCAAAGTAGCTTAAGTTACTCCTTATAACATCAGCTATCTGCCAGTGAAAGTCCCGTCAACATCGGTTCAGCTGTTTCGGAGATTAACCGGAACAAACAGACAGACAGACAGACAAAAATTTTTAAAATAGATGTTTTCGTATACGTACCTTATATACTTTCATATGCATTAGATAAAAAGTTGTTATTTTGACATTACAAACAGACACTTCAATTTTATTTATTTGGATAGATTTGAGTTACTAATTCAATACTATTCTTGTTAACCCCTCTAGCCAAGCTAGAATGCTTGTGCTAGGAGTGGGTTCACGTCAATAGTGTAATGGCCTGCCGTCTAATTCACTAAGCTGTACTAAAATCACCCAACAATTTGTCTGACCCGAGAATCGAATCTGAGACTACACGACAGGCCGTTTATATAAGCGAAATCGCAGGAATAATAAGTCAGTCCTAAAGACTATAGGTCCCAGGTAAGTACCCATTTGGCTAGAAGAGATAAACAGAAATGTGAGACAGTACATGAACAAATAAAAATATACAAAATGTGAGGGTATATGATGACTCTTCTGTCTCACAAACGGCGACATGACATCGCAACACCAGTCAGCTTGTGACCACGGCCGATGTAACCTGATCAAAACGTGAAGCATAGTAATCTATACTAATATTAAAAAGAGGGAAGATTTGATTTTAATGATATAACTCGAAAACTACATACTAAGCCGATTATAAAAATTATTTTACCATTTCACCGCGTAACAAGACAATATTTTTTTTATACTCCTAACCGAACCTTTTATGCGAGTGAAACCGCGGGCTAAAGCTAGTTATTATTGAAGTGAAACTTCTTTATCGACGTATGGGAGAAATTTTGTAGCAGTGTAAAAAAAAAACGTCACGTTTTTCGGTTACGCGCCATGTTGCTTTTTTATCAAAGTTTAGTATAGTGACGTAAAGAATATAATGTAATATATTTATAATAATAACAACAATATATTAGTTTTGAAGTTTGGTTTGAAATAAGAATAACAATATATTAGTTTGAAAGTGATAAAATAAAAAGACTTATTCAAATTTAAGTGAATTTACAAGAAAAGTGAGAGTGATTATATATTTCGTTTTATAAATTCAACACGTATGAGCATGATTTTAATATTTATTTGAGGTTAACCTCACTTTTTGATTGTAAGTATCAGTGAATGTATATAAATCTGTTAAAATTAGCAAGTATTAATAAATATGACTGTAAATCTAGTGAACATTATTAATTCTAAAAACAATAAAAAATATAAATTAAATAATAATTTAAAAATAAAACAAAACACGATTAGAAAATAAAAATATGTATACCTACGTACATCTTTTTTAATTATTCGTTTTTAATGATTTATTTATTCATTTTTAATTTTATAAAATCGTTGCATTTCTACAAGATTAAATGTCATCATATAATTGTATTACTTTGAAAAGATAATTCCAATTATTTATTCATAACTTGTGTAATTGATTAAGTCATTAAATATCTGCTTTGAATTATTTTTATTAAGTTATGAAATAAATATTAATATTAAAGTTAGTTAAATAATTTTTGTTAACTAACTAACTAATTAATGTCGTAAAGAAGTTTCACTTCTTACCTGTGTACTCTGGTACACACACACATTTTTTAATGTGGGAATTTAAAATCACAAATGTAATTGTTGTTGCTTTTTCTAAAAACCTGTCGCGGGGAAAACACAAGACTGTTCAATTATCGCATTAATAAATACACACCTTTATTTTCATTGCAAAAATTGTTTAAAATAAAACATAATTTTTATTGCAAAAGGTGGTGAACCGCTTTAAATTGTTTAAAATAAAACACTATTAGTCCATTGAAATGTTACAATTTAAGGACCTAATATTGCATTTATTAGAGGACGCAATTTTATTTTTGGGACATGTGTATCAATAGAAGCTTAACCCCAACTTTGTGCCGCCCTTGTCCCCCGGCCGCCATCTTGGAAAAAGAGGTGCAAACTCCATTTTCGCGATATCTCGGAAACCATGCGTCCTACAAAAAATTCGTAAAAACATAATTTGTAGCAAATCGCTTTGCCTACAAATATGTAAATATAACTTTTTGCCCTAAATTTAAAATTAAAGAAGTTATAAGCAAAAAAGTGAGAAAATTTCTATAAAAATTTTCTTTGTTGCTCTATAATTTTTTTTTTATAAATTTTCAAAAAATTACCTCAGACCATTCTTGTAGATGGTCTTTTGAGGAAATTTTTTCTTTATAATTTCATTAATTTAAAACGCTGTTACAGCGCTCCAAAGTTGACCGGGTTCGTCAATGCTCATGAGAATCCGGTCAAAACGAAATGTTTAACTTAGTTTTATGATCTTTAATTTTATGATCTTTAATTTTAAATTTAGGGCAAAAAGTTATATGAACATATTTGTAGGCAAAGCGATTTGCTACAAATTATGTCTTTACGAATTTTTTGTAGGACGCATAGTTTCCGAGATATCGCAAAAAAGGTGTTTGAACCCCTTTTTCCAAGATGGGGGCCGGGGGACAAGGGCGGCAACCCCACAAATTTCGGGTTAAGCTTCTATTGAACCCCCACAAATGACCCAAAAATAAAATTGCGTCCTCCAAAAAATGCAAAGCTCATGTAACATTTCAATGGACTATATTATTTTCATTTCAAAAGGTGGTGCAATGCCTAAATACCTATGTTTAAAGAAAATAAGGATAACTAAGTGAAGGCAGGTGTCATATTATGTTGGCATGTTACATGTTTATTTATTTATTTATTTATTTAGGACAACTTACAAAACATACACTTATACAGGGTTTACAAACATGATATACAAATATGTGCTAAGTGTTGTTTTACTTACAAGTCGCCACGACATGATAAGGGACAGTTTCATTTAGACAGATGAATAAAACATTTTATTATTACACTAATATAAACTAAACTTAATACTAACAAGTGATTATATACCCATTTTAAAGAAAAAACAATTATTTAAAATAAATTAAAACACATATGAGTAAAAACTACAAATATAAGAATAGGAAAACAATTTTTAAACATACAAAATAATTAAACAGGCATAATTAAAACACACAGAAAATGGTTGAGATTACAGGTTGAGTGAAGCATATATTCTCAAGATATAGGGGGATTGATGGATGTTCTACGATACACAATAGAGTAGATGTTTTATTATTTAAGTCTAATCTTTACATTACTTAAATAATATACATAGAATTTATGAAATCTACCCAAATATAAATAAGATACAAACTTTTCAAATCCGGTAGACCCCTACTACAGGATATGAAACGTTTGTATCTTATCTTAACTGTCAAATGACAGGAAAAGGATGAACGAAACATACTGTGACGTAACCGCTATTTAAATGCTGTTGTCTGAGAGAGATAGCAAAATATCACCACCACATCCCTACATTTTCTTATACCGAAAAGGGCATGCCAGTATTAGGCCCAGAGGTGCACAAGAAATTGGCTATACTAATAAAATATATTAATATTTATCTTAGTTCTTCCTTGTATTTATTATTCTGTACAAGCCGGTAATATTTTCTGAAAATATTAAACAAGAAAACGACTAAACTATGTATGTTCTGGAAGTTGCAAGCAAGTACATTAACGTGAAAATGTTCCCTTTACACAAAATATGTTGACAGGTAATTAATCGAAATAGTTAATTACCATTGCTATATTATATAATTATTATTTTAATCGTTAATTTAATTTTTATACAAAAGTAATACAAACCTAATAATGATTATTATTTTTATCTTTGGAAGACTGCTTTGATTAACTTAAAGTAATGTCTATTATCGATGTATCAAGTTTTGTTTATTATGGCAACACCATCTCTAACTTGTATGACGCCGGAGAACGTAAATGTCAATATCATTGCTTGTTTTGCAACTCCATTGTGACGGATAGTGTTTATTTATTGCAGTTAATATCGACGACTTTTACCTTTAAGCTATAAAAATTAAAACTGCAATGTATTATGTTTTATTTCATTCCTAATTGATTGTACTCATTAATAAATTAAAATAAGCTATAAAATGATATAGCACATATTTAATATAAATTGTATTGATGAGATATAAGATTTGATAACTTTAAAATGCCAAGTTTTTGTAAATCACTTCTTCTACTAATTAATTATTGGCATTGCTTACTATTATTATCATTAACCTTTATAGGTGTGCGCTGTGGGCCTGAATTACTATGGCGTCTTGGCATGCCCCTTTAAATAATAATAATATTCTATCACATAGGTACACACAACACCATGTAGCCCAAACTAACATTCATAGGTATATACATCTTATTTGTAAATGCATACATATTATACATAAAAACACCCAGACCAAGACAAACATCCATGACGATTATTATTAATTAATGAGTTCCTTGTTTTGCAACCAATATAGATATTGGTTTTACAAACGATTTCTTTTTGTAAAAACAGCTTTTAGCTATTTGCTCTTGTATGTAAAATAATATACGAAATCAAACTTAGGCAACTACCTCATTAAAAAGTATTATGTACCGAAAGTTCACTTCAAATATAATTTTAGTTATGTTTATTTTAATTTTATTTGTATCACCTGTCTCTAGCAAGTGGTTGACCATTTAGCATTTAAAAGTTTAATTGTAAAGTTCAATTACAATCATAGGAGGTAATTAGATTACAGATTTAAAATTATATACACTAGCATATGTATTAAGTACATAATCTGTTATTATTTGTTGTATTTACTAAATAAATCTTTATTTATATAGTATGCTATTTAATTTTGGCGGTATGAAAATTAATTATGTATTCATTGATATCCGCGTAAATAATGGAATATAGAAGCAATTTGTAATAAATATATATAAATACCAAATAATATTAATTACCAAAAAAACCCAAAATAAACGGTACCACGTGATCGTAAACGGTTTTCATTGGCTACATTTACTTTGACGTCACACGTTTGTAAACGTCGTCTGTCATTGCTTGCTGGACAATGTTGATTTAGAAACATATTACGTCACTTGACGAATCGACGCCATATTGCCAGAGCCTAGCGTTTTAACAGTTTAAATAATAATCTGTGTATTTTGTAATGTATTTTTTAAAATTAAATACTTACTACTTACATATTAATTACTTACTGGACTAAAATAAATCATATATGTAGGGTCCATAGATACCATTAAATAATGTGAGATGGTTTCCAAAAACTTGTCAAATAGCCTTACGTGTATATGTATGTCACTAAATGCCATCTAAAGGGTTGGACCGATTTCCATGAAATTTTTAAGTGTTTGTGGGTGCCTGGATGGTTTTGATTCATATTTTGAGGCGATAGGTGGCGCTGTGTTTAAGTTGTAGGGATATTTAATTTTGTTCCGGCAAGGCAACGTTGTTCGGGTTCGCAAGTTGGTATATACGTTGTCAGGAGAACAGAAAACGACATAAGGATCAGGACATACTTACCTATTATCTGTTCCCGAGTGAAGTCGTGGGCAAAAGCTGTCTGTTATAGCTTATTTTAATGCATGCAGTTGACATTTATAAGCGCAAAAACAAACTGCTTAAAATGCAAATAAGTCAATAAAATGCAAATAAAACAAAAATGGTTTCAATTTGATTAGCAATTTATATTTAAAACTTGTGTGTAAGAAAAAGCGGAACATAGTGAAAATCTCGCGTCGCCCTCGCACTCGTGCACTTAACTACCGGTTACGTCACAATCTATGTCCTGCCATTTTTCAACAACCCGGTTTAACATTTATTAGTTTTAAAAAACATTTAAAACTAATAAAAGCAAATGGATAATACTGAATCATTCTATAGTAGAGCCTGTAAAATAGAAAACCCAATGGTACCCATAGAACGTTTGAAAGGTTTGTAACGTCCCACGCAATTCAGGAATTATGCCTAGAGCGAACTAATATTTATGTCACGAGTCACGGTCAAAAGCTAGTGCTACACATTGATAACATCAACCAGTCTAATTAAAATACCAGATTTTACAACAGCTGGAAAAGCCCGCCGATGGCATTTAGTAAAATGACGATAGATACGAAGTCGACACGCATATGGAAAAACCACCCTCATAACAAGAGCAAGTAACAGTTTCTTTTTTTACAAAGACAAAGCTTCCGCAATAGACATGTATCCATAGATATGTTCATTCCTAACGTATAGCTTATTTTAATAATTAATATTAATGTCTTCGTGTGCCCTGGTGTATGTCTATACATACGTGTCATTTAAATAGAAAATTAATTGTTATTGACCATAGACTCAGATTTGGACACATTCCATGCAACAAATTTCTTCACATGATGAAAAAAACTGGTTCGCCTGACTGTAGGGTATGTGGAGTTGTGGACTTACACCATTTGTTGATGGAGTGTGTCAGATATGAGTCTAGCAGAAATAGATTAGTGTCCGACTTGAATTTGAATTGAGCTGACATAAGGATGTTACACAAAATGTTATCGGAACCTAATAGCGACAACGCGAAAGTTCTGTTCAAATTCATGTCGGATGTATTAAAATGGTTAGATATGTGGTTAGTATTATGTTCAGGCTATGATGGAACTGACATACGCTGTGCGTAAAAGTTCCAAAAAAAAAAAGAATTAAAAATGTATTATTTTTTTTATTTTATGCTTTATTGTTATATGCGCATGCTGTGGTCTCCTATAACTGAAGGAGTGCAGTATACAAAACTAATATCCATTTGTCTGTGCAATTTTGTGTATATTCTTTGTTAGAGATCCTTAACCCTTTCGCTGTCCCGTGATAGACACAATTGAAAATCAATAATTGTTATGTATCATATGTGATTCATCGGACAGGGAACCTGTTAAATATCCTGTGTTTATTTAAATATCCTGTGTTGCGGGGGACTTTACAAACATTCCAACAACGGACACAAAGTACATCCAGACTCGGTACAACCATTTGTGTGTCATACAAATGTTTGCCCAGCAGAACACAGCGCAGTGGAATAGCTATGCGACAACTACGACCCGAGTTCCTCTATGAGTAGTTTTTTAAAATTTAATTGCTATAAGGACTACGAAACCTCTCAAATACAAAAAATTCTCGATCATTCTGTTAAAATAAAATAAATAAATAAATACATACAGCCATAAAAAATCCGTCCGATATTTATACTATGCTCTCTTTTACGTGGCACTTCAAATCTTAGCTAACTAAATATGTTGTATAATACTCTTCTGCTTACTCCTTCAATGATATAGGCGTGAGACTATATATAGACACATATTTTTGCGCAGTGTGGCTTGGCCTGCCTTCGGAATTGTTTGTGAATTTGTTTAAATGTGTCATAGTAAGCGCGTGTCTCAGACTCGGTGAGTTAGAGATCACGCACATTAACGCTTGTTACAAACTATATAGTTGAGTTGTCTCGTCTACTACCTAATACAAAATAACTCAATAGATGTTCCTCGTATTTTAGATGGGACGAACTCTCTTAGCTCTCGCGTATCAATGTATTCGAATCGAGAGGTTTACAGAAATGGGTTGAGAGAACAAAAACTAGCCCCTTTCTGCCTCGTATACTTATTATGACGTAAATATGATGTAAGACAATGTTGACTTTTTTATTTATATTTAACATGCATATTACACAATCTATACTAATATTATAAAGCTGAAGAGTTTGTTTGTTTGAACGCGCTAATCACAGGAACTACTGGTTAGATTTGAAAAATTATTTTAGTGTTGGATAGCCTATTTATCGAGGAAGGATATAGGCTATATAACATCACGCTACGACCCACGGGGGCGGCGTAGTAACGATAAACGCGGGTGAAACCGCGGGAACATCTAGTTTTTTATAAAAGCATATTAAAATTGGTTTACTTGTAGAGGAGGCAACAGTGGATTACGAGATGATAAATTCGTAAATTTTGCATAAGTATAACCAGTGCAAACTGTTGTTATCTCTTTCACTCATTTATATTTTGTTCGGGCTAGTAAGACAGCAAGAGATCTATCAACATTTTTTTCTTTCACTGTTTGTTCAAGGCAGCGGTAACCGCCTACCGTCGGGTGGCCTGTTTGCTTGTTTGACAAGTTTATTATATAAAAACCTGTAGAAATTTGCATTGGAGTCTTGTCTTAGTAGAGTCCATTCACATTAGTGATGCGATTCGAGTCCAATTTTACTACTCGTATAATAATAATAATAATAATATTCTACCACATACACACAACACCATCTAGCCCAAACTAAGCAGAGCTTGTACTATGGGTACTAGACAATGGATAAACATACATATATACTTTTTTTTTGTAAATACATACATATTATAAATAGAAACACCCAGACCAAGACAAACATCCATGTTCATGCACACAAATGTTTGACTTGTGCGGGAATCGAACCCGCGACCTCAGGCGTGGCAGTCGGTTACACTAACCACTACGCCATCGAGGCCGACTCGTATACTCGAGCCATTTTACGTTTTCACTCGAATATCACTCGAGTGACGAATCACTCGAGTAGTTCTGACTTGTATAGAATAATCAAAATTAAGAAATGATACACAGCTAACATACATAAAAACATCATCAAACATCTGCAGCGCGTACATTTTCTTATAAATACCGTAAAAAACGTTTGGTAGTGGGTTGGAACTATCATGTACGAGAATATCATGTACTGGCGAGGCAAAAATTTTTACAATGGGTTAATCATGGTAGGCCCTGCTCGGGTTATCATTATGATCAAATGTCGTTAGCGCGAAGAAACTTTAAAGCTGCCCTTAAATATGTACAAAATAATCAGGACAAAATTAAAATGGACATATTGGCTCGACATGAATCTTCTAAAAATTTTGTAAAGTTTTGGAAAGAAGTAAAGAAACATAACAAAAACAATACTACCCCAATTAGTGTAGATGGGGAGACTGATGAGACTATTATTGCGAATAACTTTAGAAATCATTTCCTTGTTAGGCCGCCGGGCCAGCAATTACAGTCTAATCTAACGTATCACAATGGCAACACATGAATGATATGGGGTCTTTCCACGTTACAACTGACGACGTTGTATCTGTACTCAGAGATATGAAGCGTGGCAAGTCGCCGGGCCACGATGGCCTTAGCATAGAACATTTGTTGTATGCGGGTCAGTATGTTTGTGAGATATTGGCGCATTTCTTTAGTCTGTGTTCGCAGTACTGTTACTTACCAAGAAATCTTATACGTACTTTGGTTGTTCCTATCACCAAGAATAAGACGGGTGATATATCAAGCATGTCTAATTATAGACCTATATCATTAGCTACAGTAGTGGCCAAGGTGCTTGAACGTCTAATACATAAAAGAATGACTCCATGTCTTAATATAAATGATGGTCAATTTGGCTCTCGTGCCGAGGTGTCCACAGACATGGCTATCTTTTCGCTTAAACAAGTGGTCAAGTATTACGTCCATCAGAAAACAAGCGTCTATGCTTGTTTCCTTGACCTTAGCCGTGCCTTTGACACCATTAATCATGGTCTGATGTGGAAGAAATTAGTGAGTTGTAATGTATCGTCTGGGATTGTGGGGCTGATGAGGTACTGTAATCAGTTAAACAATGTCAGATGGTGCAATGCTATGTCCAATGATTACAAATTATCTTGTGGTGTTAGACAGGCAGGGCTGACCTCTCCTGACCTGTTTAATCTTTATGTAAATGATTTGATTGAGGAGTTGAGCAGAGTACCGGTGGGGCTTCGGTTAGGTGACAGATATGTCAATAACTTGAGCTATGCCGATGATATGGTTCTGCTCAGCCCCTCGATCAAAGGTTTAAGAAAATTAGTATCTATCTGTGAACGGTATGCTAAAGAGCACGACTTAGTCTATAATTACAAGAAAACAGAAATTATGATATTCAGGTCTGGAAGAGGGCCTCAGAATGTTCCTCCAGTGTGGATAGAAGGACAAAGTGTAAAGGTTGTAGAGAGGTTCAAGTATCTTGGTCACATATTGACATCAGACTTGAAGGATGACGCCGATATAGATCACCAACGTCGGGCACTCTCGGTGGTAGGAAATATGATAGCCAGGAGATTTTTTAAGGCCAGTATAGATACTAAATTGCATCTGTTCAGAACATACTGCCAAAATTTCTACACGTGTCACCTTTGGACTTAGTTTACAAGGAAGTCCTTGGATGGCATTCGAGTGCAATATAATAACATCTTTAGACACCTTATGGGGTTAAAACGCTACTGTAGTGCCTCTGGAATGTTCATGGAGGCAAGACTAAACACTTTCAATGCCATACAACGGAGCCGAATTGCATCTTTCATGGCCAGAGTTGGCACGTGTAGAGACAAAATAATTAAAGAGTTAGCGGGTAGATTATATACCACTTCGATTTTTAAAAGATGGCTAGAAATAGCTGCGTAAAGGATATTATTATTATTATATATTATTAATTATTTGCTTTAACTATTTTTTGTTTTTGTTTAATATATTATTCTAATAACAGTTAAATTTTATTATTTAATTAATGTAATATAATTTCTAAGTTGGGTTATTAATACAAAATATTAAATTGTCATGTAATATTTATTATGTTGTAATTTTGTTTCTATTTATTAAATTGTTATTTATTGTTATTTGTTGCAAATGTAATTTAGATTTGTCTATGGATCATGTGTCTGACAATAAAGATTATTATTATTATTTTGGTTGGTTTAATTTGTTTTTTCTCGAAATAAAATTCAGTATTTAATGAAAACCACGGGTCTAGGCCAAGTGGGGTTCATTTGGGGCATTATTTATTAAAAGGGGCTCGTCCTGCAAAAACTTACGAACTATACGGCAAGTATTGAGTATAGCGGCCTTCTGCATAGTGATGTAAAGGTTGGTGGGTAGCTCTATCTGTCGTAAATAGTGAAGAAGGTGTTTGGGTATGACGCCTGTGCTGGAGAGCACCAGGGGCACAATGTATACTTTGTTCATTTTCTATTGTTATATTATTCTATTAAATTGTGTGTATTGGGTACCGCTATGTCTATTAAATATGTATGTTTATTTAATTTATCTATCATAGTTATGTCAGGCCTATTGTTGTGTATTGTTTTATCTGTAAGTATTGCTCTATCAAAGTTTATTTTGTGGCTGCTATTCTCCAGCACTGGTTTTGGGGTATATTGGTAGTAGGGAACAGTTTTTGGTATTAGGTTATATTTTACGGCTAGTTTTTGGTGAACGATATTAGCAATTTGGTTGTGTCTGTGGGTGTAATCTGTTTGAGCTAGAGATGAGCAGGCTCCTGTAATATGTTGGATGGTTTCAGATGCGTGATGACACTTTCTACATTTGTCATTTTGTGTATTAGGGTCTTTAATCATGAATTTACTATAATTTTTTGTATTTACAACCTGATCTTGTATTGCTAGCATAAATCCTTCCGTTTCAGGGAAGAGTGAGCCCAATTTTAGCCACTTGTTTGAGCTGTCTGAATCTACATGCGGTTGTTCTAAATCGTGTATATGTCTGCCGTGTAATTCCTTACCTCGCCATCTACATATTTTTTCATGCCTGTGGTCATCTAAACTTTTAAAAATAGTATCTCTGTTGTATAGATTTAAAGGAGTAAAGTTATTATCTATTTCTGTAATTGCTGAGTGAATTTTACTATTTTTGGCTTTGTCATAGAAAAAGTCTCTAAGCTTTCGAATCTGTCCTTCCCACAGCATGGTCAAGTCAATCAGTCCTCTACCGCCCTTTTGCCTACTTACTGTAATTCTCTCTATTGCTGCTTTTGGATGTGCGTAGTTGTGTTTAGTTAGTGTGGTTCTAGTCTTAATCTCTAATCTATTTAAGTCAGTGCGTGTCCATTTAATTAATCCAAATGAATACGTTAATATGGGTATGGCAAATGTGTTTATTGCTTTAAATAGATTTTTCGAATGTAACTGTTTTTTACATATTAAGTTTAGTCTCTTAGTATATTCTGATAGAAGCTGTTCCTTGATTTGTGTATGGTTAATGATATTAGACTGGTATATTCCTAAATATTTATATGTATCTGATGGTTGCATGGATATAAATATGTTAGTATCAGTAGCGTTGTTTTGATACTTTACTATTTTTCCCCGTTGTATATGTAGTGTACGACATTTATCTAATCCAAATGACATATATATATCTTTGCTAAATTGGGTTGTATTTTTTATGAGATTATCAAGGCATTTGTGAGTTCTAGCAAACAGTTTAATATCATCCATATACATTAGATGTGTAATTAATGTTTCAGAGTTTAATTTATATCCACTAGTGGTGCTGTTGAGGAGGTTTGACAGAGGATTTAATGCAAGGCAGAACCATAGTGGACTAAGAGAGTCTCCCTGGAAAATACCATTTCCGATGCTGATTTCATCTGTAGTGATTGTATCTGTACCATTAGTAAGGTGTAATGTCGTTCTCCAGTCATACATGGCATTTTTCAGAAAGCTAATTATCACAGGGTTGATTTTGTAGATGTGAAGGACTCGAATTAACCATGAATGAGGTACACTGTCAAAGGCTTTTTTATAATCTATGAGATATGCAGGTCCCTTTTGTGACTATGGGCGTGTTTTAGAATAGTGGAGTCTATAACTAGTTGTTCCTTACATCCTCTATGTCCTTGCCTACAGCCTTTCTGCTCTTCAGACATAATGTTATTGCATTCTAAGTATTTGTTAATTTTATGTGTAATTAATGATGTAATAAGTTTATAAATAGTTGGTAAACAAGTAATGGGACGATATTGTGATGGGTTTACAGTGTCACTACTTTTGGGTAACATATAAGTGATGCCCATTATAACGAATTTGGGTAGTACTTGTTCACCTTTGATGATTTCTGTAATGTTCTTTGCCAAAATATTATGTAAAGTATGGAATTTCTTATACCAAAAATTATGTAGCCTGTCTGTTCCTTCATCATTCTACATTCTTCATCTTTTATCCATCCTGCTGAGTCATTATGATCATGCCGTTTCTTCCAGAGATCGGTCCAGTAGTTTTTTAGGTCTTCTGAGTTGGGCAGTTCTTGTGCACGTTGTATGTTATCCTTTCTAAATGTTCTGTAAAAACTTTTTTCATTTTTAATAAACAATTTGTTGTCTTCCTTTCTTTGCAATGCTTTCATATATCTGGCTAACCGTAGTGATTTTACTGTAAGTTTTTGTTTTAATGTGTCTAAATATTCCTCTGGTCTTATGTTATTACGTTCGTGTATTGTGTGTACCTTTGTTTTTCTGAAAATTACCTCGACTACTGCAACTACTTTTCTACTTTTATTATTATTAATGTACTGGGATAACCTGCCTATATCTGCTCTTAAATTTTTAATGTCATTTTCTATCCGTAATTGCCATGCGGGCTTTAGAGATTTATAGGTTTTATGCGGAGTATTAGCGTCAGGGGCTCGAATTTTATATCCTAGGTTTTCGGAAATTACAAGTTCGCTACAGTACATCAAAGTGTGAATATGATTTAACTCGGAATCAATTGAGAAAAATCTGCTTAATATTTGCTTGTTAAAAATATCTATATATGCGTAAAGATTTCTGCATTCTCTAAGTTTTGGTAGCTTAGGACGGACTGTTGGGTCGGTACCATTGTATTGTATAAGTGCGGTCTCTACTTGATTTATTAATTCTTGTGCCGTTGTGTCTATTTGTATAATTTGATGCGACTGTGTATATTCTGTTAGTTGTGTGACTGGATCAGATCCCGTCTGAGTAGAAACATGCGCCTGAGTAAGTGATGTCATCTGCGAATTTGTTATCGTAGTAGAGGGTATTTGTGTAAGTGAGTTGTTGGATGATGTGATTGATGTAGGCTGCAAAATATATTCTGGAGGAGTTGGTACGGGTGGTAATACTGAATCTGATGCTAAATGCAGTGTACTTTCTAATTCTTCTGTCCTGAGTTGTTCTGATACTTCATATTTTAACTTACTAATAACATCGTCAGACAACCTTTTATTTCTAATTATCACCCTTCTTTGATCTGCAATTCGTTGTGCTGATATTTGTAAGTGTGGATATTTTAAAACAAATTGGTCGTGAAGTTTTTTGCAGTACATAGTTCTATCCGTCTCTAATTTAGTAATATAAAAGTAAGTGCGCATGATAAAAGTATTGATTTCATCATTCCATTGCATACGCACTCTGGGTTTGCCAGCTTTGGTGGTCGCAGGACAGATGGCTGATGCCTCCTGCGAAACATCCTCAGTTGGGGTTACGACTCTATTATTGTTACTAATAAGTGGATCTAAATTATTCTGTTCGTTATAATTACTAGTGATTGAAGGTGATGTTGGGACTGATGGTGTATAAGAAATGGTACTTGGGCTATATGGTTCAATTGGGGAACTTGTCCTGTCTGTCAGTCTGTCAATATTGTCTGCGGGTTCGGCTGTAGCATCTTTATCGGTGGGAGCCCGCCTGTTCAGCCCCTCACCGCTGACGGTTCGCATGCTGAAACACCCAGCGTCAGCTCCAGGTGTGCCCCGGCGATCCCCCGGGCAGCGGTCCTCTCAGTTTCTTTTTAGAACGGGTCTCCATATTGAATGGGTTATCATTGCCATGTTAGCCACGCCAGTAAAAATGTTCGTGTGTCCGCCCCCCACGTGTGTCAGGTGTTCGACTCGGACGTATGGTTGGGGTTTAGGGGGCTTATTATTATTATTATTTATTATAAAACACAGTCGGATTATTATTATTATTATTTATTATAAAACACAGTCGGTCTTATTTTCTTCCTTTTCCTCTTTAAAAGACAACTCCTGCACTAGTAATAATTCCTGTGTCTGGGAGACTTTACAAACATTCAAACTACGGACACAAAGAACATCCAGACTCTAAACAATCATTTGTGGATCACACAAACTTTTGTCCCGTGTGGGATTCGAACCCACAACACTCGGCGCAGTGGCAGTGGCGAGGCGACCACTTAAACCACTACGTCATCCGCGCAGTCAACCTTTAGAAATGATATACATATCTACACAAATAAATAAAATTGAAGTGTCTGTTTGTAATGTCAAAATAACAGCTTTTTATCTAATGCATATGAAAGTATATAATGTACCTATATGAAAATTGTCTGTCTGTCTGTTTGTTCGGGCTAATCTCCGAAACGGCTGAACCGATTTTGACGGGACTTTCACTGGCAGATAGCTGATGTTATAAGGAGTAACTTAGGCTACTTTGATTTTATAAAAAAAAATAGGGTTCCGCGGAGACAAACACTTTTTAGTTAAAATCTACGCGGACGAAGTCGCAGGTAACAGCTAGTATGTCATAAAACACAGTCGTTCATATTTGTTTCGCAACTTTTCGCAACGCACGCATACACATTTAAGCCTGTTTGTTTACGTTTGTCTCGCCGCGCGCCGCTGGCGGCGAAAGCTAAGCACCGCGAATGACTCGAGCGAGTCCGAGTGAATTCGAGTCAATATCTTTTTCATTTGCATACTGTTTTAACCGACTACATAAAAAGGAATAGGTTCTCAATTCAACTGTGTGTTATCAACTTATCACTTATCAAGTTATCACAGAACTTTTTTCTAGGTGAGCCGATTTCGATGATTCTTTTCTATTTGAAAGCTGGTTCCATGTGGTTAGAGAAAGATCTGACCAGAAGATTTAAGTTATCCACAACAATGCGTATTTGGTTAACTTTGATTACATTGATGATGTTCTCATTTTATTACTTGTCTAGTTAAAGTCGGTTTACTTTTTGTTAATTTACCGTAGTAACTAGGGTTGCCAACCGTACTTTATAATAAAGTATTGTAAGTTATTTTGGGTCAACGTACTGTATAATTTATCTATACAAATAAATAAAATTGAAGTGTCTGTTTGTAATGTCAAAATAACAGCTTTTTATCTAATGCATATTGTACAGTGTAATGTAGTAAATTGTACACTACTGATAGTTTGGAGTGTGCTGGTAAGAGAAACCTCTACTCACAGTATAGCAAAGTTTATTATCAACCAGTTACGTAAATAAGATGATATAGAGTGATTCTCACATATATGCGTACGTTCGTTAAGTAGTTGAAGTGCACACTGAATTAAATTAATTATGGCGACGGAAAACAATCGACCGATTCGCGAAATCAGCAAAAGTAAACGCTATAAGTGTACGTAAACCGTACACATATGAAAGTATATAAGGTACTTATACGAAAACATCTGTTTTTAAAATGTTTGTCTGTCTGTCTGTTTGTTCCGGGTAATCTCCGAAACGGCTGAACCGATTTTGACGGGACTTTCACTGGCAGATAGCTGATGTTATAAGCAGTAACATAGGCTACTTTGATTTTAGAAAAAAAAATAGGGTTCCGCGGAGACAAACACTTTTTAGTTAAAATCTACGCGGACGAAGTCGCAGGTAACAGCTAGTTAAGAAAATAAAATACGCGAAAATACTTTATTTTACCTATGTCAAGTTTTACAGGTTTTATTTAATTGTTTACCTTAAGCAACGCTCTAAATATTCCCTAAATTGAATAAAAGTAATTGTTTATCTATCTTAATATAGATATATACTTTTACGGTGACGACGTTCCTTAATTCTTACTCCTTACTTAATATTATAAATGCGAAAGTAACTCTGTCTGTCGGTCTGTCTGTCGGTCTGTCTGTCGGTCTGTCTGTCTGTCTGTTACGTTTTCACGCTCAATCCGCTAAAACGATTTAGATGAAATTTGGAATGGAGATAGCCTGAGACAATGGGAAGGACATAGGCTATATAACCTCACGCTTCGGCTCAGTAAGCACAAATACCAAAGACGCGGGTGAGACCGCGGGCACAGCTAGTAATAAATATTTGTTAGATGTCACTGGCATCAAAACAAATATGGTAACAAAAAGGCAGGTGAAATAAATAATACTTTATTTTCAGATCTTGTACTTACTTTTTTTACCTAAGGTAGTAAATATACTCTATTCGTTCAAAATAAAGGTGGCAACCCTAGTAGTAACTCAAGTCACTCGAGTAAAATTGAAATCTAATCGCATCACTAATTCTTTTTTTTTTATTTCTTAATTTTAATAATTTATTTCTACATTTTCAAGACACGGTGAAGAATAACGGCAGTGCGTGTAACAATGCATATTAAGCCGCTGGCACCCGAACTAGGTAGAACCGGTATCTCAGGCACCAGACACCTAAAAGATTCGATCTAGCTATGTGCGGTAGTTCAGTTGCTATATATACTTTCTTAGATCATATTTGTTGTCCTCCTTAAGCGGGTTTTTTTTTTTATTTTTTTTATTTTGCTCGTCAAAATTACCACACTCCACCTGATGGTAAGCAGTCGTGTGGTCTAAGAGCAGTGACCTCCACATCGCCCCCACAGTAGCCGAGGCGATGTTGAGGTCTCTACTTTGACGGCCTGAGAAGATGCTTTTTCACGCCCCGCTTAAAGAACCCAGGATTGAAGGAAGAAGGAAACACGTGCCTTGGGTTTTACATAACATAAATATATTTGATATACATAGCGGGTTTCCCGCCAGTGTTATTTGTTTATTAATTAATATTTCCCTGTTTTTGTCGTTTAGACGGTTTAATTTAGTATTTATTATAATATATTACTATTAGACTAGATTTCCCCGTGACTTAATTTGTTAATTATGTTCATAAATTAAGACGCGGGAAAATCTCTCTTGCCGGTTTTACTGATTAGAATCATATGAGATGTGATTTTGATTTTTAATGAGCCTCAAGCTTTTCCATTACCTAGTATTCTAGGTTTAAAACCATAGCGGAATAGGATTAGTTTAAAAAAATATATCAATTGTACAGTTAGATATTTAAAAAATATATCAATTGTACAGTTAGATATTTAAAAAATATATCAATTGTACAGTTAGATATTTAAAAAATTCTACGAATACGCCGAACGATTTGGAGTTTTAGTATAGCTGGCGAAATGTGAATGTAATATTCTAAGCCTTTGAGAATAGTTAGATCTGAAAAAAGTACCTAATATATAAAATCCTTACTTATAACTTTGTCATTAAGTATATTATGAAATTAAATAAGAAGTAGGTACCTATTTCTTTCTTTCTTCATTTATATAGGTATTTAATAATAATAATAGTGCAGGAATTTTCGTTACTGCTTCTGGGTGGCATATAAAAATGAAACATACACCAGATTTTAAGTTAGACCGCCAGCGTTCAATTTCATGCTACAACATAAGATTTGAACCACTTCCCGATGTCTGTTTGAGCTGAAATTGTGTATACCGTAACTTCAGTGACAATGCAATAATATGATAGATATAACCTGATGCTGCAGCCAGGATTGTCTCCTCACTAGGGAACTCTTCAACGGCTAGTAGCACGGTCACGAAATTTTGTATGTTAGTTTAATTTTGATAGCTTAACACGATTTTTATCATGAACTGCTGCTGCAGCCAGCATTGTCTCCTTACGAGGGAACTCTTGAAAAACATTATGTTAAATTCAGAATTTACCACACCATTAAAGAAACAATTAATTATTAAAAACAAAAATTATAAAAAGAACATTATTAGAGTAAGTAATTTGTAAAGTAGGTATTCTATCATACTGAATAATAAAACTATTTAACAAATGTTTTGTTTAATTTGTCTTCATCTATTGTGACAACCCTCCCAAAATAAGTAACAATTTTGGACTTTCATAAGAAGCTTAGTCTCTGTTCCGTTTATCTACTCATGTGACCTATACAATGATCTTAAAATTCAATAAAGCACATACATGTTTTGCTAAGGTTACATAGCTTGGAAATGTTAGGTAATTATGCAAATTATTACAATTTAGAATCAAAAAAATCTTGAAGATTGTAGAATTTATTTTCAATTATTATAATTTTTTATAAATATTAAATAAATCAAAAGTTGTCTGCACGACTGGTATAGCGGTTTAAGTGGTCGCTTTGCCGAATGTTGGGCATACGAATCCGATACGGAACTAACAATTTGTAGTTCATAAATGGTTGTCTATAGCCTTCGATCAAATATACCATAGATGCACATTCTCATACAAAAACCGCGTCAATATGTGACACTGATCAGTACTATTTACTTATAAGTGTCTGCATTTATTATGCAATCCAGGAAATAAACCGGAATAACCATTGAACGCCCACTGAGAAACATTTTGTAATAGTTTAGTTAAAATGCGTCAATGTAAAGCGTCCTAAGTGTGTTACTCGCGATACGCAAGCGTACTAAGTATATGGTACGGTCTCCACCGTAGTAGTGGTATCGATTCGCTCTCGCTTACGGGCAGCGCACGCAAGAGTGAGTGGGACAGGTGCATAATATAGCGCATACGACTGATTTATGCACAGTTTTGTTGGGGCCGTTTTTCGAGCGACAATCGTGCATCTATGGTATATTTGATCGATGTCTATAGCCACGCCAAAAAGCAAAAGCGTTCTCTCGACGCGACGCCGACGCCGAGCTACGATTTCATCCTTTAATACCTACATAGTTTTTTTGAGCTTATGCTAATATGAATGAAATAAATAATAAGCAGTTCACATAATCTACATTTAGATGAGTCTAGCTACATAATTAACTACACAAATAAGAAAATCAATACTTTCTATAGGATTTATTAGCGTTTAAGTCTGTCATGTAATCGTGACCGTGGCGTGCTGCACACATTTTGCTTTGTCATGTGCACATGACTGTAGCGGTCAAAAGGTTAAAGATGTGCTTTGTGTTTATTATTGGAATATTTATAACGTCACGGGACAGGAATTATTTCTAGTACGATTGTTTTTTCCATAAATTACAATTAATTAAACCATAATTATAATTAAACTAGTTTTCACCCGCGGCTTCGCTCGCGTAAATGTAGGTTAGGTTAGGAGTCCCACACGCCCCGCCGGTGCCGTCCCCTAGCCGGCGGATAGTGCATCAAGCATTTTTCCTGGGTACCAAAAAAATAATGGTTAGGTTTGCAACACTTCTTTTTTCTGGATAAAAGGTACCCTATGTCCTATTCTGTACCCCTGACAACGTGTGTGCAAAATTTCATGTTGGTCGGTTGAGTAGTTAAGGCGTGAAAGCGTAACAAACAAACAAACTCATTTTCGCATTTATAATATTAGTAAGAATAATAGCTTTAATGAGGAAGGAAAACATAAAACAATTAGCCTCCTGTGCGCACTCTCATTAGCGGAGTACGCAATTGCATTTGAATATTCTGAGCTAATTAGTTACTTATTACTTTTGATAATATATATGACGGCGCAAGTCCATATTATACATTAATTTATCGCTAATTGACTTATAATCAGGTCTCTATTTATTTACTAAAATTATTTCATGATTACCACATTCTTTATACGAGTTTTACTAGTTATTGCTTAAAATAAGGGCCTTCAAATTTGCCCTAAAGGCGCCTTCAAATTGGCCGCAATGTACAGCGCGGCTGCAGTGCTGCGGCCACGCTGCTTTGTAAATCCATATAAATAATAACGCGCGACTGGAGCGCTGCACCCGCGCTACTGCCGTGCATTAGTTCATCGATAGGCTAGTGACGGCTGCGTGGAGGCAGCGTTGCAGCCGCGCTGACGCCGCGCGGCAAATTTGAAGGCGCCCTAAGAGTTGTAATGGTTTGTTGTTGTTCGAGACGACAAACTATTACTCATTATAATTTAAACATTAATTTTAAAGTATTTAAGCAATTGCTAAATTCATGACTTGATTTTTAAGCAATAACGAATTGATTTCTAGATATTTTTCTAAAGTTCAAAGTAATTGGAATACTTATGTTATTAAAACATTTGAACTGACATTAAAATATTCTAAATATTAAAAACGGTCTGTTGATTTTGTAAAGAATTATCGTAATTAAATTGGCTATTAACACTTTCGAAGCGACACGGATTTTTCTATACTTTCCATTCCTGCGGCACAAGGCGTTTTACACCTGGCCATAAAACTATCATTGTGGCGGTACCGGGCTTATTAAACCTTGTATTGTTTATGAAACTAAAACCTTTTTTTTGGCTTAATGGAAAAAGAGATATATATATATTTTTTGCTTTGAATATTATCAATGATGAATTGATTGACATGAATCTGAAGGCGTACGTCAACAGCTTGTATTGTTTGAAATGTATAGCTATAATAAAATACAGGGTTTTATGCACCCTGTGGCGCACTGGATAATGGTATTTTTGTGCATATTTTAGGGATGGGAAATATAAATATCGATAATTTTAATTTAGTTTTATTGTATAAGAAAAGAAAAAACTACATTAATTGATGTTTTTCATTGAACCAGTCCAAACAAAAGGTTCTTTTACATTGCGCACATTCAGTTATAATTTTTTTAAGTTTTCTATCAGCTTGGCGACTTGTCAAAAAGATCCGAAGCTTTTCATAGCATCTGACACAATTTCTGTTCTTTCTTCATTAACATCACCGACATAAAAAATATTTTTTTACGACATCTTTTTGTCGGTCGTGACATCACAACACTGGCCGCGCGGAGCGGGCGCAGGGTGCGGTACCAGGTGTCCCGGCACACCTAGATGCTTTTCACCTGGTTTCGCACTGTGATGAAACTTTATTTCTTACGTGCGGTACCAGTTCTAAGAAACCTGGTATTAAAGTAGGCACACCACTGGATTCTATTTTAATAACACACCTTAGATATATATTCATCTCTTTCCTAAACCAAACCAAATTGAAGTTATGCCCTTCGCACGACAGAGAAATCTATACTTTTCTTTGACGCACTGTTAGCAAGATGTTTTAGACCTGGTTTCGCACTCAACGTGTTAAGGAAGTTTTATATTAGTAAAATATTGTAATTGTGTATTGACCTCCCAACGCCTGCCATCTTGAGCGCCTTTGGCGTTGTAAAGTCAAGCATTTTATTACGAGTTCTCTCACTTCTCTCCGAGGCAAGAGCTCTTTCTAAATTGTAATCTTGTGAGTACTAAATTTAATTTTGATTATTACTGTGTTGCTTTACGTAGTTAAGATTAAGATTGTGCTTAAGAATGATAAGTGTTTATTATCGAAAGCGTGTTTCATTACTTTCCCTCTATTGAGAATAGTGACGTCAGCTCTGCAGACGTCACAGCTTTTAAAACCGTGCTGGAACTTATGCTTCGTTATATATACCTATAACATTAAAATATTTTAACAAAGCTTTTATATTTAAAATTCACACAACGTATTTAACTAAACAAAGAATATTAAAAAGCGTCTTATAACGATTCTAACACTCGTTCTCAATCATCAATCAATCATCAATTTATAACCTTCTGATCACGTGAAGCGTCGATCAGTCTCAAAGTAGATTTCTAATAATAATAATAATGTATTTATTAATATAAAATTGTTTGCACATTTCCTATGAAGCCCTGATTCCTGTGCTAGGTACGAAACCTGTGTTACAGGAACTCAGTGTCTTCTCCCATATAATTTACACAAAAGATTTTATGATTACAAAAGCAATTCGTTGTTAGAAAGTAAACGAAATATTATGTGAGGTGTGTGAGTGCGTTAGTGTGTGTGTGTGTGTGTATGTGTGTTTGTGTGTGTGTGTATCTGTGTGTGTGTATGTGGGTGTGTTTGTGAGTATGTAATGTGATTTATATAAAGTATTGCGAACCATAATTGTTACTACTAGAAGCTGTCATTCTGTTATTAGTAATAACTTCTCCGTTTGGTCATAGTCCAGTTCTGATAACCAGTGTTTGATAATAGTTTTGGATTTATAGAAACTCAATGGATGTATGTTTTTAATTTTATTTATTTTATTGTATATATAAGGAGCTCTGAAACCTAGTTGACGCCTAGCGAAAGTTGTACGACATCGAAACGGGGTGCAGACGTTGGGTATGACACGCTTTTTGTTGTACTCTTCTGCGTTGTATGGAGTGGCTTTATGCTGCTTGGTTACAAGCTGGAGAAAATATAACTGCCTAATTGTTAGCACTTTGCATTTTGCGTAGAGACATTTTGTAGAGAGTCTATACGGGCTAAAAGTCATAACTTTTAGCAGTGACCTTTGAGTCCTTTCAAGATGTATTAGAAAGGTCTTACAGGCACCACCCCAAACTTCAATACAGTATCTGATGACCGACTGTGCTAAAGCAAAATATATGGTTTTCAAGAGAGCAAAGTCGGCAACGTGTCTTAGTTTTTTAAAACCCAAACTAGTTTCCTAGCCCGAGAGATTGTTTCTTTTATATGTGGACTCCAGCTGAGTTTATCATCTAATATAACTCCTAAATATTTTATAACTGAAGTTTTGGTAACAGCAGTACAGGAGCAATTAGATGCACGAAAATAGACGCATGAATGAAACCTGAGGTCGATGTCATTCGGCTTAGATCCAGTTATATTAAATTGAAGATATTTGGTTTTATTCATGTTTAGGGTTAGAAGATTTTTATCAAGCCAGTAGCAGATTTTTTGAAGTCCCCAGTTTGCGCAGTTTTGTGCCACTTCCCAAGTCTCTCCATGGAAGATTAGGGCAGCATCGTCGGCGTAGGTGAAAATTTTTCCATGTCATTGATATACACTAAGAAGAGCTAGAAGAAAGGATGCTTCCTTGTGGGACGCCACAGACAACCGGCGCACAAGAGCTTGTAAGCTCACCAATCCTAATCTGATGTGTCCGATCTGATAGGAAGTCTGCAAATATCATCTGGGCATTACCGCGGATACCGACAAGTTCTAATTTGTTCACAAGTGCTGGAATCGAGACGGTGTCAAACGCTTTGGCCAGGTCGAGAAAAATACCCACGCATTTTTGTTTAGCGTCTATCTGCTTTGTTACATGGTCTGTCAAAAGACTAATCGCATCGTTAGTACTCTTGTTCGCTCTGAAACCAAATTGTGCATCTGACAGAATATGATAACGTTCTAAAAAATTGTAAGTCGGTTGTTAAGTACCTTTTCCAGTAATTCAGATAGAGAAGTAAGAACAGAGATCGGCCTATAGTTTGGCACTTCGTCTCGAGAACTACACTTGTGAACTGGGGTGATGAGCGACCTCTTAAATACTTTTGGAAAGATGCCCTGCGTGATGCGTAGTCCAAACAGTTTTGTAATGAGAGGGACGATAATATGTCTGGACATCTTGAGTAATTTGACCGGTATATAGTCCCAACCAGTAGCGCAATTATTACGAAGGTTCATGATGAGTATGTCTATCTCTATTTCGTCTGGTGGCAGCAAGACAATAGAATTTGGGACAGGAGGGATGTTGGAGGCTAGTGGTGTCGAGGGACTTTTCAGTAACATAGTAACATTGCTTTCGTGTCCACTAATTGTTTGCCAATATTTGAAAAATACTTGTTTATAAGCTCTAAGTCTTGAACGCCCTCTTCGCCACAGCGTATCAGGTCTTTTACTGTCGATTTAGTGTTCGTGGTATTGATGACAGATTTTATTACCTTCCATGAATCTATTCTATATTCATAATCTAATCTAACAAGTCTAAAACTTGGAGCACATGCTAACAGCATTTAGACCCCAAAATGCTGAAATATGCCACCAACGAGGTATCTTGCCGTCGTCGCGTACCAAGCCATGTCGTTCAAACTGAACTGGAATGCCAGGTGTGACAAGAGCCTGACGGAGTATCTTATTGAGGTTGGTATGCCGTGATATATGATCAGCACTCCTGCTGCATAATAGGTCATGGTGTTGGTCACCATGTGACTGTCAACTCGCTTCTTCACGAAGATACCGATTTGCTAGTCAATATTCCGAGGTCTAAGATAGAAACGCTTGTAAGCTCACATCAGTAATTTGGCGAACGCTATAGCAATCAAGCGAACTGGTAAGGTCGTTTGTAATCATGCTTTGTTGTACATGAACACATTTAATATTTTTGTTAAAGTGTCCTACAACTAGGAACTTCTTGTCAGATATTTCCTAGCCCGATTGTCCAAAGCAATTAAGTTAGTTGATAAAATATTATCTAAAGCGTCGAAAGATGGCTTTGTACCATCCGGCCAATTCGGGCTATCGTTTTCTTCACCAGACTATATAAACCAAACGAATTTCTGTATTGTTGGACGCTTTTATACAGTAGATATTAAGTTTCTGTGAGAATTACATACACTAATAGTGTGTAGTGTTTCATTTTAAGGACCCTCGGCATAGTTATTTTACCGGTAATCAAACGTAAAATACGTAAGATTCTGGGACTGACATGAGGTGACATGGGGCAGTGGCGGCAAATATTTAATAGCAAGTTTAAAGATATAGTGCCAGAGCCGAATATCATCGAGAAAATAAAAAATGCCCCACTTCGCTAGCTCGGACATGTGGAAAGAATAGGAGACGATCGAGCTGCCAAAAGAGCATATCTCGGGCAACCCACCAAGCGTCGCCGTCGTCTGGTGGGTCGCCCAAGATATCGCTACATAGATGAAATAGAAAGACCTGAAAGAGAAGACTGTCCCCGATTGGTCTGACTTGGCACAAAATAGGAAACAATGGCGTACTTTAATGTCGGAAGCCAAGATCCACTTTGGGTCGCTAAGCCAGCGACGTAAGTTAGTAAGTAATGAAACGCACAACAGAGGCACGATGATTTCAAGATAACTTTAAATCAACTGATCTGTCTGTGTGTGTTTGTTGTCAGCATATTGCAGTGTGCATTGTTGTGATGTGTTGGCATCCTTTAAGTAAGAAAAATTCAGGTTTATTGCGAAGTCTGCAGGATACTAAACTGGTTGCGAGCAAGGACCTCGTTGGTTCAATGACTGAGCTAAATGGATCCTGTTTCATGATGTTTATTGTATTGGTAGACCGGGCCATAAGCAAGGGTTGACTGCTAAAATAATGTTAGTTTGAATATGAATTTAAGTTCATAATTGTTGGGTAAATTAAAGATTAGTATCGGTTATTATTTAAAGAGGTATGGTTTAGGTGGTTGCTTTGCCACTGCTTCAACGCTGAGTGTTGTGGGTTCGATCTCACCACGAGACAAAAATTTGTGAGATCCTCAAATAGTAGTGTTCTGAGTCTTGGAGTTCTATGTCCGTTGTTTAAATGCTTGTATAGTCTACTGTGACACAGAAACTGCACAGTGCGTAGAGCAGCGATAGCTCAGTGGGGAGACCAACAGACTGCAATGCAGATGGTCTCAGGTTCAAACCCACGTCGCGCACCTCTGACTTTCGGAAGTTATATGACTTTTCGAAATTATGTGCGTATTGATTGACAATTATCGCCTGCTCCGTGCCTCGGAGAGCACGTTAAGCCGTCGGTCCCGGCTGCCATGAACATCTATGGCAGTCGTTATTGGGAGAGTGTCGACACAAAAGATCCCACTGGTTCGAAGTGTCGCCGGTCTGCACTGACTGGCCTCCACATAAGATAAGATAAGATAAGATGCACAGTGCGGGAGATGTCTTAAAGAAAAGTTCATATGCTCGGGAAACATCACGGCAAGTTGTTTATCGAGAATCTGCACATGATCGCGCTGGACTATGAAATACGTGTCAAAATGTATCTGCCCGTAGCTTTTTAAACGACTTGTTACTTGAATACAGAAACCGGGTCTAAGTAAGTAAGTTTTAGTTTCTTTATTCGACAAACCAGTCGTTTTAACTACGGACAGTTAAACCCTGACATATTTTTCATGGAATATATGTCCTCGTAAAGGTCGCGGGAAGCGGTAGGATGCGGGTGGCCCAAGACCGGTCTGTGTGGAAGACCTTGGGGGAAGCCCATGTCCAGCAGTGGACGTCTTTTGGCTGACATGATGATGATGATATCTCCTCGTGAACATGGCTGCTGAAATGCAACCGAAACGTCGCGTTGGGGCAAGTGTAAACTTTAATAGAAATAGTTTTAATAATCTAAATAGTTTAAAAGTAGTAAAGTTCATTAGTAGTAGTGAAATAGTTTCAAAATAATTTAATAAAACTGTTAAATAAACAACGCGATAACATCCGTATAAATTAGTTTAATTTTCAATTAATATAATTTGCGAAAGACAATATTTCATAGAATATGTGTCAAAAACTAACTGACCGTAGCCAAAACGAATTGTTTCTTGGATATAAGCACCAGGCTTTAGAGTGCCTGCCTTCTAATATGTACTACAAACGATTTACTTGACATGACTTTTTTACCACGTAACACAAACTTAATGGTTTTAAATGATAATTTTGGAAACCATTTTAAGATAAATAAATTAAAAAAAGTAATATTAGAGTATCTCAAAAATACAAGTTAATTAACTTGTATTTTTACACTGTTAACCATTTTTAAACACTTATTATCGTTTTTCTCATTTTCATATTTTTATCATTTTATATTATAGTTTATTGTACTGGTACTTCCTGTGTTAGTTGTGGTTGCCTACAACAGAATGAGCACAGGGCATGTATTATTGTTACATCTTTTATTGTGTAAGAGTTGTGTATCATTTGTTGGCGATCCTTATAAATAAATAAATAAATAAAAGATCAAGGTATCCTAATCGTAAAAAATGGATAATTAATATAAAAATTCAGACTACTTAAAAAGTTTGATGCAGTGAGCAGCCGTTTTCTTGATATACCGGTTGTCTTTTATTATAAGTGGAAAACAAGATTACGGTCCGTTTTTAAATGGTCACCGTCATTTAAGCATTTCTGTAATACCAGGGGTGTCATATGAATTAAATGTACATACACACTAAACTAGCTGACCCACGCAACTTCGTCCACGTCACCTAAGAGAATTTGCCCCATTTTTGCTACATTTTTCATTGATGCTCCGCTCCTATTGGTTGTAGCGTGTTGTAGGCTCGATCCTTATATGGAACAAAAATAAGTGTCTTCCACTAATATTTGTTACGAGTCTGAGTGTACTTTGTGTCCGTTGTTTAAATGATTGTATTGTCTACTGTGACACAGAAACTATGCACAGTTACTTATAGCGTTACTCGATAAATGGGCTACCCAACACTAAAATTTTTTCAATTCGAACCAATAGTTGCTGGTCGCGTTATAGCGCGTTCAACCAAAAAAATAAACTCTTCAGCTTTATAATATTAGTATGTATTAATTATATTAAGTTCAATAGTTACATTACCCAAACCCGAAATAACGAAGATTTTTTTAAATCTACTTAAATAAGGTACAATCGTTTCAAATCTGGTAGTAGGGGTAATAATTGTCGATTGGCAGAAAAAGGATGCACGATACAAACTGTGACGTAACCGCTATTTGAATGGAGCTGTGCAAGGAAGATGGCAAGATATCTCCACTACAACCACACTTTTTCTTGTATCCAAATTTGAAATATTAATGGCTTATGTTTAACTTATCACCAGATATAGTAAAATATAACAGTCAAAAATAGTAAATGATCACCAAAATTTAAACCGCATTTTAATACCAAAAATATTAATTGCACAGCAAAGAGATCAAAATAAGTCGACTATTTTTGAGTGGGGTTTAAGAAGGAACTTAACATAACCTAACCCTTCCGAGACGGAATGCAGTGATTTAAGGCGTAGGTATATGTGCTCGTTATGATATATTTTAGTATATTTTAGCATATTTTGGTGTGCAATTACTATTTTTGGTGGTCATTATGTTTAATCCCAATATTAATTACGCTCTTCTTTTGCAACCAATGTTGATACTGTTTTCACAAAATATTTCTTTCGATTGCTATTTGCTCTTGTGTGTAAAATAACGTACAAAATGAAACATAGACAGTGATCCTGCTGTATCACTTTCTTCGCCAGCGCAATCCAATGGGAACGCATACCCAGATAAAAAGTATTCTATGTGTTAATCGACGTCATTGTCTATCTGTTTACAAAGTTGCATCCAAATCTGTTCAAGGATACCTTGATTGAGTTACAAATATCCAAACAGTCAAATATTTAACAACAAACTTTGACATTTTGTCACGGGGACCGCTCGCGCTATGTCGGCTGTGCGCGAGTCGATGTGGTGGGGTCGCCCCTTTTCCCCCTCCTGCCTGGCGGTGGTCCTATATACCGCGCCCAGGTGCTGCCTCCTTCCGCTGCGCTGCGCTGACTAAGTTCAGTGGTCCTTGGAGCTATCCAGACCACTTAGTAAGCCTTCACGAACCACGCCCTGATTACTACTCAATATCTAGTCGTTTGTTATATTGTATAATTCGGGTTATGTTTATTGTACAAGTTTATATTTAAAATATAAACCATTTAATCGTGTCGAATAATATTTTAATTGTCTCCTCTTAGTTCATTCCGAGGTCAACCACACCTCTAAAGCGGGTTAGACCAACAATAACGTGACAATTTATAATATTAGTAATGTAGATTAGTATTTTCGTTTATTTATTAAACCGTGAATCCGACACCACCGGAGAGAGATAAGGCCCAGGACTGACAGCTTTTCGGGTTTGCTGAGGCAAGAGGTGAGCAACACCACCGACTTTCTAACACCGGGCTGCTATTGAGAATTTCTATAATATTAGAATACGAAAGAGTTTGTTTTTTGTTACGCCTTAACTACTCGACCCATTAACATATAATTTCGGATATACGTTGTCACGGATACAGAACCTTTACAGGTACCTTTTACCCAAAGTAAAAGAACTGTTCTTGAGCGAGCGAAGCCGCAGGCAAAAGTTAGTTAGTATTCAATATTATTTTGTTAGTCTGACCTAGGAATCAAACTCAAGACTAAATACACACCAATCGCATTCAGTTCACCTGCGCTACCGGTGAGTTCGAATGCCAGAACTTTTAAAGGTATCTTTATAATATTGTTAGCTGGTTCTTTGCCCTGTGTTATTTATATCGATTTTGGCTTTGTCTTTACATTATTCGGCGTGAAGTTGAACGCTAATATTTATGTTGTGAAAAGTTCTGATCATAAAGAATACCTGCCGAGTATTTTACGTATGTTTCAGAAGAAAAATAAACATTATCGAAGAAAATCCTAATCCTAACTTCCTAACTAATATTATAAAAGCGAAAATGAGTTTGTTTGTTTGTTACCTTTTCACACCTAAACCACTGAAGCGATCATCCTGAAATTTTGCATATACGTTGTCAGGTGTACAGAAACGGACATAGGCTACTTTCATCCCGGAAAAATTACTGTTCCCGAGGAAGACAACAATAACGTAGAGTGGCAAACAAGCATACGGCCAACCTGATGGTAAGTGGTCACCGTAGTCTATGGACGCCTGCGACACCAGAGGCATCACTTGCGCGTTGCCGACCCTTTAGGAAAGGAAGTAGGAAGGAGAAGGAACGGCAAAGAGGAAAAGGGTGATTGGGCCTCCGGCACTCACACTCACCGATCGAAACAACAGTAGGAATAGGTACTGCTATTTCAAGTATTCTGTGAGAGGGTAGTCCTTTCCCGGTCGGGCCGGCCCATTCATGCTGAAATCAGCGAGCATTTCGTCTCTCTGCCAAAGTCTGTGGTGCTATTAACCTATTGATTCGCAGCGGCACACCAGCAGCCAGATACAATAGGTTTTCAATAAAGTCTGGCTTTCCAACAATATACAGGTTAAGAAGTATAATAATAGATAATAATATCAGCCCTGTATTAAACTGTCCCACTGCTGGGCACGGGCCTCATCTCAGTGTAAGAATGGCTAGGCCATAGTCCACCACGCTGGCCCAGTGTGGGTTAGTAGACTTCATATATCTTAGAGAACGTTATATAGAACTCTTAGACATGTAGGTTTCCTCACGATGTTTTCCTTCACCGTTAAAGCGAACGATAATTAACTATTTAATACGCACACACTTCGAAAAGTCAGAGATCGCGCCTTGGGATCGAACTCGATACCTCTGCGTGGCAGTCCAACGGTCTCCCAGTAGGCTATCGCTACTATAAGTTAAGAAGTAAGTTGAAATAAAATCTCGACCCGGGTATCGAACTCGTGACCTCATGCACTGCAGTTGCATTTACAACCGATACCCTATCGAAACACTCTGAAATGAATACAGTAAAAATTATCTTAGAAAATTGTTAGTAACTTTAATTAAGTACACTTAATTAAAGTTACTAACAATTTTCTAAGATAATTTTAGAACTAGTTTCAATATTTAACTATTTATTTAAGTTGCTATACATTCTTTAGCCAATAAAACCTAATATTAAATTATGGGCCGATTTTTCAATCGTCAGGTAACTTTTATCTGAGAAATAAATATGGTAGTTTGTCATATGTTTTATTCAAAAACTATCAAATCGTGAAATATGATTCTCAAATCAAAATTATCTGATGATTAAAAGTCGGCCTCGTTTACATAAAAAGAGATAATTAAACAATAAAATTTATGAGAACTGCAAATAAGAATAAGGTCTTCCAGACTGATTTTCGGTAACGGCAGTAAATGATTAATTTATTTTGACTATATTTTAAATGTTTTTTTTGTATTTTATAGACTAAGGTAGGTTTGTTTTTGTGATGCACCAGGGCGACAGACATGCGGCAATTAAAGATAAAAGTAAAGTGAAAAGTCTCACAAGAAAATATATAAGTTTCTTCTTTATTTGGTATTTGAATTATACCTTTGGTAGAGCAGCGATAGCTTAGTGGGGAGACCAACAGACTGCAATGCAGAGGGTCTCGGGTTCGAATCCATGGCGCGACTAACAACAATTATCACCTGACAATTATCGCCTGATCCGTGCCTCGGAAGGCACGTTAGGCAGTGGTCCGACCGCCAACGATGAACGAGAAACGAGTAAAACTAGAAATTATAAACAGTTGACGATCAGCGGAAAGCGAGTGTGTAGTTTCGATAGTTTTGTCGCCGGGCTATAAGCGAGTGTGCAAGTGCGACGAGCGATTACTCGCGCCACTCGCCCGCGGTCGCTCAGTCCTGTGCAAACCTGCGCGCGCAACCACAAGTTTTGCATCCAAAATCGTCTTTTTTTCCCTCTCATTTTCTTCCGTTTTGTTAGAGTTGCCGCTGCCACTACACAAACACTATCGTAAAATACATCGTCGTCGTCGTCTGAACTAGACAACAATGAGAGTTGCAATGATTTGTTGATATCCATACGTCTACTTTCAAAGCCGCACTGTTTAGAAATGATCATGAAAACAAATAATCAAGCGAGCGAGCATCGCTGAACGAGTATCGCTGAGCGAGTTTATTTTTAAAAGCTCTTGTCGCTCAGCGACAAAACTAGTAAAGCGAGTCGTCGCCGGCAGTCTGAACAGTCAGAGAGCAACTTTTAATATATGCATCTCTTTCGTTTACACAGAATGTATATTATTTGTGCGTTTCTTGAGAGAGAAAATCGTCGATAGTTAGTCGTGTTTTCGCCGGCGGTCGGACCACTGCATCTTAATGCAGTGGTCCGACCGATGTTCATGGCAGTCGTTATTGGAAGAGTGTCGACACAAAAGATCCCACTGGGTCGAAGTGTCGCCGGTCTGCACTGACTGGCCCCCGCATAAGATAAGATAAGATATCTTTGGTATCAAGAAAACCCTTCATTAATGGTATGGCCAACCGTGGCTTAAAACATTATATATTTTGCCATATATGTATGTATTTTCTTTAGTAAAAACGAAAATTTGTTTGTACCCCATCTTGAAAGATGGCTATTCCTGAATATGTTTTTCTAGCCGCCGGAACAAAAAAATACTCGTCTTTTTCTATCACTTGCACTGATTCCAATACCATTTTCTATCATTACTTTAGCTTCGTTCTCCTTCGTGATTCTGGATATCTCGTCCCTGGTACGTCTCTCTTCTCTAGACAAGGATATTTCGTGGTCTATGGTCTGCATGAGCGCGTAGTTGGAGTACGTTGGTTGTGGCAGGTGGAGGTGCAGCCGGTTGAATTGGAGCACGTCTGAGGAACCGTATATGTGAGCTTGGCCGACTGAAAAAGGAAAAATTATCATACGTACTTCAGTAATAATATAATAATATATTTTATCACATACACACAACACCATCTAGCCCAAACTAAGCAGAGCTTGTACTATGGGTACCAGACAATGGATAAACATACATATATACTTTATTTTTGTAAATACATACATATAAACACCCAGACCAAGACAAACATCCATGTTCATGCACACAAATGTTTGACTTGTGCGGGAATCGAACCCACGACCTCAGGCGTGGCAGTCCGTTACCCTAACCATTACGCCATCAAGGGCGGTAATGATATACATTTGCATGCTTTTATTTTAATTGTAAATACCCATTATTTTTCTAAACACCAACTCCACATATATGTTTTTTGTAAATTAGTATATCATTAGCACTGATGAACAGTTACCTTCTGAGATACACTTTCAACTAGTTCAGAAGGTACCGAACTTTATTGTTAAAAAGAAACCTAATCTAACAAAAACCATTTTTGTGAAGCAATTTAATGGCATTGCTATAAATCTCTTCACATTTGAGGTTAAATATGGAAATAAATCACGATTTGTATCTTTATATTTGATTCATAATTACACATACTTGCACTAGCACATACACACACGAACACACACTCACACACGCATACACCCTCACACACACACACACATAAACACACACACACACACACATGCACTCACACACACGCACACGTACATTAAATTGTTACTTAAATTTTATCCGCAAAATAAAATATGAGGTTACCTGTATACACCAATTGTTAACATTTTATCTACTAGGTATAAGTCCAAGAGGCGGGAGCCTGGTGATCTGTAACACAGGTTTTCCTACTATAGACACCACTCTCGCCACAAAGAATTAAAAATTTGTTAAATCTGTACTGTGTTATCTTATGTATACACCTTTGTGAAAGAGATAAATAAACATACTAAAAAAAAATACTTATTATCATAAGGTTATTTTTTTTGGTGAAATAAAGAATTTGAATTTGAATTTGATACGTAAATTGAATTGAATTAGGCGTGACGAAATTCATAGTAACAAAATAATTGGGAAGAGAGGAACTCGTCAGGCACCCTCGAATTGCCTACGACAACTATTGCAATAGAAAATGGTTGACAATACCAACCAGCTCTGGTTAGGGACGGCTGCGTCGTAGGTTCCGGGTGTACTCCAACTTGTTGTTTTTATTTAATGGGATAGGAGGCAAACGAACAGACGGATCGCCTGATGGAAGCGATTACTGCCGCCCATGGACACCCGCAACACCAGAGGAGAAGTGTGTTGTCAACCTTGCAGTATTTCGCTTCGAACCAAAAATAGGTTTAGGTTTAAAGATCTTTATTATCACCAAGACAACTCGTCAATTATGTGATAACATAACTAATAAAGAAAAAAGTTAATATCCGTCGTCGCATTCACTGTATAAACTAAACAAATTCACAAACTACAACCCCTTGTCGGTTACTAAATCTCCTGGAGATTTATGTCAAAATACCCGTGTCTGTACCAAATTAATAAAAATCTCCTGGAGATTTCTCGGCTCGGGTCGGAATAAATATCAAATATTGACAGACGGAGTATACCTTTCCTACTCTAATTTACACAGACTGTAGGCAAAAGAAAAGCCTTTAATAGTTGTTGTTGTTAGTTGTCGGTCTTGCGACTCTGCCAGAGCAGAGCAGCAGCATAGTTATGGTAGGTCATTCAACTCTTGAAGTAAACAATAGGTTAAGAGGCTTGTACCAATTGAAAACTTATCAAGGCTTCGAGTGCTCTGCACACTGGCTAGAGCAATTATTAGTACTGTTAGCTACCTATGTACGTGATTATCTACATGTATGTATGTGATGTATGTAGAAGTTTTTCAATATGATGTTGGTGGCAAACATGCTAGACTCTTGATTAAGGCAGTTACTCTAGTGTATAAATATAGCATTGAAGACCGTTGGAATGCCGCGCAAAGGTATTGAGTGCGACTCGCACGCCTCTCTGGCTGAGTGAATTATCGCTTGCTTTTATAGTGAAGGTAAGCATCGTGAAACCTGTCAGGGTTCAACATGTATGAGAGGAAACGCATGCCCAGCAGTGGGACAGTTTATGGGCTAGTTTTTTGTCGTTTACAGTTTGGAGCGTTTGCAATAGGGTTATGTACAAATTGCCGAAAACGGACACACTATTTCGCTAGCTCCTAGACGCGACTTCTGCATAAGATACCACTATCCCCTAAGAGTTTAGGCAGAAGTATATATTATAACAGTTATATTGCGCCAGTACACTTTGCCATCCTTATTTTAAATTAACGTAAGAATTAATGTATGTTTTTGGATGAATGTAGGCTTTAGAAAATGGTTACTGTCATTTTAGTGCTCTTATATGTTGACTGCTGTGCATGCATTGCATTAGCAGGACTAAACAGCCTAAAATTGTGACTTATATTACGTGGGACGTAAAAATGTAGGTGTGAGTAGTATTTCTGCCTATCCACCTGCAGCTATGTATGTATGAGTAATTAATGGTTTCACATACCATCACAGGTATGGCCAAAGACACCTTCAGTAAGAACAGATATATGGCGCTATTAGTATTCGACATTATTATAATGAATATTTGGCATACAATTCTCTTATTACTAATAATGTCTGTAATTTTATTTGCGTGTAATCTTTGTCTACAAATATTCTTGAGTAATCATTCAAAGACGTTTCTCGTCCGGCGGCGGCGTGGGTGTAACGTAGGCTGCAATTTCCTTGATGATCCAATTCATAGCGGTTGATTGTGTTCGTTGTGTGTGTGAAAACATCAACAGTTGTTACTCCTTTTTGTCTGATATTACGTAGCTTGTTGCAAGAAGTAAATCGTCCACTATGAGGTGTAATAGGTCTTGATATATCTGACCTTCGTCTTTTATCGTCTTTTAAACATCTCGACGTATACGTCGAGATGTTTAAAAGACGATATATTATGGTTTTCATATTTTTTGTTTTTCTATACATTTAAAGAAACAGCCGGACTAGTACTCAATCTTGTTTCCATCTGTTGACTGCAGGTCATCGTGAGGAAACCCGCATTTAAGAATTCTTTATAATGTTAAGACAGATTTAAAAATGTTTAAAGAGATCTTTATTAACTCAAAAGAACATACAGTCCACTTAATGAGCATAATAATCTATACTAATATTATAAAGCTGAAGAGTTTGTTTGTTTGTTTGCTTGAACGCGCTAATCTCAGGAACTACTGGTCCGATTTGAAAAATTCTTTCAGTGTTAGGTAGCCCATTTATCGAGGAAGGCTATAGGCTATATATCATCACGCTAAGATCAATAGGAGCCGAGCACCAATGAAGAATGTTTCAAAATCGGAGGGTATTTTTTCCTTTTGAGAGCTTCCGCTGCGTGCGCTGCGTAAACAGTTTAAGTTTCGCAAAAATCATGTATAACAGAATTGTTTCCCTTTAAAAGTTCTAAAAAAAGTCCGCGACAGCATATGTCTATCTTTTAAGGTTGGCTCACTATAACTATTTTTATGCTAACCAAATTTGTTCTAAAATAATGCATTATTTGCGAAGGTATTATTATAAACATGATATTAATCCTTATCCAAATAAATACGTTATTCATCTCAAGTATTTAATTTAAAACAAAATTGCCCTTTACATTATTCGATTTCAATGAATATCTTAGGAGATATCGCAGTTTTAAAATAACATTGCAGCAAAATAATTACCCATTACAGACATAGTACAAACGATGTTTCTCCTGGTTTATTCTGCGTGATAACTACTGGTTCGATTTGAAAAATTCTTTTAGTGTTGGATAGCCTATTTATCGAGGAAGGCTATAGGCTATATAACATCACGCTACCACCCACGGGGGTGGTGCAGTAACGATAAACGCGGGTGAAACCGCGGGAACATCTAGTTACATTATAAATACAAAGTATTAACAAATATGACAGTATTGCGATCTGTTTGAAAAGTAATGGCTCCAAAAAAGTATTATAAATAATGTAGCAGACGTTTTGTGAGACTTTGCTGCAATGACAAAATGCAAAATGCAAATAAAATGGAATTCTCGCTTTGATCATAAATCCGATGTCGCGGGAGACTACAAACATTCAGAGAACACCCAGACTTGGATAAACTGTTTATGGATCACACAAATTTAAGTCCTGTGTGAGATTCGAACTCACAATGCTTAGTGCAGTGGCAGTGCCGAGGCGATCACTTAGAAAGAAAGGAAGAAAGAAAAATATTTTTATTTGTTCCACGCTTACAAGGTAACAGGAAACACAACCATGTTTAGGAACAAATAAGGTCCTGCGTCAGCAATGTTGCAGAGTACCCACAACGCTGATATTCTCGCAGAGCCTGCATGATTTCGGTGCATGTAGACAGTAACATACATACATAACTCAATTAAAAAGAAAATAAAAACAAAATAACAATTTAAATAAATTAGGCAGAAGGTGGTCATAGATGACAAAAGTAATTTTATACTAAATAATAATATTGGTATTTTTTTTTTTTTACACAGCACTATCTAGCCCAAACTAAGCAGAGCTTGTACTATGGGTTCTATACAATGGATAAAGATACATACTTTTCTTTTTGTAAATTCGTACATATTATACATAGAAACACCCAGACCAAGACAAACATCCATGTTCATGCACACAAATGTTTGACTTGTGCGGGAATCGAACCCGCGACCTCATGCGTGGCAGTCGGTTACACTAACCACTACGCCATCGAGGCCGTCAATTTTATATAATACTCATATGTACAATTAAATACTCGATACAGATTGCCAGCTCAATGCATAGACGCATGCGTACAACGATTTCGATTTAAGTCTACTGAATTTCAATTACGAACAGAGCACTTGGGTCCTGTAGTATATTAATCCTGTCCCCTTCATAAACTGTCCTATTGCTGACGGATCTGTTCTCAGTATGAGATGGGTTAGCCATAGTATACCGAAGATTCACTGCTGTTTGGCAGATTTTGGAGATTTCTCAGACTTGCACATTCCCTCACAATGTTGTCCTTCACCGTTGAAATTAGCGATTAACCACGAATATGCTCATAACTGAAAAGTGAAGGATCGAACTCGAAACCTCTGTGGGGCAGTCCAACGGTCTTCCGCTAGACTCGCTACACGGACTTTAGCCCAAATTAGTTACAGGTTTATGTTTGATATACGATCTTTGAATATGATTACATCTTGTATATCTTTGCTTGTATAGGTCATTTTTTACAAAGATACCCATTTTAATTTTATATCTTTACTAGCTTTTGCCCGCGGCTTCGCTCGCGTTAATTTAGAATTTGACAAAAAATTAATAGCAATATAATTATGCTCAATTTATCGATCTGTTTCCCCACTGATGGCGTATCGCATCCGAGCACGTGCACTTTATTGTGTAACTAGATGTTCCCGCGGTTTCACCCGCGTTTATCGTTACTGCGCCGCCCCCGTGGGTCGTAGCGCGATGTTATATAGCCTATAGCCTTCCTCAATAAATAGGCTATCTAACACTAAAATAATTTTCAAATCGAACCAGTAGTTCCTGAGATTAGCGCGTTCAAACAAACAAACTCTTCAGCTTTATAATATTACTAGTTGTTCCCGCGGTTTCACCCGCGTTTATCGTTACTGCGCCGCCCCCGTGGGTCGTAGCGCAATGTTATATAGCCTATAGCCTTCCTCGATAAATAGGCTATCCAAAACTAAAATAATTTTTCAAATCGAACCAGTAGTTCTTGAGATTAGCGCGTTCAAGCAAACAAACAAACTCTCCAGCTTTATAATATTAGTATAGATTGTGTAATATGCATGTTAAATATAAATAAAAAAGTCAACATTGTCTTACATCATATTTACGTCATAATAAGTATACGAGGCAGAAAGGGGCTAGTTTTTGTTCTCTCAACCCATTTCTGTAAACCTCTCGATTCGAATACATTGATAAGCGAGAGCTAAGAGAGTTCGTCCCATCTAAAATACGAGGAACATCTATTGAGTTATTTTGTATTAGGTAGTAGACGAGACAACTCAACTATATAGTTTGTAACAAGCGTTAATGTGCGTGATCTCTAACTCACCGAGTCTGAGACACGCGCTTACTATGACACATTTAAACAAATTCACAAACAATTCCGAAGGCAGGCCAAGCCACACTGCGCAAAAATATGTGTCTATATATAGTCTCACGCCTATTTCATTGAAGGAGTAAGCAGAAGAGTATTATACAACATATTTAGTTAGCTAATATTTCAAGTGCCACGTAAAAGAGAGCAAGCCTATCGCCGTCTATCGAACACTCTCCGTGTTGCTACTGATACCTATCTTATCTTATCTTATATGGGGGCCAGTCAGTGCAGACCGGCGACACTTCGACTCAATGGGATCTTTTGTGTCGACACTCTCCCAATAACGACTGCCATAGATGTTCATGGCAGCCGGGACCGACGGCTTAACGTGCTCTCCGAGGCACGGAGCAGGCGATAATTGTCAATCAATACGCACATAATTTCGAAAAGTCATATAACTTCCGAAAGTCAGAGGTGCGTGACGTGGGTTCGAACTCGAGACCCTGTGCATTGCAGTCTGTTGGTCTCCCCACTGAGCTATCGCTGCTCTACTGATACCTAACTTCTCATAATAACGCAGTAACGCTTTGCTCGATCCGGGAATCACTTCCGAGATCTCAAGCACACCAGTTGCATTCATATCCCTCTCCAACATTTCAACTCCGACCATTATATTGGGTGTAAGGGACGGTGTACCGAAAACTGAAATAGTAGATTCAGACCATTATTCTGAGTTAAAAATCGTTGGAATTTTTTTTAACAATCGCATTTGCTTTACTGCAATTTTTCATTTTTCTGACTTTGAATCATAACATAATAAAATGCCACATTTTTTCTACAATACAGCAATGTAATTAAATGGTCGTGATTTAAATAGATCAGCTGTTTTTATTCGCGCGGTATGTCGAGTGCGTTGTATCGGTAGCAATCCATTGCGTACCGCGTAATAATGTTAATCTACATAACATTTCATTCTTGCGTTTTTTTAATAATTAATTGAAGTTTATGTCGTGTTAAGTACTTATAGAAAGACGTCTTGCTAAAGTTTTCGGTACGCCGTCCCTTACACCCAGTATACTAGCCAACTTTTTTGTGGTAGAACAAAATGTGAAGCATTTTTTTTCTTTTGCCATTACAAAGCTACTTTATCCTGAAGGTGTGTCTGTGTTCAGAAGTAACATATGCTATATAACATCACCTTACGAGCAACATTGCTTAGCAGTAATCATAAACGTGGGTGAAACCGTGAGGGACAGCTAGATACATACCATCAGGTTTTTATTTTTTCGCAGCTCTCGACGATAGACCTTGGACCACCCTCTGGTATTTCTCCTCAAATATGTACGCCTCAGTCTCCTTGCAGCTCCCTCCGAAGTTATCCGTGTCGACGGACTACTTCATCACGCCGTCAAGACCCTTCTGATGCCCATTCTATAAATAAAGAAAGTTTAGGATATAATATAGTAAAGCCAACGAAACCAGAGAAAACATATAAGCATACAAACCTCCTTTTATTAAGGAGGGCTATCGCGCCTGGATTCACCGCTAGAGGTGCTAGTGGTTCTATAATTACAATATCTTTGGGATGGTAAGGTGTAGACGTCAAACTTTATAGTCACTTCAACAGTAACCATACAAACCGTCAATTATTACGGCGAAATACGGCTTTCGACAGCAGCTGTAACAGTGTTGACAGGACCTTACTCGCTAGTGGCGCCGCCTGGTGAGCACAAAAACGATAGCCCCCATTATGTATAAACTTACACAAACATATTTTTTTACCACATTTCATGATAAAAAATAAATATTTTAGTCAATTTTTCAATATAATAACAATAGCTACTCATAAGATTTACTGCATATCTATTTTATCATAGGTAGTCGTAATAATATAATATAGATCTTATTTATTTGTAGCAATTTCTAGCCATGGTATAAAAACTTGTGAAAAATAATAACTTTAAAAATATTACAAATAGGTATATGTCATTTTCAAAAAAGTACCTACCTACTTCCGTGCCACCGGGGAAACATTACTTTCTGTATTTTATTTTGGCCCCTTTGTTTCAGGATTATATACTCTTTACAGGACACTTGTATAAAGAAATAACTAAGTGCTTTGACTTTTGCTTCTAAATCTATATATTAATACGTGAAACAAAAACTTTGTACACATTTTTACGAAAATTGCGCGGACGGAGGAGTATGAAATTTGGCACAGTTAAAGTTTATATGGAGAAGGAGGGGCGAATCCTAATATTTATATAAAATATGCATTAGAAATACATTAAATTAATGAAAAAGCATTACACGCCCACAACAATGCATTTGACACACGCAGTCGAAGCGCGTAACTATGGTTACATACATAGTTACGTCAATACCTATATAATGACATAATATATCAGCAATATCTTACAGGCAAACTTTGGCCGAATTCGAGCACTAAGCGACCGCTAGTATGTACGACTAATTACGCCAAATTATGACGTAACTGTATGATTGCTCTTGACCTTGACCTTTCTACACGTTTGTATTCGCAACACATTCACACGACTAGAGTAACCAGACAATTAAATATATTTACACGTCTAGACTTATGAAATAAACGTTTTTATTTTATAAAGACAACTCTCGCGTTAGGAATAATAACTTGATCGCGGGGGACTTTACAAACTTTCAACAACGGATTTGTGGATCACATATATTTTGTCCCGTGTGGAGCTCAAACCCACAACACTCAACACTTCGGCAGTGGCGAGGCAAACCCTTAAACCACTACGTTATCCGTGCAGTTTGAAGAGTTGGTTTATTATTTTTGTATAAATGTACTAATATCTGGAATTTCCAGCCAGTTTTAAAATATTTTGGATATGTTAGCCCAATTGATGCAGGTTAAAAGCTCTATAACATCATGCTACAAGCAACGGATAAGGAGTAGTAATCATAAACGTGGGCAAAACCGTGGGGTATAGTTAGTTTATAAAACGAATATTATAAAAAGAAAAGATTTGTATATTTGTTTTACCAGTAGAAACCTACTTTATTTAGAAACTAGCTTTTGCGCGCGGCTCCGCCCGCGTGGTACCTACATCAATAAAAAGTAGCCTATGGCCTTCCCCAGGTTTTAATCTATATTTGTACCAAATTTTATTCAAATCGGTTGAGTGGTTTAGCCGTGAAAAGGTAACTCTGAAAGTAACTCTGTCTGTCTGTCTGTGTGACAGACAGACAGAGTTACTTTCGAATTTATAATATTAGTAAGGACTAGTAAGGATAACACAGGATATTACCATTATGCTACGAGCTACGGGAGTGGATCAGTAACCATAAAAATGAGTGAAACCGCGGGAGACGGTTAGTTTATAATCATGAGACATTGTGATACAGATTTGGCCCAGAGCTCAGAGGATTGTTCGCGTGTCTCGAGTTTGAAACTGTTACTGACTTTTTCAATTAGCTGAGCAGCTAAGTAACATACATACATACAGAAGAATTATCTATGCACTAACTAATATTATAAAGAGGACAGATTTGTATTTTTGTTTGTAATGATTAAAACTAAGAATTACGAGACCGCTTTTTGAAAATTCTGTCATCATTAGTAAGCTACTTTTGCAGAAGTAACATACGCTATATAAAATCACGCTAACATCCACGGGAAAGGAGCAGTAATCAAAACGGCGCCGGACAGCTAGCATAAATATAAAATCTAAGGTGCAGCGCAGACAACACACTTTTTGTGCGATCGAGTTTGCAGGGCATAAAAAGTCTGCATGGCGCGCAAAATGTCCGTCGCGGATTTTTCACACATTCAACGCATACGACGCACATCTTTGATCATTCTGTCCGCAGAACTGTAGGGACGACGTACACGCTATAGAAATGCAGAGATTGCAGACTAAAGTGTGCGTCGTCTGCGTTAGCGCGCGTTGAAGTAAACGTTCTATTTTTTTTTTGCGCACTTTTTGTGCGGCGCGGCGCGGCGCGGTCTGCCAGAGTTATATGGATTTTTAGTGCGCCGGACTTTTTGCACGTCGTATGCGTTACTGCTTATAATTGCATAGGTTCTATTTTTACAGACTAAAAAGTGCGTCACGGATAGTCTGTCGTCTGCGCTGCACCAAAACAATGGAGTCTTTGACTATAGGATGACGCTACTCACTAGGTGCAATGCGTCTGCCATAGTCGTAAGTGATCAGGATCACTCTCTCTCCACCGCGAAGGTACGGATTCGAAGCCTGCTCGTGCCTGTATTACACCTATGGAGATGATGCGTTGCTGGTCTCCATATAGAACTGGAAATAGAGATAGAAAATTGGTAAAAATAGAGGCTTTAAAGGGTTCTTCATTTCAGTACGGATCCGGTTCAGACGCTGGTTCCAAAGAATTCGTTCCAAAATCCGTTCAATATTATCCAATTTCGTTATGCCTTTTGACGGAGGCTCGCATACGAGCCGCTACATTTGTACTCTGTATTTGTTACCGGCTCGGATACGAGCCACCAAGGCGCCACTTTAAACCTTATTTTACTAACATTAACGCTTAAAACTTATTGTTCATCATCTACAAATGGATTCGTTATTGGTTATAGGGTATTACGAAAGTATAAATGGGTAGTATTTAACAGCACAGCAAAAAATACTATTTGCACAGCAAAATATGCTTACCAAAAATACTAATTGCACAGCAAAATATATTTAAAGAGATCAAACTAAGTCGACGGAGCCCCGTGGGTTTAAGAAGGAACCTAATATAACCTAACCCTTCCGAGACGGAATGCAGTGATTTGAGGCGTATAGTTGCTCGTTATGATGTGCAATATTTGCTGTGCAATTAGTATTTTTGATGGTCATTATATTTAATCCCAATATAAATATACGATAGGTTAAAGGTGCGTAAAAAAGAAAGCGATTGCTGGTTATTTAATGAATGATGGGGATGAACTATCAAAACTATCGCCTAGTCCACTATCTAGAAAGCCGTCGCTCAACGGCATTCGCCATTGCACCTCGTCGTTATTATACTACATTGAATGGCACTGAAAATGGGCGCTCTCTTGTCCCTATCGACCACAATACAGCATGTCACGTACTTTAGAATCGAGCCCAACAACTCTGCGCGGCAATCGAACAGTCCTCCAGGATATCGCTGCTGCATATACAGCCAATAAGAACTCACCTCAATGTATCCCAAAAATCCAGCCTGCCCTGTCAAAGGTCCATTGAACCCTATCTCCTTCACCGTTGTAGAACCGACTCCAGTACTTTGGTGCCGGGATTGGTCAGGTAGAATGTTCTGCAGAATAGCGGTAGACCTACGACGACCTTAATGGGAGGTACGCCGCGGTCCATCATGGAGTTTATGGTGAACTCCTGGAACATAATAAGTCCATCCTTACTAATATTATACAAGCGAATGTACTTAATTTTGTTTGAATTTACGTTTTCACGCCATAATCCCTCGACCAATCATCATGAAATTTCACATATACGTTGTCAGGGGTACAGAAAAGGACATAAGTACGGTACTTTTCATCCAGAAAAATTCTGTTCCCTGGGCTGGGTTAGAAATTTATTGACGAAATCTAGAAAAACGCGAGCGAAGCCGAAAGCAAAATCTAGTACATATCTATACTAATATTATAAAGCTGAAGAGTTTGTTTGTTTGTTTGAACGCGCTAATTCAGGAACTACTGGTTCGATTTCGAAAAATTATTTTAGTGTTGGATAGCCTATTTATATGAGGTTATATAACATCACGCTACGACCCACGGGGGCGGCGTAGTAACGCTAAACGCGGGTGAAACCGTGGGCACATCAGTATTAGAATATTATTGTTGATGACGGACTTGCGCGCTAGTTTACAATTATTAGTGAGCTACCCTAGCTAATATTATAAATGCGAATGTAAGTTTGTTTGTTTGTTACGCTATAACGCTTTAACTACTCGACCGACTATCATGCAATCTCGCATACACGTTGTCAGAGGTACAGAAAAGGACATAGGGTACGTTTCATTCAGAAAGTAGGACTGTGAGTAAGCTAACATACATTTACGCGAGCAAAGTCACGGGCAAAATCGTTTATTGTTATCGGACATAGAGAAGTTTGTCATGGTAATCACTGGATTCCACATCGCCAACAGTTTAAAGGCAGAATATTGTCTGAAATACATACCTAAACTCTTAATGGAGTTGGTGGTCTTATCAAGTCCAGCGAAGGAGTATAGGTGCACCCGATGCGTGCAAATCACTGGCTTCCAGTCTTCGATGGTGTACTTCCCAGGGTCTGGTCTATAGCCTACCCATGATGCCATGTGGCTCACTTTTTATCTTGTTTTGGACCTGTAAGGACATACGGTAGGAGATTTTAGAAGATCAATGGTTTTTCTAGGTACACTAATGTCTGGTATACTTGTTTACTCCTCCTGCTTAGATAGAATGCTGATTAGGAGTGACTCCAAGTTATCAGGTCGTCGCTACAGAGTCATCTCGCAGGCGGTCATGTGTCCTAGATTGGGCACTGCTGGGTGGATTGCTGATATAGTTATAATTCCAACGATCGACGGTAGGTTAGTCTGTACCTAGGGCTACCCCGGGAGAGCCCGACATAACCTCCCCGCTTCCCTTTTTTAACACAGAGAGGATGCATAAACAGACTATTACTTTTGGTTTGTTTCGCTTTTGCCCTTACATTACGTCCCACATGCCAAAATTTTCCTCATTCGCCCCTCTTTTTAAATTATTCGTTTTTCGCTCTACATTTTTGAGCATATGATTAGCAAAACAAAACAAGTTTAAAAAATATTTGAAATCTTTTCGTTGTCGAGTTCGTGATGTCATGCAATCATAAGCTCAGTTTCGCCTTGAGATCAACGAGCTATATTCAAATCTTTTTCGGCTGACGGTACAACAGAAGCTTCCATACAAAAAAAACAGGACCTGAAAAGGAACATAATTTGGGACGAAATAGGAATTAAATTAAGAAATAATATTTGTCTAAATTTTGGGGCATATAAGGAACAGTTTTTGGGACGAATGTGTATTTTTACTTTTTGGATAAAACATGAGGGTCGAATGCGGAACAAACCTTTCTTTTTTACAAGGGTTTCCCGTTGTAAGAAAGAAAGAGTTGACGTTGATAGTGATCACCTTTTCGATCGATTCTATCCAAAAAATACGCTTTTGTGTTAGTGTTTCAACGCAGCACATCATGTGCTATATAGACACATCATCATCATCATCATCATCATCAGGCTATGATAGTCCACTGCTGGACATAGCCCTCTCCCAAAGAGCGCCATAGCGCCCTGTCTTCAGCTTGCCGCATCCAGCATCTGCCTATATAGACACATTTACATAATATTTAGTAATAAAGATTTTATTTAGACCTTTGGAAACAAGCCAGCGGTAGCGCAATTGATAAGAGATTTGTCAGTTTGTTCCAGTGCCACGCAAAAACTACAGAACGGATTGATCTATTCCAGAAATCCACACCGACAAATGCCCACTAGTGGTGTGACTATTAGAATTTATCTTACATATCCTTGCAGTCCCGCGGTTTTCCCGATGCACGATGTTACGTCGAGACATCTTTTACAAAAACAACCTTAGGCCAATTATCCTTATGCTATAAACGATGATTTACACAAGTTACACAAATGCGTGATCATATAGAAAAAAAGAATGAAAAAAGAATTTTGGTACATATAGAGAACCACAATATTAATAATAAAATAAAGTAAACATAGAAAAGCAATATACAATGAAAAACAATAAAAATATAAATGAAAATTGTAATTCTAACTTCCTAACTAATATTATAAATGCGAATATAAGTTGGTTTGTTTGTTACGCCATATGTCATATTGTCATATTCGCGTGATTCTCATGTTTCTATCCCTTGGACATAGTTCTTTAATCTCTACGTCCTTTTCTGTATACCTGACAACGTGTAAACGAAATTTCATGGTGATCAGTCGTGTAGTTACGGCGTGAAATCATATAAAACAAACAAACAAACTCACATTCGCATATTTTATAATATTAGTTCGGATTTAATATATAATGTTGTAATAAAATGTATAATTGTTGTAAGACTCCTGTAGGAGTGCGCGTTTGAATCCAAACCCCAGCTAATATTATAAATGCGAATGTGAGTTTGTTTGTTTGTTACGCTTTCACCATTCAACTACTCGACCGATCATCATGAAATTTCGCATATACGTTTTCAGGGGTCCAGAAAAGGGCATAGGTTACCTTGCATCCAGAAAAAAAGTACTGTTACAAAGATTTTTATCTTTTACGTGGGGGAATGCATTGACCCATACCCCTCCGCGGGGCGGGTGGAGTGGTTATGTCGGACTCACCGGAATAAGAAAAAGATGGTAATGATGATAGTGGACCTCCCGGTAATACCGACTAAACCTACCACGGTGTTCCTTGACAAATCCATAATCGACGGGGCCGCGCGAATCACTTTCACATGCGGTTGCGACCCCGCCGAGATTTCGGTCCGCCTTATGAAACGGCAGGCCACCACACAAAGAGACCTATCCTTTAGGTGCTACTTACTATTAAAGAGCCCTGTCTTCCTCCTTGAGGTGAGACGGACACGACACAGAGGCGCGCGTGGGAACACGCACACCGCCTCTCGGACCTGGTGCTAATCGGGTGGCGGGCTGGCCCACGAAGCCCACCACTCCCAGGTCAAACCTCAAGGTGGCTGGAGGTCGTTTCGCGTCCTCCGGCGCCCGGCTCTACGGTTGGGGAGAGTGTTTAAGCGCTCCCTCTCCCGCTCTGCCGCCTCCTTGATGGAAATGACTTCCTCACAGAAGACTGAAACCTAACTTAACCTACTTCTATTTACGCACGCGAAGCCGCAGGCAAAATATTGTAGTAAATAAAAACAAGAAACTTGTTTTATTTACAAAATCGTGCTTTAGTTCTTAATTGTTTTCCTTATGAGGTCAACGTTACCAGTTATCAGTCATGCTTATGTAAAGCGCAGCTGCCAAGAATGTATTTACAAAAAAACCCAACCGCATAGGCTTCTAAATGATATAATTATCCTACACGAGTAAGCCGTTGAACAGATTTGCATGAAACAAGCCTGTCCTAGTTAGAATACTTTTTAGCCCGGTTTGCGAGCTCGAGGGTTTTTACGCAGGAAATAGCAGGACATAATATATAAGATACTTTGAGGTCATTCTGCGTAAATAGGAAGTGCAATAAATAAATTACTATTTACTTTGAAATAACTACACTTCAAGACATTGATACACACCATCTTAGTCATCCTTGGTTGTTGAAAAGCAATCGAAACGTCGGGAAAAGTGTAAATCTAAATGGTAAAATAATTCTTAAGTGTGTCTTAAGTTTATACTTGTAATATTATATTTATAGTCATGGATAGGTATACATAAATACTATAATATGTATTATATACTTAGAAAATAAGATTTGTTAAGTAAGTTTGAACCGATCCGAGCATATATAATTATGATTAAAGCAAAAATTGTAAATCGACACCCACAGAACAGGCTTGCCTAGTGTGGGGCCGCCGGATATATTGTAATGTTTTTTTTACTGTAAATAAATATTTTTCTTTTCTTTCTTTCTAATTTAAACCAGTCGAAAGTTACGAGGTAATAAACATTAAAAAAAAAAGAAATACAGACGAATTGAGTACCTCCTCCTTTTTTGAAGTCGATTAAAAAGAGTAAAATTTAACAGTAGTAATTTAATAGTTTTAAAATTATGTTATATATGCCGGAACGGCAATACTGTTAGTTGGGACACTAGCGCCATCTAGTGACACAGAAAGGCATTACGACGGAACGCCAGCGCCATCTAGCGACGCTAGGCGGAGTCTACGATGTGGCGCGAAGAGCGGACAAAGCTCAGTCTTCGTGTTACCGTCGACCAGTGCACACCTCGTAGAAACTGTCTCGCGTTTCATAGTGATAATAAGTGCTCTTAGTGTGAAGTAGTTACACTCTTTGCGCTGTAGCATGGTGCGGGTGACAGTTTCAGTAACGTTTCGTTTCACTCTTGAAAGTTGCCGCGATTTACAAATTATGACTTAGTATTTCAGCTGTACCACATTCGTATTAAATCATTATTTACTGTAGTAAATTGAATTAAACCCAACCAGAATGTTCTAGTCTACAAATAAAATCTAATGGAAAGAAAAATTAAGCAAAGTGTTATGCGTATAATGTAACGCCATAGACGTATTTAATGATGGGATGTACTGCTACGATCGATAGTCGATATTTTTTATAATATAAAACGTATATTGGGCGTAGTTCAATTATTATTGTAAAAAGTCTATAATTATATTAATGAAACAACAGAACATATATAAAAAAATTGATTTTATTCGTCTAAACTCATATCAGAGTCAGGAACATCTGAATTGTCACTAAATTCATCATCTGTATCTGTGACGGATATTATTAACGATGACTCTATTATATTGTCAATATGAATGTCACGATCCCAATCAGACATAATGTCCCTTTTTGTTTTATTTACAACCTTCGACCAGTCTTCAGGTTGAACATTGTTGATGGCCTCTTGTAATAGGGCCAACATCTTATTTGCCGTAAATGGCGGCGAAGTATTATTTCTTGCGGAGTGACCTTTTATTTGGGCCCAAATCGGCTCAATAGCGTTATACCGGCAATGGTAGGGTGGTAGTCGAAGGACCTGATGGCCTTTTTCTTTTGCCATTTCGTCCAGAGCATGGGTAGGAGTTGGTGGCTTATGACGCCGTACTAAGGCAATAAGCTCTGTCTTTAACATTTTTATATCTGCTGTAACACCGTTTTCATTCAGCCACTTCACCAACTCGCTTTTGCGGTTGGATTGGTTTGGGGGTTTATTAAGTTGTACCGAATGGTAGGGTGCGTTGTACATTATTATGGTCATAGGCTCTTTTAAATTGTTTAATAGCCTTTCTTAAAATTAACATCTTGCTAGGGCAATGTATATATATTGACAAGGGCAATGTATATATATATTGTATATATTGGCATATATATATTGACAAGTTTATACACGTAGTTACACTGCACGACTCAATAGCACACTAATTTTCATAACACTATTAATGAGAACTAGATTTTGCTGCGAGTATCGTTAGTGATAAAAATGAATTGCATAACGTCACATCCCTAGTGGTAGGTACTGACAGATGTCAACGTCATACAGGCAACTGTCACCCGCACCATGCTACAGCGCAAAGAGTGTAGTTGAATTCGAACACAAGTTATCTGACTACCTGCGTGTTTTCTATTGATTGAAAGCAACATTTCTCACTGCACGCCCACGTGCTTTGATCCTATAAAATGGCTGATAAGGACGGGATAAACGTTGCCACTCCGACATATACAATAAAAGTTTATACAATAAAAGTTATTTTCATTGTGCAAATAGTATTAAAATTGGTTGCAAAATAAGAGAGTAAGTAATAAATATTTGAAATTTGGATATATGTAAAAGTGGAGCTGTAGTTGGGATATCTTGCTTTCTCCCTCGGACAACAGCGCCAAAAAGGCGGTTACGTCATAGTTTGTATCATGCATCCTTTTCCTGTCATGTTACTTTTACCCCCTACTACCATATTAAAAACGCTAGTATCTTTTTAATATTTGAGTAAATTAAAAAAGTTCTTTGTTATGCAGACTTTGGTTAGTTAATGTAACTAATTGACTTAAATCTATACTAATATTATAAAGCTGAAGAGTTTGTTTCTATGTTTGTTTGGTTGAACGCGCTAATCTCGGGAATAACTGGTTCGAATTGAAAAACTATTTTAGCGTTGGATAGTCCATTTATCGAGGAAGGCTAAATACAATCACGCTACGACCAATAGGAGCGGAGCATCAACGGTTTCTCCCTAGGCTATCGCCGCTGTACTTTTTTGTAAATAAAAGGTCCAAAATGTCCTTTTCTGTACCCCTGACGACGTGTAAGCGGCATTTCATAACAATACAATTAAGGATCGTGCAGCGCCATCTCCTGTCGTATAAAGTAACTTCTCGGTCTGTGTAGGACATTTATTTCATTTATTACCACATTTTTCCCGCGGCTTCGCTTGCGTAAATGTAGGTTAGGTTAGTAACAGTACCATTTCCGGATGAAGGGTGCCATGTATCCTTTTATGTACCTGTGACTATGTGTATGCGAAATTTCATGACGATCCGTCGAGGAGTTAAGGCGTCAAAGCGTAACAAACAAATTCACAATCGCATTTATAATATTAGTAAGGATGGAGGAGTTCAGTATAAAATACATAATGGACCGCGGCGTGACTCCCATCAGGCTCATCTTTGGTCTGCTGATGTTCGGCAGAGCATTCTACCTGACCAATCCCGACACTTAAGGATCTACGTAACAAATGTTACCCGGTGGTAACATATTAAAAACAACGATTTGAAATTTTGGACATTTCTTTTTATACTACTAAAGCGGCAAAAAGTGGTCACGGTAACCTATGGACACCTGCAACACCAGAGGTATCAGTTGCGCGTTGCCGACCCTGTAAAAACCTGATAACGCCCTTTTTGTGTGCGTGCGCGTGTGTGTGTCAAGTGTGTACGTGTGCGATCGACACTCACACAGATGCATTCTGGTGACATGTGGTTTATTACGCATGCGTACCACACAGTAGGTACGAAATTTTTATATGTACTGTCATAAGGTTATAATTATAATATAACTACCTATATCGTAGTTATTTATTATACTTATACTAGATGTTCCCGCGGTTTCACCCGCGTTTATCGTTACTGCGCCGCCCCCGTGGGTCGTAGCGTGATGTTATATAGCCTATAGCCTTCCTCGATAAATAGCCTATCCAACACTAAAATAATTTTTCAAATCGAACCAGTAGTAATCACGCAGAATAAACCAGGAGAAACATCGTTTGTACTATGTCTGTAATGAGTAATTATTTTGCTGCGATGTTATTTTAAAACTGCTATATCTCCTAAGATATTCATTGAAATCGAATGATGTAAAGGGCAATTTTGTTTTAAATTAAATACTTGTGATGAATAACGTACTTATTTGGATAAGGATTAATATCATGTTTATAAAAATACCTTCGCAAATAATGCATTATTTTAGAACAAATTTCGTTAGCATAAAAATGGTTATAGTGAGCCAACCTTAAAAGATAGACATATGCTGTCGCGGACTTTTTTTTAGAACTTTTAAAGGGGAACAATTCTGTCATACATGATTTTTGCGAAACTTTAACTGTTTACGCAGCGCACGCAGCGGAAGCTCTCAAAAGGAAAAAATACTCTCCGATTTTGAAACATTCTTCATCGGTGCTCCGCTCCTATTGATCTTAGCGTGATGATATATAGCCTATAGCCTTCCTCGATAAATGGGCTATCTAACACTGAAAGAATTTTTCAAATCACGCCAGTAGTTCCTGAGATTAGCGCGTTCAAGTAAACAAACAAACAAACAAACAAACTCTTCAGCTTTATAATATTAGTATAGATTAGTATAGATAACAACTGCATTGCGCGCTAGTTCCGGATACTCGCATACCTAGTAGGTACCATAGTCATTCTATTTATTAATACCTGACTCTCATTTATCTAACTCAGTCATATAGTTTTCTCCATCTTCCCTAGCCCTATTTTGTACTTGGTATTTTCTCACTATTTATGAGAATATCAATGATTGCAACCATTTTTGAGGCTTATATTAATGTTACTATCAGAAGGTAGCACTGGCTTCTAAGATACAGGTCTATACCTAGTTTAGAAGTCAGGGTCTCCAGTTTGTTATGTATTCCTTAAGCCCTAGTTTTGTACTTAGATTAAGTGTTTTTCTTATGAAGTAATAAACTATAAACTATTGCAGCCAACTCGTAGACCTCTAAAGATTTGGTTCCTTGAGTAGTTTTTCGTGTGTAGTTTCTCATTGTGTAATAAACTGCGACCAAAAAAAAAAACAAAAAAAATACTTGAAACAACTATTTAAGGATCACACCAATTTTTGTCCCGTGGGATCGAGCCCAGATCAATCGGTGCAGGTCACCAGTAAAACTACTACGCCGGTCGTCTTTTCTTAGTTTCAGGGTTTCAGCAACTCGCAAGTTACAAGACCTTTGACATTGTAGAATAAGCGATCGGTTGTGTCAACTGGGCTACCAACTTAGCGCTGCCGAAAATAATAATAATAATAATAATACACACAACACCATCTAGTCCAAACTAAGCAGAGCTTGTACCAAGGGTACTAGACAATGGATAAACATACATATATACCTTTTTTTTTGTAAATGCATACATATTATACATAGAAACTCCCAGACCAAGACAAACATCCATGTTCATGCGCACAAATGTTTGACTTGTGCGGGAATCGAACCCGCGACCTCAGGCGTGGCAGTCAGTTACACTCACCACTACGCCATCGAGGCTTAGGCGAAGACATTAGCGGTTGATGAAATAGAATAGATACAAAACGTTTCTACCTGTACTGCAGGCGATCTTAGGATACTGTAAATACGTACCATTGGCCAGACCATATACTTAGAATTTTTTCGCTTGGGCCAGACTGTATGCATATTATCCACACATTATAGGCACCACAACTAGAAAAAAATTAAGTACTAATGGATGTATATCTCTCTTGTCACCATTGTTCTTATAATTACTCTATTATTTTTGTACTTCCATGACATTACGTTGGATGGAGGGATGTCCCCCGTAACACAGGGATTTCCTAGCTCGGGGGACATTGCTCACATTGTATACCTTAGATATACCCGACCTATTTAATTTATTTAAATACTAGTTTTCACCCGCGGCTTCGCTCGCGTAAATGTAGGTTAGGTTAGGTTTGCAACAGTTGCCCAGCTTGGGAGGAGCAGCGCCGGTCGTTAACCGGGGCACTGGGTGTCCAGGTCCTCTCGCTGCCTGACATGGTTCTCTCCATGGTCCGGAGCGAGGGTGCATGGGAGGCCGCCGTCGCCTTCTGCGAGGCAGTGATGTCCGCGAAGGAGGCGGCGGAACGGGAGAGGGAGCTGGTCTCTCCCCACCCAAACCGCAGGAGACGTGCAGGGCGCCGCCGTAGGGCGTTCGCGGACCTCCAGCCACCCTAGGGGGCGGCCTGCGGGTGGTGGACTTGGGCAGTCTGCCGCCCGAGCAGCACAGGCCCGAGGGAGGGGCGTAAGCGCCCCGCGCGCCCCCCTCAGTGGAGGGGAGGGCTGTACCATCTGGTCCTCCCCCAAACAGCTGGGGCCCGCCTAGTCACGAGGCGGGCCAAGACCTGTCGGTGTCGCGGTGAATGCTAGCGTGAATCCCGTGGCACCGGCGCCGGTATTTGAGGTACGTCGTCAGGGGTTTAGTGGGTATGGGGCCGGCCTGTCTGGCTCGAGTCCCACACACCCGCGCCTTGCCCCGGCGCGGAGGGTGCGTAAACGCATTCCCCTGAGGTAAAAAAAAAAAAAAAAAAAAAAGGTTTGCAACAGTTCTTTTTTCTGGATGAAAGGTACCCTATGTCCTATTCTGTACCCTTGACAACGTGTATGCAAAATTTCATGTTGATCGGTTGAGTAGTTAAGGCGTGAAAGCGTAACAAACAAACAAACTCATTTTCGCATTTATAATATTAGTAAGGATGATGATGTATACAGCTTTGAACCCTTTTTGTTGCTAATAAACTATTATTTTCATTATTAATTTCCTGCCAACCTAGTTAATTTAAAGTACCGGAAGACGCAGCAGGGTAGATCTCCACAAGGTGGACCGATGACCTATTAAGGGTAGCGGAAAGCGGTTGAATGCGGGCGGCTTAAGACCAGCCTGTGTGGAAAACCTTGAAGGAGGCCTATGACCAGCAGAGGACGACTTTCGGCTGACTTCTTAGCGCTTCGATAGCACATCTTCGATCATTTCGTACACTGAACAATTTACCTACAAAATGTTAATTAGCTTATGAGCAAAATTGTAAAGTTGAACGTGACCGGATCGTTTCATAAAGCGATGACTAGATAACTTCTATATAGGTTCCTTGCCTCTAATCAAGGATAACAAAAAGTATCGGCGGGGTCGCGACCGCATGTGAAAGTGATTCGCGCGGCCCCGCCGATAGTGGTTTGTCGAGGAACACCGTGGTAGGTTTAGTCGGTATTCCGAGAGGTCCATTATCTTCATTCCATCTTTCTTTTATCCCGGCGAGTCCGACATAACCCCTCCGCCCGCCCCCGCGGAGGTGTATGCGTCAATGCTCCCACACGATAAAAAAAAAGGATAACAAAAAGTATACGTCTTTTTACCTATTAGAGATTCAAATCACAGTTGGTGAAGTGTGCGTTATATACCCCTACGGAGTCCACGTGTTGTCCAAGCGTGATTCTATATCTTGCTTCCTTACTAAGTAATATTAAAAATTCGAAAGTAACTCTGTCTGTCAAGCTGCCTTTTCACGGCTAAACCATTCAATCGATTTGTATGAAATTTGGTACAGATATAGTTTAAAACCTGGGGAAGGACATAGGCTACTTTTTATTGATGTAGTTACCACGCGGGCGGAGCCGCGCGCAAAAGCTAGTATTATATATGTAATACTAGCCTAGCTATCTATACTAATATTATAAAGCTGAAGAGTTTGTTTGTTTGTTTGAACGCGCTAATCTCAGGATCTACCGGTTGGAATTGAAAATTCTTTTAGTGTTGGATAGCCTATTTATCGAGGAAGGCTGCAGGCTGATAACATCACGCTACGACTAATAGGAGCTGAGCAGCAATGAAAAATGTTGCAAAAACGGGAAAAAATCTCGTATATGAAGCAGACAAAGTTGCGCTGGTCAGCTTATTATATCATAATTTGAACCTTATTACGAAGAGATTTAAGAAATTCTAGCGAAGGACAGACAGGTATGAACGCTGCCTCTCGGGGATATACTTACATACATACATATGTATATGTTTGGTTTTTGACCGTTAATCGCCAAAGTTTGAGGAAAACCAAAACGATGATCTCGAAATTATTATTTGCTCGTATTTTGAAACCGGTTAATTTAACATTCGTATTTGGCAAAGCTATATGTCACTGTGTAGAAATATTATAGAAGTCGAAATAAAATAAAATAAGTATGTATTAGTAGAAATCCTAAATAATACTATAATGTGAATGTGAGTTTGTTTGTTACGCTTTCACATCTTAACGGCTCAACCGAGCATCATGAAATATTGCATACCTACACGTTGTGAGGGATGCAGGAAAAGATTTAGTATATCCCTATATCCTTTCCTGCATCCTGCATCCCTGGTAACATGTATGCAAAATTTACCTTTCGTCCAGAGAAAAGTATTGCTCAAGTTATGACTAGTTTCATATATGAGTGCACGGATGACGCAGCAGTTCAGCTTTGAGAGTTGAGAGTTCGATATCCACACAAAATCAAAATCAAAAAATCAAAATTCAAGATAATTTTTTTCGAGCTGCATAGGTAAAGAGATAAATACCTTAACATAAATTTACATAATTATAAAATTTTATAATACATACACACAACACCATCTAGCCCAAACTAAGCAGAGCTTGTACTATGGGTACTAGACAATCGATAAACATACATATATACTTGTTTTTGTTTTGTAAATATATACATACTAGATGTTCCCGCGGTTTCACCCGCGTTTATAGTTACTGCGCCGCCCCCGTGGGTCATAGCGTGATGTTATATAGCCTATAGCCTTCCTCGATAAATAGGCTATCCAACACTAAAAGAATTTTTCAAATCGAACCAGTAGTAATCACGCAGAATAAACCAGGAGAAACATCGTTTCTACTATGTCTGTAATGGGTAATTATTTTGCTGCAATGTTATTTTAAAACTGCGATATCTCCTAAGGTATTCATTTAAATCGAATGATTTAAAGGGCAATTTTGTTTTGAATTAAATACTTGTGATGAATAACGTATTTATTTGGATAAGGATTAATATCATGTTTATAATAAAACCTTCGCAAATAATGTATTATTTTAGAACAAATTTGGTTAGCATAAAAATGGTTATAGTGAGCCAACCATAAAAGATAGACATATGCTGTTGCGGACTTTTTTTTTAGAACTTTTAAAGGGGAACAATTCTGTCATACATGATTTTTGCGAAACTTTAACTGTTTACGCAGCGCACGCAGCGGAAGCTCTCAAAAGGAAAAATATCTTCCGATTTTGAAACATTCTTCATTGGTGCTAGCTCCTATTGATCTTAGCGTGATGATATATAGCCTATAGCCTTCCTCAATAAATGAGCTATCTAACACTGAAAGAATTTTACAAATCGGACCAGTAGTTCCTGTGATAAGCGCGTTCAAGCAAACAAACAAACAAACTCTTCAGCTTTATATAGATTATACCTACATAGAAACATAGACGCATAGATAAATATCTTATAGACTAACGAACATACAATTTGTGTTAGTATTTATATAACTTATTAACTATGTTAGTACTGCTTCACTTGCACTCTGTTCTTGTGCGTTCATGTGACACTTGTCTGCGGAAGCGACGGAGCACCACACATCTACAAATATTTTCTAAATCTACATGTATTTTTGTAATTTTGTCCGTTGATTAAACGTATGTAAAATCCTTCCCGACGCAGAACTTATTCCTAGCGTGGGATTTCACTTTGTAGGATTAAGATTATTTACTCGTTTGGATGTTGTTATGGATGTCATGAAGAAACTCTCCAAACCCTAGAAATCGTGAGCATAATAATCCGCAACAAAATCAATACAGTTGGTTACATGGGGTCCAAGTGCTAGGTCTGTTTATAGAGACCTAACTAAGCGGCTGATCGACGCTTCGCGTGACTAGAGGGCTGGTATTTGCTTTGCACAAAGAATAAGTATTATCATTCACAGTGGCGTAGCTAGGCGTAGGCAAAGTGGGCCCTCGCTCACGGCCTCGCACTTAAAGGGGCCTCGCGAGGCCTTTTTAAATGCGATGCCAACAGACTTAAAATAAAATCCTTACTAGAGGACTTCTGTAAAGCAAAAAGCCGAAGAATATTACTTTTGTAAAAAATGTAATCACTAAGTTACAAAATAAAACCTTTTTTCAAATCTATAATTATGCTTTTCAATATTCTCCCGTCGCGCATTTATATTTTTTCACTATCATAAGTAGGTATGTCGCGTCAAAGCATGTTTAGTAAGATAGATTGGGTAGGTCTTGGGAACGAAAGAAAAGGGGCCTCGCTGATGCGACTTTGCCCACGTCTGTATTAGTCCACGCTACGCCACTGATCATTCAAGTGTCAATAAGTGCTGCCAGTCTTTCAGGTACGTTGCCAATTGACGACGATGAGGAGGAATATTAAGACGCTTTATAATTTTGTTGTTAAATTTTTCTCTTTAGTTTATTTTTAAACGCCAACGTGGTAGACCAAAACGTCGATGGCAAGACGAATTAATTAACTACAGGAGGGACTGGTGCAAACTAGCGCATAATAGGGATATGTGGAAAAGCGAGAGGGAGGCCTTTGCCCTGCAGTGGGACAATACAGGCTGAAAATAATAAATAATAATAAGTTTATTTTTAATTATATCATTAATAAAGTCTTTTTTAAATTCCTAAAAGAATACAGTTTAATTTAAATGTGTATTATTCGCGTAAACGTTAGGTTAGCGGTTATCGCTTGTAAAAACGAAAACTCCAAAGTTTAGCGGTAAATGTGAAAGGGTCATTTATATCTCTATTCTCTATACTTTTCCGCAACTAAAAGACCACAGAGAACATATTTTAAGAGAAGTACGTTATAAAAAGCATCGATCATATTGAGGTTTATAAATGTTACTTTGTGACCTACCTATATGAATAAACATACTTTTCAACACGATATATGTACCTACTGCAAACCTACTTATTAACAACTATGGATAGCGCAGTAGTCATCTCGATACTATGCTGCACTGAGAGATTTAGGTTCAATATCCAAAAAAAACAAAAAATTGTGTGGCGCACAAATAGCTGTGCCGAGTCCACATGTTCTTTGTGCCTGTTGGTTGTGTAATATAAAGGTTTCACAAACAGTCGCCCGCGATAAATGTATGTATATCTATATTTAAAGCTAGAATTTAAAAACAAAACATGACATAAACCAGTTCTGGCTGCAAAAGTGTTACTTTATGAACAAAACGACAACATTATATACTACAGGTGGAACTTGTAGCGCAATTTTGTTCTTTGTGCGTGTTAACTTACGTCTAATTATCTTTACAATGACCGAGCCAATGTACTCAGATTCCAAAATATATTTAAAATACAACCTTATACGCTTGAAAATAAAGTTATAAATAAAAATGCTATTAATTTATGAATACCACTTATTAAAAGAGTTGCCAAGATGGGAGATTTGTCCATAATTGTGGTAATTATTTTCACCACAAGGACTTTATGTAAGCGCACGATTCGTTGTTTATATATACCAGTCATTAAAATTTCACGCAATTAGTTATTTATTCACGATTTAAGTGCTTCGTAAAAGGCAGCGAGCCTTTTACCGTTAAGAATATTTCCAAACAGCATTGTTCTAATGAGAATTTTGTATCAGAAAAGCCCCCACTACCCACGACCTGATATCAAATTTTCAGGACCTTTCATGTTATAACCAGTTTTTGTCCGCAGCTTTGCTCGCGTAAATGTAGGTCAAGTTAGTAGAATGATAGTGGTATTAGTTAAGATTAGGATTAATGTTAATTAATGTATTTGCACGCCATACCTGGTACAATAATATGCTGTATCTATTGTTTATTATCTATCAATCTTTGTACCATATTCTTGCAAATATATGTATATTCTGATTTTGTAAGACTGATTCTGATTCACAGCTAGTCGCAAAAAAAGTGCCTTGAGAATTTTGAGGATGGTATTCTAATTTATTTATTTATTTAATATATCTTGCAGAAAATACAATGTTCCAATCAATACATCTTGATAATTAAAATAAGGTCTTATATTTTCTCGATTACAAGAGATCACAATATGCTGAAAACTACAGACAATTAAAAAAAAAAAAATTGTTATGGTAGTATATAGTCTAAACAAGTGGTGGTGGATTATTTGAGATGGATTGAGAGAAGATACAATATTTCAATAGAACACCATTAGGTATTCTAGTAAAATATTGTAGGAATTATTGTGAGTTTAAGAAAATAATTGTTTTTCGTCACATAAAATCATGGTCGTGTACCAATGTACACGGCCATGATTTAGTAATTTATAAAGGGATTAAATAAAATGACCACCAAAAATAGTAATTGCACACCTGCAATATGCTTACTAAAATATATCACAGAGAAGATTATATTACAGCAATTAGAGAGTCACTTCAGTGTAAACAATTTATTTCATGCAGATCAATATGGTTTTAGGAAGGGCCGTTCTACAATAGATGTGGGTGTTACGCTTTTAAAACATATATTCAGTGCCTGGGAGAATTCGCAAGATGTTATTGGCGTATTCTGTGATCTCTCTAAAGCCTTTGACTGCGTTGACCATCAAACGCTGTTGCGAAAACTCAGGCATTATGGCATCCGAGATACTGCACTTGACTTAGTTGATTCCTACCTAAGCGATAGACTACAACACGTTGATATCAACGGAAGTAGATCTTCTGGATTACCAGTCACAATGGGCGTGCCACAGGGCTCGATTTTGGGACCCTTTCTGTTTTTAGTGTACGTAAATGATTTGCCGTTCTTTGTTCAGAATTTGTGTGACATTGTTTTATTCGCGGATGACACATCCCTTATTTTTAAAGTAGACCGAAAAGCACCAAATTTACGTGCTGTTAATGATTCACTTGCGGAAGTCCTGGACTGGTTTACGACGAATAATTTACTACTAAACTCTACAAAAACTAAATGTATCAAGTTTACATTGCCAACCGTAAAGAGTCCTAACGTGAGTATAATTTTAAATGATGAAATTATTACTTTAGTCCAATCTACAGTCTTTTTAGGATTAACTTTAGATCATAAAGTTCAGTGGGGCGCTCAAATATCGTGTCTTCCAGGGAAACTTAGCTCAGCCGCATACGCAATTCGGAAAGTAAGACAGCTTACTGATATAGATACTGCAAGACTAGTATATTTTAGTTACTTTCATAGTGTCATGTCCTACAGTATATTATTGTGGAGCAAGGCAGCTGGTATTAAGACAATTTTTATTCTTCAAAAGCGTGCAGTACGTAGCATTTATAATTTAGGACCACGAGTTTCCCTCGAAGATCGATTTAAAGAAATAGGCATACTTACTGTTGCGTCGCCATATATATTTGCTAACATTATGTTTATTAAACATAACATTTACTTATATAATAAGAATAGTGATATCCATAACGTAAACACTAGAAATAAGCATAAGTTAGTAGGCCCATATCATCGTTTACATAAAGTTCACAATACATTTGCGGGACTCGGTATACGTTTTTTTAATAAATTACCTATTAATATAATTAATTTACCATTGTTTAAATTTAAAAGCGCCGTTAAAAAACAACTTATTCGGCAGGGTTATTATTCAGTCAACGACTACTTAAATGACAAAAACTCATGGAGCTAGTTGCTTCTTGCATACAGGATTCAAAGATCTGTATTACTTATAAGTCAATTTAAGCCTTTGCATAGTCACAAAGTGTAAGTGTATGCGTCATCATGCCATCCTACTGTCTATTTTAGATTTATATTAAATAATATATCTTAGCTCAAATTATTTCCTCTCTATAATATTATTAAGTTATTATTGTTATTATCTTTAGTTTTTTATAGTCAGTAGCATATGGCATAATGGCTGTAACACCTTGGTAATTTGAGTTGTAAAATACTGAAATTATATTTAATTGGCGATTTAAAAGAGTGGCCGTGAGTTTCTTGCAGGTTTCTTCTCATAGGCTCTACCCTTTGCCTAAACCTAGCCACTAACCTAAATGTAGCTTCAGTAACTTAGTAAACTCACTAACCTATATACTTTGACGTTCATAAGTGTTACTTTGTGACCTAAATGAATAAATGATTTTTGACTTTGACTTTGACTTGACTATCGTATCGAGCATCTATACGCTTTAAATCACTGCATTCCGTCTGTGAAGGGTTAGGTTATGTTAGGTTCCTTCTTAAACCCACCCAAAAATAGGAGCCCCGTCAAGCGGGGCTCCGTCGACTTATTTTGATCTCTTTGCTGTGCAATTAATATTTTTGGTATTAAAATGCGGTTTTAATTTTGGTGATCATTTACTATTTTTGACTGTTAAATTTTACTATATCTGGTGATAAGTTAAACATAAGCCATTTATAAATCTCACGCGAAATTTTCTCTACGCGAGTGAATTGAGGTATACTGAGAACAAAGTCAAAAAGTCAAACTCAAAACTCGAAAAGACAAAGTCAAAAAGTCAAACTCAAAATTCGAAAAGACAAAGTCATAAATTCAAACCCAAAAAGTCAAAGTCATAATCAGCATTTATTCATTTAGGTCATATAATTCCATTTATAAACGTCATGGTCATGGGTTAGTGGGTTTACTAAACAAAATGACTTTACATTTGTGTTAGTTGCCCTGTGGTAGATACCGGCAATTAATTACAGATCAAGAAACTAGATTACATGATCGAAATTGACCCGATAAAATATTCCCTGGCCTGAAAACTAAACCCGGAACCTCAATGATCGATAAATGGAAAACGCGCGTTTTGTCAACTAAAGCAAGTACAGCATTTTTTTAATGGTTCACATAAATTTTGTTTACAAACTCTAGTATTATTGGTATTCCCTTCAGCTAAGCTGATATACTTGTGTTAGGAATACTTCTTCTCAATAGTACAATGGACGGGATTCGAACCCACAACATCATTCATGGAAATTGCATTATCTATTGTAATTAAATTGTGTTCTATTAAAAGAAATGCCCCGTAGCAAAGTAAGTGACTAGCACCACCAACCATATTGGCAGACAACTCCCATCTTTTAGAACACCTCAGATTACAGGTTGCCTCACAATGCATTCCTCTTCACTTGAAATAATTGTTGGAATGCCAGAAATCATCGAAAACCTTTTAGTACCTGGCCGTCAGTGTGTCGCTGTGACTCAATGGGTTGAGCCCGTGAAGCAATCGATAATAATTAACTATTAGATAATAAACGATATATGCATATTCATTTACCTTTTTTTCCTATTTTCCAGCCAGCTTCAGAACCATCTGTAAACAATAAAGACAATTGAGATAAGGTAAATTAAATACAAATACAACTTCTGGGATAAGGCCGCCAGGTATTCACCTTGCCAACTCTCTGCGACGTAAACAATATAAATAATAACAATTAAAATACGCAACTGCTTACCTCTTCAGAGATATATATGCGTGAATCTGTGTACGTAAGAATAATTTTGAAAACTGCGTGACGTAGTACCGCGCGCGACCGCTAAGATGTTTTCCAATGTTAAGGGGAAATCCTCTTTCCTCCTCACGCGATGGGTCACATAATATCAGTCGCACATATAAACATATTCCATCTGTATTTATTACGGCTACACCATTGCCACCAGTAGCACGTATGTTTAGTAAATATATATAAGGAAAAACAACAAGCAAATTAAAATCAAACGTTGCAACACTGAAATACCGATGACCTGTCGGTCGTGTGTCTTTATATTATTAAAAATAGTGTTTTAATATGTTGGTTTATTAATATTACAGTGTATTAATAATAAGTGATACATATTATTTTGTAATAATGCAAGTGCTGTGCTTATTTTTAATAAGCCTTACGGCGGTATGCGCTCAGACGTTGCCCGGTGAGTAACGAATAATTAAGTTTTATATAAACATGTCGTCACAATGATAAACACAGAAGAGGTTATATTCTAGAGACATAGTTTTTTTAGTCTGTTTATCATTGTAAATAAAATTATATATCATGTATGACGGAGCATCACATAAAAACAGCTAGACATATTCGGCAACTTTTTTTATTGTGTTTGTAATAATTGTCAGGACAAGGTTTGTATGAACAAAAAAATGCAATAAATCCGCGGGAAATGTCGAAACTTTAAATGGTATTTTTAAATGAAAACTTGATTGACGATTTGATATCGAATTCAATTACCTGAAATGTATTTTTGTATTGACAAATACAATACCAAATTTTAGCCTAATCGGGGTACGAGAAATGGTTCAAATTTTAAGCTACAAAAAAACATTACAAATGATATAAAATATTGTAAGAACTTGTAAATGAAAAGATATATTTTTTAGGTTAGGTATACCGTTATGAAATGGACAAAAAATTTTATGTATGTATTGTGACAAGAATTAGTGTTTCAGCTATTAGTTACTGTCATGTTAAATAAGATAAACTTGTTTTTATAATGCAATGTTGTTTGAATACGTACGTAGCTATTGAGTTTTTACCTATGAATAATAGTAGCATTATCTTTTCATACAAAATACATATTTCAAACAATATTTTTCTGTGTATTTCATTGATTTCAGCGATATCTTTTTAACCTATTGAGTCGTAGCGGCACATTGGTGGCCAGACAATAGATTTTTAATTATGTCTAGTATTCTAAGACTTGACAAATTATTGGCAAAGTCGAATTTGACGATATTTATTTGTTTAGATTAGAGGTTCCCAGACTTGTTTTCTCATAGACCACTTTCAAAATTTAGCTGGTTCCGGTGGACCCCTTGCAGCTACATTTCTACCATATTCCAATCAAATCTCTACGGGCTGACATTTTTTTTAATTCTCGGGACCCGAACCTACGGTTCGGTTAGGCAGATAATATTTTAAGAAGCTCAGCGACTGTTACTTGGAAACACTTGCAAATTCCATATTCAGTACCAGTGGTCGTTCGAGAATATTATCTGCCTAACTTGATTGGTGAAGTCAAGCCAAAATTTTAGTTCTTTACTATCCAAAGCAAATACATTTTCGTGGACGTCGCTTACGAAATGTGAACCCCCATTTTTTGTCACGCCAACGTAGACCTCCGTCGAGTCTCCCGTGGACCCCTGGGGGTCCACCTGGACCACTTTGGGAACTAAGGGTTTAGATGCTTGAGTTTATAACAAATATGGTTTGTATTTAAATTATCATAAAAGTAAATATAATTAATTACTTCGAACTAAAGCAATGAATTCAAGACAAAACAAATGACCTAGCGTTGTATACTAATTGTATATAAATTAATAATTAAATATTATTATAAATAATATTATAATACACTAACATTATTTTTAAATTTTTTTATATTGCAATTTGTATAGGAATCACGAAATTAATTAATTAATTATTGATTGGCATTTAGCATTTTATATGTAATAATCTAATCTTATTGTAATTATACCTATTTTGCAATATTATATATTTTTTTCTGAAACGAGTTCTACGTTTTGGTCGCCATTTTGAATAAATTGAATAGCTTACGCTAAGTTATTATGTAATATTATAATTAATACGTTTATTGATTGGTTTGTTCACTCAGTTTTCCTCGTTATAATATCTCAATAATATATACATTTACAAACTAGTTTATACGGAATTAATCGCAGTTCCAATGAACTGTGAAACACAACACGCACACAACCATGCATTTGACACACGTAGTCGAACCATGCATTTGACACACGTAGTCGTATCGCGTTCGTAGTATTTCGGCATTGTTCGGCAGATATCAGCAATATCTTATAGGCAACTTTTAGGGGATTGGAATGATATAATATATTATTTATATTATAATATATTAACGTATTTATATGTAATAAAGAAAAAAAAAGGAAAACAAAGTAGCAAGCTTAGGAATTTGCTGAAAAAAGATAGGAAATTAACCTGTTTCAAGCCTTGGCAACATTTAAATGAAATGTGATTGTAAGGGTATACTTCAAGACAATAATACCTTAATAACTATTAAACTTAAAATTTAAATCAATTATGGTGGAATTTCGACCACTAGGTGACCGCTAGTACCTTTAAATACACGTAAGCTATACGAAGTAGCATACACCCTAACTGCAAAACACTCAGGTAGATGTTGTATGTTGGTTATTGCATTAATAAAATAATAATAATATTTTATAACATACACACAACACCATCTAGTCCAAACTAAGCAGAGCTTGTACTATGGGTACTAGACAATGGATAAACATACATACATAATAAACATAGAAACACCCAGACCAAGACAAACATCCATGTTCATGCACACAAATGTTTGACTTGTGCGGGAATCGAACCCGCGACCTCTTGCGTGGCAGTCGGTTACACTAACCACTACGCCATCGAGGCCGACGAATAGGTAAGTATAAAGACGCCATCTAGTAATACTTTTAGTACGAATGATGTTATTGTTTAGTAATACGATTAAAATGGTACGACGAACTACTAAACTCAACCAACTAATAAATTAAACGAACTATTTCGCTCGCATATTGTAAAACTATGTAAAAAATCATTTAGAAATCTAGGCTTTGTTATGCGGGAAACATATGATTTCAACAACAGCGCAGCCATAAAATCTTTATATAACGCTTTGGTAAGAAGTAATCTGGAAACGAGTGCTATTATCTGGAATCCCTACGAAGCTAAGTACAGCCTAATGGTAGAGAAAATACAAAACAAGTTCACCCGGTACCTTTACTTAAAACAATACGGAGTATACCCCTTCTATCTTCTCATGTATCCAAGTCTTTTTGTGTTAGGAATGGTAGGATATTATAAACTCGAGGTGAGACGGAACTATGCTTTGCTTAAATACATTTACCTTATCATAACAGGCAAATTGAACAACCCAACAATATTAGCAACGCTCCAGTTTCTTGTACCTAAGTCCAGGTTACGACAGGGGCCACGGGGAAGGCTGTTAGATCTGCCAGTTATTCGCACAGATGTCTTAAAATACGCACCGGTGGTCCGTGCTGCTAGGATGCTGAATGTAGTTGCACAACGTCTAGATATATTTTGCTGTACGTTGGCGGAATTTGAGAGGGTGACATTACAATATCTGTCACAAAATTTATAGTTATCTACTATTATTATGTATTAATGTCCACTATGTCGCATTAGGTTTTATATGTGATTTGTTTTATAAATAAATAAATAAATGACAAACGATCATCCCTCCTATATTTCTTTCGCCCGTAAATACATTTCTAAATAGAAAGAACTGAATGCCTCCGGCACGCGAGCTCTTCCTTCTTATAACTGCGCAATACGAGATCTCTGGAACCCCAAACTTTCTAAACTTCTGCTATTCACTAAAAATGTAAATAGCTCACGAGATAAACAAGTCATAGTTGAGATAAAATAAAAGCATTATTATAAGAGAACCGTCATTAAATCAAATCTTTTAATATTATTTATGCATTCCAACTGAAGAGTATGAATTATGTTTCTACAGAATATACCACGGGGAGTGCTCTGAAGAGTTATTCCACCTTATCCCGCCCTCCCCTTTCCTATCCAGAACAACGCGTGCTGGGCTCAGATGCCATCCTTACACGGTAGAGTCGATTAAAGCGCGTACCAAAAAGTTTGGGTCCTCATACCTCTGCCGAACGACCAAGACATGGAATTCTCTGCCAAGGCACGTGTTTCCTTCTTCCTTCAATCCTGGGTCCTTTAAGCGGGGCGTGAAAAAGCATCTTCTCAGGCCGTCAAAGTAGAGACCTCAACATCGCCTCGGCTGCTGTGGGGGCGGTGTGGAGGCCACTGCTCTTAGACCACACGACTGCTTACCATCAGGTGGAGTGTGGTCATTTAGACGAGGAAAATAAAAAAATAAAATAAAATAACTAACAAATTTTAATATTGACACAGCTTAGGAGTGCCCTACAGGGTAATCAGTTCCTTCCGTGGTTCCTTCCTTACGTTGTTATACATGTTTTGATTATTTTAAAGAAGTCGCTACTTTCCGCTAGTCTTGGCTAATGTAAGTCTTTGAGCATATTTAAATATGGTATTTTAAACAAATTTGCAACGATAGCCTAGTTAGATATATATGAGAGCGTTGAGAAGCATATGTGGTGTGACTCTGAAAGATAGAATAAGAAATAGTGTGATTAGAGAGAGATGCGGCATGAAAGTGGATGTAGTTACAAGAATAGAAAAGGGTATGTTAAGCTGGTTTGGACATGTATAAAGAATGGACGAGGAAAGACTGACTAAGAAAGTTTATAAGGCTAGTGTGAATGGAACAGTTGCAAGAGGAAAACCTAGGCGAACGTTTCTCGATCAGATCGGAGGCGTTCTGGACAAAGGCCAGGTTAAGAGCTCCTTGAACCGACGGGCGTGTATGAGGAATGTGATGAAAGTGAATGAAGCCAGAGAATTGTGTCAGGATCGTAGCAAATGGAAATCCGTAGTCTCTGCCTACCCCTCTGGGAAACAGGCGTGAATCTTGTATGTATTTATGTATATATAGAGATAGGTGGACGGTCTTACAGTGGTCTCATGTTTGATCCCAAGACATTCAAAGCGAGTGGCAATAAATTAAATAGATAATTGCTGCTCACTTTTACGGTGAAGGAAAACATTGTAAGGAAACCTACACATCTGAGAGTTCTCCATAATGTCCTTGAAGATGTGTGAAGTCTGCCAACCAGCATTACGCCAGCGTGTTGGACTATGGCCCTTCTCATGGTTCTCATACTGAGAGAAAGCCTGTGCCCAGTAGTGGGACAGTTAATATACAGGGCTGATATAAATAAATGTCATGTCTTCGTAAGCTCGTTATATATATATATGTAAGAATACAACTACAGGGTTGGGTAAAACATTTTGATATTTATGATCACATAGTGACCCGACCCGGTTTCACACGGCATCCATAATTCAAAAACTTATTTATTTGTAGAGCAATTTTAAATGTGCGATCTTCTAAAATGTTTATGCAAATTAGCTGATAAGAATGTCTAAGGTAACTAACATATGTAAATGGTTTTAATGACATATCGGTCAAATTAGTTTCGCAAATAATATATTGTTTACATTTAGATTCATATGATAAAAATTTTAATTTGCCTTAGAAGACTTGCCATTGGACTTTTCTGTAGGCCTAAGACTTATATTTTTTAGTACTTTATTTGATGTATCTCGTAATGTTTTGCCAAAGCTCGAGAATAATGTTTTTGACGACTGAATAACAAATATCAGCTATTCAGTTCAGTAATTTATAGATGTAATTACAATTCATAATATTATGTAGTAGTTTCTGACCTTGGTTTCGTTCGCCTGAATCCCACGGGATGACATATCGGTATAAAAGGTAGTAGTTCTTCCCCAGAATAAAATGTATCTTCTTGCCAAATTGCATCAAAATCGGTTCAATTCTTTAGCTCTGATGGTGTAACAGACAGACAAAACATTTACAATATAACTATGGATAAACTTTCCGGAAATATCTCTCTAAATGACAGTGGAAACTTAATCGAAGTCCGTTTGGAAATTGGACTTTGACCTCGGCAAAATGTATTTAACAGCTGATTTTTTTTTCGCGATTTCGGCAATGTCCCAGAACAAAGTTGTTTAATATAACTATGGATAAACTTTCCGGAAATATCTCTCTAAATGACAGTGGAAACTTAATCGAAGTCCGTTTGGAAATTGGACTTTGACCTCGGCAAAATGTATTTAACAGCTGATTTTTTTTCGCGATTTCGGCAATGTCCCAGAACAAAGTTGTTTATAATAACCAGTACAATCGCCCCCTGAGAGGTTTTCACTATACTAAGAATAACCTTGTATAGCTCTGCGTTAGTGTATGCAACTGCTGTGCCTGAGGTCCCGAGTTTGAATCCCGGGTTGGGACAACATAAAGTTGCTGGCTTTTTCTAAAAAGAAACGAAGTTGGCGATGTTGCATATCATCGTGCCTCGGACAGCATGTAAAGCTGTTGGTCCTGCACCTGATCTCTCTCTAGTCGTAACGGATTGCTGTCCGATCAGATCACGGGAGTTAGGGAACAGAGAGTGTATTGAATCGAATCGAATTAGGTGTTACATGGCGGAAATTCATTGTAGTAAAATTAATAAGAAGAGAGGAATCCGCCACGCACCCTCGTATTGGCCACCACAAACTATTGCAATAGAAAAATGACAATACCGAACTCCTGTGGATAGCGGCAGTCGCGTCGTGGGGTCGTGGGATTGCGCACACATTTGTGCACTATAATATCTCCTGCGCGAATGGTCAGTCATCATTAAGATTGGCGGCCGTGACCGAAATTCGGTCTGGAGAACATTATTGTTACTATAACTAATATTCCTTCTCTCTACTTCTAGTTCTGAAGCATGGCAAAAACGTGGTCTGCTACGTAGCAGCATGGTCGGTATACCGACTAGGAGACAGCAAAGTCACTCTCGAAGACTTGGATCCAGCGATGTGCACACATATTATATACGCATTCGCTGGACTCGACGACCAAACTAATACTATCAAGAGCTTATGTAAGTATATAACCTTAAGGGTTTAGATAGGAATACGACAGGCCACGCTGTAGGAGCGTGGTGTCTTGAGGTTATTTTAAGCAGAGAGGATTCAAAGATAGTACAACAATTAACACTTAATAACAACAAGCATCGATCAAATATACTATAGATGCACGATCATCGCTCGAAAAACGGCCCCAACAAAACTGTGCTGTGCAAAACTCACTCTTGCGTGCGCTGCCCGTAAGCGAGAGCGAATCGACACCACGACTACGGTGGAGACCGTACCATATACTTAGTACGCTTGCGTATCGCGAGTAACACACTTAGGACGCTTTACATTGACGCGTTTTAACTAAACTATTACAAAATATTTCTCAGTGGGCGTTCAATGGTTATGCCGGTTTATTTCCTGGATTGCATAATAAATGCAGACACTTATAAGTAAGTAGTACTGGTCAGTGCCACATATTGACGGAGTTTTTGTATGAGAATGTGCATCTATGGTATATTTGATCGAAGACAACAAGTAATTAAATAAGAATTACACTTTAAGAATGCTACGCGAACAATACTCAGGGCGTGGTTCTATAAGGCTTCCTACGTGGTTCTTTGAGAAAGAACCACTTAGCTTAATAGTGCAGCGCAGCGGAAGGAAGGAGGACTCCACCAGGGCGCGATCCACTTATATAGGCCGCCGCCGCTCGGAGGACTAGTGATGGCACCTCCATGCTCGCGGCGCACACAGTCGTGCGCCGCGAGTCGATTACGTGACAAGTATTAGCCGTTTCCCGCGGTTTCACCCTCGTTAAGATTACTGCTCCGCTCCGTGGCTCATACCGTGATGTCATGTAGCCTATGTTACAGGATCAAGTAGCTTACTTAGTGAAAGAATTTTTATTTAATTAAAATTGGTCCTGTAGTTTTGTAGTTTTCATTACCAAAACATACAAATGTTTCCTCTTTTTAATATTAAAGTACCTACCAGCTCTTGCCAGTACAATAACAGTACTTTTATCTGGGTGAAAAGTACCCTATGTGTCTTTCTGTACCCCTGTCGACGTGTATACGAAATATCATGAAGATCGGTTGAGTAGTTAAGGCCTGAAAGCGTAACAAACAAACTCACATTCGCATTTATAATATTAGTTAGGGTTAGGATAATGAGAATATCAACCAACACCTTGTTATAAATATAATTACTTTTTATAATATTGTCTTCTGTTTACGCGAATGTTATTCATTGAAATTAAACTACTATATACGGATTTTATCGCGTTGTTTATTTGACACTGTTACAAAATTTTTTGAAAAACTGTTACACTACTATAATCACTATTAAACTTTACAAATTTTTAAGCTAATTAAATTATTGAAACTATTAAAACTATTTATACTATTACTATACTATTATACTATTTAGATTTATTTTTACACTTTCCCCGACGTTTCGGTTGCTTTTCAGCAGCCATGGTCACGGGGAGACTAAGATGGTAGTTGTCTCAATGTTCCAGTGTAGTTATTTCAAAGTACCCGAACATAATTTAATCATGGGTGTTTCTATTTATTTAATAGTTTCAATAATTTAATTAGCTTAAAAATTTGTAAAGTTTAATAGTGATTATAGTAGTGTAACAGTTTTTCAAAAAAATTTGTAACAGTGTCAAATAAACAACGCGATAAAATCCGTATATAGTAGTTTAATTTCAATAATTACTTTTTATCAATATAATTACTTTTTATAAATATAATTACTTTTTATAAATATAATTACTTTTTCCAGTTCCTTGGCTTGATCTGGAAGGAGATACTGGTAAAGACGGCTACAGGCGCATATTGGCCCTCAGAAATCAGTTCCCTCACTTGAAGGTCACCCTTGCTGTGGGTGGATGGGATGACGGGTCGGTCAAGTACTCCAATATGGCGGCGGTACCTGAGTCCAGAGCCGTTTTCATTGATAGCGTGTTGAGTTTTTTGAAGTAAGTTTTAAGATCTATGGTTGGATATAAAATAATAATTATGCTATTATGGTTAACTCGATTTTGCCCGCGACTTCGCTCGCGTAAATGTAGTTTATGTAAATATTTATCCCTCGGGAACATAGTTTTCTGGATGAAAGGTTCCCTATAAAGTTGTTTGTACCCCTGACAACGTGTACCTATGCGAAATTTCATGATGATCGGTTGAGTAGACCAGGTGTGATAGCGTAACAAACCAATAAACTCACATTCGCATTTATAATATTAGGTAGTATTCGCAGATGGTAAGTATTTTCGTAAAAACAGGGTAGTTGACTATATTTGATTTTTTACCTACATATTCACACAAGAACAAAATGGCAATCAAAAGAAATCTTTTTGAGAATAGATCGAGATTGGTTGAAATATTAGGGAGAAATTGATATTTGAAGGATTTAACAAAAAGTGGGTTCGTGGGAATATATCGCTGTCTCTCTCGGACAGCTGCATTTAAGTAGCAGTTACGTCACATTTGATATCGTGCATCCTTTTTCTGTCATTCGATGATTACCCCTACTACCAGATTTGAAACGCTTGTATCTCATTTATTTTTAAGTAGTATTAGAGTTTGGGTTATTTAACTATTTGAAATAAATAATAAAACATTGTGAGTCAACTAATATTAGTAGGTAGTAGTAATTATGAATCATACACCTAATTATGTAAGTTGCGTCACGAAAACAACTTTAATTTTATACATGCATGAACACAAGTTCATTTAAAAGCATATTACGCTTATTTTTCAATGGGTTTGGAATAGATTATTTAAATTTTGTATCACGTAACATTCATTATGTTTGAACGAATTCAATGAAATATACTTTTAAGCCCTTTTAAGCCCTTTTAAGGCGCCTTTATGCTAGGACTAGCGACCTGCCACGGCTTCGCACGGTTAGTTCAAAACCTTAACAAATGATACACTAAACCTTCCTTATCAATCACTCTGTCTATAGGTGAAAACCACATGAAAATCCGTTCAGTAGTTTTTGAGTTCTTCGCGAATGGGCAGACAGACGCGGCGGGAGACTTTGTTTTAAAATATGTAGTGAGTGTCATATAATTAAAAAAAGTATATACGTATGTTTATCCATTGTCTAGTACCCATAGTACAAGCTCTGCTTAGTTTGGGCTAGATGGTGTTGTGTGTATATGGTAGAATATATATTATATATATTATAATAATAATATATATATATAATTAATGTTTATCACTATTACCAAAAGCTCTGTACTGAATACACTGTTAAATCGCATAACTCCATCAGAGTGGCATACAATTACATATAGGCAACTAAATCACGAAGCTGTAGCGCGTCCGGAATGTTTTTTGATGCGCGCGTTGATACTTTTAATGCAATTCAGCGTAAAAGAATAGCGTCTTTTATGTCCAGAGTTGCCATGTGTAAAAATACTATTATTATGAGTCTGTCAGACCGCCTGCAGTAGACTGTAACGTACCGACGATGGATGGCTATTGCCACTTAATTTGTTTTTAACTCTGATTTTAATTATTTGTCGACCTTGTATATGGATATCAGAGTCCGAAATAAAGTGTTATTATTATTTGTTTCTCTTTCACGGGTATATTCCTAAATACCCGATCCTTTGGGAGGCTTACACGGAGACATGGGTCCAACGTGAAGAGGCCCTTCGAGAGTTTTAATCAAAGGTGGGATGGAACACCTACAGCGGCACTAGCCGCAGCAGGCGTACGTCTATTGCTACGTATGGATTCTTATTATTATTATTAAAACTATGCAATTTTCTTTATGTAGGTCATAAGTAAACAGTCATTAGTAAGTGCGTACAACTAAAGTAACATATAATAAGTAACTTACCAATATTAAAAATGTACGAGGAAACGTAAAAGTGACACACAGGCGTCATTTCATTTCATTTATTTATTTATGAACAATATCTTACATTGTATTTGAATTTGGCACTATACACAGAAATTGATTATACATTATGGCACTTAATGGAATACTTAATTAACAATAATATAAACATTATTCGTAAAGATGACAATAGATTAGATTAAATAATATTATAAAATGATCATGTTAAGAGGATAAATATAAAAATAAAAATAACAACTTAAATGATAATCAAATTAAATAAAATTAAAAATAATAATCCATTAAAAAAAATAATTCCTTAAACTCGCAATTTGTTACTGAAATTCTTACTTAAATGTCATTTCAAATATTCTACAAATTCATTCAATTTCTCCGCATCACAGTTGACTGGTAGTGTGCCCAGAAGATATCAACATTGCCACGTTCAATCTTCTCCCTAGCCTTTATTATTCCCAAGTCACTTGGGGTCAGCTTTCTAGTCTAACCGGATTTGCCTGGATATCAGTTTTTACACGGAGCGACTGCCATCTGACCTCAGCAACCCGAAGGCTAACGATACCCTAAGGCTAGACCAGTGTCAGGATATTAGAGGGCACTGACTTCCCAATAACGATTGCCACAGATGTTCATGGCAGCCGGGACCGACGGCTTAACGTGCTCTCCGAGGCACGGAGCAGGCTATAATTGTCAATCAATACGCACATAATTTCGAAAAGTCATATAACTTTCGAAAGTCAGAGGTGCGCGACGTGGTTTCGAATCCGAGACCCTCTGCATTGCAGTCTGTTGGTCTCCCACTGAGATCAATGAGAATGCTTATTAGTATAATCCTAATCCTAACTAATATTATAAAAGGGAAAATGAGTTTGTTTGTTTGTTACCTTTTCACGCCTAAACCACTGAACCGATCATCCTGAAATTTTGCATATACGTTGACAGGTGTACAGAAACTGACATAGACTACCTTTCATGCCGGAAAAAATACTGTTTCCGAGGAAACAATAATAACGTTCTTATGATAATAGATGGCGCCACGTGTTTTTCGAATCATGATTAAATTATATTGGTTGGTGGCAATGGGTTAGCGTAGTGGACTATGGCCTAACCCTTCTCATACTAAGGACAGGCCCATGCCCAGCAGTGGGATACTTTAATACAAGGCCGATATTATATGACCTTAAGCACTAATTTTAAAAACCACTATCCGTTACCTGCAGACGCGAAATCTCAATTTTACTTTTTTGTATATACATATATATTGGATTATCATTTATCAGCGACGATATTTCAAGTTTTAAAATAGTTCATATACCTAAGTTTTTTGTAAATGTTTTTAAAATTTAGTTAATAGTTAGTAATAAATTGCATAAGAGCTGTAACACCTTATAAAATTATGAATGACTTGTGATTACTGCACGGATGACGTAGTGATTTAAGTGATCGACTCGCCAATGACGGCACGCCAAGTGTTGTGGGTTCAATCCCCACAGCGGACAAAAATTTGTGTAATTTGCAAAAAATTTGTGTAATTTACAAAAATTTGTGTAATTTACAAAAATTTGTGTAAGTAATTTACAAAAATTTGTGTAATTTACAAAAAATTGTGTAATTTACAAAAAATTGTGTAATTTACAAAAAATTGTGTAATTTACAGATAATTGTGCCGAATCTGTGAGTTCTTTATGTCTGTTGTTTGAATGTTTGTAAGTCCCCTGCGACACAAGAATTAGCCCAAGAGCGGGAGTTGTCTTAAAAAGGATATTAGTTCATAAAATACTGAAATGATTATTGAATGGCGATTTAAAAGAGTGGCTTTGAAGTTCATGCTTGTATTTTCTCAAAGGCCCTTTGCCTAAACTCGATAAGTCATAAACTTTGACGTTCATAAGTCTTACATTGCCTGAGGTCGCGGGTTCGATTCCCGCACAAGTCAAACATTTGTGTGCATTGTTCTGGGTGTTTCTATGTATAATATGTAGGTATTTACAAAAAAAAATTATTTATGTATGTTTATCCATTGTCTAGTACCCATAGTACAAGCTCTGCTTAGTTTGGGCTAGATGGTGTTGTGTGTATGTGGTAGAATATTATTATTGTTGTGTCTAGAGTAGACTTTAGGCTTACACATTGTATTTTCTTAAACAGGAACTACACCTTCGATGGCATTGATTTGCATTGGAAATACCCATCGACGAGAGGAGGGAGCCTTACAGACAAAGAAAATTTGGTGCTTCTAGCAAAGGTAATTTAACTTTTTTTATAATTGCATTGCTTTTTCTACTAATCCATGACGTAACATAAAATAAAAAAAATAAAATAAAAAGGTTTATTGCAGAAACTTTTACAACTTTTACATAATCTTACATAGGGACCTCCTTTTAAGTAAAAGATATACTTGTGCTAGGAGGCCCCGCTCTCCAATAACATATTATAAAATGGTGAAAGTAGTGTACAAAAAATATAATTAAAACAGTAAATTAAAAGTTAAATCTAAAAATTAAAAGTTCAACCTAAAATTAAACAAAAATAAAAAATAAAATATGTTTATGTGTGTGTGTGTAAGCGCGCGCGCGCGCGCGCGCGTGTGTGAGTGTGTGTGTGTGTGTGTATGCGCGCGCGCGCGCATACACACACTCAGAGCCATAGCCTGGTGGGAAACCGTTGGCCTGCCATGCAGATGTCTCGAATTGGATACTTAGGCACGCACCGCTGACTTCGAAGTTATGTGCTTATTAAATAGTTAATTATTACTCGGTTTAATGGTAAAGGAAAACATCGCGAGAAAATCATGTTTGAGAGTTCCACATAATGTTCCCAAAGATATGTGAAGACTGACGCTTTAAAGTGAGGGAACCTGTATGTCTGAGAGTTCTCCATAATGTTCTCGAAGACGTGTGAAGTCTGGCAACTCGCAGTGGGCTTGTGCAGTAAACTATGGCCTAACCGTTCTCATATTGAGAGGAGGCCGGTGTCTAGCAGTGGGTTTATAATAATAATAATAAGCCCCTCTGGGACAGTCGTTATCTCCTCATGAGACTAACGCGATACCGGATGGCATAGTATACTAGCTTTTAAACTAACACCTTCGCCTTGTGATATAAACAAAAAATGTATCACCAGGTTAAATAAAAGCGCACAAACCGCAGGACAGCTTGTGGCGAGCTGAATGTGAGTGGCGACACTGCGGTCCTGAATGCCTCAGAGAGTCGGTGAGGGCCTCGTCCCCAGTTTGCCGTTACTGGTTGGCTGGGGTGGAACTTCAAGAGTGCCAGTAGGACTCTCAACTCTGGCTTGCCTTGATCGGCCAGTCAGAGGGGGGCCGCTAGAGCTACATGCTTGGGGGTGGAAGTGTCATTTTCAAGGGCATAACTACGGGCAAACCCGCTCCGGGTCTCCGTTTTCACGAGACCCGTGATGGCGAAACCGGCGACGCATCGCTCGACATCCCTAGCTGCTCGCACCGGTGTTGCCCTCTGCTGCTGGCTTGTATGCCTATAGTGGCTATTTAGGGGGCCCATCTAGTGAGTTGGCGAGTCACCGTCTGTCCATTCGATTGATGCTATTAGAGTATTCAGAGCAGACGCCGTTTTATCATCCATAGTTACCAATATACCAGTCCATCAAACACCCATACCCATAGCCCATATATTAGAATCCATACGTAGCAATAGTCCTACGCCTGCTGCGGGTAGTGCCGCTGTCGGTGTTCCATCCCACCTTTGATTAAAACTCTCGAAGGGCCTCTTCACGTTGGACCCATGTCTCCGTGTAAGCCTCCCAAAGGGCCGGGTATATTCCTAATGTATTAGGAATATACCCGTGAAAGAGAAACAAATAATAATAATAAAATTTATTAGTCAGAATATTGTCGTTACAATGGTGTTACAAAAATTTATATGTCCATAATAGTCTGCCGTTTCCAGCGTACAAATATTCAGATAATATAATAGCCATTGCGAATAATAAAAAATAATAAAAACTATATGTCAGAAAAATATAAAAAGAAAGCTAAGATAATTAAGAAAATGTCAAATGTATAAAGTAATTTAATTATAGGTCCCGGTCTGCTATTTATTATTCTAAGTGATCGTCTAATGGTCAATTTAACGATATCTACGCATGATAAATAGCAATGATGTCTAGACGCGGCCGTCGAGTCGTGAAACTAATGTTTTCATGTCATATCGAATACATGTGTCATATCAAAAGCCATTACATTGATAGCTCTTGACATCTAACCCCATCCATAAATATAAAGCGCTTATTCCGTTTATGCGTCACACGTCGCAATCCATATCTATACCTACTAATATTATTAGGAGGAAAGATTTGATATTTTGTTTGTTTGTAACTCAAAAACTATATCACCGATTTAAAAAATTCTTTCGCCATTTGAAAGCAATATTATCACGGATATTATTTAAAGAAAATGACTGCTACATAACCTAATCTTTTACGCGTGCGAAAGCAAGCAGTCAAGCGGGGTCTTTAAAAAAAAATAACATACTAGTTTTCCTGCGGCTTCGCTTGCGTTATTCTAAATTTAGTCCATTAATTTCTATGTCTTAGGAATAGTAGTTTTACCCTGGATAAAAATATCTTATGCCCTTTTCTGTAACTGAAAACGTGTATGCGAATTTTCATGATAATAAAAGCGTAACAAACAAACTCACATTCGCATTTATGATATTAGTTAGGATTTCCACGCTTCTGTCGGCAGAACATTTTGATACCCATGGTTCTCCTGCAATATCTGTTTATACTTTGTTTTTGAAAAAGATTGATGTGATTTGCACCCGTGCAGTCACCAAGAGTATCTAGTTGAAAACCAGCGCCAGGTTTACTTAGCCTGGCATAATATTATATGCTCGACGTTCGAAAAAATTTATTTATTTTTATTATATACTAGCTTCGCTCGCGTTAATTTAGAATTTGACAATCAATTCGGGTTGAACTCTGCTTGTTATAATATAATTCACTTATGATTCAAAAGACACGTGGCGCCATCTATTATCTTAAGAACGTTATTGTTGTTTTCCTTGGGACCAGTAATTTTTTTCACCTTATTGTTGTTTTCCTTGGAAACAGTAATTTTTTTCGGGATTAATGTTAGCCTATATCCGTTTCTGTACACCTGACAACGTATATATATGCAAAATTTCAGGATAATCGGTTCAGTGGTTTAGGCGTGAAAAGGTAACAAATAAACAAACTTATTTTCACTTTTATAATATTAGTTAGGATTAGGATTATTTTTGTGTTGATGTTGCTTTTGTCCAAATAAATTAATTTTCTTTCTTTCTTTTTAATATAACCCTCATAAAATCTTAGCCAAAGCAAGAAACACAAATCACACTGAGTATTTCACATCACAGGAAGATGGGCAACCAACAAAACTCAGTACAATTCATTCTTAACGGCAAGTTTGTTTACAGGAACTATCAGAAGCCTTCAAGCCCCACGGTTACATCCTCACAGCGGCTTTCGGAGCCAACAAGGACGTTTTGGAAGCATCTTACGATATGGAAAACTTAAATAAATACCTGGACTTGATAAATGTGCTCTCGTACGATTATCACGGCTTCTGGGAGACGCTGATAGGCGCCAATGCACCGTTGAATGGAAACGATAACCTGGATGTTTTAAGCGTGGTGAGTGATCTTAGCTAGTAGACCATTAGCGTATCAAAATCAGCGTACCTAGTGCGAGTTGTTTTTACGTTAACGCGGTCGAAATGTTTGGCTCTCTGATTGGTTAAGAGCTTGGAGCGGGCCAATCGGAGCGCCGAACGTCATAAACGTGTCGATCGCGTTAACGTAAAACATACTCGTATACATACATACTTCATTTTGACATCCTCGATTAATCAGCCTTTCATGAATCTTTTATGATCTTTAATGCTTGCCTCTGATCGACGCTTCCAGAGAGTTGGTCTTTATTTCACGGAAAGAATAATCATTCCCATTTAACGTCGCAATGCTGCCAGTCTTCTGGGCACACTACCATTCAACTGTGATGCAGAAAAAATCTATGACGCCTATTACAAGGCTTTACTTTCAAGTTAAAATTTTTGTTATCTAGTTTAAAACTATACTAATAGTATAAAGCTGAAGAGTTTGTTTGTTTGTTTGAACGCGCTAATCTTAGGAACTACTGGTTCGATTTGAAAAATTCTTTTAGTGTTGGATAGCCTATTTATCGAGGAAGGCTAACATCACGCTACGATCCATGGGGGCGGCGCAGTAACGATAAACGCGGTTTCATCTGCGGGAACATCTAGTATAATATATATATGTAGATACAAGTTAATTCTAAAGAATTGTTGAAATTGATATTGGTGATAAGAGTTGAAAATAAAGAAGATCTTTTATTCTTCCAGACTTACACTATAGAGTACATTCTATCACACGGTGTGTCACCAAACAAGATTGTCCTCGGTATACCGATATACGGCAGAACTTTCAACCTGATTGATTCTGACACTGAAGACATAGAGTTTGGCATAACGCCAGCTGATGACGTGGCGTTCAAAGGACCCTACACTCGAGAGGCCGGCTTCATTGCTTATAATGAGGTAAGGATTTGGTTGAGGAAGGTTATCTTATCTTATGTGGGGGCCAGTCAGTGCAGACCGGCGACACTTCGACCCAGTGGGATCTTTTGTGTCGACACTCTCCCAATAACGACTGCCATAGATGTTCATGGCAGCCGGGACCAACGGCTTAATGTGCTTTCCGAGGCACGGAGCAGGCGATAATTGTTAATCAATACGCACATACTTTTGAAAACTCATATAACTTTCGAAAGTCAGAGGTGCGCGACGTTCGAACCCGAGACCCTCTGCATTGCAGTATGTTGGTCTCCCCACTGAGCTATCGCTGCTCCTGAGGAAGGTTAACTTGGTTTGTGATAGCAATTCAAATTTGCAAACCACCAAGAATGCTAAGAAAATATTGAAAGCAGCGATTGAGGCCAAGGATATTTCGAAATCGACTACAGCTAAGAAAATTTCGAAACCAGCGACTGAGGCCAAAGAAAATATCAAAATCGACTGCTACTGGTGAGAGAACTTTGAAATCTAGCGACTGACGCCAAGAATACTTCTAAAAAAAGCGACTGATGTCGCGAAAGAAAAAAGACAGTGGATCTTTTTCTCTTTCGTCACGGTCAGAAAAGAGTTCATTGGACCTCACTTCTGACGGTAGTATACGTTATTAAGACATAATAACGATAATAATGATAATAAACGACGACGGTCACCCTACTATAACAATCAACGAGCGTTTTTAAACGGACGACGCCGCTTGTAAAACGCGGAATCATACAAATTGCCTGCGACATACACACACAGACAAACAGATAAATATAATAGAAATAATTATGGTGTGATAATAAACCATTATGCAAGATCAGTCATCCACTAGTTGCAGTATTTTGTATAACGATGTTTCTAGGTAGATTTTCGTCCAAAACGATGCTTTACTGGGGCAAGGTTTTTTGGGGTGAAAATAAGCCTCTACCTGCATAGTCTAACACCTCTCTAAAGGTGTACACAGGGATGCATTTGATCCACAAATTTTACGGGGATGTAGATGTCTATGCATGTACTCGTATGCTTATTTTATTAGCTATCTTTTACTTTATTTTCCAGATCTGTTCAGCAATCAACAAGTCTTCTGAATGGGTGTATAAGTGGCATGAGCAGACTAAATCCCCGTATCTTCGCAAGGCAGAGAAAGTCATCTCTTATGATAACGGCAGATCTATTGCCAATAAAGTTAGGTTAGTGTTATCAGACCCTTTCACAAGGTACCTACATTACTTCGCTTCTCACTAGTCTTGGCTGCACTACGCCATGTAGTGGTTTCAATTGTCGCTTCGCTACTGCCACGAGTGATTTTATTGTCCAATCGCGACAAAAATTGTGTGAATATGCGCAAAATACCAGTGTTGCGATTTAACAATTGCAACGTACCTACGCTGAGCGATGTCCAAATTTTCGCAGTGATTGGACATAGGTACACTTTCACATTATTTTTTAAACTTAAGTTGAACTTAAATAATTGTATAGATTACAAGTCATTTTCAATTATAATCAATAATTTGTATACCTATTTTTATACTTATAAGTCCAGAAATGAGCAAATTTCATATAAACTTCACCCCCTTAGGGGTGGAATTTCAAAAAATCCTCTCTTAGTACACCCCTACAAATTAAAACACACATGTTCTCCAAATTTCAAGTTCCTACGAGCAGCGGTTTAGGCTGTGCGTTGTCTCTAAGTCAGTCAGTCAGGACTTCTTCCTTTATATATATAATTGTTTGTATCGCTGCTCACTGACAACACTAGCCTTGACTTGAATGGAGACAGTTTCCGTTAAGTTAAGCGGAAGGTGTGGTGTTGCCAGTGAGCAGAAATGAAATTATAGTATTAGTATTTGTTTTATTTTTCTAGTTTTATTATTCTTCTGCTTTTTTATTTTGTATTTTTTATTTATTATTTTATTTCATGGATTGCCAAAACAAAAATTTCTTTCTTTTCTTTTTCTTTTCTTTATCTACGCCGAGTGTTGTGGTTTCGATTCCCATTCAGGAGAAAAATTTGTAAGACCCATAGTTGTGTCCGCTTCGAGGTGGGTGCCTAGGTGTTCTTTGTGGCCGCTATTTGAATGTGTGTAAAGTCCACAAGACACGACGAGTACTATTAGAGCCGCAATTGCAAATTAATAAAACACACAGTGGTCTCGAGTTCAATGCCAAGGCGCGCGTCTCTAACTTTTCGAAGTTATGTGCGTATTGAATATTTAATTATCGCTTGCTTTAACGGTGAAGGATAACATCGTGAGGAAACCTGCATGTCAGAGTTCTACATAACGTTCTCGAAGATATGTGAAGTCTGCCGACCCGCACTGGGCCAGCGTGGTGGACTATCGCCTAACCCTTCTCATACTGAGGATTTTGTCTTAAAAAGAATATTGATTCATAAAATACTGAAATGATTATTGAATGGCGATTTAAAAGAGTGGCCGTGAGTTTCATGCGTGTATTTTCTTAAAGGCTCAACCATGTCTGAGAGTTCTCCACAATGTTTTCGAAGATATGTGCAGTCTGCCCATGCACATGTACTGGGCCAGCATAACGGACTAGGACCTAACCCATCTCACTAAGATGAAGCCCGTGCCCAGTAGTGGGACAGTTTAATATAATATAGGGCTAATATTATATTATATACAAGTTCCGACTCTGGTTGTCCTTCGTGTCTGTTGTTAGAATGTTTAAAACATCTCCGTGACTGATCATTACTAGAAAAGGTAGTCTAAAAAAAATTTTATTAATGTTTCTAGAATGGCTGTCACCAAAGGTTTTGCGGGTGTAATGGTGTGGACTCTCGACATGGATGACTTCAAGGGCAAGTGTAACGAAACCGAGACGTATATAGACTTCGTGGTGAGGTACCGCAGGATTCTGAACAACCCACTGTCTAGTAAACTAGCAGCGAGATTGAAGCTGCTTGATGGTATGTATAGCATATTGCTAATATTATAACCTAGATTTTGGCCGCGACTTCGCTTGGTTTAATGTATGTAGGTTAGGTCAGGTTTTGCTGGATGAATGGTGTATGTCCTTCTCTGTACCTCTGACAACGTGTATACGAAATATCGTGATGATTGGTCGAGGAGTTAAGGAGTTAAGGCATGAAAGCGTAACAAACAAACTCACATTCGCATTTATAATATTTGTTGGGATTAGGATACCAAATGTTACGGCTACATCCATATTATGTTGTCGGCCTCGATGGCATAGTGGTTAGTGTAACCGACTGCCACGCCTGAGGTCGCGGGTTCGATTCCCGCACAAGTCAAACATTTGTGTGCATGAACATGGATGTTTGTCTTGGTCTGGGTGTTTCTATATATAATATGTACAAATTTACAAAAAAAAAGTATATATGTATGTTTATCCATTGTTTAGTATCCATAGTACAAGCTCTGCTTAGTTAGGACTAGATGGTATTGTGTGTATGTGATGGAATATTGTTTGTTTCTCTTTCACGGGTATATTCCTAATACGTTAGGAAAATACCCGGCCCTTTGGGAGGGTTACATGGAGACATGGGTCCAACGTGAAGAGGCCCTTCGAGAGTTTTAATCAAAGGTGGGATGGAACACCTAAAGAGGCACTAGCCGCAGCAGGCGTAGGACTATTGCTACGTATGGATTCTAATATATGGGCTATGGGTATGGGTGTTTGATGGGCTGGTATATTGGTAACTATGGATGATAAAACGGCGTCTGCCCTGAATACTCTAATAGCATCAATCGAATGGACAGACGGTGACTCTCCAACTCACTAGATGGGCTCCCAGAATAGCCACGATAGACATACAAGCCAGCAGCAGAGGGCAACACCGGAATATTATTATTATTATATTATTTGACAGCAAATCAATCATGATTCGATTGATTTGAACGATATTTCGTATAGCCTCGGATTATAGTCACTATTCTTTTATTTGTACAGCTATTATTTACGCAATAAAATAATTAATACCAAAGATTTTGTATTAGAATGTTTGAAAAAAATTCTAATATTCTTATTCTATAATCGCCGATTGCTACATCAACGAGCACGAAGCCAAATAATGCTTCCTTTTCGGTGCATAGATATAGTTGGCGCAATTTCTATGTACTATGAGCAAATAAAGAAGAATATTAAGAGCACCTTAAACCGGCGAGCGTGTATGAGGAATGTGATGAAAGTGAATGAAGCCAGAGAAGTGTGTCAGGATCGTAGCAAACGGAAATCCGTAGTCTCTCCCTACCCCTCTGGGAAACAGGCGTGAATCTATGTATGTATGTATACATACATACATACATAGATTCACGCCTGATAGATGAGCAAATCCTGATTTTTTACCTAAATATTATTTGATTTACTTCAAATTAGTCTGCACGTTCCCGACGTTCCAGTCGCTTTTCAGCAGCCATAATCAGGAGGTGACTAAGCCGGTGTTCGTCTCAATGTCTTACACTGTAGTTATTACAAAATACCAGAACATAAATAAATTCCCATTTACGTATTCATGTTACAGCCAACCAAGCTCCAGCGGACGGACCCTCATACGTGTTCAAAGACAAGCAGCTGCACCTTCGCCTGCCACAAAAGAAGAAGACCATGTTCCCTTTCATGCAGATCGTCAACGACGCTATCTCCCTGTCTTTAGAAGAGAAAGTCGTTGAAGAAGAAATGACTAAGCTAGTCAAGGAGAATACTGGTGAGTACGAAGTGGTCTAATATAATTTAGAGTCCCAAAAAGCTTAAAGCTCACCAGCTAAGGGTCGAATCTAATCAACTCTATGTATTTTCATCTTGCATCTTTTAATTTGCTCAACCTTTTGCCTGAAAACAACTAACCTAAATGCAAGTTAATGCAGTAACTTCACTAAAATCATTAATTCATAAACTTTGACGTACATAAGTGTATTTTGTGACCTGAATAAATGAAGGATTTTTAGCTTTGACTATACATTATAATTTTTTTGTTAATCATGAAGTACAAAAAAATTATGATTACGTATTAATAAGATACATGTTAATTTAACATAATTGTAGATCTGACAACACCGCTCTTTAAAAATGTTTGAATTCCAATATTGATTATCATTCTTAAAGTTTAAAATGTTTTTGGCCCACGAAAGCGTAAGTGGGCATTTACCGATCACAGTTCCAGGCTCTATGCTGTTATTAAGATTTTCCAGAAGAGCAGCGATAGCTCAGTGGGGAGACCAACAGATTGCAATGCAGAGGGTCTCGGGTTCGAACCCACATCGCGCACCTCTGACTTTCGGAAGTTATGACTTTTCGAAATTATGTGCGTATTGATTGACAATTATCGCCTGCTTCGTGCCTCGGAAAGCACGTTAAGCCGTTGTTCCCAGCTGCCATGAACATATAGGCTGCCATAGGGCAGTCGTTATTGGGAGAGTGTCGACACAAAAGATCCCACTGTGTCAAAGTTTCGCCGGTCTGCACTGACTGGCCCCCACATAAGATAAGATAAGATTTTCCAGAAAATCGCAATAACACTTTGTCCGACCCAGCTGTAGTGTAATCCAACTTAAACTCATGCACAACTGTCGTATACACAGCTACAGCGTCACTGAGACAGTCTTGGATTGCAGTCAAAAATCTTCCTTTTATTAAACTCCGAGTCTTATTCGAAGAGGTTAATGAAAACACTATGTGGCTCTGTGTGTCTGTCTGTTAGTGACAGGCATAACTCCGGAACCACTAGACCGATTGACTTGTAACTTGGTGTGTAGACACCTTGGAGTCATACCTCGGTCGAGTTTGAATTTGGGCCCTGTGGGTCAAAAGACCTCCGAGATATAGTGGTCATTTCTTTTCATTACTTATACATTTAAGACGAAGAGGTTGAATCCTGGGTTTTTACACCCATCTCGTTTTAAATACAGCTTAATGCTATGTTGCGGGGGACTTCACAAACATTCAAACAACGGACACAAACACTCACTCAGAACAACAACAAACAACGTAGACCTCTTAGATCTCACAAAGAGTCATACCGTGTGGAGATCAGACGTATAACACTCGGTGCAATGGCGACGTGGCGACTTAAACCACTATGGCATCCGCTATACTTGAGGAGAGCAGTGCTAACCATCCTATCTTTGTTGTAGGACCAATCAGCGGCAAGGAAATCGTATGCTACTTAGCGTCCTGGTCGGTGTACCGACCATCGCAGGGTAAATTCGCTATTGAAGACGTGAATCCGGCACTCTGCACTCATCTAGTCTACGCCTTCGTTGGGCTCAGCGAATACCATAACAGTGTTATAAGTTTGGGTATGTATTTAGCATAAGCTATAGCATTTGCGACTATTATTTTTTTATGCAACTAAGGTGGAAAACAAGCGTACGGCCCACCTGATGGTAAGTGGTTACCGTAGCCTATGGACGCCTGTAACACCAGAGGCATCACTTGCGCGTTGCCGACCCTTTAAGAAAGGACGTGGGAAGGAAAGGGAGCGGGATTGGGGAAAGGGGGTGATTGGGCCTCCGGTATTCTCACTCACCGAACGAAACACAACAGTAGGACTACTGCTATTCCACGTCGATATTCTGTGAGAGGGTAGTCCTGCCCCGGTCGAGCCGGCCTATTCATGCTGAAATCAGCGAGACTCTAATATATTCAAGAACTAATAGCCAGAACAATATACAGACCCATCTGTATGTATTGTATTCTCTTAAATTTATCTCTATTTAATAGAGAACAATAATTTTAGTCTAAAAATGGCAAATCAATGATTTTGTACTGAACCAGTTTTCACGACTTCTAACGCGAGGAGTTACTGAATTTCCTTTTACTATTTATAATACTCGACTTCTAGATGATGTATCAAGATGATATATGCACCAGATTATAAGTTAAACCTCCAGCAATACAACTGTGAACCACATTTAATCGTGTCGTAGTTTTTGCGTAATGCGCTTACGATACAAAGAATAACATATATGTTTTTTAATAATAAAAGCTAATAAATATGTATCTCTTACAAAGATCCCTCACAAAACTGTATATATTGTTTATTTACCAAATAAGATAGGTGAGTAATAAAAATTTACTATATCTGACATGACATTGTCGTTTCTTCTACAATCCGAATGACATTTTGCATACATTTTGTAACGCTGGCGAGCGACCAAATAGCACAAAATTTCGTCTTTTTATACGCTTACCCTTCGATCAAATATACCATAGATGCACATTCTCATACAAAAATCGCGTCTATATGTGGCACTGACCAGTACTACTTACTTATAAGTGTCTGCATTTATTATGCAATCCAGTAAATAAAGCGGAATAACCATTGAACGGCCACTGAGAAACATTTTGTAATAGTTTAGTTAAAACGCGTCAATGTAAAGCGTCCTAAGTGTGTTACTCGCGATACGCAAGCGTACTAAGTATATGGTACGGTCTCCACCGTAGTAGTGTTGTCGATTCGCTCTCGCTTGTGTGAGAGAGTGAGTGGGACAGGTGTATAATATAGCGCATGCGACTGATTTATGCACAGTTTTGTTGGGGCCGTTTTTCGAGCGACGATCGTGCATCTATGGTATATTTGATCGATGCGCTTACCAATTCTGACCATATGTTTCGCCTTGGCCTTACAATTGCCCTCTTATTAAACATAGAAACGGCATTTTATTTTAATTATTGCTTTTATTATAACTCAAGGCAACTCAAGGTGTCGCACAGAACTTCACAAACATCCAAAGAACAGACACAAAGAACATCTATACTCGGCACTTCTACATATTTCTGAGTCACAATTTTTTGTCCCGCGTGGGGATCGATCCCTTGCAGTGGCAGCGGCGAAGCTGCCAGTTAAACCATTCATGCAGTCTAAGTTATCAACTCAATTTATTTTATTTATTTTTCAGATCCTTGGCAAGACTTAGAAATGAGGTATGGTAAAGCTGGCTTCAAGCGTCTTGCAGCTCTTAAACAGAAATATCCACATCTGAAGGTGAATCTTGCTATCGGAGGGTGGAGTGAGGCCTCTTCAAAGTACTCCAATATGGTGTCGAAGGTGGAGTCCAGAACTGCTTTCATAAACAGCGCTTTGATGACGTTAGAGTAAGTTTCCAAGTCTTTGATCCGCTGAGCATGTGGTCTCAGTTTCTATGCTGAGGTGAAGGAATATGATTTTGGGTGATTTTGTCAAGAAATTCTTAGAAGTAACATGGGGTCTGGAAATGTCGAGGGCCTTGCCAGTCTTCGTGCTGCTACTAAGATATTCTAGGAGATGGCTAAAGACTCACCTGCTATCACGTAGAATCTTAGCCATAATTGACAAAATAAGGGTATATTTTTCTACGCCTTCGGGAAAATATATTTGAGACTACGAATACGTACAACTACTATCGCATTTCATTCTGTGGGAGAGAGTCACCATTCCCAATCACCATTCTCTTCCTTCTCCTAGCCCTTTCTCCGAGCTCTTTACTTAGGCTACGGTAATACTTATCACTACACTATACGCAGACAGTACTGTTCACACTGAGAAAGGCTCGTGCCCGCCAGTGGAACAATCTATATACAACCGTCAAACTGTGTGTTTATTTGCTACATAAGCGGGTTTCGATAGGCGATGGATTGCTTATGTTTTCATAGGATTTGCTTCTGTGATATCAAGAAAATACGCCATGAGCCGCAGGTACCGTTTACCATCAGGTAGGCCACAAGGTCGTCTGTCCCCACAAGAAATAGAAAAAAATGGTTGCATCCTAAATCTTTTGAAGGATTTAAATATTTATATACTGCATGGACGGCGTAGTATAAGTGTTGGTACGTCACTACCACTGTGTTGACTGTTGTGGGTTCAACCACACACGGGACAAACATCTATGTGATCCAAAAATACTTGTTTCGGTTCTAGCTTCCGTTTTTGGTATAGTCCGCCCTGACACGGGAATACATCTTAGTGACGGAATTTTTTCTATTTAATAAAATAAATAAAAATATATATTTATTGATTTTCTCTTTTCCAGAAATTACAATTTTGACGGGCTGGTCATAAGTTGGGCGTACCCAACGTTGAGAGGTGGCAAACCTCAGGATAAAGTAAACTTTGTACTACTTGTGAAGGTAATCAAACAATACTGCTATTATCATTAGTAGATACTAACAAACTTGTATTAATAATAAATAATAATAATATCAGCCCTGTATTAAACTGTTCCACTGCTTGGCGTGGGTCTCTTCGCATTGTGAGAAGAGCTAGGCCATAGTCCACCACGTTCAGTGTGGGTTGGCAAACTTCATATATATTCGAGAACATCATGGAGAACTCTTAGACATGCAGGTTTCCGCACGATGTTTTCCTTTACCGTTAAAGCGAGCGATAATTAACTATTTAATACGCACATAACTTTGAAAATGCGTGCCTTGGTATCGAACTCAAGATCTCTGCGTAGCAACAGTCTCTCATTAGGCTACTTCTACTACTTCAAAATACAATAATATTTGTTAATTATGTAAGTAACTAGCTGTTACCTGCGACTTCGTCCGCGTAGATTTTAACTAAAAAGTGTTGGTCACCGCGAAACCGATTTTTTTTTCTAAAATCAAAGTAGCCTAAGTTACTCCTTATAACATAAGCTATCTGCCAGTGAAAGTCCCGTCAACATCGACTCAGCCGTTTCGGAGATTAGCCGGAACAAACAGACAGACAGACAAAAATTTAAAAATAGATGTTTTCGTATAGGTACCTTATATACTGTCATATGCATTAGATAAAAAGCTGTTACTTTGACATTACAAACAGACACTTCAATTTTATTTATTTGTATAGATACATGCTCACTACACATCAATTGTATACAAATTAATTTCTTAAGACAAAAAGAATCTTTAAATAGATAGATAGAACGTGTAACAGTTAGGCGTGGTCATGTATTAGGTTCGTAAAGTATTGGCAATAAATAGCAAATTGAGTTACAAAATATATTTTATGGATGCTTACGTAAAAATATTTAATATAATACATGAAGATATACAAATATAAGTAAGATTATTAGTATGTATGTACGTCTATCACAGTAATTTAGATAAAACAGATGTATAATACATTGCATGCATTTGGTTTGGTTAATCAGTGATCATCATTTGCGCAACAATAACATCTACAACGTTCAGTTTTAGACTTGGTCTCCGCGACAAGACTTTACTTTTGTTCCATTTGTCTATATAGGAACAAGGTATTATGTTCCTCCAAGACCAAGGTCCTCCGTTCCGTATTGTCAACTCGTACTGTAAACTTCGCTAGCGCGATTCTGCATCTACTCCAAATTGTATGAAGTTGTGTGAAATTGAGTAGAGCGCCATCTGTTATCACTAGTTATAACTTCTTTGCATATGTTGATCCATTTTTCATATTTAGAAATATTTTTATTTATAATTTCTTCTTATTCTAGGAAATGGCGCACGCCTTTAAGCCCTATGGTTACAGCGTCTCAGCAGCTGTAGGTACTGAAAAGTCCGTTATGGATTCAGCCTACGACTTGGCCAGGTTAAGCCCACACCTGGATATGATTCATATAATGAGTTATGATTATCACGGCTCCTGGGGTGGAGTAGTGGACGCCAATGCACCCCTGAAAGGGGCGAGCAAAGGTGATGTTTTTAATGTGGTAAGTGGAAGGTATATGATTCTTAAATTTTTTTTAAATACTTATTTTAATTCAACTTTCGCCCTTGGAATAATGCCTGTGTCGCAGGGGACTTTACAAACATTTAAACAATGGACACAAAGAACTCCCAGACTCATGGCGTAACGTTGCGGGGGCGGCCCGCCCTGGGCGGCACTTTTAGGGGGGCGGCAAAATTTCACAATAATATCTTGTAAATATTTGAACTGCAATACACAACATTGATGACTGTCCTTACATTCTTAAATATGAGGACGGCAAAAAATAATTCCGCCCCGGGCGGCTGAAACTCACACTACGTCACTGGCCTGGTACCCATACCACAAGTTAAATCTTACTTTGGGTACCAGTGGGTCAACAAAATTATTGTACATGTCAAGTTTGTAATAACTTATGTGTTATTCTTTTGTATGTACCTTTTTGAGACAATAAATTATCATTATTAGTTTACATGAACGAAGCCACAGTCGGAAGCTAGTCGGGCCGAGTGTTGTGGGTTCGATCACCTCACGGTACAAAACAATTGTGTGATCCACAAATGATTGTGCCGGGTCTGGGTGGTCTTTGTGTCCGTTGTTTGAATGTTTGTAAAGAAGACACAGGGATAATTATTAGTGCAGGCGTTGTCTTTAAAAATAAAATAGCTTGAGAGACAGAGACAGCTATCATTCGAACAATCGTGCTTTAAATTTTTTGCAAGAGATTTTGTTAAACCGATTCTATTCTGACATCAATGGAAAACGTTTCGAGTCTTTATTATGCATGCGCTAGTTAAATATATGGATCTTTTCAATATATAATGTCTTTGTTTTACAGGAATATACCATAGATTACATGATCAGCCATGGTGTGGCACCAGAAAAGTTGATCCTGGGTCTACCTATGTACGGAAGAACATTCATCCTCGCTAATCCTAATACTAAGGAGGTGGAGTTCGGTTCCACGCTAGTGCAATCGTCCGGATTTCAAGGACCCTACACAGGAGAAGATGGCTTCCTTGGGTACAATGAGGTACAACCCTTTTCCCTTTACGTTCCTTTTTCCCGTTGATATTGCCTCGATGACAGCATAAGTGTATGCGACTGTGGTGTATGAGGTCGAGGTTGGAAATCGGGTCGGGCAAGAAACTTGAAACCGTGTGGCAGGTGGGCAAGGAGCAGTCTGTCTTCTGGCTCGTAAAAAATTGTTCCGCACGTTAAGTCGAATCAGCTCTTTATGGATACTGGGGCATCAATCAGACTGCGACGTATTTTTAATATAGTCCATAATTGATCACTCAATTTTCGGTAGCAGCCTGCACGAAGGCGCTGGACCTGGTAGATGGCAATCATCATCTCAGCGAAAAGACGTTCACTGGTGTACATAGGCCTTCCCTTAGGTTTTCCACAGGCACGTCTTAGGCCGCCCGCATCTAACTCTTTGCCGCTATCCTTATCAGATCGTCGTTCCACTTTATGGAGAGCCTACCCCAGCTGCGTCCTCCGGTGCGTGGCCGCCACTCTAGAAATAGCAATAGGCTTGCTTATGTATTAAGTAGGGCTAAAGCCATAATTGTCGAAGTGTGGGTGCTATTGACTACCCCTTCGGGGATATGGCGTGAGACTATGTATTGATGAGTCAGCCACTCACTGGCTGTTTGTGAAATCGTCCGCTTACACAGAAATTATTCCACGCTGTCATCTATGCTAATATTATAAAGAGGAAAGATTTTATTTTTTGTTTGTTTGTTTGTAAGGGTTTAACTCGAAAACTATTGAAACGATTCAAAAATTCTTTCACCATAAGAAAGCTATATTAATACCGATATACATATATATTAATAACCGATATAATAATAATAAACATATATTTTATTACAAAAAAACTACTATTACTAACATAACATAACCTAACCTAATTAATATTTTAAATGCGAAAGTGTGATTGTTTGTTACACTTACGCCTAAATCACTCGAACAATCATGACGAAATTTCGCATACACGCTGTTAGTAAATGACACAGGATACCTTTCTGTTCCCGAGCGAGCAAAGCCGCGAGCAAACGCTAGTTAATAAATAAAAAGCTAATTACAAGCAAACATTCCTTATTTTTATCCTTTATATTTTCCCCAGATTTGTTCGGAGACCAGTAATAAGTCATCTCAGTGGGTGTATCAGTGGCACGAGCGTTCCTCCACACCGTACCTTCGTAAGGAAGAAAAAGTCATTTCTTACGACAATGGAAGATCGATTGCTAACAAAGTCAGGTAAGTGTTAATGGGTCTTTACAGAGCGTATTGTAAAAGACACATGTACTCATCAGCATAAGGCTATACTAATTTAATAATCATTTGAAAAAAAAAAAATTTTCAATTGAGGTTACAAAATATTTACATTTACTATGATAGCCACACTAGGCGCAGCCTGTGTCGTGGCTATCAATGAATACGATTGACTTACATCTAGAACTTAACTATTATAAGAAACATGAAAATAAATAATAAATAGTTCACAGAATATGAGTGTGTGTGTGTGTATGTGTGTGAGTCTGAGTGTGAGTGATTGTGTATATGTGTAAATTTGTGTATGTAAGAAAGGCTCAAGTAATGGTACAGACAACTGTAGGATTAGAAAGCGATTCATCAAGTTTTTAGGAGTTCTTCCGTGTCATGATAATTTAAATTGGAGATAATATTTTTTACTTTAAAGTGATTAGTCCACTGCAGTTGAAAGTTACTGAGCACGAGTCACGGCCTGTCCTATTCAGCTTTTGCCAGACTTTGTGAAAACCATTGCTCTACTTAGTCTGAGGGCATCCTATATAATCTGGCCATGGTCAATCAATTTGGCAGCGATGGTCTATCTGTTGTGTTGAGCATTCCAGTATTACAGATAAACAAAATATATAAGCCGGCTTTGAAATCATTGAAAAGCAAGTAACAAAATTGACAACTTTGAATATAGCTAATGCGAATTATGCCAAGCATTAAACGTAAATAAAACATAGAAGCAGTACTTCCATGCCACAGTGTATTACTAACACCACGGCTATTTACTTAACTACTTAAAAATGGACGGTACTGATAATATAATAATAATATTTTTTAATATAATATTCTATCACATACACACAACACCATCTAGCCCAAACTAAGCAGAGCTTGTACTATGGGTACTAGACAATGGATAAACATACGTATATACTTTTTTTTGTAAATACAATCATATTATACATAGAAACACCCAGACCAAGACAAACATCCATGTTCATGCACACAAATGTTTGACTTGTGCGGGAATCGAACCCGCGACCTCAGGCGTGGCAGTCGGTTACACTAACCACTATATATTTACAAAAAAAAAGTATATATGTATGTATGTATTTACAAAAAAAAAGTATGTATGTATGTTTATCCATAGTCTAGTACCCATATCATAGTACAAGCTCTGCTTAGTTTGGGCTAGATGGTGGTGTGTGTATGTGATAGAATATTACATAATACTAATAAAAATAAAATAAATTATCTACATTTATTACATGCACCAAATATAAAAATTAAAAACCATAATTAAAAAAAATGCCTTTCTTTTAAATAGGGTAGACTATCAATACATATGTATTGATAGTCTGCCCTATTTATTAAGTAGCTTATTCAAATATGTCCTTGTTTCCAGACTGGCTATCGACAAAGGTCTCGGCGGTGTGATGGTGTGGACTATTGACACCGACGACTTCAAGGGGATCTGCCACGAGACCGGCGCGTACGCAGACTTCGTGGATAGGTACCAGAGGATGGTCAACGACCCACTGTTGACTAAGGCCTTGAGTAACCTGTACCTACTTGATGGTATGTACTGTTTATTTGCCGTTCTATGGAATTTCATGATCGCACGTTATGGCAAAATGCTATTAGATTTTTTAGTTTATGTAGCCTTATGAGAGTATGAAGTGTGATGTCTCTCTAAGCGGCGGTGAGACCGACCAAGCTTTGTGATCATGCCTGGTGAGTAACAGTCTGATGATTGATATCGGGTTGTGTATATTGTAAAGGCACGATTCTAGATCCTGAATAGCAAAAAAATTATCAGATGAGAGGTGAAACTGAGTATAGCGCCATCTCTTGTCATTACCGTAACTTTTTCACAAATGTGGTATCACTACAGTTGTATATAATAGAATTTTTTATTTTTAACTGTCTCTGTGGTGCAGCGGTAGTGAATGCGACTGCTGTGCATGAGGTGTCGGGCTCGAATCCCGGGTCGGGCCAACAAAAAGTTATTGGGTTTTTCTGTTAAGAAATCTCAATAGCAGCCCGGAGTAAGGAAGTTGGCGGTGTTAGACACCCCCGTGCCTAGGAAAGCACGTAAAGCCGTTGGTCCTGCGCCTGATCTCTCTCCAGTCGTGTCGGATTACCGTCCCATCGGATCATGAGAGTTAAAGAACAGAGGGTGCACTTGTGTTTGCGCACACACTTGTGCACTATAATACCTCCTGCGCAGATGGCCAGTCTCCGTTAAAACTGGCCGCCGTGGCCGAAATTCGGTTTGGGGGACATTATTATTATATAATTGAAAAGATTTCAGAATGGTTAAGCCGTTACAAAGATTATACCCTAAATATAAACAAACAACTCGCCTCTAAAAGATATCTATTTGTATTCATTTTACAAACATAATTGCAAGTAAAATAATTGTGCTGATATGTTGTCCTATTTTACTTGCTAGGATTACAGACTTAAATAATCACTTAAAGGTTAATAAGCCTCTCAGACCTGGACTTCCAGAGACGATTCCACTAAAATTGTTTAGAGAGCTTATTCTTGTTTTGTTGTCTGATTCAAAAATAATTCGATGTCTCCATGTCTTCGTTACCTAGCAAGGGCGGATCCACCGTCGTGGGCACGATGGGCATGCCCACAACCCTAATAGACTTGTGACGTCACACTTTCACGGTCTATTGAGATTGATAGGCTGATGATAATAAACGCTATACGACTCCTGAGACAGCGTCAAGATACCTATTTAGCCAGTCTAGTGTCCCTATATTGTCTTACAGGCTACTAGAAAAGAACAAAAAATAATAATTTATTGATTGTAATTGGTTTGGAATTCAATCGAAACTGTTTGACTATTTAATTGGACGAAATCGGGTCTGACTTCCTCCAATGATTATTTTCATTCCTAAGGCAGTCTTGATGCGCGGAAAAAAGAAAATAATCAATTCAAAAGTTTTAATGAGCGAGTTCTTACTCCGATTCGCACTTGGCCGATTTTCGGGTGGCTGTGACCACAACCTTTTTTGAGGGCTGGATCCACGGCTGTTACCTAGAACCTCAAAGCTCTTTAATCTGATGCAGTATATTTGCCATAATACTTTTCTTTATAGGCTTCTACGTCTTACGATGTTGCTAGTCCGACAACGATTCTAACAAAACCAATCTTTCACAGTGAATCAAGCTCCAATTGACGGTCCCTCATACGTGCTCAAATTCAACCGGCTGCATCTCCGCCTGCCACAACCGAAGTACCCCAACTATACGCTCATGCAGACCATCAACCACGCCATATCCTTGTCTATAGAAGAGAAACGTATCAGAGACGAGATAGCCAAGATCACGAAGGAAAACGAAGTCAAAGTTATGATAGAAGGCGAGGGCGGCGATACAAGTGTAGTCAAAGTGTTTATTGTCGCTGGATCGAAGCAAAAGAATAGTACCAAGAATCCTTTCTTTGAGATACAACAGAATATAAGTTTCAAGTTTGATTAGTAACAAAAATATAGCTTGCTAAATGATATAATAAACAGAATAAGTAGAAGCCGATACATATCGCTGGCTCACTATTACAAGTTTCTGTTATTTTTTTAACTTTGGGGATATGATGTTTAAAATTTGCATATCAGTAAAAATAACTTAAAAAGTAACTTAGAACTATTTGCGATTTAATATTGTGAGGTAGTAAGTGCTTCCATCTATTACTATATTAGTCTAAACAAAAAGGAATGACATATAGAACCATGCCATATTCTTAACACATTTTTTTCAAAAATGTAACTTAGAACCTTGTAATATTGGACCAGCGATATGTTACTGATGTACGAAAAAAAACACTTTTCATGCGTTGGTTATCTTTCGACATTTGCATTAAAAAATGACATTATTTTATACGTTTGCTTTAAATGTAAGACTGTTTATCGGCATCACGTCAACCATAGATATCTTTTCTTTAACATATTGAGTCGCAGCGGCACACCGGTGGCCAGATACAATAGATTTTAATTGTCTGGTATTCTAAAATTTTACAGATATAAATAAAACATAGTTTTGACTAAATTGTGGAACTTGAATTATTAAACTAAATGTTTATTTTTTTATGTCGCTGTGTCGACAAAAACATATAAACATAAAAATCCTTTATTAGAGATAGAACATAGAATTAAATCCCATTCCAGGATTTAAAATAAATTATAGAACTTTTTACACTTTTTCTAGGTATAAGTATTAAGATTATTTAGACTTAGTTCAAATATTAGGTTTATCGTCGCTACCTCGACACACACAAACATACATAGAAGTACCTACTTCACAAATATTGTAATTAACTATTATAACTTTTCTTTCAAGATTTTTCTGTTTATCGTCGCTGCGTCGACACAAACAGACGAATCCAAAAATTTAAAATATAAATTTAGTTTCCGTTTTAATTAAATAGTCCAAAAATATATTGTCTTTTGAAATAATCCTTTCAAATTACCTTTCAATCTCGTGCTCCTCCTCCTTTCATTCCATCGCTACTTTAAAACGAAAATAATAATACAAATTATATAATTTAACATATTTATTCAACATCTATACACACGATTACAATACTCAATAACAAAATAATTTAAATAATACTTTTAACTGTTAATCACATTGAATGATATCGATATTGAAATGCATAATTATGATTCAGTTAACATTGGAATAATATAAATTATTATGGTATACTGCTAAATTAAGTGCAAGTTCTAAACTTTTTTTTATATAATAATATAATATTCTATCACATACACACAACACCATCTAGCCCAAACTAAGCAGAGCTTGTACTATGGGTACTAGACAATGGATAAACATACATAAATACTTTTTTTTGTAAATATATACATATTATAGGTACATAGAAATACCCAGACCAAGACAAACATCCATGTTCATGCACACAAATATTTGACTTGTGCGGGAATCGAACCCGCGACTGCGGACTCTCATACATTGGTCAAACCAAGAGAAGCATAGTCACCCGCATAAAAGAACACATAGCTGATGTAAAACACCAACGCTCGTTGAAGTCTGCTGTGTGTGAACATGTGCAACAGGGGACCAACCACTACCTGAGATTTGACAAACCACAGATGCTCGCTAAAGAACACCGATTCCTACCAAGGATGCTTCGCGAGGCTATTGAAATCAAGAAACATCCTAATTTCAATAGAGAAGATGGTTGGAATGTACCACCAGCTTGGGATCCAGTAATTCAAATAGTCAAACCCAAGAAGAAGCAAACCACAGCTAGACTTCATGATACTTTGAGCTCATTCTGCGTAAATAGAAACACCCATGATTAAATTATGTTCGGGTACTTTGAAATAACTACACTGAAACATTTAAACAACTACCATCTTAGTCTCCCCGTGACCATGGCTGCTGAAAAGCAACCGAAACCTCGGGGAAAGTGTAAACATAAATATAAATAGTATAATAGTATAAATAGTTTTAATAGTTTCAATAATTTAATTAGCTTAAAAATTAGTAAAGTTTAATAGTATTATAGTACTGTAACATTTATTCAAAATTTTGTAATAAAGTGTCAAATAAACAACGCGATAAAATCCATATATAGTAGTTTAATTTCAATGAATAACATTCGCGTAAACAGAAGACAATATTATGATAGAATATTATTATATAACGCCGAGTGCTGTGGGTTGTTCCCCACACGGGACAAAAATAATTGTTCGAAGTCTGGGTGTTCTCTGTACCCATTCTTGAGAGTTCGTAAAGTCTCCCGCGATACAGGATGTACAGTTAATGCGGGCTTTGTCTTATAAAAAATTGCATAACAATCGAACCCACTGCATTGTGCATGCGTCGTATGGGCACTGACGAGAGTGACTCATTTTACTTTTAGAAGACACATACGAATTCAAAAAAAAATTAATACATATTTATAATCGAGATACTAGACACTTAATTTAGCATTACACAAATATGTTTTTGAAAAGTTAGTTACAATATATTCAATGATACATTACTAATGTTATAATACATTAATTTACAATAATATTATTTAATAATTAAATATCAATAAATGATTAAACAAAAACAAACTTCAGAGTAATTATAGACTGAATGTCTAATGCCTTGCCATTCTTTTAACGACATCAAAATATTGAAGACGGAGAGGTGCGATCAACAAGTACATATAACGAATGTAACAATAGAGTAGCGGACTCACTTTCTTTTTTATTTAACTAAAATAAATACGTTAGCCAAACACAAAACAACAATAAATTTTTGGATCTACTTAATATAAATAAGAAACTAGCATTTCAAATCTGGTAGTAGGAGTAATTGTCAAATGACAGAAAAAGGATGCACGATACAAACTGTGACGTAACCGCTATTTAAATGCAGCAGTCTGAGGGAGATACTTTACTTACCTCAGTGGCGCAGCGGTAGTGAATGCGACTGCTGTACATGAGGTCTCGGGTTCGAATCCTGGGTCGGGCCAACAAAAAGTTATCGGGTTTTCTGTTAAGAATTCTCAATAGCAGCCTGGAGTTAGGAAGTTGGCGGTGTTAGACACCCCCGTGCCTCGGAAAGTACGTAAAGCCGTTGGTCCTGCGCCTGATCTCTCTCCGGTCGTGTCGGATTACCGTCCCATCGGATCATGAGAGTTAGGGAACAGAGAGTGCGCTTGTGTTTGCGCACACACTTGTGCACTATAATATCTCCTGCGCAGATGGCTAGTCTCCGTTAAGATTGGCCGCCGTGACCGGAATTCGGTCTGGAGGACATTATTACTTATAGTCCAAATTTAAAATATTAATTACTACCATATTTAGCAACCAATTTTGATACTGTTTCCACAATAAGATTTCTTTTGATTACTATTTGCTCTTGTGTTGAATACATACATACATAGATTCACGCCTGTTTCCCAGAGGGGTAGGCAGAGACTACGGATTTCCATTTGCTACGATCCTGACACACTTCTCTGGCTTCATTCACTTTCATCACATTCCTCATACACGCCGTCGGTTCAAGGAGCTCTTAACCTGGCCTTTGTCCAGAACGCCTCCGATCTGATCGAGAAACATTCGCCTAGGTTTTCCTCTTGCGACTGTTCCATTCACACTAGCCTTATAAACTTTCTTAGTCAGTCTTTCCTCGTCCATTCTTTCTACATGTCCAAACCAGCTTAACATACCCTTTTCTATTCTTGTAACTATATCCACTTTCATGCCGCATCTCTCTCTAATCACACTATATCTTATTCTATCTTTCAGAGTCACACCACATATGCTTCTCAACGCTCTCATTTCTACAGCATTTATTCTGCTCTCATGCTTCTTTTGCCATACCCAACTTTCACTTCCATACATAAGTGTGGGCACTAATAGTCCTCTATGAACAGCCAAACGTGCCTTTTCGGATACATTTCGACTGTTCATAAAAGCGCGTAGAGCTCCATTCACTTTGTTGCCAGCAATCATTCTCCTTTCAATATCTCCGTCATGTTTACCATCCCTTGTAAACAAAGTACCCAAATATACAAACTCTTTCACTTGCTCCACTTTTTCTCCATCAATCATAATATTACACATCGTCACGCACTCTCCCTTTTCAAATACCATTACTTTCGTCTTGCTTACATTTATTTTCATTCCTTTACTCTCAAAAGCACCATGCATAATAGTTACCATCGCCTGCAACTCTTCCGCTGATGATGCAAGTATTACTTGGTCATCGGCATAAAGAAGACATTTGACAAGTAACTCATTCATTCTTAATCCCCATTCACAATCTTTTAAATCTTTCAAATAATTGTCCATGTATAGGTTAAACAGCCAAGGTGACGCTACACATCCTTGTCTAACACCTTTATCGATGCTAAACTACTCTGTGTAGGTCCCATTTATCCTAACACAAGCTCTGGAATCATCATAAAGAGATTTCAGAGCTCGCGTGAGGTTGCTATTCACTCCATACATGGACAATGCCGACCAAAGTTCATTCCTCACCACTTTATCATAAGCCTTTTCCAGATCCACGAATGCGCAATAGACCTTTTGACCTTTGGCCAAAACTTTTTCGGCTATGCTCCGTAAGGAAAAGACCTGATCCGTACATCCCATACCCTTTCGAAATCCCGTTTGTGCATACCATATTTTCTTGTCGGTTACGTTCACAATCCTTTCAATTAACACTTTTGCATACAATTTACCGACGACGCTGAGCAAGCTAATGCCTCTATAGCTTTTGCACTCTTGCTGTGAGCCTTTTCCCTTGTATAAAGGTACTATGACGGCCTTGCACCAATCACTTGGTACACGGCCGGTATTCCAGCACAAGTTAAAAAGGCGGCACAACTGAGTTGCTATAAGACCCTGTCCAGCTGTCAGCATTTCGACTGTTGTGTTGAATATAATGTACAAAATCAAACATAGGCATCCACCCCATCGCTTTTAAAGATGGACATTGCCTAATATATAGTATTTATTTTTTATAAGCATTTCCCATGCTAAGATAGAATTATTCGGCTATCATAATAATCTGACAGTCTCTCTACATACTACTCAAGTTTATGATATAGCGTTCCCACTTTCTCACCTGTTTAGGTATATAAGTGAGAGCCGCTGTACCTTCCAGTGCCTGAAGGCACCTTCGGAGACCATTTATAGACAGGTCTTGTCCCCAAATCCTGAGACCCGGATCTTGTTAGCGAGCTGTCTCGTACCCAAGTGGCATTATTATAAAAACATTATTATTATTATTATTATCTATTGCCCAGATAGGTGCCGGAGCAATAAAGCCGCTCACCACTCGCAACGCTGGGAGTTGCTAACGATATCCTCGCTGAGGCCGACGGAGAAGCCGCCTCCCATATCTCCAGTATGGTGCCGGGGCTGTATAAGGCACGCTCATCAATCTTCTGTCACTAAGAAATCTTCTTAACACATTGAACGCCGTGCTCGTCATAAATGACCGTAAACAATACATTTTCCAAGGCACGTGTTTCCTTCTTCCTTCAATACTGGGTCCTTTAAGCGGGGCGTAAAAAAGCATCTTCTCAGGCTGTCAAAGTAGAGACCTCAACATCGCCTCGACTGCTATGATGGCGGTGTGGAGGCCACTGCTCTTAGACCACACGACTGCTTACCATCAGGTGGAGTGAGGTCATTTTGACGAGCCAAATAAAAAAAAAATAAAAAAAAAATCTATTGTGTCTGCTACATGGCGTTCAAAGTGTTAAGCAGCATAAATATTTGACAGACAATCCCAGTCTATAATTACTCTGAGCTAATGACAATGAATTTTCAATTCTTCTAAATAATTAAAATACATATTTATATTGAACAGGAACTAAATGAAATCTTCAAGAAGTCGTTGCTAAGATACGAGCAGTCGCTCTAAATATATATTTATACAACCTAGCTTGCAAGTATGCTCTATTTAAATACATAGTTTACATAAAATAACACTCTATAATCCTATATTACATATTTATAAACAATTTAGTGTTAATATGGGTATTTTTCCGTGTAGCTATATAAATACCTACAGAATCTTTTATACCAATACCTAGCTATGCTTTTTATTGAAAGATCCTGAAGTAATTTTAGCCTCTTTCTTATTTTGTGGCCTTTTCACTTGTTAGTCGCACGGTTATAATAGATAACAAAGGTACTAACAAAAATTTTGCACAAGTGACCATGAAATAGTGGCACTCAAATACAACATGTAAATATGAAATTTATTGATAACATAATAGAATTCAATTTTAAATAATATGTACACTGCCATCTATAGGTGAATAGTCAAACACTTTATCTGTTTTTTTTTAACAAAAAGTGCAAATTATACATGGGATTAAACATAATGACCACCAAAAATAATAATTGCACAGCAAAACATGCTTACTAAAATATATCATAACGAGCACCTATACACATCAAATCACTGCATTCCGTCTCGGGAGGGTTAGGTCATGTTAGGTTCCTTCTTAAACGCACCCAAAAATAGGCCGTCGACTTATTTTGATCTCTTTAAATATATTTTACTGTGCAATTTGGTGATCATTTACTATTTTTGACTGTTATATTTTACTATATCTGGTGATAAGTTAAACATAAGCCATTATAATATATTCAATTTAAATTTTGATAACAGACGGTTGAAATTTTGCCATTTTACTTATTAATTTAAATTATTCGTTTCATTTCGCATTGCTAAAGTTTTGAATGCATTTCAATGCATTACTTCTCTCAAAATAATTCAGTTGCATATATGCACATTGTAAAACAGTGTTGTATATGTATAGTATTGGCGTGTCTATAAATAAATAAAGTTCGTTGAAAATATTAGATTTTCGATTAAATTCTGAAGAAGCTACAAGTCTTTGTTATCGTAAGGTGCTTGGACCTTTGGACTTAAGTGGTGTACATATTTTATTAACATTTCTATAATAAATAAATATCGTGAAGACAATTTTTCTTTCAATCAATTTCTGAAGAGATTGTTACTACTGATGCTTGGACATGTCCCTTGGGAGTTAAACGTTGAACCTGGTCTCGGATCCGTCGGCCAGCATGAGGGTAACAGTCCTGGAGTTGGTCCACACGAGTCGTGCGAGTCTTGCGGGGTTGAGACGAGCGACGTCCGCCATGGGCGCCGTGCTGTAACACTTGACGCAGCGGGTCTGAGCCGCGCCCAGACCGAACATACCTGGAACATTTATGCGAAACTTAGTAATTGCTTGAGATTGCGTATTAGTAACTATGTGTACAATTTTATTCGAATTATATTGTACTAGCTGTGTCCGCGGTCTCACCCGCGTCAGTGGTGTTTGTGATTAATGCGCCGCTCCCGTGAGCCGTAGCGTGATGTTATATAGCCTATGTCCCTCCCAGGGTCTCAGGCTATCTCCATTCCAAATTTCATCAAAATCGATTCGGCGGATTGAGCGTGAAAAGGTAACAGACAGACAGACCGACAGACAGACAGAGTTACTTTCGCATTTATAATATTAGTAAGGATTACTAGCTGTTACCTCCAACTTCGTCCGCGTAGATTTTAACTAAAAAGTGTTTGTCTCTGAGGAACCATATTTTTTTTCTAAAATCAAAGTAGCCTAAGTTACTCCCTATAAGATCAGCTATTTTTCAGTAAGTCCCGTCAAAATCGGTTCAGCCGTTTCGGAGATTAGCCGGAACAAACAGACAGACAGACAAAAAAATTTAAAATACATGTTTTCTTATAGGTACCTTATATACTTTCATATGCATTAGATAAAAAGCTGTTATTTTGACATGACAAATAGACACTTCAATTTTATTTATTTGTATAGATTATGTGTGACGCACTGTGTTGTCTTTAAGCATACTAAGTTAAGGATAGAAAAAGTAAAAGTAATTTAATAGTTTTCAAAATAATATCAATTTTATGTTACCAAAATAAATCACGATAGATTCCGTATAAAGTAAGTAGTTTAATTTCAATATAGTTATTAGCTATCTATTTCGCAGTGCCCGACAGGGTCCATATTTGGTCTATTATTCTTTATAACAACATGTTATACATATGGAGAACAATAAAGCATTGAAATTAAAATCAATGTCAAGGTTACAGTTACAAAAACTGACAATTCTAAAAACTTATGTTTACTAAATATTGCTCATGTCTACCGGTTCTCATTGTAACCCATTAATGTAATATATTTATAATATGTGGTAAATGTCACTGGTGTCATAGTTATGCTATATTTGTTTGGTACAAATTATTGAAAACTATATATTGTGTCATTGTTTGTTTACCTCAATAAATGAAAAAGAAAAAAAAACTATAATATGAATTTACATTTACTTGTTGCCACGTTCAGCAAAGCAAGGACGTAGAACCAATGAGAAGAACAGCCAAGAAACTCACAACCACTCTTAATCGCCAATTTTACAATGCTGCTTACGTTACAAATAATATTTGTAAGGTGCTGCAATTGTTATACCATTTGCCTACAACTGAATTGAACACACTTAGGCGTCAGCTCCACGGGCGACTGTATCGCGACGATTCCGCCCTTCTATCGTTAGGTAATCTCCACGAGCAGCGATAGCTCAGTGGGGAGACCAACAGACTGCAATGCAGAGGGTCTCGGGTTCGAACCGACGCCGCGCACCTCTGACTTTCGGAAGTTATATGAATTTTCGAAATTATGTGCGTATTGATTGACAATTGTCGCCTGCTCCATGCCTCGGAGAGCACGTTAAGCCGTTGGTCCCGGCTGCCATTAACATCTATGGCAGTCGTTATTGGGAGAGTGTCGACACAAAAGATGCCACTGGGTCGAAGTATCGCCGGTCTGCACTGACTGGCCCCCGCATAAGATAAGATAGGTAATCTCCACGGTAAGGCGATTATTCCGCGGGCGTATCGTCACGATCGCAACGGACGGCCGCGCGCCGCCGCATGTCCGTACCTACTCACCGCACCTCGCAACAGCAACAAAACAACACTCGTCGCGTGTCCGCTACGTGTCGTTGCGGACACGCGGCGAGTTGTAGTTGTTGACATTTTGCTCGTCAATGTCACTCGTCGTATCGCCGCGATGTAATCGCTGAGTGGAGATTGATTCATAGAGTTACTATTGAATTCGATGGCACAGCGAGACTATCGTCGCGATACACTCGCCCGTGGAGGTGACGCCTTAAGATTAAAACTAAAAAAATAGAACATTTTAATCTTAGCCTCTAACATCAGGGATGGCAAAATAGGAGCTCACTTGTGAGTGAGCTCCTATTTTTCCACAGAAGGTAACAAAACAAATGTTTTTTTCCACAGAAGGTAACAAAACAAATGTATTTTTCCACTGAAGGTAACAAAACAAATGTCCTTGGCCTGCTTGGTGTAAGCAGAGGTGACAATATGGTAACCCACTTTCGTAGTACAATTATTGAGATTAACTAGTTTTCCTTAGTTTTTGGAGTATTTGTTATCAATCAGGGTATATGACTTACCAGCAGTGCTCTGCCAGAAGGACAGTCGGTTGTCAGCGGTGGCATACGACACGAGGTACCGTCCATCAGGGCTGAAGGCGCAGGCGGTGACGGGCCCGTTGTGCGCCGCCAGCGACTGGCAGCGCCCCGCGCGCAGCTCATACATCGCCAGCTGACCCGTGTGGCTGCCCACTGCACACAACAACACGTGAATACAACCAGGAGGGCAAGCTACCTTGATGCATACTACACCAAGTTATAATACAATCAAGATAAGAAGCTACCTCCACAATACTGAACTTTTATTTATAATGACGGCCTCAATGGCGTAGTGGTTAGTGTAACCGACTGCCACGCCTGAGATCGCGGGTTTGATTCCCGCACAAGTTAAACATTTGTGTGCATGAACATGGATGTTTGTCTTGGTCTGGGTGTTTCTATGTATAATATGTATGTATTTACAAAAAAAAAAGTATATATGTATGTTTATCCATTGTCTAGTACCCATAGTACAAGCTTTGCTTAGTTTGGACTAGATGGTGTTATGTGTATGTGATAGAATATTATATTATATTGTATGAATTGCTTACAGTAAATACATTGATTCAGTTCGTATAATATAGGGGGCCATCCATAAACTACGTCACACGTTAAGGTGGAAGGAAGGGGTCGATGAAGTGTGCCATTGTGTGACGAGGGATGGGAGGAGTCCTAAATTTTGTGTCGTTACATTTTAAAATCTAATATATCTAAGAAGTACAGTAATAGCCCGCTTTACGCGAGGGAACGTGGGAATATCTAAATGTAAATAAAACTAATTGTGGAACTTCTATATAATTTCATAATTTCTAGATGTAACTTTGCAAAATATGTGACGTCACACGGGTGAGGGGGGTCTCACAAATGTGACCAGCTGTGACAAGGAAGACAAATAATTTAAAAAAATCATGAAATGAAATGAAACTGGTGTGACGTATTTTATGGATGGCTACATAAACAAGGCTCTTAAATAAATGTAAAACCAAAAATAAGCAAACACCGCATGCACTATTTATATAATAATTACTTCATACATTGCCGTCTTCGTGAGGTGAGTAAGTATCACATGCATTGGATCTTTAAAAGACCAGCAATGCGAGTGATTTCACAAATGCTGCGTACCTATTTTCAGATAGGCTATATGCTGGTTACTATTTTAGTATTTAAAGACCTCCGTGGCGCAGCGGTAGTGAATGCGGCTGCTGTGCCTGGGGTCTCGGGTTTGTTTCCCGGGTCAGGCCAACAATAAAGTTATTGCGTTTTTTTGATAAGAAATCTCAATAGCAGACCGAAGTTAGGAAGCTGGCGGTGTTAGACAAAATAAGGATACTTTAATACTTTAGGAATGTTGTCTTAAGCACATTATATGCTAGCGTAAGAATATAAAAAAGTCGGTATCGGACAAGCCACTGCGTAAGTTTAAGCAAAGCCACGGTGTTCGTATGTGTTACCTGCAATTCTCCTGGTGGCGGGGCAGTGGGACACCTGGTTGTATCTGCAGATCGCGGGGAACACCTCGTTCAGACCCTTGCTCTTCAGGTGGGACTGGTCCACGCAATGCAGGATTATGTCCATCACCTACGCATAAACACAGACAGTTCAGTTATATATACATAATTTAAGGCACATATATCCTAGAACTCGCATTTGTTCAGCTGTGGAATAAGATCCTACGTATTATGTATCATCACATATATTACGTACGTCAATAATGGGTAAACCATGTTGGACACAATTCCAGACTTCGTGTTAATTCTGAGGGTTTAATCAGAGAAGTGCAAGTTGGCAACTCAGCATATCTTTAATAACATTATGGAGAACTCTCAGATATGCAAATTTCTTCACGACATTTTTATTCATCACTAGATGTTGCAGCGATTTTACCCGCGTTGATGGATACTGCGCCGTCCCTGTGGGTCGTAGCGTGATGTTATATATAGCCTATAGCCTTCCTCGATAAATAGGCTATCCAACACTAAAATATTTTTTCAAATTGGACTAGTAGTTTTATTTTATTTTATTATAATTGGGATAATAAACAGCTACAATACACAATATGTTTAAATATAGAAGCTGCATAATAGTATGTTACAATATTGCAGCCCACTACATTATCCACGGTTTAACAAGAACAAGAAGGTTTAGTTCCTGAGATTAGCGCGTTCAAACAAACAAACAAACTCTACAGCTTTATAATATTAGTATAGATTAAAGCGAGCGATAATTACTTATTTAATGCGCACATAACGCAACGCTAAGTCAGACGTTCATGCCTTGGGATCGAACTCGAGACCTCTGCGTGGCAGTCCAACAGTTTCCCACTAGGCCATCGCTGCTGAGGACAGCAGTGATAGTCTAGTGGGAAACCGTTAGGAGCTGGCCTAATATTATGTAAGACTAGGAAGTTTTACGTACCTAATATCAAGGCAATGATGAACAGGAGATTTGAAGATCTTCGCAGTATGCTAATTCTTTTATGGTAGGGCAACTGTTATCAGCACTTCTGTAGCGCCTGGTAGGCGGGCGACGTCTCTCCGACTGTTACATATAGTGTACGTACCTCGACCAATAATTCGGCAACCTCGTTGTGCATCCTGTCAATGAGCAGCTCGATACCACGAAGAACCTCTGCGCGCCCCTTCTGCAGCGCCTGGTAGGCCGGCGACGGCTGGCCCGACTGCGCAGCCGCGGCGCAGCGAGCCACCTCACGGGCCATCGTCGTGATGAACGCTGCTGGTCTGCAAACGACACATGCACGTAAATAACATAGCAATAAACACATATTATATGAATGCGAGTATCTCAAATTCTATCATCCTTAGGTATAATATTGTCTTCTGTTTACGCGAATGTTATTCATTGAAATTAAACTACTATATACGTATTTTATCGTGTTGTTTATTTGACACTTTATTACAAAATTTTAAAAACTGTTACACTACTATTACTATTAAACATAAATATAAATAGTTTAATAGTATAGTAATAGTATAAATAGTTTCAATAATTTAATTAGCTTAAAAATTAGTAAAGTTTAATTTCAATCCTTAGGTACAGTAATTACTTAACTATATATGTTTGCAGTACATGTATAAATGTTTTTTGTAGACCCTTACTTTATTAACAAACATAATAACAATGTAATATTATAAACAGCCTGAAACACAGGTCTTTGAACTAGTTCAGGTAATAAAATGTAAAACAGACTTCAAGACTTTTTTGTTCAATATTTAAATTGTAAATAATAATATCAGCTCTGTATTAAACTGTCCCACTGCTGGGCACGGGCCTCTTCTCACTATCAGAAGGGTTAGGCCATAGTCCACCACGCTGGCCTAGTGCGGATTGGCAGACTTCACATATCTTCGAAAACATTATGGAGAACTCTCAGACATACAGGTTTCCTCACAATGTTTCCTTCACCGTTAAAGCAAGCGATAATCAACTATTTAATACGCAATAACTTCGAAAAGTCAGAGATGCGCGCCTTGGGTTCGAACTCGAGACCTCTGCGTGGCAGTCCAACGGTTTCTCACTAGGCTATCGCTGCTTAAAATTGTAAATATTTTCCTTTATATTAAATATAGTTTTAATGTGAATTTAATACAATAAGTAGCCTGTAATGTGTTTTGTTAAGACTTATATTTATTAAATAAAAATTTATTATTATTATTATTAATTGAAACATGACAAAGGTGCTTGTGAATAGTGGAAGTAAAGTCACAGGCTATTCGAGCTGGGCGCCACCGCGCAGCTCCAGCGGGACATCGCCAAGTTGCAGACCATCAGTACATGATGACACGCAACACAATACCAGTGTCTGGGACGTATGACTGTGCCGATTGTCAGAAACGGTAACCGAAACCTCATATCGGATTAGGACGATATATCAACGAAATATCTTAAAGTCGCGCACCTTGTGCCTATTATAAGTAATTTGTCGTACACACACAGTGGCTTCTAACACAAGTAGGTAAATGTTTACTTAAAAGGGGTCACCCAAACCAGAATTGTAACTAGATTTAAGTAAACGCCAATAAACTTTTTAAAATTATAATTTGTTTCTTTTTAACGGGTATTTTCCTAATTAACGGCAAGTGGGTTTAAGAAGGTAGACCCCCGTCGAGTCTCCCGTGGACCCCTGGGGGTCCACCTGGACCACTTTGGGAACTAATGATCTAGGTGGACACAAGTGAAGGGATGGCAGTGCAGGAATGAATGTCTGTTACCTGGCTGTAGCAATGAGTGTGAGGGCGTGTCTGGCAGTACGGCAGGAGTCCGCCTGAGGAGTGAGCGGCAGACCATACGTCATGGATGGAACCAACTTGTCGGCGTCACAGCACATCTCTAACAAGCCTGGAATACAATCATATCATACTGAAGAGTAAAACTAGCGTTTGCGTGTAACTTAGCTTGTGTTAGCTATAGACTTTACATACGTGGATAATATTTAGTACCATATTTCTGGTTAAATTGAACAAAATTAGATGAAACGTATTTTTTATTTAAAGCTATTTTGTTTTCTTTATTTATTATAAGGGATTTCTGTACAAAGCAATGCCACAGGTAATCCTGTCGTGCCTTATTCTAAAAAAACAACTACCACAACAATAGCTCAGGCTAATCTTAAAAGCTACTAATCATAATCACTTTTGAGATTAAATGTATTATACAGGTTGTGGCGTAAATAATGAATAACCCTGAAGCTGTCAATTCGCCAGATTATCATCTATCATTTATCCCACTTATATCACCATATGCCCATGGATGACCAAATTATTGATATTTTTGATATTTTAAATAAAAATCGTACTTACTTATACAAAATCAGCTGCCATTTCTACAATTGGCGACATTTTCTCGTTCCGTTTTTTTATGTCACTCCTGAATACTTGTATCATCAGACCAGTATCATGGTTTTTTGTTACAATCTAAGACATCTTCGCAAAAAATACTTATTCTCAAATTTTAACATTTTTTCTAGGGAATTACGCATTTTTGGGGCCCTGTATCGAAAAAAAATGTAAATGGGCATGATAACACTTATATAGTGGGGTAAATGATAGATGATAATCTGGCCAGTCGACAGTTTCAGGGTTATCCATTATTTACACTACATTCTGTATAATATTCTAACTGTTTCAGAGTTTGATTCAGCTGGAATACTATGAAACATTATTTAAAGCTGAACTCCAAACTTAAAAATCATCGGTGTTATTTATTTAGATCAATTTAAATAGTTGATTATAGTTTTTGAGAATAACTCCCATGCACACAGTCTGGTTCGTTATATATAGTTTTATAATAATAATCATTTGATACTTATTACATATATACAGTGTTGGGCAAAATTTAGTTTGATTGATGATTGATAACTAAGGTTAAATTATTTTATCATGACTAATGAGCAGTGATCGGAGTAGGTAGATTGATTTTTGGTACTTGTATCATAAATGCACACAGAAAGAATAACATGGATAAGCCATTTTCCCGGAAAGTAATTCCGGTATTTCCGGATTCAATTAAATATTGTTAATGTTGGTAGTGATATTATTCCTACTCAATTCAAAATTTAAAGGAAGGTATCAAAACTAAATTAATTCATTATTTATCTGTTGAATAATAAAAACAATCGAATTCCGATCGAAGCTTTAATTTTAATTTTTTTATTTTTAGCCTTTTATGGCTAGAACTTTTATAGATAGACATAAATTGTTGCACTTAAATTTAAATATTTTCATAGGGGTCATGGTAATTTGCATTAAGGGTAGAATAAATGACGGGGCCCCATAGAGGGCCAATGCCTGCTGGGGTCGTGAGACTGTTCTAAGGATGCACCACGACTCTGAAACGTAAAGGGCATACGAAGGAACAGGTTGATTTTAGTCAGATTTTAGGACCAAAAAAAAAGGGGTAGAATAAAGAAAAAAGATAAAAATCAACATTGTTTATTGTTAAATATGTACATTTTACATTTATTCACATTTTTAATCTTCATCGATTACAATGTCAGCATCCTGGTAATCCTGATCTTTACAATTAAAATATATAACTATGAGTTTCTCTATATTTTCTATTTTCAACCTATTTATTTTAACATCTAAAGTCCATTTATAAATGGAAAAAGACCGTTCTACATCTGACGATGTCAAAGGAGCAAATTTTAAAAAAGGTATTATATTATGTGCTTCATTTTTTTCAATGGCCTCACTATATTCTCTAAGTGTGTCTAAATCTGGGTTTCGTTCCATAACACGTTCTATTTTATTTTTTATATTTTCTGAATTGCACTGATTTATAGCATCTCTGACGTTGTCAAATGCTAAAAGTGAATCTGTCAACGATAAATTATACTTTTGCAATTCTTTTAAAGACAAATGAATTATAAAATAATTGTCTTTAATGTAAATTAAATCTTCTTTTAAATTTTCTTTTTCTATAATATTTTTTGCCTCTCGAATAGATACCGCATCAGAGCTGCTTAAACAAGATAATACTTCTTTTATTTTTTCAAAGTTTTGAGCGTAATAAAATGCTGCCTCTAACCAAGTACCCCATCTTGTAACAACTGGTTGGGGAGGTAGCGGCAAATCTGGATATTTTTCTTTTAAAATTTTGACTCTACTTGGGGCTTTCAAAAATACCTTTTTAACATTTGCTATTAAAATGTTAACATCGTGATATTCTAACCTAATTTGCTCAGATACGCGATGAAGAGAGTGCGCCAAACATGTTACGTGCTTAATTTCAGGTAAGTATTGTTTTAAATTTCGTCCTGCAGACAGCATATATGCAACGCTATCAGTGCAGAGGACAAGAATGTTACCTACCTTCGATTCAAAAGAATCTTCCCAAAAGTTTTCCAAACATTCTAACACAAATTGCGTGATTGTTTGTCCATTAACTACAGTTAGCATTTTACATGCTACCAAATAAGGTCTAGTCAAATTGCTAGGATGTAATGGTTTTAGTAAAAAATGGACTATATAGCGACCTAAAAAGTCTGTCGTTTCATCTAATGATATCCATAGTTTCTCATTTTTATAATTTTGCCGAATCGAATTGATTTTATTCTTAAAAAACTTGTCCAAGTAAACTTTCCGTAACTGTGATTCATCTGGCAGAGTACGATTAGTACACGTACAACAACAGGTACTACACATATATTTTTTAAAGAAATCTTGAAAAGTAGTATTTTTCATCTGAGACCACGGAATATTGCACAAAATGAGAAATTTTATAAGATCGAAATAAAATTCCTCTTCGGGTCGCTTAAACTTTCCCTGGTGTACTGCTCCTTCGATATGTCTTTTAACGTTTCCTTTATTTATGGTTTTCAAATGGCTTTCACATTTTGAACAGTATATTGTACCACTAGCGTGATCGTAAAGTAGTTCGGGATGACCGGATATCCATTTTTCTACAGTTTCAGCCTTGACGTTTGCCATATCTGAACTTTGTTTTAGAGATGGAACCACGTATATATCACCTAAAACAAAGACATGAAAAAATTACATTTTATTTAGTTTATTTAGCTTACTCCGTTTGTTTTATTTTTCGTGGATCAAATTTAGTCATTGAAATTTCACCCTCTTCCTGTCAACCGATTGATCTAAAATTTGGTATTCGCCTTTGATTCTGGTGACAATACAATTATGTATATTCAATATTATTGTCAATCCAAAATGGCTGCCGCTACAAGATGGCGGACAACTTATTTTTTTTTTCAATCCCATCAATATGGGTATTAAATGAAAGGGCTTGTTACGTAGAATATTTTGTAGAGAAGTAGATAAGGCCTATAGTAATTTATTTTACCAATACATTGCAAGAGGACACAGGGCATTCAAATTATATACGGATTCCAGTAAAATGTCGGTTAATAGTGGAGTTAGCTGAATTGCGACTACATTACTAGAATATCATAATTTTGTTTCGCACTAAGCTCACTGGTTCATACTCTATTAAAGATTTAACAATATTAAGACTCATGGTATGTTCAGCAGGTTAAGCGAACAAACACAATACTAAAAATATTCTTATAGTACATCCAAACATGCTTTATACTCCTTGTAACTAGTAAAATATTACTTACCAAAGCTTGGTTTAAATATGTAGATCCAATTCAATAGTGAAAAATCTGAGTCCGTATATTCGAGCCAAATCGTGGTTTAGAGCAGATTCCAGAAGTCAGTATGTACACAAGCCAGGGTCAAGTAATGTTTTCACAACACAGTAACAAACAAAGATGCGCACTCTACGAACCGAAGTAAACGAGTGAGCTACCTGGCATGTCGTCGGCGGGCGTACGCATTGTTCTGATAACCGGTTATTGTACCACCCATGATCCTTTGTACTGATTGGTCGTTGGGTTTTGTAAAATCGTGACTGTGTGCCGTTAAAAAAAATATGAAGAATAATAAAGAATAATATTGCTCATTTTATTACAATTCCTACCTTTTTTTTGAGGATGGCAAATCATCAAATGACTCCTTCCACTCTGGCAGAATAAAATTCCTACATAAGTTCCGTTTTTTTTTAATAATCCACCAATTCCGGAGGAATGTCCATATTAATATATACGTTTCGGATCAATGACCCCATTTCAATCTACCTACTCCGATCACTGCTAATGAGTAATGACTAACAAAATTCAACCATGGTGTGGTGATTGAATATTGATTAGTGTTAGTGTTAGTTATTTAATCATGTCTAAATTTCTCATGACTAATTTATTCGATTCCCGCACAAGTCAAACATTTGTGTGCATGAACATGGATGTTTGTCTTGGTCTGGGTGTTTCTATGTATAATATGTATGTATTTACAAAAAAAAAAACGTAGTATATGTATGTTTATCCATTGTCTAGTACCCATAGTACAAGCTCTGCTTAGTTTGGGCTAGATGGTGTTGTGTGAATGTGGTAGAATATATTATATATATATTATTATATTATTTAAAATTACGATACATACATACATAGATTCACGGCTGTTTCCCAGAGGGGTTGGCAGAGACTACGGATTACCATTTGCTACGATCCTGACACACTTGATACTTATTACTCCTTTAAAAAGACACCTTAGGCATCAGAGACGTGCCCTGTATCGCGGTGGACTTTACAAACATACAAAAGTACACCAAAGTACAAATGGCATTGGTCTATCCCACATATACCGTTATAAACACGTAATTTTAGTGCTATTTATTGTAAAGTAACCAATAACTGATAAATCTGTAACCGATAGTTATATTGGTACAGATTTGTTATATCGGTTACCGGTAACCTTTATATCAATGCATTGGTAACAGTTTTATTAGCTATCGATTCCAAATAAATCTGTTTATAGTTATATCAATTAATGAATAATTGTTCCTTTCATAATAATTAATTGAAAACAGGAGATTTTATTATAAAATACTTACCCAATAGTACATGACTGACGTCCAAATACGGCTCCCAGACAGTGAACCCACGACCCAGCAGGTCGACTGCAGCGCGGCGCAGCGGCGTCCCGGCGGGCAGGCGCGGGCACGCGGGCGACAGAAGCAGATGCGTGAGCGCCAGGGCTGTCAGGCGCGCCAAGTTATTCGAAGAGCTTAGTGTGAACCCTGGGAGAGATACATCAGATACATTTGTTGTGCATGTGATCTTAAGTTCGATTCTAACTTGGAATGTCGTCTATTTACTGTATATTTATATAAAAAATAGTTTAGGTCTATCAATGTATTGTTATTTTTTGTCATTCTTGTGAATATCTGTTAACCTTTTGGACGCCATTGTCACATATACGTGACCAACGAAATCTTGCCCTCAACGCCAACGTCACATATGTATGACAAAAAATACGTCGCACCTTAACATAAAAATAAACAATAAAACTAAATAAAGCATTACTTTTGTGGTTAAATAAATATCAGTGTCATGAGTAGGGTTTATTAAAAAAATTAAGACGAAAATAAAAACACAATTGATAATCGATAAAGTTTTAGAATCCCTATACTTCTGAAGGTCATTTTACAGAAAAAGTGGCTTGGCGTCGGGGGTACGGCGATGCGTTTATACTCTGGCGTTCAAAAGGTTAAAGGTAACTAGTCCATTGAAATGTTACAATTTAAGGACCTAATATTGCATTTATTAGAGGACGCAATTTTATTTTTGGGACATGTGTATCAATAGAAGCTTAACCCCAAGTTTGTGGGTTTGCCGCCCTTGTCCCCCGGCCGCCATCTTGGAAAAAGGGGTGCAAACACCTTTTTCGCAATATCTCGGAAACTATGCGCCCTACAAAAAATTCGTAATGACATAATTTGTAGCAAATCGCTTTGCCTACAAATATGTCTATATAACTTTTTGCCCCCCCACACATGTACCAAAAATAAAATTGCGTCCTCTAAAAAATGCAAAGCTCATGTAACATTTCAATGGACTAAACGAACTTTGATTGAACCGGTATATATTTAAAAAAAGGATTAAATAATATAATGACCACCAAAAATACTAATTGCACAGCTAAACATGCTTACTAAAATATATCATAACGAGAACCTATACGCCTCAAATACTGCATTCCGTCTCGGAAGGGTTAGGTTATGTTAGAAGCGGGGCTCCGTCGACTTAGTTTGATCTCTTTAAAATATTTTAGTAAGCATATTTTGTTGTGCAATTAGTATTTTTGGTGGATCAAAGGCAAAAAATTGAGGAACAGTTTTAAATACTACACTTTAAAAAATAAAAATGTTTAAAACCGGTAACCGTTTATTTACATTCTTTCCCTTGACTCATTCGCCTTACTATACATATTCACTAGTGTTCAATCAGGAACATAAATTGCAATTTTGCAATTCTACAAATCGAACGGTCCCCAGGTCGGGCGCTGTCGACGAAATCTTTGACCGAGATTGAAGACAACTGCATAGGCATTTTACACCGACAGCATACTACTGAAGACCTTCACTTGTGTACATACAATAAGATTACTATATATGATACAATTAATGTCATTTTGTTGAATCCGACTTTGACTCACTACCTTACCGACCCCTCACTGTGGCCAAGGCACCTTTAGCCATCTCTGCTCGACTGGCAGTGAGTTATCTATCCTCATCCTGAACATCCCGTCTACTCTCCGCCTGTTACCTTAGGACGCATGGTGCAGGCATCCCTCTTTATTTATTTATTCGTCACATAGTATATTTTAGAGTAGTAGAGCCTCGCTGATTTCAGCATGAAGGGCCGGCTCGACCGGGGAAGGACTACCCTCTCACAGAATATCGACGTGAAATACCAGTATTCCTACTGTTGTGTTTCGTTCGGTGAGTGAGAGTGCTTGACGCCCAATCACCCTCTTTCCCCCTTCCCGTTCCTTCTCCTTCACACTTCCTTTTATTCCTAAAGGGTCGGCAACGCGCAAGTGATGCCTCTGGTGTTGCATGCGTCCGTAGGCTACGGTGACCACTTACCATCAGGTAAGATATGCCTGTTTGCCACCTTAGTAGTATAAAAAAAAAATAGTAAGCTAGGGCCTTAGGGTATTAGAGCTGATATGGCTGGAGGTACTTTAGGGTTCCGTAGGTTCTTATCATATATTTGTGCGCATACAGTCCGTTACTACAAAGATGACGACTGTACAACTACTATTTGTAACCCTCATTACTTAGAATCCTAGCTTAGACTGTATCGGTCATACATACCTTCAACAACGGAACTCTTTCTGCTGTCGCCATCTTTCCTTCTCTTGTTACCCGCCGCGCCTACAACATCCAAGCGTGAAACGCAAATAATAATTATATATTAACATAAAAAAGCTGCTGATTATATAATGATTATATAGAAGCATTAATTATGGTATAAGATGCCTTAGCAAGCATATTACTATTATGTTTTATTTTTATTTCTTAAGTTTTGCGTTTTGAGGATACTTGGTCCTTTAGTTCAACGTGCAAAGAATCTTGGATTATAATATCAATGCTTCCTAAAAACTTTCCCTTTGTAGATCATGGGCTTCTTCTCAGTAAGAGAAGGATAAGGCCTTAATCTACCGTCGTACTCATTGCGGGTTTCAGAACATTATGGAGAACTCTCAGGCTAGACTTCCTCAAAATATTTTCCTTCACCGTTGAACCGAGCGACAATCAAGGATTTAAAGTTAAATCTTCGAAAAATCAGGACTGCGTGACCTAGTATCGAAGTCGAGAATGGCCGTCCAACGGTCTTCCCACCAACATATTGCTGTTCTTTGCAATGCTGTATTTGGGAATGTTATTATGTGATCTTATTTAATTGACAGTAGACACTTTTGACACGCACCGGAACACGCAGCAGGGGTAGGCCTCCCACAAGGTGGACCGACGACCTGGTAAAGGTCGCGGGAAGCGGTTGGATGCGGGTGGCCCAAGACCGGTCTGTGTGGAAAACCTTGGGGGAGGCCTATGTCCAGTAGTGGACGTCTTTTGGCTGACATGATGATGATGATGATGAGACACTTTTGAGCCGTAAAACAAATTAATATAATGGTATTAATGAATAGGCAGGTTATTAATAATCCATTTTGTAACAGTCGGTAATAGAGTTAGGGTATCAGGCCACACTAACAAATAAATGCTTATATGTATGACTAGCTTTTGCCCGCGGCTTCGCTCGCGTTAATTTAGAATTTGACTACCAATTCGGGTTGTACTCTGCTTGTAATAATATAATTCAATCATGATTCGAAAGACACGTGGCGCCATCTATTATCATAAGAATGTTATTATTGTTTCCCTCGTGAACAGTATTTTTATTCGGGATGAAAGGTAGCCTATGTCCGTTTCTGTACACCTGTCAACGTATATGCAATATTTCAAGATGATCGGTTCAGTGGTTTAGGCGTGAAAAGGTAAGTAACAAACAAACAAACAAACTCATTTTCGCTTTTATAATATTAGTTAGGATTAGGATAGACGAGTGTAATACCTCTTTCAACTTTCAGTTTAGATTTATTTAGTGCTATTTACATACACAAATACAAACACAAAAGTAAGGTATTGTATTCAACAGAATTAACAACTCATATAATTATGTTTGTTGATGTTACCTATTATCGTAACTGTATTGTCGATAAAGATAGCTATTACCCGTGTATTCGTTCGTATGAAAATTGTACTTTTGTTTAAGTTAGTTATATAATAATTAGTGATGTGCCGGATAATTGAAAATGTAGATCCGCGGATACGGATACGGATCTTAACTTTCTCACTCAATCGGTGTCGGTGCGCGTGACCTTAATATTTAAGTTTTGTTATAAAAGTGATCTTACAACTTTCTATAATAAATGTTACAAAGATTTAAACTCAATTCATCTCATTATAAAGATATTTTAATAAATATTTTATAATAACTTCCTATACACCGGAACACGCAGCAGGGGTAGGCCTCCCACAAGGTGGACCGACGACCTGGTAAAGGTCGCGGGAAGCGGTTGGATGCGGGTGGCCCAAGACCGGTCTGTGTGGAAAACCTTGGGGGAGGCCTATGTCCAGCAGTGGACGTCTTTTGGCTGACATGATGATACTATAGGAAGTGTTTGTTAAATTAGATAGTTGATTTAGTTCCTTTAAGTAACGTGCAGTATTGTATCGTATGTTAACTCACTACGATAAATGTTGATGCCAAATATTTCATTTTCAGAAATAAAAAATAGATTGATTGAAATGTAATAGTATTTTATTGCTACTTTCTCCCGCGGATATCCGCGGATACGGATATCCGGAACATCACTAATAATAATGTAACCTTGTCTGTTTAGTATATCCATAAAATTTTTATCACAACCCCTTCAGGAATAAAAAGGCATGAATCTATGTGTGTACAATTATAACATTTAGTAAAAAAGCAGCAATAGCCCAGTGGATGATCGTTTGACTGCCACGCAGATGACATAGAAGTTCGATCCAAGGCACGCACTTCTGACTTTCCGAAGTTATGTGCGTAGCATAATTAACATTCACAATTTAACGGTGAAGAAAAATTAAGAAAACCTGCATGTTCTTCACAATGTTCTGGAAGATATGTGACAATTCGTACTGGGCCAGCGTGGTGGACTATGTCTTGATCCTATTCACCCTAAGAAGAGCACAGACCCAGCAGTGAGAGAGTCTATATACATGGCTGATATTATTACATACATTTGATATGAGTCAACTACCAACTCTATTACATATAATAGAGTAGGTAGTTGACTCATTTCTCAAAATCAAATATACAAAGAATGATTGAAAAGCTTTTAAAATAGGAACTAACTGTCAAAAAAATTGCCGTACGTGTATGACGTAACCGCTATTTAATTATATCTATCCGAAGGAGATAGCGAGGTATTCTCACTACATCCCCACATTTTGTTATAAATACATAATATATTTAAAAGAGTAATCACTCCCTTATTTTGTAACCAACTTTGATACTTATTCCCCAAAAGTATTTTATTGATGCTGTTATTTGTTTTTGCGTGTAAAATAATATACAAAATCAACACAGGCAACTGCGCTATTGTATATACATGGATTTTAAACACGACCGTAGACACGCGTAACAGCTAGCTAGTCATATTTTGAGCAAGACCAGTACAGCCAGTTGGAACCTACCTTCGCTAGTGATGTCTTGTCCGAACTCCGCGCCGATCACACCGAGTAACACCACAGCGGTGGTCTGCTTACGCTTGAGCTCAGCTAGAGAAGAAGGCTTACGGACTATCTCTTCTTCTTCTTCTTCAAATTCTTCTTCTTGCTGTGGAGAAAGAAAGAGAAGTGAGATATAAATGACGTTTGACCACAAAATAGATCAAGGCATTCGAACAATAGTGAGGGTAGGAGCGATTTGATCCAAATTCCTTTTCTTTACAAATTCTTCTTTTTGGTGTGGAGAAAGAAACAGAATGAAGATATGAACGATGACTGACCAAGAAATTCATGCAACAGTGAGGGTAGTAGCAAATCCTAACTAATATTATAAATCTGAATGTGAGTTTGTTTCTTACGTTTTTATGCCCTACGTACAAACCTTGTACCTAGCTGTGAGATAGCTGGGCTCAGGCGACAGGATATTATTATTAGACCTCTGCTAACAGTAAGGAATTTCATAAAGAGTCTCACAATAAGTACTTGCTATGTTATTAACACCCATATTCTAAGAAGTAACCTCAAACCTTCCTCAACCTCGACTCAACCGAGGATACCTTAAGGATCACCTCAAGGAATCCTCGAAATCGGTATTCTTAGTCATGTCTTTTTCTTGACTTGAGGTAATCTTGAGGATCCTCCAATGAGGTTGAGTCGAGGTAAAACGTCATTACATACGTCACAAAATCATAGATTTAACATACTTTTTAATGTTTTTGTCTATGATCACCTTAAAATTGACAGATGCTTGTGTTTTAACCTTATCTATGTCGCATCGCGTCATTCCGAGTTGTTTATGTTTGATTTGTTTGTTGTGTTGTGATCCAAGTTTTATCCTTTAGCTTTATTTGTTCCACAAATATATGTCTGGAAGACAAATATTCAGTGAGGCGGAGAAGTTGCGTCTCGCAAATAACGCCTTTCAGGATAATCGTAAGGATTATCATATAAATAATTCAAAAATCGTTTAAAATCCATTACAAAACACTTTAAAAATCTTCAAATAGACTTATCAGTCGTATTTACAAGCGTAGGTGAATAGGTAACAATGGCGTAGATCTTTCTCGAGTATTCCTTAAGGTTGGTCGCGACGTACCTTGAGTTTGACAGTTGTTTCCTCACCTCGAGTGAGGAAAGATGTCGAGGGACGACGAGTGGAGGAGATTTTTTGCAACTGTGAATACTGATTTCCTCGAGTGAGGTTGAGTGGAGTCGAGGAACGTTTGAGGAAATGTCTTAGAATATAGGTGTTAGACTCACCTTCTCCACAGGGTCTTTAGGTGCGGCGTGAGGGTTGATACTCTCGGTATGTGTGTATAGAGGCAGGAACTGCGCCCAGTTGTCCACCAGACTTTTCCGACCTTTGGGACCCAGTCTGTAGGAACATTATCAAAATTAAATCTAATAATATAGTGCTACATTTATACCATTGACAGTAAAGTTCAGTATATACATTTTTTTTTAAATTTATTATTTCATTAAGGGTGTTTTCTTCATGTGAAGCTAGTATATAGATTCTACTGCGGTTTATTTCAATCACACATTTTAAGATTTCTGTTTGGCTTTTAGAGGTCACGTTACCTCTGCAGGTAACCTATAGTGCTTGTGTTACAAGTGGATTTATGTTGTTAGTGCAATAGGCGGGATGTGAACCTGTGACTTTTCATATATAAGTCCGATGCCATATTCATTGGGTTATAGTGAATTACACTTCATATTTTCTTTACTCTTCTTAGACGTTCGGTCGCTTTCAGTAGCCATGGTCACGAAGAGACTTAGGTGGCGTTCGTCTCTATCCCTTGGAGTGTAATAATTTGAAAGTATACGAACATTTATTTTTATTATTAGAAATACTCCACCCGCATTTATGTTATATCCTTTGTCGCGAAGGATTTTGCAAATGTTCAAATAAAGGACACAAACAGCACACTGACTGGCCACAATTATTTCGCACTCTTAATAAAACAGCGACTTAACTCAAAATTTGGAAGTAAAGCAATTTCAACTCTAATTGTGTGATTATAAATTGTACTATTATATTTGTATTAAATCATTGCAATAGAGTTTAAATTTGTTTAATCCATCATACTCAGATAAGTCTCTGTTGTATTATAAGTGCGATTTGTGTATCACACAAATTAATTATTGACTCGTTAGGGGATCAAAACCAAAACTGTCCAGTTAAAATGTCATCTATGCAGTTAAAACTACAGTTTACAACACTAGCCTGCCAAGCTCAGCCAGCAACAGCGCCTGCGCAGCCTCCCTAACTTCAAGACAGTGATGTTGCCAGCGACGCGCCAGCATCTCCACTTGTGGACGCTTGAAGCTCTTCGCACCTGAATATATAAAACAGAATCAAGTAATATACATGTAAGTGAAAGAGACAGTTATTACTAAATATTTGTGATGGTACAGATAGCAACACAAGTAGCTGAACATTTAATTTTATAAAAGTATAATAAAAGCTTTTCCTATCCATACAAATAAATAAAATTGAAGTGTCTGTTTGTAATGTCAAAATAACAGCTTTTTATCTAATGCATATGACAGTATATAAGGTACCTATACGAAAACATCTATTTTTTAAATTTTTGTCTGTCTGTCTGTCTGTTTGTTCCGGCTAATCTCTGAAACGGCTGAACCGATTTTGACGGTACTCTCACTGGCAGATAGCTGATGTTATAAGGAGTAACATAGGCTACTTTGATTTTAGAAAAAAAAATAGGTTTCCGCGGAGACCAACACTTTTTAGTTAAAATCTACGCGGACGAAGCCGCAGGTAACAGCTAGTACCTAATATATAAATTACTGTGCCTTTACAAATATTCAAACAATGTACACAAAGAACAGCCTGCAATCGGAAACAATAATTTGTTGATAACACAATTTTTGTACCTTGTGGGGATCGAACCCACAACACTCAGCGTGGCGGCAGTGGCCAGGTAACTACTTAAACCATTTTCTTTCTAGTAGGCTAAGTAAAATTCTGCTAGCATTCGTTTTATTAGTTCCTTTTCAGCTAAGATATATAATAGGTATATAGATAAGATAAAATTATGTTCACATCGGTAGTGCATACATACATACATACATAGATTCACGCCTGTTTCCCAGAGGGGTAGGCAGAGACTACGGATTTCCAATTTGCTACGATCCTGACACACTTCTCTGGCTTCATTCACTTTCATCACATTCCTCATACACGCCCGTCGGTTCAAGGTGCTCTTAACCTGGCCTTTGACCAGAACGCCTCTGATCTGATCGAGAAACGTTCGCCTACGTTTTCCCCTTGCGACAGTTCCAATCACACTAGCCTTATAAACTTTCTTAGTCAGTCTTTCCTCGTCCATTCTTTCTACATGTCCAAACCAGCTTAACATACCCTTTTCTATTATTGTCACTATATCCACTTTCATGCCGCATCTCTCTCTAATCTATTATAATATTTGCAGATAATCGTGCAATGTGTTATGTGCGGGATTGAAACCACAACTAATTCCCAAACTCCACGCATACAAAGTAGCGGGCAAAAGCTAGTATGTAATAAAAGAACCGAGCGGTTTAGACATCTCTGCTCTCCCCTTCGAAAACATAGCTGTGAATCAATGTATAAATACCTGCAGCCACCACTTTGTCCGGCAGCAGTACGCAGTGCAGTGTCGCCAGCAGTGACCAGCCCTGCTTGATGTGCGCCTGCTGGGCTGCCAGCTGCTCCTCTCGCTCCTCATCAGCCGCCCACGATGACGAGCTCCTGGTTGAAGGTCTGGAGGGTAAGTATGCTTATTCAATATATACAAGACAGTATGACATATTAGAACTGACTCACGAACTTGTATATACATATGTTCGCTAAGCAAACTTAGTTAGCGCGATTCAGGCTCTAGAACAATTTGTATTGAGTGTGGTATTAAGTACAGCACCATCTATTATCCTTAGCTGTAACTTTCTTTATAATGTATCGATATTGATTGAGAATTGTAGTCAATGACAGCCAAAGTCATACCATTATTAGCAGTTCTGTTATTATCCTTTTGGTACTTAACCCTAAATACTACTGGATTATTTAAGGGATTAAATATAATGACCACCAAAAATATTAATTGCACAGCAAAATATGCTTACTAAAATATATCATAACGAGCACCTACACGCCTCAAATCATTGCATTCCGCCTCGGAAGGGTTAAGTTATGTTAGGTCCCTTCTTAAACCCACCCAAAAATAGGAGCCCCGCGACGCGGGGCTCCGTCGACTTAGTTTGATTACTTTAAAATACTTTAGTAAACATATTTTGTTGTACAATTAGTATTTTTGGTGGAACAAAGGCAAAAAATTGAGGAACAGTTAAATACTACCCATTATTTCATTACTTCGTTTTTAACGTGTCAATTGTTGGAATGCCATTGATAATTGAAAACCTGGCCGATGTGCCAGACGCAATAGGTTTTTGATACCTATGGAGCATTGATCAAATATACCATAGATGCACGATCGTCGCTCGAAAAACGGCCCCAACAAAACTGTGCATAAATCAGTCGTATGCGCTAAATTATGCACCTGTCCCACTCACTCTTGCGTGCGCTGCCCGTAAGCGAGAGCGAATCGACACCACTATTACGGTGGAGACCGTACCATATATTTAGTACGCTTGCGTATCGCGAGTAACACAGGACGCTTTACATTGACGCGTTTTAACTAAACTATTACAAAATGTTTCTCAGTGGGCGTTCAATGGTTATTCCGGTTTATTTCCTGGATTGCATAATAAATGCAGACACTTATAAGTAAGTAGTACTGGTCAGTGCCACATATTGACGCGGTTTTTGTATGAGAATGTGCATCTATGGTATATTTGATCGAAGCCTATGGAGTGTTTATACACAGTTAATTCTAGCACAGGCACTCACGTTCATTCTATCTCTAAAAATACATAGCGTACATAATGGTGCTTTCATATGTGATTAAGACGGTCAGAGTATATTTAATTTTGTGATAATAAAAAAGATATTATGATTCTCTTATCACAGGTATTTTTATAACATATAAGAATAATACGTGGCCCCTTGTGAGGCTTACACGGAGACATGAGTCCAACGTGCAGAGGCCCTTCAAATCTTAAGTGGGATGGAGCACTTACGGTGGCACTAGGCACAGCAGGCGTAGAACTATTGCTACGTATGTACTTACTCTAATATATCTGGCCTATGTAGATGAGTGTTTGATGAATCGGTATCTATATATTAATACGTGAAGCGAAAACTTTGGATCCCTTTTTACGAAAATTGGGCGGACGGAGGAGTATGAAATTTCGCACACTTATAGTTTATACAGAGAAGAAGTGACGAATGCTAATATTTTTTTTAAATATGCATTATATATACATTAACTTAATGAAAAAACACTACACGCACACAACCATGCATTTGACACACGCAGTCGAAGCGTGTAACTATGGTTACATATATCAATATATAATGACATAATATGTCAGCAATATCTTACAGGCAAACTTTGGTCGAATTTCGAGCACTAGGCGACCGCTAGTATTGGTAACTATGGATGATAAACGGCGTCTGCCCTGAATACTCTAATCGAATGGACAGACGGAGAATTAAAATAATAACAAAATAATATTAAATAAAGTGCCTCCCAATATGTTTATATGATGGTACCTATGCAGTCTTCTGATGACCTCTTGTTCCGGCACAAAACTAGCGTTGCTCATGGACATGAGTGTGTTGGCGAGCGCCACGATGGAGAGAAGGTGGTTCGTGGTGAGGGTCGTGCTTAACTCCCAGTGCAGCTTCGACGTGAACAGTCTGGAAATAAGAGAAGAGTTTTAAATTTATGTATGTACTATCGGCTCTAGCGACGGATGACCATTACAGAAAAATTTTCGCTTGCACATGTTGACCAGTTGAGTTTGTATCGCCTTAGAATCAGTAGGTAAACAAATGTAAAGTGTAAAAAAACTCAAACAAAGAAAGGGGCGTGTCACGGGTACGGGTACCAAGTGTTGGCCTGCTATGCGATTTTAACCTCAGGAGTGGTCATCCGTCGCTGGAGTCGATAGTACATATTGTACATGCGTAGTTTTATGTCTGTATCCTAGGAAGGTTCGGTAGAGGTAAACTACATGGGTTTATTGGAACGAAGTTCCTTACGGCAGGCTTGGAGGGGATAGGGATTTTGCTGCGCGACCGAACTGAAAAAAATGTGATAGAATAAAACCGTAAGAAAAAATCCGTGGAAAAAAGTGCGTGGAATAAAACCGTTAAATGAGACGTGCGCAGGCGCGACAGTCGCATACACAAGCGAGTAGTGTATAATACCAGGATATCAGAAATCACTAAATGACCAATATATTTAAATATATTGGTATAAATGAATATTCTTTATTCTATTTAGTGAATTGAGCACGATTTTTTTTGCAATTTGTGTCGATTCTACATTAGCCGAAGGAACTTCGTTCCTACCTGGTGTCCCACGACACCACATAATTATTTTTATGGAAAAGCCAATAACCTTTTGTTGCCACGGCCGAGAAATCGAACTTAAGATGTCGTGCCCAACAAGCGCATTCACTGCCGCTGCGACACAGGAGTTACGATCAGATAAAACGAAAGTAGTGAATGAATCTTTTCGTCGCCGGGCTAAACATAGTAATACAGTGATTACTCTTACGCCGGTTTCCAGTTTACTGCGATACAAATTAAATTAATTATAAATTATAAATGTAATATTATAAAGCTGAAGGGTTTGTTTGTTTGTTTGAACGCGCTAATCTTAGTAATCGATTTGAAAAATTATTTTTGTGTTGGGTAGCTTACTTATCGAGGAAAGCTATAGGCTATATAACATCAAGCTACGACCCACGGGAGCGGCGCAGTAACGATAAACGCGGGTGAAACCGCGGGAACATCTAGTAATATTATAAAGCTGAAGAGTTTGTTTGTTTGAACGCGCTAATCTCAGGAACTACTGGTTCGATTTGAAAAATTATTTCTGTGTTGGATAGCTTATTTATCGAGGAAGGTTACAGGCTATATAACATCACGCTACGACCCACGGGGGCGGCGCAGTAACGATAAACGCGGGTGAAACCGCGGGAACATCTAGTTAATTATAAATGCGAAAGTACATATCTGATAATGAGCATGAATTTTACGCAGCTACAGATTAACCGATGATTATTTACATAGAAATAGTTTATGGAGAGTGAAGAAGTCTACATTTTATCCCAGAAAATATACAGTTCCTGTAGTTTAGTTTTCTTTTAAGGAAAAACTATTAGTTTAACTCTCACTATGAAACATAACAGCCGGAAATAACACTTGACCGTGTACAATGAGGCGTGCCCATTTGGGCACATGACTGCTGCTCACTAAGACGTGCAGTCATCAATCCATTTTGTTGCCTGCATTCACTTGTTATTACGCGACGCAACATCGATGTTGCCGCGACGACTTAATATTGTAGTGTAAGTGATTAATGAAAAATTCTTGTAGGTATAAAATTAAAATAATATAATTCATGTTTCATGTTTATATAATACTAGATGTTCCCGCGGTTTCACCCGCGTTTATCGTTACTGAGCTGCCCCCGTGGGTCGTAGCGTGATGTTCCGTGTACCGTTCCGTAAGGAGCCGACCATGACCACGCGTCTAAGCCGCGCGGTATGGTATCTCGTAGTTTTCGGCCGGCCTTGCACATCATAAATGCGCGCGCAGTACAAACTTGATCATTATTTTGCTGCGTATGTTATTTTAAAACTGCGATATCTCCTAAGATATTCATTGAAATCGAATGATGTAAAGGGCAATTTTGTTTTAAATTAAATACTTGTGATGAATAACGTATTTATTTGGATAAGGATTAATATCATGTTTATAAAAACACCTTCGCAAATAATGCATTATTTTAGAACAAATTTGATTAGCATAAAAAAGGCTATAGTGAGCCAACCTTGAAAGATAGACATATGCTGACGCGGACTTCTTTTTAGAACTTTTAAAGGGGAACAATTGTGTCATACATGATTTTTGCGAAACTTTAACTGTTTACGCAGCGCACGCAGCGGTATCTCTCTAAAGGGGAAAACTATCCGATTTTGAAACATTCTTCATTGGTGCTCCGCTCCTATTGATCTTAGCGCGATGATATATAGCCTATAGACTTCTTCGATAAATGGGCTATCTAACACTGAAAGAATTTTTCAAATCGGACCAGTAGGTCCTGAGATAAGCGCGTTCAAGCAAACAAACAAACAAACAAACTCTTTAGCTTTATAATATTAGTATAGATTTAGTGGAAAATATTGTAAATGCATATTTTTGCTTAAACAATTTTATCAGGCGTTCTATACTGTTGAATGTCAATGACTTTATAATCATTATTATTTAAGGGCTTATGTTTAACTTATCACCAGATATAATAAAATGTAACAGTCAAAAATAATGAATGGTCACCAAATTGCACAGCAAAATATATTTAATGAGATCAAAATAAGTCCTGTTTTTGGGTGGGTTTAAGAAGGGACCTAACATAACCTAACCCTTCCGAGACGGAATGCAGTGATTTTAGGCGTATAGGTGCTCTTTATGATATATTTTAGTAAGCATATTTTGCTGTGCAATTAATATTTTTGGTGGTCATTATATTTAATCCCTTATTTTAGCCCGCACAGCAGGTAAAATCCTCCCTCTCGTTTATCCACAATTATCTGTTATGCGCTACTTTGCACCAGTCGCTGCTATAAGTATCTAAGTCATTAAATGTCAATGGCTTATTTTAAAATTTATTTGTCTTTGAGTCTTACGTCACAAATCTAATTAACATCAATTTTGCGTTAAAGGTCTTTAAATTATTTTTATAATTGTAGAAAGACACGACATAATGTAATTGGTACCTATTCATCAAAAAAGCCAGCAGATAAGATGCGCACCTAATTTTACAACGGACGCATCCTACCTTTGCCTCTTGACCGTACGGAAGCTAGAGTAAGATAGACACAGGTCATCGCCCGCGCATTACTTGGATTGACTGCACATTACAAAACAAGGCAATTTTAATTCTAAATAATGTACAATTTTGTCCATTATGGTTTGTTTCACCTCTTTAAAATGATCAGCTTATGAATCTGAAAGTAACTTTTAAATAAAATACTATCTATACTAATATTATAAATCTGAAAAGTTTGTTTGTCTGTTTGAACGCGCTAATCTCAGGAACTATTGGTTCGAATTGAAAAATTATTTTAGTGTTGGATAGCCTATTTATCGAGGAAGGCTATAGGCTATATAATATCACGCTACGATACACGGGGGCCGCGCAGTAACCATAAACGCGAGTGAAACTGCGGGCACATCTAGTACCTAATATAATTAAGCTGAAGAGTTTGTTTATTTTGTTTGAACATGCCAATCCCTAGATTGATGGAATAATATTGCATTAGATAGTTTAATTTCTGAGAAAGGTATACTTTTACCTTTAGTAGGTATATTATATCAAGTATGTAGTTAGTGTAATATATCAAGTACTCACCTAGTCAACTTCTCTTGTCTCAGCAGTTCTGGGGGTAGGTCGGAGGTGATTAGCAGTGGGTCGTCGGGAGCCGAGGCGCAGGCTTCAGCCCAGCTGCCAAGCCAGGTCGGCAGCTGGACCGCCATGTGGCCATGGCGGGAGACCACACCGAAGCAGACGGGCACCTGGCGAAAAGGAGCAAACATGATTCAGAAAGAGATATCGCTCCTTAGATGCCACAGGCTCATCTAGTACATTTAGGTAAAATATCCAAATTATACTTAAATGACGATTTAAAAGAGTGGTCGTGAGTTTTCTGCAGGTGTATCTTCAACCTTTTCCCTGAACCTACCAACTACCCTTAATGTGAATTTAGTTTTTTTTAGTAAACTCACCAACTCATAAACATTCATTTTGGATAACTTTCTGGAAGTAATTTGAACAACTTTTCCAAAAGGGGCTCGTTAAATAAATACGCGCATAATTTCACATCCACCTCTTCGAAGGCGTAAGCAGCGATGTACTTTACCCACATTTCGCCATATAATAAGGGGCGGGCATATAGCTGTCTATCGAGCGAAGTTCAGAATGCGTGTGTTATTAAAAACCGAAGAAAAATCCAGACAGTGTGTGCTATTAAAATCCCCAACAACACTGCTCAGCCTGAAAATCGGATACCTCATAGCCGCATTCATTGCCACCGCGCCGACAAACCTCCACCTGATGGAGTCGAACCCATGCCATGCAGTCACTATCACTGCGCCAACGAGGCACTATTAAAAACTTAAAATATCCAGCCTTTCGTTTCTACTAATGTACACTTACCATGGGTCTAAGAAGCCCAAGCTTGGACTCGCAGACCCTGTCGAGGTCCGGGTCCAGCCCCCAGGCGTGCAGCAGCGATATAAGGATCTGCGCGATCTCCATGGTGTGGGGCGGTTCTGCCAGAGACATGTCACGAGGACGCTGACGTTTACCCTGGGTCGCTTCATCTGTAACAAATAAATGTGATAGGTTAGAAGAGGCATTAACACATACATCATATCCTCACGCCTACATCCTCGGAGAAGTAAGCAGAGGTGAACTACACGGGTACTCTATCAACCATAGTGTTAGGTTAACTCTTCTCACAGCGAGATGAGGCCCGTGCCCAGCAGTGGGACAGTTCATATATAGGGCTAATACTACTATATTGTGCTCCGACGTTCCCCAGGCAAAGAAAGTTCAATAAAAAAGGCTGGTAAACAAACTTAAGGTCTGGCTGATGGTAAATAGTACCGTTGCCAATGCAAAAATGACGTTTAGAAGATAGTAGAAGAAAAGGACCATAGCTGGAGAGATTTTTGCTTTTAATTTGGATCTTGTGTCATAGGTACGTACCCCTTCATTTTATTAACCAACTTCATAAAAAGGAGGAAGTTCTCAATTCGTCTGTATGTTTTTTTTATGTGTTACCTCATATCTTTTTTCTAGGTGATCCGATTTTGATGATTCTTTGATATAATTATCTTATCTTATCTTATGTGTGGGGGCCAGTCAGTGCAGACCGGCGACACTTCGACCCAGAGGGATCTTTTGTGTCGGCCCCAAGATTTAACCCTTAGCTATCTCCTTATGAATGTACTGCATAAGCCGCAGTGTACAATTCAGAGGGAGAAGCCTGAAGTCTTCAAGGCTTGGATGTGCCACCCCCATCAGACCCGTCCTCAGTCCAGCCAACGCGTCGCATTCACACAATAGGTGCGATATAGACTCGTCCTGTTCACCACAGGCCCTGCAGATCAAATTGTGTGCCAATCTCAATCTGCACAGGAAGTCGTTGGTGCCAAAAACGACTTCCTTCTTTTGATATAATTAAATTATTGTCATTTTTGGAGTCGGTGTCAGCCGCTCGCGCCGCGTGCTGCGTCTATGTGTGTAATTGTGCATGCCAATATTATGTTATGATTATAGTAAGACATCTCATGTTTAAGTAGTTACAAACCTACCTTGGCTGACACCGACTCCATTAATAACAATAATTTAATTATTTACAAGAATACGCAATTATTTTTTAACATTTTAGTGTATTTTTTGTTTCAAAATAATCTTTTTTGAAGTCGGTTTTCATTTTGGTTAAAATTTTTATTTATTTTGAAAATTAATTCTCTTTAATGAACTTACACGAAAGGGATAGGCGGGCGGTTTACGAAAGTAAGAAAGAATGCACTTCTTACTCATCAGAAGAAACGTAACAGTATTCTGGTAATTTAGGACTTCTTTCGTCAAGTTGGTTTGTTCACGCTGAGAGCATAGATCAACTTTCTCTACTAACTCTCATTAAAAGATAGCGCTAGTAATTTATTTATTTTACTTCTATTAGAACGGCTACAGGCCAATAATACTAACTGAAAATAAGTCCATAAAAATAATTACAACAATGAAAAGAAACATGGCAAATCTGATCATACATCTTTCTTACAAAACTTTAAACATGTTTACAAAATCTATACAAATAAATAAAATTGAAGTGTCTGCTTGTAATGTCGAAATAACAGCTTTTTATCTAATGCATATGAAAGTATATTAGGTACCTATACGAAAACATATATTTTTAAAATTTTTGTCTGTCTGTCTGTTTGTTCCGGCTAATCTCCGAAACGACTTAACCGATTTTGACGGGACTTTCACTGGCAGATAGCTGATGTTATAAAGAGTAAAGTAGGCTACTTTGATTTTAGAAAAAAAGTAGAGTTCCGCAGAGACAAACACTTTTTAGTTAAAATCTACGCGGACGAAATCGCAGGTAACAGCTAGTCATCAATAAGTGTACGTACTGCAATTTAGCTTTGACAACAATTATGCATGTAGGCACAGCAAACAACTTGTGCTTTCGGCTGTAATGTATTAGTAGGTAGGCGTTTTATGTTTTGTAATATCTTACAATCATATAATAATAATATAATATAATATTCTATCACATACACATAACACCATCTAGCCCAAACTAAGCAGAGCTTGTACTACGGGTACTAGACCATGGATAAACATACATATATACTTTTTTTTTGTAAATACATACATATTATACATAGAAACACCCAGACCAAGACAAACATCCATGTTCATGCACACAAATGTTTGACTTTTGCGGGAATCGAACCCGCGACCTCAGGCGTGGCAGTCGGTTACACTAACCACTACGCCATAGAGGCCGACAGATCATGATTTTAATACCTAAAGTTCAGACACCGTTCAGACAGAATGCTTTTTGTTTTATGTTCAGTTATGATTGCAATGACTTATAAAATTGTTTCTCCTGAAAATTTTATTTTGTGCAAACGATTTTTATCGAAACTTCTACCCGCGCTTTTGCCCGCGTGAAAATTCTTTAATAGGTATATTATACCATCTCAAAATAGGTAAAACAAACAGATAACTAGTTTAATTTAATTAGCGGTTAACCTTGTCATGTGTGTAGGTAATACCGGTTAAATGAGGAAAATATATTAATATGGTAAAATATATTAAAACTATGTCGATCGGGACCAAACCAGCTTATATTTCAATGCTGTCCCGAGTTTGATTCGGTGATCGGGTTATTACGTTTTTCGGTTAGATGATACCCAGTAGCAGAATGAAGTCTGTCGTCTTGTAGACGGTAATTAGCTTACTACCATTTATCAATACATACATACATAGATTACAGAATAGAATAGAATATAGTTTAGATTTGCATAAAATGTAGGTATACAGCACCTTCTCAGGCCGTCAAAGTACAGACCTCAACATCGCCTCGGCTGCTATGAGGGCGGTGTGGAGGCCACTGCTCTTAGACCACACGACTGCTTACCATCAGGTGGAGTGCGGTCATTTTGACAAGCAAAATAAAAAAAAGGAAAAAAAAATTATAAATCCTTGTACATTTTGCCATTAAGTCGTGCAAATCTTAATTTTACAATACAATGATAAATAATCTACATATGTATATTGCTTAATAATAATAATCAATGAGAATTATCATTTAAAAAGTCTGCTATCGAATAGCAACATTTATCAATTCAAAGATTTGTAAAATAATAATAATAATAATCATTTATTTAACTTAAATTGGTACAAATGGATACATAGCTTATGTTACATCGTAAAGGTAATATATAAGGGATGTCTGTACTAGGGTAAACCTGTGCCACAGGCATTAAGGGCACATGCTGTATAATATACATAGATATAAATTCTAAAACAATACTTATAAAACATTATTATTTGTATACAAAACTTATGAATTACATTATAAACTAAGTGATTACTATGACAATTTAAAGAGCTATTTTATTGCGTAACACTTATTCAACAACAGTCATCAAATTTTCAGTTTGATTGTAGTTCAATGTTTGTAAATATTGTTGAACTAATTGCTTAGTGTTAGCATAATATTTCTTAAATATATTAAATGGTTGCTCTTTAATATTACTGGGTACCTTATCATATACAATAGGAGCCATAACAATTAATTTTTGTCTCAACAAAGTAGTTTTGTATGATCCAGTTGACAATCAGTTTTGGTATTGAGATCTCTTGCTGCCCTTTTCCTGGTATCATGTAAAGATGGAATTAAGTTATCTACCGTCTATATTCAGAATATAGGCAGTAATGTTGTTAGGGTTGTAAATCCCAACAGTATTTATTTGTTGTAAATGTTAAGAGATAATATGTTAAAATGTTAAATTGTTTACGATTTGTATGTTTGTTAGAAATGAGTAGACGACGTTGTTCTGTAGAACGTTTTTATTGCTACTAAATTAATAATTAAAGATACATATTCAATGTTATGTTATTGCTACATTAACATTACCTACAGCACGGCGTGTCGGTTCAATATACAGCGAAGCTTGTACAAGTGTATTACACCCAAAGAATAGGGAGCCTATTGAGCGCATGTCTACCAAGCAAACTTGTCAGACTCAAAGTTACCATTATTATGGTAAAAAGATAAATCCTGCACTAGGAATAATAATTAATGTGTTGCAAAGGACTTGCCAAACATTCAAACGACGAACACAATACGGAACAACTACTTGCGATGTGACTGCTTGTCCCATGTGACCTCTATAAAGTATTGACAGAAAACCATTTAGCACTTTGCCCGATCCAGGAATCGTATTCACTACCGCCGCGTTAACATGGCGTCCTGTTACGTTTATTTATTGTTAGCTTTTGTGCGCGGCACCGGCCGCGTAGTACCTGCATCAATAAAAAGTAGCCTATGCCCTTCCCCGGGTTTTAAACTATATCTGTACCAAATTTCATCTACATCGGTTGAGTGGTTTAGCCGTGAAAAGGTAACAGACAGACAGATAGACAGACAGAGTTACTGTCGAATTTATAATATTAGTAAGGAAGTAAGTATTAATTTCTTTCTTACATAGGTAAGAATTTGAATAGTCAAATAATACATTGTGACCTGATTCCAATCTTGAACCTTAAGCAAGTACTTATCTTGAGGCCACGAAATGTACGCTCCAAGTGAAAACGCTCAACATGGCTAATATGAGCGTTGAGCGTCGAATACAAATATTACCATAATTTTCCATTAGCACATATTTCGTAAAGCAGGCTACGGTAACTATTACCGCAGTGACTATTACTCCATTCATCCGATAAGACATATATGTAAAGGCTCACATAATTACTTCTCCTTTTCATTTAGACCCCAAGGAAATGAAAATTGGATGAAAGATCCCATCTTTAGTTCCTTTTCCTTAGGGTTTGCAACGGGCGACTGATATCTCTGGTATTAAGTAGCGATCCTAGACAGTGATACCCACTTTTTTTTTAATAAGACCACTTATGGCGTTGCCTGCGTGGGAGACAAACACGACACGACCTTTTGCCGCAAACTTCTACATATATAAGTTACAATTGTAAGGCATGATTATGTATCGCGTCACGTTCGTCGCTCACACGAGACACCCCGTTACAAACAGTGTTGAGCCTACATTTTTAGAATTAGGCAAGCCCAGTATGAATAAATTAATTTATATCCATTTGTTTTCCTCGTTATTGACTAGTATGTCTTGGAGGAACTTTAAAGCACATTGAAGGCATGCCAGTGCCAGATTTTATGTAATCCTAAATAGTAATATAAATGTGGTTGTGTGTTTGTTTGTTACGCTTTTACGCCTTAACTACTGGACCGATCATCATGGAATTTTGCATACACATTGTCAGGGGTATAGAAAAGTACCTACATACCTTTCATCCAGGAAAAAAGTACATTATCCGAGGGATACAAATTTATTGACAAAATGTAGCTTAACGCCAGCGAAGCCGCAGGAAAAATCTAGTAAGTAAACTATAATATACTCTGATCAAGTAAGGTATGCCAGACTTTTGAGCTTATATGAAAGTACCGTCTTAAATCGGGCCGGACTTAAATTTGACGCTATGCGTTCAGCGTATTCGCTTGGAGCGTACATTTCATGGCCCTCAAGTTAGGCGAGTGACACGATAATACGACGATATTTAACGTCCCCGGTGACACACAGTGTGTCACAACAGCTCACGGGCCGTGGGTTCGAAGCCGTGCGCCGTGATTCCTGTGTGACGAAACTAGCAATGTTTCTGACGCAGATAGACATTTACTTTGCGTGTTAAAACATCTATTATGCTATTTATATGTTAGCTTTGCATACCTAGTAGTTTTATATATATCGAGTATCTCGAGTGTATATCCCCGAACCGGTAAGCAGAGGTTATATTATACTAAATTTTGTGTTACGTACTTAACGTAAGAGTACTTTTTTTTTTGGATAAAAGGTAGCCTCTGTTCCCCCGAAAAGTGTATGCGAAATTATTTGATTGTCTGTCGAGTAGTTGAAAGAGTAACTGACAAATAAACATACTCACATTCGCATTTATCTTCTCCTTCTCCCTAGCCTTTATTATTCCCATATCACTTGGGGTCGGCTTTCTACTATAACCGGATTTGACTGAATATCAGTTTTTACACGGAGCGGCTGCAACCTGACCTCCGCAACCCGAAAGCTAACGATACCCTAAGGCTAGACCAGTGTCAGGAGCCCTGACTTCCCAATAATAACTGCCATAGATGTTCATGGCAGCCGGGACCGACGGTTTAACGTGCTCTCCGAGGCACGGAGCAGGCGATAATTAATTTTATCAATCAAATTTGCATTTATCTATACTAAATACTAATATTATAAAGCTGAAGAGTTTGTTTGTTTGTTTGAACGCGATAATCTCAGGAACTACTGGTTTGAATTGAAAAAATATTTTAGTGTTGGATAGCCTATTTATTGGTGAAGGCTATAGGCTATATAAGATCACGCTACGACCCACGGGGGCGGCGCAGTAACGATAAACGCGGGTGAAACCGCTGGAACCTCTAGTAATATTATCTATACTAATATTATAAAGCTGAAGAGTTTGTTTGTTTGTTTGTTTGTTTACTTGAACGCGCTAATCTCAGGAACTACTGGCCCGATTTGAAAAATTATTTCAGTGTTAGATAGCCCATTTATCGAGGAAGGCTATAGGCTATATATCATCACGCTAAGATCAATAGGAGCGGAGCACCAATGAAGAATGTTTCAAAATCGGAGAGTATTTTTTCCTTTTGAGAGCTTCCGCTGCGTGCGCTGCGTAAACAGTTAAAGTTTCGCAAAAATCATGTATGACAGAATTGTTCCTCTTTAAAAGTTCTAAAAAAAAGTCCGCGACAGCATATGTCTATCTTTTAAGGTTGGCTCACTATAACCATTTTTATGCTAACGAAATTTGTTTTAAAATAATGCATTATTTGCGAAGGTATTTTTATAAACATGATATTAATCCTTATCCAAATAAATACGTTATTCATCACAAGTATTTAATTTAAAACAAAATTGCCCTTTACATCATTCGATTTCAATGAATATCTTAGGAGATATAGCAGTTTTAAAATAACATCGCAGCAAAATAATTACCCATTACAGACATAGTACAAACGATGTTTCTCCTGGTTCATTCTGCGTGATTACTACTGGTTCGATTTGAAAAATTCTTTTAGTGTTGGATAGCCTATTTATCGAGGAAGGCTATAGGCTATATAACATCACGCTACGACCCACGGGGGCGGCGCAGTAACGATAAACGCGGGTGAAACCGCGGGAACATCTAGTATATGTATGTAGTTAGGAAATTACGATTTCGCCTGCTCGTCCGGAGGCGTAGGATAGGATTGTATTACAGTTTCAATTCGCTAACGTTGGTAAGGTCTTATTGAAAGGATCGCCAATACTGATGATTTCCACACATAACAAAATAGTTCTTTGTTATGTTTGCTTGCTATTTGGATTACAAATTTAGTAGTGTTTTTGTTGAGCGCTCCATTTGAGCTAGACGAAGGGATAGGCAGACTTCTTTTAAACTTTCATTTCGGTAACTATGTATAGGTCCGAACTGCCTCCGTGACGCAGCGGTAGTGAATGCGACTGCTGTGCATGAGGTCTCGGGTTCGAATCCGTGGTCGGGCCAACAAAAAGTTATTGGGTTTTTCAGTTAAAAAATCTCAATAGCAGGAGTTAGGAAGTTGGTGGTGTTAGACACCCCCGTGCCTCGGAAAGCACGTAAAGCCGTTGGTCCTGCGCCTGATCACTCACCGGTCATGTCAGATTACCGTCCCATCGGGTTATGAGTGAGGGAACAGATAGTGCACTTGTATTTGCGCACACACTTGTGCACTATAATATCACCTGCGCAGATGGCCAGTCTCCGTTAAGACTGGCCGCCGTGGCCGAAATTCGGTTTGCAGGACATTATTATTATAGGTAGCAGTTTGTCAACACTCCAGGTCACTCTACTAGACGGACTTTCGAATATTTGTCTATAGAAGATGTGGAGTTAGTGAGCCCTCTTCCTCACAGTCCTGACCTAGCACCATGTGCCTTTTTCCAAAAATAGAAAATTAACTTAGAGGAATTCCTTTTATCAACACTAGAGATGCCGTTGCTGCGTTTAAAAAAGGCGTGAAAGAGATCACTAAAGAAGAGTCGGCTCACTGTTTCAGTCAATGGTTCCATCGCATGCAACGGTGCTTAGAAAGGAAAGAAGACTACTTCGAAAAGCAAATAGGTTGCTATATAACACCGATTCTTATTAACAAAAAAATCACTTGTATTCGATGTTCCGTTGCTACGTAAAAGAAGGGTAAACCAACAAACACTTTGCGTTGTCTATGTAACATAGTCTAGTAAGGACCTTGGTGGCGCAGCAGTAGTAAATACGGCTGATACATATGACGTCTCTGGTTCGATCCCCGGGTGGAATAAATTGTTATCGTGCTTTTCTATCAAGACATTTTCGATAGCTACTTCGGGCCTGAAAAAGTGCTTGATACACAGCAATCCTATTACATGGGCCCTGAAAATATAGCTGAAAAATGTACGTGTAATATACCCCTTTGGGAATATAGGCGTGAGACTACATGTATGTTCATTTAATATGGATAGTTATTAAACCAAAGTAATCAAGATATTTACGATCGTGATTTACCGATAAAGAATTTCCGCTTCCGCAAACTTAATTGCTTTATGGTACGCTCTTAAGCTTTAATTTAATAAAATTTGTAGCATATCTTTATCTATACTAATATTATAAAGAGGCAATATTTCTTTACTAGATTTTGCCCGCGGCTTCGCTCGTGTAAATGTAGGTTCGGTTATCTTATCTTATCTTGTGTGTGGGGGCCAGTCTGTACTGACCGGCGACACTTCGACCCAGTGGGATCTTTTGTGTCAGCCCCAATATTCATCCCTTAGCTATCTCCTTATGAATGTACTGCATTAGCTGCAGTGTACAATTCAGAGGAAGAAGCCTGAAGTCTTCAGGGTTTGGATATGCCAATCCCATCAGACCCATCCTAAGTCTAGCCAACGCGTCACATTCACACAGTAGGTGCGATATGGACTCGTCCTGTTCACCACAGGCTCTGCAGACGAATCGTGTGTCAATCTCAATCTGAAAGGTTCGGTTAGATTAGTAACAGTTATTTTTCTGGATAAAAGGTACCCTATGTCCTCTTATGTATACCCCTGAAAACGAGTGTGCGAAATTTGATTATGATCGGTCAAGTAGTTAAGGCGTGAAAGGGTAACAAACAAACTCACATTCGCATTTATAATATTAGTCAGGATTTGTTTCAATAAAATCTGAATCTGCGGAACCAATTTTAAACATTCTTTTACTTAAAAGCTACTTTATCCAGATATAACAGGCTATATAACATGACGCTGCAAGCTACGGGAGCCAAGCCGTAATTGTAAACATGAAACCGTGAGAGCATTTAGTTATTATATTGTTGGTTCCGGAATGACGTAAACAAGTAACGTCACGAATCGTCCGATCGAGCGGGTTATAAAAGCGTGCAAGGCGCGCAATGGCTCACTTTGACATCGAGCGGCGGACGGAACGAACGTGCTGTGAGATCGCTGTTGGGTGATATCAATTCTCTTACTTTACTTGTTAATGCATTTCTTCAATGGTTTATTCAAAGGTGAAACTGTATCTGTTATTTTTTTAAGCTGTTTCACTTCTGATTCCTAACAATATTATTAAAATGAAGATTTTGTTTGTGCGCTGTAATTTCAGAATCGACCAGTCCAATCGGCTAAATCTTTTTGCTTTAGATGGCCTGTTTATCGAGGAAACTTCTACTATTGGCGAATATAATAATAATAATGATGTCGAGTCACGGATGGCGTCAAGCGGACCCAGCACTATATATTTTTTCTTCTATTTGAGCGAGGGTTAGCCAGCACTATTAGTTACCAAAATTGATTTTGATTTTATTAAATACAACTAACGAATTAGGAATAATTCCTGTGTATGTGTGACTTTACAAACATTCAAACAACGGACACAAAGAACACCTAGACTCGGAACAACTAATTATGGATCACACACATTATTATCCTTTTATTTTTATCCGGCGAGGCTGTGCTTGTCACTTACACACGCGGATTGTATACAAAATAACAAGCGTCGCATCTTTAATAGGCAGCAAGCATGATTTCATATCCTTCATCAAAGGACCAGCTATCTTTGTATCTCACGCGAGTGATAGTGATTTCGCCACTATCCTCCTTTTTCTCCGATTTAGCAATCGGCCAGAAGCTACAGTATCCATTTATCACGCACTGTAAGCTTGCTTGTCACATTGGTATTATAATTATTTTTAATTTTATTTTATTTCTGAATACAAAATCTAAACTAATCAATTCGTTCTTAAGTATAAATTTAAATTGAGCTTAATGTACTTTTAACTACCATATAGGTACTTATCCTAAAATTGAATTCCATTCCTATTAAGGAAGACGAAGGAGGAGGTGCTGAAGCCACAGTATTAGCTGGTAAAGTACTGACGTTATTTCTGAAGTAGGTTGACTCAAAGCGCTTTGTAAAATCCGTACATCCAACCTATTAATACCAAACTTTCTCATCATCGATTCCCTCTAGACCTATCTTCTGACACACTACATCAGCAAATGTTGCACATCTTCAACCCTTTCACAGGCTAGGCAATTTGACCAATTGCCTTTTTTATCAGTTATGCAAATTTTGGCGACAGATAGTGGCCAGAGCGCAGTCTAAAAGCCAATTTGAATATAAATCAATTTAGCATAGTGTGTTTATAAACCAAGGCACACAGATTGATATTATAAGAAAGATATATATTCAATCGCTGTACTGAGTGTAATGTAATTTGGAGTATCACTCACAAGTTGCTGAGTCTAAAGCAAAGGAAGATACGATGGCTCCACCTGAAACCTTACCAGAGACCTCACGACCACCCCTTACGCATATACTCACGATTACTAAACTATATCGACGGCAGTTAATCTATCCTTGAATACACAGAACCTAGTTTGACAATAACCTAAAACTAAAGTCTTTTTCACACAGAAACAGATTCTCGAAACTAATTTCAAAAAAACATATTTTCTAATCAAAGCTATGTACAGTTTTTTTTAAATTTTTAAACGGTACATTTCCCGCGCTAAGCTAAATTTCTATATCGCAGGAAACTTTACACAGATTCAAACAACGGACACAAAGCACATCTAGACTCGGAAAGATCATCTGTGTACCACACAAATTTTTGTGGCAAGTGGGATTTGAACCTACTACACTCGACGCAGTGGCTGTGGCGAGGCGACCACTTAAACCACTACGCCATCCGTGCAGTTCGTATTGTTGCTTAATCTAATTTAAATCTATACAAATAAATAAAATTAAAGTGTCTGTTTGTAATGTCAAAATAACAGCTTTTTATCTAATGCATATGAAAGTATATAAGTATATACGAAAACATCTATTTTTTAAATTTTTGTCTGTCTGTCTGTTTGTTCCGGCTAATCTCCGAAACGGCTGAACCGATTTTGACGGTGCTTTCACTGGCAGATAGCTGATGTTATAAGGAGTAATTTAGGCTACATTGATTTTAGAAAAAAAATAGGGTTCCGCGGAGACAAACACTTTTTAGTTAAAATCTACGCGGACGAAGTCGCAGGTAACAGCTAGTAGATAATATATTTGGAATGCTTCGGCAGACATAGATATATTTAATAATTCTCTGACGAAATTCAAAAATGCTGTTGCAGCTCATTTGCGGAATGGTTCGTAGATCGCTTTTCTCTTTTTCTTTATTAGTTTGTAGTAATTTTTAATTGCATAGTTACTGCTTTTGTATTATAATATTTTACTTTTATTTTAATTGCATTTATGCTTCGATCAAATATACCATAGATGCACATTCTTATACAAAAACCGCGTCAATATGTGGCGCTGACCAGTACTACTTACTTATAAGTGTCTGCATTTATTATGCAATCCAGGAAATAAACCGGAATAACCATTGAACGCCCACTGAGAAACATTTTGTAATAGTTTAGTTAAAACGCGTCAATGTTAATCGTCCTAAGTGTGTTACTCGCGATACGCAAGCGTACTAAGTATATGGTACGGTCTCCACCGTAGTAGTGGTGTCGATTCGCTCTCGCTTACGGGCAGCGCACGCAAGAGTGAGTGGGACAGGTGCATAATATAGCACACACGACTGATTTATGCACAGTTTTGTTGGGCCGTTTTTTGAGCGACGATCATGCATCTATGGTATATTTGATCGATGCATTTATGTATGTACCTACTATTTTTGTCGTATGCTGTGATCTCTTATCAGTAAGAAAACATAAGACCTACAATAATTGTACTCAGCTTTTAATTGCAATATATGTGTATCCTATCAAATAAAAAAATAAAAAAAATAGGTATTGTACCTAATAGCTGTGCTACGGGTTACCAGGCCACCAAACGAGTGGCGAATAATATCGTATGTGATTCTATTTTCACTTATCTAACTAGTTAAGTAAGAATCTAAGTTACTATGTGATACTCCATAAAAATGTTAATTTATTTATTTATTTATTTCATTTAGGTCCTTCACAGCTGATAATCAATATTACTAAAATTATAAATAAGACACTACGCCAATTACGAAGAACACAATAAAAAACTAATTATTACAAACATGTAAATCTACATATATGTAATTTAAACGATTATTCTATTGGCCCATATTATATCATAATATTGTCATGTCTAAGTGTGACGGTGTGTGAGGCTGTGTATAGATGAATGAGGCTGTGTGCTCGTGTGTAAACCAGTGTGTGTGTGAGTGAGTGCACTTGTATATTTTAACCTGTATCCATTATTTTGCTATGAGTCACTGTTGTTATACAGAGTCTTTAATATTTCATTTTTATAAGAGTTGCGACATGTGTTCAATGGATCCAGGGAAGAGAAGTTAACATGTCAATAGTTGGAATGTCTAATATAATTAAAAACCTATTGTGTCCGGCCGCTGAGGTGCTGCTGCGACTCAATAGGTCAATCTTGAATCAAGACGTCTTTCGAGTATATATTTCCTACGTTATTGAGTCGGAAACTGTGCGCAGTAGACGGCAAGAAGTTTGCGTTCTTTTAAATGGCTCTCAATAATGGTTTTAAGGTACCTAGAAAAATATGGGTGTCGTATATCTACCTAATAAAAGAAAGATTAAATATTCTCATGTAAACAAGGCTTTAAGCAAACTATGACGTAATCCCGTGGGCAGATTGAAACAGTCTAGATAGACATAATCTGTTCTAGCCTAGAACAGATAATGTCTAGCCTTCGCTACAAAGCTATGTGTAGACGCTATTTATGAGTTGTGTCGAAATACAACGACAGACCTTGGTACATACATAGACTCACGACATTACAGCCCTGTAGGAGTAAGCTGCTTATACCGACATTAATAGTACCATTTTTTATTTAAAGCGAAACATGGCATACCTATTTTAAATTTAGTTATCAAATTTCACAGCACAATCCAGAGAAAACTGGCTCAATTTGGAGGAGGCCTTTACCTGCAGAGGGGTTCTTATAGAATAATTTTTATTTTTTTATTACATACATACATAGATTCACGCCTGTTTCCCAGAGGGGTAGGCAGAGACTACGGATTTCCATTTGCTACGATCCTGACACACTTCTCTGGCTTCATTCACTTTATTAAAAATATGTACATACTAAAACTACGATAATAACATATCCAAAATTCAATTAACTTGTAAACTAGCATTTTCTGGAAGAAATAAAAGGCTATTTTATTTTATTTATTATCAAATTTTACTTTATAATAGGGTAGTCGGCACACATAAATTTTATTAATATTTCACTAAAATAATAATAAAAATATGTATATAATAGACAACTGTAGGACTGAAATTACTAAAAAGTTCTTTGTAAATTTAGACTTTGGGTAATTCAAACTATAAATTGCAAAGAATTTTTTAAAATCCATTCGAAAGTAAATAAGGTACAAGCTTTAATTCTGGTAGTACGGGTAAATGACAAATGACTGAAAAAGGATGCACGATTCAAAGAGTGACGTAACTGACTGAGGGAGACAAAATTTATCTTAGTGACAATCCGAAAAATAGGTTTAGGTTGAAGTGGGTTGGCCCCGAGCCACCCCAAGCGACCAGTTGTTATAACTAAATAACTTTATGATTATGCTTAAAAAATAATAGGGAACTGTTTGTCGACTAATTTTTTTTGTCCTAATTTAATTCGGCATTACGTTTTAGCCATTTTTTTGTTATAATATTACTTTGACATAATTGTTTTTGGCATACTATTTCAATAGGCATAAATATCATTTAGGCTAATGCTTTTTGCCCTAATTTTGTTTGACATAAAGTTATAAGGCATTTATATAAATTGGGTGCCATAGTGTAACAATAGGTTAGGGTGCGGCGGACGGAGGTGACCCTTGGGCCACCCCTAAGCCGCCAACATGTTTATTTTAAATACGACAAAGTATTTTATTAAATGCAAACACAAAATTAAAAAATCTTCAAATTTATGTAATGTTGTCTTCTGTTTACGCGAATGTTATTCATTGAAATTAAACTACTATATACGGATTTTGTCGCGTTGTTTATTTGACACTTTATTACAAAAATATTTTTTTTTTAAACTGTTACACTACTATTACTACTGTCATAATTTCTTATTTTTGTTAATATTTCTGTTCGGGAGTTTTTATTTATTCAATTGGCAACACAGCCAACTATCATTTTTAAATAGTGGGGTTATTGTGGAGGGGAAAAATAACTCGTTCTCTCGGCGAAAGATCGCTCAGCAGGAAGGAACTAGCATTCAACTGAGTAAGACGTTCTCAATAGTCCGTGTAATTGCTGTGAGTTTGGTAATATAGTCACATAATATTTTAAACGATTGAGTTTCATTATATTTCAGAAGTGGGATGAGTAAGTACACGCAAACATTTTCGATAATTATCTTTTTGTAATGGCGTTATTTCTTTCTTGTTTTTAAAAGTTTAATTAGTAGATACTTATTTCGATTGTTTAACTGTGAACAAACTGATAGGTATAATACTTTAGTATAACATATTGTCATTTGCCATCATAATGTGTCGACTTTTACAGTACACTTTACAATACACTACACAAATGACATTATACGCGATTCCCATAGGAATCATCACAACTTGGGAGTATTTTCGAGTGTTAAAACTGAACGGTTACCTTGAAATACACTTAGTAACTCTTTAACTGGAGTGCTGTTGGGGAATACCCTCAGTGTATCCTACATATTCAGCTAATGAGTAAGGTTTACTTTCTGGAGGCAACCATGCCGACAATCCAGAGGTCCGCCTGCCTATTGGTTGAAAACTCTACACGCACGAGTGTAAATAATTTATTTCATTGCATATTATTATGTACCTACATTATAATTCTTTAGTAAATAATTGAAATATGCATTGTAAATTAGCAGCGCTTAGATGATAAAATGATATAAACCATGATTTTTTTTTAAATATTAGCATTTACATTGGATCAGGAGAATACTTCGTCAGGGTACTCCCTGATAGTTTTTTTTTTTAGTTCTAAGAGTGCATTGTGCTCTTGCGTGAAATACTTTGACGAGGCTACTCTTCGTCAGTGTTTTTGCTGGAGCATAGTGCCGTTGTTTGCTTAGGTATAACGCTTACGCTTACCTAGTCTGAGTGATTATACAGTGATATACTCTTCAGCAGTCTTTGGCTGGGATGCAGTGTTATTACGTAGATTGACGAGTAAAATACTTGCAATAGCTTTTATAGTATTGAGGTAATTTCTTTGTTAAACAAGCGCTGCTGGCTTATAAAGCTACTTGACTTGGAGGCTGTTGCCACTTGACTTGCAGGCTATGTGCGCTTCGTGCTACTAAGAGGTTATGTGTGCGTCGTGTGCTGCTAAGAGGTTATGTGTGCCTCGTATGCTACTAAGAGGTTATGTGTGCCTCATATGCTACTAAGAGGTTATGTGTGCCTCGTTTGCTACAAAGAGGTTATGTGTGCCCCGTTTGCTACTAAGTGGTTATGTGTGCCTCATTTGCTACTAAGAGGTTATGTGTGCCTCGTTTGCTACTAAGAGAGAGGTTATGTGTGCCTCGTTTGCTACTAAGAGAGGTTATGTGTGCCTCGTTTGCTACTAAGAGGTTATGTGTGCCTCGTGCTACTAAGAGGTTACGTGTGCCTCGTGCTACTAAGAGGTTATGTGTGCCTCGTTTGATACTAAGAGAGAGGTTATGTGTGCCTCGTTTGCTACTAAGAGGTTATGTGTGTCTCGTTTGTTACTAAGAGGTTATGTGTGCCTCGTTTGCTACTAAGAGGTTATGTGTGCCTCGTGCTACTAAGAGGTTACGTGTGCCTCGTGCTACTAAGAGGTTATGTGTGCCTCGTGCTAATAGGCATGAAAGTGGATATAGTGACAAGAATAGAAAAGGGTATGTTAAGCTGGTTTGGACATGTAGAAAGAATGGACAAGGAAGGACTAAGAAAGTTTATAAGGCTAGTGTGAATAAAACAGTCGCAAGAGGAAAACCTAGGTGAACGTTTCTCGATCAGATCGGAGGCGTTCTGGACAAAGGCCAGGTTAAGAGCTCCTTGAACCGACGGGTGTGTATGAGGAATGTGATGAAAGTGAATGAAGCCAGAAAAGTGTGTCAGGATCGTAGCAAATGAAATTCCGTAGTCTCTGCCTACCCCTCTAGGAAAACAGGCGTGAATCTATGTATCTATGTGCTAATAGGAGAGGTTGTGTGCCTCATGCTAATAGGAGAGGTTATGTGTGCCTCATGCTTTAGACAAGTATGCTTTGATTAATAAGCCTTTTTATATTTGTGTGCCTTTTGCTTTTTAGCAGAGGTTATGTGTGCCTCATGATTTAGCTAAATGTGCTTAAATTAAAATGAGGTTAGGTTCGCCTCATACATATTTCATGTATGTGTGTCGACTAGCAAAGATTAGTTGTCTCGTTAGTGAGCCAAGTACATTCAAGTTATATAGTGTACAACATTGCAATGATCAGTGTCATGCCTCGTTGGCGTAGTGGTTAGTGTAACCGACTGCCACGCGTGAGGTCGCGGGTTCGATTCCCGCACAAGTCAAACATTTGTGTGCATGAACATGGATGTTTGTCTTGGTCTGGGTGTTTCTATGTATAATATGTATGTATTTACAAAAAAAAAAAGTATATATGTATGTTTATCCATTGTCTAGTACCCATAGTACAAGCTCTGCTTAGTTTGGGCTAGATGGTGTTGTGTGTATGTGGTAGAATATTATTATTATTATTATATTATTATATGTACGTGGCATAGATAATTTTTTGAAGTTGAAATATTAGAGGATAACCATACTTTATGTAATAGGCCGCGCTACTGTGGTCCATTACTGACTTTTACAATGTTTAGTCATCTAGGCATGATAATATCGATTCAGTCCTAATGATATTATATTTTTATTTTAAGACCATGAAATCGGATGACGCGATGACTCCAGGTCCTGATGGTGACATTTGTCTATAAATATTGTCGCGGACAATTACTATTATTTTGTGCACATTAGATATACCTATTTTAAAGTTTTTTTTTAATTTTAACTGAAACATAATACTAGATAATGATATATAATATAACTATCATAGAAAAGATTTTGGACAAATATGCCTGTTGACAATAAACAAATACGATTTAAAGAAATTATATTACAATGGGATATATAATAATTTGCCGATTCTTAAAGATCATACATTTTAATTCCATTATACGTTTTTAGATGCATATAGGTATGTTGTTTGTCTTTGAACATGTTTATGTTCTAAGATAGCATGGAAATATATACAAATTCGGTTTGTTTTTCTAATTTGGCATATATCATAAGAATTTTAAAGGCATATTAATTAACTTAATTAAAACATAAACCATTATCATTTTGAGTTATATTTCTGATTGTTTTTATAACTGTGCATTCCATTATTGTGTCGCAATAGGTGTCCGATGTGCAGTCATGTTATCTGACCCGTTACGCATATTATAGATGCGCGCGGTTTCACTCTTAATTTTATAGTACACATTATAATTATTATACGGTTAATAGTAGATTCAAATTGTAATCTTTCCAATGAAATATCTCCCTAAATTATAGTATGGTCAAAGAGACAAATATTTGGCAATTATTCTGACTTTTGTAGTAGTTCCTGCATTGCAGCCTATACGTTTTACTAATATTATTTATGTTAATTTTTATTTGAATTATAAATTTAATAATTCTATTATAATTTACTTATCATTATGAAGCCCTTTTATTTTGTATAAGAGCATTTATTAACTATAGCTGCATAATCAAGTCCACTTTTCTTACAAAGGTATCGTTTAAAACTTTGACACCGTTATTAGAAATGAATGCATGAGAACGTAATGCTATCGGAGGGAGGCATCAGGCATGACATCGGTAACTTATGTAAACAATAGAGGTAATGAAATTTTACACTAAATCATGTGATTGAATTTGTTTGAAGGAGTTCTTAGAATTTTGGCATAATTTTTGAATGATATTAATAAGTCAATGATTTAAAATAAGATTGTATATTGGTTTGTAGAGATGTGATAATAAGAGTGAGGTATGGGTATGAGTATATTATTATATTATGATTGATATGAATGCTAGGAAATGTGAAATACAGATAGAAATATTTGGTTGATACGTTTTTGACAGCTATTTGACCCAATGACGATGTTGCATTCGTAAAGATTTGGATTTGTTTAAATAATGTACATGTATGTTTTGATTATGTATGAGGTTTCATTGTGAGGTTAGAAGTGAAATTATGTAGGTACATACAAGTGATCATAAAAGAGTTCTGTTCCTTCAATTTGATCATGGTGCAAACGAAATTTCTGTGAAAATTGTTAGAGGTCAAAGTAGCCTTAAATAAAGACCCATGATTTGGTGAAATGATTTAGTGAAATGATTTGGTGAAATGATTTTATGATGGCTTGATGAAATGGTTTGATGGAACGGTTTGATGGAACGGTTTGATGGAACGGTTTGATGGAACGGTTTGATGGAACGGTTTGATGGAACGGTTTGATGGAACGGTTTGATGGAACGGTTTGATGGAACGGTTTGATGGAACGGTTTGATGGAACGGTTTGATGGAACGGTTTGGTGGAACGGTTTGATGGAACGGTTTGGTGGAACGGTTTGGAGTAACGGTTTGATGTAACGGTTTGATGTAACGGTTTGATGGAACGGTTTGATGGAACGGTTTGATGAAGTGGTTTGATGAAGTGGTTTGATGGAACGGTTTGATGGAGCGGTTTGATGGAACGGTTTGATGAAGCGCTTTAATGGAACGGTTTGATGAAACGGTTTGGTGAGGCAGTTTGGTGAAATGGTTTGATAGAACGGTTTGATGAAATGATTTATTGAAATGATTTGTTGAAATGATTTGTTGAAATAATTTGATGGAATGGTTTGATGAAATGGTCTGCTGAAATGATTTGGTGATGGAATGATTTGGTGGAATGGTTTGATGATATGATTTGATGAAATAAATTTGGTGAAATGATTTGGTGAAAAGATTCGAATGGTTTGATGACATTGAGATGGTTTGATGACATTGAGATGGTTTGATGTCATTGAGATGGTTTGATGACGTTGAATTGGTTTGATGACGTTGAAGTGATTTGATGACGTTGAAGTGATTTGATGACGTTGAAGTGATTTGATGACGTTGAAGTGATTTGATGACGTTGAAGTGATTTGATGACGTTGAAGTGATTTGATGACGTTGAAGTGATTTGATGACGTTAAAGTGATTTGATGACGTTGAAGTGATTTGATGACGTTGAAGTGATTTGATGACATTGAAATGATTTGATTGAAGTGATGTGATGACATTGAAGTAGAAGTTTATTCGTATGCATATGAGACATAATTACAGAGGATATTACAAAGGTTAAGATACATCATACCTCGCCTTTAGTAGGCGTACGCAGCGATAGCTCAGTTGGGAGACCAACAGACTGCAATGCAGAGGGTCTCTGGTTCGAACCCACGTCGCGCACCTCTGACTTTCGGAAGTTATATGACTTTTCGAAATTATGTGCGTATTGATTGACAATTATCGCCTGCTCCGTGCCTCGGAGAGCACGTTAAGCCGTCGGTCCCGGCTGCCATGAACATCTATGGCAGTCGTTATTGGGAGAGTGTCGACACAAACGATCCCACTGGGTCGAAGTGTCGCCGGTCTGCACTGACTGGCCCCCACATAAGATAAGATAAGATAGTAGGCGTACAGTCTTTATTTGAACAAAAGAGTGGCCATGAGTTTCTTGCCCGTTCTTCTCATGAGCCCTACACCCTTGCCTTGCTGAACGTGGCCGTAAATGTAAATTCACAAAAAAATTTGTGTAACTTTGACATTCATAAGTGTTGCCCTGAACTTGAATAAATTTATTTTTGATTTCATTTACGAATGTTATTAGATAGTACAAATAAAATAACAATAATTAATAGACATAATATTCATTATAAATAGGAACAATATTTATAAATATGCGAAGGAAATAAATAATATCGTAACTGTATAAAAAATAAAATAGTATAAACAATGTCAATTTCCAGTTTAATAATTACATAAGTCAAGATAAATTAAATATAAATACATTGTAAAATTTTATACAGTACTTAATATTATATTGCTAATAGACATTTCGTTTTAAAGGATGTGTGAAATTACAATATTCATTTAATGTATAAAAGCAATTCTTCAATGATAATTTTTTTAATTTTGTTTAAAATTCGATGATCGGGATGTTTCTCTGTTATGCATAGGGAAGTAGATATATACTTTTTATTCTTGCTAACACCATATCTTGATCGTGTGATAATGAAAACTGAGTGATTTTAGTTGAAGTTGTGCTCTAGGAGTAGCATGGTATCGGATGGCCGAATGTCATGATTTCTTATTTTTGTTAATATTTCTCTTCGGGAGTTTTTATTTATTCAATTGGCAACACAGCCAACTATCATTTTTAAATAGTGGGGTTATTGTGGAGGGGGAAAATAACTCGTTCTCTCGGCGAAAGATCGCTCAGCAGGAAGGAACTAGCATTCAACTGAGTATAATTGCTGTGAGTTTGGTAAAATAGTCACATAATATTTTAAGCGATTGAGTTTCATTATACTACTAAACTTCACTAAAACAAAAAAAAAATTGTAATAAAGTGTCAAATAAACAACGCGATAAAATCCGTATATAGTAGTTTAATTTCAATAAATTCAAATTTATGCTTTAGAATAGTATGCTTAACAATTATTATGCTTATAGTAATTACGCTTAAAAAAAATTTGGGGCAGTCTTTACTCTTTGGGGACTGTCGATAGAAATGAAAACTTTAATCCTTCTTTATAAACAAAAAAAAAACTCGGTCGGATGCTAGTTCCTGATACTCTCTTGGGCGTTATTAAGGGGGTCAAAATTTCGTTACTTTTTGCGTAGGACGCACTATTTCTGAGTTATTGTTAATATTCTAAAAAAAATAATAATAAAGCGTGGAAGCGGGACAATGACGCGAGTTCCATGATTTTTGTTCACCCAAGAAGTGCTCAACGCGCCTAAAGAAGTTTACACTTCAAAAATTGTGCCTAAACAGTTATGCCAAATTGAGTAGAAGTATGCCATATTAAATTACGACATATAATTTTATGCGAATAAATAGGGAAACCTAAATAATGTTATGCGTAAATATAATTAGGTCAAACAAAAATATGCCATGTTATATTGTCTTAGATCCTATCACCCCCTTACCTCCTTCCCGCTCCTCCTTCCCACTTCCTTTCCTAAAGGGTCGGCCACGCGCTAGTGATGCCTCTAGTGTTGCAGGCGTCCATAGGCTATGGTGACCACTTACCATCAGGTGGACCTTATGTTTGTTTGCCACCTTAGTTGTATAAAACAAAAATGCAAATGGATACGGAACCGTTACAATCGCGTTAAGTTAACGCATAGTTATGGGTTACATTTCGTGAATAAACTCTTACAAATAACTAACAATTATTGTATATAAGAAACTCGGTCAATTACATAGGTATGTAGTGAAATCCTTGGCCCATTGAAGTCAGTAACTATTTACTGTAGCGAAGGTCGCGGGGAGAATACATACATACATTTATTTTACTTTACTGACCAACAATATCGGGTTATTTATACCAATGGTCTTTAGTTGAAGTGCAGTAGGATTACTGGGCGTGGTGTCCTGGTTTTGTTTCCGCGTCGGACATAGGAAGGTCAAGGTCGGACTTAACGAGTGTCACAGAAAAGTAATACGGGTCGAGCACATTTATATGTATAGTAGTTATTGTCTGCTACTGCGTTTTTATAGACTTCAGTAGTGATTTTTATTATATTTCGAGGGAATTTTGGAAAATCCTGAAATCTATACTAATATTATAAGCTGAAGAGTTTGTTTGTTTGAATGAGCTAATCTCAGGAACCACTGGTCGAATTGAAAAATTATTTTAGTGTTGGATAGCTCATTTATCGAGGAAGGCTATTGGCTATATAACATCACGCTACGACCCACGGGGGCGGCGCAGTAATCATGAACGCGGGTGAAACGGCGGGCACATAAAGTACGTAATATAATTTTTGAGTGAACGGATGGCGTAATAATTTAAGTGGTTGCCTCATTTCTGACCCTGCAGCAAGTGTTGTAGGTTCGATCCCTACACGGGACAAAAATTTAGTGTTATCCAGAAATAGTTGTCTCGAGTACTTTGAATTCGATTTCAGAACAAATCAAATAATTTTTACATTATTACCTACTAATATGTCTACATTGAAGTCTCCAGCAATATCTATAATATAATATAAAAAGCTTTCAAAAGCCCTCTTCCTTCTCCAAGTTCCGTTCTATCATAATAATACCAAAAGACTTATGTTTAACTTATCACCAGATATAGTAAAATATAACAGTCAAAAATTGTAATTGATCACCAAATTGCACAGCAAAATATATTTAAAGAGATCAAAATAAGTCGACGGAGCCCCGCTTCGCGTGGCTCCCATTTTTGGGTGGGTTTAAGAAGGGACCTAACATAACCTAACCCTTCCAAGACGGAGTGCAGTGATTTTTAGTAAGCATATTTTGTTGTGCAATTACTATTTTTGGTGGTCATTATATTTAATCCCATACCAAAATTTATCAAAATTACTTTAGCGGTCTAGTCATAAAAACTTAACAATCAGACAAAAGAATGGCATAAGGGTTTTAACTATGCATCGCATTTGTGTAATACGTGCTACGTAATAGCTGCGTGACTCATACAATCTTAGTAATGCTACTTAGACCGGTTTGAACATGATAGGTTTTACCGATTCCTGGTACACACGTCAGACGAAATATATTTTCTCATTGCAAACACTATTAATTTTATTGGTTTATATTCATATATGGCACATATTAATGATCTAATAAAACCAATACGGTATTGTCGTAATACTTTATTATTGTTATTTGTCTTAGGTATGTGTTTTGTAGTTATTGTTTGATTCCGGTACATTTTTATGGAATATATTTATGGTACCTACACATTTATGGAAAACTTGTTATTGTAGTTTTTAATATCTGGTACGAAGACATTTATTTAGTCTGCATGGATGGCTTAGTGGTGTACGTAGCCATCATGCTACTGCTGTTACGTTGAGTGATATGAGTTCGATGTCCACATGGTTTAAAAAGTTGTCTGCTCGACAAACAGTAGTCCGAGTGTCCGAGTGCTCGAATCTAGGTGTTGTTTGTATCTGTACATACAATGTTTATAAAGACACTAGCTGACCCGTGCAACTTCGCCTGTTTCACTTAAGAGAAATTTCCCGATTTTTGTAACATTTTTCATTAATCCTCCGCTCCTATTGGTCGCAGCATGATGTTGTATAGCCTATAGCTTTCCTCGATAAATAGGCTATCCAACACTAAAAGAATTATTCAATTCGAACCAGTAGTTCCTGAGACTAGCGCGTTCAACCTAACAAACAAACAAACTCTTCAGCTTTATAATATTATAGAACAGATTAGCGATAAATCCTAGTTTTTTACACGACAAAAGTGAGAAGCAAGCGTACAGTTTGCCTAATAGTTAGTGATTAGTAGACTATTTATGTCTTGGAATAGCAGGTGCAACTTGTGCGTTGTCGGCTTTAAGGAGAAGGAATTATAATAATATTAGCCCTGTATTAAACAGTCCCACTGCTGGGTACGGGCCTCTTCTCATTGTGAGAAGGGTTAGTATATAGTCCACCAAACTGACCCAGTGTCGGTTCGCAGACTTCACATATTATCTGCAAAAACATTATGGAGAACTCTCAGACGTGCAGGTTTCCTTATGACGTTTTCCTTCATCGTTAAAGCGAGCGATAATTTACTATTTAATACGCACATAACTTCGACAAGTCAGAAATGCACGCTTTAGTATCGATTCGAGGTCTCTACGCCACAGTCCAACAGTTTCCCACTAGGATATCGAAGGAATTGTAGGTACCTATGTCAGTCTATCTTGTCTCCTCCAGTTCACAGCACATATTAACTCAATGTAATAAGCAAGGTAGCTCTACTTTCATTCATACAAACCACAGTGGATTAAACGTATAAATCAAAGCACAAACATGGCGCTATCTTATCTTATCTTATGTGGGAGCCAGTCAGTGCAGACCGGCGACACTTCGACCCACTGGGATCTTTTGTGTCGACACTCCCAATAACGACTGCCATAGATGTTCATGGCAGCCAGGACCGACGGCTTAACGTGCTCTCCGAGGCACGGAGCAGGCGATAATTGTTAATAAATACGCACATAATTTCGAAAAGTCATATAACTTCCGAAAGTCAGAGGTGCGTGACGTGGGTTCGAACCCGAGACCCTCTGCATTGCAGTCTGTTGGTCTCCCCACTGAGCTATCGCTGCTCCAGCACATATTAACGCAATGTAATAAGTAACGTAGCTCTACCTTCATTCATACAAACCACAGTGGGTTAAACGTATAAATCAAAGCGCAAACATGGCGCTAACTAATATATCATATTAATACAAACAAGAAATAACACATGGGTATTACCTTGACATTTTACGTAACTAGTTTCGCGAGCAGCTGTTACGCGCGTAACCACACGTCACTGCGTCGCGTGATTATAACCACACATACACACATATGTATTCTATTATATAGGTACTAGATTTTAAACGCGGCTTTGCTCGTATTATTGATTAGGTTGTCAATCATTTTCTTGTCAAGTGTGGTCATACTTTAAAAGGTTTGTTCCGCATTCGTCCCTCATGTTTAGTCCTAAGCGTTGAAATACGCATTCGTCCCAAAAAAATCCTTATATGCCCCTAAATTTAAATAAATATTAATATCTTAATGTAATTCCTCTTTTGTCCCAGATTAAGTTCCGTTTTTGTCCCTGTTTTTTTTTTGTGTGGATATTTTGTTGATATTCAGTCGAAAAATATTTTAAAATAACTCGTTGATCTCTCAGTAAAACTTTGGGCTTATGATTGTATGACATAACGAGCCTGACAAAGAAATATTTGAAATAATTTTAAACCATGTTTTGTTAACCATATGTACAAAAATGTAGGGAGAAATAGGAAGAATTTAAAAAGAAGGGCAAATGTGGAACATTTCGGAATGTGGGACGTAATGTAGGGGCAAATGCGGAACAAAACCTTTAAAATCGTATAGTTGACCCTATGGCTAATGTAAAATACACAAAATATGTATATATAGAGCTAGGTTTTGACCGCGGCTACGCTCGCATTGTTGAAGATTTTGTCAATAAATTTCTGTCCCTTGGGAACAGGGATATTTCTGGATAAAGGGTACCCTATGTTCTTTTCTGTAAACCTGTATGCGAAATTGCATGATGATCGGTCGAGTAACGGCGTGGTAGCGTAACAAACAAACAAACTCACATTCGCATTTATAATACTAGATGATCCCGCGGTTTCACCCGCGTTTATTGCTACTGCGCCACCAATAGGAGCGAAGCATCAATGAAAAATGTTGCAAGGCCGGGGAAAATTCTCGTATGTGAAGCAGACGAAGTTGCGCGGGTCAGTTAGTTAACTATACCAGCGGTCGCCTAGTGCTCGAAATTCGACTAAAGTTTGCCTGTAAGATATTGCTGATATGTGTCATTATATATTGATATATGTAACCATAGTTACGCGCTTCGACTGCGTGTATCAAATGCATGGTTGTGTGCGTGTAGTGCTTTTTCATTAATTTAATGTATTTATTATACATATTTTATATAAATATTAGCATTCGTCCGTCACTTCTTCTCTGTATAAACTATAAGTGTGCGAAATTTCATACTCCTCCGTCCGCCCAATTTTCGTAAAAAGGGATCCAAAGTTTTCGCTTCACGTATATAATAATATATAGATAATACGCACATAACTTCGAAAAGTCAGTTGCGTGCCGTGAGATCGAACTTGAGACCTCTGCATGGCAGTTCAACGTTTTCATACACATGCTTGTTTATCCCTGATGATCCCTGAGGTAGTTAGATGTGTTTACACCCTCATTTTATCAGCTACATTTAAGTACCATGTGATATGATATGATATGTCGGCCTTGATGGCGTAGTGGTTAGTGTAACCGACTGCCATGCCTGAGGTCGCGGGTTCGATTCCCGCACAAGTCAAACATTTGTGTGCATGAACATGGATGCTTGTCTTGGTCTGGGTGTTTCTATGTATAAATATGTATGTATTTACAAAAAAAAAAGGATATAAGTATGTTTATCCATTGTCTAGTACTCATAGTACAAGCTCTGCTTAGTTTGGGCTAGATGTCGTTGTGTGTACCTACTTATGTAAAAAAATAAAAAAATTGTGCTTTGGTTTTCCCAAGACAGTGTAGTTTATTGAGAAAAGAAAAGGTTTTTACAAGGTCAACAACGCACGAGTATTTTCCTTAATGTTGTATGCTTATATTGGCTACGGTATCCGTTTATCATCTATCAACATGCTTGTAAACATGAATACATATTAAGAATTTTATAAAGTTTACGATAGAGAGATGCGGCATGAAAGTGGATATAGTTACAAGAATAGAAAAGGGTATGTTAAGCTGGTTTGGACATGTAGAAAGAATGGACGAGGAAAGACTGATTAAGAAAGTTTATAAGGCTAGTGTGAATGGAACAGTCGCAAGAGGAAAACCTAGGCGAACGTTTCTCGTTCAGATCGGAGGCGTTCTGGACAAAGGCCAGGTTAAGAGCACCTTAAACCGACGAGCGTGTATGAGAAATGTGATGAAAGTGAATGAAGCCAGAGAAGTGTGTCAGAATCGTAGCAAATGGATATCCGTAGTCTCTGCCTACCCCTCTGGGAAACAGGCGTGAATCTATGTATGTATGTATGTATGTATAAAGTTTACGTTCTAGGAACCCAATAACTGGCCAATAATCAGACTGCCTCGGGCAACACGGTGTCTGGAAACGTATCCGTTAACATGATTGCCTTATAATGTGGTACCTAAAACCAGACCTAGCGAATATGAGTGCAATATTCGAAATTCGAAGATATAAGCATGAGACACAATAACAAATTGCCCAACTCGAGAATCAAATTCAAAACCTCACGATTAGCCGTAAGCGTGATTGCAATCTCGTGCCACGAGCCTGATGTGATAGTTTGTCAGTTGCAGCAGTACGTATTGGAGCGGAATTTTCCCTTATAAAGAGGACAATACATTCCGTTCACAATAAGAATACTTTCAATAATCTTTATCTATCTCCACAAAAAGTTGGAGAGCAAGTCTGGGTTCCATAAGTTAAAGACGTTTTTCTAGCTCTCGGTTGTTACTGAGACTTTTTTGCCAGAAAACCCAATAGCTTTTTATAGGCCTAATCTTAATATTTTACTCCGACTCGTCATGATACGCAGTCGAATGCACTAGCCACAAGACCGAAGAGGAAGTCCCATGTAATTTTATCGGTTCCATTCTCAATATCGCAGGACCTAAAAACGAAGTTCCTAAAATATAGCAGTACCACATATCTCCCTACCCCTACGGGAATAAAATAGCCGTAGTAGGTATGTGTGTCTATCTAGCTCAGTCATACGTGAAGGTAATCACATACTTGTATCATGTTCCAATGTTCACTCGAGTAACGGCTAACCACGTCAGGTGAAATGACAGGTTGTCACCTGACCGCGACAAGTAGGGAAGGGCGAGACTCGATGTTAATTGAATGTCGATATAATAATAAATGTACGTACTACGTAAAGCTATGTACAACATTCAATACATATTTATCAGTTCACTAGTTTAGTCCAATCTGTACCAACAAAAGTTGAAGATTTTTACTAGCTTTGGAAAAACATCTCCTGCACTAGGGTTATGCACATGTCGAGGAAAATTCGCAAGCATAATTGACATTACATACAATGAACACATAAAACAAATACCTTTCACACTGATTTTTTCGAACAATTATGGACATGCCAAAAATATCTTCGAGGTTTATTTAATAAAAGAAATTATTATTTTTTCTAAAGAAATATCTAATATTTACAGTTCATTTATGAATGTGTAAAATGTATTCTATAAGAAAAATGTATAAGGCATTTTTATATGATTGCGGAGATTTAACTTAACCTTATTTTCATCTTGGTATCTTACAACTGTAAAATATTACATATCAAAGTAATGCTTCTTAATGTTAGTTATTTGGGTGTATGTCTACCGCACCGGGACACACAATTGAGGCACTGTACATAAATGACGGTTGACGTCGATAACATTTGATCGACAAGCTTTTCCCACCCCTACTAATCAGTGCAGTCACCTTGCTCTTTAAGAAAGTAGTCGCCCATACGGTGCCCACTCATACCGTGTCTCCAATTACTTGTATATTAAGGGCAAACACCTATTTATGGGCATAATGCCAAAAGGTTGTCACCAGAAAAAAAATCTTTTTGTATCAGTGACGTAAAAGCTGCTGATATTTGCTAATGAAGGTCAGTGTGTGATAGTGGTGCAGTAGTTTGTGATGGAATTCGTTTTGACAATAATCTCAATGTGGAGGATAATGTCACTAGGCAATCTATATGACGTGTTTTTTTATTAACATTTATTATATTACTAGCTTTTGCCTGCGGCTTCGCTCGCGTTCATTTAAAATTTGACAATCAATTCGGGTTGTACTCTACTTGTAATAATATAATTCAATCATGATTTGAAAGACACGTGGCGCCATCTATTATCATAAGAACGTTATTATTGTTTTCCTCGGAAACAGTATTTCTTTTCGGGATGAAGGGTAGCCTATGTCCGTTTCTGTATACTTGACAACGTATATGCAAAATTTCAGGATGATCGGTTCAGTGGTTTAGGCGTGAAAAGGTAACAAACAAACAAACTCATTTTCGCTTTTATAATATTAGTTAGGATTTTCCACGCCTGTATATACCGGGTAGGGCTAACAAAAATAGTTGTTAGAATTTTCTACCAAGAAATACTCAATGGCAGCAGTTAGGGAATTGGCGGTGTTATACATACTACCGTACTTCGAAAAGCACATAAAGCTGTTAGTCCTGCTCCTGATCTTCTCCAGTCGTGTTGATCCCTTCACATCGATTCATGAGAGTTAAGGAACAAAGAGTGCACTTGTGTTTGCGAACACACTCGTGCACTATAATATCTCCTGCGCAGATGGCCAGTCTCCGTTAAAAGTGGCCGTCATGATCGAAAATCGGTTTGGACATTATTATTATATCCCCGAAGGGGCTGGTAGAAGTGTATGACATCCATATTTCGTCATTTATGATTTGATTTGAACGTAATAGGGTGCAAACTTATTGCCACAATATTACATATTATCCATATTCCATATTGTTACAGAGAATATTCCTAACAAAATAAAAATCCTAATAGAACTTCTCACGTCTCGGGAATCGAACAAGAGATCTTACAATCGATCGCATATACATGAGCACAGATGCCATTATGCCACTAGATCAACGAGAGAGTAAAAGTCTTTATATGTATCAGTTACAGTTCTTGCAACTCACGAAAGCGAGCGGGCTTTACGTGTACATGCACAGTGCGGTAGTGTGCGTGTTTGACAGAGCGGTCAGTTACGCACGACACTTACACACACACACATAAATAGCCCGCTCGCCATCGTGAGTTGTAAGAACTATACATGATTATAATTATCACTTTAAATCAAATGAATAATTATTTACACTGTCTTAGATTTCACGTAATACGGCTAGCATATTATGATGGCCAGAGTACCGGATGTGTTACCAGCCTACGTGCAGGCATTGAGAATTTTCTTAGTAAAAACTTTAGCTCAAATGAATTTTTTTTTTTATACAACTAAGGTAGCAAACAAGCTTACGGCCCACCTGATGATAAGTGGTCACCGTAGCCTATGGAAGCCTGCAACACCAGAGGCATCACTTGCGCGTTGCCGACGTGGGAAGGAGAAGGAGCGGGACGGTGGAAAAAGGGTGATTGGGTGATTAACTGCTTCGGTGGTTAACTAATTAAGTTCGATTGCCGATTAGGACAATGTGTCATTGACTTTTCAGTTAGAAAATTCGCAGCAATTACACAGATTCAAATGCAAATGTGCCTCGTTGACGGCTCTAGGTTCGAGCCCTGTTAAGTGAGAACCAAAAATATAGCTTATGAACCATTGGAGTAATACACTTTTGCCTTCAGCATCAAAATATATAAACACATACGTGAGACTAAGTTATATAACATGGTAAGGACAACACCATGACTTATTCTAAGGCTATTTTAAAGGTCATGTGTTGTTAATAATCTAACAGTAAACTATGACCATCATTTACATACAAAACGGTGCAATTACGAGTCCTTTCAAAAACTGTTACACAGAGCCTTCATATAGTTCCCATGCAATTACAGCTCGCGATTATCTTGAAACGAATCGATTTCAACAGAACGATAACCTTTGTGTATCGATTATTGATATGGCGAATCGCAACACTAGGGCGTTGCTATTTTTTAATAATTGTTATGAAATTTTGTTATAATTGTTGTAATGGCATGCAAGCTAAGGTAAGATTCTATATTAGACGCACGACTTTTTTAAACAGCTCTGGTGCTAAAATATCCGTTGAAGTACACAAGAAAGGTATTATGGTTAAAATACATACATAGATTTTAGGTTTGTGTTCCTATGCAGGTCAAGAACCAGCCTAGGGAAGTATCCAATAACGTATAACCAGCGCACAATATAATACGCTTACATGCCTATTTTATGGTAATCAAACACAAGTATACGCGTCTATTGCAGTATGTTTGCACTAACAAATTTAAGTCAGTAGCAACATGACTTCCGAATCTTTCGATCATGGATTCGAGCAGATTCGAGTATGCGTTTGTACAAGATAGACTTGTGTCACCAGAGCACGCACTATTACACATACCTACGCCCAATTTTTCTTAAAGTCCTTATAAAAATATTTATTTTGTTTTCTTATACACCACCCCTGTCGTGGGGTCTTCACAACACACCAAGATAACACCTACAATTTGTGGAGCACACAATTTTTAGTCCCGAGTATGGATTGAAGTTACACCACTCGGTACATTGGCCGTATCGAGGCGACCACTTAAGTTATTACGCTATACATGCAATCAAATAGCTAATGCCAAATCAAATGCTAGACACATCATAAGCATATATACGGGTCCCACAGTTTTTGTCCCGACTGAAATCGAAGGCACAACACATACATACCTCACTGACAGTATCATGGCGTCTACATAAACCAGTGGTGCAGTTGCCACCACCGTTATTGTTTTCATATACAGATATGCAGATAAGCTCATCAGGTTACATGACCTCTGACAGACTTGTGAAAAATGTAACAACATAATTATATCTAATATTAAACAGCTTCGCAACTACGCGAACTAAACAATGGCGTCCCACGACAGTTTCAAATGTTTCTCATATGTATTACACGATGAGAATTTAAACAATTCATGTATGTAAACTTTGGTCTATTTATTTTGGTCTGTAACGGGGTCATTAACAGTTAAAAAATTGTAGTTTTAAATGGACATATAAAATAATTATATCTTCATATTTCTTTTCAAAGATAACTAGGAATAAATCGTGTGTCGCGGATGCTTTATACAAACAACAGAAGGAATACCCACACTTGCAACAAAATATTTTTGCATCACACAATTTTTTGTCTCGTGTGGGTATCGAAACCGTAACACTCGCCGGAGTTGCAGTGGCGAGGCGACCACTATGCCATCCGTGCAATCAAATACAACATTTAAATGACGATAAATGAAACCTATCACGAGCCTAACAGAAGCCTTCTAACTTAGCTGGAAGGGGTTATCAAGAATACTAGTAATTTAGACCACAAATCGTTTGTCAACTTGAGTTTTAAAATGTAAAGACTCATCACCTACCCTGGGATAGGCAGATGTTTATTACATCCACATTTCACCAGCTACAGTCTATTAAGTTTTCATTGAGTAAATTCTCAATGCCTGCACGTAGGCTGGTAACACATCCGGTACTCTGGCCATCATGTTATGCTAGCGGTATTACGTGAAAACTAAGACTGTCAGTTTGAATCAGCATCTTCCAAAAGTCATTACTTGGATTTTGATGCGGTTTTCACCGGTTAGCTTGCAGCTAACCTTAAAATCTATGCCACGTTTCATCTAATGCCATTATAGATCAAGAGATATGATAAGTTGTTTAATTAATTAAGTTACAACATCCGTGTACTGAAAACGGTCGAGCGTTTAGATATAATTTGTTTGCAATATACCCACTTCGTAGCATTTAGTTATATTAATTTTTATGTTACGTTCTTTTGTTGTTTACTTTTAATTTATTAGTAATGATTTATGTTTCTGTACATTATTTTAAGCTTATGTTGTGAAAAATTGTTTTTTAGTAAGTGAATCTTTGTGAATACTGATGAGAAATAAAAAAAATCTTAAACCGTATTAACGTTTATGAAAGCTCGGGCGATATGTTATCCTAACTAATATTATAAATGCGAATGTGGGTTTGTTTGTTATGCTCTCACGCCTTAACTACATTATTCACAATGTAGTTAATGGGCGGCGTTAGAGAAAAGGACATAGGGTTTCATCCAAAAAAAGAAGAATAGAGAATAGCGGAGCCGCTGGCCATCTAGACCTACATATAATATGTATATCTTTATATATATAATTCTTCTGTACGTGTGTTGACAGTGAACTCCTCATAAACGGCTGGACCGATTTGAATGAAACTTTTTGTGTGTGTTCAAGTGGATTCGAGGATCGTTTAGATATGCTTTTCTTTTTTCTTCTCTTTTTATGTACCGGACAACGTTTGTCGGGATAGCTAGTATAATCAATAAGGGCAAATTGTTAGAGACCTACATGTAAACATTTTTAACCTCCTAAGACCCCCGTACGTTTTTCTGTACAAAATATTTCAGGTCAGTCAGTCCAGTCCCGACCAAAAACCTTTCCTTATAGTCATTGAGACCCAGTGTACAGTTTTCTGTACATCTTTTTTTTAAATGACTTTTGCTCGTTTTGAATTTTCGCGGGCGTCATATGACCTATCCTATTAGTGAATGTTATCTGTCGTTTCCAGCATAAAAATATTTTAGCGCCGGGTCTTAGGAGGTTAAGATTAAAGATCCATGCGACAAATCGCGGGCAAACGCTAGTCCTTGTAACTGTACGATTATCTATTACATTATCTCCATCGCCAAAAAAGCAAAGCGAGCCATTCGTTTCATTTCTAAATTGTTAAAAATTGTGCAGTGCCGAGTTTCTCAAGCACTACCATTTATAGAGATTGTAAGTACGTACTTAGGTACCCACTTATGTCTTAAATAAGATACTATCTCCTTCATCCTAAAATGGTACGGTTAGCTAATGATAAGTATGTGCGCAAAATGTTTATTTTTCTTTCGGAATCGTGTCTGGTGTAACAATCTTGGTTTAAGTTACATACATACATACATAGATCCACGCCAGTTTCCCAGAGGGGTAGGCAGAGACTACGGATTTCCATTTGCTACGATCCTGACACACTTCTCTGGCTTCATTCGCTTTCATTACATTCCTCATACACGCTCGTCGGTTCAAGGAGCTCTTAACCTGGCTTTTGACCAGAACGCCTCCGATCTGATCGAGAAACGTTCGCCTAGGTTTTCCTCTTGCGACTGTTCCATTCACACAAGCCTTATAAACTTTTAGTCAGTCTTTCCTCGTCCATTCTTTCTACATGTCCAAACCAGCTTAACATACCCTTTTCTATTCTTGTACCTATATCCACTTTCAAGCCGCATCTCTCTCTAATCACACTATTTCTTATTCTATCTTTCAGAGTCACACCACATATGCTTCTCAACGCTCTCATTTCTACAGCATTTATTTTGCTCTCATGCTTCTTTTGCCATAAGTTTCTTTTTTAAGTTACATTTTAAAGATAATTCTTGGACTTTTTATACGTTAGTTTGGTAGTAAGCATACTGCTGGCGGTTGAAAGATATCGTATAAAGAATGCTAGAAATTAGATTGTTAGACCCCATGCAGCTATTAAGACCTAAGTTTTGCCCGCGGCTTCGCTCGCGCAATTGTAGATTAGGTTAGGTTAGGTTAGTACGTTTTTCTGGATGAAAGGAACCCTATGTCCTTTTCTGTACCCCTGACAACTTGTATGCGAAATTTCATGATGATCGGTCGAGTAGATAGTAGTTGTCTATTTTAGAGAAAAGAAAATATAAGGCGTGAAAGGTAAACAAACAAACTCACATTCACATTTATAATATTAGTTAGGATTTCCTTACTGAAAAGCTTAATAAGACTTTGTTGCTGGCGAAATGTGAATGTGATATATCTATGCCTATGTCTGCGGACATTAACATGTTTTTTTTTTGAGATATGGCCAGTAATAGATTTTATTTAGTTTACAAATTACTAGCTTTTTGTTAACACCTCCAACTAAGCTAATATTATGTTATGAGTGGGTTCATGACGGTAATGCATTATATGGGATTCGAACCCACGATATCAATCGCAATTCCGATGCTTAATTCATTGGAGATCTATAAGCTATGCTGTCAAATTAATCATATGGTTCTTAGCTATATTTATACTAATATTACAAAGAGGAAATATTTAAAGGAGACCGACCACCTTGTATGGGACCCTGGCCTGGGCGTGAAAAATTTTATATTGTAATAAAAATATTAATTTTGAGTAGCCTAAACTAAGTAGATAACATTATTCTTTGAAGTTTAGTATCAAGTTCGTTAAATAATAAAATAAAACACATTGTTTAAAATAAATATTTATTTTCATGTGTTACCATCACCTTCATAAGTTATTAAAATATTTTCCAAAAACTGGGCTGGTGGAGTGACATTTTCATATCTTGCCCAGCTTAGGTACCATATTACAGACATTATGTGAGCACAGCAACCAACAGTTCGGCCGACTATGCAGTTGCAGTAATACTGCCTTATTGCTTTCAGGCTGTGTGTTTTATTTTGATATAATATATAAATAAAATAAGTCAATTTCATACGACTGGATGGTAACCAATATTTTTTATATATTAAAACAAAACTTTTAATAGTTTACTTTGTTTATAAAACGATTGTCCACGTGCAAGCCGAATATGGACGGTCTCCTTTATGTTTGTTTGCTTGTAATGATTTAACTCAAAAACTACTCAAACATTCTTTCATCATTAAAAGCTATATTATCACCTAGTAACATAGACTTTATTTTATTTTTAAAAAGTACTGTTACACCGAACCTACTTTTACGCGAGCGAAGCTGCGGGCAAAAGTTTGTTGTGAATAATATGTATTAAGATGTTTGATATTCTCTATCCATCACCGTTTTCCTCTATTCATCAACACTATTACAATCGGGCTAGTCAAGTTGCGAGTGGTGATCTCACAATGCCCTAAATCTTGTCACCATAGCAAGGATTTGAAAGACAGAGAGATGAAATATATACACAGCACTTAAAAGTAATTTAGTTCCATATTTTTTTAGGGTTTCCTATGTAGAGGGCGTCGACGGGACAGTATTACTAAACCTAAACCGTCCATCTGTCTTTCGTCTTTCCTACCTTAAATAGGCTCTACGATCTTAAGCCAGTAAATATAGCCGGCTGAAGTTTGCGTAAAACTTTTCTATATACAACTGTTATATGTAGATATTTATCTAGGAGTCTTCACAACTCTTAAGCCAATCATCTTTTCTACAGTTTCACAGTTTATAGTGGCGGCTGAATGTTGTAATAAAGACTGAGCTATATGACACAATAGCCAGGCACTCTACCCACCTTTAAGCGACGCAGTCAACTCTAACGATGTGCCAACCTTTATCTAACGTTAGATTTATTGCAATTACACGACATAATACAACAAGACTTTATAATAAAAAACAATCATATTTACAACTATAGTTGCTGGGCCTATATTAAGTAGCCGACTTGAAACTGAGTCGAGTGCTGTGGGTTCGATCCTCAAACGAAACAAAAATTGTGTGATCCACAAATGGTTGTTCAAAGCCTAGAAGTTCTTTTTAACCGACTTCAAAAAAGGAGGAGATTCTCAATTCGACTGTATTTTTTTTCCGTTTTTTTTTTATGTTTGTTACCTCAGAACTTTTAACAGACTTTTAAAAGACAATTTCCGTACAAATGTTTGTCCCGTGTGGTATTTGAACCCACAACAGTCGGCGCAGGGGACGAGGCAACCACTGAAACGACTACGCCATCTGTGCAAGCCCAGATGTTCTTTGTTTCCATTGGTCAAATGTTTGTTAAGTCCTCCGCGTTACAGAAATACATAATTACTTGGGCGTGATATATGTACGTATCTTTATTAAAAGTATCCTTAAAAAAATACAGATAGGTGTAATAAGACTAATAAGTGCGAAAGATTTTTGTTTTACCGAGATGACATATAAGGATACCAATGATTGATTGCAATAATAACCTTCACTTCATCAATAGCGCAGCGGTAGTGAATCCGACTGCTGTGCATGAGGTCTCGGTTTCAGCCCTCGTGTGAGACTACATGTAATGGTTTTCTTGTCAAGAAGATTTCAATAGTAGCACGGAGCGACCTACAAACCTTCAAGAAAAGAGCGTACTCCTTTTTAAAAGGCCGGCAACTCCTCTGGTGTTGCGGTTGTCCATGGGCGGCGGTAATCGCTTACCATCAGGTGATCCGTCTGCTAGTTTTACTCCTACCTAAAAAAAAAGTCCCGAAATGTACACAATAATAGGGTCACCCCTATTATGTGGGACCCAAAACTAGAATTGGTGTAATTAGGATATAAAACAGCTCTGCCTATCCCTTTTATGGATATACAGATACGAATCTATGTACGTAATGATATAATTTCATCAGACGATCAGTAAAATAATAGCGATGTGGAGCGCCAACGCAAATGAAGTTGTTAAAAATGTTGCGCATACGCAACCGACAGTTGCATCACTCGAACTTGCACTTGAGACGGGAGCAAAGAATGCAGGGCTGTGCTTAATATGATATATTTGTATAAATTAACTGTCTCGGTAGACTTATGATATAAATTTACATTGTCAAATACTCTGTATGTTCCTTTCACAAATTTTACCGGTGGAAGGAAATCTGTGTTTATTAAAGTTAACTGCCGTATTAGGAATAATTCCTGTGTCACAGGGAGTTCCCTGTGACGTTTGCGTCCGTTGTTTGAATGTTTGTAGAGTTCTACAAACATTCAAACAACGGACACAAGGGACACCCAGACTTGGAACAACCATTTGTGGATCACACAATTTTTTGTCCTGGGCGAGTTTCGACGCAGTGGCCGCGGCGAGGCAACCACTTAAACCACTACGGTAACTAATACTTCCCCTGAATTTGATACGAACTCGGAGTTAGGTACTATCGGCTCTAGCGACGGATGACCATTTCAGAAAAATTTTCACTTGCACATGTTGACCAGTTCAGTTTGTATCGCCTTAGAATCAGTAAACAAATGTAAAATGTAAAAAAACTCAAACAAAGAAAGGGGCGTGTCACGGGTACGGGTACCAAGTGTTGGCCTGCTATGCGATTTTAACCTTAGGAGTGGTCATCCGTCGCTGGAGTCGATAGTACATGAACGTAAGCCCTAATTTAAAAATCACAATTAGTTATCTGCAGCTGCGAAATCTCAATTTGTTTTTTGTACATACGCGGTATGTACAAAAAATGTATGTACAATGTAAGTTACCTAACACTTCCAACTACTCGACCAATCATCATAAGATATTGCACACACGTTGTCAGGGGTACAGAAAAAGACTTAGAGTACCTTCCATCCAGAAAGAAGCATTGTCAGTGTATTGGACTATCAGCGACGATATGTTTTTAGATTCACAACCATTATGGTATAAGATGGATTAGACAATAAATTATTTACTAACAATGAAACCGTGTCAGGCATTAAAAATATTGATTTGATAAGGTTTCACGTCATGTCCACGTGGCTTATCAATGCAACTACTGTGCAAGACGCCTTGGTTTCGATTGACGGTTTAGGCGGTTAAAGCCTTGAAGAGAATCGAAGAATTTCTTTACAGAACAAGTTAACAAACACTTTGTCTTATTGGGATTTTCTTTCTTTATTATTTTTTAGTTAATAAATTCTAAGTAGGTACACAGGATTTATACCTAATAAGGAAGGTGTTTTTTAAGAAAACTAATATTATAAATTACGCTGCGGTGTCAACCCTGCCGGGCCGGCTACCTCGCCACAGTGACGCAAGCGCTCGCTCGCATTGCTCACTTAATTTAAATCGCCTTTTATAACCACATTGTCTTTCGGAACGCGTCTCACTGCTGTTACATGAATGACTGGCGTGTGGCTTTTCGACATATTGGTGAACACGAATATGGAACTTATAAAGAAAATACTTTTGTAAGGCATCTCAACTTTTTTATTTTGTTTGTCGTCTAAGACTTTTATATGGTTACTAGTAATTAAATTATGCTCTTCAACAGTCATGCCATAGTTAAAATAACTTGTCTCGGTGGCATAGCAGTAGTGAAGCAACGCTTGCGCATCAATAAGGTCTAGGTTTTTAAAAGCCACTCGGGCCAATAAAAAGTTATTTTCTATTAAGAAATTTTCAATAGCAGCCCAGAGGTAGAAGCTGGCAGTATTGCACATCCTCGTGATCCGGCAACCATGTAAGGCCTTTGTCCTGAGCATGATCTCTCTGCGGTCGTGACGGATTGCCGTCTTATCAGACTATTAAAGGGAGGTAATAGAGAGTGCACTAGTGTTTTACACACTTTGGCACGATCATATTTCCTGCGCAGTCTAAGCGGTTGGCTAAGCCCCATTTAAATTGGCCGCCACAACCCAAATTCGGGCTGGAAGATATTGTTAAAATCTTTTCAACTCTTTTCTAAGATATATTATTATAGTAATAAGATGTCTTATAGATACCGCATTGTCCGTTATATTTGCGGTCAATCTAGCGTACAATTCTAGCGTTAGGCAATGTGTAAAACATACAGATTTTAACAGAGTTTGAAATTATCGGCAATAGGTTCGTCCTAAATTACGTATAACCTTCGATCAAATATACCATAGATGCACATTCTCATACAAAAACCGCGTCAATATGTGGCACTGACCAGTACTACTTACTTATAAGTGTCTGCATTTATTATGCAATCCAGGAAATAGACCGGAATAACCATTGAACGCCCACTGAGAAACATTTTGTAATAGTTTAGTTAAAACGCGTCAATGTAAAGCGTCCTAAGTGTGTTACTCGCGATACGCAAGCGTACCAAGTATATGGTACGGTCTCCACCGTAGTAGTGGTGTCGATTCGCTCTCTCTTACGGGCAGCGCACGCAAGATTGAGTGGGACAGGTGCATAATATAGCGCATACGACTGATTTATGCACAGTTTTGTTGGGGCCGTTTTTCGAGCGACGATCGTGCATCTATGGTATATTTGATCGATACGTATAACATAAAATATATATATGGCGACAGTTGAAAGTGTAATACATACAGTCCTATATATCCCTTTAGGAATATACAGGTAGTCTATACTTTATATATGTATTACGAAATCTGAAATCTATACTAATATTATAAAGCTGAAGAGTTTGTTTGTTTGTTTGAACGCGCTAATCTCAGGAACTACTGGTTCGACTTGAAAAATTATTTTAGTGTTGGATAGCCTTTTTATCGAGGAAGGTTATAGGCTATATAACATCACGCTACGACCCATGGGAGTGGCGCGGTAATCATTAACGCGGGTGAAACCGCGAGCATATCTAGTATTATAAATAAGTTAAACAAAGCCACCGGATCTTATATCAATCACGGCATACCCACTTCCTTATATATCCAATACTAAGAACTAGCCTTAATATTACCAACTCAAACTATCACCCACAAAACTACCAAAATCCCTCTTATTTGCAGTAGCAATATAACATCACGCTACGACCCACAGGGCGGCGCAGTAACGATAAACGCGGGTGAAATCGCGGGAACATGTAATAAACTATATGGTTGACAAAATGGCTGCCTCTTTCCATTACATGGTCTGACATTAGATCGACATTTTAGTTTTCATTGATCTTTAGAGATTTGATCTATTGTATGAGAGCCGATCAATCACTAAGTTGACAGGGACCAACAAACCAGTCGTCATACCGATCATATTTGTAGATAATTGACATGTCTTACACAAGGAATCATTATTAAAACGATATTTACGGGTAGCTCGGGTTTGTATTTTCTTTATGTCCGTTGTGCCAGTATCATCAATGTTTTGAAGCTCCATGCGATACAGAACACAATATATATTTTAAGATATAACAATATCAGCCCTTTATATAAATAGTCCATATGCTGCGCACGGGTTTCTTATCAGTGTAAGAAGTATTAGGGCATAGTCCACCACACTGACCCAGTGTGGGTTGACAGACTTCACAATATCTTCGAGAACATTAACGGCCTCGATGGCGTAGTGGTTAGTGTAACCGACTGCCACGCCTGAGGTCGCGGGTTCGATTCCCGCACAAGTCAAACATTTGTGTGCATGAACATGGATGTTTGTCTTGGTCTGGGTGTTTCTATGTATAATATATATGCATTTACAAAAAAAAAAGTATATATCTATGTTTATCCATTGTCTAGTACCCATAGTACAAGCTCTGCTTATTTTGGGCTAGATGGTGTTGTGTGTATATGATAGAATATTAGAATATTATATTAACTAGCTTTTGCCCGCGGCTTCGCTCGCGTTAATTTAGAATTTGACAATCAATTCGGGCTATACTCTGCTTGTAATAATATAATTCAATCATGATTCGAAAGACACATGGCGCCATCTATTATCATAAGAACGTTTTTGTTGTTTTCCTCGGGAACAGTAATTTTTATCGGGATGAAAGATAGCCTATGTCCGTTTCTGTACACCTGACAATGTATATGCAAAATTTCAGAATGATCGGGGTTCAGTGGTTTAGGTGTGAAAAGGTAACAAACAAACTCATTTTCGCTTTTATACCTAATATGAGTTAGGATTATGGAAAACGCTCAGACATGCAGGTTTCCACACGACGTTTTTCTGCATCGTTAAAGCGAGCGACAATTTTATTATTCAATACGCATAACTTCGAAAAGACAGAAGTGCGTGTCTTAAGGATAGGTTACACAGTGCGAGCAGCTGATATGACAGTAGACAGCTACTGTGCATGTGTACTCGTATGACAGTAGCTCGACTCGCCTCGCTCGGTCACACTATGCGAACTGCTGGCGTCGCAGGAAGACAGCTACTGCACCAGTGTACTCGCATAGTTCGTCTGTATCATGTCTCGTGCAATGTTGTCGCAAAATACACGTTTAATCACAGTGCATACCACTATAAAAGCAGTTACGAAAATACTTTGTGTTGAAATTGAAAGAGCTATACAAAAAAAGAAGAAGAAGAGAAGTGTTTGGGTCAGGACTTGGCTGCAAAGAAAAGGGGCAACGAATTCAATATTTAAAGAGCTATATGATGAAGATCCCCGAGAATATAAAGCGGTTATGAGATTGACAACTGAACAAGTGGAAATACTTTTAAATTTGATTGCTCCAAAAATTCAACGTGATGATACACTAATGAGGGATGCGATACCTGCGAGGGTGAAGTTGGAAATAACCCTAGTATACCTTTCTTCTGGGATATCGTATCCATCCATCATTAAAATAATACCAGAAGTGTGTGCTGCTATCAATGAAAGTCTAAAAGATTATATCAAAGTAAGTATTTTTTTTTATTCATAATCAAATTCACAATGGTTTTGTAAAGTTTTTGTACATATTAAACGTGAACTTTACATATTAATACTTAATAACTACAGTACTACATAGCTTAGTTCGTTATTTTTTAATATTAGAGATTGATATTGCTGCAGCAAGTACATCATTAGATTGGGGTATAGATTCAAATTGATCCAGCAGTGGCGCAGAGAATGCAGATGTTGTAGGTTCAACAGGTTGATAAGCTTCAGTAGCGACCTCTACAAGCTGGTAGGCTACAGGCTGTGGTGATAGCGTACATTCATTATGGAGTATAGATTGTGAAGATTGTTCCACTTGCATAGAGAGTGCAGACATTTCATAATTTACTGTAGGCTGTGGTGATGGCGTACATTCGGAACTGTAATTAGAAGGTGTGTACACAATTCTACCACAGAGGGCTCTCTTACGGTATCTAGAGAGTATCGCCTGTATTTCATCTGTCGCATCAATTCTATCAATCGAAGATAACTGTTTCAGCTGCAGTGCTACATGTCTTCCAATAACATCACATTCATCTTCTAATTCTCTTGTAATCGGGGCAGACACGTTTACTAAACTACTATTTAGTTCTTTGAGTTCATTTACGGCTGCTTGAATGTCAGACCGTTCTGATGATAATTTCGTCTTTAACTTTAGAGTTTTTGGTGGCTTTACCACTTTTATATGAGCAGCTTTGTTGCTATTGTCACTAGCATCAAGGTCCACGTTGTGCCTTGTGCCTTTGTAATTATAATTTGTAATAAAATACTTACCAAATTACTTGATGTTTCCTTTTCTTTAAGATTAATTATTTTCATAATATAATCCATAGAATCGTACCATTTGATAGATGGTTTATAGATCTCATCAGTGCCAGATCCACTTTTTTTGCTCTTATCAATTTTCAATAACTCCTGGTTATACGTTGAGCGTAAATTTTTGATTTTTTTTGTAACTTCATTCATGTTTTGTAAATTGCATTCCAAGCGGATGTGTTCTAACGACGCTTTACGCAAATCTCTGTTCTTGTAATTAGGATCCAAACAATTCCATAAGTTCGTTTGATTCTTGTATAGCTCCACAAACTTTATATTTTGATCGGATGTCCACCTTTCCGCCATTTTGATGTCAACGCAAGAAACCTACAAAAACACTGCACCGGCGGCGTGGGCCCGAGCGTACGAGCTACTGTCATTTCGCGAAATCATGCGAGTTGACGACCGAGCGACGTGCGAGTGGCGTGGTGGAGGAAGGCCAGTTGCGAGTAAAAACAAAAAATGTTGAAGTAACTCGCTTGCGAGCAACTGTCCCACTCGCACATAACAGTTACTCGTATGATGCGGTCACACAGTGCGAGCTATTGCACCTCAGTAACTGACACGGTCAGCTCGCATGCTAGCTCGCACCGTGTAACCTAGGCTTTAGGATCGAATTGAAACCTTTGCGTGACAGTCCAATGGTTTTCCACTTCACTGTCGCTGCTCAGACCATTGGGTTACGTTGTCCAAAATATCTGTTAATAATACATTGCTGCCTACACCCTTGAGAAAATGGGATATTATACATTTGTATTTCATGGAAATATTATGAAGAAATATGTATATTCAATGAAATTTCTACATAAAAAAGAAATTATATCACATGTACCGTAGACCTCAACAAGTACAAGGCCTACTAACTTCCAAATATGGCGCTCATGAATGTCGAAAATCACCTCATAAGGTCATTAAATAAGCTGAGCTCTATTTATAACCTACGTATATAGAAATGAGAGCTCAAGTTATATCGGTTGTAGCTTGTAAGACTTGAACCAATTTAACTAGTGCGCAGTACAATAAGTTAATTAAGTACATGAATAAAATAACTCACGGATGGCGCAGTGGTGTAAGTAGTCACCTCGTCACTGCCAGTTTACCGAGTGTTGTGGGTTCGATGCCCACAAAATTGTGTAATTCGCAATAAATTATTACGATTCTGGTTGTTCGTTGTGTTTAATCTATTGAGTCGCAACGGCACACCGGTGGCCATTCTGGCATTCCAACAATTGACAGATTAATATTGCTCTTGTTTTAATATTTACTACATTAGACATTTTTATAATTGGCAGCGGCTTCCGCACTAAGCTCGAGGATTGATACAGTAATTTCAAATGCAAGTCTAGCAATTTAAAAAAACAATTATCTTATCTATAAATCTACAATAGTCGAAGTCGTGATAATACTTAATTAATCAGAATCAATCACATCTACACAAATTCGTTAAATAAACTGACCTCTGAATAACAGCCAGGCATATAGCACTAATAGCTCAAGTTAGCTTGGTTTATGCCTCACTTTAAGGGAATTCAAGAATATACACATAAACATATAATTATCAACAACATCTAAAATAAATTGACCTCTAACTACAACCATGTGTATGAAACCCAGAGCTCAAATTATACTAGTTTTCCCTTCTATACGTGAATGCAGGCACATATACCGAACCAATGTAATATCCTAAATAAGATGACCTGTAGTCAACAACTACGTGTATGAAATTCAGAGCTCAAGTTAACCTGGTTTTCCTCACTTCACGGGCTTCAGGAACTTAGTAGCTATCAATAAAAATAAACAATTTAATACAATTTAAAAAGTGTCTTCGTAGATTGTTAACTTAGTTCTATATACCCTCACTTATTTTTTTTCTTTGTAAATTTTTTATATAACTATATCTAATAAGCTATTATTGTTTTACTCCAAAGTTTACCCTAAAGGCAGAATTTTATGTTTAAAAATTTTATGTTTTCTGTTTGTTTCTTTAATTAAGTTGTTAGTTTAGTTGTAATTATAATTTGCAAGCTGTGGTTTCCTATAATTGAGGGACTATACACGCTAAGAACTTTATTACTGCTATATAATGTATGTTATTGTATATTCCTTTGTTGGAAATCCTTAAATAAATAAATAAATAAAAACCAATGACGTATTGACTGTAAAACATGCTTCCTGAACACGCAACACCTAACATATCCTAACTAATATTATAAATGCGAATGTGAGTTTGTTTGTTACGCTTTCACTCCTTAACTACTTCACCGATCAACATGAAATTTCGCATACACGTTGTCAGGGGTACAGAAAAGGATATAGGGTACCTTTCATCCAGATAATAGTACTGTTCCCGAGCGATCAAAGCCGCGGACAAAAGCTATATCTATACTAATATTATAAAGCTAAAGAGTTTGTTTGTTTGGTTAGGAACTCAGGAACTACTGGTTCGAATTGAAAAATTCTTTCAGTGTTGGATAGCCCATTTATCGAGGAAGATTATAGGCTATATAACATCATGCTACGACCCATGGGAGCGGCGCAGTAATCATTAACGCGGGTGAAACCGCGAGCACATCTAATATTATAAATAAGTTAAACAAAGCCACCGGATCTTATATCAATCACGGCATACCCACTTCCTTATATATCCAATACTAAGAACTAGCCTTAATATTACCAACTTAAACTATCACCCATAAAACTACCAACATCCCTCTTATTTGCAGTAGCAAAAGACCGAAAATGGCTTGGCAAACAAAAATTTGCTTGCAAATTTAGATTGTCGTAATCCAATTTTAACCAAGCTGGTTTTCCAGCTACAAAATTTGGTTACAGAACCTTATTGTTGAGTATATAAGAATCAAATTCGGTTGCATTTTTAAGGCCTGAATGATAAATAAAATGGGTGTTTCAGAAGCCAGTGTCCCTAACAAGGTCAGTTCATATCATTGGGTCCGGTTACCGGCCATGGCGAGGAATGTGGGGTGAAAGGCGACGAGGAGGGAGGGGGATACACACGTCAGCCGGAAGGTAATGAATCTAGTTCCTTGATTGATTGCGATGAATTGTTCTTGTTATTTCATGTTATAGGAAAGTATGGCCGACATTTTGCAATAATCAGTTATTATAAAGAGCTTTGTGTTTGACGACGCATCGCATTTTGTTTTATGATACCGTTTGTCAACTTATTTAACTTTACTATGAATCCGTAACCGTTATGCCCCAATAATAATAATAAAAGTCCTGTTTATAAACTTTGCAACTGCTGGCCACGGAACACTACCCAATGTGAGAAGTGTTAGGCCATATGCCACTACGGTAGCCAGTTGCGGGTTGGCAGTCCTTACACATCCTCGAGGACATTATGGCTAACATCAGACAGACATGCGGGTGTCCTCACGATGTATTTCTTCACAGTTAAAGCGAGCGAACTTTTCAATACGCACATTATTACCGACAGTCAATCTCGAGAACTCTGTATAGCAGTCTGACATACTAATACTAAGATATCGTTGCTTGCTTTACTCCATAAATATTTTTCTATCGCTTTTCTTCAGTTTTCTTTTTCTAGCAACCGAAATAGTTAAAAACGATCTACCTACATATATCGCTAATATATTTGCAAGTTCGTCAAGAAGTTTGTATGTCTGTTACTTAATCACTTGTAAACCGTTAAACGTATTTGAATAATATCAGTCAATGTACACAGTTATGCAATAAATAAATCTTTATCTTTATCTTTATCTTTAATAAAACTTGCCACATATATAGACCATGACCTAAATGAGCACATGGAAACCAAAAATAAACTTTTATCCAGATATGAATGTCAAAACTAATAGAAAATAAAAATAAATTAAACTGAAAGCTTCTTAGTTGGAGATTGCAAATCGTGATCACTACCACTCATGAATAAAAGCTTGCATTAAGTGAATGGGTGTGACGCACTACAGAGACATGCTCTTGTTTTATCTAGATCTAGACTAGAGTAGCCACGACTGGAAATAACTAAGGATACATACTTGAGAGCGTTGAATATTCAAATATATTTAACACTAGTGTTTGCCCGTGGCTTCACTCGCGTCAATGCAGATTTTGTTAGTCAATTATAATTTTTCGTAAACAGTGCTTTTACTGGATGGAAATTGCCGTATGTCTTTCTTGTACTTCTAACAATGTATATGGGAAATTTCATAATTACCGCTCGAGTAGTTAAGGCGTGAAAGCGTACCAAACAAACAAATAAACTCACTTTCACGTTTTATGAAGTAGGATTATGTTTTGCAAGCGACTAGCCCATTGCAATACATTCAAAGGGAACGCATATCGCGATGTAAAGTATGCTGTATTCAAGCCATAGCATATCTTTATAACAAGTCACACCAAAAAATGTCTACAATCTTTCACACCTATGATACTAGTAGAAGTCGGCCTCGATCGTAGTGGTTAGTGTAACCGACTGCCATGCCTGAGGTCGCGGGTTCGATTCCCGCACAAGTCAAACATTTGTGTGCATGAACATGGATGTTTGTCTTGGTCTGGGTGTTTCTATGTACAATATATAAGAATTTACAAAAAAAGAAAGTATATAAGTATGTTTATCCTTTGTCTAATACCCATATAAGCTCTGCTTAGTCTGGGCTAGATGGTGTTGTGTGTAGAATCAAAAAATTAAAAAAAAATGTTATATAGATGCGAACACTCAGGCTCAGACTAGTCGGAATAACTATTTGTTGATTATGCAATATTTTGCCCAGAGTAAAATCGAATTTGGAGCAAGTTGACTACTTAAACTACTGGGCTATCACATGCTCGTTTCGGTTTTATGTAAAGTGTAATTTTTTTGAGTATTGTGCTATATATGTACATTAGAGTATTTCTGTTTTATATCCTACTAGATTTTGTCACCTGCCATGCGTTAATGTAAATTTATGTCAAGATAGATTTTTTAGCAGCCTGTATGTTATTCTGATGTATAAGCAATAATACTGTAAAGTTTCATAAAAATCCGTTCAGTAGTTTTTGCGTGAAATCCATCCATCCATCCATCCTCACTCAGATGTATTACAAACAACCACGGGTTTATGTCTGTCTGTTAAAAACTTACTATCAGACGGTCGATAGAAACCTTTTATCATAGCTTATAAACGCTTGCAATACTTAGTACCAGTCGCGCATAGCCGATTTCGTAAAAGTTCCAGAACGTTTTTGGCGGCTGCCAGCTCAAAAGACAAAAAAAAGTTCCACCTTCAGAAGGCTTAGCACATACTAAAGAGCCTGGATACCCTACACTGTTCTGCATTATCATAGCTAACCTTGTGTCATATTCCTACACAACACAGAACAAGGTTGATTGGTAATCATTTTCTGGAGGAAAAATATACTTGCCTGCTCTATTTTGAGCGACATCCCATACTTTAGCGGACTTCTCATTGCGCTCTACCTAAACTTCTTAAAAAGCGCTGTTAAAATCCCGTAAACTCAAGACAAAGATATGCTTGAAATACTGAAAAAGACTTTTATCACGAGGCAACGTAAAGATCGAAAAGACACCGGTTTTGGGTTTATGTTGCAATAACGTGAACGTGTTAGTGAAGATCCTGGACAATCCATAAACGATGAAATTGAACGCCATCAACCGCCTACTGACTATCTAGGTACATCTGAGGCGGTATTAATAACCAACTTTTCTAATATAGGCTATTTACAATTATTATTATTTTTTATACGGTTGAGATGGCAAACAAGCATAGCAGCACCTGATGGTAAGTGGTCACCGTAGCCTATGGACGCCTGCAACACCAGAGGCATTACTTGCGCGTTGCCGACCCTTTAGAAAAGGAAGTGGGAAGGAGAAGGAGCGGGAAGGGGGAAAGAGAGTGAATGGACCTCCAGCACTCTCACTCACCGAACGAAACACAACAGTAGGAATACTGCTATTTCACGTCGATATTCTGTGAGAGGGTAGTCCTTCCCCGGTCGAGCCGCCTGAAATCAGCGAGGCTCTACTACTCTCAAAATTAAAAATGGTCTTATAGTGAGGCTTACTCCGAAAGGACAGGCTGAACCTCTTAACTGCACTGATGGTGTAGTGGTTGAAATGGTCGCCTCGCCATTGCCACTTCACAGAGTGTTATGGTTTCAATCCTCATACAGGACAAACATTTGTGTCATTTACAAATGGTGGTTCTGAGTCTGGGTGTTCTTTGTGTCCGTTGATTGAATGTTTGTAAAGTCTCCCACGACACAGGGTTTATTCCTCTGGTCTAGGAATAAATCCTGTGTTAGAGAATTAGAGTTGTACTTTTGTGAAAGAAAAACAATGTTTCCCTCCTTGACAATTCTATCAAACTAAAAACGATCTAATTTATAATATTATTAGTATTTGTCCGCGGCTTCGCATGGGAACTATGCAACACAAAATAAGAAGCGAGACTCGTCTTTTTAAAAATTAAATGGTGATATAAATCAAGAAACAACTATCCCAAAAATATCAAAAGACCTGGCACCTCTATTTCAGAGACAATAGATGCCACGCCAGCGCAAGCGCCGCATTTTGATAACAGATTTCATTGTGAGAACAAACTAATAATGTGGAACAACCAATACGTGCAATTGCTTATGTAATAACATCACGACTTCTTTGTTAACCAGAGCATTAGCATTGTCCATAATAGAATTGTATTTTTATACTACAAAGATGGCAAACAAGGTACGGCCCATTTGATGGTTATCGGTTACTCTAACCTATGATATCTTGCAATACGAGGGGCATAGCTCGTGTCACCATCTCTACGTAAAAGGATTGAGAGAGAAATAGGAGAGCCAGGTATATGAGCTTTCAGCAACTAATAAAAGGTGTTTTCATTCCAGTATTCAACTGGTCAATTGTTGGAATGCCAAATATAATTGAAAACGTATTGTGTTCGGTCATGTTTGTTGAGGAAATCAAAACATTCACAGCATTATTGAATCGACGTTACTTGGCGGATATCCTTTGTAATAAAATTGTTGGGAAGAGAGGGACCCTCTATGCACCCTCGAATTGCCCGCCCTAACTATCGCAATATATCTTCAGGAACGTTTGGCAACGAATGAGCCGGCTCATTCGTTGCCAAACGTTCTTGACGATGCCTCGCGCTGAGGCGAGATACGTATCGACGCATATATTGTGCTCGAAACGAAATAATGCAAATTGGAGTACGCCCGTGTCCCACGTCGTGGCTTTTCCGAGGAGTTTGGTATTGTCAACCATTTTCTATTGCAATAGTTGGGGTAGGCAAACCGAGGATGCGTGGCGGATTCCTATCTGCCCAATAATTGTATTCAAAGCATTGGTATGTTATTCAAATGTAGTTATTGTTACAATGATGAACTATTTCAGTAATCAATACACTAATACTAATGTGGTTATCGCTTGATAGTACACCATGACACATGAGATACAGGGGCATATAGATATGTTCATCAGAATATGACCACGAACCTTTAAAAGAAGGTCAAAATCAAGTTTCGATTATTCGATTACGATTCAATTTATAATCAGTGACAACGAATTGGTGAACATTCGAATGGTGGATTTTCATAAATTTATTTTTCGCAGCAATGGCACATCGGTTCAAAATCAAGTTTCGATTATTCGATTACGATTTAATTTATAATCAGTGACAACGAATTTGTGAACATTTGAATGGAGGATCTTCATCAATTTATTTTTCGCAGCAATGGCACATCGGTTTAAAATCAAGTTTCGATTATTCGATTACGATTTAATTTATAATCAGTGACAACGAATTTGTGAACATTTGAATGGAGGATCTTCATCAATTTATTTTTCGCAGCAATGGCACATCGGTTTAAAATCAAGTTTCGATTATTCGATTACGATTTAATTTATAATCAGTGACAACGAATTGGTGAACATTTGAATGGTGGATCTTCATCAATTTATTTTTCGCAGCAATGGCACATCGGTTCAAAATCAAGTTTCGATTATTCGATTACGATTTAATTCATAATCAGTGACAACGAATTGGTGAACATTTGAATGGTGGATCTTCATCAATTTATTTTTCGCAGCAATGGCACATAGGTTCAAAATCAAGTTTCGATTATTCGATTACGATTCAATTTATAATCAGTGACAACGAATTGGTGAACATTTGAATGGAGGATCTTCATCAATTTATTTTTCGCAGCAATGGCACATCGGTTCAAAATCAAGTTTCGATTATTCGATTACGATTTAATTTATAATCAGTGACAACGAATTGGTGAACATTTGAATGGTGGATCTTCATCAATTTATTTTTCGCAGCAATGGCACATCGGTTCAAAATCAAGTTTCGATTATTCGATTACGATTCAATTTATAATCAGTGACAACGAATTGGTGAACATTTGAATGGTGGATCTTCATCAATTTATTTTTCGCAGCAATGGCACATCGGTTCAAAATCAAGTTTCGATTATTCGATTACGATTCAATTTATAATCAGTGACAACGAATTGGTGAACATTGGAATGGTGGATTTTCATCAATTTATTTTTCGCAGTAATGGCACATCGGTTCAAAATCAAGTTTCGATTATTCGATTACGATTTAATTTATAATCAGTGACAACGAATTGGTGAACATTTGAATGGTGGATCTTCATCAATTTATTTTTCGCAGCAATGGCACATCGGTTCAAAATCAAGTTTCGATTATTCGATTACGATTCAATTTATAATCAGTGACAACGAATTTGTGAACATTTGAATGGAGGATCTTCATCAATTTATTTTTCGCAGCAATGGCACATCGGTTCAAAATCAAGTTTCGATTATTCGATTACGATTCAATTTATAATCAGTGACAACCAATTGGTGAACATTTGAATGGTGGATCTTCATCAATTTATTTTTCGCAGCAATGGCACATCGGTTCCTTTCATTCATAATGGCTATGAATAGCATGACTCGCGATGGTTAAACTGGCTCTAGATACCACTTGCCGTCCTCACCAATGTTGTCCTCTGCTGCCTTTAACGCCTATGGTTTGCGAGTTACCATCTTCCTATCAGACTCGGATACTGTTAAAGTATGCAGAGTGGACGTCGATTTTAGATAAATATCATCATACCCGTCTAACAACCATACTCAAATCCACATAACAATTCACATTAAAATTTCGCGCAAATATTCTAAAATCTTTTGTTTCAAACCTTGTCAGTCCTTGTAAATAGCTCATTTAAATTAATAACCCAAAATTATATCTAATGTTCTTTACATTGAGGGTATTTCTCACAGCCTTGTTACAGAGGTATAATATTGGGTCATGTCATTACCAATAAAATTGGCGTTTTGTTCGAAGAAAATCGGTAACTTTGTGTTTTTATTTCACACACACAGTCACACACATATATATACTCACATGCATGCATGCTCTCACTATTGTCTCGATTAGAATTATGTTAAATTAGAATCAAATTGTAAATAACTTTTGTGTAGTTTTTCTATTATCAATTTTTTTTTATTTTTAACTTGTCTTACTGCATTAAATCTATCAGCACTAATACATAATCCGCAAAACGAAATTGTTTCAAAGGGGTGGGGGTCCTGGTGTCCTGAAACACAGGCCTCGAGCCTAGCTTAGGCAACAGTCTCCCACAATATATGTTGTAATGCCGAATTATGTAATATTTTTTAATGCTGTTTATATAATATGTGTATATTGTGGTGAGAAAATAAACGTTTATTATTATTTTATACAAACATTTTCATCAATATTTTAATATCAAATAGGTATTCAATGATATTTTACATGTATAGTTGCTTGACATTGTCATTAAATCGTCTTAAATTATCAAAAACAACAACCATTATCAAATTGCTAGTAATATTTAAAACAAAATATAAATATTGAATTGAAGCAACGAATCTGGGCAAGCAAAAAAGGAATTAACTTTGAACACAAATTATATAAAAAATTATTGATGTATAACATCTTAAAAACTACAGTCAATGACCTAATTGTCAAGAACCTCTAGAGAGGCTCGCGTTAGGTACTTTGGTCAAAGGTTTGATGTGGAAGGCAGTGTGGCTAAACACAGCATTAATTGTAAGGAGGTTGTTCCTTCCTATCTCTGGAGTCCTAACCACCGGTAGTTTATACCTTGTTCTCGATGCCATAAAGATTTCTTAAAATAAATTTTATTTACAGTTATATATAGATATATAAAAGCTATTGTAAAGGGTTAAATAAGGGAAGTCATTAACCCATTCACAGTCCCGTGATAGACACAATAGAAAATCAATTGTTATGTACCATATGTGGTTCATTGTTCATTGAGTAGTAGAGCCTCGCTGATTTCAGCATGAATGAGCCGGCTCGACCGGGGAAGGACTACCCTCTCACAGAATATCGATGTGGAATAGCAGTAGTCCTACTGTTGTGTTTCGTTCGGTGAGTGAGAGTACCGGAGGCCCAATCCCCCCCTTTCCGCCATCCCGCTCCCTTTCCTTCCCACGTCCTTTCCTAAAGGGTCGGCAACGCGCAAGTGATGCCTCTGGTGTTGCAGGCGTCCATAGGCTACGGTGACCACTTACCATCAGGTGGGCCGTATGCTTGTTTGTCACCTTAGTTGTATAAAAAAATTAAAAAAATCGGACTGGGAACGTGTTAATTATATAGTACTCTCTTAAAATTAAAATAAGCTTTTTTAAAATAACTATTATATCCTATTTAAGTAAAAAATTATGTGTAAAAATATAACAGGCAATGTTATACTTTAATACCTAATAGTATCGATACGAAAGTGAGTTTGTTTGTCCTGGTCTTTAAACAAACGTTATCGGTGAAATGATCATTTTTATAAGGTCTTCCATACTGAATTTTGGTCACGATGTCTGATCTCAACGGAGACTGGCCATCTATGCTAGAGCTATTATAGTGCACAAGTATGTGCGCAAACACAAGTGCACTCTCGGTTCCCTGACTCTCATAATTCGATGGCACAGCAATCCGACATAACCGGAGAGAGATTAGATGCAAGACTCGTTTTACGTTCTTTTAGTTTGGGTCTCTAACACCGCCAACTTCGTAACTCCGGGCTGCTATTTAATTGATATAAATTATTTGTGCTATTTATAAAATATAAAAAGAATTAATAATTTATTAAAAATATTATGGGACAAGCCCTCTTCCTCCCTCCTAATATATATAGTATGCTGTGCCCGGCAGGGTCCACAATTGATTCTTAGCTATAAGTCTACCTTCTTTAATTTAGGAGCCAAGCTCTTGTCGATGGAGTCTCTTCCATAATGTCCTATCTTCAGCCAGCGCTTTGACTTCTTGAAAGTAAGTAAAGTAAGTAGTATAAGTATACCATCTATTATTATTATATACCTACTACATTGTAGGAAAGCAATAAAGATTTGAATTTGAATATAAGATTTCTAACAGAAAACTGTACCTACCAATAAGTCTTTGTTACCCCGAAAGACCCTGTACGGAGTGGAAACGTGGACGATACTGGCTCGAGAAAGGCAGAGAATTGATGCATTCGAGATGTGGTGTTGGAGACGTATGCTGCGGATACCGTGGACTGCCAAACGCACTAATGCATTGTTTTTTGCGCAGCTTAGAATAAAAATCCGCCTATCCACAATTTGTCAGCAGCGCATTTTGACATACTCCGGCCACATAGTACGGAGAGGAGATGAGAACCTCGAAAAGCTGATCGTAGTTGGGAACACGGAGGGCAAGAGAGCTCGAGGACGGTCCCCAACCAGATGGACCGATCAAGTAAAGCACTCATCTTCAACCATACTCAGCTCGGTGGTCAGAAGTGCCATGAGCAGAAACCGATGGAGGCAAATCGTTCGATCCAAGTGTGGATTATTCAACGATGATCACGATCCTCAGACATGAGGAACCGACCAGAGAGAGAGACCCCGAAAGAGATCAGGCGCAGGACCAACGCACGGCTGTACGTGCTTTCTGAGGCACATAATTTTTTATACAGAAGCCAAACCGCGTTAAAAGCTTGTAGCTAATAGTATGAATAAGTACGGCATGTCGCAACTAATTTTGAGTTTTGCATCACAAGCTAGACGGCTGCTTCAGCAGTTCGTTTCATTGTAATTATATCCTCTTTTGTATGTCAAGCCATTCTTTTTTTCTAATTAATTAATTGCGCTACATGTCGCAATGTGCCTAAGTCTGTCGTTCTGAAATACTAACTAATATTATAAATGTGAATGTGAGTTTGTTGGCTTGTTTGTTACGCTTTTACGCATTAACTACACAACCGATCATCTTGTAATTTCACATACACGCTGTCAGGGATACTCAACCGATCATCATGAAACCTATACACGGATATATTGTCAGGTATACAGAAAGGACTTACGGTACCTTAGATCCAGAAAAAACGTACCTACTGCTCCGGGTAAAAGAAATTTATTGAAAAACATTAACGCGCGCGAAGCCGCGGGCAAAATGTAGTCCTTGATAATACATACATATAATGAATACGAATGTTTGTTTTTATTTTTTTCGCGTTAGAAAAAACTAATGTTATGTAAAGATTTTTGGCAAGACTGCATGTACGTTTATCTCTGAAAGAGTAAGCAGTAATATTACACAAAAATTTCTCATTGGTGTATATAAGGAGAGGGTGATGTATATGTGGAGAGTAAAATAAAGATGGCTGACCTCACCACAGTCTGAAATAACTAGCTAGGAAGCGAGAGCCAGAGGGAGAGTATGAAAAGAGGAAAGGGGATGTAAGTTTCAACAAAATTATAGGCTTGTATGTAGGCAATCGCTGTTACGAAGCTCAGCCGGGCAGGCTTCAGCAGGTCAACTAGAATTTATTAGGTTTTCTGATAAGAATCTCTCAGTAGCAGCTCGGAGTTAGGAGTTTGGAGGTGTTACACACCTCGTGCCTCAGAAAGCAAGTAAAACAGTTGGTCCTGCGCCTGATCTCTCTCAGGTCATGACGGATTGCCGTCCTATTTGATTATGAGGGTTAGAGAACAGACAATGCACTTGTGTTTTCGCACACACTTATAGACTATTTAATATCTCCTGCGCAGTAACCAGTCTCTGTTAAGATTTGCCGCCGTGACCGAAATTTACTCTTGTAGACCTTAAATCTACAATGACCTTTGATACAGACAAATGTAATATTCGACCGTCAAACATATGTACTCGCTCGATACGAAATCGAATAGATCGTCAACCGAATGTGTTCTCGTAAAACTCTAAAACGACTTATGGATATGACATTTCCGATTGCACTAATTATTAACAGAACAGTTAATTATTAACTAAAGTATTCAAATGGCATATTCCTCCGCAAATATGACGTTGTGGTTGAAATACAATTTAGTCTGGTATAGTTCGAATTCAATGCTGCCTTAGTTAAAATATAATTCACTTTAGCCTAATTTTCTTTTTCTTTTTTTACAGTGACACGGCAAAGTGATTGTAACGGACCTGATGGAAAGCCCAATTACAGTCCAGAGACAGTAACGACGAGGAGAAGATAGATGTCTTCTAGCCGTCGCCAGTGTCAAGCCGGTCTGACCAGATGTTTCTTCACACTACGTTTGAAGGACCCAATGCCATCGAAGGGAGGGAACACATGTGCCGGTAGACCATTCGAAAGTTGTATGGTACGGCATAAAAAGGAATTGCTGAACCTTTTGGTGCGAGACGGGATTGTGCTAACCGTCCATCCGTGGTACATACATACATACATAGCTTCACGCCTGTTTCCCAGAGGGGTAGGCAGAGACTACGGATTTCCATTTGCTACGATCCTGACACACTTCTCTGGCTTCATTCACTTTCATCACATTCCTCATACACGCCCGTGGGTTCAAGGAGCTCTTAACCTGGCCTTTGTCCAGAACGCCTCCGATCTGATCGAGGGATCGAGAATCTAGGTTTTCCTCTTGCGACTGTTCCATTCACACTAGCCTTATAAACTTTCTTAGTCAGTCCATCCGTGGTTACGTAGTATATTTAAAATATATACGATAGGCCAGTGGGGTAAACGCTGGATTGCCACGCAGAGGGCTTGAGTTGACTGTCTTTGACTTTTCAAAGCTATGTGCGTATTAATTAGTTAATTATCACTAGCTTTAACGGTGAAGGAAAACATCGTGAGGAAACCTGCATGTCTGACAGTTCTCCATACCTAACGTTGTTACAGATATAGGTTTGTAAAGTCTGCCAACCCGCACCAGGCAAGCGTGGTAGACCTAACCTGACCTTTCTCACACTGAGAAGAAGCCCGAGCCCAGCAGTATATATACAAGACAGATAGTATTATGTATAGTTGAAATATAATTTACTATAGCCTAGGTTGAAATATAATAATCATCCTAGCAATTCTAGATCAACAAAATTCAGTTTCTGGGGTATCGGACGAACGTAATTTTTGCAAAATGCGCATAGATGCGAAACTCTGTATCAGTTACAAAACACATAAAAATCTCAACAAATCTACGATGAAAGATAACCAAAACTCTGCGCTATTGTAAGAATATTAATCTCAATAGAATGCAATGGTTTACCCACGTTCTAAGTCCACGTTAAACCAACTCTGACAAAGGCTTACGTAACCGGAGGTACTAGTTTCAAGTATTTTATTACGTACATTCGAAACCTATTGATTATATTACAAAGTAGAATTAATACGAGGCTGGAGAGACAAAAATAATCGAGCGGCATAATTATTTATCGGATTAGTAAGCTGAAGTGGCTGGCATGGCTACATCAGACGCAGAACCAATAACTGTTAGAGAAAACTGACTGCACGGATAGCGAAGTGGTTTTAGTGGTCGCCACGCCTCTGCGCCGAGTGTTGTGGGTTTGAACCCCACAGGGAAATGAAAAAATTGTGTGAATCTAGTACTTTTTAGTCCGTTGTCTCAATATTTGTTAAGATAACCGCGACATAGAATGCATAATTAGTGCGGGAGTTGTTAAAAAACATATGACATTGATAGATTCAGTAGTTTTGACACAAATATATCGCGCGCATGCGCACTACATCTGATCATTCAGCTAAATTATATAGCAGTAGCTAACTCCCGGAAGAAATTTCTTTTCTGCATAAAACCTACCCTATATCCGTTTCTGTACCTCTGACAACGTGAATGTAAAATTAATAATAATAATAATATTCTACCACATACACACTACACCATCTAGCCCAAACTAAGCAGAGCTTGTACTATGGGTACTAGACAATGGATAAACATACCTACATATATATATATTTTTTTTGTAAATACATACATATTATACATAGAAACACCCAGACCAAGACAAACATTCATGTTCATGCACACAAATGTTTGACTTGTGCGAGAATCGAACCCGCGACCTCAGGAATGGCAGTCGGTTACACTAAGCACTACGCCATAGAGGCCGACTAAATTTCATGATGGTCGGTCGAGTAGTAATAACAAACAAACAAACAAACTCACATTCGCATTTATAATATTAGTTAGGAACCAACATTTACAAACGCACAACCATACTTTTATTAACCATATTACTCAGTGAAAACTTGACTAATGACTTTTAAAATGGAATGATTTATTAATAAAGTATCTGCAGCTGTGTTTAAATGATTGATTAAATCACGTACGGTGCTGACAATAGATTTATTTCATTACGATTGAATTTAATTTTAGATATAGATCTGATAAATTCTTTCAAATTAGAAAGTATCGTGGTCAGTTTTAACAAGACTGGTCAGGACTTTGTAAATTCTTAGATGCAAAATTAACAAGAATCAAGAAAGAAGCTGGAGAGAGATAGATAATGTAGGAGATAACCACCACAATGAAATTGGAAGAGGGGGTAAGATAGGTAAGTCTTAGAACTCTTAGCATCGGATGAAATGCAGAAACAGTGCAATTCTTACGCTGACTTTTTTAAGGAGATCCTGCGTATGGTTCTTCCCTAGGCGAGCCAGCTCTATAACATTTCTTTCTATTTCGACCCAGCTGAAAAGTATACCTTTTTATGAGATCAAAATATAATAGAAAATAGAAAAATTATAAAGATGATAAATAAGTAAAACTATATAAACATAGTCGAATTTAATAGATTTTCTTGTCTGTCTTTACAAACATTTAAATACCATTCACAAATAACACTTACATTCAAAACAACTGTTAATAGATGACGCATGCGTTTTTCTCGTTTGTTGATCAAACCCACCACACTCGGGAAGATCATTGCCCCCCCTGCAGTCAACATATTCGTGCAGGTAAAACCACACAGATAATCCTAAGTAATATTATCAATGCGAATGTGAGTTTGTTTGTTTGTTCACGCCTTAACTACTCAATCTATCATCATGAAAATTTCGCATACACGTTGATATTGGACCTTTTACCTAGAAAAAGTTATGTAATTAACCTAACCTACATTTACGCGAGCGAAGTCGCGGGCAAAATCTATTCTCAATATTTCCTTAAGACAGATTTGAAGGCGCCTTATTGATTTGTATTTGAAAGCTTTTTTATGGTTAGTAGAGATGAAAATCTCGTCTAACAGATAGTTCGGTCATCAGATAAGACAGGTTTGGTCCAGCGTTGCTTCATCAGTTCGCACTAGACAATTACTTTCATTATCTCACTTGTACAATTACATTAGTACGCTGCAAGAAACATTCAAGTTACAATTAAGTTTGGACAATGTGTAATCTATTTATTTTTAAGTTTACAAGTACCCTTAATTAATATATTACTGCACTATTTTTTTATAATTATTTTTGGAACGAAGTTCCTTACGGCAGGCTTGGAGGGGATAGGGATTTTGCTGCGCGACCGAACTGAAAAAAATGTGATAGTAAAACCGTAAGAAAAATCCGTGGAAAAAAGTGCGTGGAATAAAACCGTTAAATGAGACGTGCGCAGGCGCGACAGTCGCATACACAAGCGAGTAGTGTATAATACCAGGATATCAGAAATCACTAAATGACCAATATATTTAAATGTTTGGAATCATTTAAATATATTGGTATAAATGAATATTCTTTATTCTATTTAGTGAATTGAGCACGATTTTTTTTGCAATTTGTGTCGATTCTACATTAGCCGAAGGAACTTCGTTCCTACCTGGTGTCCCACGACACCACATAATTTTGCTAAGATTTATCCCATACCCACACTTAAAACGTAATAAAAATTATCTTCGCGTATAAATAGGAACCCGACCACGTTTCATTATGTGTAAGTCAGATACTATAATAATGTAATAATGTATTTATTTTGCTTCAAATGTGGTACATAAAGATGTTACAGAATTTAGAACACATTTCACCCGTAATACAGGTATGAAAAATATATGTCAATTAAGCTACTTAATTACATGTTTATTAACCAAATTAGGTACATGATAATATTGAATTTGAGATTAATTATTGTAAATAAATTCATTCAATAAATAATATAGGTATTTTAATCAAATTATATGTCAAATTAAACATTAGCGCAGTCCCAATCCCGTGACATTTTAGATGTTTTTATTTTGAATCACTATTAGGTACAAAGAAAAGCAAGTTTGCGTAAAAAACTCAAGTTAATCTAATAATTTTATGTTTTGCAATCACATACTTACATACGTAAGCTGATTTTTTTAAAATAAAGCTTTTCAAGATGGTGGAAACAGGTGGAAATCTAGCCTACCACCTTTCAAAGAAAAGTCCTATTCCACCTCTATTTCTAACAAATTTCTTAACTTTTGCCAACACAACTATTATAGAATTTTTCCTATACCATTTTGTACGACCTGCACATAAAACATAGTACCTAACGAATGGCAATTGCGCAATCATTTACGCCACTGAACCGAAGTTCGAGCCTACTAAGTAGTGTCGACAATCAGACCAGTCATGCGATTGCAAAATGTAACAAATAAGCTTATATTAGCGACGCTTTCGCAAATAATGATGTTTTGATTATAACACCAAGGATATATCATTGTTGTATCGTATTAAGGCCAGTTGTTTAGGCCCTGGTTTTACACATACATACACATACCCACACGCATTAACTAATTCAAAATTTGCACGGATTGAAAACAATTTATTTCAGCGTATATAATCTGTATACAATGAAATCGTAAATAGCATTTGTCTGTATCAGTGTGTTGGTGTGCGCTAATCTACGAAATGGCTGAGCCAATTTATTTCGATGTCAGTGGCATTCAATTGATTTGAATAGTGTATTATGATGTGTTTACGCTGAAAATTGGTGATCGTTAATATAAACCAGTTGGCAAATTATATATGCCTGTTAAATTTAGGCCTGTCAGGACTACCTTGATGGTGCAGAGGTAAATAAAGCGATTGCTGATCATAAAGTATCAGGTTCGATTCCCGAGTCAGACATAGTGAAGTTTCCAAGATAGTTGTCAAGATATTCTCAGTAGTAGCACGAACGAACTTGGAACTGATGGTGGACGGCAGTCGACTTGCCCACTATTACGTGGGACCCACATAAACACTCCCACGCATATATATATTATATATATATACCTAAGGAGTAATAAGAATTATGGGTGGTGGGTGTACCACATTTCACCAGCTCGTCGGCTGGTAGGCTATCCTAGATAATAGGGAACAAGCTTTTGCTGTCTATTCCAAACTCCGTGTTACTCAAAACTTCTTGACAGGAAAACCCAATGATACATTTGCCCGATCCAGGCATTGAACTTTAGAATTTATGCACAGCAGTCACATTCACGCAAGGCAGATTAACTGTTCTTTTAAAGACAACTTCTTCACTAGGAATAATACCTGTATCGCGGGGTACTTTACAAACATTTACGGCCTCGATGGCGTAGTGGTTAGTGTAACCGACTGCTGCGCCTGAGGTCGCGGGTTCGATTCCCGCACAAGTTAAACATTTGTGTGCATGAACATGGATGTTCGTCTTGGTCTGGGTGTTTCTATGTATAGTATTATGTATGTATTTACAAAAATAAAAGTATATATGTATGTTTATCCATTGTCTAGTACCCATAGTACAAGCTCTGCTTAGTTTGGGCTAGATGGTGTTGTGTGAATGTGGTAGAATATTATATTATAAAAGTATATGTATGTATGTTTATCCATTGTCTAGTACCCATAGTACAAGCTCTGCTTTGTTTGGGCTAGATGGTGTTGTGTGAATGTGATAGAATATTATATTATAAAAGTATATATATGTATGTTTATCCATTGTCTAGTACCCATAGTACAAGCTCTGCTTTGTTTGGGCTAGATGGTGTTGTGTGAATGTGATAGAATATTATATTATAAAAGTATATATATGTATGTTTATCCATTGTCTAGTACCCATAGTACAAGCTCTGCTTAGTTTGGGCTAGATGGTGTTGTGTGAATGTGATAGAATATTATATTATAAAAGTATATGTATGTATGTTTATCCATTGTCTAGTACCCACAGTACAAGCTCTGCTTAGTTTGGGCTAGATGGTGTTGTGTGAATGTGGTAGAATATTATATTATAAAAGTATATGTATGTATGTTTATCCATTGTCTAGTACCCATAGTACAAGCTCTGCTTAGTTTGGGCTAGATGGTGTTGTGTGAATGTGGTGGAATATATTATTAAAAAAAAAGACATTCAAACAACGGACACAAAGAACACCCAGACTTGCAGCAACCACTTGTGGATCACACAAAGTTTTGTCTCGTGTGGGATTCGAACCCACAGCAATCGTCGCATTGGCAGTAACGAGGCCACCAAAAGTGCAGTCGCACAGTCAAAACTTTCTGTTCCATATTCCTATATTTTTATGTTTACAGCGCTTTGTCGATTTTCTTGGTAAACGTTATTGAACTGATTGTTCTTTGTTCAATTACATACTGCCAATACTATTTTACCCTTAGGTAGGCGTGCTACCAACGATCAATAATTAAATTCCTAGAATATTCTAAATATATAAAACACTTAAACATAAAACGGGTAAATTATAACAGAAAGCAATAAACATGAAACTTATCGACAAAAACATCTTTAATCTTTTGTTAATAAAGTCTAAATTCATTTGACAACGATTGTGTCTTCTATGACGATGTAAATTATATTGCATGTGCTATGTTTTAAGGTGTATATTTGAATGACAATGTGACAACGAACTGGGATACAGTGGGTCACCAACTCACCATTGCGAGAGTCTATGATATACGTTTGTATCTAAAACAGTAGGGTGGATATGAATATAATTGTATTTCTATGGATTGTATTCAAAATACACAGTACTATTTGTATTGTGTATTAAAGTACATATAATAATGACCTCCAGACCAGATGAATTTAGGTCACGGCGGCTAATCTTAACGGAGACTGGCCATCTGCGCAGGAGATATTATAGTGCACAAGTGTGTGCGCAAACGCAAGTGCACTCTCAGTTCCCTAATCCTCATGATGCGATGGGATGGATAATCCGACACGACTGGAGACAGATCAGGCGCAGATACAACGGCGCAACGTGCTTTCTGAGGCATGGGGGTGTCTATTACCGCCAACTCCGGGCTCGTATTGAGATTTCAAGAAATTTTTGTTGGCCCGATCTGGGATTCAAACCCGAGACCTTATGCACAGCAGTCGCATTCAATACCGCTGCGCTCCGGAGGCTGTTTAAACTACATATATGAAAGTATACAATGCAACATTATTCGTTATGTTAAACACATACAAGATCTATGTAAACAATGCAGTTTTATGTATCCGTGAATGGTTATTTGTTGTAGGCAAATCATCATATAGCATAGTACCTGTGGAAGATTACGGCGGGCACCAAAGGTCTTTTGTAGTACAAGATCTTGGAGAAGCCAGATTTACGTATTTACAGATAAATTTGACATCTCTAGACACTATACATGGTTATTCTTAGTAGAGTGAAAACCTCTCAGGATGTGATTATACTTGTTGTTATGAACCACTTTTGTTCTAGGACATTGCCGAAATGATGGAAAAAAACAGCCGTTCCATACAAAATTGAAGTTTGACCTCGAAAAAATGAATGGTATAGCAGATGTTTTTTTCGCGATTTTGGCAATGTCTCCTAACAAAACTTGTTCATAATAACAAGTATAATCACCCCCTGAGAGGCTTTCACTCTACTAAGAATAATCATGTATATATAAAAAAAAATCAACGGGTTGCACTCCGGGAGTGCAGGCAGAAGTGAAAACTTGAATATTAACGTTGTGCATTTTGATATTTTGGAATGGTTAGGGAATAATTTTGCACGAATTGCTTTAGTTATCAATGTAAAAGTACTATCATTTATGTGGTAAAATACAATATTCATTTATTACGCTATCGTACATAAACATGACAATTCTCCCTCCGTCTTACGAATTTTCGATTAGGTCACGTGTCCTGTCGCGAGTTTGACAATTCTCCCTCCGTCTTACGAATTTTCGATCAGGTCACGTGTCATGACGCGAGTTTAACATTTTTTACCCATCACAAAAAAGTGCACAACGCCGCTAAAGAAGTTTTCACTTCAAAAATTGGTAGCTTATAAAATACTACACACTGAAATATATTTGGATGACTATTTGCTGTAGTTTCAGGCAAGTGGGACATATGTATAATATACTAGATGTTCCCGCGGTTTCACCCGCGTTTATCGTTACTGCGCCGCCCCTGTGGGTCGTAGCGTGATGTTATATAGCATATAGCCTTCCTCGATAAATAGGCTATCCAACACTAAAAGAATTTTTGAAATCGAACCAGTAGTAATCACGCAGAATAAACCAGGAGAAACATCGTTTGTACTATGTCTGTAATGGGTAATTATTTTGCTGCGATGTTATTTTAAAACTGCTATATCTCCTAAGATATTCATTGAAATCGAATGATGTAAAGGGCAATTTTGTTTTAAATTAAATACTTGTGATGAATAACGTATTTATTTGGATAAGGATTAATATCATGTTTATAAAAATACCTTCGCAAATAATGCATTATTTTAGAACAAATTTCGTTAGCATAAAAATGGTTATAGTGAGCCAACCTTAAAAGATAGACATATGCTGTCGCGGACTTTTTTTTAGAACTTTTAAAGGGGAACAATTCTGTCATACATGATTTTTGCGAAACTTTAACTGTTTACGCAGCGCACGCAGCGGAAGCTCTCAAAAGGAAAAAATACACTCCGATTTTGAAACATTCTTCATTGGTGCTCCGCCCCTATTGATATTAGCGTGATGATATATAGCCTATAGCCTTCCTCGATAAATGGGCTATCTAACACTGAAAGAATTTTTCAAATCGGGCCAGTAGTTCCTGAGATTAGCGCGTTCAAGTAAACAAACAAACAAACAAACAAACTCTTCAGCTTTATAATATTAGTATAGATGTATAATAAAATAAATTAGCTTTACTTTCAAACTAATTAGTAAACATTGTTTTGATTGCACGGATGGCGTAGTGATTTAAGTGGTCGCCTCGCTACTGCTATTGCGTCGAATGTCGTGGGTTCGAATCCCACACGGGACAAAACTTTGTGTGATTCACAAATAGGTGTTCCTAGTTCGCGTATTCTTTATGTCCGTTTTTTTTTAATGTTTGTAAAGTCCTCCGCGATACAGGAATTAGGCGCGGTGGGCTATCAGCTAATCCTTCTCACACTGAGAAGCCGTGCCCTGCAGTGGGACAGTATAATACAGAGCTGAATGTTGATACCATTATACAAATATATAAATACAAAAAATCCCTACTCCTAGTGGGGGAGTTGTCTTCAAAAAGAAAAGCTACAATAATGAGACAGATTTAGCTATTCGGGTTTCGCAGTCTATAAAATATCGCAATAAACAAGATTACTTATAATTCTTAAATCTTTCCATGTGAATAATATATGACTAAAGAATAAACAATTTTTCATTCTTATCAGTATTTTAGTTCGTGTAAGGCACTTATGAATCTATATACCGAACCTATGACCTCTGTATGCACATAGAGCTCTCTACCCGAATGGATAATTTAAAGAACGTGGTACAACTATGATTCATCTGAACAAAAATCCAAATAACAATTACCCCCTACGAGGGAAATCACAATCAAACTCAAAATCGTCCGACAAACATAATCGCCAAATCAAACCACAGTACCAATAAGACTTTTCAAAGAAGACAAGTCTCTCAAACTACTAATTTTACAGTCAACCTACAGATCGTGTACCGAAGTGTATCTACCTTCGCACGGCGCGGGCGCCACGAATCTAAAAGTTGACATTATTAACCAACATAATATAATAGCACACAATAAAAAACAATGAAGAATTATGTGAGAAGGCCGGCAGATAGCAATTAAACATTTATTATCTATAAAATCTATGATATTGAAGAACGCTGCTTATTTTGAGCGAGGCTCCATTTTAAGATTTTTGATGACCTCATTTTGCTAGTTAATCAATTTAAAAAATGTAGTGAGTGATTAGGATTACAATTTTCTGTATTTCTGACTCAAAGACAAAGCTAACGAACAAAGACATACAAAGAATGTGCAGGCTTGTATTAACTAACTATAAAATAACTGTGTAAGTTGTAGTACAATGGATTTCCGGGAAGTACCGCCTAATTCGATTCAATATATAAACTATAGATGTTCCCGCGGTTTCACCCACGTTTATCGTTACTGAGCCGCCCCGTGGGTCGTAGGGTGATGTTATATAGTCTATAGCCTTCCTCGATAAATAGGCTATCCAACACCAAAAGAATTTTTCAAATCGAACCAGTAGTTCCTGAGATTAGCGCGTTCAAACAAACAAACAAACTCTTCAGCTTTATAATATTAAGTATAGATTTACGTAACGTGTCATAGCCCTAAGCAAGACAAAATACATCTATTGTTATGTATAATATATGATACATAGTAAACTTTAACTGTGCCAAGTTTCATACTCCTCTGTCCGCGCAATTTTCGTAAAAAGGGGTACCTACAAAGTTGTTGCTTCACGTATTAATATATAGATTCATTCTTTATTTAGTAATAACTATTTGTCCCTCGCGGTATCCCCGACGCTTATGATTACTGTACCTCCTATGGCTCGTAGCGTGATGTTATATAGCCTATAATTTTCTTTGAGAATTGGGCTATCAAATGCAAAAAGATCAAACCGGTTGGTTCGCACGTTCTAACAATAAAACAATATCTTAACATATTTTCAAAACACTTCCCCGTAAATTATTCCCAATATTAAAACAACAAATACATATTTACCTAACACCAGTACAAATAACGAGGCGTTGCCAACATCACATCTACCTGTAGGTAGATAACATTGGCAGCAAGCCCTTTCAAACTGGGCCCATAATGGAGCATTTCCTTAATTCGCCCCGAATACGAGATATTGCGATATGTTTTACGTTTAGACATAAACATAGCTGTTTTCTTTGGAAACCGGACTGATATTATAAATGCGATAGTTTGTCTGTCTGTTTGTATCAGCTATCGGCTGTTACACCAATAGTTAATTATCTATTTAATAGTCTTGTCTCTGGCGACTGTTGAGTAAACTATCACATATCTATGTTTGAAAAGTGACCGCAATGATAGCGAAATCGTTTAGGTATTGATTCGCCATTGCTAGTTTTCCAAATGGTCTGGGTTCGACCCCTGCACACAACCATTTTTACTAGTAAGTAACTATTTTAAGCATCGATCAAATATACCATAGATGCACGATCGTCGCTCAAAAAACGGCCCCAACAAAACTGTGCATAAATCAGTCGTATGCGCTATATTATGCACCTATCCCACTCACTCTTGAGTGGGCTGCCCGTAAGCGAGAGCGAATCGACACCACTACTACGGTGGAGACCGTACCATATACTTAGTACGCTTGCGTATCGCTAGTAACACACTTAGGACGCTTTACATTGACGCGTTTTAACTAAACTATTACAAAATGTAACTCAGTGGGCGTTCAATGGTTATTCCTGTCTATTTCCTGGATTGCATAATAAATGCAGACACTTATAAGTAAGTAGTACTGGTCAGTGCCACATATTGACGCGGTTTTTGTATGAGAATGTGCATCTATGGTATATTTGATCGAAGATTTTAAGAATTATTATAAGTATTTTGTTCCGGTAAACTGGGACGCGCTAATCTCAGGAACTACTGGTTCGAATCGGAAATAGTTTTTTGTTGGATAGCTTATTTATCGAGAAAGGCTATAGGCTATATAACATCATGCTACGACCCACTAGGCGGCGCAGTAATCATAAACGCGGGTGAAACCGCGGGCACATCTAGTATATGTATTACTGAAAAACAATTGTTTATGCGCCCTCATAACTATGAGCACACCATTTTGTTACTTAGGCAGACGGAGTCAGATGCAAACGCATGTGTATGGCTATTGCAATATACTTTACCTTTAATCATAAAGTATATAGCTGGTGATTTATATGTTAGTCATGGCATTTCTTGTAGCAGCCGCATAAAGGATCCGGACTAACGCCTTACATATAGCTTACAGTCATACCTAGCTAAAGTTATTATCAACTATCTACACTAACTAGCGGTCGCCTAGTGCTCGAAATTCGACCAAAGTTTGCCTGTAAGATATTGCTGACATATTATGTCATTATATATTGATATATGTAACCATAGTTACGCGCTTCGACTGCGTGTGTCAAATGCATGGTTGTGTGCGTGTAGTGTTTTTTCATTAATTTAATGTATTTCTAATGCATATTTTAAAAAAATATTACCATTCGTCACTTCTTCTCTGTATCAACCATAAGTGTGCGAAATTTCATACTCCTCCGTCCGCCCAATTTTCGTGAAAAGGGATCCAAAGTTTTCGCTTCACGTATAATATGTATATAGATATTATAAAGCTGAAGAGTTTATTTGTTTGTTTGTTTGAACGCGCTAATATCAGGAACTACTGGTTCGATTTGAAAACTTATTTTAGTGTTGGATAGCCTATTTATCGATGAAGGCTATAGGCTATATAACATCATGCTACGACCCACGGGGGCGGCGCATTAATAATAGACGCGGTTGAAATCGCGGGAACATCTAGTTTTATATAAGATGCAAAAATTTAAAATTAACTATTAGTATTTTCCCTAGTTCTATCGGTATCCTCTTCTCTTCTGTCACTGAGAAGAGGCGCGTGCCCAGCAGCGGGAGTGTTTATACGGGTCCGGCCCTTAGGGTCCCATTCCGGTACGCCCCCGGCCGGCACGCACCCATAGTGAAAAATTTGTTATTCCGCTTCGCCACCGGCCGAGACGCTCCCATCGTAAATAATAATAAATAAATAAACGTGTATTGCAAGTTCACAAAACTCATAGTTGTTAGTAAAACTTAGCCTAAGTGTTAGTTTTTAATTATTTAACTTTTGTCGCTGCGACATGCATGTCGCAACACCTTCGCATATAGGGACAGTCTAACCTGTCCGCAATCATTGCCAGCACTGTGTTGGAACTAGCCCGCACCCTGCGAACTTAAGAAGTGCAACGCTTGCGCATTGTCGTGTAAAAGCAAGAAGTTCGTGCTTCGGCGAACATTGCTGAGGCACTGCAGTAGCGAGGTAGTCCCAACACAGACCTGAACGCATTGTTGAACTGTACGCGGAGAGCACTGTATGATTTCAAAGTGAAGCTAGTCCATAGGCTGCAAGTATAGAGCGAAGTACAATAAGCTTTGAATAGCGCAATTTTAGCTTCAACAGAGCAGACAATAAAACATCCGGAGAAGACACTTGAGTAAAGATTGTTGAAAACAAAAGTGATTTTGAACTTAAATTTTTTTTTTGACAAAACATCTTATGCATATGCCGTGCCTAACTTCGTGCTGCTTCTGAGAAATTCTTGACAGAAAACCTGACAACAGTTTGCCTGACTCAGTAAATGACGATGCGCCTCAATAGATAGAGAAGTTGTGGTTTCGATTCCCGTCCATTGCACGACCTACGTGTACACATTCCTAACACAAGTATATTAGCTTAGCTGAAGGCGACAAGAATACTTGTAATTTTAATACAAATTACAAGTAAGCTTAACAAAAAAAGAAACTATACACCTCACGTAGTTGTTTGTCACGTTGAGTAGTAGAGGCTCGACCGGGGAAGGAAGGACTACCCCTGACAGAATATCGACGTGAAATAGCAGTAGTCCTACTGTTGTGTTTTGTTCGGTGAGTGACAGTACCGGAGGCCCAATCACCCACTTTCTCCCATCCCGCTCCTTCTCCTTCCCAATTCCTTTCCTAAAGGGTCGGCAACGCGCAAGTGATGCCTCTGGTGTTGCAGGCGTCTATAGGCTACGGTGACCACTTACCATCAGGTGCGCCGCCGTATGCTTGTTTGCCACCTTAGTTGTAAAAAAAAAGGAAGTAAACTTAACAAAAAAAAGAAACTATACACCTCACGTAAAGCTCAGTCGCATTAAATGAATGAATTGATAAAATAAATGTCATTACTGGCATTAAGTCTGTGTCGTTAAGTATGGGGACTTCTTTCCGTAGACTGATTGTGTGGTCGTTTAAAAAAAGTCTAGAATTAACAAGCTGAGAGGCTTCTGACTTATTGGCCAGTCATCCTGCTTAATCGATCGACTGACCATAAGGGAAATTGACTGCACTTCCATAATTTTGTGAGTATAATAATATTTACATAAATAAACAATATTATTTCGAATATTTATAGCAATTGGCATAATTATTCCTATTTATGAGATATGCATTTTATACAAATACATTACGTATTTATATAAAATGCTGCGCGTATAGTATAATGGTAACTACGATTCCTATTTTAAGTTGCCATGTTTAAATTGCTTTTTTTTGTCAATGGCAATAAAGAAAAAAAACTCTCTTCTTTAAAAACTTCAGCTAACATTTATTCTTTATTTTTAATTCTTGATTTACTTTTATGTAACTTTATATAAATGGTAATAGTTTCTAGAATATTCATAAACTTTTACTGCCAACTATTTGAACAATTACATGCAAAAAAATGCAACCAATTGTCTTGACGAAGTAAGATCGCAATTATTTAATTAAACCATTCCCATATTATTATGATATTAGGAGCTTCATAAATAGCAAACATCATAACGAATAGAAATAAATTATTCGTCGTTTTAAGATGAACGCTATGTAATTTTAATAACTTTTTTTTTTATAATCTGTTATGGCTGCCGTCATTGGTAGGTATTTGTCTCAGTAGCGGCCAATCTTTTCATCAGTCTGGTCTTTTTTTAGTTATAATAATTTGTTCTTTGTCATAATATCGGTGTTAATAATAATAAACTAATGTGTACATAGAATGTTGCTGAAATTATTTGTAAAATATGCAGCAGCCAAAATAGATATTGTATACATAACTTAAGTTGTCTTTTGTTATAGCTTATATAAAATAAATGCTGACAGTATAATAATAATGTAATCAATTAATAAGAAAATGTTTATTTACAAAACAAATCCTTCTGTAAACAATCCATAAGTTGTTTACATTGGTAAATATAATAATTTAACTTTTAATATGGCTGAAACGTAACACTAAAAGCTTTTGTTTAAAATAAGGTATCGAATAATGCCTTCTGGATTTGATTGCATACATAGTTATATTAATCGCGTATATAATAATATACTATGTAACTAGATTTAAGTGCTTCGCATTTATCAAAAATGTAAGACTACCTTTGTACTTATTTTTTTCACAGAGACAGAGACATTCCCATTTTCGAAAATATTATTTTCAAAATTTGGTTTTTAAAACCGTTCTGCCAAACAGGGTCATTTAAATACTATAGAATTGAAGACTATAATTTTCTTAATAGGCAACTAATAACTAATAATAATAAAATGTTGTAATATTTGACGTTCATAAGTGTTACTTTGTGACCTAAATGAATAAATGATTTTTGACTTTTTGACTTTGACTTTAACCACTGCGCCACTGGCGCAATTATGAAAACAGTAGATACTGCTCGCGGCCTCGCTCGCGTAAATCTAGGTTAAACTAGGTCAGTAACACTATTTTTTCTGGATAAAAGGAAACTTATATCCTTTTCCGTTCCCCTGACAATGTGTATGCAAAATGTTATGATGATTGGTCGAGTAATTACGGTGTGAAATCATAAAAAACAAACAAACAAAATCACATTCGCATTTATAATAATAGTTAGGATTACCAAAATATAACACACAAGAATTTATAAATGGCCTTTCTAAACAAAATAAAAAATGTTTGACTTACATAAATTTCGAAATTGAACGTTGCATAGACATTGAACGAATAATTAAAAATATAAATTATCATATTATTTAAAACGAGTTGGTTACATTATATTTAGAAAGTATCTATTTTATTTAAATTAAATAAAACTAGCTGGCTTGCTGCCTTGTGGCATACCAATACGAATTGTTTTTTTTGTTTATTGTCTTCGTCAAAATGACCACACTCCACCTGATGGTAAGCAGTCGTGTGGTCTAAGAGCAGTGGCCTCCACACCGCCCTCATAGTAGCCGAGGCGATGTTGAGGTCTCTACTTTGACGGCCTGAGAAGGTGCTTTTTCACGCCCCGCTTAAAGGACCCAGGATCCATAAACAGTTGTACCGAGTCTAGGTGTTCTTTGTGTCCGTTGTTTAAATATTTGTAAAGTTCCTCGCAACACATTATGACTAGAGAGGGAATTGAATCTTCATAAAAAAACTTACACGCTTACGACCGAACTTGAAGGTTCGATTCCGGGTCGGACGGTGAATTGGTAGAAGCAGCACAGAGATTAAACGCTTCCTTGATTATTATATAGCCTAAAACGTAGCTCGGGAAATGAACATAGGTACAATCAAGGATTTAAATCATAGACGTTTAAATGTGGTTACCTTTCTGGATGTTGTCAAATAACACTCAATGCCAACATGGCATCTGAGTTATAAGTAGCACTAGTAGTCTTCTTCTCCCTAGCCTTTATTATTTCCAAGTCATTTGATCTCCGCAACTCGAAGGCTTACAATATCCTAAAGCTAGACCAGTGTCAGGATATTAGAGGGCACTGACTTCCCAATAACGACTGCCATAGATGTTTATCGCAGCCGGGACCGACGGCTTATCTTATCTTATGTGGGGGCCAGTCAGTGCAGACCGGCGACACTTCGACCCAGTGGGATCTTTTGTGTCACTCTCCCAATGCGACTGCCATAGATGTTCATGGCAGCCGGGACCAACGGCTTAACGTGCTTTCCGAGGCACGGAGCAGGCGATAATTGTCAATCAATACGCACATAATTTCGAAGTCATATAATTTCCGAAAGTCAGAGATGCGCGACGTGGGTTCGAACCCAAGACCCTCTGCATTGCAGTCTGTTGGTCTTCCCACTGAGCTATCGCTGCTCAACCGACTGACGGCTTATCGTGCTCTCCGAGGCACTGAGCAGGCGATAATTGTCAATCAATACGCACATAATTTCGAAAAGTCATAACTTCCGAAAGGCAGAGGTGCGCGACGTGGGTTCAAACCCGAGACCTTCTGCATTGCAGTCTGTTGGTCTTCCCACTAAGCTATCGCTATAGCACTAGCAGTACAGAGTCTAAAACATTGCTTGGTTTTTTTCTTTTTTTGTTTTTATGGTTTATGGGGCAAACGAGCAGACGGATCGCCTGATGGTAAGCGATTACCGCCACTCATGGACACCTGCAACACCAGAGGAGTTACAAGTGCGTTGCCGGCCTTTAAAAAGGAGTACGCTCTTTTCTTGATTTGTTGAAGGTCGTATTGGTCCAAAAATACCGTAGGTGACAGCTCATTCCACATTTTTGTTGTTGTTGGTAGATAAAGGCTGCAAATGTGAATTTGTTTGTTTGTTACGCTTTCACGCCTTAACTGCCGAACATCATGCAATTTCGCATGCTCGTTGTCAAGAGGATATAGGGTATCCTTTATCCAGAAAAAGTACTGTTACTAATATAACCTAAACTACATTTACCCGACCAAAGCCGTGGGCAAAATCTAGTGGTACCTAAAACCAACGCTGGGCAAAATGTGCGTGTAATACCTCTGGCGACTTCTTTAGGGGTATACTACGTCTACGTGGGGCTATGAATAAAATAATTAATACTCATTAAATAACAAGCGACTACACACAGGGCTCTGCGGGCTACTGCTCCACCACGACAACGCGCCCGCGCACACCGCGCTCAAAACGAGGGACTTCTTGGATAGCACGCCGGTCAAGCTCCTGGGTCAACCTCCTTACAGCCCTGACCTAGCACCATGTGACTTCATTTTATTCCCGAAAATATTAAATCAGTTCAAAGAGATAACATTTTTGTCGCTGGAAAATGCGCTGTCAGCGTTTCATCAGGCTGGAAAATAGGTGTCTGCGGCTGACTGGGCAAAGTGTTTCGAAAACTGGTTCAGACTCATGAAACTTAGTATAGAGGCTGATGGAGAGTACATTGAAAAGATTTAAAAATTTCGCAAAACTTTATGAGTGTCCCACGTATCTCTTGCGCATGCGTTGGCCTGCGTCTTCGTTAAATTTGACCACCGTAACCGAAATTTAGTCTAGAGAAGATTGTTACACCCACATATCCTTAGATATTTTAAGGTCCCATGTAATCCGTACCAATTTTATAAATGCGAATGTGAGTTTGTTTGTTACGCTTTCACGCCTTAACTACTTGACCGATCATCAAGGTCAGGGGTACAGAAAAGGAGATAGGGTACCATTCATACAGAAAAAATGAAGTGATCCTGAGGGATAGAAAATTACTGTCAAAATATCTATAAACGCGAGCGAAACCGCAGGCATAAGCTAGTAAAATATATGCAAACCTTGGGTCTACATATATAAATTAATTAGTATTTTAAGCTGTGGCGGAAAAGAATTAAAGTAAACTACGGCATTGGTGTAAGTAATTGCCTAAATGGTTTTTAGAACGAAAATAAGCGCAGTTGTCTGAGTGCATCGCCTTGACCGACATTAGATAAAACTAGTAACACTGATTATATTAAAAGCCTGTACGTTGAATAAAAGGCTTTTTGAATGACTCACACATAGCTACACATAGACAAACGGCTATATATATATTTTCTTTTTATATACGACTAAGGTGGCAAACAAGCATACGACCTACCTGATGGTAAGTGGTCACCGTAGCCTATAGACTCCTGCGACACCAGAGCCATCACTTGCGCGTTGCCGACCCTTTAGGAAAGGAAGTAGGAAGGAGAAGGAGCTGGAAGAAGGAAAGAGGGTTATTGGGCCTCCGGCACTCTCACTCACCGAACGAAACACAACAACTATATTCCGAAAAGGGGTAACCAGAGGTCTACTATACCCGTTGTACAGTCTTCACCTTAGTAGTAACGGAACGAACCCTATTCGCAATAGCAGCACGGAGATTAATGGCAATAGAATCTCCACCTACGTGGAACCTTTAAATACAGCTTATGGCAGCTTTAAACATATGTATATGTTATACAAGTGCCTACCTTTTGGAAGAAAAAGGCGAAATTATTTGTATCCACCTCCTTAAATTTTATTTATTTGATGGTGACGTATTTTATATTTTACCCCTGTTCTCGTATTTTTGAAATGTACCGAATTTATAAACATAATTTAATATGCCCTATACGCTGCCCTTGTGTATGTATGTAGCAGAACCACATTTATTGTATTTTTGTTGTAATGTTAAGCATTTGCCTCCGTCCGTGCACCACGACGGTATCGGGTGACCAACTGAAAACCAGCGCTGGTGCACTCAATTTGGGTGCCCAGCTAATGCTGAGGTGGTGACCCTTTTCGGCGAGGGCATACACATTTTGTTTTATAATATATATAATATGTTTGTTTATTTTGTTTTAATTAATTGTGTGTGCTCTGTACGAAATAAACAAATTTCTTTCTTCTTTCTTTCTTTAAAAAAAGGAGGAGGAAAGACTAACAAAAATTTCAAAGGGCTAGCTGACGCAATCCAATAAGATATTCTGAAATAAAACTGTCGAAAATGTATTAACTTCCTATATTCTAGATACCCGGGACCGACGGTTTTACGAAATTGCCCAAACACAGGAGGCAATGAGTAACTGGCCACCCATCTATAAGAATGATGATGGATACATCGATTAACGACACTCATCAATCCATCTGCGCGATTCGGCACGTAAAAAATAAAAAATGTAAAGGAAAACTTACGTTTAGAAGTGTTGCCAATACAGTTACAAGCTTTTTAACATACCTGCAAACAAAAAACAGTTCATTAATATTAAATCACAATAACTAAGTGTCTATTATCTGGCGGCAAAAGCTTGGTCAGTTTTTTATTTATTGCACCTAGGAGCAGACGTCCACCTAATGGTATGAGTCAACCGCCGCTCATAGATTTCAGCAATGTCGAGGGTACACAGTCAAACCGTTGTCTACCGTGATAGCAATACTCTCTTATAACCTATCGATAGACTTCGATGAGCTCTTAGTTCTTAGTAATATTGTCGGCCTCGATGGCGTAATGGTTAGTGTAGCCGACTGCCACGCGTGAGGTCGCGGGTTCGATTCCCGCACAAATCAAACATTTGTGTGCATGAACATGGATGTTTGTCTTGGTCTGGGTGTGTCTATGTATAATATGTAAATATTTACAAAAAAAACATATATATGTATGTTTATCCATTGTCTAGTACCCATAGTACAAGCTCTGCTTAGTTTGGGTTAGATGGTGATGTATGTATGTGATAGAATATTATATTATAATATTCTAGTTCCTTCATTTATTTGACTTTTATTCGATTCGAAAAGAGTTATATTGTCAAAAAATTGTTGAATGTAGACAGTTGATATGACGGATATAAACTATATAGACAAGGCCACGGGCGTAGGCTAGTGTTTACTAATTAATTACACACGAGCAATCATATAAAGTGTATTTTAATTAATTAATTATATAATTAGATATTTTATACGGAACAGTAATCAAATGAGTTCCTGCATATTTAAGTATATGAAAGAAGAATTATTCTGTCTTTTATATAATTGCTATTACCTAGTAATAGGAATTTAATCTAACTGAGCATATATAAAGTTTTAATGTATTAAATAAACGAACATTCTATTTGAAGAAATATGCTTATGTCACAACACATTATTCACATTTAAGTACATTATTTAAAAAGGGTAGTTCCAAAGTCCGATTTTGTTTCTCTATTTATACACAAAAGAAAATAGACATTATAAGAAAAGTTTTTACGAAAACCGAATCAAAATAAGTTACAAAGTGAAGGAGCAATGAATGTTTAAAATTTGAATATGAGTCAATTTGGAAGTATATTTATGCGCTATCTAGATATCTCCCTCGCACGCCTTTATTTTAATTGTTAAGGTTTTGTACAACTCGTGCGAATCCGGGGTGGGTCGCTAGTTTAATATAAAATCAAGTAAATCGTTTTTGTTTTAACCCGTCAACTGTTGAGCGGACATAAGCTGTCCGTAAAAATGAGTCATCAAAAAATAAAAAAATAAAAACGATAAATGTATGTCCGCTGCACACTTGACTCGTTAATGAGTCAAGAGTCGAGCGCACATACATTTATCCGTTTGTGTAATGTTTGCACAATGAATTTTTAATTATTTTTTACGTATTTCCCCTAGACGTTCAAGAAGTATTGTTCCCAGGAATAATGATAGAAAAATAGTCGTCAACGTACGACTTAACGATGTCCCCAACAAAGTAGTTGCCTATTTTTGATTTTGTATATTATTTTACACACAAGAGCAAATAGCAATGAAATGAAATCTTTTTTAACTGTAGTAAAGTTTAATAATAAATGTAGATTAATAGTTTCTAAAATTATATAAATGTCGTGCCCAACAGTTTCAGAAGCTGCCTGATATATTGTTTTACTAGCTTTTGCCCGCGGCTTCGCTCGCGTTAATTTAGAATTTGATAATCAATTCTGGCGTCAAATCAAAGCAGCGATAGCCTAGTGGGAAACCGTTAGACTGCCACGCAGAGGTCTCGAGTTCGAACCCAAGGCGCGCATCTCTGACTTTTCGAAGTTATATGCGTATTAAATAATTATCGCTTGCTTTAAAACGGTGAAGGAAAACATCGTGAGGAAACCTGCATGTCTGAAAGTTCTCTATAATGTTGTCGAAGATATGTGAAGTCTGCCAACCCGCACTGGGCCAGCGTGGTGGACTATGGCCTAACCCTTCTCACAATGAGTAGAGGCCCGTGCCCAGCAGTGGGACAGTTTAATACAGGACTGATATTATTATTATATTTCTGGTTGTAATAATATAATTCAATCATGATTCGAAAGACACGTGGCGCCATCTATTATCATAAGAACTTTATTGTTTTTTTTCCTCGGGAACAGTATTTTTTTTCGGGATGAGTAGCCTATGTCCGTTTCTGTATACCTGACAATGTATATGCAAAATTTCAGAATTATCGGTTCAGTGGTTTAGGCGTGAAAAAACAAACAAACAAACTCATTTTCGCTTTTATAATATTAAGTTAGGATTATGAAAATCTGCTTTAAGTATCTGGGATTTTGCTTTATTCGATTCGTTGTATATGCAAGATAACACATTCATTCACGAGAACGTATTAACATTTACATATTATAATTTTATGATGTTATTGCACTCAATACTCATGAATAACCTGATCCATTTACTATGAAGATACGCGTATTACTAGAAACACATGCATATGTAATAATATCCTACAGACCGAGTTTCGGTCACGGCAGCCAAGTTTTACGGAGACTAGCCATCTGCGCAGGAAATATTATAATGCACAAGTGTGTGGTAACACAAGTGCACTCTCTATTCCCTCACTCTCATAGTACAATATAACGGCGACCGGAGAGAGATGAAGCTAAGGACTAGAGGATTTACGAGCATAATAAGATGCGTGGACGGAACATAGCCCATTACTACCTCTGGCCTGCATAGAGAATTTCTAGACAGAAAAACCCAATAACTTTATTGGCCCCAAATTTGGTTTCAAGCCCAAGATCTGATGATCCGTAGCCGTATACACTATCCACTAGTCCATCGAGACAGACAAAACTATGTATAAATTATAATTATACATATTGTCTGGGTGGCGAGTGAATACGACTGTTATGCATGAGATCTCGGATTCGATACCCAGAACAAAATGGTATTGGAAATGTCGGTCCGTAATTCCTCGTGACAGACTGTGAGTACAATGAGTATTATGACTACCGGACATCAAAACTGTGTCCTGTAGGTGAAAAAGGGTTCGTCTTTTATTACATGGGACTGAAAACTAAGGCTGGCGAAACGTGAATGTAGTAGAACTCTTAATATTATCTTATGTTTACGCAAATGTTATACATTGAAATTAAACTATATACGGATTGTGCCATCAGATTGGGATCCAGTAATTCAAATAGTCAAATCCAAGAAGAAGCAAAACATAGCTAGGCTTCATGATACTTTGAGCTCATTCTGCGTAAATAGAAACACCAAAGATTAAATTACGTTCGCGTACTTTGAAATAACTACACTCAAGAACATTGAGACAGCTACCATCTTAGTCTCCCCTTGAACATGGCTGCTGTAAAGCAATCGAAACGTCGGGGCAAAGTGTAAAATTAAATATAAATAGTTTTAATTAATCTAAATAGCTTAAACTGTAGTAAAGTTCAATAATAGTAGTGTTAGAGTCTCAAAATTATGTAATAAAAGTGTAATATTGTCTTCTGTTTACGCCGAATGTTATTCATTAAAATTAAACAACTATATACGGATTTTATCGCGTTGTTTATTTGACACTTTATTACAAAATTCAGAAACTGTTACACTACTCTTACTATTAAACTTTACTAATTTTAAGTTAAATTACTGAAACTATTAAAACTATTTATATTTATGTAGACTACTATTACTACATAAATATAAATAGTTTTAATAGTTTCAATAATTTAATTAGCTTAAAGTTAGTTAAGTTTAATAGTAATATAATATAATAATAATAATAATATTCTATCACATACACACAACACCATCTAGCCCAAACTAAGCAGAGCTTGTACGATGGGTACTAGACAATGGATAAACATACATATATACTTTTTTTTTTGTAAATACATACATATTATACATAGAAACACCCAGACCAAGACAAACATCCATGTTCATGCACACAAATGTTTGACTTGTGCGGGAATCGAACCCGCGACCCCAGGCGTGGCAGTCGGTTACACTAGCCGCTACGCCATCGAGGCCGAAGGTTTTCTAAATTGTGTAATAAAGTGTCAAATAAACAACGCGACAAAATCCGTATAAAGTAGTTTAATTTAAATGTAGTAGAAATCTGCCTACACCTTCAGGAACATAGGTGTGGACTACGTATGTATTTTTAATAATAACTGACAGCAATAACGACAGTACGCCACTATTTATATTCGGAGAGAATGCTGGTCGACCTTCAAATTCAAATTATAATTATACCACTAATATTATAGACCTCTTGTCTTTTTAATTTCTTTTATTGCCTCGCTAGTCCCGTGGCTCAAGTTTCAAGGTCGAGGGAGTCTAGAATTCGATGTCCGTGTCGGACAGTGTTATTGGGGTTTTCTATTACAAAATTTGCAACAAAACACGATGTATTTTGAAAAGTATAGTGTAAAAATTTTCCGTCCGTTTAAAGGTTTTTAGTTCCCAGACACAGGATTTATACCCAGCGCGTAAGATGAAAAAAATTAAACAAAAATTAACTCTTTTGTGGGATGTCCAATGCATCTCGCCATCTGGCCTTATCTAATTATACCTTTTTTTTAATGCCATGTATGATTATTCCTCCCTATACCTCTTTCTATATGCGAAGCAATTAGGCAGTTTCTTTTCAATGTTGTCGACGATTAAAATTTTACTCTATGTAGGCGTCTAAGGTAATGCTAAACGCAATCTAACGCATAGTATAGAACTATACTATCAGCAAATACTATATACATAATGTAACAAACGGCTGTTATAAATGATGAATACATAGGTATAATTTTGACTTATGTTTACGCGAATGTTATACATTGAAATTAAACTACTGTATACGGATTTCATTGCGGTTTACTCTAAACACAGCCTTTGTCAAAAATTCTTTTTTTTTTTAATGTTTAATTAATATCCCGGTGAATGCGACTGCTATGCATGAGGTTTTAGGTTCGATCCCGGATGGGGCAGTGTTTTTAGGATTTTCTATCAAAGCGTTTTTAGTAGCAGTACCCAATCTCGAACTGTGTCCAATAGACGACAATAGTCTCCTCTATTACGTAGTACCTCAAACATAGTCGGCGTAATGTGTGTAATTGGTTTGAGGTATAAACCGCAAACCGACAACAAACCTGAGTGGTAACCTCGTTTTTCATTATATATGTACTTTTTTTTTTTCATTATATATGTACTTTTTTTTTGCTGTGTTCTAATATTTGTATAAGAACGTGTACCTATATTTTGAAAATAAAATGCTTACTTACTACTTACTTACTTAATACAACTCTGTGTTTCAGAACAGAAGCGTGACACTATAGAAGCAGCTAAAATATTTATACATAAAGTTAAAATCTAAACGTCGTTAGTCCAACATTTAGCGTCGTATAGCCAAAGGTTAGCGCATGCCCTTACAAGCTTGTGTTCCAACCAGTTCAGTACTTAAGCCTTTGCTTGCCGGATGTTAGTCAATCTGTGAGCGCAACCTAAGTATACGGTGTGGCTATGTCGCTTTGAAATGCGTCTTACGAATGTATACTCACTGCTACGCTCGAGTGGGTAGGCAGGAGTGTTCTAAACCTATTAAGACACCAAAAGTTTTAGATTACGCTTAATTATACATACATACATAGATTTACGCCTGTTTCCCAGAGGGGTAGGCAGAGACTACGGATATTTCCTCTGCTTAATTATATGTAATTCTTTTAATTATTTATGATTATGTTAAATGCATGCTGTTACTAAGTTTTGTTAAAAGTTGCATTTCTAAAAATTCACGGACCATATTGAGACTATAATATTTTGTAACGCCATATTGTACACATGTTATGGCAAATGAATCATCTTCATCTTCATCTATTACGTCGTTCTGACATAGAGAATTGCCAACAAAAGAACCAAATATGACTGGATAGCGTAGTGATTTGAGTGATCGGCTTTCGCCGAGTGTTGTAGGTTCGATACTTATATGAAACAAAATTTTATGTGGTTCACAAATAGTTGTTACGAATATGGGTATTCTTTATGGCCATTGTTTTAATGTTTGTAGAGTATGTATCGCGGGGAAACATTGAATTCGTCCTTTACAAATATTGTATTCTTTCATTTAAAATACCAGCCCACATTAGCAATAAATCCTGTGTTGCGCGTGTCAAACTACCACTTTTCTCGAGTCGGGAATCGACCTTAGGAATTTACAGGTAGCTCTAAGTATAAGCACAAACTTATGTCATACTAACCTTATGTCTATCTATAGCTACCTACGGCATCACCGCGTGGTGCCCGAAAAAGTATCCTCATAAAAATAGAAAGAGCCCAGCGTTTTATCTTAAAGGTAGTTAATTTTAAGCAGTTTAAGTATCCTATGGTAACACTGTATAAGGAGTTTGAATAATATAGTATATAATAATATATAATTTGAATAATATAATATAGTATAGTAGACCGATAAGACTCAGTTATACAAAACCGTAAGGTTGCGTATACGTCTTTCAATTTGGCATTTGAGTAGGCATACATTAACTTAGAACTTTGTATGGGAATTTGTTGCGAGGTATATAAGGCATAACATTTTAGTGTAGTCATATCTAAGGAACGTACTAAAACTACAATAACCATAATATATCAATCAAATTTTTTATTTTTTATTAACATGTACCTACCTGTTAGTTTGTTATACTGAATAGCATTTATGTTAAAATGATTTAACTTATGTTAAAAGGTATGATGCGGTTAATATGTCTGGTTTAAACAAAAACTCCGAAACAAATAATAAAATTAAAAAAAAATATCAATCTTGGAAACATTGCTTCCTTATCTTAACAGTAAACATGAAAATAGACTGCAGAAAACACTTACAGACTATTGCACCGAGTGTCAGCAGGTTTCGCTACTTTTCACGAACAGATAAATCATAGGTAGGTATATGCTTATTTTACTTAAGAAGTTTTTTGGTATAATCTGTACTAGGTACACCTACAAATTATCACAAAAGACTTTTAAGGATCCAAGCAAGTGCTTGGACCCTAGTTTTGGAGATACAAACAGAATAAAAAGAAATTAAAGTAGCCCTAGTTTTTAAAAACCTTAATGGAAAATACATTTGTAGGTATTATTGGATATATGAGAGCGTTTTGAATGTTTAGATGTAAGTTACTTAGATTCAGAGCAGCGATAGCTCAGTGGGGAGACCAACAGACTGCAATGCAGAGGGTCTCGGGTTCGAACCCACGTCGCGCACCTCTGACTTTCGGAAGTTATATGACTTTTCGAAATTATGTGCGTATTGATTGACAATTATCGCCTGCTCCGTGCCTCGGAAAGCACGTTAAGCCGTCGGTCCCGGCTGCCATGAACATCTATGGCAGTCGTTATTGGGAGAGTGTCGACACAAAAGATCCCACTGGGTCGAAGTGTCGCCGGTCTGCACTGACTGGCACCCACATAAGATAAGATAAGATACTTAGATTCATATCTGAAAAACCGCGTCCTGTTATATAGAGGACACTAGACAAACATTGAAACAAGACACAAAGAACATTTGGACTTGGAATAACTAAAGATCACGCAATTTTTTTTTTCGAGCCCTCGACTATCGGTTCGTCACACCATAAGGCTGACGACATTATTTTGCCTGCCAAATATTCACTCTTACTGATGGTATCAGTCAAGTCTAAGAATATCAGACATGATTCAAATTCAACTGTGTCTCGTCACCGGTGGGCCACTCCGACTCAATAGGATAAGGAAGTCCAATAGTAACATTGACCACATTATTTAGTTCCACGCCACATCGCCCTATAACGCCTTGAACTGGGCCTGTGTATGGTTAAATCTGACATTTGTTTAACCATACATTATACAGATCCAATTATGTGGTGTAAACCACGTATCTGAAAGGTGGGGCCATATTAAAAGATCACGTCTTGTGAGTGAACTTCAAATATCAAAATAAAGGTTAGTTATGTCGATTTGTAGTTTTTATACTAGTAAGGCATAGCCTAGTTGGACAGTGGGAGACTATTGGACTGCTAGTGAGAGGTCTCGAGTTTGATCCCAAGGTACGCATCTCTAACTTTTCGAAGTTATGTGCGTATTAAGTAGTTAATTATCGCTGGCTTTAACGGTGAGAGAAAACATCGTGTGGAATCCCGCACGTCTAAAAGTTCTGAATAATGTTTTCGAAGATATGTGAAGTCTGTTATCCCGCGCTGGGTCAACGTGATGAATCATGTCCTAAGCTATCTTATTGAGAAGAGGCTCTTGTCCAGCAGTGGGACAGTTTATATATAGAACTAATATAATTATAAGATAGGTAACTAGTCTACATTCTGTCTGAAGGTTAGCGATTATCGTGGCTTATGGATTTTCGCACCAAGGCAATAACTGTTTGCTGGCTCTAAGGCCGGGACTCCACCAAAGCGGAGACGAGACGAACGAAGAGGAGATGTTTTTTAAACAACCAATAGAATTGTGTTATTGACACATCTCCTCTCCGCTCAGCTTCAGTGGAGATCGCTGTGCGGAGATGTGTAATATTTGTATGGCGCGATGGAAGCAGAGATGTGAGCTGTGCGCGGGCGAAGCGCAGTGGAGACGAGAGATGTGAGCGGCGTGCAGTGTGCGATGTCACCCTCCCCCCTCTCGCCCGCCAGCAACCCATAGAGCCACCGCGCGCGCGCCGGCCGGCCATCTTGCTTGCTGAAAAACATCTCTTCTCGCACAGCACACCGCACACATCTCCGCTTTGGTGGAGTCCCGCGAGCTGAAAAACATCTCTTCTCGCACAGCACACAGCACACCGCACACATCTCTGCTTTGGTGGAGTCCCGGCCTAAAAGATTCACTGTACTGACAGCACAAGAGTCATTGATGAATGATAAATGGCGAATCCCTCACGGGACAGTTATTATAATTATATGATGATGGTTCTGAGTCTGAATGTACTTTGTGTCAGGTAATTATTGCTTGTAATGTTCGTCCTGACACCGGGCACGATTCATACATTTTGAGTTGCCATTAAAATAAAAAATACAAACAGTATCCTAATGGTGCTTGTACACGATACAAATAGCAAGAATATATGTATGCATGTATCATAGGCTATAAACACTAGCTTCTGGCATCGACTACCTACAAACGCGAGATGATCATAAAAAATACGGGATTAAATATAATGACCACCAAAAATAGTAATTGCACACCAAAATATGCTTACTAAAATATATCATAACGAGCACCTATACGCATCAAATCACTGCATTCCGTCTCGGAAGGGTTAGGTTATGTTAGGTTCCTTCTTAAACCCACCCAAAAATAGAATGTGGAGGCCACTGCTCTTAGACCACACGACTGCTTACCATCAGGTGGAGTGTGGTCATTTTAACGAGCAAAATAAAAAAAAAAATTAAAAAAAGGCGCCCCCGTCAACTTATTTTGATCTCTTTGCTGCGGAATTATTAATTTTTGGTATTAAAATGCGATTTTAATTTTGGTGATCATTTACTATTTTTGACTGTTATATTTTATTATATCTAGTGATAAGTTAAACTTAAGCCAAAAAATACTAGCGCGGATAGCTGATTATCAAGCATATAACCCCAAGTGCCTCAACTTGCGCATATTACTCGCCTCGCGTACTAGCCATAAATTAAGTTAACTATGCAAGTACCACATTCATTGCAGCAATTGCCACACAATGCGCTAATTTACACAAAACGTGTTAATAGTGATTACTAACTTTAGTGAATAACTGGAATCGGTTTCTACTAAACAGGTTAAGGCCATGCTTTTATCATGGTAATATCAGTCCTGTATTAAACTGTCCCACTGCTGGGCATGGGACTCTTCTCAGTGTGAGAAGGGTGAGGCCGTAGTCCACCACTCTGGCCCAGTGCGGATTGGTAGACTTCACATATCTTCGAGATCATTATGGAGAACTCTCAGACATGCAGGTTTCCTCACGATGTTTTCCTTCACCGTTAAAGCGAACGATAATTATTTATTTAATACGAACATAACTTTGAAAAGTCAGAGATGCGCGCCTTGGGATTGAACTCGACCTCTGCACTGCGTTGGTGGTTCAGCCGCACATGTTTGATAGTCTATTTGTACTTTAAGTGTTATGAAGCTACAGAAACCGCTTAACAAGCGAATTATAAGTTTATTGGGCACCTTACCAATATAAAAAGACAACCATTCGCTTTCTCTTAAGCATAAAACGTCATCGACCAATGTTAAAAGATCCGATTGAATAATATACTTTTACGAACAGGATTAGTCCAGATTTAGGCGGTATCTATATTATAAAAAATGTGACCAAGCTATGCCAGTACATTCTACTAATAACACAGAAAGTTTGGCAATATGTTTTGTTGTTTGTTACTCTATGATTTAAAAATAGTGAACGGGTTAGGATTGAACTTGGCAACCAGATTTAATGTATAGGATACTTTTTTATCCCCGTGAACATGGCTTCTGAAAAACAACCGAAACGTCGGAGAAAGTGTAAACTTAAATCTAAATAGGTTTAATAGATTAAAAAAAGTAAACAGTAACTATTAAAAGTGTTTAACAATAGTACATAGTTTAATATTGCAAAATAATGTAATAATAGTGTTTGATTTTAAAGTAGTTTAATTTCAATAGTTTTTTGATATAAAATAGACAACGCGATAAAATCCGTACAAAGTTGTTTAATTTTAATATAGTTTAATTTCAATACTTTTTATGTCAGTATGCCGTCCCATAGGATTCATGGTGGGAAACGGAAAGCAAGAACTATTACTATTACACTGTATATGTCGGTTAATGAAGATATTTTTCAAAACTTATTGAGATCGATTAATTAAAAGGGTCTGAGTCAAAAACTACAGTTTTATCTATTTTTTTCCGTCTATTTGTCTTTTTGTTACGGTATCATTCAAAAACCACTTAACATTTTTTGATGCTGTTTTCTCAGTTTGTAACATGAAGCTCAGTTTAATCTCTTATTGACAGTTTATCTAATACTGTTTACTAGATATAATTAATAATTCCTGTAAATAAATTGTGGCCGCATAAACACTGCTAGAACTTCATACAGACGAAGCCACGGACAAATGCTAGTTGCAAATAAAAAAAGTATGGCTGCCTATCCGGTGAATGTCAGATGTGAAATAGATAAACTGTTCTGAATTATTAATTTAATTTGCAAATGCCACTCACTAAAAAAATTAATCTTGTTTGTTTTTTGGATCAGTAGTTATTAAGTGTGAACACGCAATGGCCCGGGTTCGATTGAATAGATGACGAAAGATGACATTTACGTAGCATTTTTTGGTAACATAACGTTTTCTGTTTTCACGAATGTTACACATTAAAATCAAATATATTATTTCGTTTTACTCTCCAATTACAATTTTGTACTATTTATACTCGTACTTACATATTATTCACATATACATATGTAGTCTAGGCTTTCTTGTTAGTATAAGATTGCGCTAAAATTTACAATCGATCTTGACGTCCCGCATTCGACTCCTGACACGAGCAATAATATAAAATGTACTATTACAATAACTCAACAACAACACGTTGTCTAGTAATCCACCTAATAAATGACTAACTAATTTTCTATTACGATATACTTAAACTATACGTACTCTCACGACTATATCCTCAAAGAAGTAAGCAGAGATATATTAAACCAATATTTCATACCTAGTATTATTTCACACATAACAGATCAAGCCTTTCGGCGATTACTGAGAATTCCTGGTCAGAAAAGTCCAATAAATCTTTGCTCTACTCATGAATCGAACCCCAAATCCTCACAAGCAGCAATTATTAAAAATTCAGAATCAGAATAGTCCAATAACAATTTGACCTACTCATCAATCGAACCCTAAATTCTCACACGCAGCGATTACTGAGAATGTTTGGTTGAAAAAGTACAATAACATTTTTCCCTACACGAAAATCGAATCCAATTCCCCACGCATAGCAGTAACATATATCTCTGCGCCACTGGCGCAGTTAAATAAAGTAAATTATACCACCATTTATTTTTCAACACTTTAGAAGAACTATTAGTTAATTGCACTCATATTTGATTCTCAAATACCAACAGGAAGTCCAAATAAGATATTGCAATTAAAAACGATATCTATAAAAAACAAAGTCAATCTATCTTAGCTCCTTTTGCAAACGTTATAATGTTATATTACTAACATCATAACTAATATTATAAATTCGAATGTTTGTTTATTTGCTAAACTTTCACACATAAACTACTCGACCGATTTTCATGAAATTTCGCATACACGTTATTAGAGGAACAAAAACCGACACAAGGTACGTTTCATCCAAAAAAAGTACCTACTATTACTAACCTAACCTAAAGTTACGCAAGCAAAGCCGCGGGCAAAATCTACTAGACTATAACATCAAGCTACGAGCTATGTGAGCAGGGGTATCGAGGGCGAAACCGTGGAGATGTCCCCTACGGTTTTACACTAATTAAAATTAATGGCTCTGTGGCCTAGCAGGCATGTATGCCACTATTGTGCATGAGTTCTTGGGAGTGATGCCCGGGTTGGGCTATGTTATTTTAAAGTTACATTGTACACCACGCTGGCCCAATGCGTGTTGACTTCGAAAACTTTATGGAGAACTCTTAGACATGCAGGTTTACTCACGATGTTTTCTTTCACCGTTAAAGCGAGTGATAATTAACTATTTAATACGCACATAAACTTAAAAACTTAGAGATGCATGCTATTATATCAAACTCGATGCCTCTGCGTGGCATTCTAACGGTCTTCCACTAGGCCATGCTTGCCATATCTTGCTACCCGGAGACGGTACTGTCCAAATTAGTGGTAAAACCCAAAACTGTTGTTAAGAACGACCACGTTTTATTGTTACATGGCATGTAACAATGATGCTATGCACTCATGCAACGATGGCTTAGTAGTTATAGCGTCAAAATAAGCACCGGCTCAATGAATAAGGCATTGGACTTGCGATCAAGAGGTCGCAGGTTTGAACCTTACCCATTTACTACTGATGTGAACCCACAAGCGTTCTAGCTTAGCTGAAGGTTATACAAGATTACTAGTAGGTAATTCGTAACCTATATAATATAATAATAATAATAATACTCTACCACATTCACACAACACCATCTAGCCCAAACTAAGCAGAGCTTGTACTATGGGTACTAGACAATGGATAAACATACATATATTACTTTTTTTTGTAAATACATACATATTATACATAGAAACACCCAGACCAAGACAAACATTCATGTTCATGCACACAAATGTTTGACTTGTGCGGGAATCGAACCCGCGACCTTAGGCGTGGCAGTCGGTTACACTAACCACTACGCCATCGAGGCCGACACCAAAATCTTTACGAAAATATTTATCAACCATTTAACATACACAATAGTCTCACACCTAAACGGAGTATTAAACACATTTTGATAAGTATAGATTTAGGTCCCACGGCCAGGATAGGGCGATAGCCTATTGCCGTCGATAGAGATCCAGATTATTTCTTGACAGAAAATCTCAATTACAGTGCACGACCAGCGAATCGAACCAAAAAACCTAAGGATAAATCCGATACCTTAACGTTACCTCTAGCGTGAAAACGTAATATAAGTATTGTACAATCTAAAAATCTAGATCTCTTTTATAAGACTTACACTCCAATATGAAAAAAGGAATGAAAGATATGTTTTTTATTTGCATCTCCTTTACACAATACAATAAAATATATACAGAACAATATATAGTATGGAGACCAAATTAGGTACCTGCGTCAGCTATTATTGCAGTTGAAACTGCAACGCTGGTATACCCGCAGAACCTATACAGTATGTGAGCAAATCACAACAGATGAACAGCAAATAAAACTTGATTTAGTTTTGTTTGGTGATACAATACACAACAATGACCGTTCACCGACTTTTATTGCTCTCCTTATCTTAAAATTAATAAAAATTGATATTTCGCCAGCTTCCTTTTAAGTCCCATATAATTGGGAAATAAACCTAGTGCCATACATATATCTAGGTCACTACCAGACGTCTCGAAACTAATTAAATAAATAATTAAAACCCTAATAATGCTGAGGCCGATTAAACCATCGAACCCAGGCACGTATGCAATAGAACTGAAACTTAAGCCACGAACCTAACAAAGAAATCTACATTATATCTATCTACTTCTATTATTATGCATAATATATAAATTTAAAATGAGAGCTTTAGCTTATAAAGACAACAATAAGATTTATAACAAAGATCGTTGACAGTTATTGATAAAAGCCATTAGCGATTATCAATCGGAATATTATAATTCATTATTAACTTAAATACCATATCAAAAGTTCATACAAGACTTTTACTCTTAAAAGTTCAATATCAAATACTAAACTAAAACTTAATGATTTAATATTCTTAATTAATTAGTTTTATAAGATAAATGTAAATGTTTTTTTAGTTTCATTTGATTTTGATTAAATAATCCTGTCATGTCGCATATTTTATTACTTGTCAATCTAACATAACCTATTTTTTAAACTAGCAAAGGTAATAACACAAAAAGCCAATACATGACCACACTAATTTAAAAATAAAACCAACAAATACACACATTATTATTCAAATTCAAATATAGAACGCGCTACATTCTTAAAAAGTTGCCGGCCATTTCCTATCGACGTATACGAAACAGTCTGTCAAAAATTAACGCTTCCTATACACCCTTCCCGCCCTTGAATGTAGACCACTTACTTTTTTTACGTACAGAGCACGAACACGTTGCAATGGTATAAAAACCTGCCGCGACCAATTGAGAGCAGTCAGTAGCCTTCGAGCAGTCTACAACAGAAGTGCACGATGAGAGTTCTGGTTAGTTCTCATTTGGCAATTCAAATAATAATTTTATTCTTAAGTGGTAAAATTCAACTATTAAATTCTTCGAGGTATTCATATAAAGGATAATGTTATCCTTTAAGTGTTCAGTGGTTGTGCTAGTGTTGTGACAAGGATGCATTTTCATCGACTATCGATGACAAAAATCTCGAAATGTGATGTAACATCGATGTTATAATCGGGTTTTGTTTCGCAGATTGTCGCCGCCGTCCTCGCCTGCGCCGCAGCCGCGCCCTCCGGTCTGCTGGCAGCACCCTATGGCCATGGCCTTGTTGGTCACGCCGGTCTTGCGGTAGCCCACGGGGCTCCGTTGGGCATCGGCCACGCTGGCCCCCTGGCCGTCGCTCACGCTCCGATCGCCGTCGCCCACGCCGCCCCTGCCCTGCCCACCATCTCGCCCGGAGACATCGCTGGTGCCGCCATCGATGCCCACGTTGAAGCCAGCGACCACGCCCGCGCCGCAGTCGACGCTGTCCGTGAATACCACGACCAGGCTTCCGAACTCCACGGCCAGGCTGTAAACGCCGCTGAAGACCACTCTTGGCAAGCGATCGACGCCGTCAAGACCCACGAGGCTCAGCTCGATGGTGCCGCTGCTGGCGTCGCCCCCGTGCTCGCTAAGCAGATCGCCGGCCACGCTTCGGTCGTCGCCCCCGTCGCCGCTTACGCCGCTCACGGCGTCGCTGCCCACGGTTATGCCGGTCACGGTGTGGTCGCCGGCCCCGCTGTCGCCGCGTACGCTGCCCCCGCCATCGCTTCCAGCCAGACCGTCGTTAGCCAGTCCCTCTCCCAGTCCCACCCCGCCCCCGTGGTCCACGCTCCCTTAGCCGTCGCCCACGCCGCTCCCTACGCCGTTGGCCACGCTGGCCCCTATGCCGTAGCTCATGGTGCTCCCTTGGCTGTTGCCCACGGTGCCGCCTACGCCCACGGACTCGCCGGACACGCATGGTAAACTGTGATAGAATTTAGATACCAAAAAAATAATACTCAAGTTTCGGATTGTAAATAAATTATATAAAAAAAATATACAGGCTAACAGAGAGGCGAGGATGTGTGAATAAATGAAATAGTAACTTTATACATTTCTTTGATTTAATTCCTCACAAAAACGAAATAAACGCTTAAATAAAGCAACACACATAATGTAGAGAACATTGACTTTTCAAATAACTATCACAAATCGTGACACCGAACAATAAAATCGATTGAATCAAATCGGTAGTTGCCAAAACTTCTTAAAGCAAATATAAGATAAGCGCTTATACAATTGCAAATGCCAAGTTCAAATTAAAAAATGACGACCTTAACACAGTAACATTCAATACATAATTTTACGATAAAAAATATACATAATCGATAAATCGATATAATTTATAATCGTGAATAACTGGCCAGCAATACAAAGTTTATTTTTATTGACCCAAAATTAATTCACATTAAACTTTTTTATTAACATACTTTTGGCCAATGTATACTTCCTGACTGCCATTGATATAATTATTATTAAACACATGATAGTTTTTATACAGACCACGCCTTAGTCTATGCCAGTGTTTTTTTTTCTATTTATGTACTTAGTAAAGGCAGTCAAGGTTAAATGCCAGAATATTAGACTTCCGCTTTGTTGCCGTATCAAATTAATTGTTTACGCATATTAATCTGCTGGGCACGGGCCTCGGGTCAAAAAAGTTAAGATACAGAGCTGATATTATTATGGCAACTTTACATACAAAACTATTTATATCTACGTTAAAATACCACGATAATCAGTCATTCCGTTTGAGTCACGAAGTAAATAATAATTTATTGCAAAAATAGCTAAATATTCATTAAAAGTAACTTCCTTATTTTTTGCTTCGGTTGTGAACGGTAAATTAAATATGCCGTCTAAATATATTAATGTAATATTGAATAATTTTCTTAAAGTAGCTATTATTCCTTTGTGTTAAAATTCGATAGTGTTGTACTAGTTGACATTTAAAATGTTGTCGACTAATCTATGCTAATATTGTAAAGCTGAAGAGTTTGTTTGTTTGTTTGGTTGAATGCGCTAATCTCAGGAACTTATGGTTCGAATTGAAAACTTCTTTTAGTGTTGGATATCCTTTTTATCGAGAAAGGTTATAGGCTACATAACATCACGCTACATCCCACGAGGGCGGCGCAGTAACGATAAACACGGGTGAAACCGTGGGCACATCTAGTGATTTTATAAAGAAATAGCTGACCCGCGCACTTTCGTCTGCGTCACATAAGAAATTTTTTTCCGTTTCTGCAACATTTGTTCCGTTTTGGAAACATTTTCCATTGATGCTCCGCTTCTATTGGTTGTAGCGGGCTATAAATGGGCTATCTAATAGGCGAATTAGTAGTTCCTGAGATTAGCACGTTCAACCAAACAAACAAACTAAAGCTTTATAATATGAAGTAAGAAAAATTGATTACAGGTCCTAATATTATTATTAATATTACGTAATTTAGGTCTATAATTCCCTCTGTACGTTATTAGAAAGTAATACATGAGTGATATTAGTTTCGTCACGACGATAATCATCATCATTCGCAGTCTATCATACCGACCTAGTTCAGCGGGTAAGCCTACTCGCTTTTATACTGCACTAGATTCTTGCCGTGGTTAGGTCCGCATATATGCATCGGGCATATAATGGGATAAAAGGTATCCTATGTGTTGATTAAGAACATGATTTATCTGTGCAGCAAGTTTCTTTCAATTCCATTCATCGGTTTACGGTTCATTTAGTAACAAATATTTATTTATTTATTACTAGTTTTTGCGCGCAGCTCCGCCCGCGTGGTACCTACATCAATAAAAAGTAGCCTATGTCCTTCCCCAGGTTTTAAACTATATCTGTACTAAATTTCATCTAAATTGGTTGAGTGGTTTAGCTATGAGAAGGTAACAGACAGACAGATAGACAGACAGAGTTAGTTTCGAATTTATAATATTAAGTAAGGATTATTATATGATTTAATGTGACAACGATATTGCTATTGTTGGAGATTTTAAAGGATTTTAAGATTTTGCATTTAGTTTGCTTTTTGAGTTATGGTAAATATCTATGTCAGATACGGACTTAGATAACGTATTAAATTCTTGACCAAAGTATATATAGTCTATAATATTAAAACATATATATTTTTAAATCTTCTCCATTTTATTCTTTTATAATATTAGTAGGATTGTGACAATATAATAATAATATTTTTATTAACTGTTACTGCTCACTCGGTTCTTTCACATTATCGTACATTAGCTTGACTAGGAGTAAATATAAAATAATGGAATACTGCAAAAAAATCATATTCCTGTAATTTCAATGTTGTAGAATTATTAGCTGTCATCCGCGATTTGTCTATATCCCTATACCCATACCAAATTTATAATAATCACAGCCGAGTACCCATAAAAACTAACCATCGTATTTATAAGCTTAATATTAAAGACTAGCATTTGCCTGCGATTTCGTCCGCATGAACCACGATTCGTCGGCGTTCTCAGGTATCTAATCACTACTGTGGATATTGCTACACACACATAATTATACGGAGTCTAGTAGTTATAGTTTCATTGTTTCCATATGCCCAATGTCCCTTGAGACATCATTATATCCATTGTGCGGCATTGGTCTTATACATAAAAATGGGATTATAATAATGACTACCAAATATAGTAATTGCACACCAAAATATGCTTACTATATCATAACGAGCACCTATACGCCTCAAATCACTGCATTCCGTCTCGGCAGGGTTAGGTTATGTTATGTTCCTTCTTAAACCCACCTAAAAATAGGAGCCCAGGACTCAGTCGACTTCTTTTGATCTCTTTGCTGTACAATTCATATGTTTGGTATTAAATTGCGGTTTTAATTTTGGTGATCATTTACTATTTTTGACTGTTATATTTTACTACATCTGGTGATAAGTTAAACATAAGCCCATAAAAATGCAAAAAGAAAATGTTTTTAGTAAATGTAAGTGAAATTGACGTACTGCGACGTATCCTATCTAATATTATGAATGCAAATGTGTGTTTGTTTTAACGATTTCATGCCTTAACTACTCGACCGATACCGAAAAGGTATCTATCATTCAGAAAAAATGTAATTACATTAACACGAGCGAAGCCGCGGGCATAATTTAGTAGTCTATATTTTCTTACGTTTATTTAGTAAATAAATATGGTGTATTGATAGAAAAAGATAATATAAAGAAATCCATCTATATTGTCTTATTTGTCGTCTCTATTTATAACAGAAGGAATTTAGTCTGAACTAAATCCTTACCAATATTATAAATGCGAATGTGAGTTTGTTTGTTACTCTTTAACGCCTCAACTACTGGACCGATCATTATGAAATTTCGCATACACGTTGTGAGAACAGAAAAGGACATAGGATACATTTCATCCAGAAAATAGTAATGTGCCTGAAAGAGCGAAACCGTAAGCAAAGGCTCGGTTTTACAATTATATTTCGTTTACCAAATAGAGTAATGACGTAAAACAGTCTTAATGTCTTACGTATCATAAAAAACAATGACTTATATTAAAACACTAGCTTATGCTCGCAGTTTCGCTCGCGTAAAAGTAGGTTAGATAACATTAGAAACAGTACTCTTTTCAAAAAAAATATAGCCTATGTTATTCGGTGATAATAAAGCTTTAGAATCGAGAAACAGTTTTTGAAATCGGTTGAGTAGTTTTCGGGTTAAATCCTTACAAAAAAACATACACACATACATACGAAAAATAAAATCTTTCCTCCTTACAATATTAGTATAGATTATTTTATTTTATAAAGAGCAGGCTCGTTCTAGATGTTCTAAAGTTTAGCACTAAGTCTTGAGCGAGTCAAATACGAGTCGATCTTGTAACATAAGGTCACTTCGGGTTTATTTATCGAGTCCAGGGAAAGGGATATTGAATCAATTATATAATAATATATCAAGGTCATGATATTCAAGGCATAGTTGTTTAACTTGCTACTATATAATTATATAAGTGTACATTATATTACGAGGTTAAAAGAATGTGTCTACATATTTCACAATGGTGTTTGTAGTAAATTAGCCTGCGTTTGCGCATTGCGCTTATGTTTGCATGCGTTCGAATTTCAATCCTGGATCAGGCTATTTTTCTGTTACAGTACGGTAACAGGACGGAGTGTGAAGCTGTGCCCGGTAGACAGCAAAAGCTCACTCTCTATTATCTTATCTTATCCTATCCTATGTGAGGCCCGTCAGTGCAGACCGGCGACACTTCGACCTAGTGAGATCTTTTGTGTCGACACTCTCCCAATAACGACTGCCATAGATGTTCATGGCAGCCGGGACCAACGGCTTAAGGTGCTTTCCTAGGCTAGGATACGCACATAATTTCGAAAAGTCATATAACTTCCGAAAGTCAGAGGTGCGCGACGTGGGTTCGAACCCGAGACCCTCTACATTGCAGTCTGTTGGTCACCCCACTGAGCTTTCGCTGCTCTTCACTCTCTATAAAGTAATACTAAAAAAAATATGGAGAGGTTACTAACCTTTTGAGGAGAACTTCAAAACGTTCGCAACCTATTTACGTAGATTGTCTTACGCCTGTTTAGGCGCTAAAGAGCACGGCAACGAATATATATGATATGCAGTTTAACAGTTTAAAAGAGTGTTTATCATTTCTGAGGTCACGGGTTCGATTTCCGCACAAGTCAAACATTTGTGTGCATGAACATAGTTGTTTGTCTTGGTCTGGCTGTTTCTATGTATAACATGTATGTATATACAAGAAAAAGTATATATGTATGTTTATCCATTATCTAGTACCCATAGTACAGGCTCTGCTTAGTTTGGGCTAGATGGTGTTGTGTGTATGTGGTAGAATATTATTATAGTAGAATATTATAATTATCTTAAGCTAAATGTAAATTCAGTACCTTTAGTAAACTCACTAATCTATTGACTTTCATAAGTGTTACTTTGTGGCCTAAATGAAGTATAAAATGTAGTAAAGAATGCCTATTTTATTTGACTGTGACTTTAACAACACGTCTTTTCCAACACGTCTTTATCGACACGTCTTTATCGACACGTCTCTATCGGCACGTCTTTTTCGTTACATAATTAAAAGAAGGATTTCGACACGGTGGTTTAAGCCAGTCGAACGACATTCATTTGCTGTACCAATAGATACCAATGTAATCTTACTGGAATACTTAATTTAGTTATTATAAATCCGCTCGCGGGTTTACGAGCGTGGTACACAGAATACTAGATTTAAAATACATGTAACAATCTATTGCGGTAGTTATAATAATTTATTATCTACTAAAAGTAAAACGCGATGTCGTTTACATTTGTATACACTTAAGCTGCGCTCGTAAAGGTTCGATTCTTAGTTCGTTAACACTTCCAACGCCATGCCGGTCATAAATGACCGCGAACAACACATTTTCTGTTATGTACGGTACGTGGCAATCTATTTGTTGAAATTATTAATTTTTAATTGCAGCGTTGGAGACTTGAAATGAGCTTAATGTAAATAAGGTCGCATTATATAACATGAGATTTAGCGAAATGAGGATAAAATAATATATCTCTGGCAATCGTCAAATCGACAATAACTCATCTGAAAATGACTCCGCGTAAAAGCATTCTTTGCTTTTTAATACAACGCCAGCATTTGAAATAATCCTTACTTCCTTACTAATATTATAAATTCGAAAGTAACTCTGTCTGTCTATCTGTCTGTCTGTTACCTTTTCACGACTAAACCACTCAACAGATTTAGGTGACATTTGGTAAAGATATAGTTTAAAACCTGGGGAACGACATAGGCTACTTTATATTGATGTAGGTACCACGCGGGCGAAGCCGCGCGCAAAAGCTAGTTTTAAATAACGAAACCAAAGAACACGCATATTTAAAATGACTATGCGTAATTCCCACAATTTTTTGTACGGTGATAGTATCAAACCCACTCGACAAAGTGAGAGTGACATCGTGGCAACTACCACGGAGCCATCCGAGCTAAAATTAAAGTAGTATATTCTCATAGTGGAAGCATTAAAGTTATTAAACAGCGTACAGTCACCACAGGTCGATTTCTCACAACAATTATGTTATGAAATCGGTTCAACTAAGGCACAGCAAATACGTATAAATTAAAGTAAATGGCAAATGTTACGCTGTTAAGACATGTGCACACTAGACGTGCGGGATAGAGCGCCGCGCCGAGTGTAACAGAAAGGAATAAACTAATTTCTAACAAATGCGTTAAGCTGTTGAAGTCTTGTGACTATCTTGCGAAGTATCTTTAATACAAAGTTATAATTTATCGTGTATTTCTGTTTATCTGTCTGTTTTATCGTAGCTCCCAAACAGATAAACCGACTTTGGTTTAACTGTTTATGTTTGAAACGGCACTTGATCGAAATTGTTTGCAGCTATTTTCAAGAAAATTTTACTCTTTGAAAATCCTTTCATGTTGATGAAGGGATGTGAATAACTTCTACAGGTATGAACAATTTGATAAATTTAATAATATTGCAAAAACGTGAAAATCTTATTTACATATATTTTTTGTATGGAGGAAAAAAAGAGAAAATAAGTTAAAATAGCAAACCAATTCACAACCACTCTAATGGTAAATACACAGTTCTCAAGTCAAATATTTATTTGTTTAAAAACGGTAGATTTTAAAAATGTTATATAATATTATTAATCTGGCATTTGCCGCGATATAAAGGCATACAACTTCATTTCCATAAACCCATAGCCTCCTAAAACACCAGAAATATTGAAAGAAACTTACGCGTCGCCAACCTGTCATTAAAGTCGCTTTGCTGAATGGCTTGGATTAATTGTCTTATGTTGACAGCACAGTGCCTTCTTAAAAAGTTTGGCATCCCGATTCATAGCATACAACATTGAGCTAAAACTTATGTTTACGTAGAGATCCAGATGGGACCTAGTTTTTAGAATCAATAATAACGCGTTGACCGTTACTGAAATATTTTTGATCTACCGTTACCATAAATGCGACACAAAATTGATCTTTTATTCAGCTTAGTTCTTTAATATTTTCTATTTATTGAGGTAAACAAACAATGACATAATATATGGCTTTCAATAATATGTACCAAATAAATATAGGATAATTGTAAAAAAATATTTAAAAATACATTCGTTTATACAAGTTGTAACATAAAACAATTGTGGCTAGTGTGCGGACCGCGATAAATATTCACCTAATAAGATCTGCTACACTAATCTTATGTTTTTTTAAGCACTTTTATAACTTTCCTGTGTTACAAAATAAACATTTTTCATTTTTCAATTGTAAATTTTGATTGAGAAATACAATCGTAAACAAAACGAAATATAAGAAATAGTAAACATTATGACATGACATTTGCAAGTAAACAATGGTAATTAATAATTACTATATAATGAGAACTGACATCAGCACCCTCGAAAGTCAAAAAGGAAACGTGGGTAGCGATAATTCTATAAAAAGTTCTCTATTTCCTCGCTTAATAGTAACACTAAAGCAAAAAATATATTTGAATTTTAATCTAATTTTATATCTACCACTGCCATCTGCCTAAGTTATCCTTTTTCCTAATTTAAATATAATAAGGATCAAGCTCTCTAAAAAAATGCAAGAGTCACTCAGCTTGACTGTTGTTTTCAGATGTTCAGCAATAAAATTTATATAATAACAATATACAGACATATTGCTTATGAAAAAATAAATTTGATACATCGGTTTAGGTTTATAGGAAAAAACAGGGGAATATGAGATGACGGTTTCAAAGCTAAATTCAATGTGAACTATAGTTACGTAGTTCGCACATTGGTATTTCGTTCGGGCTAAGTGTGAACACAATAAATAGATTAGGAAAAAACCTATTTCCTCTTAATTACTCGACATACTCGTATGCGTGTGTGTGTATGTGCGTGTGTGCGTTTGTGTGTGTGTGTGTGTGTGTGTGTGTGTGTGTGTGTGTGTGTGTGTGTGTGTGTGTGTGTGCGTGTGTGTGTGTGTACACACTTGCACGATAGACTATAATCAACTATAATGCATGTATATCAAAGCTCACCATATGAACTATCGTGAGCTTCCGATATGCGCTTTTACGCAGAATCTTAGGTCGGCAAATGAAAATTAAAAAAAGCGAAGTAATAATTCGACTTGTAATTGGCTAGGCGTAGGACAAGACCGTGTACGCACAGTGTGCCCGTGTCTTAAAGCGATCTGGCAACATTCTACTTTGGTCTGCCTCACTTATATCCTAGATATTGCTATAGGCCGCCATCTTGGATTGTTACGCTAACAATCAAACTGTGTGTGTGTTTGTAACTCATTGCTACTTGTACTGATTTGTCTTGGCGTAGAATTTTACGATTTGTGTTTTAACATCGTGGCAAAATACAAAGTTGTGCTTTACTTGGTTTGGTTGAAAAGTTTAGTGTTTCTGTATCTTTAACAGGTTCCCTGTCCGATGAATCACATATGATACATATCAATAGATTTTCTATTGTGTCTATCACGGGACAGCGAATGGGTTAATTTTGCCCGTATGTGGGCTGAACTCACAACATTTGGCGCAGTGACAGTGAGAGCAGACAAGTACATACGGCATTTCTTTTTAAGAGAACTATTAATTCGGGTTACAAAGTACTGGTATTCTTGCAAACTTTTCAAATTAAGCTAGAATGCTTGTGTTAAGAATAAGTTTACGTCGGTAGCGCAATGGGTGGGATTCGAACCCGTGACCTGTCGCATGCAAGTCTAATCCTTACTAATCCTTACTAACATTATAAATTCGAAAGTAACTCTGTCTGTCTGTCTGTTACCTTTTCACGGCTAAACCACTCAACCGATTTAGATGAAATTTGGCACAGATATAGTTTAAAACCTGGGGAAGGACATAGGCTACTTTTTATTGATGTAGGTACCACGCGGGCGGAGCCGCGCGCAAAAGCTAGTATCTTATATATTAGGCTTATCGCCGCTTTACTGGTGTTGTCATGGCCTGGTAACTTAAAGATGAGAATGAAAGATGCTATACTTAAACAAAGCAAATAAAAGATTATGCACATACATGCATTAGTTCGTAACTTGCGTGAGTAATCTAGCATTACAACGAACGCACATCGAATCTCAACTAATATCGCAATCTGATCTGGTTACAACTGACATTTCCTGGAGAGAAAGTAAGTACGCACCTACTAATGAAACTGAATTTAGTGCGCCCGTCGTCTTGACTGTTAATGGTACCGCCTCTCGCTACGACGAAATAGAGACTTGACAATACAAAATATGGATTTGTTGTAATGTAAAGCATTTTAAATATAAAATCAGTCGCTGTTGTAAAAACCTGAGACTAAAGTACATGAGACCTGGCTTTTGACTACTGGACCTCCAAAGTATTATTGGGTTTTCGATCCAGAAATTCTCACTAGGATGTCTGGAAGTATATTTAATAAAGGCAATAGTTTCGCCGCTATTTACTGACTCTACAACCATACGTGGCGAAGTTGTGGACTATGTAGATCAATCCTAAAACGATATCAGGCGAACTGTGGGTATAAAACTGAACTGGAGTCCTGATTGCTGCAGCTGTGGGACACATGTCAAGATGTTTATTAAGAGTATTTTATTATTTTTGTTATATCTTTATACACATTGTGCCCAGTGGTAGCAATAAAGATTTCTTTCTTTCTTTCTACCGTTTTGGCGATGAAGACGCGCATCCTAACTAATATTATAAATGCGAAAATGAGTTTGTTTGTTTGTTACGCTTTTACGCCTTAACTACTCAACCGATCAACATGAAATTTTGCATACACATTGTCAGGGGTACAAAATAGGACATAGGATACCTTTCATCCAGAAAAAATAACTGTTGCAAACCTAACCTAACCTAGCCTACATTTACGCGAGCGAAACCACGGGTGAAATCTAGTATCTTATAAAATTAAATGATTTTACAGGCAACCGGCCAAAGACTCTCTATTACTGCGTTTCGCCCCAAAGCAAAGTAATAGTTCTGGAGAAACACATACCACAAAGTCTAGTTATATCTTTACATCCTATATATATATGTATATATATTAGTCCTTTTCCTAGAGTCGGCAATGCGCAAGTGATACCGCTGCTTTTGAATGTGATCGACGGTAATCGCTTACCATTGAGCGGGCTGTAAGCTGGTTAGCTACCTTTGTTGTATTAAAATGGAATGATGTTATAGATGTTACAAAAATATTGTACGAACACTGAATGGTAACTAAACAATCTTACAATTTAAAATATTCTTTCTTAGTAGTAACATCTCAAACCTTTACACAGTAGATCGATGATACCATATAAAATAATTAAATTAAAATATAAATGATTCCCCATGACCATGGCAGCTGAAAAGCAATCAAAACGTCGTATATATTTACACGAAGTCTCGTAATATCAATTATCATATTTATAATAATTAAAATTGGTCGCGGTAGAATCTTTAACAAATAGTTTCATTTTATGTGTTACATTCGCGTCAATGGAAGTAAATATTATGTAAAATAAAGCTTTGCTCTTAGCAGCTTTACAAGTATCAAAACGATGGGCACGAAAATCTTTCTGAAATAACACAATTTTCAAAATTTTATGAATTACAATCATATTTGTTCCGTATAAAGATAAAACGCGCTACATTGGATGTAGAGAAGTGGCGAGGAAGAC